>CM057337.1:948353781-950753781 GCA_030015575.1 Agapanthus africanus
CGGTGGCTTTAATTGTCAGCTAAACTCAAAAGTGACACTTATAGTGAATGGTTTAAAATCTCGGCCATTCCTACTTCAAGACGACTAATTTCGATCCAAAAAATGACTGTCCAAGTTTCCATACCGCGATTTTTCAACCTTGATATTGGGTTCACCAATTGATTATTGTGGTTTTAATGTGAAGTTTATGAAGTTTAATAATGGTTTGTGAGCTTGTTAATGGGTTATTGGTTAATTTGACATCATTAATTACTATTAAAATGCCAAAAGGTTTACGATTATCTTTACAACATGTTTAAAATATCATTTTGATTATCAATAATTCCCAAAATGTGTCGTTGATTATAGCTATTTTTGCTATTAAAAATTTACTAATTTTTAAAATTTTTAAAACCCCATTTACTCAAATAATTTTAAAACCCAATATTTTTCATATAAGACGGCCGATATTGCCAAGATGGCCTATGTCGATCTCAAAAACGATCGTCCTCATACAAAGATGTTCAACCTTGATATGTATATAACCATTAATGTTCCAAGCTATTAGTCATATCATATTTTGTTTTCACCCAACGTTCGGAAGAATTTCTTTCCTATTATACCTTATTCATATATAGTATTATGGCGTGCATTCAAGTTTTCATTCATGCATTGTGTCATCCAGTATTTTAAGTAAAGTTATGCTCTGACATCAGTAAGCAAATTCAAACGTGGATAGATGCTAATGTAACAACAAAATTGGTGGGCTTAAACGATAACTCTCAAGGCTTTGATACCAACTAACTGAGAGAAATAGGAACATAAAGAAAGAAAGGAAACATTACCCTTGGTAATAAGTTCAACTTAAATAGTCTTATATCAAATTAAATTAAAATCCCTAATTCAATTCAAATTCTAATTTAAAAAATAAAAATAACAATAATATTTATCTCCTAATTAAATTGTAATCAAAATATGCCATATTTTACACTGATGAAGTGGCATGTAAATTGCTTAGTCTAAGCCCGAGTCCAGTAGCATCCTCACTCTACACACGCTCTTCACACACACACATTACATACAAATTACATATACACACGGCATATGCACGAGTGCACACATACATTTAAGTATATATCCCATTATCCCTACTCAAATTCAAAATTTCAAACTAAGATGCAAAGATATATCTATATTCTAGGAGATAATAAATTTGAACCCGAAAGTTAATTGATTTGCAGGTTATAATGGATTATCCATTTTTCTGCGTACATCAGAATGTAAACTTGGAACATCTCTCATCTCTACAAGTTCTTGTAACGGGTGTTTGAGTTAGACAGCATTGCCCATATACAGTGTACTTGCACTTATGATTTCTAAAATTCATATTTAGAAGCAATATCAAAAGTAAATTGTTTCTGTATAAGACGGTGTTACAGCAATTAGTTAGGCATCCAAGTATCTTTAGAATTTATTAATTACCATACTAAAAAACTAACAATCAAATTGAAACATATGAATGCATACTAATTAATAAGAGGTTGGACAAGAAAGATCAGAGAAACAATTGGTCGATAATCGAAAGAAACATGCATGCATGCTGAATAATGCATATATAAAATAGCAAAATACTTACATATATACTGGTTAATCAGGACAATAGCAATATCCTCCTCGATCGGCTGTGAGGTCTTTAAATGGATCACCAATGGCTTTTGCAGTTGTTTCTGAGATGTATAAAATTGAGCATAGTTGCTTAATAAGAGGTTATATATCAGCTAATGAAGGTTTACCATTCAAGTTCTTTTGCAAATTGCAGGCAGTAAAGAAAGAATTAGGAAAAAGGATAGAATATATACGAACAAGAATTATCATCTATTTGTAAAATTCAAAATAATTAATAGGCATGCATACAGAAATTATGATATAAAACCAGAACACTACGAAATATGACAGGAAATCTCAGTTAATAAACACAATGCAACTGTCAAAGTAAGGAAACAATACACATCTAGAATATTATAACTACCGAATTCATCAATAATCAACAATCACCCAGTTTCCTATGCATCCATATGTAGAGGGAGAGATTGACTCAAGTTTATGAGTGTGCGATCCATATAGTATGTATGCCCATAAAAAAAATATAAGTGGCAGATTCGTACATGAAGGCATAAGCTCGCAAAAGAAGGCATAATGGAACAAGAAAAGGTCTAAAAGGTGGAAAGTAGATAGAATTTTAGATATTGCTGTTCATACACCTAGATAATGAAAGCTTCAAGTGATTGGCTCAATAAACTTCTAATTGAAGGCCAGGCTGGGAATTCTCAGCATACCTCTTTAGTGGGTGCGTGCTAGTTACAAATAATTTCCGCATATATAATTTAGAAATGAAAGACGGACATTTTGATGAGATTTCCCAACCATTTGAATTAAAATGACGATATAGAGGGCGACGGTGAGGACCAACACAATCAAAATCTAATATCCTGAATTTGAAATATTTAGTTGATCTTTAGTCATGTACGTTGAAGGTTTTTTTTTAAAATCTTTTTATTAAAAAACTGGAACTTTAAAACCCCCAGTTAGTGTACTATTTATTAATGAAATTAAAGAATTGCAATTACAATAGCAGCTTGTCTGCTACAATCCATATAGCTAAATCTTAAAATAAAAATAAATAAATAAATAAAATTGGCTCTACGTTGAAGTTATAAGTTGAGAAGCTAACAGTATACAATACTAAACAGTATAATTAGACTTTTAGAACACTTCAAATAAATCATAATAGAAAAGGTAAAGATGGGTTTTGGATATCAAATTAACTCTATGTCCTTGGTATTTAAAAATTAAGTATATGCATATATACGTAAAAACATGCATATACATGTATATACGTAAATACACGCATATATATATATAATATATATAATATATATATATATATATATATATATATATATATATATATATGCTTATTTACTAAAAACTCCCTAAAGGTTTGAGCCCATGGCAGAATACTACCATTACTTTCAACCCATAAAAAACTATCCTGATTTAATGGTCAACATTGATCAACTTTAACAGTGTTAAATTTTATAGCAAAAGACCTTTTTATCCTTATCATAATACAACCAATTAATTATTAATTACCTTATCAATAAATTTAAATAATTATTAAATATTAATTAAATAACTAATAATATGGGAGTAGGTCGACGGTTGCGGTGATGGGTTGAGGAAGTTGCAGCATGAGGGAGGTAGGGGCCAAAGAGAGGGGAGGTTAGGGGAGGGGGAGCCAACGGCGGAACCAGAAAAAAAATTTGTGGGGCCCCCAATATGCATAAATGTTGATTCAAATGGCAACAAAACAATGTTTTCATATCCTAGTTTCTTAAACTAACCAATTCACATTTGTTTTGCAAATATATTCCTTGCCTAACCTCTTTCGCTGTTGATATAAGAATAAATAAAATCCATACCAAATCTCAAAACACCCACACATATAAATATACATATTTAAGTATATACAACAAAAATATATATATATCTCTCTCAAAATTTATATATAAATTAAGTGTATTCTCTCTCTCTCTTACTCATGCCTCTTTCTCTCTCTCTCCCCTCTGCTCCTCAAATCTCCTCGTCGCTACCGACTCCTTCTCATCTCACCCCATCGCCATCGCCCTCGTCTTCTTCACACACGATCCCCATCACTACCATAACCCCGAGCGGCAATCATCGCCCCAGACACCTGCGCCAGTCTTCACGATCGAAACCCATCTCATCTTCGTCATCGCCACCTCCTCCTACCTTTCTTCACCACCGCAACACCACAAATCCTCGCCGTCGAACCCATCGCCCCCTTCTCCCTCGTTGGAAATCTCCCTCTCTCGAAGATACCATCACCCAGATCTCCATCGTCCTCGTCATCGCTTCCCCTGTAGCAACACCACAACCCCGACTCGTTCTCCTCTTGCCCCGATGATCACCACCGCGATCAACACCATCTCCCACCACCACAGCCGCACCCCTCATCGCCTAAGCTCTCATCTCCAAAGCCCGACACCCCCATCCTCAACCACCACAACATCACCACTGCCGCAACAACCATCAAGCCGAGATCCCAACTCTCGTCGCCGGCGATCTCGCCGGGTCCAAGTTGTAAGTGCACGGCAGCGCCCCGGCCGTCAATCCGACGGCCAAATGCGGAAGCGGTGATAAACTTAAATTTTTCTTGGGACTGGCAAACCGCCGCGCACTATATCGGATCGAACCACTAACTAGTCCTAGCTAACTATAGATGAGAAAGAGATATACCGACGATCCAAGTCCTCCGGTCTTCTGATCATCGTCCGGATCTCCTGCGGAATGTCCCGTCTCCTCCTCGTCGCCGGAAGTGCACCACATCGCCTACTTCTTTTACGGGCTCCACCTCAATGCCGAGGCAACTCGGGCACGAAGCCGGCTACTCGACGTGCCCAAGATTCGCTGTAGAATATCTAGAGAAGAAGTCTCATTTGGGGTTGTGGAATTGCCATTTGTGGAGAGATTGAAGTGAACCTTTTTGGAGAGGAGTTGTAGGGATTTTTCTCAACTCAAGATACCAAAAATTCCACACACAAAGAAAATGAATCCCCTCCCTTAGGAATGGCCCGGCCCCCCCTTACCATGTGTGATTGAGAGAGAAAGAACAAAAACAAGGGGGTGGTTGGAAAGCAAAAGATGATGAGGAAAAAACAAATGATCACCACAAATCCAACACTCAAAGGCAACCATCATTTCATGCTTGATGGCTTCAAAAAGTCAAGCCATCATGAGAAGAAGAAGTCAAGTGATGGTGCTTATCATGAAAACCATCATGATACAAATATAAGCAAAGACCCCTCCACAAAATGCTTATTTGCAACAATGCAAATAAGCCCTCCTCCACCAATCTTTGGCCAATGAACGGAACAATGGAAATCGGCCGAAACGGAAAGCAAACTGGCAACTCCAGAAAACTGGTCCCGTAATAAATTACAGGAAAACCCTGATACTGTGCATACACACCCGCATTTGTATTCTGACCGAAATACAAATGCAATGAGACAAAGTCTACACTGTACTATACTAGGATCCGGCTTATACCAAAGCCGGCTAGTAATATCTGTTCGATCCTGATCCATGCAATACCGCACGTATCTGATCGAACCCTGCCATATATCCATACGGCCTATAGTACAGACTGTCCGATCCTGATCCGTGCAATACCGCACGTATCTGATCGGACCTTGCCATATCTCCATACGGCCTCTACAACCTTTCGCCCGAAAGCTGAGTAACTGAAATGTGGGGGACTCTAAAGACTCATCAACACCTTGGTTGTGGATTTAACCACTAGCACGTCAGAGGTATAAGCCAATACGTAACGGGCTACCAGGTACTGACTAAAAGGGACGTCTGTGAGCGAACTCAGCCTGACACCCTACTGAGCCTGTCAGTGACAATATCCGTACAGTCCGGTCCGTTCGTCTATGAGTATCGCATGGTGGGCCTAGGGGGTTGGTAAAAGTCAGACCCCCAAAAGCGGTACAAGTCGTGTCGGAGTGTAGCCCAGAACACCCTGAGATACTACTGGAATACCTACCAGTAAATCTCCTTGCCTCAACCGAGGGCTTCGTGTAATGGCTCTCCTAGACACAGCGCGACCTCACCCCCAATACCGGGAGAGACGAACCCCTGAAGATACGCTCACTGCCTCCATGTGGCTCGGGACTGTACCCAACTAAAACCTGTTTGCACGACTCCTTTGAGCCGTGGTAGGGTAGTAATCAAAGTACAGTGGGAACTCACACGAGACAAATGACGATCCCCAGGTCGATGAACTAACCTGCACACATGTCACCAGGGAACTGCCATCTGACGTCTGGTATATGACCAACTAGCATGTTCCCGGCGAGTCCTGTCCGGTGTACTCATAACCCAATGAGCACCTGCATACATCTTAGTGATCCAAATGACACCAGTGGCTTGTGAGACCGGCCACCGCCCCTCGTCGGGGTCTCGACTGTATACACTAGTCTACTATGGAGAATCGATGCCCTGTCTCGAAACTCTCACGACTAGGGACCTTTTAAGGATATGCTTATAGACCCCCAGCTCCCACTTATATGATCGCCCTCATACTGCTGGTGGTTAAGCAAGAATCCTAGGGGCTCTATCAACGTGTAATAGCGACGTGTCAGGTCACTTAAAACAGTACACGATGATAAAGGTAAACCAGATAGCATACTATCATCTCGAGTAAGACTGTCCTACCGGGATAGGTCCTCCATCAATCATTGCAATCACGTACCTGTGACCTAATAATTGACTCTGAGGGCACCATCTCCAACAATCTCCCACTTGCACTCAAGGCTAATTATTGCGATGTCGCATACTCACAGCCCGTGTGATACCGAACACCCAACTCCTCTACTAGTCAGTCTCATAAAGCTCATTTGCGAAACTATTGCGTTCGAGGAATAGCCTCAGTGAGTGGATCCGCTTTGTTGTTTCTTTCTATGTCTCTCTATATCTCATGTTCGCGGAGAAACCCATCTCCCGAAATGAGCAATACCTGTCTTAGAATGTGTCTGGATGTCTGATGGGACATAGCTCATAAATGAACTCCAAATCCAAACTTCTTAGACTGTATCGTCAACTGAACTTAATCAGTGTCCTGCGCCATGCCTCCCTCAGTATTGCCTTGGACCACCTGTCCAAAATACTGCCCCTCGTCGGAAGGAAAAACTATAACTCTGACAACCTCCTTGTCGTCCATGTCACCTTGGAAGCCTGGAATGATAACTGTCTCCCGAATGAGGCTGTCGTTATCATATCCCTAGAACATCCACTTATGTTCTAAAACTGCTTCCGACCGTCTCTCCAGGATTGGATTAATGTCAGCTTATTGCATCCAGTGCAAGAACAACATCTGGTGTGGTACTTGACATCTCACGATTGACTCAATTGCCTGAGCAAGCGATCTGTCAATCATGCGCATCCCTCTCCGCTTTAGTCTGTAAGACACCTTTAGAGAGGGTGACTCCATCACCTGCAGGTACACTACCGTGCCAGGAGTCGTCCATCCTAAATACTCTTAGAATGCTGTCAAGTACCCTGATTGGGAAACCACCCAAATCTAGATCTAATACCATAGATCCAGTAACCAGTATGTCTGATATAATGTCCAAGTCCTGTGTGGAGAAACCACTGTGTGACGACTAAAGTATAACCGATTGTAGTATAGGAGTTTTCTTTCCTACTCTGTGTATGTCATCCAAATACCAGGATATCACACCCTACTTCCTTCTCAACAGATCCATCCCCTATTCTGATGAAGTCAAACCTATGACTGTCACGTCAGAAATAGATGATCTATCTCCGCTACATCTGCTTTAGTCTATAAATAGACATAAGCTACCTGTCCACCAATGCTTCCGCTGCTCCCACTGACTACGACAACCCTCTGGCAGAGTCATATAGACGTACACTTCTAAAACTAGTTTAGAACGACGCTATACTCATCCTCCCGCCGGGTCTCGCAGCCTGGAACAACAGCAATGGTAATTGTGGGTAAACAAGAACTTCCCTGTCACCGTCCTTGAGGCTACCGGAGTACCTCTCGGGTGCCTGAAGTTACCCACCGCATCTGCGGAGTGGCCAATGGAATGTCAATCCAGATTGAATCTTTAGGTTCCTTATCAAATCTTCAGTAATCGTTTGTGGTTCTAGAATCACTTCCAGTTCTACCATACTCCCACTACTGTTTTCTGAAAAAATCCATTTTTAATAAAACTGTGGCGAGTCTAGAACAATATCGCTATTGTTCATCCAGATGGTAGAAAGTCAACCCTCGTCATAGCCTGGGTCAACCCACAAACAGCCATTACAGAAACGTGCCTTGAGTTGTCCAGTGTCTGGTTTTAATCATAAACCGGACAACTCCCCGTACCTTAACAACGTTAAGATATGAACTGTTCTATATCCAATATAGAAACAGAGGCACTGATTTAATTGAACCAGATTCAAATCATGCAGCTGTCTCCAGTGCATGTCAACTAAATGGAAGGAGGCGGATCAGCGTTACTCAACTTAGGAATGCTTCCAATTATGAGTAACCTGAAAGAGAAGCAATTTCTCTTAATCACTACTATCAACTGAATACCATATACAAGTATCTACATCTTCGACCACTTTGAAGAATTCCGATACTTGCTGCACCTGGTTCTCTACTTTATTCAAATACCTATAACTTCTCCAAATTCGGACCCTGTGTTTCCACGAAACACCTGTCTAAAAACTAGAGAAGTCATAAGTAAACCGAATATAGTACGAGGACCAACAACTCTGTCCTGATGGACCCTGGACATCATACAATATTCTGTACAAGTCCCTTGAGTCTGATAACTCACTCACTGTGTGTCGTAGGTTGAAAACTGTACTTATGGTTAAGAAGAATTACACCGCTGTTTAATGCTCCTTACCTAACCATCCACTGATATAGGTAAATGTCGTAGACATAATTTCAAAAGGTATATCTCACTCTATGAAAATAGACGTACAGATATATCAATTTGAAATTGGTGCATAACTGCGGATATTCAAAACCAAATACTTGCCGACCGGCAAACTACCCAGGTGATTTCCTCAAATATCACCGATTACAACGAATCCCGATATAACGAGGATGATCACCCAATTCCCAATAACCTACTCCCACTCATCATCTGTAAAACCATACAGATGTGAGAATCATACCTGGTAAATACATACCCTGGAGCAAGTGTCTAATCGGGAAAACAGTTTTCCTTTAACAGTACACAGTGAGACTGAAACATTGAAATGTTTCGATGGGGTATCCCGGTATTCCTAGTAATGCCTCTTCCAGATTCACGACTGTAACCGTATAATTCTTTGCCACCTCTCCAAATCCCTTCATATGTCTTTAGTCTTTACCTTCTGCACACCCCTTTAGGCCAAATGGTTTTCTTCCTTCCCTACCTTTCGGCACCAGCCTATGGTTTGGAAGAAGACTATCCAATAAGCATAATGGGTGTACTGTCCTAATCCTAGGAACACTCGCAATGAGAGAGGGTGAAGATAAAAGACAACCGAATAAACCTTATTCCTATTTCTCCTGGACCAGAATCCATCCCCGAACTGGAATAAATTCCTTTCGAGTTCGTATTTAACCATACGATGGAGTATCCAATAAACTGTGGATCTTCGTAGTGATACGGAGTGTTCTGGAGAAATACAAAGGTGATTTGGAAGTGGTAATGAAATACCTGGTTTGGTCGTGAATATCTGTTGCAATTTACTTTGCCCTCTTACTAATCCCTTGCTTTGTCTGAACTTAATACCTTCTGTACACCATCGTTAGGCTAATTGGTTTTCTTCATTCCCTACCGGTCGGCACCAGCCTAAGGTTTGGAAGAAGACAATCCAATTTGCGTAATAGGTGTACTACCCCTAAACCAAGGAGTACTCGTAACCTGAGAGAGGGTAAAAGGAAAAGACAACTGAATAGTCCTATCCGTTTCCTCCAGAACCTGAAACCATCCTCGAATAAATTCCTTCGAGTTCGTATCTAACCATATGATGGTTTTGTCCAATGGAAGTGGACGTTCGTAGTAATACGGGGTGTCCTGGAGAAAAGGGTAAAAGTAGGTGTGGCAATGAGGTTTGCAACTCTGATAATCCAAAAGCCGGTGTTAAGAAGGTTCGGTCAACTTGGTCACTGAGTCATAGTCTTAGGGTCGGGTCAATGGTCGCTGCCAAATAGAGAGAGAAAAGAAACACTCAGCGTGCACTCTAACCTAGATCAGAATGGTTACCAATTTATCTAATCTGGAATCCTCCCACTGTACCTCAAATTCTCCTCCAAACCTGAAAGAAGAATTAGTCGGGGTCACCCGAGGAGTAAACTAACTCATCAGTGGGAATCGGGATCCAACTCTCATCGCATGACAACGTGACGGAATCCGCTCACGGTGTCACACTCCAGAAGGTATGCGCATATCTGGCAAGTTTCAGTTCTTTTGAAACTCCCGATGTGATTTCTGCCCCATGCTCTTATGACCTTGACTTTGGCCAACAAATCATAAGTCACATGTCAAGTTCTACCCGTCATTCTCCAGGTTGATTCGAATCCACCCGCACAAGCCCTTGACTTTGGCCAACAAGGCTATACGACTGTTCCAAACCAACGCATCTATCTATGCTGCATATGAATAACCAACAGCTACCAAACACTGTGCCTTGACTTTGGCCAACAAACACAGCTTGAATACTATTGACTATCCATATGAAACGACGGAGGGCTACGAATGGTTTCTGGCGAAAACCTTTAACGTAATGAACTTGATATCGTTGAAGGAACGGATAGCTTTTTGAAAATATAGTGACGAAAACCATTGCTAAAGAGGTCACTCCCGGTGAAGGGATCTCGACTCTTTCCCCGTAGAATGGGGTGCAGGATATTCCAACTGAATACCACGGTGCAAAGCAAAAGTAATCGGCTATAGTGAAGTTAATGCCCTGACGCAAACTTCTGTCCAAGGGGTCACTCCCGGTGAAGGGATCTCGGCCCTTGCCTCGTCGACTGAGGAGCAGGATATTCTAAATGAATACCGCGATGCAAAACAAAAGTGAACGTCCTTGCAATAACAGCTTTTTGAAAAGTGTTCCAACAACATCAGATTAGGTTTGTTTTTAACTTGCATTGATCCGAATCAACGCAGTCCCATCAATTGATCACACCAAAAAGAACGAAAATATACTGATGTACGTATATGCCATCCGCATTCGCCACTGGGTCCCGTCATTACCCGTTAGGTTAGCTAACTAACGACAGAGCGGGGACTGGACTAGCGCGGATGCAAAACATATACAACATCTACTAATATATATACCAATATATTATATTCGCTCAAGGCGTGATAAAATGCAACATCACAGAAAATGTACAGCATCACAGAAACAATACAGATATCTGGGATCCCCGGGTTTCACAGAGCCGCTGAAACCCGACGTTCCCCTGGTCGTGTGGATAGCCTGTGCAATGAAATCCTAGACCCCTACGGGCGGGGCAAGTTACCCGCCAAAACCTGAAGCGAGGCAGCCCCCTTCAGCTCCGTGAATGGACCACCCAGCACTTCACGGAATCCGGTAACTTGGGCACCCCTCCTGGGTCAACCTGTACCCCCTACGAGTGCGGCGAATAGCCCGCCAATCCTAGAGCGAAGCCCCCTCCGTCCCAATGCCATGAGATGCGGGCTTGTTGCCCTCTAGAACCCGGCTATCCGTGCACCCCTCCGCGGGGTAAGCCTAGTACAGAAAGTAAAATATACATACAACGGGTAAATCGACCGCAACCTGGCCGTACCCCAAAATAATAATACAAACAGGCAGTGACGGCAGTCCACACGTCGGACGCTCGCCCCGCAAAATCAAATGTACATAATACAACCACAACTGTACTAGCATTGCATCCAGGCTATCCCCACGACCGATCCGCAACATCACAGCAAAAACAGAACATCAACGTGAAAGTCACGTTCGCAAATCCGTCTAACCGGGCTATAGCAGTTAGACCGGATTTACCGATCAAGTGACATTCACGGTCGCAGATATAATGTAAATACTGTGCAATAATGTGTTTAAAAATATCCGATCGATCAAATTATAACAAGTGGGCCCCAAAGGAATACTGTAGCACTCACAGAAATAATTGGCCCAATTTTAAAATTCCAAAACCCCTATTTTAAGCCCACAAAGCAACTGAAGAAGTTCGATATAGTAAGGACACCATTGCGCGGCGGAACCGTGGCCCAAGGGGGTAATTGCCGCGGTTCCGCGCTCTGGTCGTCGAATTACTGCGTCGAATTTCTACAGTGGGCTTGTTACCTCCAGTACATCAATGTTTTACAACCTGAAAAAAATTTCGAGACCAAAAATTTTCAACAGAAACTGATGCTGAAGGAAATGCGGGTTTTGGGATTTTTGATCGATCCGAATTGCAAACACATTAAACTAAGCTAGACTAAGTTAATGGCCAGGCTCTGATACCACTGTAAGTGCACGGCGGCGCCTCGGCCGTCAATCCGACGGCCAAATGCGGAAGCGGTGATAAACTTAAATTTTTCTTGGACTGGCAAACCGCCGCGCACTAATACCCGGATCGAACCACTAACTAGTCCTAGCTAACTATAAGATGAGAAAGAGATATACCGACGATCCAAGTCCTCCGGTCTTCTGATCATCGTCCGGATCTCCTGCGGAATGTCCCGTCTCCTTCTCGTCGCCGGAAGTGCACCACATCGCCTACTTCTTTTACGGGCTCCCACCTCAATGCCGAGGCAACTCGGGCACGAAGCCGGCTACTCGACGTGCCCAAGATTCGCTGTAGAATATCTAGAGAAGAAGTCTCATTTGGGGTTGTGGAATTGCCATTTGTGGAGAGATTGAAGTGAACCTTTTTGGAGAGGGAGTTGTAGGGATTTTTCTCAACTCAAGATACCAAAAATTCCACACACAAAGAAAATGAATCCCCTCCCTTTAGGAATGGCCGGCCCCCCCTTACCATGTGTGATTGGAGAGAGAAAGAACAAAAACAAGGGGGTGGTTGGAAAGCAAAAGATGATGAGGAAAAAACAAATGATCACCACAAATCCAACACTCAAAGGCAACCATCATTTCATGCATGATGGCTTCAAAAAGTCAAGCCATCATGAGAAGAAGAAGTCAAGTGATGGTGCTTATCATGAAAACCATCATGATACAAATATAAGCAAAGACCCCCCTCCACAAAATGCTTATTTGCAACAATGCAAATAAGCCCTCCTCCACCAATCTTTGGCCAATGAACGGAACAATGGAAATCGGCCGAAACGGAAAGCAAACTGGCAACTCCAGAAAACTGGTCCCGTAATAAATTACAGGAAAACCCTGATACTGTGCATACACACCCGCATTTGTATTCTGACTGAAATACAAATGCAATGAGACAAAGTCTACACTGTACTATACTAGGATCCGGCTTATACCAAAGCCGGCTAGTAATATCTGTTCGATCCTGATCCGTGCAATACCGCACGTATCTGATCGAACCCTGCCATATATCCATACGGCCTATAGTACAGACTGTCCGATCCTGATCCGTGCAATACCGCACGTATCTGATCGGACCTTGCCATATCTCCATACGGCCTCTACAACCTTTCGCCCGAAAGCTGAGTAACTGAAATGTGGGGGACTCTAAAGACTCATCAACACCTTGGTTGTGGATTTAACCACTAGCACGTCAGAGGTATAAGCCAATACGTAACGGGCTACCAGGTACTGACTAAAAGGGACGTCTGTGAGCGAACTCAGCCTGACACCCTACTGAGCCTGTCAGTGACAATATCCGTACAGTCCGGTCCGTTCGTCTATGAGTATCGCATGGCGGGCCTAGGGGGTTAGTAAAAGTCAGACCCCCAAAAGCGGTACAAGTCGTGTCGGAGTGTAGCCCAGAACACCCTGAGATACTACTGGAATACCTACCAGTAAATCTCCTTGCCTCGGCCGAGGGCTTCGTGTAATGGCTCTCCTAGACACAGCGCGACCTCACCCCCAATACCGGGAGAGACGAACCCCTGAAGATACGCTCACTGCCTCCATGTGGCTCGGGACTGTACCCAACTAAAACCTGTTTGCACGACTCCTTTGAGCCGTGGTAGGGTAGTAATCAAAGTACAGTGGGAACTCACACGAGACAAATGACGATCCCCAGGTCGATGAACTAACCTGCACACATGTCACCAGGGAACTGCTATCTGACGTCTGGTATATGACCAACTAGCATGTTCCCGGCGAGTCCTGTCCGGTGTACTCATAACCCAATGAGCACCTGCATACATCTTAGGTGATCCAACTGACACCAGTGGCTTGTGAGACCGGCCACCGCCCCTCGTCGGGGTCTCGACTGTATACACTAGTCTACTATGGAGAATCGATGCCCTGTCTCGAAACTCTCACGACTAGGGACCTTTTAAGGATATGCTTATAGACCCCCAGCTCCCACTTATATGATCGCCCTCATACTGCTGGTGGTTAAGCAAGAATCCTAGGGGCTCTATCAACGTGTAATAGCGACGTGTCAGGTCACTTAAAACAGTACACGATGATAAAGGTAAACCAGATAGCATACTATCATCTCGAGTAAGACTGTCCTACCGGGATAGGTCCTCCATCAATCATTGCAATCACGTACCTGTGACCTAATAATTGACTCTGTGGGCACTATCTCCAACACAAGTGTCGTCAGCGATTGAAACTATGATTGTCTGTTGCTTCGTATTGTATTGTCGTGCTTCCGTCACCAAGAAAAGTATTCTGGATTTACTTTTGGTCGATGCACATTGGCGGACCATCGTATATATATACATGTATGTTTTTCTGCACTGTCAAAATAAAAAGAAAAGTATTAGTTTTCATTTGTATCGTATTGATAGAAAATTTAGATTTTCTGCAATAAGGAGAGAAAAAGAAAAAAATTGCAAGTATGGATCAAAAATGAAATTTATTCACAAATAACAGTTTGGAATAGCTAATCTATCTCATACAAGCATCTTACTAGCTAGCTTGTAATTATTTTATATACATACTAAGGCTACTGGTAAAGACAACATTTGTGACTTGTGCCAGCTCGTGCATCGCTTCCATGCGGTTACTTTTACCCTATTAAGATTACATTTGACATCGCATGATTATTCATTACTCTTGTCCATTTTACTAAAAACGAGATCTCTAGTTAGGATGCTGAACTACATGCCATGTTACACTACTATTTATCAGTTTCATTTCTGTACAATTATCATATCAAAAATTCCAGTCTTTTCAGCACTTCTAATTAGTGATCTTGTCATACCACAGTAGCTATAAATACGCGGGTGTTGGGGTAGTTTGAGTGTGCGTTCGTACAGCAGGATCTCAGGAGTCCCATGCCGGTAGCTCGTACCGGGCTATATCAATCGCATGTTATCACAGCTCGTACCGGGCTATATCGGTCGCTTGTTCATTCCACAGTTGGGCCCGTGTTTCCTAGCTCCTGGGGCACTACTCTTGGGTTAGGAATACTTCTGCAGAGGTTGACGCACACTCGAGCTTACGATAGGTTAGTTTACTTTTTTAGCGACCAGTTAGGTTATGACTTGACCTCTTTACATGTTTGCTTCGTAGTAGTAATGTATCTATTTATATATATGTTTTTACTTGCGCGCACGGGCTTCACTACGTTCGTCTATTCATGTTATCATACTATACACGCACCTTATACGTTGAGTACTTACTGGGATGTTCTGACATTCCTGAGATTTGCCATCTCAGATTTAAAGACATATTTTCAGGCTGAGCAGGATCGCAGCGGCTATCAGGACTTTGCCGAAGATTAGTAACCCGTAAGTTTATTTCCATTCAGCTGGTATTTAGCATGTGCGCCCTTGTGGGACATTAGGACTTATGTATCTTTCAGATTTTGTTTTCTTTTCGAACCTACTGTATTGGGTATTTATTTGCATCAATTATTTAGTGGACCCATTTTTTTAGTATTCATTGTGGTGTCGTTGCAGCATAATTATCAGTATTATCCCTTTTGGTATTGGATTTTATTTTTGACAGGTTAAGTTAGACAGTCTTATGTGGCTATGGAAGGATCTTTCCTTACCGTAGGTAGCACGGTTGGCCTTCGTTACTCTCCGTATTTCGTATTTTGGGAAGCGGGACGCGACAAGGTTTTGTTGATATCAGAGTTAGGCTGATGCCGAGGTTAGTCTGGGTTCTACCGAGCTTTAGGGTTAGAATCGCATGTCTAGGTTTTTTCCCCGTTTGCCATGCCGCATATTTCTTTGACTCTGATTGTAGGATTCGAGCGACTTACATAGAGTTATGATATTGTGCCCATGTACCGCGGCATGGATACAATACGGTATTCTATATGAGTAATTTAGAGTCTTACCCTTAATTCGTATTCTTTGAGTTGATTATATTGCATTATCTCTTTGCTTCACTCAGTTGTTTTAAATATTCTGAATTTGAACAGCGTTTTCGTTGCTAAAACTCGTCGATCGTTTTGACTTCAGAATCATGACAGAAGAAAAGTTGCGAGTATATGGGCGCTTTGCGCTTGCGCTTGCGCTGGGCGCTGGAGTGCTGGAGCGCAAGCGCGCCACGTGTCGGCACACGGGCACTTTGCGCTGGACGCTTGAGTGCAAGAGCGCCACGTGTCGGCACGCAGGCGTTTTGAGCTCGAGCGCAGGGCGCTGGAGCGCCGCCGCGCCACGTGTCGGCACGTGGGCGCTTTGCGCTCGAGCGCAGGGCGCTCGACCGCCGGCGCGCCACGTGTCGGCACGTGGGCGCTTTGCGCTCGACCGCTAGCGCGCCACGCGTCGGCACGTGGGCGCTTGGCGCTTGAGCGCTTCGGCGCCGGCGAAAAAAAGAGGCTTTTAGCCCCAGAAATTCTCGAAAGAGAAATCAGAGTGGAGTTAAACTCCTAAGATGTTTTGGGGTTGATGAAAGGGGTTCTTCTGCTTTCTTCTCTGGTTGCTGGATTTTGAAGATCAGGAGATGTGATATTTTAAAAATCTCTTCTTTTTGAGATATAATGGAAGATCTGAGTTCCCCTTTATGGGTTTTGTGGTGAAAAACTATTTAGTTTTGAAAAAGGAAGAGTAAAACTCTTAATTTAATTCAAAAGAAAGAAGAAGGCTTGGAACCTTCAGCAAAGGGAAAGAGGCACAAACCCTAGGTTTTTGAGAGAATGAAAAGTATTACATTATTCATCATCATGTTGCCTTTTATAGGCTTACATATTTACATATAGTCCCTTGGGCTTCACAAAATGGCATTTTGCCTATCCCATGACTCATGCGCCATTTCATTTTTGCACATAAGCCATGGGCTTACAAAATATTGGCTTTATACCCATTTTGCATACATTCATGTATAAAAAATTACATAAAAATTATTTATTACATGATTTTGTTGTTGGCATGGGGAGGCTGGCCACGGGCTCGACTTGGGCATGGGCCCGCTTGACCTGGGCTTGGGCCCACCTAGCTTGGGGGTTGACCTTGACTTTGACTCGGTCAACCGGGGTGCAAATTTTTACCCCAACAGCGGCGATCAACGAGCCTTCTCTGGTGGAATTGAAACGACGTGACCCTGGCGCTTTGCCTCCCCCCACATTCAATGCGCATGCCGCGCACGCGTTCGCCACGACCGTTCCTGTTCCCCATACCTGCGACTGGATGGTCGGGCGAAACCTCATGAAGAATCAGCCGAGCAGCTACCCTACTCGGCTATCCCTGGCGCGCAATGCCAGGGACCAGAAAGTCCTCCCAGAGGCAGTCGAGCCCGACCCTCGCTCGGCTATCCCTGGCGGGTAACTCCCCTACCACAACGCCAGGGATCAAAAAGCCCTTCTAAAAGTAGTCGAGCCCGAGGATCCCTCGCTTGGCTATCCTTCAGGACAAAAGCCCTCGCCAAGAGGTACCGGGCAGTAACCCTGCCCGGCCAAGGGTCCTTGGTAGGCTTCTTACAGCCCCTCCCGCGCCAAGGACCAAAGTCCTCCCAGAGACAGTCGAGTCATTGCTCGACTATCCCCGGCTGGTAGCTTCCTACCACAACCGACATGGATTAAAGTCCTCGCCAAGAGGCACTGGGCGGTAACCCTGCTCGGTCCCCGTCCTGAAGGATCAAAGCCCTCGCAAGAGGCAACCGAGCGGCTGCCCTGCTCGGTCAACTCCAGCTGGTAGTTCCCTACCCACGACGCCCGGGGATCAAAACCCTCACAAGAGGCACCCGAACGGCTACCCCGCTCATTCATCCCAGGCTGGTAGTTGCCTACCCACGACGCCAGAGATCAAATCTCTCGCCAAGAGGCAACCGCGCAGCTTCACTGTCCGGTCATCCTTAGTGGGCTTCTTACAGCCCCTCCAACGCTAAGGATCAAAGCTCTCGCAAGAGGCAACCGAGCAGCTACCCTGCTCGGTCGTCTCTGGCGGGTAGCCTCCCTACCGCAACGCCAGGGACCAAAAAGTCCTCCTTAGAGGCAGCTCAGTAGCTTCCCTACCGCAACGCCAGGGATCAGAAAGCCCTCCCAGAGGCAGTCGAGCCTGAGGATCCCTCGCTCGGCTATCCGTCAGGACAAAAGCCCTCGCCAAGAGGCACCGGGCAGAAACCCTGCCCGGCCAAGGGTCCTTGGCAGGCTTCCTACAGCCCCTCCCGCGCTAAGGACCAAAGTCCTCCCAGAGACAGTCGGGTCCTTGCTTGGCTATCCTCGGCTGGTAGCTTCCTACCACAATCGACAGGGATCAAAGTCCTCGCCAAGAGGCATTGGGCGGTAACTCCGCTCGGTCCCCGTCCTGAAGGATCAAAGCCCTCGCAAGAGGTAACCAGCAGCTACCCTGCTCGGTCATCTCCGGCTGGTGGTTGATGCTCGCATTGCCAGAAGTCAAAAGATGGCACCCCCCATGGGGCTGGCGAGCAGCCTCCCACTCATGCTCGGTACAAATACGGCGAACAGTGCTCTGCCCGTCACCCGCAGAGGATCCGAGACCCCAGTGAGGGGCATCAAGTCTATCCAGGTCCAAACGATCTCCCCTCGACTTCGGGGCCCATAGGGATATCTCCTCGGCAGCGCTTGGCATGCTCGTCGGTGAGTGATCGAAATCAACTCGACGGACGATCGCTAGACAGATGGCCAATCTGACATGAAAACACAACGGTGCAAGCAGAGATATCTTACGAGCATTCTTCACAAACAGATGATAGAGCGCGATTCGATGAAACCAAAGAAATTTTTTATTGCTACCAAAGACAAAGACTTTACAAAGGGTATTTTTTGGGCTCCCCAGCCTTACAAAATTCCGAAAACAAAGAAATAAAAGGAGGAAGACGGGCGCTCTAGACCTCGGGGCCAGGTGCGACCTCGGGGTCCTCGACATCCACTACGTGATGCGCGGGGTCCTTGGCGGTTTCCTCGTCAGGAACCTCTTCCCCCTGCTCATCGGCGTCCGCGAAGGGGAATTCGGCTCGGAGATCTCCGTCGGCAAGCTCCGGCATCCGGACTTTAACGGCATCGAGGGCCTCGTGCCAGATGCGGGTCGTAGCCACGGCCAGGTCATCATAGAAGTCCTTCGACTTCTTGTAGCTCTCCACCGCTTTCGCCGCCTTCAGGTCGACCGACTTGGCCGCCTCGGCCGCCGCCCCAAGCTCCTTCCGGAGGGTCTTCACCGTCCTCTTCAGGTTGCCGGCAAGCACCTGAGCATCCCCGAGCTTGGCCTCGGCAGTCACGGCAGCCTCGCGGTACCGGGCTACCTCCCGTTTCCCGGCCTCCGCCTCACTTTCCAAGGCGGCAACCCTCGCCGTCACCGCCTCCAGCTCCCGTCTGGAGCTCTCTTCCAGCGAGGCGAGCCGACCCGCAGCCTCCAGCGCCGGGGCTACCACCTCGGCTTCCATACGCAAGGCGAGGGCAACGTGCTGGAGAACCTGGGAGATACGAAAGAGATCAGAAAGATGAAGGAGGCACCGAATCTCACAATGAACCAAACACTTACCTACACGGACTCCTGGGCGATGGACGCCAGCTGAGCCCTGAAGGTTCCCCCGGGAACTCTACCCGCGGCTGAGGCCTCTATCTCATGCAGAAGGCTATCCGCAACGGATAGCCCCGATGGCACCGCGAACCGGAGGCCCCCTTCCTCCACCATGATCGGCGAGGACCGGCCCCGGGAAGGTCTCTAGGAGCTCCTCTTGAGCGGCTCCGAGGGAGAGCCGATCTCCTCCTCCGAGCCCGGATCCTTTAGAACCAGGGCCCACTTCCGGCCCGACACTCTGCTGGGACCCGGGACGGGATCCGCCCCTGAACGCTCGTGGGACACCACCATCGGAGCAGTAGGAGCCGGGGCGGGCTTTGCGCGAGAAGAGCTGGCGCCCCCAGCCTTCGTAACCTTCCTCGGCTGGCGCATGGAGGCTTTAAACGAGTCGAAGTTCATGGATCCTGCACAAAACAAATACCCAACAAGTCAGCGACACAAGTAAAACACAAGCCAAAAAGCAAGCCTAACTTACCGACAAACTCAACGGGGCTGAGCCCGGCCCAACTCAGGACCCTCTCAGACAGCAGCACGTCAGGTCAGGGGATGGGCTCCCACGACGCCACTCTCACCGCGGCGGGGTCATTGGACTGGTTCCCCGGCAAATATTTCTCCCTCTACCACTTGGTAAGTACGGGCCGGTCCTCGCCCTCGGGAGGGGAAACGAAGAAAAATTTCTTCTTCCAATCATGAATAGAAGAGGGCAAGGCCACGACCCCGGTCCCGGTAGCGCCCCCCGGCCGCTTTCTGAAAGAGAGATAGACCTATCTAGGGTCGTCCGCTCGCCCACCAGGGTGATTTTTGAAGACGAGAGAAGAATCGAGAAGGGAGAGGCTGAAGGGAACCGCCTGTAACTTCAGGCGGATCAAGAACCCGAGGAGGATCCTCCACGAGTTCGGCACTAACTGGCCGGGGGCCAAACCGAAAAAATTCAGCGCTGCGATGACCTCGGGAGAGAAGAGCAGGCGCATTCCGCCCCAAGAAGCCTCCAAATACAATACTTGATCCGCTCTCTCTCCCTCCTTGGCCAGTCGGAGCTTGTAACACGAGGGGATGTGGAAGCGAGCCCGAGCATTGGCGAGCTCGTCCTCATGCCTCACCCAGCACGAGGTGCCGGGGGCCGCATCTGCCTCCTCTTCCCTGGGGGCTGCCCCCGCCGCACGATCCCGGGGAGAGGATCCGACCCCTGCTCCCCGGGGGGACTCGGACACAACTAAAGGGTCCCTAGAACCTACTCCTACAACATCTACTGACTCTACAAAGGAAGACATCTAACCTTGAAAAAGGGAATCCTTGGGAACCGAAAGCGAGAGAAAGATGACGAGCGCCGAGCAACCAGGGCTTAGAAGAGGGAAATATGAAGGAGTAGGGGCCCAAGGACGGGCCCCACCCCTGTTTATTGCTGCAAGCGACCTCATACAACGACGCCCGTCATCTCCCGCCAAAACGACTCCTCGCGTCCAGCGGCTCCAATCGCTCCACGTGTCGATCCTGCGCTGGACCGCATCCCATCAGACGCCGCAGGCCTGCATACGTCGCGTCGGCCAATCGACGCTTGACACGTGGACCGTCGCTTCAGCGGCAGAATGCACGAACCGGCGCACCTTCCTTAAAGGCAGAGATCTCGCCCTGATTCACTGACAGAAAAGACAACTGACAGTCCGAGGACTCGTCCCGACGAAGCCTTAGGAAGGAGCTCACCTCGGGAGGCCTGGCAGTCCACTCCTGACCCGACCCGCTAGCTGGTCGGGACAAGCGTGGGGGTTAATGATGATGCTCAATATTGGCGATGCGAGATCAGGACACGTGGCGGATGACATGTTCCAAGACCCAGAAGAAAGGGCCCACAGAGGCCGACCAGGCCACCCTGGTACCCGATCTGCAAGCACAAGCTGACCATCCTCGGGGCCCCCTGCAAATTTGCCTCCTCGGCCCCTCAGCTCACCCCGAGCTGCCACAGGACCAAGACTCCTTAGCCCTCTTGCTCGGTTTCGAGCTCCCCAGCTGAGGCCGTCTTCCTCGGTCCCTCCGACCGACCAACTCCACAACTCACAGGTGTAACCGCCGCTCCGCAAATCTCGCCACGCGCAGATTCTCCGCCACGTCCTACGTTCCACACCATCACGATCCCCATTAATGGGCGACCTGCTCTTTACGCGGGCGTGACATCGGGAGCGTAACTGCCAGCGAGATTCTCGCGCTTGCTGCTGCGTGCCGCCGCCGCTATATAAACCCCCATCACAGAGGGGTCAAGTAAGCCATTCTTGATTCCACTTAGCCGTTACTCTGCTCGGATCTAGTACTAACTTGATCGCCGGAGGGTCCTCGGTGGTACCAAACCACCCCGGGACTTCTTTGCAGGTACTCGGCGCTAAACTCCTCAAATCACCAATCTCCTCAAAACCCATTAGACCCACACGCAACAGAAGATCACCGCCGAAATCCACTGGGAGATCAACGGAAGACAACATCTGACGGAGACCCGAAAAGGACCTCCATCAGTGTCCATCTCATAGTTTTAAGAAGAAAATTTTTAAAGAAAATCGCAGTTAAGTTTATCATATCCTTAAAATCTGGGCTGAAAAGTCTTTAAAAATCAATATGAGATAGTTACCGAAAACTATTATACGGTTTGACTCTTTTACGAAATTCAAGTCTTTTCAGGAATTAAATAGAGAATTTCTCGTAACCTAATAAAATCATGGTTAGTAAAACTTTATCTTGATTGTCAAACTTGTCTCGGTTACAAGTTTATGGTCTTGAAACCACATAAAATCCATGGTTCATGAAACCGCAACAATGCATAATAATTGAAACCGCATCATATTCGACAACGGGTTTTCAAACGGCTGCTTCAAAAAGTTTTGGGGCTCGAAACCCATTTCCTAAACTTCGGAAAGAAACGGAGTTTCACAAGGTTTCCCTCTTCTTTCACTCTACCCTGAGCCTAAACATGAAGTCAAGTTAAATAGGATCTGGTTTTATAAACTATATACTATTAAACGACTTTTAATCTCTGCAAAACCACAACTTTTACTCTTACAAAATCACGGTTATTGAATACGTGCAATTTATCATTTTGTTTTAACTTAAACAAAATGAAAGCTTGAAACTAGACCTAAACTAGGTCTGGTCTCATTATCGCCAAACCAGTCATAAAAAGAACGTCGCTCCCATTTTGAGGCGGCTGCGAGAAGAGTTCGAGCAAGAAAGAAGAAGAGGCGAGAGAGAGAGAGAGCAGCCATGGTAACCTCATCATCGCACGTGGTGAACACGTACCCCCTCTCGAACTACACGTTCGGGACCAAGGAGCCCAAGATGGAGAAGGACACCTCCGTCGCCGATCGCCTCGCTCGAATGAAGGTCAAGTGAGTCTCTCTCTCTCTCTCATCCAAAACCCTAGAATTTGCAATTATTCTCGTTTTTCCTTTAAAAAATTGGAAGATTTTGATACCGCGAGAAACCCTAATTTGAAATTGATGGTGCTGGCGATGGTTCTTCTTTCTTTGTGTAAGCTGATCGTTCTGTTTGTATGGTTATGATCTAAAAAAGCGAGACTTTAGAAATTGTGGACAAAACCCTAAAGCCTTAGAAAAAACCATTAGAAAAAGATAACAGAATCCTCTTACAATTTTGACGAAAAAGCGATAAAAGGTATCAAGTATCCCTTTGGACTAGGTCTCGATCCAATCGTGTTAAGAAGTTGCATTGCGAGAAGCCTTGAGCTTAGATTTGTTTACATTAGGAAAATTCGGAATAGACTGTGTTAGGCAAACTGGTTCGGTTTTAGCTAGCGGTTTTGGATATCATCCAACATTCACATAGTGTTAAAAGAGCGATTCCAAGTGGAAGGGTGGAGTGGGCGATACAACTTGTAGTATGAACCTTATATCAGTAGCTGATGACTTAATCATTATACTATACAGTAATAATAATTCTCATAGTGTTAAAGAGTGTTCAAAGTTCATTTAGTTTATATGATTAACAAGTTTTAGATTTTTGGTTTTAGGGGTTGTCATCTTTGTTTATAAAGCAGAAAGTAAAACATAATGTGTGGTTCCCATAAAGTTAAATAACAAAGCCAGCTTTTGGCCCGTATAACAGCCAATACAGCATGCTATATCTTCCGTAGCAGCTTCTGTACTACATGGTTGGTTTGCCAATATTTCCTACAGGCTGTCTTTTGAAACAACGATTTGGGCGTAGAGTTCAATTAAGGAAGGAAAGGGCTATAGTGTTCTGTATTTAGTGGCTTAGTGAAAAATTAATGAAATAAACAAGCTTGTTGTCGATTTCTTGTTCTTTCCCGAGCTTCTCGTACTTGGTTGCTGAATCAACCATTTGATGTGAAGTCCAATTACTTTACTCCAAATCTAAATCTAGAATTCAGTTTCAAGTGCAATAAGTTTTGGGTAAAATACTTATGTTCCTTCCTTCCAACTCATAACTGTAATTTCAGTTTGAAGCACTGTGTTCTTATAAGCTCAAGATCTTAAAACTTAGATTAGAACATAATCCTATTTGTAAGTGATGCATCTACATCTATTCCCTGCGTATTTTGATTGCGTTGTACACCTCGTTATCACATTGGGCATATAGATGCTTTCATCATATGTGGTAACCTATCTGTTAACCTTATTATTTTTATGTGATCCTTGCTACTTTTGCATGTTTTGGTACACTCGTGGTATCCACTAGCAGCCCTTATAGTTGGTTATCAACTTCTCATGCCTTGGAAGATGTCTTCTTATATCCAACTCAACTGTATAGGTTCCGTGGCTATAACCTCTTATTCCAAGTTTCTGTTTAAAACTGAACCATTTACCAGTTCTTAAGGGTTGATATACATGAGACAGCCATCATAAAATTTGCGTAGTCCTCTCTGGTTTAATAGAGTGGTGCTTCATAAGCAAACCAATTTGACAGAAGAACTTGGTTGCAGTTTGCTAATATTTAAAGCGGTTTTCTCTAGTTTGAGGTACGCCTAGCCTAGAAGAAATATTCTGGTATTCACTAAATTTGAAAACTGAAAGTGCTTGTTTTACAGTAATTTGGAAGAATTTTGAATGTTCCACTTTCAAAGTCCATATTATTTATGCTCAGTGCTATGGTTTTCGGGTTTCAGTGAGTTATATGGTTTATAGACGAGTAGGATGGAGAGAATATTCTGTAGGTATTCCCAAAAAATTAACTCGAGAAAATCTACCAAAATATTCATGATTTTGGAGATTTTAAGATCGTCATCTCACAACCATATTACTGACTCACAACCATATTACTGACTGTTAACTGCATAGCCATCACCCCAAAGCTTTCATACACAAAACCTTATGGGCTTGTTTGTTCAATAGGCACACATTAGCAACATTTTATCTTTCAGTTCTATTAATAAAACAAGGAGATATAAATCTAGGTGGTTTATTTTTGTAAATTAGTAATGATTTCTGTTTTAATTTCATAGGTTATGCACTTAATGAACTCTATAAATATTTTATCACTATTAACAATCATTGATATTGACTGGTTGCTTTTGATTTCACTGTCAGCTATATGAAGGAAGGTATGCGGACAAGTGTTGAGGCAATTTTATTGGTAAGTTTTGTATTTAAATGCCATGAATTTCTTCATATTAATCTTCTAAATAATTGTTATCACCCCTATTTTTAAAATAAAAGTGTTACAGTTGTCTTTCATTGGCTTGTTTAGTGAATACTCTTGTTATTGGTCTCTCTCTCTCACACGCGTGCGCGCGCGAGCTCAGAGAGAGAGAGAGAGAGAGAGAGAGAGAGAGTAATGATATGGTGAGATGAGCAAGTTTAAAGTGAGACAGTCAATCTCAACCGTTGAATAAAAATCAATGGCTGAGATTATATCATCCAAACTCCACTTTACTTATTTGTCACTGCCCTCCTCAATTTCTCTGAAGGCGTTGTTGCAAGCCTCAAATGATGAGGGCGAGGATGAAGACAACACACTCTTTAAGCTATGAAATTAATTGATTCTTGATTGATAAAAATTCAACCAATTCTTTCTTTTCACGATTAATTTGATTTTATCCTATTCTAATTTGTAATTCTCTCTAGACCCTTCACCTTCTCTAATCCATGGCACAGTCAAAATGAACCCAGTCCTTCGTAAGCCTTCAAAGGCTTCATCCTCTTTGATTCTTCATGCAACAACCTGGAAAAAATGAATTCCTCTCATCATGACCCCTAATGAATGAATCCATCTATCCAGCACAACCCCTATCGAACCTATGCTTTAAATTTCAACATCCTCAATTCCACACTATATTGTCAAAACCGCTTATTAATGTTCAAGTCTGAGTGTTCAAAATTGATTTCATTTTAATAAGAGTATACAATTTTCTAGCTCTTTAAGGTTTTGTAGATGACAAATTGAAATTTTTTGGTAAATTGAGTGCAATTGAACGGACGTGGCAAAGAGGAGTCAAGGTGAGCTAAAGGGATTCTAATCTCAGCCATTGATTTCTATTCAGGGGTTGTGATTGACCATCTCACTTTAAACTTACTCATCTCTCTCTCTCTCTCTCTGTGTGTGTGTGTGTCACTGGTCATCTAGGTTAACAAGGTTATAACTCTTGTTGTCTGTGTTCTTTTTAATATAGTATGTTGGGAGCATATTGATATTCCTTTTCTTTGGCCCATAAGCTTTAATGTTGAAATTTTTGATAAATTAGGCTCTGTAAATAGATGCCATTATGGCTTTTGTTGTATTAAATATACATGTATAACCATTTCTAATCCATAAATTCCAAATGTGTAGTATGTGAGATTACCTTGACAGATTTTTCTTGTCTTGGAGATTATATGGGTTTATTAAACATTATTTTACCAAACCGTGAATATAACACGAATGCCATAGAGACTTGCAAAGTTTATAATTGAGCTCCCCCTCCAGCTATCTTAAGGTTGCCAATCCATCATTGATGCACCCCAAGTTAATATATAATTTGGTTTTCCTCTGTTGACAATTTTTAAATCCTTTGTAAGCCTATTGAGAAGCTTTAACCCTCATTAGGCTCACTGGAAATGATGAGCTCTTTAAAATGTGGGGAGCTTGCTCATGGATTCTCTTAACCTAGTAGCTGTTCCAAAATTTAAGATTTTAACCATAATAATGATGTTCCTCAACTTGATGGGTTGTAATTGTTGAAGTTATTTATTCTATAAGAGCTTTGCTAACGTGAGAATTAGTATATGCACATCTTGATTGCTAAATCCTATCGTATATGGTGGGTTCGATCAGGGCCCGACCAAAAAGTGGATGTAGTGGGACCTTGACAGTGTTTTGCTGTACCGTTACTTAACTAAGAATCAAAGGCTTGCAGAGATAATCAAGGAATTAAAATGTTTTTCCCCTAAAGTAATTAGGAACACTAGTTGTTGACATAGAATAAAAAAAATAAACCAGCATCATAGTATTGATTTATTGAACATATAGTTTGGCAACTCTTAGCAAAAAGATCGTTATATGAGATCTTTCTTTTTTGGATTATTGGATATGACAACATGAAGGAAGATGCCATGTTGCATTTTGAGAGATTTGAAAAAGCTCCATCTCCTTTAAAGGTTACATACATCTGTCCTTTCTCAACGTAATTCTGTAGACAAAGGCTCTGATTTCTCTCTTTCCGGATAATAAATATTTATCAGAAAATGGACTGTGAATCAAACCCATGTTTATATTGAAACTGAGATATCGATGCAAGCTCTTCCCTTCTGTATCATATAGATCCTTATCTGAATGAGACGGGCAATAAAGTTCAAACTGAGGGAGGGAGGGAGGGGATTTGGGATTGTGTGTGTGTGTGTGTTGTGCGGAGGGGGGTAGGAGCGGCTCTAAATAAAAATTCCAGTACGGTCATTGATACATCTAATTATTTCATTATAACCTGAGGAGTTGTATGCTATAAGCATATAAAATCATAAATGCATTTGCTTGGTGGTCTCATTAGATGCATCAATGGTTGCCTACTTGCAAATTCAAAATGTCCTTGCTGCCTCAGGCGGGTATTATTTTCACCTATGGCTAGGGGCCTAACAAATTGGCTCATGACTTGCAGGTACAAGAACACAATCATCCCCATATATTATTACTGCAGATTGGAAACACTTTCTGCAAACTTCCTGGGGGACGATTGAAGCCTGGAGAGAATGGTGAGATGATGATATCCTATAGGCCGACTTTCAATGTATTACTGTTCAGGTTTTCACTTGTCTGCTACTGTCCTTTTTTGGCAGAAGTTGAGGGGTTAAGGCGGAAGTTGAGCAGCAAACTTGCTGTTAGTTCACCTTCTTTCCAGCCAAATTGGCAGGTACATTTTCTGAATTTTTGAATGCAGCCTTATAAAATTTTTATGTAACAAGGGAATGTGTACTAAATATACAGCACAAAAACACACATATCTGCAGCAATATACTATATATAGATGAACATGTAAAGCATCCAGGGAACATCCATCTTTGGTTGTTTACTGCATCCCAAAAAAATCTTTGGTTCACATTCAGAGCATGTAAACATACCCATTGTGTTATGTAAACGAAAAGACATGTTTACTGTCCTTAATTTTTCATCCTGCGCTTTTTATGTGTTTGTCTTGGTTTTGAATAGCACACTTCAGTTTTCTGCATTTACAACTCTATCAAGAAGACCTCCTCCCCCCCCCCCCCCCCCCAAAAAAAAAAAAATAAAAAAAAAAAAATTAGAAAAATTAAAAAAATTCATAAGTATCATAAAATTTGGCTCGACCTATTTGTCAGTGGCCTTTAATGGATGCTTCCCCCATGACAATCGCTAGGCTATTTTGTACTACAAAATTTGAGAGCTAAGTTTAGATGTAAGGATTTCTTGTAGCATTCTTCACAAGACAGTGGGATTGTGCGCTGATTTTCCCTCAAGTTTATACATGCCTTGGACTTTGACACTTTGTCAATAACTGCTATGCCCAAAAGCTGTGTTGGCTTTATCTGTGCCTTGGAGATTGTCAGTAACCACTTTAAAGGTTTTGGGTTGTTGGTTAACAATGTATATCACAAGAACTATTTCGAATTTATATTCAAGCTAAGATAAACCTTATTAGGTAGTTGAACGTAATTGTCTATAGCAAACTTATCGTCTTCCCTTTTTAAAGAATTTCTTTTCTAGTTTATGGATATTTGGAGGGTGCCGCCTATTCATTAGGATTATACAAAGCCTTGCCTTTCGTACAGTGTCCTTGTTTGAAATCTGGCACTAAGAAAGGGTTGGCGGAAGATTGGCAGACAATTGTAAACCATTATCAGTTCTTTTTTTTCATGGAGTGCTTCCATAGCCGATCATGCGAAAAATGTGAAAATGCTTAGATGGTCACTACATAGTAAAACATGCTCAATGCAGGAAAAACATTTTCAATGTTGTTAAATATGTATCCGTTTTCTATTTGTCTGGACATCACATAAATGGTTTACCACGCCATATAGTCAGGTTATGTGAAATTACACAGGCCTAGACTTATGTATGTGTGGGTGCGCACATGTGCATAAAATGGGAAACAAAAGAACAAAGTACTTTGATGGGGACACGGACAAACCTAGGTCTTTATTAAGCAACTATTGAGTTTGCTCATAGTGGGTTATGCACATCATGTACGTGCAGGTTTAGTGGCCTTTCTCCCTCAAAGCTTGTATATGACCAAGTATGTGGTCATTTGACCTTTTACTACTATTCAAATTGGTTGTAGCCGAAAAAATTTAAACATTAATCAACCTTTTAAACTGTTTTTAACAACATCAGAGTGACCGGCATGTTAAAGGATTTACTAGTCATTCAATAAATACCTTTTACTAATGCCAAAGTTATACCCTCAGGAGGTTGCATGTGTTTAAATTGAATTGTAGAACATCAAGTTCTCCAACTGCCAAGTGGCCTTTTGTCCCTCCCTTTGGCTTCAGTTCTCTGCTGAGGGACTTTGTGACCAATTTGTTCTGTATGGCTGACAATTTTTTGTGCCTCATGTTTGCATAACTGATTATGATAATGATGATCACTTAGCCATGACAATAATTACCTATTGGCCCAGTAGTTTTGAATGTGAAGATAACTTTATGCTGATTTGTTGACAAATTGGAACGAGGAATAATGCAGTCAACTACAACAACAACCAGGCTTCATATCAAAATTTTGGGGTCTGCTATATTATGAATCCTTCTCTCCCATTCCATTTTGTTAAGGGCCATCTCCTTGGTTACATTAACAATTAACATATTATTCTTAATTGGTTCTATCCATGTTCGTTTAGGTCTACCCCTACCCCTAGTTGCACCATTAACTATAATCGTCACTTCTTCTAACTAGGATATTCCTTGGTCTCCATTGCACATGTTCAAACCGCTTCTCTCTCATCTTATCCTTTACGAGAGCTGTCTCTAACTTGTTACGAATATACATTTTTTTATTCTCTCTTTTAGTGTATTACTACTCATCCATTTTCACATTGTCATTTCAGCCACATATTTATGTGGACATGTTTCTTAATTGTCCAACATTTTGATCTATAAAGAAGTGCTGGTCTTATTGTCGTCTTATAAAATTTTCCTTTCAATTTCAAAGATACCCGACGATCACATAACACTTCTGAAGCACTACTTCATGTCAACCAACTTGTTTTGATCCTATGAGCTACATTCTCCTCCCCATTATGATTAATTGTATATCATAAGTAACGAAAATGGTTATTCGTAGATATTTCATGGCCATCAATTCGCAACATACACCCATTCGGATTATTCAAGTATATATTGAAGAAATTTAGTTCTGTGCCAGTAAATGCCTTATGTATTTTATTTACATTGAAATTAATGCTATTCAAGTGTTCTTTTTTGGGATGTGAAGATAATTCTCGGTATATTTTCATCCTTGAATCGAAGTTAAGTATTTAGTAGGGATCCATTCGAATTGGTTCCGGAGTGGATATGAGCATATAAGCATTACCATATCTGTATATGTTTTCTAGTCATGGATACGGATATAAATCGGTAATAAAAATCGTATTTGACATAATCAAAGAGGGATACGAAGTGGGTATGAATAAGACGGATACAGACAGGAAGCGGATATGGGTATAAAAGAGATGCACGATATAACAAATATGCATGTAGAGCAGAAATGTGCATGTAATCAATACATTCCCAAAAGGAATCTGAATACTTATTTAATATGAGTAGTTAAATATTTGATGAAGGCAAAAATGCATTTAAACCGAATTTTTCCCAAAAGGAATCTGAATATTTTTATTTTGGATATGTCAAAACATGACCGATAATATGTCGAAATATTTTTTAAATGCATAACATATAAAACGAGCAAAAAACATATGGTTTTATAATTATTAAGCATTATTAACCCAAAAAAACTAAAATGATATTTTTTTCTTGTATTTGCCTGCAAATATCTGTATGTGTATCTGTATTTGAATTCATATATTCAAATATCTATATTGGAACTCATATTCATATACTCTTACTAAAACTATATACGTAGCTGTATCGGGGAAAATGTATTTAAAAAAAATAAAATCAGTGTATCTGTATTCGCATCTGACTCAATATGAAAAATCATATCCATATTAGAAAATATCTATCCGGATATCAAGATCCGGATCCGGATATTTAGCCAATATTATAACATTGTCGCCCTTGTAACCCTTGATATTGTCAATCTTTAAGTTTTGGTTAAGGGGTGACTCCGTCCTTATATGAGAGATACATTGCATAATGAAGTAAAAAGTCTCTGTTGGATAAAGCTCATGTTAACCAAAATGTTGTCACTTACAGATTGGAGAGTGTGTTGCAGTTTGGTGGAGGCCAAACTTTGAGACAATTATGTATCCATACTGTCCTCCCCATATTATCAAGCCCAAGGTGAGTTGCATTTTAATTTTTTGTATCCCTATCTTTGCTTTTTGATGTTTTCCCGTGCAATATTTTACACACTCACATGCATACATAGAGCTGAGATTGAGGCCCCGCCTGTAACATGTGGGGACCACCATGTGTGGGTTTTTGAGTATGCATGTAAGTAGGTAAATCATTTCCCTTTTACTTATATTATATTATTATTACCTTTTTTTGTTTCTTCCTTAACCGAGGGTTTCTGTATGCAGGAATGCAAGAAGCTCTTCATTGTACACCTTTCAGAAAAGGAATATTTTGCTGTTCCGAAAAACCTGAAGTTGCTTGCTGTTCCTTTATTTGAACTCTATGACAATGTTCAGGTACAAAATGTTTCATTTTCAGTTGACATGTTTTCATTATGTATGAATGTGAATTTATACAAGTTCAACCTTTTTTTTAACCGTGTTAGATGTGAATTTGAAGGATCCAGAGGTTGATGTTGGGTCCACAGCTGGTCATAATATTTTGTCAAAAGTATTATGATAGTCTTGGGTTCTACAGCTGATCCCCCTTAAACAGGAAAAAGCTTTAGATATGATCACATGCAAAATCATTGTCAACAAGATAATATATGAGGACTTTAATGATGATGTGTGTCTATGGATTGGAGAGCTTAGTATAAAAAGAGGAATCATGTAGCCAATATTTTTGTTGCATCGTCATGAACTAAGAAACAAAACTTTAAAAAGGAAAGTAAGCTTTGAATTGTGATGGGGAGAGTTTACTGCATGGCCTAAAGAATAAAGCTCTAAATTTTGAAGCTCACACTATAATTTTCCCTTGCTACCTCAGATAAGTTCAGTACAGATTAAAATTGCAAAACTAGAAAAAAATTCCGCCGCCGGCATAGCTCGTAATTGCTTTTTTCTTTTCTTCCGTCATTGGTGCTACCGGAAGTTTTCATTGTATACTCCCGCGGGTCAGAAGGTGGTGGGGAAAAGAGGGGGACACTGTGCGGGATCTTTTAGCAGCGAATTCCCCATACAGATAGAGGCGCCTATCAAAAAGTTACTCCAAAAAACAGAAGACAAAACAGTAGACAGTCATTTCGTGGCCAACCGTGCGCAATTCTTCTTCCGTTGGTCAGTCGTTAATATATCACATAAAAGTAAACAACCTTCAAAAATCAAGAAAGAGAGGACTGTGGGGGGTGGGGTGGGGAGAGAGAGAGAGATCCACCTAATCCAAAAAGAGTATACTCTTCTGCGAAGCTTATGTTGTTTGTTGCTTTTTGCTTGTTCAACCTTTTAACTGTATGCTTCATTACAAGTAGTTTTAGTTATTTTATTTTACTTTCTCTCCATTCCGCTTTCATGTGAACTTGGAGGATCTTGACGAAGTGACGTCTTGGTGCCTATGTTGGTAAATTTGCTTTCATCGCTTAGAATTTTCTAACACCAATTAAAAATAGAAAATTCTATTCACTAACAATTCATTTTGTCGTCTTGTCATTCACTTTTTATTATGTAGATTACTTCCGTGTTGAATTGTATTAAAAAAGGGAAAATTGTTTCCCGAACAAGTTGTGGTAGATGACTTATTTTTAAACCCACAAAGTTCCAAAATTATAAAAAAAATTCCAAAAATATACTTTTGATTGGAGATGAGGGATTTGAAAATAGAGATAAAGATTTGGGAGAGGGGATTGGCGAGAAAAAATGGGGGATTGGGAGGACTAGTCGAGAGAGGATTTCTTGTGAATAAATTATCTTAGAGAATAATTACACATATCTAATTAAAAAGAATGAGGGTAAATTTGGAATTTTTACAAAAATAGCCGAACTGTCACGCCCCGCTTCCCAAAATACGGAATACGAGGCGTTGACAAGGCCAACCATGCTCCTACGGTCGAGGAAATATTCTGCCGTAGTCACACTTCGGCTTCTAGCTTTACGTGGTAATCAGTAATCAATGCACAGGTAATGAGACATGCAGTCACTAAATCAAAACAGTTTTAAAACTAACCAGATAGAGTCAAAGGAAAGATAGCGCTGACGTCGCTGATCTAGATGTCCGCAATATCCTCGAGGTGCGTCAGGTCTTGATCCAAGCTAAATCCACTTCTCATTCTGAGCATGCATACTCAGGTCGTCAGAGCGACACAATAGCAATATATCAATGCAAAAGTAAACACATGCAATGATGATGAATATGAAGCAGTAAATATAGAATGATGACGCACATGAAATAATCGGTACAGGTAAACAGTAAAGTGGTATATCAAATCAGTAAGCAATGCATGTCAATGTCACTGACCCTATCAGTCTCTAAGTCTCACTGACCAGGTCGCTAAACCTATCGTCAGTCCAAATGTGAGTCAACCACGCAGAAGTATCTCCAACCCAAGGTAGGGCCCCAGGGGCAAGGGAACACGGGCCCGAATCACGCACGATAATAATCAGTAAATCCATCCATACAACTCCCAAAATCACGGTATATGCCAGCAATGGGACTCCCGAGATTTCGTTGAACTCACACTCAAACTACCCCACACCCCGTGGTCTACATCAAACCCCGACCATAGACCCAAATACTAGTCGGTCCATGACAAGTCTACGCGAGAACTGGAGACAGGATCTCCATCAAGCATGTCTCGACCATAGACCCAGATACTAGTCGGTCCATGACAAGTCTACGCGAGAACTGGAGACAGGATCTCCATCAAGCATGTCTCGACTGGTATCCAAGATGAATGGACAGTGTTTGGTGCCTTACCTATGGCACTAATATAAGTGCTCCATAACCATCCCATTTCAGTTATACTTACACTTATATATATCCCATAGACGTCGACAATGCAATAAATTAACTGGGTCCGCTGATTGTGTACAAGTACGTGTCACTTTCACTACTCAATCACGTTTTAACACTAAACGTACTTGCCACAATCCAAATACTAATATCTATTACTGGGTAATGTACACGATCACTAGGTTACCAATGTATATGACCTCTACATGATATGATGAGAATGCAATAATCTTGATATGAATAAGATATCAGCAGCCAGTGTCCTACCACTTGCATAATTTACTATAAATTATACATGCAGAATTAAGCGAAATGATGTAAAAGGGGTAAGCAGTATGTTTAATTATCTATCCGTCAAAATTGGTTTCACGTCAATCGGGTTTCAGGTTTGCTAGTTATGGCCATTTCAATCTAAGTGTTCACTGCTGGAAATCCAGTTTCAGAACTGGAAGTTCGTTTCGTAACACGTTTTACTCCCAGTTTGGAGCATAATTAGGCGACGCTACAGTTCAACTAATTGCAGATTTTTCTGTTTTCTTTCCAACGCATTAAACGGATTATCAATAGGATTCCTGTATTAGAAGTTAGGTTATGTACAAGGTGCTGATGTAAGTGGGGTCGCTGCAGAAACTGCAGAACACCACGGTATTCTAAAATACAAATTAAATATCAAATGAGTAAGGAAAAATCCAAGTCTCTCTTCCCGTGAAACGACACGGGACCAGATTCAGGGGTTAGCTAACTAAATTATCTACGTAATCATATGGGGTTCCGCGCATTTTTAGTTTAAGGAAGGGGTGTATAGGTGTTCCCAAGGCCAGGTATTCAAAACGAACGCTGCCCCGGACTGCAGTCCAGAGTTGCATCCCCGGTCAATTTTCAGTGTCACGAAATTGCAATATTCAATAATTAATTACATAGGATTATAGGTTATCTAGTTAGGTTCGATACGAGCCCTGGGACACCATGATTAGATTTAACTACAAATTTTACAACGGGATATGTACGGTGATTTTTAGATTTAGCATCGGTTCTCGGGAATATTATTTCAATGCAGGAACGTTAACTTTTAGATCCCAACCATATAGTTAATTATCAGTACACGATCTGTATATCACGAAACGGGAGTTTTAATTGACCGGAATAGACATATATATCAAAAGCTGATTATCGAGTTTTTAATAATCATAACTTTGGGGTTTTATAACACCTTATCGCATATACATACATAAGTATAATTAAATACATGTAGCATGATAGCAAGTTCAGAAACTTGCTTGGCGACGGCGCAACGAGGCAGCAATAACACGACACCGGCAATGACACAGCCGTAGCAGCAACAACAACGAGGTGAGCTCGGTGAGATGGGGTGCTTGGGCTTGAAGTGAAGCTTGGGCTCAGCAACTACGAGGCTTGGCGTAATACGTATTATCTTTTAAGAAATACACAAACATCAAAATTGTGACTGCCAAAGTTGATGCAGCTAGGAAAATAAGCAGCCTGACTCACAGATCTTTCTCTGAGCACCGACCGAAAATTCTGAGGAATAGATTGACTTGCGTCCCATCTCTGGTTCCAGTCAGAAGTCCAGTCTGAGGATCAAATCTTGGCAGCCGATGTCTTGGACAAGGAATGATTTTAAAAAGCTGAGGACGAGTAAAGGAAATTTAAAACTTGCGGCAAGAAAAAGAGTAGGAGCGTCTCACAGTTATATGAAAATAAAGCCAATGATGTAGTCAGGAGGGGCATGACGAGGTAAATCGAGAATGCATGAGCCTGTTTGTATTCAGGGTCTGAAGATGCACCAATTTGCATAGCATTATGTATTTAAAATTGCAGCTGAAATAACAGCCGTTTGCCTAACTTCAAGACCATTGATGCCAGCATGAATGTTGATAGCATGGTGCAGAACTCTGCCAACATGCCCATATAGAGCTTATATATCCAGCCCAAATCCAGAATTGCTGCCCCAACATACTTAACAGGAGGTTTTGGTATGATGATTGTTGTATGCCCAGCATATGTCGTCAACAAGGGAAGTGCCGCAAATGAAGGCAATATCAATTTTCTGTTATACAAATTTTAAGCTTTAGCCAGTCTAGCAGTCGAATACTCTCCATGGAATGTCAAGAACATCATCTACAAATCCAAGCAGAATCATGAAGTCGAATAATGCTACAACAACAACAACTGAGCCTTTTATCCCAAGCATATGGGGTAGGCTACATGAACCAACATGAGAATCACGCCGGGTCCAGCACCTGAATCCTCCGCCTCCACTCACTCCTATCGAACAATATACTTTCATTGAGTCTTTTGGCAACCATATCGTTTCGTATCACCTCCATCTATATTTTCTTCGGTCTTCCTTTTGCCCTTTTGCCATTGCCTATATCGAGAGTATCTATTCGTCGTACCGGTGCTTTCATAGGTCTGCGTCGCATATGACCAAACCATCTTAGCCGGTTTTCCCGCATGTTCTCCACATGTGCTACACTAACTTTTGCACGAATATCCTCATTTCGCACCTTATCTTTTCTAGTGTTACCGCACATCCAATGAAGCATGCGCATCTCCGCTACGTGCATCTTCTGTGTATGATGCTTCTTAGGAGCCCAACATTCTGTACCATATAATAAGGCAGGCCGAATAGCGCTCCGATAAAACTTCCCTTTCAATTTTAACGGAAAGTTACGATCACACGAAATCCCTGTTGCACTCCATTTCAACCAACCAGCTTGGATCCTTTGATTGACATCACTATCGATCTCCCCATTCTTTTGGATGATGGAACTTAAATATCTAAATTGGTCGCTCGATGATATCTCTTGCCCTTCCAATGTTATACCAATATGGTTTTGATTTCTCTGGTTACTAAATTTGCAATGCATATATGCTGTCTTGGACCTGCTCAATTTGAATCCTCGAGATTCCAATGTTTGCCTCCATAATTCCAATTTGGCATTAACCCCTGCTTTCGTCATATTTACTAGAACAATATCATCAGCGAATAGCATACACCAAAGTATCTCATCTTGGATAGTTTTAGTAAGCTCATCCATCACAATGGTAAACATGAATGGATTTAATGCAGATCCTTGATGTAAACCAATTGTAATCGGAAAATCACTCGTTAAGCCACCGCAAGTCGATTGATGCTAGTGCTGCATTATATTCAGCAAGCCACTTGTTTGAGTCAGCTGCGAAGTTGAAATGCTGGGGAAGTATGGCGATGACCAAGTAGACAATTCGTGTCACAACACCCAAAGACTCGGGCACTCTGATGGAGCCTTGAGGAATCCCCTTATTGATATCGTAACCAAACATATTCCTCCCCAACAAATATCTCGCAGCCACCGGGACAAATTATACGGCGATGAAGAAGCCAACGAAGCTCATGGAGGCATTAATGGCGATGGATCTCCGCAGCACATGATCGATCTCGTGATGGAAAAAGAAGAGATAGAAGAAACGGAGGAACAAGAGAGTGAAGATGAGAAAAAGCCCTAGCTTTGGCGGAGTGAGATCCGGATCCGCATCCGGATCCAAAGGGGGTTTCCGATCTTGGATTTGAGAGGAGAGAATGGGGTTGGCGATCAGTTTTCTGCGAGTTGCCATTGCTAATTTCAGAGAGAGAGAGTGAGGTGAGGGTAGAGAAGCGGAGGCGTGTTCGAGGGGATTGGCAGAGGAGGAGAGTGGAGAGCGAGAGTGAGGGAATGAGAACGAGAGAGGGGGTAACGCGAGGTCGTCGTGGGAGCGAGTCGAGCGGGGGAGGGGCGAGACGTGGGCGAGGGAGAGCGGGCGCGGGTCGTGGGGGAGTGAACAAGATAAGCGGGGTGGGGGTGGGGGGGGTGGGGGGCGTTGAGGAAGTGGGCGCGAGTCGTGCGGGGGAAGCAGGGGCAATGGTGGGAAAGAAAAGCGAGGAGAAGGGGTTTGGGTCGGGTCGGGTGTGCTCGGGTCAGGTCGGGTGAAGGTGAGGGGAAAAGGATCGGTGGGCCGGGCCGGCTGGGTTTGAAAAAGAATTTAAAAAGAGAGAGAGGGAAGGAATGGGTTGGGCTTGGTAGATTAGGAAATTAATTTGAAAAAATAGGAAAAGGTTTGGTTTGGGTTATGGATTTAGAAGGTAATAATTTGGGAGATATAAAAAGGGAATAGGGCTTGGGGTTAGAAAATTAAATTTTGAAAGTAGATGTAGAAAATTTAGGAACTAAAAATTGTAAATAAATTAGAAATAGAAATATTTCGGGGAAAATATTTAATTTAAAAATATGGAAGGTATTTATAGTGAAACTGGGTATTACACGAACCATAATACACAACCTATTTTGGGCTTGAAACATCCGTATTTTGTAAGTATTGGGTTTTTCACAATTTTGAAATACGTGGGTTTAAAGATATCTCCAAACCGGGCCCAAAAATAATTTTCCCATAAAAAAATTAAATTGTCCTGATATCTTATGTATACAAACACATTTCTAAGAATACCATTTACTTACACTTTTGCCTCAGAACTTACACTTTGCTTTAGTGTTTCTGCTTCGCTTTATGCTTTAACCCTTGTCAAACATTTCTATTTAAACATTTCTTGGAAGCCATAACTGCAATTTATAGCATTTTGCATCCTTGTACCCTTACGAAATTTTGTTTATCTAGTTGACATGCATATGCTTTAAACTTGCCAAAATGTGTGAATGCAGAGATACGGGCCCGTGATTTCTACTATACCGCAACAGCTGTCGAGGTTCCAGTTCAACATGGTTCATTCCTGAAGCTAGTAAAGAGCTAAATCTAGAGATGATTTCTCGCATCGGCGTATATTTAAGTTGGAGTTCAAGGTGCTGACTTACCTGCTTGCCCTTTATATTTCTTTGCCTAGTGCTTCCCTACCTGCAGAACAAGTTAATCATGTGTGTTTGTTAAAGATTTTGGAATTATTTTCTAAATTATGTTTATGCAAGGGAGTGGCAGTTAAATGGGTTGAAGGGATTGTACTATAATTTAGCTTAGTGGACAAAAATGTCGCAGATATTTGTTTACATCATCTTGATTGGGATTCTCACGCTGGTTTTATTCATTTGGCTTGCCCTGGTTTTGACATGAAATTACACTGGAGATAAGGTTATATTTGCGTGTTTCCCTATTTGCACACGTTCTCTCTGATTAGTTCTCTCTGATTATGCGCTTTAGTCGTAATATAGCTACATTGTTCAGAATTTATGGAAGCTTTCTCCGACTATATCGTAGGAAATTATCACAGCATTGTTCAAATTCTTTCGTCTTAATGGCACTTATTCCTGTGGTCGTGCATGATCGTTGTCAGATACCTATAAACATATTTTACCCACTTTGGCATTATACAAGGAAATTTATGGCCTTGGTGTGCTTTTGTCGAAACCACACTCCCAACTTGAAGATTAAAGATTTTTTTCTTGATTTTTTGAGGTTAAGAGTTGTGATATTTTCTGCCTTTGAGACCTGAATATGCTTCATAAATGAGGAATGGAGACTGGATTGATCTACGGTTTTGAGTACAAAATATTTCATAGCTCAAGTTGGATCGAAACTCCAAGAAACAGGACGTTTTTTCTTATATACCAAAATTTTCGTACTTTCAACAATTGGGTGGTAGCTCATCATGTCAGAATTTCCATTCCACCGTAGGTCAGTAGCTCGTCATGTAAGAATTTCCGTTCCAAAGTAGGTCAGGTTGCTGATTTGATTTTCCGAAAAGGTTGCATGCAAAATAAATAAATAAAAGACTACATCTTTCTCCCATAAAGAAATTCTCCTGTTGAAGTAAGAACTATCTCTACTATTATAAATTAAAAGCTAAAATCCATAAAACTACAAAATAGTTTCACAACTGCTAAATACTTTCAAAACTATGAATAACTATCATATCTAATGGTGTCATATCAACACTGTTAATACCATGTCACTGCCGCATCACCATAATCGCCACGTCATGAAAAAAACTACAAAACCTCCTAAACCACCCTTTCTTCTTCATCTATAATCCTAACGCTGACATAACCCATAAAGCTTAGCCTTAATTTAGCATCCATCATCACCACCGTAGACACTGCCGTAGCCCACATCACCTCTCTGTCGCCGCCGCGCCCTTCATCTTCTTCATTCTTTCCCTCTCAGCCACCTCCTCCACTCGCCGATCCTCACCACCTCCTCCTCCCTCTCCTCCACTCGCTGCATCGCCGCCTCGCATCCACCTCCTATTTGCTCCTCCAACCACCTCCTTCCATTGCGGCTCCTCCCCTGCAACCAACTCCTCCCTCTCTGTTCGTTTCCTTCGCAATTACCTCCACCCACACCTCTGTCCACTTCCATCATTGTCACGTTGTCGGCCATGGAAAAATGTTTAGTATTAACCATTCTAATAGAAATAATTAATTCAATTGATTAAAAGGGCAAAAATGTCATTTAAAGCGCATAATTAGCGCCATCGTTGGCCGACGTTGACTGTTAGATACAGTAGTTATTCGTAGTTTTGAAAGTATTTGGTAGTCAGTTGCCAAAGGGTGATACTATTTGCTAGTTTTGCAGATTTAAGCCTAAGTTAAACTCAAGTGCTCCATATGTACCTTTCTTCATTTTTCCATAAAAAAGAATCAAATTTGAGAAAATTTCCCTGCCTTTTCAAGTGGTTCAAGTCATCAAGGTATATGAAGGTGCGAGGGGTGTGGGTGAGACCCTCATTCCATTGTGCTTTCCTTGTCAGGCAACGGGCCTATTGAGCTCCGCCGACCAATTTTTATTAATTATATAAAAGAAAAATAATTTTTCCAACTTTTATTAAATTGTCTTAGCTTATATTAATTTATCATCTATTATACCGTATCTTATTCATTCTGCGTAAGTAAGACACTAATTATGAACGTTGGGTGGTAAATTACAGATTTAAGTTTGTTAAGAAACATCAGCGAGAAGGTTTAGCAATAAATACAATAAATTTAGTAACTAAACTAATATTCTCCTTATTTACATCCATTCTGACGAGGAAGAGGGCTTTTGTAACATGTAAGATTTATAAAGGATACATATAAATACAAAGATTACAAGGGTATATATATATATGAAATTGTTCAGGATGGTATATACAAAAATACCCGAAGTAAGAAATAAGCATACCTACCCATGAAACCATGAAAGTTATGCAAAACCCCTTGATCTTTGTTATTTAAGTAGCCAACTAAATTGTTCTTATTTACACTATATGACCACCAAATGTTTTAGTAATTTAAATTTGAGATTGCATAATTTTAACATCCAAGTTTTTACTTATTATTTACGCACGCAAGTGTGCGCTCACACGTGCATCACACTATGCTAGTTACTTATCCACACTAACCTAACCGGCAAGAATCGCGAGTGCGAGTAAAGCCTCTTGACAGCTGGCCAAGAGATCTGGGATTTAAATCCCACTTACATCAGGTTACGATCTATTGTTCACAAATAAAAAAAACCGGCAAGAATTAGCCAACATATAATTTTAGTTATTACGAGGATCCAGCAAGCCCTGAAGAACCCTATGCACCAACACGGCACATGCTATTCAAGAACAATACTTGTCAAACAAATATGGGCTCTTGTGCAACCCTGGCCAACAATCCTTTTAATAAAATGTGAGAAATCAATCCTTCTTGTGGTGAATAGGAATAAAAAATCATTTTAATGATAGAATAATCACACCTAGCTACTAGTTTATTTATATTATAAAATCACAAGCCATTGTCCTATAATAATATTCTCCAAGGGCAAAGATTTTGTTGGAGGATGGTTAGGAATGAATGAGTTGATTTGAAGAAATCTTATTGAATGACCAAAAGGATGATACTTGCTGAGTGATCGAATAAATCTTCAAAAAAGGGAGGGCAAACCCAATGGATCCCAAGGAACTAGGTTTAAAGTACTTAATATAATGCGGTGTCACTAGAGATGGATACCCAAGATATTTCTATGTAATACTTGATGTGCACTTTATGTCACATAGTAACTTTACTATTATCACTAGTTCTTTATAAATCAATATTTGAAATAACATAATTGACCCTTCCATCAACATGAAATAAGATGTTCCACATCATAAGTCAAAATAGTTGCAAATTCACCGCCAATAAAATCAGATAATATTATATACATAAAAGTTCATCAGCGACTTCTCTTACTAATTTTCAGCTAGCAGCAGAAGTCCTTTTTCTTTTCAAATTATCCGTCTAAAGCTCCAACAAAATGTTAATATAGCATGAAAAACTCATGGTTTCTTTCAGCTTGAGCAGTCAAATCACCAACCAAATGCGAGGAAAGAAACACTCATATATTTTTTACATTCTCCTAAGTCCTAACCCCTCTATTTTTATAAAATAAATTCTCTCACCATAAATTTTTTTTGAAGCAAGTGACTTCTTTAAGGCAGCCTTTCTTAATGAGTCTTAAATTACATATTCCAATGATGGAAAAGGATTAGATGGAGATGGTGATATATAATAATCATCTCACTGAGAAGTCTGAGAACTTGGAAGAAGATAACGGAAAGGTTTCAGTTCACATATTGTTTTCTAATGTAAATAATAATAAATTATGATCTCAGAGGGGGATGTGTGGTCTTGAAGCAAAGAAAAAGATAACACTTGTCTTTAACTCCATGTTTCCCTTGGTACATGGAACATAAAATTACCAGAAATCCTCATATTCCCAGGAAGGGGATGACCAGACATTTAATTCTAAGAAATCTTGCATTAACATGCTTGATATATACTTCAATCATTCCCGGTAATATATATATATATATATATATATATATATATATATATATATATATATATATATATATAATGGAGGATAGAGGCCATAGGAGGGAATTTCCTCCTATGGCGTCGAAAAAATACATCATTCCTCATTTTTTCCGACGATCGGCATCCACCAACTTCATCGTTATCATCTAAGATGTGGGTACACCAAATTTCATGTGATTCTACAACATTTTCACCGTTGATTTAGTGGGTTCAAAATTAATGGTTTACCGACAATATAACTTTTTACATTGCTAAATCAACGGTGAAAAGGTTGTAGAATCACATGAAATTTGGTGTACCCACATCTTAGATGATAACGATGAAAAAATGGTGGATGCCGATCGTCGGAAAAAATGAGTGAGTGTGTATTTTTTCGGCGCCATAGAAGGAAATTCCCTTCCATGGCATCTTTCCTCCATTATTGTCATATATATATATATATACACGCGCGTGCGCGCGCAACCGTCGATCGACAGCGAGGCCGGAAGAGAGCCGGTGGATGGCGACAAATGGCCGACCGGTGGCAAGCTGACGAGCGGCAGGGACGGCCGGCGGCGAACGTCCAATCGGCGACGGATCGGCCGACGGCGGATGACCAATGATGGGTGGCAAGGTCGTCCGGCCGGCTGATAGCAAGATAGGCCGGCGGCGGATGATCATTGCTCATTTCAAGCTGGACGGGAATATTTCGTGGTAATTTAGGATAGACATATATTTTGAGAGAAATATGTAGGGTTAAAATCCTTGGTTCCGAAGAGGGTAAACTAAAGCATTACCATGAAAAGGAGTAATTTAATTACCATGGTAATCCTATATTCTCAGAAATATTTTTTACACCTGAACAAACTTGGTAATATTTCATGGTAATTTAGAATTACCACTTGGATTACTTTCTACCAAGCTCATCCAAGATAATAAAAAAAGTAAAAACAAAATACTTTAGAAGGTCGTGCATAGTGCAAGTCTTATAAAACGTTTGGATAGGCTTCCCTTGCACAAAAAGGAAGCCTATCCAAGGGCAAAGGCTTGCCCCATACAAGCCCTTGCACAGTAAATTTTTTCATAAAAGGATTACACTTATTCCAAAAAGAAGGCCATCGGGGCTTCAAGCACCTGGGAAGTCCACGGAGTTTGGTGGTTCATAAAGATAAAGATTACACCTACTCCAAAAAGGAGGTAGCTGGGGCTAAAAAGCACTTGGGAAGTCCACAGGGTTTGGTGGTTCATAAAGAAAGAAATGCCCCAACAACCTTAAACTATAATAATACGAGAATCTTGCACGTCCACGTATATAAATTGAAAGATGCAAATTCTTGTATTTTTTTCCCCATGCGTAGATCGCGTGTTCAAATTTATAGCCTTCTCAACTTTTAAGTAAATTAGACTAGAGACAAGTAAATTTAAAACATGTACAGATAATAAAAATTCAGAAGCAGACACACACACACACACAGAGAGAGAGAGAGAGAGGGAGGGAGGGAGGAGGAGAGAGGAGGAGCTTGATATGGATACTCATAAGTGAGGAAATTCGCCCTTTTTCTTTAATAAAAAAAGGTGCTGACATATTAGCCTCTAAAGTTTGAGCTAAAATAGTAAGTATTACCAAAAGATGGTTGCTGATCATTTCATAATAAATCCATCATATTTTCATTTCTTTCCCACTTAATTAAGCAAGATCATCAAAAGTTACGATAATTCTCTCTTTAGTTTATAGTTTCAGCGGTCAAGATTTGGCATAAAGCCAATAGCCGATCGTATAATATTGTTAAGCTTTTCATTGAGAATATTTCATTTCATGGAGCCCCCTGCTTACCATATTGTTGAGGGAAAATGCTTGGACAACAGCGGAAAGGATTTGTACCGACAAGAGCTTTATTCTGGTAGAAATTCATCAAAGGTATAATTTAGCAACTTGTTGGAGTTAACTTACCAGTGTAGTACATTACCGAATCATTTCCAAAAGGCTTGAGGTGGAAAAGCAGGAGAACTGTTACAAGATCACAAGTTGAGAATCTGGATCATCAGACTAATTTTTTGTAAATCTATGCTGCATACTCTATGGGGTTTGTACAGAGACGGAATTTTCAAAAAACGATTTTGAAGCATGCAGTAAAGACCATAACCCAAGAACTACAATAAACCCTAATAGCAAAAACTTCATAGATACTTATTCTATTATGATAGAAGTTTTATACCGATTGACACGTGTCCTTCGGGTTTTCTTTATCCTCTTCTTAAGCTCATTTTCAGTCCTAAATCAAGCTTGGTCATCGGCCTCCTCGATCCTAGATGATCCACCTGAAGGTTCTTGATTCAAGCTCGTACTTCAAAAAGAAGCAACTAAACAAACTAATTTGCTAATCTAGTTTGTTTAGCAGTTGTGAAGATGGTTAGTTGTAATTTTTCTATCTCAAAACCCCATGGCTCTCAACATATGAGAAGGTTTAGGGTTGAGGAGGAAGAGAGGAGAGAGGAGCAAAAGAAAATGAAGTGAGCTTGTGAAAAAATCTCATGACCATTTTAGTTTTGTGAAACATTTTTCACGATTAAAAATAGGAACCATACTTCAATAGTAAATCCAAATGAATTAGGCCATGCCTCACACCATTCTTATTAGCTACATAACTCTACATCTCATTTCCAAATATCAAAATAAACAGTTAATACATAAATGAGGTGTTCTCTTCTATAAGGTATTTTGTAGAAATACAAAATATATTTTACCGTATATGCATACCCGTATTCGTATCAAAATACGAATACCCAAGAGATGGAATACTACTAATAATATAATACTAGTATTAAATCAATATCTGATTTAACAAACCGGCTTAATCCTAAACCCGCTAGTATTATAATCCGTCTGATTAAATTCCGCGCAACTAGTACACGTAATTAACCGGAACCCTGCATGTATAAACATACGGCCTCCACATCGTTTCGCCTGAACCAGAGACACTTTAAGAATATGCTTATAGACTACTTAGCCCCCACAAGTATGATCGTCATCACAACGCTGATAGTCAAGCAATAATCCTACGGGCTTTATCAACATGTATAAGTAATACGTAATAACTAGTAAAACATACGCACATGTTAAGATAAAGACAAACCAGATAGCATACTATCATTTCGAACAAGATTATTATGTGTGTGTATCATCCATTACAAATAATGGCCTCTAGGACATACATATCCTACAATCTCCCACTTACACTAGAGCCAGTTATTTCCATAGCGCATCCCCAACATCTCGAACAGCCGCTCGAACTATGCTTGAAGTAAGGCCTTCATGAATGGAGCCGCTGTGTTGTCTTTTGTGTCCACTCGCCGAACTTCGATCTTCTTGATCAAGTGATAATGCCTCAAGATGTGTCTCGATTTCTGATGGGACCTTGGTTCCTTTGCTAAAGCTACAGCCCCATTATTATCGCAATAAAATGGTATGAATTGGCAATGGACGGAACCACCTGAAGTTCAGAAATGAACTTTTTCATCCAGACTACCTCTTTTGCGGCATCGTTAGCAGCTATATACTCAGCTTCCATCGTTGAGTTTGCGACGGTGTTCTGTTTGGAACTCTTCCAACACACTACCCCTCTATTGAGGGTAAACACATAACCCGAGACGGATTTAGAGTCATCCTTGTCGCTTTGGAAACCTGAGTCGGTAAAAGCCTTGATCTGAAGGTCCCCATTACCGTACACCAAGAACATCTCCTTAGTCCTTCTCAGGTACTTAAGAATGTTCTTAATTGTTATCCAATGCTTCTCACATGGGTTTGACTGATACCTGCTTACTACACTGAGTGCGTAAGCTACGTCCGGTCTGGTACATAACATCGCATACATTATAGATCCTACCATCGAAGCATAGGGTATAATGCTCATGCGAGCCCTCTCTTCATCAGTCTTTGGAGACATCTCTTTGGAGAAGATGATCACGTGACAAGCGGGTAAATTACCACGCTTGGAATCTTCCTTACTAAAACTCTTTAGTATGGTGTCAATGTACCTGGACTGTGAAAGTCCCAACATTCTTTTAGACCTATCACGATAGATCTTAATCTCCAGAATGTAGGAGACATCACCCACGCCTTTCATAGAGAATTTCTGTGACAAAAAGAGCTTAACTGATTGTATAATAGGGATGTCATTCCCTATCAGGAGTATGTCGTCCACGTATAATACGAGAAAGACGGCTCCTCCTCCTACAATCTTCCTATAAATGTATGGTTTATCTACATTTTTGATAAACTTAAATTCTTTGACCGTCTCATCAAAACAGATATTCCAACTCTGCAATACCCGCTTTAATCCAAAAATGGATTTAAACAACTTGCACACCTTTCCGCTGCTCCCACTGTTTAAAAAACCCTCTGGCTGATCCATGTAAACGTACTCTTCTAAATTTCCATTTAGAAAAACAGTTTTCACATCCAGATATCATAATCATGGAAGGCAGTAATGGCAAGCAGGATCCGAATGGATTTAAACATATACACTGAAGAAAAGGTTTCATCATTGTCAAATCCTGGTCTTTGACGAAAACCTTTTGCAACAAGTCTACCTTTATAGATTTCAACCGGTCCATCTGCACCAATTTTCTTTTTGAAGATACATCTGCATCCAACGGGTTTTACCTCAGGAGAAGCAACTTCCAAAGTCCATACTTTGTTGGTGTACATGGATTTCATCTCGGATCTCATAACGTCCAGCCACTTCGCCGAGTCTTTACTCATGATAGCCTGCTAAAAACTAGTAGGCTCATCATCGTCGATGATGCAATCCTCTCGATCCCCGTCTATGAGAAACCCATAGTATCTCTCAAGCGGATGAAAACGCCTACTAGATCTGCGAAATGGCGTCGGTTCGTCGGGCTCTATTGAAATCTCAGATTCTACTAAGTCTTCAGCAGTAGTTTGTGGTTCTGGAATTTCTTCCAATTCTACCGCGCTCCCACTAATTTCTTTTGCAAAAAAATCTTTCTCTAAAAAGGCTGTGGCGAGCGACAAACACCTTTTGTTCTTCAGTGTGATAGACAAGATATCCCCGTGAATTCTTGGGGTATCCCACAAACTTGCATAAAACTGAGAGTGCCTCGAGCTTGTCCGGATTCTGCTTTTTGACAAAGACTGGACACCCCCATATCTTAAGATACTTAAGACATGGTCTCTTCCCACTCTATATCTTATATGGAGTGATAGGCACAGACTTAGTTGGAACCTTATTCAATAGGTATGCAGTTGATTTTAGCGCAAAACTCCAAAAGGAAAGTGGTAACTCAGCATTACTCATCATGAAACGCACCATATCGAGTAGCGTGTGATTCCTTCTCTCTGGTACACCGTTATGCTGAGATGTATACGGAGGAGTAAGCTGAGAGAGAATTCCATTCTCTTTTAAGCATTCAAGGAATTATGCTGAGGTGTATACGGAGGAATAAGCTGAGAGAGAATTCCATTCTCTTTTAAGCATTCAAGGAAAGTAGTACTTAAGTATTCTCCATCCCGATCAGATCGAAATATCTTGATACTTTTACATGTTTGTTTCTCTACTTCATTCTTATACTCCTTGAATTTCTCGAAGGCTTCAGATTTATACTTCATTAAGAATACATGTCCATACCTTGAGAAATTATCAATAAAAGTGATGAAATAGGAGTAACCGCTTCGTGCGTGTGTAGACATTGGACCACATATATCGTTGTGTATGAGTCCGAAAAGCTCGGTGGCTCTTTCTCCGTGTCCTGTGAACGGAGATTTGATCAACTTTCCTTTGATACATGATTGACAAGTTGCATATGATATATATTCGAACGGATCCAAATATCCATTTTTATATAACTTAGCCAATCTTATTTCATTAATATGACCAAGTCTACAATTCCATAAGAAAACTTGGTTTGAATCTGGAGCCTTTTTTTTAGTGTGTTTTAGACATTGAAAACTTGATGTTGATTGATTATATATACACCGTTATCCAGTGTGCCTGCCCCAATCAGTTCTTGATTTAGGTGAATGTTCATGACATTTATTTTAAGTATAAAATTATATCCTTCATTAAACATCAAAGATACTGATATAATATTATACAGCATACTTGGTACACAAAAACAGGTATACAACACCAAAATGTGTCCACGCGTCAAACCCAGGTGATAATCTCCCACTCCAACGCATCTATGTTTGCTCCGTTGCCAATCGTGAGGGTTATATCATATGCCTTCAGCACTCTACGGTTTCTCAGTGCCTACAAAGAATTACATATATGAGAACCAGAACCGGTATTTAGTACCCATGATATAGAGTTAACTGAAAAACAGTTTTCAATCACGTACACACCTGAAGCCGAAACATTAGCTTGCTTCCTGTTCTTGCCCTTGACTTTAAAAGCCTTGCAATCCTTCTTCTAGTGACCTTTCTTATGACAGTAGTAGCATTCATCCTTTCATACTTTCACTCTCCCCGAATTGTTCGTTCCTTACACCTTTTTGACACATTCTTTCGGCTTGTTGGGCTTCTTCTTTTTCTTCTTCCCATTTACTTTCGCTTTGGATTAGAAGAGGAAGATTCTCCAATAGTAAGAACAAATGTCTTCTCCTTTTTCAAGGAGCTCTCAGCTACCCTCAACATGTTGAGGAGCTTTGGAAGATCTGTTTCCATCACGTGCATGTTGAAATTTACAACGAATTGAGAGAAGGTTTGAGGAAAGGACTATAGAATTAAGTCAATGTATGACTCGTTCTCTAACATGTATCCCAGGTTTGCGAGTTCTTCAATAAGACTGATCATTGCTTAGTTTAAAATATTGCACATTTGAATGAATATTTTCCCTACTATTGTTAAGTACTAAAAGGTGTTTATTGTAAATATAGAACATATGATGGTTTATTTGTAAAAAGTTTATTATCATATGTTTCTACATTATAATTAATATAACGAGGAAAAATATGTGCATATAATATTTAAATGAAATATTTGTAAATTAAAATATGCATATCATATCAAATATTCCTAATCAATATTCTGAAGATATTATATTATTTAAATGGTTGGAATAATATCTCAAAAATACCAAATACTACTAACACTTTGATTTGAAATATTGTGCAGATATTAACTCAGGTCTGGAATCCAAATAAGAGATCCGAGTCAAATCGGGATATCGAAACCGAATCTACCAAAATTTAGAAGCAAATCGAGAGATCTAGCAACGACAGAGACTCAGGGTATTATTTTCAGAATCTAGACATCAAAAGGATCTACACATGTCAACACAAGAAGTCGGAAAAAATCCCAAGACATGATCCCACCAAAGCGCGGCAGAAGGGCGGCCAAACGTGGCATTTTGCGGCGATTCAGCGGTCAAATCTGGGCCGTTGGATGTGAGATTTTGGGATCATGATCTTAACTACATATAATCCTATATGGAATCTATGGTTTCTGGTTTCAAGGACTATATAAGAAACCGAGAGCTGTACATTGAAAATCATCACCGAAAAGATCAAAAAGATCCACGTATCCGAGTGATCATCATCTATTCATCTACCTCCAACAAGAGAGAGATTTAAAGCAAACTAGGGTTCTTATAATCGACTTTCTAAGGAAAATTGTAAATGCAATAGTTGATTAATAAAGGTATTTTTTATTTTAATTCTTTTTGCATTTATTTTTCACATTTAATTTCTGCACTTACTTTTCTGCATCTTCATTATGATTTCATTCTTCAACCTTTCTTCTAACTTAACCATGAGCGAGTAATTCCTAGCTTGCTAGGATTCGTAGGATAGGATATGATAATGGTTGAAAAGATCTCTTAAACTTCTTTTATACATTTTTAAGTTTATAAACTTTAGCAAAATAAATGTTAATCTCCTTATCGGGCACACTGTCAATTTATTGATAGGCTCGACCACGATTTGAGATTGGTTTAACACTTGTTTTATTAAGTGCTAGACATGAATAAAGATCAATAAAAGGACAAGGGTTAATAGTGGGGAAACCCTAGTTTCTTCCAAAAAACCCTAATCTACATTCATCACTATCGATCTAGTTTTAAACTATTAAAAAATAAAAGAGTCATTTTTAATTATTCATCCATTACTACTAAGTCCTATGAACCCTACAAGACTTTTCATTATAAATCTTATATCCTTTTTAAAATATAACGATAAATAATCATCCATCTTTCATCAACTTGTCTAAAACAAGAAAAGAGTTCACGTTTCCCTGCGGACGACACATGCTCATCGCGGCCAGCTACTAGCGACACCGTCATGATTGCGGTCATTTTCGAACATACTTTTTAACGACCAATCAATTATCTTTAGGACGTATTCTCCTACAGATGATCCGACAGCTAATCTCATCTGGAATAATTTTTTTGAGGTCTCGTACCTTACAATACGAGAGTGCTCTCCATATAAATCCTTACAATGGAGAAAAATGGATTTAATGTCCATTTTTTCATGCTGCTTCTGAAGTTCATTATTCATTGAAGCCAGCACAATGCACCTAGCTTTTTCGCAACGCAGGTCTCACGTTTTGCGGACCTCGATGTCTGCAACCGTAGAATCCAGCTCTGGGACAGGAAGAGCAGTACGGGTGAAGACATATGCCACTTGGTCATAAGTGAGTGTAATATTGACGTTTCTCGGCCAATCTTTATAGTTTGGTCCAGTCAGTGTATTTTTTTCAAGTAGTAGTTTAAGTCCCGTCATAGTTGCTGTCAGAGAGAGAGAAGAAACACTCATTGTATACTCTTATAAGATCAGATTGGTTTATTATCTTATCTAATCAGAATGGCTCCCACTGTTTCCTCGAATTCTCCATCAAACCTTAAAAAGTGAATTAGTCGGGATCATTTACACTTTACAAGTTCGCTAACCGTTCAGCCAGGTGGGTGTTGGTACTCCGAGGGACATTCACCGTGATCTCGCATGGACCTAATTAAAATAAATCTCGTTTCCGCAGAGATGTAACCCCGTTAACACTTTCTAGACACCTAATAGGTTAGTTAATTGTGAAGTGAATAATATCTCCCAAGAGTAATTCTACTCATCAGTGGGATCGGGATCTAACTATCATTGCGTGATGACCTAGATAGAAGCCACTCTGGTCACCACACTTCAGAAGGTATGCTCAATCTGCAAGTTCCTTTTATATTTGAAACTCCTGATGTGGTTTTGCCCCAAGCTCTTATAATCTTGATGAAGGCCAACAAATCATAAGACGCAAGTTAAATTCTTCTCGTCATTGTCCTGATTAATTTAGACCCACCCGTACTCATTCTTGACAAAGGCCAACAAGGCTGTACGACTATCCTAAATCAATGCATCTATCTATACTACAGACAAACAACACACCGCTACCATTCACTATGCCTTGACAAAGGCCAACAAATATAGCATGAATACGATGTGCTACTCATTTGAAATGACGAAGGGCTACAGCTGGTTTTTGCGAAAACTTTGAACGTAATGAACTTGATAGCGTTGAAAGAACGATAGCTTTGAAAAGGGATTCAAGCTCCGCTTTTTAAACGAGTGTTTTGAAAAGAACCGAGTAGTTTTTCAAATTGTTCCAACAATATCTTTCAAGGTTTATTATCTTGCATCAATTAACTTTAATGCGGTCCCACTAATTTAAATCATATCACACCAGAAAATAACGAAAATAGAATGTATGTTTATACCATCCGCATTCGCCACGGGGCCTCACCATGCACCGTTAGGTTACTTAACTACCGGCAGAGCAAGGACAGAGCTACCTCGAATACAAAACATATACAGCATTTATTAATATATATATATATATATATATATATATATATATATATATATATATATATATATATAACCATTCGTCGCAGGAATGATAAGCATCACAGATATCAACTTCACAGAGAATGGTAAAATAGATCAATTAGGAACTTTGCATTTCATCGAGACACCTATGAAATACAATCCTCCACGGTCGTGTGAATAGCCGAGTGTGAACTATCCTAGACCCCTACGAGTGCGGCAAGCTACCCCCCAATCCTGGAATTGGGTTACCCGGGTCTCGACTCCTCGAGATGGCCACCCACTGAATTCTAGAATCCGGTAGCTTGTGCACTCCTTCGCGGGTCAATCCTAGATGCGGAAATGAAAAATAATATACAGATGGTGACATCATCCTCAACCCGGATGTGCCATAATAAAAGAATACACATCAATTATTACATGAATTACAAAATTCACTCACATCTCACATCTAAATTCACACCGGGCCATTCACACGACGATCCATCAAACCATTCGCAACACAGAACATCACAGGATATGTGCAACCCCTTCTGATCGATGTATAGCGATTAGAAAACGTTTAAGAACACATATACGCATCACAAAAGCAAATAAAGAAAACCACGACGCTAGAATTCCGCGCACAATGAGCGAACGAAACCATTTTCCAAGACTTGAAAAAAACAGTTCACAAAAGTCCCCCAAAAAATCGTTTTAAGCCAATACGGGAGTCGAAACGAACTCGAAACCCGTCTGAATCTTCGCGGAGCCGAAGGGGCAAAAGTTGACTGTTGAAAAGAAGGTCGACGAGCAAACCCATCTGAACCCCTACCGAGCCTAACCGTGACAATATCCGTACAGTCCGGTCTGTTCGTCTGAGAGTATCGCATACCGGGTCTAGGGGGTGGTTAACGTCAGACCCCTACTAACCCGATAAATCGTGTTGGTGTGTCTTAAGACCATCCGAGAAACTACTGATCTAATTATCAGTAATTCCCAACTGCCCTGGCCAGGGACTTATGGTGTTGACCAACCAAACACAGTACAACATCGACTCTCTATACCGGAAGAAACGAATCCCTAACAATCAGTCACTCACTCCATGTGGTTCAGGACTTTACTCAACTAAAATCTGTTTGCACGACTCGTTTGAGCCGTGGTAGGGTAGTAATCAAAGCACAGTAGGAACTTACACGAAACAAATGATGATCTCAGGTCTACAGACTACCTGTACACATGTCACATGAGAACTGCCATCTGACGCTTGGTATAATACTATACATCAGTTCACGGCGAGTCCGTCCAGTGTATCCACCCACAGTAAGCATCCGAATACAATCTCAGGTGAAACACACCAATAGCTGTTGGACTAACCATTGCCTCTCGTCGGGGTCTAGAAACGTATACACCAGTCTACTCTGGAATATCGATACCCTATCTTGATATTCCTACGACTAGAGACACTTTAAGGATGTGTTTATAGATTATCTAGCTCTCACAAATATGATCGTCATCACAACGCTGGTAGTCAAGCAATAATCCTACATGATTTATCAACATGTATAAGGAATACGTAATAACTAGTAAAACATACGCACATGTTAAGATAAACGCAAACCAGATAGTATACTATCATTTCGAGCAAGATTGTCGTGTGTGTGTATATAGCATCCATTACAAATAATGGTCTCTAGGGCATACACATCCTACATTTCTTTCCTTTTCCAATCAATATGGAGATAGATCTATAGACAATATCCCAATGTTCATTAATAGAATGCATCAATGTCGTAAAAAATGAAAAGCATAGAAAAGCATGAGGGCAAAGTTTAGGCTTCAACAGCAAAAAGCGCTAAGAGTTTTTTATTAATAAATAAATATTAATGATGGAAAATTTAGAAAAATTGTAACATTTAGGGATAGAAAAATGTTGAAATAAAAAAGGTTATTTAATGATTCCTATAAAGTATATATGCAAACATATGAAATATACTAAATCCTTTTCTAGACTATACTAATTGATATATCATAATATAAGTTCTAAAAGAATAACATTATATATAGATTAGAGACAACAATATAATTCAACTGTTATATTGTTTCATCCAATAACATAGATTAGAGTAAGGGTTTTATACCATTTTTACAAACAAAAAACATGTTTAAATGGTGTTTCAAGCACAGGAAGCGGGCCAAAGTGGTTCTTCCAACCTCTAAAAAGCGGCACGAAGGTTTTATGACCATTTTATAAAGTGTGAAGCGTTTCATGGCTACTTCCTGCTAAACCAGCGCTTTAGCCAACCTTTATCAGGTTTATCATGCTGGTCAAAGGTTCCACGCAAATAATGGATATCGATCTTCAGAGTCCTAATTCCAAGATCAAGAAAATAAAACCAATCATGAAATAAGAGACCAATCGGGGCTAGCTCAGTTGGTATAACTTTGGCCGGTTCAATTCTTGAACAGTCGCAACCAAAAAAACAAAATCATGAAGTAAGAGACACATCAGACGGATCCATCCACATGCATACATATGTATATATAAGGAGCTGATCCTATGAGTTCCGATCTCATTTCTTATTTTGAGGCCAACTTTTGTAACACATAAACTGGTTGTCGCGTTTGACCTGAGCTAGGTAGATTATGTATCAAAACTCACGAGATTTGGATGTCTCTAAGACATCGATCAAGCAGACTAACAATTCACGGTTTTTCAATTAATGGAAAAATACGATCGCTTGATGGTAGCATTAGAGATCTCAAGGAATCAAATATCAGTCATATCGACCGATATACCGGTGATATATCGTTTTGGGAACCTCTAATGATTCTATAAAAGCGATATAATATTGCCCGATATATTGGCCGATATGACGATATCGCCCAATATATCAACGATATTTGTTATATGAAGTATTTTTCCGATACGTTCTCGATATCTGATATTTAAAACCTTGAAAGGTCTCTAAATCTTGTGATTTTTCATACATAGGATTTCTAAATAACGTAGATCACGGTGGCCGATACGGATCACTATGACGGGTTGTGTTCAAAAAGTCAGTAGGCTGGACCTTATTGGATCAGTTCCACACACACACTGTGTGTGTGTGAGAGAGAGAGAGATGATCCTCTAGATTTGGGCCTAAACTAAGCAATTTACATACTCATGCTTAACATATAAGTTTTGACCATCTGAACCGTTCCTCTTGATCAACATGTTTAATTTTATTAGGTTTTGGAACCGTTTGATCATAGATCTAAGGACAAAAATGTTTTATTATCGATAAACCGTCCATTTTGCTAACTAGATATCTATAAGCAAACGTTTTCTGAGACAAAATGAATTTTGGTACCCCGTATATTTCACCAATTAGATCAAGTTCACAGGTTCCAATCGTAAAATAGTTGAAATTTCTCCGGTTATAAACCAGGGTTTCTACTACTTAGTTTAGGCTCCGGCATATATATATAACTCCAAAGATTAAAAAAAGACTTGATAGGTGCCACCAAAACCATCATAGATAGGTCCCACCTCCATAAAATAAAGGCATATCATATACTTAGAAACTAAAAGGATGTTATTAAGGGAGACCGTGATATTGGATAGGCATCTTCTACTCCAAGCATGACTCCAAATCCCATAATATTATCATATGTTTAACCGAATCCACAAAGATATCTAACAAAAGAGAAAAAAGGAGACGGGACAATAAATACAAGCAGTTCAAATAAAGCAACACATTGAAAAAGGGGTCCCCAGCACAGAAAAGCACAATATACAGGAGGGCATCTTATGTCTGCAGACAGCTAGCTATTTATTCACTCATGCCTAATATGTGATACCAATTCATAATGTGGGTGCGTTGTGGGGGGTGGGGTGGGGGTGGGGGTGGGGGTAGCGGGGTATACCAGAAATGAATGAGAGCCTAGTAAGTGCATCACTAGCAGCAGCTGGGAGACATGTGCGTGTGCGAGCATGCGATGATATGCATGTAGGCCACACCACCCAAAAGAATTCTCACTCTCACACAACTGAAGCAATGAATTTTCTTCCATTTAGTAACTGCGCAATTTAAGTACCAGAAGCACAGTAAGTTGACCAACACAGATGAGACAGCGTGCCATGCCATTTAATGACTCCATGCCTGATAGTTAATACTTACTATAATCTTAGGGCAGATCTTGGTTTCATCAATATACATGTAATTTATTGACATTTACTCTTCTCCGTGCTGCTTGTACACTGTACTGCAAATGAAGTTTTTGCTTTATTAAGATACCTTTGAGTCCCGCATCTAACTAGCGCCCCCCCCCCCCACCACCACCCACCCACCCACACAATATAATTTCGTCCAAATCTGCATTACAATTATGAAACGGAATAGTGTCGGCATAGTTAATATCAAAATGAAAACACCATCATCGTGTATAACTTTTCCCTAATTTTATTTATGAAACTTAAACATATATGTTTAATGCAGAATGAGATAGAAAACTTTCACTTTCCATAATTCAAATTACAGTAACCAAATTGTACTTGCTCTTTCCTCACTACATGAACAGTGTGCCTGCGATGAATTTTTTCCTTTATTAGGAATAGATCAGTAGCAGCATTTTCAGGTCCCCATAAGAAACTGTGGATTAATTAATTGCATCTAACATCCTGCAGCATTCATAATTCATCAATTGGCTTATTACAAAATTCTCTGTCTTCAATTAATTTCGATCAGGAATGATTCAATGACCAATACCAAGTGTCGAGCAGCGAGCAGCGAAATAAGTTGCACGCAATTAATACTAGTTTTAGGCCAAAATCCTTACTAACAGTGCACAAGAATTTTGAGTAAGAAAAACATTATCCAGATCTAAGTAACAAGGCAGGAAACAATTGTCAAAATCAAGGAGTAAGCAATTGTAGCATCATTCCAAATCCAAATCAAGCTGTCTTTTGTTTTAATTGTAAAGCAACCCCCCAGCACCATCAACGGCTTTGCAAGACTAGAAAACTTTACTATTCCTTTTGCTTTTAGTCTTTTACTTTAAGATTAAATGCATTAATGGAAACTTCTTCATTTGTTACTCTATTAATGTTCATAACCCCAGTGCTAAATATGGAGGAGACAATGCAGTGAATTCTTAGATCTGCTCTCTTGTTCTTTTCCTACGCATAGGTATTTGATGTACCTGGAATCTAATCTACTCACTACTCTCTCCCCCTCTCTCCCCCTCATTCTCTCTTTCTCTCTCCTCCTCCATTGCTTTCCTTCTAACATAAGCACCCATTTTTGACAAAAAAATCAGTTTTAAAAAGAAAACAAGGATGCCTGACCTCTGATGCATCCTAAGGGCTTCTAAATATATTGGGTTATGGTAATTGACCAATTTAACCCCAAACTCATCACTCAATAGAGAATCAAAGCGCTGATCAACAATGTTCAAGGCAGGAAGATGGAGGAGCGAGAAGAACAAGATCAAAGTGGTGTTCAAACTGGAATTTCATGCAACCAAGGTATTCTATTCTAACTCTTCAGTCAAAAATTAAGAAATTGCAGGCATTAAATTGTCATTCAAAATGCAATGCAGATGATTTTATCGATGAATAATTCCAAATTTACAGGTGACAAAGCTAGGATGGGAGAGTGTAATGGTCTTAGTTGTTCCTCTCGATGTTGGCAAACCAACTTCAAGATCGGAGAAAGTTACGGTGATGGAGGGAAACTGCCAGTGGAGGAAACCTATATATGAAACAGTAAAACTCATCCAAGATAAAAAAACTGGAAACATTAATGATAAGCTCTACAACTTTATCGTTTCTGCAACCGTATGAAATTTAATCTTCTCTTCTAGATGTTTCGTTAAATGCTTGTCTCATGTTACTTCTTTATCTATCGAGAAGAGGATTTTGATTGAATTTTGTGTATCAGGGATTGACGAAAGCTGCAGTCATTGGGGAGATCACCATCAATATGTCGGAGTATGCTGAGGTTTTTAAACCATCCACTGTTTCTCTCCCCCTTAAGGCGTCCGAATCAGGACCGGTCTTACATGTGAGAGATATTCTCAAATTTTTTACACTGTGGTTCATATATCTTTATGTGGTTTCTAATTATGGAATTCACTAGAACCAAAAGTTTCATGCACATTGTCAGTCAGTCAATTTATTTCCTACCAAATGAAAAAAGTCCAGATATTTCATGTGAACTGAGGACTTTGCTTTTTGGTTCAAGAAATAGAATTTTTAACATTAGCGCGGTGTAAAAATGACAGGTTACCATACAGCGAGTGCAGGCTGATGTTAGGAGAAGGTAACAACATACTTGATATCGAGTCCATAATGTCCTTGATATTATCCAATGCTAAATTCCATGTTTCAAAATCATTTCTTCTTATATGTATTTGCTGCCCAATCAGAGACACTGCTGCAAATGGAGATCCATACATCAAAGAGAAAGAAAACAACATATCAGGCCAATTGGACAATACTGAAGTAAGTTCATTTCTTCTTCAAGTACATTGCACTCAGATTTTCTATCTTAGGCTGTGTCAAGCAGGAAATAACTAGCTAGAGCAGACCCTTGTGGTAAGAACTTAAGATACAATGTATATTGGTAGAGAGATGCAAAAATTATCATAATTTGTTTTGTTTTGTTTTGTTTTGTTTTGCTCTCTTCTTCCTGACAAAAAAAATTGTATAGCAAATTATTCACTTTGTACACTTCTTGTAGACCTTTTTTCCTGTGAAGGACAAATTGGTGGAATCCAACTGGCCATGTAAGAGCTTCTCAAGCCCCTCATTTAAAGATTTCTTGGTTAGAAATTTAAGAGGTGGTTAGAGTCATGTTTCTTATGATCCATAACATACAGTTTGACATCAAAGAAATATTTCAAAATTTTGTACTGTTTCTTGTGATCTTAGTCACCTACTAAGCTTAGTGATAGATGTGCACTTCTTTGTTACCAACTTGCAGGATGTCTCATTTACTACATACCAAATGATAATTCCATCTAGCAAAACAATGCACAAGTTTGCTGGATCTAATAAAGACGTCAAAAAATCTAGCAGCATTGCCACTAGAGATACAATCGTTACCGATAAAATTTCAGAGCAATATATGCAAAAGGAGAACGGAATGCATAATCATCACAGCGATAAGGATTATGTTAGCTTTGAATCTTTTCTCAGCAGCACGAGCACGCCTCAAAAAGGAACTGCCAAAACATTTAGTCTGGTAATAGATAATTCAAGAGACCACCAAAGGTCTTTTTCTGTTGCTTCAGGTCCAGAGGGTAGTACTGATGGATCAACAAAAAGTTTGTCTGAAATTTTTGTTCAAGTATCAGAACTAGAATTGCAGACATTACGAAGACAATTGGTCAAAGAGACCAAGCATGTGCATGATCTTGCAAGAGAACTAAGCAGAGTAACAGATGAGAGAGATGCATTTAGAAGAGAATGTGAAGAATTTAAGTGCTCACAGAAAAGATTGAGTAATTTTGATGGTGAAGATCCCTTGTCCATGCTAGAAGAAGTCAGACAAGAGCTAATTCATGAGAAAAACTTAAATGCAAATCTCCGTTTACAGCTACAGAAGACACAAGAATCCAACTCAGAGCTGATTCTTGCTGTGGAAGATCTCGAAAAGGTATTGGAGCAACAGAAAAATAAAGATTTACAAATCAACGAAGCCACTTCTGAAGAAGACAGTGAACAATATGCATTGGAAAACTTAGTCAAGGGGCATAGAGATGATATGAATGTTGCATATTCACTAGAGCAGCAAATTATGGACCTGCAAAGCGAAATAAAGCTGTATAAGAAAGGCCGTGAAGACCTGGAAATGCAGACAGAGCAGCTCGCCCTCGACTATGAGATCCTGAAACAAGAAAATCATGTAATCACTTCCAAGTTGGGGCAATCCCGTCTAAGAGAACAACTAAGGATGCAATACGAATGCTCAGCGCACACAAGTATTATCAGTGACCTTGAAGCTTGCATCAGAAACCTGCAGAATGAGCTTGAGGAACAGGCAGAAGCATTTGAAGCTGATGTGCTGACTCTAACCCAGGCTAAGATTCAGCAAGAACAAAGGGCTATACAAGCAGAGGAGGTATTGAGGAAGGCGAGATGGAACAATGCTAACGCTGCTCAACAACTGCAGGAAGAATTTGAAAAGCTCACCGCACAAATGTCATCGACATTTCAGATGAACGAGAAAATAGCTATGGAGGCATTAGCTGAAGCTAGTGAGCTACGCTTGCAGAAATGCCGTTTGGAGGAAGAGCTTGAATCGGTGCAAGGTCAGTGCCATGTCAAAATTCAAGACTTATCAAACATAATAGCTTTTAAAACAAAAGAAATAGATAAGCTGGTGGTGGAACTCAAAGAGATGTCTAAAGAGCTTGAAAGGCTAAAGAATCATGAGGAAGCAAGGGAAATGAGTTTCACAGAAGAAATATCAATACTTAAAGCTGAGGTGGAAAGGTTATCAAGAGAGAATGCTGTTACCTCTGAAGAGTTAGAAAAGAAAAGAAAATTGGTTGCTGAGGTAGAACGCTTGAAAGCATCAGCAAAAGAAAGTGAGGCGCTACTTCGAAGTGGAAATTTAGAAAGAGATGCCCTTAAGAAAGAACTTGACTCTATAAGGAAGACAGCAGAAAGTTCAATGAATGAGCTAATTGACCTGAGAAATCTGAGGGACAAAAAAGAGACTGTAATGGAAACTCTGAACTCGGAGGTGGCAACTCTTAGAGAACAGTATAACGACCTAAAGCACTCCGTGATCGAGGATGAGCTAGAGAAAGAAAACCTCAGAAAACAGGTGTTTCAGTTAAGAGGAGACCTTAGGAAGAAGGAAGATGCGATTACCAACATAGATAAAAAGCTCAAGGATAGCAATGCAAAACTTGCAGCTTATCATGAAACTACAAAGACAAGCATAAGGAACAAGAATAACATAATCAGCACAGCACCTCAAGCCTCCAAGGAAGTTGCTAATCTGCGTGAGAAAATCAAAATTCTTGAGGTATAATAGTTAGGAGTAAGCACTTCTCCTTTAATCTTAACTGCATATAATAACACATGGATATAAATAATAACTGTTAACTGGTTTGCCTATATACAGGGAAAGATGAAGCTAAAGGATGCGAAAGCTGAGGACACGAAGAATGTATTTTTAACAAAAGAGAAAGATCTGATGAGTAAGATTGAAGAACTGCAGAAGAATCTCAGTGAATATAGAGCTCAATTTTGTGGAGATATGACCCAAAAGGTTAAAGACTGCATTCCATATAATTATTGTTCTAATAAGTTTGAGCTATTGTTCTCCATATAAGAATTAGAACCTCCTTAAGTTCTACCCTTGAATGGGAGCACATACGTATCACATCATGTGTTGTCACTATTAAGTGAAGCATGAAATATTAATTGTATATCATCGTCATGATCTGAGACTTTTCCATTTAAAATGGGGCGCAGCTTTAGCAAGGCTCTAAATTAACAAAGTTTCACGACCAGTCATGGACCTGATGACAACCAACTGTTAATTACTAAGAAATTCCTGGCGATAGGAATATAACCATAAGTGGGGCCTGCCATAATGTTAAATGACTACATGGCATCCTCCCAAATTTTCGAGGATTGAGTCAAAAGATCATAAGAAGAAAACGTTGCAAAAGGGAATTATAATGAACTCTAAGTTCAAGAATATACAATATGGATTGATATCTAATTTTATGACTAGCTCTTCAACTTATTTTGTAACTGAGAGATGAATATGATTCCCTGTTAGAGATCTTAGTATCTTACACGTTTTTCTATACTCTTTCCTATTTAGGGAAATGTGGAAAGATTGCTCCTTCAGTTTCATTTGTACTTGCGATTATGCATGCAGATTCAAACAACATGTTTACCAAGATCTGAGCCAAATAATGGCCAGATTGACACTTTTGAGTTTTAAGCATTCTCTAACTAGACTATCATGCATAATGTGCAGGAAGGCGATGTTGTGAATGGGAAAATACATAGAGTGAGCATGGATAAGAAAAGCGTATTGCAGCCTATAATGAGAAAGAGAGATGGCAAGGATGGTAGAAGTGAGGAATATATTACAAGGTAAATGTTCATAAACCCTAACAATCTTTCTACATGTGCGAAGATAAATATTTGAGAAAATTAAGTAGTAAAGGAACATATAAAAAAGATTAAGTTCGAAAAGATTCCTCATATATTCTTGTGAATCCTGCAGCACTGAAGAGACCGGCTTGGAGGACATCAAGGAATATTTAATATCGAATAACCTTACTCAAGACCAGCTAGCTGAAATGTTATGTAAAATGATGGCTATCAAAGAAAAGAATGAAGCTATGGACACTGAGCTGAAAGAAATGCAAGAAAGATATTCTGAAATAAGCCTAAAATTTGCCGAAGTAGAAGGTGAGAGACAGCAGCCTGTAATGACAGTGTGTACTCTTAAGAATGCCTTAAATAATTAGTTCTCTTGTGAATATTATAGACTTATTGTAATTCAGTTTTTCTGTATAGCAAAGTATATGTGATGTGTGTTAGGAGTTGAAATGTCATTGAAGTTGAGAACATAACTCATCTATATCCATAGATAGCTTTCTGTTGTTAATATAATATTCGCATTTGTACATGAAAACGCACATGGGTTATATTATGTGTTAAGAGTAGTAAACCATTATTATGAGGGAAGCCATCATGTTAGTGCATACGCTGAGTTTCATTTTTATGTAATATATTTAATGATAGATGCCTTCTTCCTATCTTCTAACCTATTAGTGTAAGGTTATTGGAAGGTCAATCCTTCTTGGCATAGACGGGCTTAAGATGCATGATTAGAAAAGGTAGTTTTACATAGTCCATGCCAACTGGACATGAAAATTCAATGACAAGGGAAGAACTCATAGTGGGCTTGCCTGAAAATTTGGTACCAATTCATAATGGAGAGTGTCAGCTAGAGAATTCATTATTCATGTTTTTAGGATAAAGACCCGTATATGCATATAAGTATAGGATTGATAGGACAACTCCCAATCGCCTAATCCTAGTTGTATTACAAGTCCCCTTCAACTATAATACATACTCTTTAACATTACCAGCACCACCAATCCCCCACCCCGCTAAGAAAATAATTAATAATAAAAAATTTAAGAATCTCACAGTGAATTATGCACCCAAAGTTTGGGTACAAAATGCTTAAATTGGGAAATAGTCTGGGATTTGAATGAGGATATCCAGTACTTGATCCTTGGAAGAAGCAATCAAGTGTACGACTACACGCTGCCAACCATTGAATCCTGAGAAGTTGCACGTCATAGTACCTTCAGTATCCGGTTGATTTTCCTCTAGAGGGACGTAAATCTACTCTTAAGGACAGAGCTATACTAGCTCGCCTCGGTTTTCATCATCTCGAGCGACTCAATAAGCTTTCCTTTTCATTCTCTTAAATTTTGTTATCGCTTAGCAATATCCAAAATCTAGATTTTCCAACATTATATATTTCTTAATTTGACAACAAGTTCATCGGTTCTAGGATTTGAATTAGGTCAATATCATATCTTTGATTACCTTTATTTGGCTCCAGAAGCGATTCGATACAATTATAATGAAAAACAATCTACAGGACAGCGGCGTCATGTGGCTAGTATGCAATGTGGATCTCAAGAACGATGATCACGTGATATGGTATTTAAGAATGGAAGGAGAGGGTGGCTTAGATAGGTACTATCGAGGTAGAAATCATGGTCGTCATCTAAACCTACTAGTCGTCATCGTCATCATCTAAACCTACTCCCACTCAAATGGGATCGGCTATGAAGCAAAGATCCAATAAAGATTCGACAAAATTTTATGACCGGATGTCAACCTTCTCCAAATAAATGTCAAATTTCTAGTTTAGAAAACTACGACAAGAGATGAGCTTGTCATAGTCCAAGATGACCAGTTAGCATCCTTATAGACTATGGGAAAGTCTGAAAGAAGGGGAAAAGATGATAAATCTGCTATATGGAATTATGTTCAACTCTACAGCACAAATATAGCCTAGAGCAAAATAGAACATATCTCGGTATACTATCGAGATAAAAATGATGATGATTAATACAATGTAGCAAGAAGAGTGTGTGGACTTGGTGGAGGTAGAGTGGTTGCTGAGGAAGGAACGGGAAAAGCAGCAAAATCATCGGTCGGTGGATAAGATCAAGATGGATGAAGGACAGAGTTGATGTTTGTCAAGGCTCATCAAGGTTTCATGGGGTCAGTATGGATCGAAGAAGAAAATCATACCATGTAAATTATAGAATACCTTTCAAAGTTATAAGGGTAAAGATGTGCACATACATTACACACACGAGTAAATGTTTAATATGATAAGATCTCAATCTCCTAACATACAAATATCTTTGAACATCGCTTCAAAAACAACAGGCCATAACCAAAAAAGAACTCTCTTAAACTATTAGCAGTGTATATAATCGTATATAAATGATGTGAAATAGATAATCACACCAAACTGGAAACCTACACAAAGCAATACCCAAGAATCATTCTTTAAAAAAAAACAAACCAAGGATCATTAGCTTTTGAATATAGTGTAAATGTATAGAATAACATGGTTACCTCTCTTGATCCATCAGCAATGGTTGGTTGCATTCCAGTCCCCATCTCAAGATCTGCTCCAAATCTCCTGGCAAGAGTTTCATGATAAAGAAAGATAATAGAACAAATTAGAAGAACCAAGTGAAATCAACGAACGAGAAAGACAAAATACAAACTATTAAGCTGCAGGAAAACAATTAACATGAAAAAACTAGAAACCCTTGCGATTCACCCAAAAAAAAAAAACCACGGCCTCAGGCGTTTGAGATGTGATGCATGCCTTTTTCAAGGTTTCTCGTCGTTATTGATGAAGATTTCCAGGTCGAGAGCCAATGAAGAACTTTTTGGGGGTAATTAGAAGCTGAATTATTTTTCTACGGTTTCGTTTGGGAATCGCCGTGGATTTTAGAGAACGCAGAGCGATACAGATTCTGATTTTGGAAATTGAAATCGCGCCCAAAGCGAACCACTCCGCACGTGCATTGCACATGTGCACTAAAAAATGAGCAGTTTAGTTTCAGAGGTTTTATGCAGCTACGGTTCGACGGCTACTGATTCACCATGGCACGGTCGATGCAACGCAAAAAGATGGACAACAGGATGGGACACGCCCCGGGCTAGGCCATGCGATGGTGACGAATTCACTAGAGTCGACCGTTGCCCTAGTTGAAGTCTTAATTTTAAGACTAAAAACATTTTTAAATGGATTTATTGCTATTGACATTTTTGTTTTTGGTTTGCCACAATTTTTCCTCCCTTCTGAAATTCTGGAAAATGACGCTCCCCTAAATCGGTACGAAATATGAAAGGCCTTGCCAGTTTAATTTCCCGACTTTATGTACCATGAATCTTATGGCGTGTCGTGATATAAGAAATATATGGAATATAAATAATGTGATTAAGATTTGCTTCAAACTTGGAGATTTGAAATTTTATGTTCTTCATTGTGCATGATATTCATTTTTGTGATGCATTGAGATCTAGCTTTTGTAGTCAATTCCGCTTATCTTTTCCTCCCAACCCTCTGTAACACGAACATAAAATCTTAAAGTTACTAATTTTTTTCGGTGGGTATGTTAAATATTTTAACGGGTCCGAATCATTTTTTCCTAGCATATAGAGATAAAAATGCCTTGGCATCTTTCTTCTAGATCAAATTCTCGACCTTCTTTTATATCAAATCTTCTAGTTGGTTGTCGTTTTGGTGCTATGTCTTTCTTGTTGAACTTATCTAGGGGGGAGGAATAACCACTAGCCTCAAGGTCAATATATAGTGCTTTTTGCTTTTAAAAAAACCTATATTTCATTAATTACTAATACATCCACTGTATTCGGTATTTACTTTCAAGACCTCATACATATAATTCGCAAAAAAGCATCGCATTAGGAAGATGGAGCGGCGGTTTGAGCTTGAGCTACTCTCGTAGCTTCTAAGTATCCATATAAGTCTTTCTGTCACAAAAAGAATTCATATTCTCGTTTAGTTGAAGATTTGGATCTAGCATAACCAAAGAATCTCTTTTCTTTCGTATGAGGTTACCCGGCAACTCGAAACTGGTAATTGAAGGAACAACGACGCTCAAAAAGCTCGTTGTTAAAAAAGGTTGAGAAAGAAGAGCCGATTTTCAATTTAATGCCGGAGTCTTTTGTTTTGTTTTCCTTTTCGGTCAAAATTTAATGCTTTAAATGAAAGGATCACCATTTTATCTCATTCAAAAGAAAGAATATCAAGGAATGTACTTTGTTAAATGGCCATATGTAACTCTTATTGTGACCCTCCGTCCACTATTTAAGTAACAATAAGCATCGCCTAAAATAGCACCAAACATGCTTGAAAAACTCATCCTGTAAGAATAGTAAGCCATAAAGAAACAGATTTAAACTCAAAGCTCATTGTCCATGCTCTCAAAAAGGTTGGAAAGGCCTTTACAATTCATCTTTTCGTCTCTTAACCTTTTCCTGTTAAATCTTATCTAATTTTATGTATTTTCTGAATATGGATATATAGTTTTGTCATTAGTATTTTTCTCGAATTTATTGTTAAGTTTTTGGACTATCTGTGTTGCTGTCAATGTTCCTTTTTTTTTTATATTTTGACTGATGTTGTTTAAAATTATGTCGATAGCCATGTCGTGCTTAATTTTGCGTCGGTGAAAGTGATAATTACTATATTGACAATAATTTGTATTTGTATATGATTTAATCAATTCGTTGTGTGCATAATTCAAACTTGTGTAAGTAGAAAATGGGTTTAAAGAGCAAATTTCCGGAGATACTTTTTCTCATACAATCATCCTCAAGCTTAAGCGAGAGCAACTAACTTTATTATATATACTTCACACCATGATTTGATTTTATAGATTTGCATGTATTGGGAGTTGAGTAAATCAAATCTTATGGTGAATTATTAAAGTAACTTGAGTTGGAGTTAATAATTAATTTATATGATTACCTTTTATATCAGAGTTTGCAGATATCAGGACTAGATATTGATTAATTTTTTTCCGATTAAGCAATATTAATTTCAATCTCTTGATAGTCTTTTCTTATATTTACTCAATTTCTCTCCAGTGACTCCCCTTCGTACCTTCTTCTTTCAAAGACTCTATTATGTCTTTGTATTTTTTTAGTTTTCAAGAAAATATGCCTTTATTGTTTAGATGCTTATGGTACTGCTTTGTATCCTTGCTAATTAAATTAAATCTGTGTTGAAGACCACAGATCAATCGGCGCGGCGGAAAATTTTGCGGATATATAAACCTAGATCTTTTTATAGACGAATAACAAAACTTGATGCAAACCGCGATAATAAATAACACAAGAGATTAATGGGAAGAAACAGTGATAACCTTTATTAGAACTTTAGAGGGGAAAAAAAGAAAACCTTACAGAGAATTACAAAGCCCTCTCCTTATGATCTCCAACGAGGTCTTTCCCTCTCTCTACAAGTTCTCCTTCGAAAGTCTTGATCCCTTATAAAGCTGACAACTCCCCTTTTATGATAAAAAGTTATCTTCTTTAATGGCCTTCGTCTTGATCCCTTAAACCTTATGATCAAGACCTCCGACACTTTAAACTTTAACCCTAAAATTTTATATATAACCTTCGCAATTTAGTTATAATAAGATCTCATAAATTACAAAACTGCCGCCAAATAACTGAATTTTCGAGATAATTCTCGTTCTGAAATTCGCGCTTATCTGCAGGCAGACGTTTGACTAATGAAGAGCAGACGTCTCCATTTACTCTGCCAAAAGGCAAAGTGCTTGCCGAACGTCTAAACCTATGAGGTGAGGCGTCTATCTCTTTCAACCGCTTCTGGCCATAACATGGCCAGATGTCTGCTGCTTACAGAGGCAGACGTCTGGATTCTGGTCCTTAATCACCAGACGCCTGTTGCGTTTTGCTTCAAACGTCAGGACCTTTTTTGGCTACGCAGTCTTGAACAAATACGAGACACCTTCACAATAATCTCCACCTTGACTCGTATAACCTTATAGCCATCTTAGAAACTTGTTGCCCTTTCGTCTTGTATTCTCTAAGGTTGCTTTAGTTGTTCTCCCCATTTCCCCTGCCGGCACAATCTTTCTTCAGAATTTCGAAACTGATACTGTCACGGTTTTTAATCAGAACTGAGAAACTGGTGCGACCCTCCTGCCTAGATCGTCCTTCCTCACACTTGAGTACTTGAATAGAAGTCAAGACAGACTTGCACTTCTCCCCAAGAATGACTTTCGTTATCATGTCCACTGGATTCACCTTAGTATCGATCTTTATCAGATTGATCTCCTTATCATCTCGCTCCGTTATGATACCGCACATCGATATACTTAGTTCGACTGTGGTATACTTAATTTTTCGCCAGGTGAATGGAGTTTTGATGTCACAAAACAAAAGAATCAGCCCTTTATCGAACCCGAACTCACCAACTATGCCCTTTAACCACAAGGCCTCCTTAGATACTTCCACTGCCGCTATGGATTCTGCCTCCGTCGTTGAGAACGCCACTGTATGCTGAAGTGTCGATTTCTAACCGATAAGAAATTTTGCAGCTGTATATACATGGCACGTAAGAGATCTTCTCTTGTCTAAATTCCCAGCATAATCTGCATCTGCGTATCCTTACAGCTGACTCGATTTATTTTCTGACTTGTGAAAGAATAATCCGTGGTTTTTAGTTCCTTTTAGATACCGAAGTATCCACTTTACAGCTTCCCAATGAAGCTTCTCTGGATTTGACATGTGCCGACTAACCAGACTTACCGCATAGGATATGTCTGGACATGTACATACCATAACATACATCAACAATCCCACCGCACTTGCATATAGTACCCGAGACATCTTTTTCTTCTTCTCTGCTGATTTTGGACACTCCTTAAAGGATAACTTGAAATGACCGGCGATAGGGGTGCTCACATGTCTTGAGTCTGTCATGTTGAATCTCTAAAAGACCTTCTCAATATATTTGATTTGGGATAGCCACAGCTTTCCAGCATTCCCGTCTCGAATAATTTCCATCCCAAGAATCTTCTCTGCTTCATCTAGATCCTTCATATTAAATTATGCACCCAATGAAATTTTGAGCACCTTTAGTTCCGTCATACTCTTAGCCACGATAAACATGTCATCGATATATAAGAGTAGATATATCAACGACCCATTCTTAAACCGCTTTGAGTACACGCAACTGTCATACTCATATCGAGAGCAGTTGGTCTTTCTCATGAAAAAATCGAAGCGATTGTACCTGCTTGGAAGACTGTTTCAACCCATACAAAAACCACTTGAGTTCACATACATGATCCTTCTCACCGGGCTCTACAAAGCCTGATAGCATATGAATATCGATGATCCATTTATTTAGTTTTGATGATAGCTTAAACATGAATAGTTCGTTTAGTGTCACTTGCTTATCTTGCCTATCATATCAACACTAAACTCGTATACACTTATTGTTTAGCTTGCTTATTCTATATCTTGTGTATAACGAGTAATATATCAATACCTCATGCTTTACTTTTGTTATATTCTTGATATTGATATATTACTCTCATTCATTATTTCGGTATATTCTTGATATTGATATATTACTCTCATTCATTATTTCGGTAGTTCACAATATAAATTTGTATATACATGTGATCTATATCTTGCTTCTCTTATACCATGCACATATATTTAGTATATCAATATCTCATACTTTGAGTTTGAGTTATATCTTGATATCAATATACTATTCATGATTGCGATATAAAAAATAATGAATGTTCATACTATCCTGCTTATATTTCATAACATTGTATATGATATGCTTGGTCGTGTTTGAGATTGGTTTTCAGGATATACAGAATATCTCACAATACAAGCATACAAAGGAGGATGGATGTTATTGAGCTTAAATAGATTGATCTAATGGAGGTTGGAGGATACGGATGACTGCTTCTCAATTTGTCAAGATCTAGCTACGAATAGCTAAGAAGTGATGCAGCCCGATATGTCAAATCTTGTCTGATTCGCGCGTTCCACCAGCCAAATTGAAGATCTTGCAAAATCGTCCGGCTGAATGGATATGCCACAGGCATTACATTTACGTCTCTCGAAATCCGAATTCCAACGTTTAGGGCCCCGAAATCGCGTATCTCAAGAATTGCACCAAGAAGCCAGGTTTTAATTTGAAGCGCTATGGGCCGAAGTCAAATTGAAGAATTATCGACTAACGCTTGTGAGTGGCGTATCCAAGTTTGAAGTTATGAAGTTACGAAGCTAAGTTCAAGCACACGTCAAAGTTCGAGAGCTCGATCCGACAAAGATTCAAGAATTCGAAGAATTTACGGTACCGACATAGGAATTTTTGTAAGTACTCTATACAATATGGTTTATCTCAATTAGAGCTCTTGAACACTCACACACTTGCACAAATATTTTACTTTGCATGAAATTTGGGGTTTTCGATTTAAAATTTATTTTCATTATAAAACACAAGTTTATAAGTTTTTACACTTTAGACGTCTGTCCCCGTATAAACCATATTCCATAGAGTGCTTACAAAATTAAAACATTGTCGAAACGAAGATTTGGAGGCGTAGAAATGATCGTGGTGCTCATGCGGACTCAGGCCCAGTCTTGAAGCCACGGTTCTCTGCTCAAAACAGAGTCGAATGGGCTGATGAGGAGGCTCGGCCAAGATGGGTGTTGTTGTTGCTACCGTTGTTAACGATGGCGATGAGGTCGGGTCGGTGGTGCTAATGACGAGGGCCTGTCAGTTCTCGGATTGCAGGAGGAAAGGAAAAGGAGAGGGTTATGGCGATGACACGGCGTTGTCTTGGGCTCTTGGTTGTGAGGGAAAAGAAGGTTGCGGGGAAGAAGATAAAGAAGAATAAGAAGGTGAGGATGCAGTGGAGTAGGGAGAGGTGGCTATGATGATGATGGAGATAATTTAGATGCAATAGAGACAACACATTAATGAGCCACTATAAAGGATTAATAAGATGTGGCCATCATATTTCATGATGGTTGTGAGATGAATGTAAGACGAGTAATAGAAGGAATCGGCTTGCTAAAAAGGAAGAAGATGGAAGGCATTTATATCTTGGTGCAGAGGGCTCTTTCAAGGTGAGGGCGGAAATGCTTACATTGTAAGAAACAAGAACAAATAGAAGGGGAAAAAGAAAGTGATGATACTCGATATCGGTGATCTCCCAGATCATGACACGTGGCAGATGACGTGTCCCAGAGCATGCAAGAAAGGACCTACAGTGGCCGACCTGACCACTCCTATGCCCGTCCTACAAACAAATGCTGGCTCACCTCCGAGCCCCCTGCACAATTGGCATCCTCGGCCTCACAGCTCGTCTCCGGGCTACCGCAGAACAAAGATACCTCGGTTCTCCCACTCGTTCGCGAGCTCTCCCATCGAGGTCATTTTCCTCGGTCTCATCGACCGACTAGCGGCACCGCTCACAGGCGCAACCGCCATCCTGCGAATCTCACCATGCGCGAGATATCCGCCGGCCACATCCCACGTTCCACGCTATCACGATCCCCCATTAACGAGCCTGTCTCGCCATTAATGGGAGATCCCGCTCATCACGCGGGCGTGACGTCGGGAGCGTAACGGCCGGTGTGATTCTCGCGCCTGCCCTGCCTGCTGCCATCGCTATATAAACCCCTTCTTCAGACGGTTCAAGTAAGCCATTTTTACTCCACTAAGCCATTACTTTGCTCGGATTTCCACTCTAACTTGACCTTCGGAGGGTCTTCGGTGGTATAACCATCACGGGACTTCCTTACAGGTAGCTCGGCAACAACCAACCTCAAACCCATTGAGATCCACACGCTTCAGGAGCCTGCCTCCAGATCCAATATCAGCCATCTATCGCCGCCATCAGCAGATCAACGGAAGGTAACATCTTGGCGTGATCCAGGTCGCGTCAGCTGGCGCCGTCTGTGGGAAACACCTTGATTCTACAAAAAATAAAAGTTCATCTTCCGATCCCAATCCAATGGCGAGCGATCATCACGATGATCCAAGCACTAGCCGCCGCCTCCCCCTAAACGGAGGGGCGGATGAACCTCCTCCGCCGAATGCCATCAACGCCCTTGCCGGCTAGATAGACCGACTCGCGTCCGTCGTGGAGGCGCTCATCCGTGTCCAAACGGCAGGGCATGATCCCCAGGTCGTCGCTCCCCTGCCTCGGGACCGGGACCCCTATAGAGGGAGAGAAGACTCCGCCCGCGTCGGCACTGCCGACCACCACCTCGCTACCTCCCATGGCCGCAGATCTCCCGGTCCAATACGTTCTGAGACCCGCTGGGCGCCCCACAGTTCGACACCGAGGTCCGTCGCCAGAGCACCTCGCCCCGAGATCCTTCGAGCACATGTCCCTCTCGAGGAGATGTCGGTCAGCTCGCCCGTTACCAGGCATGACCGACACCCCCTCCCTCGACGGGGGCGCACTGGCGGGACTCGCCACGGCGGCTCGAAGACTACCTCGCCGGGGGATCTAAGGAACCTCATTGAGAGGAACTGGGGCCGCGGCCAGACGCAGGCCTCCAACAGCAGAAGCCAGGGATCAGAATGCGCCGAATCGTCGGGGTACCACGTCCGACTCGACTCCCTTGAGAAGAAGATCGAAGGTATGCATCGGGAAGGTCACCGTTCGAGCGGTGGGGCTAAGTATGCCGCCGACTCGCTCACCAAACCATTCACCGAGGAGCTGCTCGTTGTCCACGTCTCCTCTCGCAACAAGCCCCCGTAGGTCTCCCTCTTCGACGACAAATCTGACCCAAAGGACCACTTGGATGCATTCACAGGGGGAATGAGCTTCCAAGACAACTCCGACGCCGCCCAGTGCCGAGCTTTCCTGGCCACTCTCATCCGCTCCGGACGAGACTGGTTCCGAGGACTCGAGCCACGCTCGATCTTAACTTTCGACGAGCTGGTCACTCAATTCCTCGGCCACTTCGTCGGGAACAGGCGGCAAAAATGCACTGTCGACCATCTCTTCACGATCAAGAGTAGGGACAAAGAGACGTTCAAAGCATACGTCACCCGCTTCTACAACGCCCTTCTCGAGGTCCCAGAGCACCGGGACGAGACGGTCATCACAGACTGAGGTCTGGTCTTAGGCACAAGGAGTGGTTACGCTCCTTTGCATTAGCGCAACCTAGGACCATGGTCGAGGTAAAGGCCTGGACCGAGCGCGAAGTCTAGCTCGAGTCCGAGGTGAACGCCAACCTCCCTGGGGGAGAGCAAACAGACCAAAGGAAAAGGGCAAGAGAAGATAGAAGGGGACCTGAGCGGCCAAAGCCCTATCTCCCAAAGTTTCAGGAGTACACCCCGCTCAACGTCTCCCAGACAGTGCTACTAGAAGAGGCTAAGGGCGAGGGGTTCTTCAAGGTTCTCCTGATCTCGCGCATGGCCTCAAAGCAAACCCGGGGCCCCTACTGCGGTTTTCACAGATCGCTAGGCCACTCTACGGAGAGCTGTAAGCAGCTCCGAGACTACATCGAGGAGCTCATCCGTTCGGGGCACCTCGCAGCGTACTTGAGGGACAAGCGGCAAGCTGACCGCGAGCAGGAGCAGTGTCCTCCTCCCTCCGAGCTGACCATCAGCCAAATCATGGTCATGTCAGCGGAGGATACGTCTGGTACCAAGAAGCTCGGTACCCTATGCCGGGCATAGATGCCAACATACATCCGAGGAGCTCAAGCTGTACGAATAAGAACATCTACTAACATGTATTTTCTTTTCAAAGCAATGTACACCTTTCTTGAGATCTTTTTGTTTATATAATAAAAGGGATCAATAAAGCATTACAATGAAAGAAAAAGAATATTATTCATTCAAAGAGTACTATAGGCTCCCCAGCCGTACAAAAAAAATTACAATAGCGGGGGAATGGGGTGCAGAGAACATTGCTCGTGGTACTCTGACGATATTTCCGCCAGCCGAGCCCTCGCAGCATTTAACCTCTGCCTTCGATGCCCCCCGCGAACGACGGCATCGTGCCTCAATTGGTAGCACTCAAGGACGAGCGCCACCGAGCGATTTAGCCGACTCGCAGAGATCAGACCGAAGCGCCTCAGAGACCTTAACTTGCCAACGGCCTCGTCTTTCAGCTGTTCGGACAAGGAGTTGTAGAGCCCCGGCGACACCCTCCAGATAGAGTACATCAACAGCTGAAGTAGGGGGAGCGCCGGGGGAGCAACCGACCAAAGTGATCCTCAATCCGACTTATCACCAACTGCACCGTGTCTTCGGTACAGTACTGATTGTAGAGGTACACGTCCTCGAAGTTTATGATGTCGGGAATGGTGAAAGGGAAGTCCTCCATTCTTACGTTTCGGGTGTGAAGAAGGGAGTAACCAACACTCCATCCGTTTTATAGCCTACAACGCTGTTCCCTCATGGGAACTGAATAAAGCAGTAAAGAAATACACAAGAGGAGCATCACGTGTCCACACATGATGGGGCATCACGTGGGGACACGTGACCTTCTATGAGCAAAGCTATAGGCGCTGAGATACACAACTTGAGATGGAGTCACGTGCCAACACGTGATGGGCCTTTAAACCCACTGAAAGGAATTAAAAGGTATAATAAAACAGTAAGAGAAAACCCTAATGGGGCATCACGTGCCCACACGTGACAGGGGGTCACGTGTCAACACGTGATGGGTTCCTAAGATCTCTGAAATAATAGAATTAAATTCTAATTAAATGGTCAATCAGAACGTCACGTGCCAACACGTGACAGGCTCTTAAACCTTCTGAACTAATAGAATTAAATTCTAATTAAGAGGGAATCAAAAACCCTAACTGGAAAAATATTTCTCTAGATCTTTCCAAACAAAAAAGATTGTGCTCTGTAAAGTGGAGCACCGTTGGATTAAAAATCCAATGGTGATTAAAAAATCACCAATTTATAGAAAGATTCTATACAAGGAAAGATTTTCCTTAAAAAAACTGCCAGGAACAATAAACAAAATATCTTTTGGATTAAAAATCCAATGGTGAATAAAATTCACTGAGTGATCTAAAAGATCATGTTAGTTACAAAATCAATCAACATCTTTCAATAAAAGATTGACTAAATAAACTGATCCTTTTCTTTCTCCTATAAATAGGAGCCAAGAAGAAAAAAAGAAGGATAGAAACAACAACAGAGAGAGAATACAAAAGAAAAGAGAATTTAATTCTCCAGAGAGAAAAGATGGCTTCTTTAAAAAAGAAAGAAATCCTAGGTGAGAGATCATCCTATAAGCTCCCACAAAAGAAAAAAGAGAATTTAATTCTCAAACTAAGAGTTTAACTCTTCTGAATAAGAACTTAGTTCTTCCTTTGGTTGAAGGTCTGCAAAAGCAGATCTCCCCACAAGTTAAGAATTTAATTCTCATCGGGGAGATTCTGCCATGCAGATCTAAAACCTAAGAGAAGACCTAAGTTCAGAGAATTATATTCTCCCACAAAGCACATAGGAATTTAATTCCTTCAACAAAATTAGGGTTTAACCCTATAAAAGAATTTAATTCTTCCAAATATATGGGAATTTAATTTCTCTAAATAAAATCAGGGTTTAACCCTATAAAAGAATTTAATTCTTAAACAAAGGACTTTTCATGCACGTAAAAAGATCAAGTACCCAACCTGATCACGTGGCAACACGTGACCTTCCCCTCAATGGTCAAAAAGAATGAATGAGATTGGGACACGTGCTTGTTTACCACCGGAAACCGGGAAGACAAACGTCTTGCCTAAATCTGGGGACAGATGCTATTTGGTGCTATCCGTCCACCTCTCCGAAGATGCCAAGTTGATTTATAGCACCATGTATTGAAGGTTTAAATGGATGCGGCCGATATAGCAGACTTCGTCAGATTCCCCCTCGTTTGAGGGGGTTTTGATTGTGGGGACGCTCTTCCCAGCAGGCGCAAGCCCCTGCAGTTAATTACGCTACCGCATCGCGATAACAACTTTCTCCTTCTCCAGATGGTCACTTCGTGTCGTGGGTGTTTGTTTTGTTTGTGGTTGCCTGTGGATTGTATACGGAGACTAATTTATATTGTCGCCCGTAGGGCGTGGATTAGTCCAAATCCGTATTTTCTTAGATTTGGGTTTGGGGGTTGGATTTAAGGATACGTTAGCCTCATCTGGGACTAAGATCAACTTAAACGTATGCTAAGAATACGTTAGCCTAATTTTTAGACTAAGATCAACTTAACAGGATCGTTTAGATCCAACAAAAGAGCATTTAGACTCTATTGTTTAGTTTAGGGACATTGCGGTCGATTAGTTTAAGGATATTACGGTCCAGCGTTAGTTTAAGGACATCTCGGTCCAATGTTAGTTTAAGGACGTCTCGGTCCAGGTTAAGGACATTATAGTCCACGGGTTTTAAAGGACCCCACAGTCCGAGGTTAAGGACATCATAGTCCATGAGTTTAAAGACCTCACAGTCAAGGTTAAAGACATCGTAGTCCGTAGGCTTAAGGACCCCACAGTCCGGTTTAAAGACATCGTAGTCTATATAAAGTTTAAGGACATCATAGTCCATGAGTTTAAGGACCCCACGGTCCGTAGTTTAAAGACATTGTAGTCTATGAGTTTAAGGACCCCACATTCCATAGTTTAAAGACATCGTAGTCTATGAGTTTAAGGACCCCACAGTCCATGGAAATATGTGGTTGTTGGGACCCGTCACCTCTCTGAAGACGTTGAAGGATTACAACGACAGATATCAGAGGAGTAAAGAGATGCACCCTCGAACCGGTGTGATTTGGTTGAAAGATCCGTAGCCCAGTTTGGGACTGAGATCTGTTGAATATTCATGACCAGATGGGCTCAATTAAATATAAGTTGAGGACTTATGGCTATAATTGGGCTAAGTCCAATATGATTAAAATGTTTAATATTTTGTTGTTCTGGGCTGTTGAGCCTTTACTTGGGCTTGGCCCTTTTAATAATGCTGAGCATTAGGTCCTGACAATTTTTGTCTTGCATTGAATGCATAGCATTCATCAGAACAATGTGCGTTCTGATAGTGCGCCACGTGGCGCGCTAGGCGCTTTGCGCCAATTAAAAAGCGCATTGCGCTTCTGCCAAGTAGCGCACGCGAAATGGACACGTGTCACGCTTAGCGCTAAGCGCCAGTTTATAAGTGCATTACGCTTCCAGTTTATGAGCGCTTTGCGCTAGTTTATTGGCGCATCAGTGAGTGACACGTGGCGCGCTTGGCGCTAAGCGCCAGCCCATGAGCGCAGTGCGCTGTTTCAGAAGTGCAAAGCGTAAGTTGTATACGTGGTTGACACGTGGTATGTTTTGGCGCTGAGCGCCGGTCTAAGGAGCGCAAAAGCGCAGTTCATGAGTGCAAGGCACTTTTCAATACCGCAAAGTGCATTTATGATCAGAGAACAAGTTTATGTTCTTTTTAAAGGAGGCTTTGCCTCAAGATTCAAGAACAAAAGTTCTTATTTATAAAAAGGCGCTGCCTTTGTAGACCAATGATCTATGAATGAAGTAAATACTTCGTTTTGTTTTTATGATGAGATCTTTTGATCTCTTTTTTATCAAAGACCTTGGTCTTTTGTAGATCTATGATCTTATTTAGAAGATAGTTCTTCTTTTCATGAGATGATTTCATCTCTGTGTTCAAGAATCATGTTCTTTACCTTGAAGAAATGATCTTCTTTTGCTAAAAGCTTCCTTTTCTTTCTTTGAGTTTTCTCAAAGTTTGTAGGGGGGTTTCTCTATCTCAGACTTGAAGTCTTGGGGCCTTTATATAGGGCAAATTGATTTAATAAATCAGTTAAAGAGATCTTTCTCTGATTGATTTAGGAATATTTCCCACCGTTGGATCTTTGATCCTAGGGCTTCTGTTTTGCAGAAAATAATCTTCTTGTTTTTAACAAGATTGGAAAGATCTTTCCATAACAGAATTTTAATTCTGATTAATTAATAATTTATTATTAGATCTTTTGATCTAACGGTGGGGAATTCTTAATTCCAGCGTTGGCGCACCTACGTTTGACACGTGGCGCACAGCGTAGGGTGCAGCGCACCTTGCGCTAGCGCACCTACGTTTGACACGTGGCGCGTAGCGTAGCCTGCGCTAGCGCCCTGTGTTTGACACGTGGCGCTCAGCACAGAGCGCTGGATCTGAAGCGTTGCTTCAATTTTTTTGAATTTTGAATTTTAAAACAGAGCTATGCTCTGATTGGGGGTGTGCTGCGTAGGGCGCAGCGCACCTGGCGCTAGCCCATCTGTGTTTGACATGTGGCGCGCAGCGCAAAGCGCTGGATCTGAAGCGTTGCTTCAATTTTTGAATTTTGAATTTCAAAACAGAGCTTTGCTCTGATTGGGGGAAACGGTGCTCTCACGTGACCCTTGAACAAACTTCTAAAAAATAAAGGCAGAATAGACTTTGGGCGCCCTCATGTGTCCCCCGACAAACACCTCTTTAAAAAAGAGAAGTTGGAAAGAACTGAAAGATTAAAATCCAATGCATGGGCGCCCTCACGTGTCCCCACGTGACCTCTAGAAAATCCTTTTAATATCCAGTGCATGGGTACCCATCACGTGCCCACACGTGATGGCCGTGAAAACTAAGTGTTTAACACTTACCTGCATATTCTGAGAACAAAATAAAGAAAGTTTAGCCCAATTCTCAGGCGCCTCACGTGATCCCTCGTGAGCGCTTCAATTTTAGTGTTTAACACTATTTTTTAGCGCCTCGTCCCCAGTGTTTAACACTATTTTAAATGTGTCACGTGGGAACACGTGATCGCCGAATGTACTCTAGTGTTTAACACTATATTTAAACCAGTCTTGGCCCAAATTGGCTAGGTCTTCCAAAGGCAGTACCCCCTTTTGACTGAACCTCAAAAACAATTTTTTCTTCCAAAATTGATCATCTCATACGAGTGCTTAGCACTTAATACAAGACAAAATATGGTCAGAACCCAGACCCATGCTTAGCATTGCTAAATAATGGGGGGCTGAGCCCAGACAAATGTTCAACAGTCCAAACAAAGGTCTAACATTTTAAACCCAATTGGACTTAGCCCAAGTTGGTCATAAGTCCTCAATTCGGATTTAACTGAGCCCATGTGCTCATAATCTAATTAATTGATCTTAGTCCCAAATTGGACTACAGATTTCCCAATCAACTTTGGTTCAAGGGTACATCTCTTAACTTCTTTGATATTTGTCGTTGTAATCCTTCAACGTCTTCAAAGAGGTGACGGGTCCCAATAACCAAATATACTATGGACTGTGGGGTCCTTAAACTCATGGACTATGACGTCCTTAAACTTTATAGACTATGATGTCTTTAAACTACAGACTGTGGGGTCTTAAGCCCATGGACTATGACGTCCTTAACCTCGAACTGTGGGGTCCTTAAACCCATGGACTATGATGTCCTTAACCTTTACAGACTATGACGTCTTTAAACTGGACCGAGATGTCCTTAAACTAACATTGGACCGTAATGTTCTTAAACTAACAATGGACCGCAATATCCCTAAACTAAACAATAGAGACCAAATGCTCTTTTTGTTGGATCTAAATGATCCCGTTAAGTTGATCTTAGTCTGAAATTAGACTAACATAACTTTAACATACGTTAAGTTGATCTTAGTCTGAAATTAGACTAACGTATCCTTAACATACATTTAAGTTGATCTTAGTCTCAAATGAGACTAACGTATCCTTAAACCCAACCCCAAACCCAAATCTAAGAAAATATGGATTTGGACTAATTCACGCCCTACGGACGACAACATAAATTAGTCTCCGTATACAATCCACGGGCAACCAAAAACAAAACAAACACACACGACACGAAGTGACCATCTAGAGAAGGAGAAAGTGGTTACCGCGATGCGGTGGCGTAATTAACTGCAGGGGTTTGCGCCTGCAGGGAAGAGCGTCCCCACAATCAAAAACCTCTCAACGAGGGGGAATCTGACGAAGTTTGCTACATCGGTCGCATCCGTTTAAACCTTCGATACATGGTGCCATAAATCAACTTGGTATCTTCGGAGAGGTGGACGGATAGCACCAATTAGCATCTGCCCTCGGAATTCAGGCCCGGACGTCCCAACGTCCCGGTCGCGTCTTCCGACGGAGAACAGATTCTGGCACGCCCGGTGGGACCTTTTCCTTTTTTCACTCCACACTTCGTGTGTCGTGTTCGCGAACGAATCGCGGTTTAATATGGTTGCCCTTGGGTTCGAGGTACTAAGATTTGGTTTTTCTCCCGTGCAGAAAAAAGAACATCAATGGCCTCTAATTGCTTCAGCTGCAACAATAACTCCCGTTCCACCTCATCCGAAGGAGTAACCTACAGGCCCCAAGCGGCCTCCCTGTTCAAGATGCCAGTGGAGCAGGTAACTCAGGCCACCACTGGGCTATTCTTCGGGACCATGCTCCCACTGATGAGCTTCAACGCCCCTGTACCATTGCAAGAAGCTCAGAAGAAGTCGGTCTTTGATCGGCTTACCACTACTGCGGCCCCTCTCAACGGGATGCCCAAACCAAGCGCCTCAGTTTTCAGCAGACTGGGCCAAAGCTCCAACGGGCCCGTGAAGAAGCCCGCAATACCAGAAGGCGTTATCCCGAACCGGATAGCCATTCCTACTCCTGAAGTCACCAAGACGGCTTCTCCAGCTAAAGGGTCGGTCTTCACAAGACTGGCCGTTTCAGCTCTCACTCCGGGTGAAGTAACCAAGGCCATTTCCTCTGCACGAAAATCGGCCTTTTCAAAATTGGCCATTCCCTCTCAACGAGCATCTGTCTTTGACAGACTGGCGCCAACAGCAAACTCTCATCAAAACAGGGGGCATAGAAAAGCTGATCCAACAGCGGAGGTGATCCCAGCCGCACGACATGCTCGACGTCGCCACTGGCGTCGAGTGAGGAAAGCTGGGGGCAATTCCCCTTCTGGACTGACTCCGCCAGCTCCAATGGTGGAAGTTGATGCTGCTGTTCCAACTGGGAACAACTTTGAATTACTTAACAGGGTACGCTGGAATTCGCCAACTGCTGTGCTGAAAAGATCTCCTCCACCAATGGAGAACGCTACAAAGACGAAGCTGGAGCGGCCCCCTCAGCGGCTGTCCTCTAAAATTTATAAAGTTTGGCGACAGGTCCAGGACTCTGTGGTAGATCAAAACTATCACCGCCGACAGAAAAAGATGAAGGTTCGGCAAGAAGAGGATCACCTTGTCAAACCACAGAAAGCGACAGCTACTTGGGTGCCCACTGCAACGGCCCCCTCAAGCTTGACTGCTCACAAGAGGAGAAAGCTGGAGAAAATCCCGGTGTCTATGACGAATCGCAAGAACACTGAGTCTAAACGCCCCAAGTCTGGGGGCATGGTGGTGCACACCATCTATATGGCATCCGGAAAAGAGGATAGCCGTATCTCCACAGGTCATCGACCGCTTACGCGATCAGTGACTAAGGCTCAGGAGCAACAACAACAAAAGCTCCAAGAGATGTTAACAGCTATGGCCACACTCACAGGACCGAAAGCAAGCCCGGAGACATCCTCGGAGCAGCGCCGTGAGTAGGAAACTGATGCCGAATTCCTTCGGAGAATGCTTGAGAAGAAGAACAAAGAGGCCGCGGAACAAATGGCCAATATAAAACAAATGGCCCTTCTATTCCAAGATATGGTGGGCATGATGATCCAGCCGGACCCTCCAGCCGAAAATCCTCCAGTAATAATTAAAGATGATAGAGGAGAGACATTGAATACTCTGCCGGCTCTGCCAGCAGCCAAGGAAGAGGCCATCTCTAAAGCCACGCTCGATGATTATATAGCTCAACAAATACGAGCTCGTCAAGCAAATGAAGCGGCTGGCCAAGTCGTCAGAACTGGACGACCCTATCCGGGTTGTTACGATCAAATAAAGTACCCACCAGGATATACGATTCCCAAATTCCATGTATACAAGTGGACAGGCAATCCCCATCAACATGTCGCTCAGTTCAGGTCTCTCTGCGGCAACACTGGAGGGGATGATAAGCTACTGCTTCGCCAATTCGTCGGCAGCTTGGCAGAGACGGCGTTCGAATGGTATTCAGAGCTTCCCAACGATTCCGTCAAAACTTTTACGGAAATGGAATTGCTATTCACCCAGCGTTTCGCAAGTGCTAGTGAGCGCACCCCAATCACGGTATTGATCAATGCCAGGGTGAAGCCTGGAGAAACATGGGTTCGGTATACAATACGATGGCGGAATCTATGGTCGAAGTGCGAGCAGCGCATTGAAGAAGCTCCTGCGGTAGGCATGTTCGTGGGTACTCTCGACCCTCAGGCGACCATTTCCCAATTCATGATGTTCTTCAAGCCAACTACTTTCCAGCCTTGATTGACAAGCTAGCCCAAATGGATCAGATGGGTCACAGACCATCTCCTTCGAAGATGGAATCTCGAAATGAAAAGGGGAAAGGGAAAGCAACCTTCGTCGCCAATGCTCAACAGCAGCCCAGTGGTCCAAAACCAACTGATCGCCAAGACGAGAAACGGCGATTCTTTAATGAAAAAATGAAACGTCCTTATTCGTTTCTCCGGGATAAAACGAGGATATTGTTTGAACTAGCGGTACGCAACAGGCTCATCAATTTGCCGAATTCAAAACGCCCATTGCAACCCGGTGAGGCTAATAATCCCAATTATTGCCCCTATCACCAAGCGACAGGCCATCCGATTGAAGATTGTTTCGTCTTTAAAGGCTGGATTGAAGGCCAATACCAACAGGGCAAATTCGCTCTGTCCGAGAATTGGAAAGTAAGCCCGCCTCAACCGCACGCTCTTAAAAGGGTGGATACACCAGGGGCATCATGCTCTTTTATAGAAGAAGCTCCATGGGAGGTCGTTCTTTCAGCCAAAACGAAAAGAATGCTAAAGATCTCCAAACATGGCCGGCGATCAAATGGAAAAGTCCGCTGGAACCCGATGTCATCGAGGGAATATTGAAGTCGCGCCCGACGCCAAAAATTGGTAGCGATAATCAAAACGCTCAGGCCCAGCCGTCAAAGTCTTCGAAGAAAAAGAAGAAAACCAAAAAGCCTGTGAAGCCTGTTGACAAGTGCACGGACCTGCAAAAACACATCGACGCACTGGAAGAATATAACCAGAAGGCGCGAACCCCGGTCACACTTCAAGAGTTTCTCAGCCACGTCCTTGAGGACGGAGATGATGACAATGGAGAAGACTCGTCAGATGAACTTGAGGATTATGTGGCAAGCTGTCATGTGATCTCTCACTCGTCGATAGACGGTGAAGATGCTCCTGACACAGAGAAACTCGGGGTAGATCCCGCATCAGAGCTCCTAGGACTGTCAGACGAGATGATTGATGCATTCCTAAATGAAGCTCTTTTGAAAAGCAAGGCTGATCGAGAGCGCGAAATGGACATATTTGGAAAAGCCAAACGTCGGCGACTGAATGAAAGGGTTGAAGCGCCCCAACCAGACCGAGGCATGCCCACGACAGACAAGAGTAGACTTAAAATGAAGAAAAGGTTCGCCAAGGCCATCTCAATGGGAATGAAGCTGCCACCCTCCGAAAGAAACACTTCTGATGAAGTACACCTTAATGAAGAGGATGTGCATCCTAATTACTGTTTATATCATCGAAGGATTGCGCACCTCACTGAAAAGTGCAACGCCTTTAAAAATTGGTGGCAAGGGTATGTCGCTCACAGGCAACACTTCAAGAAGATGAAGTGTGAAGCTCGTCGACAGCGGAAAAATGCGACGGACGAACGTGGAAGAGCTGCCGGCAACTGTCACATAGTTAATAGCAGGGGATCCCAAGTTCTCACCTTCGGGAGTGATTCTGAAGAAGAATTGGCTCTTGGCCCTTTCTTCAAAGAATCCACCTCAGGAAAAGAGGAAGAACCGAAGAGCTGCGAGAACATTCAGCTGCGCAATCGCACATTACCTGAAAAGAATCTCGGACCCATAAACAAGGGGTCGAATAAAAAGGATAAGGGAAAAGAAAAGTTCCCTGAGGATATCACCCTCAATGACCAAGCCGTCGAAGAGCTGACAGCCAAGTATCCGCCCAAGAAAAACAAGGTGGATTACAACGTTCTGGCACACCTGAGGAAGATACCCTCACAGCTAAGCATTCTCGACACCCTTCTGCTATCCAAAGAGGCGAGAGATTCTTTGATCAAGGCACTACAAGAGCCAGAGCAGTTCCAAGCTTTCCTCGCCGAAGAAAAGATGAAGGATGAGCTGGAAGAAGTGCACACAGCCGATATCACCTTCGGAGATGAAGATCTCCTCCTCGGGACGTGCGAGCAAAACCGTCCCCTTTATGTCTCTGGATACTGTCATGATATTAAGATAGGCAAGATCCTAGTTGACAATGGGTCCTCCGTCAATCTCCTCAATGTAAGAGTGTTGAAGGAAATCTGCATGAGCGTTCAGCACCTCGCTCGGGATAAAATCACAATCTCCGGGTTCGAATCCCAGTCATCATGGACGCTCGGGTCTGTGATACTGACATTACACTTTGGGCTGCACGTCACGGACATCAAATTTCACGTCATTGACGCTAAGACATGTTACAATGCTTTGCTCGGCAGGCCATGGTTACACGAGTACAACATCATCCCTTCTACACAACATCAGTGTATGAAGTATTTCAAAGATGATCTTGAGTATACTGTGACATGAGAACTAAACCCATTCTCCGTGAATAAAGTCCGAACGTACGAAGATGCAAAATACTTCTTACCAAATTTCGAAGACACGGAAAGATGCCATAAACCGAAGAACAAAGCTATCACCACCATTCCGGTCTTTGGGAGCGATACCGAGGAGGAGGAAGAGATAGTCTATTCGGGGCCGCTCCAATACAACAAGCCGGGACCGTCTATTATGGTCTTTGGCAGCGACTCAGAAGATGAGATCAATGCCGTATTTTCTGTACGACCATCGATACAAGCCTTCGCTGGCGATGATCGGAGTTTGCAAATCGCCATGGTTCCGCGAGAACATTACAAAGAGCTCGACGCGCTTGGTACCTATAGTGTGCAAGAACTGCAGACATTCTACATCCCTCCCAGGCGAAAAGATGAAAAGGCGATCCTCTTTTATTGATCCGCGGAAACCAAAGTGGAGAAAGAAATTTGGCATCGTGCCGATTCTACACTTGACAGGCTTAAGCCCATCCGTCTGCCTAGATACTACACAGAAGGATTAAAAAGGCTGTTGAGGCGCAAAGGCATACCCTTCAAACAGACTGCTCGACAAGCTCAGGTCTACAACAGGATCTGGGACGTCCCCAGAACTCAGTGAAAATTGCCCAACGGAAGAATCGAAACGATCGGGCTTGGATATGTTCAATCCAAGAAACGGGAACGATTCCATGACTGCTACGTTATACATGACTTCGATGAAGAAGGAATGCTTTGTTAGAAGATGCTAACCCTGAACCAAAACGAGGTCTCCCCATCAAAATGCCAAGTCCGTCGTTTGAAGAACAGATGGACAAGCTAATAAGGGAAGTGGGTCAAAAGGTACGGGATGACCATAGCCATGAAATGGCCATTTACGAGAAAGCCAGGACGCAGCGCCTCCTTCAGCAGGCTGCGGAGAATGACAATGCTCTTCGTCGCCGGTCCGTCATACAAAAGACCCGGTGCAGAGGCAAAAATAAACCAAAGAACGGAAAAAACGTTCGACAGCAGCGTAGCGGGTCTGAGAAGCCACGCGATCGAGAATCGAGCAGCCGGGATCCGTCTCTTATAAAGAAGATGGGTCGAGCATATTCTTTTTCCTAAGACAAGACAAAGAAGATATTCGATCTTGTCATAAAACATCAGATGCTGACACTCCCAGAGTCCAAGCACCCCGAGCAAGTAGACAAGGTCTCTCACCCAGACTATTGCTCCTATCACCGAGCAATAGGATATCCTCTCGAAGATTGCTTCACCTTCAAGAACTGGGTTGAAGACCAGTATCAACTCGGCAGATTCTCTCTATCCAACAGTTGGAGGGTAAGTCCGCCATGGAAGCATGAATCAAAAGCCATTTATGCGATGAGAGTAGAACCAGATCAACATCGGTCTTAGAAACGATCTCGTACCTGTCGCGTGATAACGCTGTTAGAAGAAGAACCCGAGAATATGGATGACCTTTCTTGGTGCTTCAAAAATGATGAAGATGAGTTGATCTCAGAATTTCCACCAGCACCAAAAGAGCTGGAAGATGGGATACATACTACTGCAGATGACCTTAGAAAAATCGACTTAGGAACGGCAAATGACCTGCGGCCGACATTCATCAGTGAACTGTTGTCTGAAAAAAAGGAGGCTACGCTTAAAGACATGCCCATGCAGTATAAAGATTGCTTCGCATGGAACTATTCCGAGATACCGGGACTAGATCCAGATTTTGCTGTGCAAAAATTGGCGATATCTCCGGACGTCAAGCCGATCAAACAAGCACCGAGAAGAATGCGGCTCGAGCTTGAGATGAGCATCAACGCCGAAGTCAAGAAGCTAATCGACTCCGGCTTCATCCGAGAGGTTCAGTATCCTGACTGGATCGCCAACATTGTCCCAGTAATGAAGAAAAATGGGACAGTGCGCATATGTGTGGACTTTCGGGACCTCAATAAAGCTTGCTCGAAGGACGATTTTCCTGTACCGGTTACCGAGATGATGATAGATAATACGTCAACTCACGAAGTTTTCTCCTTCATGGACAGCTCATCAGGATACAATCAAATAAAAATGCATCCCGAGGACCAGAAGCATACCGCTTTCCGGACCCCTTTGGGCATATTCTGCTACAAGGTGATGCCTTTTGGTCTAAAGAACGCCGGTGCCACCTATCAGAGGGCCATGATGAAGATTTTCGATGACCTCATACATGAAATCGTCGAATGCTATATTGACGACCTCATAGTTAAAAGCAAATCATACGAGGAACATTTAGAGCATCTAAAGATCGTGTTTCAGCGCCTTCGGAAATATAACTTGAGGATGAACCCTCTCAAATGCAAGTTCGGAATTTCCTCGGGCAAGTTCCTAGGATTCGTCGTCTGACACCGAGGCATCGAGATAGACCCGTCGAAGATCAAGGCGATCATGGAAATGCCTCCGCCAAGGACTCTCAAGCAACTGCGGTCTCTCTCAGGAAAGCACGCGTATATCCGGCAATTTATAGCCAATCTCTCCGGCAAGTGTCGTCCTTACAGTCACCTAATGAAGAAGGGAACCCTATTCGTCTGGGATCGCAAATGCCAAGGCGCACTGGACGAAATCAAGCAATACCTACAGAATCCTCCGGTGCTGACCGCTCCAGTCAAGGGAAAGCCCCTCATTCTGTATACAACTACCCTCGAAGGTTCCTTAGGCGCTCTGTGGGCACAAGAGAACGACCAAGGGAAGGAGAGAGCCCTCTACTATTTGAGTCGAGTTCTCCTGGGGGCAGAAAGTAACTACCCCCCCATCGAAAAACACTGTCTGGCGTTGATCTTCGCGATAATGAAGCTCAGACATTATGCGTTGGCACATGAAGTCCATATCATATCAAAGGTGGATCCCCTCAAATATTTGATGTCAAAAGCCATACTAACAGGACGACTCGCTAAATGGGCCCTGCTCTTGATGGAGTTCTCGATAACTTATCGTCGACGGGGAGAGAAGAGAGAATGATACCCAGTGGGAACTCTACTTCGGTGGAGCATCTTCCATGAAGAAGCTCAAACAAAGCACCCCCATAATCAAATCCGGGGTGAGCCTCATCTTCGTGAATCCACAAGGAGGGATAATGCGCTTTTCCTTTTCCTTGACAGAGCCAAGGACAAACAATGAAGCCGAATATGAAGCTTTGATAGCAGGTATTGAGATCGTCGTCGACATGGGAATCGAAAACCTTTTCATATACGGAGACTCCCAACTGATCGTTAGTCAAGTAAACGACGACTATCAGACGTGCAAACCGGAGTTGGTAAAGTATGGCGAAAGGGTAGAACAATTGTTGACTCAAATCCCTGTCTATACCCTGAAAAGCATACCACGTGCGGAAAATAGCAAGGCGGATGCATTAGCCAAACTTGCTAAAGAGTTGGCTGACAAAAACCTCGATGACGTGAGGATCGTTGTGCAAAGCCGTCAGGTTTTTGCACCGGCAGAAATATCTCCAGAGTCATTCGAAGAAAAAGGAGCGACCGAGCAAACGGCCCTGCAAATAAAAGACCAGGAAAAGGCTAAGGATTGGAGAGAAGTCTTTATAGACTACTTCAAATCCCATCGAGCACCTGAATATGCGTCGTCAAGACATCAGCTCATGAAACGAGCTCTATCTTTTGCCTTCGTCAATGATACTCTGTATAAAAGATTGTTCGACTCTCTATGGCTAAGATGCTTGGGACCTGAAGAGGTAAAGAGAGTCGTCCAAGAAACTCACGACGGACTCTGCCGTTCTCACCAAGCCGGGCCGAAAATGAAGCTGAAGATCAAAAGGATGGGCTATTATTGGCCCAAAATGATCCAAGACTGCCTCGAATACGCGAAGCAGTGCCACTCATGCCAGATTCACGGGGACTTTATCCACCAGCATCCAAATCCACTACATCCAACGGTGGCTAGCTGGCCGTTCGAAATGTGGGGAACCGACATAATCGGGCCCATCGAACCAGCATCGTCCAGAGGACATCGATTCATTTTGGTGACAACTGATTACTTCTCCAAATGGGCAGAAGCAGTACCACTAAGAGAAGTGAAGACGGAGAATATCCTCCACTTCTTCAAGACAGACGTCATTTATCGGTTTGGCACTCCGTGACGGATTATCTCCGATAATGGGCCATCCTACAGAAACCATAAAATCAGCCGCTTCGCACAACAGCATAGCATAGACTAGAGATACTCTTCGGTCTATAATCCCCGAGCTAACGGTCTAGCTGAGGCCTTCAACAAGACCTTGACATAGATCGTGAAAAAGGCGGTGTCCAAAAATAAGAAGGACTGGCACGAGTGACTGCATGAAGCTCTCTGGGCGTATCGAACTACGTTCAAAACGGCCATAAACACAACGTCGTATGCATTGGTATTCGGCACAGAAGCGGTACTCCCCCTCGAGATAAAGTTACCCTCTCTACGAGTGGCGGTCCACTACGAGCTAACAGACGAAGAAAATGCTCACCTTCGGCTTGAGGAGCTCGACGCCCTTGATGAAACCCGGCTCATGGCGCAACAAAATCTGGAGACTTATAAAGCAAAGATGACGCGCTCATATGAAAGATTGACTAGGCCGAGAACATTCCGCCAAGGCGAACTCGTGCTAGTGGTCAAGAGACCCATGATCCCCAATCGTGCCAAGCGGGGGAAATTCGAGCCGAACTATGAAGGCCCGTACATCATAGACAAAGTTTACCAGGGTGGAGCCTATCTACTCATGGACATGCATGATGAAAGACCATTCAGGCCAATAAACGGTCGATTCCTAAAAAAATACTACGCCTGACGAGTCACGGCCTAGGTCAACGATAGATGACGACGCCTATGTCCGCTCGCTATCTTCCTAAGCCTAAAACTCTATAAATAGTAGTCGGCCAATGGACCGAAACGTCCTTAAACTAACGATGGACCGAAACATCCTTAAACTAACGATGGACCACTATGTCCTAAAACTGGCTATCGACTGAGACGTCTATAAACTACTATAGACCGCAGCATCCCAAGGCTGACAACAACAACAAAAAGGGGTACGTCCACAAGCGAAATGGGCACGGATGAAAACCCGAAAGGGCTCCGTGAGTAAAAATAGCAGGACTACCAGCGAGTTTGTGAAAACCCGAAAGGGCGCAATCTCGTTAAAAGACACTTGCAAGGTCCTCTCGACCCTGTAGGGAGAAACCACCTGTGTGAAATCCTTATGACTCACAAAGGAGAAACACACTTAGGGATCCCCACGATTCCTAAGGAGAAATTACACTTGCGAGATCCTCACGACTTGTAAGGAGAACCCTCTTATGAGACCCTCACGGCTCATAAGATTCAAAAGCCTTAATCTACAGGGATCTGAACCTGTTCTTAAGCCATCACAACCTCCAATGCTACCCTACAAGCGGTTCAATATTGACCCTTGTATACAATCCATGGGCACGAATAAATATTTCCCTAACAAAGTCCCACCAGAGACTGGAGATATGCTCGCACGGTGAACAGCCCTTGTAAGTCCTCTCGACTTATAAGGAGAAAATACTCTTGTAAGATCCTTACGACTTATAAGAGACCATACACTTAAGACTACTCACGATTCTTAAGGAGAAAACGCACTCACGAGATCCTCACGACTCGTAGGGAGAAATACCTTCATGAGACCCTTACGGCTCATGAAGTTAAAAGCCTTAGTCAACAGGATCTTAACCCTGTTTGCAAAGCTATATTTGTTCGGCATCGACAGAGGCAAATGATGATTCGCTCCTGGCGATATCCCAGTTGTAGCGATACTGATGCTGAAATCGGTGTCAAATCCCAAACTCGCAGCGAAAAGTCGGCGAGCCACAAATACATATGAAATAGCCGAAATGATGGGGCAACTTGCAACAAAATCAGCAAGTAAAAATATATGCATACAAAAATAGCCGAAATGATTGGGCAACTCGCAATAAAAAGCAGCGAGTAAAAACAAAAAAAATAGCCGAAATGATTGGGCACCGTGAAAAATAGCCGAAATGATTGGGCAATCGTGACTTTCGCGATATAAAAACTGAAATGATAGAGTATCGCAGAAAGAAAAATATATAAAATGAAACTTTTGGCCCTACCGGTGAGATCACATCGATCCCTGTATACAATCTAAGGGCACAAACAAAGAGGGAACCATACTTTCCCACCAGGCTCCATCAGAAAAAGAAGCCAAATCTCGACGGTTCACAGACAGCCTAAAGATCACAACAACGTTCCTCCTCATTCCAGTAGGATTCAGACACGACAATCAACCTTGGAGCCATGGCAAAGTCCTTGTTCCAAACCTCGATGGTTCACAGACAACCGAGAGAGCACCTCCTGGTCCCGTAGAACACGGCTAATGTCAATCCTGATCCCGTGGGAAACGCCCAGAGCACCTCCTGGTCCCGTAGAACACGGCTAATATCAATCCCGACCCCGTGGGAAATGCCCAGAGCACCTCCTGGTCCCGTAGAACACGGCTAATGTCAATCCCGACCCCGTAGGAAACGCCCAGAGCACCTCCTGGTCCCGTAGAACACGGCTAATGTCAATCCTAGCCCCGTGGGAAACGCCAGAGCAAATCCTGGTCCCGTAGAACACGGCTAATGTTAATCCTGGCCCCGTAGGAAACGCCCAGAGCAAATCCTGGTCCCGTAGAACACGGCTAATGTCAATCCTAACCCCGTGGGAAACGTCCAGAGTAAATCCTGGTCCCGTGGAACACGGATAATGTCAATCCTGACCCCGTGGGAAACGTCCAGAGCAAATCCTGACTCCGTGAAATGCGGATAAAGTCAACCCCCTGACTCCATGAAATGCGGATAAAGTCAACCCCCTGACCCCATGAAATGCGGATAAGGTCAACCCCTGATTTTGTGAAATGCGGATAAAGTCAACCCCCTGACCCCGTGAAATGCGGATAAGGTCAACCCCTGACTCCGTGAAATGCGGATAAAGTCAACCCTCTGACCCCGTGAAATGCGGATAAAGTCAACCCCCTGACCCCGTGAATTGCGGATAAGGCCAACCCCTGACTCCGTGAAATGCGGATAAGGTCAACCCCCTGACCCCGTGAAATGCGGATAAGGCCAACCCCTGACTCCGTGAAATGCGGATAAGGTCAACTCCCTGACCCCATGAAATGCGGATAAGGTCAACCCCTGACTCCGTGAAATGCGGATAAGGTCAACTCTCGACTTCCCCGTCAAAGCAATTCTTTGATTTGGGAGTAAGTCAACTCATCAATCACTTACGGGTCCTCTCGACTTGTAAGGAGAAAATTCTCTTGTGAGATCCTTACGACTCTCAAGAGAAAACGCACTTAGGAATCCTCACGATTCCTAAGGAGAAAATACACATACGGGATCCTCTCGACCTGCAGGGAGAAAATTCTTTATGAGACCCTCACGGCTCATAAAGTTGAAAAGTCTTAGGTGGCAGATCCTAATCCTGTCTTCCAAGCCATCGTTACCTCACAGAGAGGTCAAGGTAGATTTTCTATGGACCAATAAGAAAGGAAACAATCACTTACGAGTCCTCTCGACTCGTAAGCAAGAAAAACTCTCTTGTGAGATTCTTACAACTCTCAAGAGAAAATACACTTAGAAATCCTCACGATTCTTAAGGAGAAAATACACCTACGAGATCATTTCGACTCGCAGGGAGAAAAGTCTTTATGAGACCCTCATGGCTCATAAAGTTGAAAAGCCTTAGGAGGCAGATTTGAACCTGACTCCTAAGCCATCGCTATCCTATAAGGATATCAAAATAGATTATCCACAAAATGCATTTACTAAAAAGGACACCCCACCATGAAGCAAAATATGTCTTTTATTCATGAATCAAAATGAATACAAAGTACAATTTATGAAAGAATCAAAAAATACTCTCATTCGGGAGTATGTACAAGAGAAGAATAAAAAAGAAAAATATACAATTCTTCAAGTCGGAGGACGATTTAATAGATTTTCCAGTTCATCCTTTTTCTGCTAGGCCTCGGCTTCATGATTCATTATCGCTAAGAGAATGGCCTCCGCTTGAGACTGTTGGACCTGGTTCGAGGCAGGCCGACTTTCAAGCTCCTTTTCGGTAACTTTATGAGCTTCGACCATTTCGCGAGTAAAAATGACGGCTTTATCAATGGCTATCATCTCCCTGATAGCTTCTTGAAGCACCTGCCAAAGTTCATAGCCCGAGTGGTCTTGGCCGTAAGATCAGCTTGAAGTTCCCCCAGCGCAGTTCAAGCCAGCTTCCTCTCTGAAAATTTTCGGCTGAGCCTCTTCTCGCATGACAGCATATTTGCGGTGCACCGTTTGATCAGCCTCCGTAAGCTCGTATTTGCAGCCACAAACTCTGAAGGAAGGCGCGTACATTCAAGATTATGCAAGCAAGCCTCCACCCAACGACAAAACTTAACCCAGACTTGCACCAATGTTTCGTTGTGGTAAGCAGCAAGAAAGAGGAGAGAACTGTTGGCTTCGGCGGCAAATTCTTCGGCCGTGATCAAACTACCAGCACGAAGGTCTTCGATCAGAGCCGACAAAGAGTGAAGGCTTAGTTTTTCCATCCGTTCCGAGGTACGTAGAGCATAGGGGTCGGGTGGCATGGCGATGCGAGATTCCAGTGTTGTAAGAACTGTCAAAACGGTTAAGATTTATAAACAATCAGCGAAACTTGCAAGCAAAGAGCAGATGGAACAACGTCGAAACTTTACTTACCCAAAGTCATGCAAGAAGGGTTCAAAAGATCCCCAGGCCCGTCAAGAATCTCAACTTCGTTATCGGCTTCAAGAACTGTAGAAGACATCAGTATCGTTATATGAAATAATAATAATGCCGTAAGGAGAAGGCAAATAACACTAACCTTGCCCGTAAGAGAGGACGATGCGTTGAGGGGATATTGCCTGCGGAGTGGCCATCTCTAGCAGACGCTGAAAAGACTTCCTGGGGGACAGGTCCACGATGGACGCCGCCAATCCTCGTAGCTCTGAAAAGACCGAAAGGTTCAGATGATGGGGAGATTATTAAAATAAAATATAGAAGGCTACCTTCGATACTCCTCCCGCTCAGGACTGGAGGGATAGCAGCTTCGGCGGCCTCCTCCATGCCCCCAGGCACATCATCGGGGACATGAGCTGGTATAACAACTTCCAATTGAGGAGCAGTGGCCACCGTTGCAGGCTCCAATGAAAGGACAGTGGCCTCGACTGCCTGTCCCATAGTCTCCGGGCCATCCCCAGAAAGATCCATTGAATCCGTGGCCAATGAAACTGATGCTCTATTCCTTCGCAGGATATTGGAAAAGAAGGACAAAGAGGCTGCGGAACAAGCAGCCAATATAAAGCGAATGGCCCTCCTGTTCCAGGACAAGGTGGGAATGATGATTCAACAAGATCCTCCTGCTGAAGAAGATCCTCCGATCGTCCTTAAAGACGACAGGGGAGAAACGTCAAATCCTCCACCGGCTCTGTCAACAGCCAAGGAGGAGACAATCTCCAAAGCTGACTTGGACGAATATATAGCTCAGCAGATACGGGTTCATCAGGCGACTGAGGCAGATGGTCAGGTCGTGAAAACAGGACGACCATATCCGAGCAGGTACGATCAGATAAAGTACCCGACGGGCTATACAATACCGAAATTCCATGTCTATAAGGGGACGGGTGTAACGCCTTGAAAATTCGTTAGGATGTTTTTCGTGTTAATTAGCTATTGTGCGTGTTATTATATATGTGTTCATAGGATTATTAGTTATTTTTAGTCGGGTTACCCTAATTGGAAAATTTTTCTTATGTAGTGTACACTTGTACACTTAGCATTTTGTGACCTAGGTTTTTAATGATATCATGTTAACCATTTCTTTTGTTGCATGGTTGATAATTTATCCCCACCATTTTTAATCAAGTCAAAACCCTTTTTATTATTCAAAATTCAAATAGAAAATGAGGTATGGTGGGTAGGTGAAGATTTGACTTGGGTTGACTATTGATTTCTCTCCCATTTCTTTCTCTTTCTCTCATTTCTGCACCTCCTGCAGAATTCCGGCAGAAAACATGGTATTTTCTTTACCTTTTCTTCTTCTTTTCACTTCTCTTTGATCTCCACACAAAACCCTACACAAATCTAACCATTTTCTTCACAAAACCATGGAAAAAGGGGCCTTTTGAGGTGTTTGGAGGCAAATCTGCACACTTGAGGCTAGGGCTGAGATTTTTGGTGTTTCATAAGGTCTTTTGAAGGTATTAACTCATGTTAGCACTCCTTTTTCATAACTTGTAGTAATTCTAGCAAAATATCATGTTTTTGTGCAATTTTTAGTGCTATTGAAGGGATTTTGTGTTGATATGTTAAATTTAGCATTTTTATGGCTCAATTAGCTTATTAATGGGTTATTAGTGTGATTTTAGACTTGGGTTTGCTTCAGATTTCAGAAAAACACCCTAAAGTATCATTTTAGTGTAAAAGTGTGGTTTTTAACTAGAAATAGGGCTCTGTAGGATCTGCTGCTACCCGAGTTATTTCAGAATGAAATTGTATTTACTGTAGCATATATAAGGGGTATAGAGTGCACACACAAAACCTGGGAGCCCAATTCCACAGACCGGCCGCTGAAAAATGCATTCTTGCCGCAAATAGCGGCCAGATGAGTGAGTTGGGGGTTGGGGTTTGGGGCACAGGAGTCTGCTGCTATGTGTAGTATTTTGGTATATATAGTTTTGTAATATCTTTTCTGTATAAAAATCTGGGATCTAATACCCTATTTTTTAAACTTTCGTGACACGCGTGATACGTGCGTGTGGGTTAGGGGTTTCTGCGTATCGCGACGCGTCGGGGTAGCTTCAGACGCGTAATCACACGTTTTAGCGTATTGCGCACACGCGTGCTTGGTTTGCGACACGGGTTTCTAGTTGACTTTAAATGTCGTGTTTGTATGGTTTTGAGCTTATGTGTGATATATTGTGAAATTCTAGGCTCGCAGGCGAGTACGACGGACGCCGCGAAGAAGGGGAAACAAGTCGTCGGCTATACCTAGCACGAGACTACGGTGAGTAGATTTAACATCTGTGGGGAAATCGGCCGCATGGCGTTTATCGTCAGGGCTGATAGGACCTTGTTGCAGCATATTACATTTACATACATTGACTGTTCATGGCTATTATTTAGTGCATACCGCATTCCCTGCTATATGTATATAAACTAGAATTGATAGAACACCGCACCATTACTAACGGTTCATGTTGCACGAGCACTATTCTGCATGTTACACACACACCGTTAGTAATTGCCATGACACTCACACTGTAGAATTTCCATGATCATTATGCTGTAGCTCATCTTTTATGTGACTTGACATGACATTCATACTTGATGCATATATCACATCGCATTGACTTGCATATTGGTTTGGATTACATGTGATTTCTGGGTTTGGGAACCGTGGCTATTTCAAAGAGAATATGTAATTATTCAAAAACCCGGTTTCCCTTGATATGATATTTCGGTGCGTCCACCATGTGTTTTCTCGGTGCTAGAATGATACATGTGAACCCGAATGGAGGAGTTGGATGAGGCCGATTACGGGTACATGGTGGACCCGGTATGGTACCCCGGGGCGAGAACGGTTTCGCTGTGTAGTAGACGGTGAGCCTGGCAGAGGGACTACTACCTACCGGTGATTGGTTGGACCTGGCGGTTATCCGGAGGATACTGACCAGAGTCGAAAGATGGATGCGGGATGATCCGTACTGCCGGGGCCGAGGGCCGATACCGCAGACGGAGCCCGTGGGCTGACCCGGACTGACGGATGCCCGATGGATGAGGATTTGTGTGTCGATGCTGGACACGAGTATTTATGATATTTGGGTGCCGATGTTGGGCACTCGTGATTCTCAGAGATTTACAGGATTGGAGGGCCGATGAGAGTGCTGGCGCCTGAGCTATTTGGGGGATCTGGGTGCATTGATGGACATGATTATATATCCTATGTTGACATACCGTGTAGATATTATATTTCACATGCTCAGCATTCATTATTGTATCACATCCTGTAGTTATATTACCTGATAGAGCACTTGTATGATTATTGCACATACTGCTTATCACGTATTGATATCATCTGCTGGCATATGATAGAGTAGCGCAGTACATGCATGCTCGCGATTACCTTTATATGTTATTTCTATTCACGAGTTGGCAACTCACCCCTGTTGTGCCACAGTATTTGCAGGTTGCCCCTCGGAGTAGTTGCGGCAGGCTGCTTTCTTACATCTTTTGGCTACAGATACCACTACAGTTGGTGCGAGAGCTGTTTTGCTGATAGGTGGGTTGTGGTATCTGGTTACTTCTTTTGTACACACTGTTGTATCTAGTATTCTCCATCTACCATATATGTATTTGACTTAGAGACAGTGTGAGGACGATGATGTATATTATTGGTATTCTGGTGTCGAGCTCGTTGTGAGCCGACTTCACTTATGCAGTTGATTCTTTCTGTGATGTTTCCCACTTGTTGCTCATTTTCTTCTCTACGGCGTCGTATATTGCTATCTTGGTGATTACTTACTTAGATTTCGTAACATTTTAATAAATGCTTCCATTTAAAGCTTATAACACTCTATATTTTTACTGGTTTGATTTCTGGGTTTTCGGTTCACTTAGTCGCGTTACGCCTGTAGACGTTACGTGGTTAAGTGCCGGTCACGGGCCAAACTTTGGGTCGTGACAAAGTTGGTATCAGAGCGTAGGTTTTACCTTTCAGAGTGTAGGATGACCCTGGTATGATGGAGTAGGTAGCTGAAGCAGAGTGGCATAGCGTGTGTATATTCCGCTGCATACTCACGACACGGTACTCCGCCTAAGCGACCTTAGGACTTGTTGATTTAAATTCCTTCTCAAGTATATACATTCTTGCGATTCGATTTTCGTACCCTTATCGAATCCTACTTTTCCTTTCAGCCATTATGCCGCCAAAGACTACGAGGGCGCAGAGAGCGGCCGCGAGAGTCGAGATTCGAGTTGACTCGTCCGAGACGAGGACTGATCCGGGTAGTACACCGGTTGTGCCCGAGCAGGCTGTTCCTGCCGTGACAGATCAGATTGCCATGTCAGGGGCTGGTGTGCAGGAGATACGCCAGATGGTAGGATCCAGTATGTAGGAGATGCGCCAGATGATGGGATCTCTAGTTGAGACACTTTGAGCGCAACGACTAGAGGTAGTTCCACCCGTTGCAGAGACCGCGGTGGTACCCACAGTACAGGCAGTTGCTCCTGCAGCTACAAAGGTCATCTCGGTATCGCTATCAGAGTTTATGAGGCTGAAGCCTCCGGTCTTCACAGGCACCGATGCAGCCGAGGACCCACAGTCTTTCATTGATAGGATGGCTCGGATATGCCGTTCCCTCAGATGCGTAGATGCGAGATGGGTTGAGTTTGCGAGCTTTCGCCTGGAAGGTCTTGCGCAGAAATGGTGCGAATCAGTTGAGAAGGGTAGAGCAGCAGGTCTTCCTCCTATGATCTGGACAGAGTTCGTGGCGCTATTCCTTGCCCGCTTTCTTTCCCTGAGTGTCAGAGATGCTAGAGCACGCAGGTTCGAGTCCTTACGCCAGACTCCGGAGATGTCAGTGGCAGAGTACGATGTGTTTTTCACCAAGCTATCAGTGTATGCTCCGTATTTAGTGGTTAGCGAGGAGATGCGAGTCAAGAGATTTGTCCGAGGCTTGCTCACACCACTGTTCCTTGCGATCAGTGCGCAGCATTACGAGACCTATACAGTAGCTGTGGATGCAGCCCTATTAGTCGAGGAGCGCCTTGCTGAGACTTCGGTAGTTCCAGAGCCGAAGAGAGTTCGTGCGGATACATCAGTGCAGAGACAGCCTTTTCGGCGCCGTGACAGGCACCTTGCAGGTGGCAGAGACTTGGGACGAGGCTGGTTGTTTAGCTCCTATCCCCAGGAGGGTCAGCGACCATCATCGGGATGTTTCCGTTGCGGGAGTTCTTATCATCGTATGCGAGATTGTCCTGAGATACCCCGGAGGGAGGTGGCAGCACCGCATGTCACATTACCACCTTCATCACCCCAGAGGGCGTTGCCTATTGTACCTAATGTTACTCCGCGTCAGACTCATGCACAGAGAGGTTGTGGTCGCGGAGGATTTGTTCATAGAGGATGAGGTGATAGAGGCAAAGGACAGCCAGCTGCCGGCAGGGGACAGTCAGTCGCAGGTGGAGGACAGGCGCGGGTTTTTGCTTTGACGCATCAGGACGCACAGGCGTCCAATGCGGTGGTCTCAGGTATCCTTCCAGTATGTTCGGTTGATGCACACGTGTTATTCGATCCCGGATCCACGCACTCGTACGTATCCACACACTTTGTGTCGAGTTTGGGTAGAGAGTCCGGTTTACTTGATCAGCCGCTTATGGTGACTACTCCTGTGGGAGAGTCGTTTGTTACTAGGCACGTGTTCCGATCCTGTATCGTCCGTATTGGCGAGAGAGAGTTGCCGGTTGATTTGATCCTTCTTGAGATGTTGGACTTCGACGTTCTTTTGGGCATGGATTGGTTAGCCACGTGCTATGCTTCTGTTGACTGCCGCGAGAAGACAGTTAGATTTTTTTTCCCGGCGAGTCGGTTTTTGTTGTGTTGGGGGACCGTGGTGCCACCCCTCACAGTGGGATTTCTTCTTTTCGCGCTGGACAGCTTTTGAGGAAGGGATGTCCGGGATTTCTCGCCTATGTTTGCGATACTAGAGCTACAGAGGTTCCGATGGATCAGGTTCTGGTTGTTAGCGAGTTCCCTGATGTGTTCCCTGACGAGCTTCCTGGGCTACCGCCCGAGCGTGATATTTCTTTCTGTATTGATTTGGTTCCTGGCACAGGGCCTATTTCTGTACCGCCTTATCGGATGGCCCCGGCAGAACTTAGAGAATTGAAGGGTCAGTTGCAAGATTTGCTGGATAAAGGACTTATTCGACCCAGTGTTTCTCCTTGGGGTGCTCCAGTCCTGTTTGTCAAGAAGAAGGACGACAGTATGTATTTGTGTATCGACTACCGCCAGCTGAACAGGGTGACAGTGCGGAACAGGTATCCTTTGCCACGCATCGACGATTTGTTCGACCAGCTTCAGGGGGAAGGATACTTTTCGAGGATCGATTTGCGATCAGGCTACCATCAGCTGCGGATTCGACAGGAGGATATTCCTAGGACGGCTTTCCGCACGCGCTACGGCTATTATGAGTTTTTGGTGATGTCGTTCGGACTCACCAACGCGCCAGCAGCATTCATGGACTTAATGAACTGTATTTTCCGGCCGTATCTTGATCTGTTTATCATCGTATTCATTGACGATATTCTGGTGTATTCTCGGAGTAGAGAGGAGCACGAGCAGCACCTGCGGATTACACTACAAACCTTGAGGGAGCATCAGCTTTTCGCCAAATTCTCCAAGTGTGCTTTCTGGCTGGACAGCGTAGACTTCTTGGGGCACGTGATTACACGAGATGGTATATGTGTAGACCCGAGGAAGATCGAGGCTGTTCGGAGTTGGCCCAGACCCACATCAGTTAAGGAGATTCGCAGATTTCTAGGGTTGGCAGGCTACTATAGGCGATTCGTGCTGGACTTCTCCCGTATTGCTACACCTTTGACCGGGTTGACCCGGAAGAGAGTTCTTTTCGTTTGGACGGAGGAGTATGAGCACAGTTTTCAGCAGCTACGGGCTTTACTGACTACGGCGCCAGTGTTATCATTGCCTTCAGGATCAGGCGGATTTGTGGTCTATTGTGATGCTTCACGAGTGGGGCTAGGGTGCGTATTAATGCAGCATGACAGGGTGATCGCGTATGCTTCGCGACAATTGAAGAAACATGAACAGAACTACCCCACTCACGATTTGGAGATGGCTACAGTGGTCTTTGCACTTAAGATCTGGCGACATTACCTATACGGCTAGTCGTGCCAGATATTCACTGATCACAAGAGCTTAAAATATATATTCCAGCAGCGAGACCTGAACCTTAGACAACGCCGATGGATGGAGTTAGTGAAGGACTACGATTGTGAGATCTTGTATCACCCAGGCAGGGCTAATGTAGTGGCGGATGCTTTGAGCAGGAGGCCCGGGGGTAGTCTATCTTGTTTGAGCGCAGTACAGAGCCAGTCGTCGGCAGATTGGCAGATCTTATGCGACAGCCGGGTACAGTTCGAGTTTATGCCGATCGAAGGACAGATTGCGCATGTTCGTGCACGCCCACAGTTGCTCGACCGTATACATGAGGCACAGCACAGTGATGACCGATGTTCAGAGATTAGGACACAGATTGGACATGGCAGATTTTCCGAGTTCGTGATCGATGATCAAGGGATACTACGATTCGGGACTAGACTATGCGTACCAGATGCTGAGGGACTGCGGCGCGAGATTCTTGAGGAGGCACATCGATCGGTATACAGTGTTCATCCCGGTTCCACCAAGATGTACCACGATATGAGAGTTGTTTACTGGTAGGACGGTATGAAGAGGGACATCGCAGATTTCGTATCGAGATGCCTGACTTGTCAGCAAGTCAAGGCCGAGCACCAGAGGCCCGCGGGAGAGCTACAGCCATTACCCATTCCGGAGTGGAAATAGGAGCAGATTTCTGTAGACTTCATTATGGGTCTACCCAGTACTAGTCGAGGGTATGACTCCATCTGGGTGATCGTGGATCGTTTGACGAAAGCGGCTCACTTCCTACCGGTGAAGACGACTTTCGGATTAGCTCGGTATGCCCAGATATACATCGACGAGATTGTACGACTGCTCGGAGTTCCGACTTGTATCGTGTCCGACAGAGGCACCCAGTTTACCAGCCGACTATGGCAGAGGCTTCAGGAGGCTTTGGGCACTCGCTTGAGTTTCAGTACAGCATTTCATCCGCAGACCGACAGACAGTCAGAGCGGACTATTCAGACTCTCGAGGACATGCTCTGAGCGTGTGTATTAGATTTCGGAGGTAGCTGGGATCATCATTTACCCTTAGTAGTGTTCTCCTACAATAACAGCTACCAGGAGACCATTCAGATGGCACCATTTGAGGCTCTTTATGGGAGGAGATGCAGATCGCCCGCCTGTTGGACAGAGCTCAGTGAGAGCAGTATCTTAGGGCCACAGATTGTGGAGGAGACGACCACGAAGATCCAGTTGATTCGCGATAGGATGAGAGCAGCCCAGAGTAGGCAGAGATCTTATGCGGACCGTCGTCGGCGCAGACTTGAGTTTTCTGTAGGTGATCATGTTTTCTTAAGGGTCTCCCCAATGAAAGGTGTGATGAGGTTTGGGAAGAAGGGGAAGCTTAGTCCCAGATATGTGGACCCCTTCGAGATCCTCGAGCGTATTGGTGCAGTTGCGTATCGGTTAGCCCTTCCGTCCAGTTTTCCAGATAAGCACCCCGTATTTCACGTTTCGATGCTCCGCAGATATCTTCATGATCCTTCGCATGCGATTCAGCACCCGACGATCCAGCTTGAGCATGACCTTTCCTATGCAGAGCAGCCGGTGATCATTTTGGATCGACAAGTGAAGAAATTGAGATCGAAGGACATACCATCAGTCAAGGTACTTTGGCGTGGTAAGAGTAGCGAGGAGGTCACTTGGGAGACCGAGAGCGAGATGAGGAAGAGGTATCCCCATCCTTTTGAAGGTACGTGTAGTTAGATTTTTAAATTCGGGGACCGAATTTATTTAAGGGGGTAGATTGTAACGCCTTGAAAATTCGTTAGGTTGTTTTTCATGTTAATTAGCTATTGTGCATGTTATTATATATGTGTTCATAGGATTATTAGTTATTTTTAGTCGGGTTACCCTAATTGGAAAATTTTCCTTATGTAGTGTACACTTGCACACTTAGCATTTTGTGACCTAGGTTTTTAATGATATCATGTTAACCATTTCTTTTGTTGCATGGTTGATAATTTATCCCCACCATTTTTAATCAAGTCAAAACTCTTTTTATTATTCAAAATTCAAATAGAAAATGAGGTATGGTGGGTAGGTGAAGATTTGACTCAGGTTGACTATTGATTTCTCTCCCATTTCTTTCTCTTTCTCTCATTTCTGCACCTCCTGCAGAATTCCAGCAGAAAACATGGTATTTTCTTCACCTTTTCTTCTTCTTTTCACTTCTCTTTGATCTCCATACAAAACCCTACACAAATCTAACCATTTTCTTCACAAAACCATGGAAAAAGGGGCCTTTTGAGGTGTTTGGAGGCAAATCTGCACACTTGAGGCTAGGGCTGAGATTTTTGGTGTTTCATAAGGTCTTTTGAAGGTATTAACTCATGTTAGCACTCCTTTTTCATAACTTGTAGTAATTCTAGCAAAATATCATGTTTTTGTGCAATTTTTAGTGCTATTGAAGGGATTTTGTGTTGATATGTTAAATTTAGCATTTTTATGGCTCAATTAGCTTATTAATGGGTTATTAGTGTGATTTTAGACTTGGGTTTGCTTCAGATTTCAGAAAAACACCCTAAAGTATCATTTTAGTGTAAAAGTGTGGTTTTTAACTAGAAATATGGCTCTGTAGGATCTGCTGCTACCCGAGTTATTTCAGAATGAAATTGTATTTACTGTAGCATATATAAGGGGGTATAGAGTGCACACACAAAACCTGGGAGCCCAATTCCCCAGACCGGCCGCCGAAAAATGCATTCTGGCCGCAAATGGCGGCCAGATGAGTGAGTTGGGGGTTGGGGTTTGGGGCACAGGAGTCTGCTGCTATGTGTAGTATTTTGGTATATATAGTTTTGTAATATCTTTTCTGTATAAAAATCTGGGATCTAATACCCTATTTACCGTATTTTTAAACTTTTGTGACACGCGTGATACGTGTGTGTGGGTTTGGGGTTTCTACGTATCGCGACGCGTCGGGGTAGCTTCAGACGTGTAATCACACGTTTTAGCGTATCGCGCACGCGCGCGCTTGGTTTGCAACACGGGTTTCTAGTTGACTTTAAATGTCGTGTTTGTATGGTTTTGAGCTTATGTGTGATATATTATGAAATTCTTGGTTCGCAGGCGAGTGCGACGGACGCCGCGAAGAAGGGGAAACAAGTCGTCGGCTATACCTAGCACGAGACTACGGTGAGTAGATTTAACATCTACGGGGAAATCGCCCGCATGACGTTATGCGTCAGGGCTGATAGGACCTTGTAGCAGCATATTACATTTACATACATTGACTGTTCATGGCTATTATTTAGTGCATACCGCATTCCCTGCTATATGTATATAAACTAGAATTGATAGAATACCGCACCATTACTAACGGTTCATGTTGCACGAGCACTATAATGCATGTTACACACACACCGTTAGTAATTGCCATGACACTCACACTATAGAATTTCCATGATCATTATGCTGTAGCTCATCTTTTATGTGACTTGACATGACATTCATACTTGATGCATATTTCACATCGCATTGACTTGCATATTGGTTTGGATTACATGTGATTTCTGGGTTTGGGAACCGTGGCTATTTCAAAGAGAATATGTAATTATTCAAAAACCCGGTTTTCCTTGATATGATATTTCGGTGCGTCCACCATGTGTTTTCTCAGTGCTAGAGTGATACATGTGAACCCGAATCGAGGAGTTGGATGAGGCCGATTACGGGTACATGGTGGACCCGGTATGTTACCCCGGGGTGAGAACGGTTTCGCTGTGTAGTAGACGGTGAGCCTGGCAGAGGGACTACTATCTACCGGTGATTGGTTAGACCTGGCGGTTATCCGGAGGATACTGACCAGAGTCGATAGATGGATGCGGGATGATCCGTACTGCCGGGGCCGAGGGCCGATACCGCAGACGGAGCCCGTGGGCTGACCCGGACTGACGGATGCCCGATGGATGAGGATTTGCGTGTCGATGCTGGACACGAGTATTTATGATATTTGGGTGCCGATGTTGGGCACTCGTGATTCTCAGAGATTTACAGGATTGGAGGGCCGATGAGAGTGCCGACGCCTGAGCTATTTGGGGGATCTGGGTGCATTGATGGATACGATTATATATCCCACGTTGACATACCGTGTAGATATTATATTTCCCATGCTCAGCATTCATTATTGTATCTCATCCTGTAGTTATATTACCTGATAGAGCACTTGCATGATTATTGCACATACTGCTTATCACGCATTGATATCATCTGCTGGCATATGATAGAGTAGCGCAGTACGTGCATGCTCGCGATTACCTTTATATGTTATTTCTATTCACGAATTGGCAAATCACCCCTGTTGTGCCACAGTATTTGCAGGTTGCCCCTCGGAGTAGTAGCGGCAGGCTGCTTTCTTACATCTTTTGGCTACAGATACCACTACAGTTGGTGCGAGAGCTGTTTTGCTGATAGGTGGGTTGTGGTATCTGGTTACTTCTTTTGTACACACTGTTGTATCTAGTATTCTCCATCTACCATATATGTATTTGACTTAGAGACAGTGTGAGGACGATGATGTATATTATTGGTATTCTGGTGTCGAGCTCGTTGTGAGCCGACTTCACTTATGCAGTTGATTCTTTCTGTGATGTTTCCCACTTGTTGCTCATTTTCTTTGCTACGGCGTCGTATATTGCTATCTTGGTGATTGCTTACTTAGATTTCGTAACATTTTAATAAATGCTTCCATTTAAAACTTATAACACTCTATACTTTTACTGGTTTGATTTCTGGGTTTTCGGTTCACTTAGTCGCGTTACGCCTGTAGACGTTACGTGGTTAAGTGCCGTTCACGGGCCAAACTTTGGGTCGTAACAACGGGCAATCCCCACCAGCATGTTGCCCAGTTCAGGGCGCTTTGCGGCAACACCGGCGGTGATGATAAATTGTTGCTTCGCCAGTTCGTCGGCAGCTTGTCAGATACAGCATTCGAGTGGTACTCCGAGCTCCCAAACGACTCTATCAAGACCTTTGCGGAGATAGAGCTGCTGTTTACCCAGCGTTTCGCAAGCGCCAGCGAACGCACCTCGATAACGGCGTTGATTAATGCCAGGGTGAAGCCAGGCGAGACATGGGTCCAATACGCGATACGGTGGCGGAACTTATGGTCAAAATGCGAGCAATGCATAGAAGAGGCTCCGGCAGTGGGTATGTTTGTGGGAACCCTTGATCCGCAAGCGACCATCTCGCAATTTATGATGTTCTTCAAGCCGACTACCTTCCAGGCCCTGATCGACAAGCTAGCTCAAATGGACTAGATGGGCCATAGACCGCCCCCTCTAAAGCCGGATTCTCGAAATGAGAAGGGGGAGGGAAAAGCGATCGTTGTCGCTAATGCTCAACAACAGTCGAGCAACTCGAAACCGGTTGTCCGTCAAAATAATATGCGTCCGCACGTACCCCTTGAGGAGAGGCTAGGACTTCCTTACTTGTTTCCCCGAGATAAAACGAGAAGATTGTTCGAGCTGGCCTTGCGCAACCAACTCATAAATCTGCCGGATCCAAGACGTCCGTCGCAGCCAAACGACGTCAATGATCCCAATTACTGTCCTTATCACCGAGTACTGGGTCATCCGATCGAGGATTGTTATGTCTTCAAAAATTGGATTGAGGACCAGTACCAACAGGGCAAGTTCGCGTTGTCCGACAGATGGAAGGTTAATCCGCCGCAGCCTCACACCCCTAAAAAGATGAATACGCCGGGGGCAACATGCTCCCTCATTGAAGAAGCTCCATGGGAGGTTGTGCTATCAGCCAAGACAAAGAGGATACTAAACGATCTTCAAACATGCCCAGCGATCAAGTGGAAGAACCCGTTGGAACCTCAAATCATTGAAGGGATGTTGAAGCCGCGTCCAACTTCAAAGATCGATGGTGGTGGTCCGAGCACTAACAACCAGCCATCAAAATCTTCAAAGAAGAAGAAAAAGAAATCCAAGAAGCCCGTGAAGCCTGGAGACAAGCGAACGGACTTACAAAAGCAGATTGACGCACTGGAGGAGTACAACCAAAAAGCGCGGACTCCCATTACACTCCAGGAGTTTCTCAACCACGTCTTTCGAGAGGAAGATGAGGGAGAGAGTTCGTCGGATGAATCCGAGAAATACGTGGCGAGCTGTCATATGATTTCCCATTCGTTTACAGACGATAAGGAAATTCCTTGCGCTGAAAAGCTGGGGGCAGATCCTAAACCGGAAATTCTGGGGCCATCGGATGAAACAATTGACGCATTCCTCAATGAAGCTCTGTTGAAAAGTAAAGCTGATCGGGAACGCGAGACGGCCATATTTGAAAGGGCCAAGCGCCAGCGACTTGACGAAAGAGCTAAGACACTCCCGCTGGAGCAAAATACATCCACCGCAGAGAAAAGCAAATTCAAGACGAGGAAAAGGTTTGCTAAGGCCATATCAATGGGCATGAAGCTACCATCCTCTGAAGGAAACATTACTAGTGAAGCGGAAATGCACCCCTCCTACTGCTTGTATCATCGGAAGATTTCGCACCCCACCGAAGAGTGCATAGCTTTCAATAGATGGTGGCAAGGATATGTTGCTCACTGACAACATTTTAAGCGGGAGAAGCGCAAAACTCGCCGGGAGCAGAAAGGTACGACCGAGCGGCTTAACAGAACTACCGGCAATTGTCGCATGGTTAATGCCGGGGGATCGCGAGTTCTCACATTCGAGAGCGACTCTGACGAAGAAATGGCTCTTAGCCCCCTCTTCAAAGAGTCCACCTCGGGAAAAGAGGAAGAGCCGAAGGTCTGGGAAAATATCCGGCTGCGTAATCGGACGCTACTCGAAAAGAATCTCGGACCCTCAAACAAAAAAGATAAAGGGAAAGAAAAGGTCTCTGAGGATATCGCCCTAGATGACCAAGTCATGGAAGAGCTAACTGCCAAGGACCCGCCAAGAAAAAATAAGGTGGATTACAACGTCTTGGCGCATCTGAGAAAGCTACCCTCGCAGCTCAGTATTCTTGACGCCCTTCTACTATCAAAAGAAGCAAGAGATTCGTTGATCAAAGCGCTACAAGAGCCGGAGCAATTCCAAGCTTTTCTCGCCGAAGAAAAGATGAAGGATGAATTGGAAGAAGTGCACACGGCCGATGTCACTTTCGGTGATGAAGACCTTCTCCTAGGGACGTGCGAACACAATCGCCCCCTCTATGTCTCAGGATACTGCCATGATATAAAGATAGGCAAAATCCTGGTCGACAATGGATCCTCCGTTAATCTCTTTAACGTGCGGATGTTAAAGGAAATCTGCATGAGCGTCCAGCACCTTGCTCGGGATAAGATCACCATCTCCGGGTTCGACTCCCAATCATCAAGAACTCTTGGGTCTGTGATACTGACGCTACGCTTTGGGCTGCTCGTCACGGACATTAAGTTCCACGTCATAGACGCCAAGACATGCTACAATGCTCTGCTCGGCCAACCATGGTTACACGAGTATAATATCATCCCTTCTACACAGCATCAGTGTATGAAATATTTTAAGGATGGTCTCGAGTATACCGTGACGGGAGAACTGAACCCGTTCTCCGTGAACGAGGTCCGCAAATATGAAGATGCCAAATACTTCTTACCGGATTTCGAAGACACGAAGAGGTGTCACAAGCCGGAGAACAAGGCTAACGCCACCATCCCTGTCTTCGGGAGTGACATCGAGGAGGAAGAGGAGATGGTTTATGCGGGTCCGCCCCAATACAACAAACTGGGACCATCCGCTCCTACGCTGATCTTTGGTAGTGACTCAGAAGATGAGGTCCATGCTGTATTCTCTGCTCGGCCTTCAATACAAACGTCCGCTGACGAAGAGCAAAGTCTACAAGTCGCCATGGTTCCACTTAAACATCATAAAGAACTGGATGCGCTCGATACCTACAGTGTAGAGGAGCTGCAGATGTTCTATGTCCCTCCCAGGCGAAAAGGCGAAAAGGCAATTCTATTCTACCGCTCTAAAGAAACCAAAGTGGAGAAAGAAATCCGGCACGGTATGGATCCTACGCTTGACAGGCTTCAGCCCATCCGTCTGCCCAGATATTATACAGAAGGCTTGAAGAGGTTGCTAAAGCGCCAGGGGATATCCTTCAAACAGACCGCTCGAAAAGCCAAATTCTATGACAGGGTCTGGAACGTTCCCGGGATTCAGCGCAAGTTGCCTAATGGGAGAATGGAAACAATCGGGCTTGGTTACATTCGGTCCAAGAAACGAGAGCTACTCTATGATTGCTACATCGTGCACGACTTCAATGAAGAAGCGGATGCTCAATGGGAGGATGCTAATCCTGAACCAGTAAAAGTTCCCGATGCAAAAGTGCCCAGTCCGTCGTTCGAAGAACAAATGGACAAGCTTATAAGGGAAGCTGGCCAAAAAGTCCGAGACGACCACAACCATGAGATGGCCATCTACGAGAAAGCTAAAACACAACGCCTCCTCCAACAGGCCGAGAAAGATGAAAGTGCCGCTCCCTGTCAACCTGTTATAAAAAAGACTCGACGCAGAGGCAGAAACAGGTCGAAAAACGAAAAAGGCGCTCAACAGCAACAAAGCGGGACTGAGAAGCCACGCAAGCGGGAATCGAGCGGTCCAGATCTGTCTCTTGTAAAGAAGATGAGTCGGGCATATTCTTTTCCTCAGGTCAAGACGAAGAAGATACTTGACCGAGCTATAAAATACCAGATGCTCACACTACCGGAGTCCAAGCACCCCGAACAAGCAGGCGAAGTTTCTCACCCAAACTATTGCTCTTATCACCGAGTAATAGGGCATCCTCTCGAAGACTGCTTCACCTTCAAGAATTGGGTCGAAGATCAGTATTAGCTTGGCAAGTTCGCTCTGTCTGACAATTGGAGGGTAACGCCGCCAACAGAAGCACGAGCCCAAAGCCACGAGGGTAGAACCAGATTCACATCGGTCTTGGAAGCGAGCTCGTACTTGTCATATGATAACAATATCAAAAGAAGAGCCCGAGAATATGGATGACCATCCCTGGTGCTTCGAAAACAGCAACGACGAGGTGATCTCAGAATTCCCACCAGCGCCGAAAGAGCTGGAAGATGGAATACATATTACCGCAGATAACCTCAAGAAAATTGAGTTGGGGACGGCGAACTACCCGCGACCGACATTCGTCAGCGAGCTGCTATCTGAAGAGAGGGTGGCTGCGTTAAAAGACGTGCTTATACAGCATAGAGATTGCTTCGCATGGAACTATTCCGAAATACTAGGACTAGATCCAGAAATCGTTGTGCATAAATTGGCGATATCCCCTGACGTCAAGCCAGTCAAACAAGCGCCAAGAAGAATGCCGCTCGAGCTTGAGATGAGTATCAATGCCGAGGTCAAGAAGCTAATCGACTCTGGCTTTATCTAGGAGGTTCAATATCCTGAATGGATCCCCAACATCGTCCCGGTAATAAAGAAAAATGGGATAGTGCGCATATGCGTGGACTTTCGGGATCTCAATAAAGCCTGCCCGAAGGACGATTTCCCAGTGTCAGTCACCGAGCTGATGATAGATAATACGTCCACTCACGAGGTTTTCTCCTTCATGGACGGCTCATCAGGGTATAATCAGATAAAGATGCATTCCGAAGATCAGAAGCACACCGCCTTCAGGACTCCGCTAGGTATATTCTGCTACAAGGTGATGCCCTTCGGTCTAAAGAACGCCGGTGCCACCTATCAGAAGGCCATGACGAAAATCTTCGATGACCTTATACACGAAATCGTCGAATGCTATATCGACGACCTCGTGGTGAAAAGCAGATCATACGAGGAACATCTCGAGCATCTGAAGACCGTATTTCAACGCCTTCGACAATACAACTTGAAGATGAACCCTCTCAAGTGCGCATTCGGAGTTTCCTCAGGCAAATTCCTAGGATTCATCGTCCGACACCGAGGTATCGAAATAGATCCGTCAAAGATCAAGGCGATCATGGAAATGCCTCCGCCAAGGACTATCAAACAACTGCGGTCTCTCCAAGGGAAGCTCGCGTATATACGGCGATTTATAGCCAACCTTTCAGGCAAGTGCCGTCCTTACAGCCACCTGATGAAGAAGGGAACCCCGTTCGTCTGGGATCATAAATGCCAAGACGCGCTGGACGAAATCAAACAATACCTCCAGAATCCGCCAGTGTTGGCTGCTCCGGTCAAGGGAAAGCCTCTCATTCTTTATACAACCGCCCTCAAAGGCTCCTTAGGTGCATTATGGGCGCAAGAGAACGACCAAGGGAAAGAAAGAGCACTCTACTATTTGAGTCGAGTTCTACTGGGGGCAGAAAGTAACTATTCTCCCATTGAAAAATACTGCCCGGCGTTGATCTTTGCGATAAACAAGCTCAGGCACTATGCGTTGGCGCATGAAGTCCGTCTCATATCAAAGGTGGACCCCCTTAAGTATTTAATGTCGAAGGCCATACTGACTGGTCGACTCGCTAAATGGGCCCTGCTCTTGATGGAGTTCTCGATAACATATCAACCTCTCAAGGCAGTGAAAGTCCAGGCCATCGCCGACTTCCTCGCTGAGCATCCGATACCCGCCGATTCTCCTCTGAATTGCGAGCTGCCAAACGAACATGCGTTTGACGCGATCGACGGTGGTGATACCCGATGGGAGCTTTATTTCGATGGAGCATCCTCCATGAAGAAGCGCAAACAAAGCACGCCTATAATCAAATCGGGGGTAGGCCTTATCTTCGTGACTCCACAAGGAGGGATAATGCACTTTGCTTTCTCCTTAACAGAGCCGAGGACGAACAATGAAGCCGAATATGAAGCTCTGATAGCAGGACTCGAGATCGCCATCGACATGGGAATTGAAAACCTCCTCATATACGGAGACTCCCAACTGGTCGTCAATCAAGTAAACGGCGAATACCAAACGTGCAAACCGGAGTTGGTGAAGTACGGCGAAAAGGTGCAATAACTGTTGACCCAAATCCCTTCCTACACTTTAGAAAACATACCGCGCGCGGAAAACAGCAAAGCGGGCGCATTAGCCACGCTTGCTAAACAATTGGCTGATGAAAACCTCGATGACGTCAGAATCGTGGTACAAAGCCGTCGAATGCTTGCCCCAGCAGAAATATCTCCGGAATCATCCGAAGAAAAGGGAGCGACTGAGCAAATGGCCCTGCAAATAAAAGACCGGGAAAAGGCTGAGGATTGGAGAGAAGTCTTTATAGACTACTTCAAATACCGCCGAACACCCGAAGATGCGTCCTCAAGACATCAGCTCATGAAACGAGCTCTGTCTTTCGCCTTCGTCAATGATACTCTGTATAAGAGGTCGTTTGATTCTCTGTGGTTGAGATGTCTGGGACCTGAGGAGGCGAAAAGATTCGTTCAGGAAGTTCACGATGGACTCTGCGGTTCTCATCAAGCAAGCCCGAAGATGAAATTGAAAATTAAACGGATGGGCTACTATTGGCCAATGATGATTCAGGACTGCCTTGATTATGCGAAGCAATGCCACTCGTGCCAAATTCATGGGGACTTCATCCACCAGCACCCAAATCCTCTACATCCAACGATGGCTAGCTGGCCGTTCGAAATGTGGGGAATCGACATAGTTGGCCCCATCAAACCAGCATCGTCTAGAGGACATCGTTTCATCCTGGCGACGACTGACTACTTCTCCAAATGGGCAGAAGCAGTACCGCTGAGGGAAGTGAAGACGGAGAATATCCTCCATTTCTTCAAAACGCATGTCATTTATCGGTTTGGAACTCCGCGACGGATCATCTCCGATAACGGGCCAGCTTACAGAAGCCACAAGATCAGTCACTTCACGCAGCAACATAAAATAGACTGGGGATATGTACGCATGATGAACAACCCTTATAAGTTCTCTCGACTTACAAGGAGAAAACCCTCTTGTAGGATCCTTACGACTTACAGAGGAACATACACTTAGGAATCCTCACGATTCCTAAAGAGAAAATACACCTACAAGATCCTCACGACTTGTAGGGAGAAATACCTTTGTGAGACCCTTACGGCTCATGAAATCAAAAGCCTTAGTCGACAGGACCTCAACCCTGTTCGCTAAGCCACCTTTGTTCGACATCGACAGAGGCAAATGATGATTCGCTCCTGGCAACATCCCAGTTGTAGTGGTGCTGATGCCGAAATCGGTGTCTAATTTCAGGTTTACGGCGAAAAAGCCAGTAGGCCGCACATGCATATAAAACAGCCGAAATGATTGGGCAACTCGCAATAAAAAGCAGCGAGTAAAAATAAAATAAACAGCCGAAATGATGGGGCAACTTGCAAAAAAAAAGCAGCAAGTAAAAACGTATGCACACAAAATAGCCGAAATGATTGGGCAACTCACAATAAAAAGCAGCAAGTAAAAATAAAATAAACAGCCGAAATGTTGGGCACCGCGAAAAATAGCCGAAATGATTGGGCAATCGCGACCTTCACGATATAAAAGCTGAAATGATAGAGCATCGCGGAAATAAAACAATAAAAAAATATATGAAACCTTTTGCCCTACAGTTAAGATCACATCGATCCCTGTATACAATCCAAGGGTACAAACAAAGAGGGAACCATACCTTCCCAACAGGCTCCGTCAGAAAGCAAAGCCAAATCTCGACGGTTCACTAACAACCTAGAGAAAACCATGACATTCATCTCGATACAGCAGGCGCAGTGCCAGGAAATGAAGCGAAGATCAAATTCCTAGCTTCAGGGTTTTGACGATAACTTATATAAAACCTGAAAGACCGGAGATCATTTCAACCCCCAGGGAAATCAGTGTCCCTGGCAAATACCTCAATTCAGGGAAACTAGCGTCCTTGATGAGAGCCTCTTGATTCGCGTCGGCCCGCAGAGAAACCAGTGTCTCCGCAGGAATACTCCGATTCGTTTAAACCCTGAAGAAACCAGTGTCTTCGGCAAAATCCTTTGACTCAGGGAAACCAGTGTCCTTGACGAGAACATCCTGATTCGCGTCGACCCGCAGAGAAAATAGCGTCTTTGCAGGAATACATCGATTCGTTTCAACCCCAGGGAAACCAGTGTCCCTGGCAAATACCTCAATTCAGGGAAACTAGCGTCCTTGATGAGAGCCTCCTGATTCGTGTCGGCCCTCAGAGAAACCAGTGTCTCCGCAGGAATACTCCGATTCGTTTCAACTCCGAAGAAACCAGTGTCTTCGGCAAAATCCTTCGACTCAGGGGAACCAGCGTCCTTGATAAGAGCCTCCTGATTCGCATTGGCCCGCAGAGAAACCAGTGTCTCCGCAGGAATACTCAGATTCGTTTCAACTTCGAGGAAACCAGTGTCCTCGGCAAAATCCTTCGATTCAGGGAAACTAGAGTCCTTGATGAGAGCCTCCTGATTCGTGTCGGCCCTCAGAGAAACCGGTGTCTTCGCAGGAATACTCCGATTCGTTTCAACCCCGAAGAAACCAGTGTCTTCGACAAAATCCTTCGACTCAGGGAAACCAGTGTCCTTGATGAGAACATCCTGATTCGCGTCGACCCGTAAAGAAACTAGCGTCTTTGCAGGAATACATCGATTCATTTCAACCCCAGGGAAACCAGTATCCCTGGCAAATACATCAATTCAGGGAAACTAGCGTCCTTGATGAGAGCCTCCTGATTCGCGTTGGCCCTCAGAGAAACCAGTGTCTCCGCAGGAATACTCCGATTCGTTTCAACCCCAAAGAAACCAGTGTCTTCGGCAAAATCCTTCGACTCAGGGAAACCAGTGTCCTTGACGAGAACATCCTGATTCGCGTCGACCCGCAGAGAAACTAGTGTCTTTGCAGGAGTACATCGATTCGTTTCAACCCCAGGGAAACCAGTGTCCCTGGCAAATACCTCAATTCAGAGAAACTAGCGTCCTTGATGAGAGCCTCCTGATTCGCGTTGGCCCGCAGAGAAACCAGTGTCTCCGCAGGAATACTCCGATTCGTTTCAACCCCGAAGAAACCAGTGTCTTCGGCAAAATCCTTTGACTCAGGGAAACCAATGTCCTTGACGAGAACATCCTGATTCGCGTCGACCCGCAGAGAAACTAGCGTCTTTGCAGGAATACATTGATTCGTTTCACCCCCGGGGAAACCAATGTCCCTGGCAAATACCTCAATTTAGGGAAACTAGCGTCCTTGATGAGAGCCTCCTAATTCGCGTCGGCCCTCAGAGAAACCAGTGTCTCCGCAGGAATCCTCCGATTCGTTTCAACCCCGAAGAAACCAGTGTCTTCGGCAAAATCCTTCGACTCAGGGAAACCAGTGTCCTTGACAAGAACATCCTGATTCGCGTCGACCCGCAGAGAAACTAGCGTCTTTGCAGGAATACATCGATTCGTTTCAACCCCAGGGAAACCAGTGTTCCTGGAAAATACCTCAATTCAGGGAAAGTAGCGTCCTTGATGAGAGCCTCCTGATTCGTGTCGGCCCGCAGAGAAACCAGTGTCTCCGCAGGAATACTCCGATTCGTTTCAACCCCGAAGAAACCAGTGTCTTCGGTAAAATCCTTCGACTCAGGGAAACCAGTGTCCTTGACGAGAACATCCTGATTCGCGTCGACCCGCAGAGAAACTAGCGTCTTTGCAGGAATACATCGATTCGTTTCAACCCCAGGGAAACCAGTGTCCCTGGAAAATACCTTAATTCAGGGAAACTAGCGTCCTTGATGAGAGCCTCCTAATTCGCGTCGGCCCGCAGAGAAACTAGCGTCTCCGCAGGAATACTCCGATTCGTTTCAACCCCAAAGAAACCAGGGTCTTCGGCAAAATCCTTCGACTCAAGGAAACCAGTGTCCTTGACGAGAACATCCTGATTCGCGTCGACCCGCAGAGAAACTAGCGTCTTTGCAGGAATACATCGATTCGTTTCAACCCCAGGGAAACCAGTGTCCCTGGCAAATACCTCAATTCAGGGAAACTAGCGTCCTTGATGAGAGCCTCCTGATTCGCGTCGGCCCGCAGAGAAACCAGTGTCTCCGCAGGAATACTCCGATTCGTTTCAACCCCAAAGAAACCAGTGTCTTCGGCAAAATCCTTCGACTCAGGGAAACCAGTGTCCTTGACGAGAACATCCTGATTCGCATCGACCCGCAGAGAAACTAGCGTCTTTACAGGAATACATCGATTCGTTTCAACCCCAGGGAAACCAGTGTCCCTGGCAAATACCTCAATTCAAAGAAATCAGCGTCCTTGATGAGAGCCTCCTGATTCGTGTCGGCCCTCAGAGAAACCAGTGTCTCCGCAGGAATACTCCGATTCGTTTCAACCTCAAGAAAACCAGCGTCCTCGGCAAAATACTTCAACTCAGGGAAATTAGTGTCCTTGACGAGAACTGCTCGATTCGTCTCAACCCGTAAAGAAATTCGTGTCTTCGCGAGGACTCCCCGATTCGTTTTGACTTGGAAGATAAAGCCTTAGGCAGCAGGGATTTAAAAACTTGTTTCCTAAGCACTGGGATCCTGCAAGTCGGTCTAAAATGGTCTCTTGCATACTATCCATGGGTCTCACTCTCCAAAGTCGAATCTCGATAAGGAGGGAAACAACCGCTTACGAGTCCTCTCGACTCGTAAGAGGGAAAATTCTCTTATAAAATCCTTACGACTTATAAGAGAAAACGCACTTAGGAATCCTCACGATTCCTAAGGAGAAAATCCACCTACGAGATCCTCTCGATCCGTAGGGAGAAAAGTCTCTATGAGACCCTCACGGCTCATAGAGTTGAAAAGTCTTAGGCAGCAGATCTGAACCTACAGCCTAAGCCATCGCTATCCCTTAAAGAAACCAAGATGCTTACTCCATTATCTGTCAACCATGTTTATCAAGACAGCATGCTGATAATAAGAGAATGGAGAAAGCAAAGAAATAGTACAAGACATTGCAAAAAAAATGTATATCTTTATTAATTCAATCAAGTACAAGGTGAATCGTACAAAAGAATAAAGAATGGATACATCTTATTCGAAAAAGAAAATTTTTACAAGTATATTGATACAAGGGCAACTACCGGGAAGGAAGCGTCTTAAATAGCCCTATCAGTTGTTCGTGCACTTCCTTCCGCGCCTTTTCTTGGTCGGCCGTCACCGCCAGTTCCGCCTCCACTTGAGCCCGCTGGTGCAAGAAGGATGCAAGCTGCTCTCCGACGGCTTGCTGAGCTGCTTCACGGCCTTGGGCGTCACGCTCGGCGGCATCAAGCTTCCGCTTCAAGTTTAGCCTATTAGAGATACGCTCCAGAAGGCCCTCAAAGATAGCCTTCACCTGGGCAGCGTTCGCCTCAACCTCAGCACGCAGACGAGCCGTCTCGTTTGAGGTCTCTTGGCATTCCCTCAGCCTTAAAGCCGCTTCTTGTTCCAGGTGACGGAAGTAAGAAGCGCTTTGCTCGATCCATGCTGCTCTTTGATTGCTTACGGCTAAGGTCTCAGGAGCAGGGCGCATGAACTCCGACTAATGCAGGCGGACCTCGATTTCCCTGCAGTGATTGACCCAAAGCTCGACGACGCCTCCATCATGAAAAGTCACAAGCACCGCCAACATCGGGTTAACCTCCGCAGCGAAATCCGCAGCAGATGGGGGAGCGTCTGCGTCAAGCTCTTCGACATATCCGCTCAGCATGCCCAAACTCATTACGGCACCCTTTGAAGATGGACGTCTCAGGAAGGGGCCTGCCGGCATTATAACGCGAGACTTAAAAGGCGCCAGGATTGGAACGACAGTTGAAGAAACAAAATACGATTAGATGACGGTTCAAGAAATACGAAAAAGTCATCGATGGGATAGTTTACTATACCAGCTACAGCAGGCGGCAAGGCCGGGAGGGCCGGTTGCATGACCGATCTTTCAGCCCCTCCTTCGATTTGTAGCACTGCAATCAGGATGAGGGAAAGTCAAAAATAATTCCGTTACTGAAAAAAGAAAGACATCAAATGGAAATTATACTCACCAGCGCCACCGGAGGAAGAAGCGAGTTCAGATGGGAAGGAGAAGTGCGGGTGCAACACCTGATAGAGATGTTAAAAAGCCACTCCTGAAAATACGCAATAGTACGACATTAGTACATAGATTATGCGACTGAAAGATAAAACTAATGGGTTGCAAATCCATACCTTCCAACATCTGCGATGATACAAGGGAAGGTTGAGAGGTGACCACCGCCAAGGTAGTAGTTGACGGCACTCCCTCGAGCAATGGAGCATCGGCACTGGCTGCACCTGCGTTAAAAACAAAGATAAACTTGTCAAAAAGGATTGCAAGATAAAAAGGAACAGTAACTCGAAATTCACCTGATGAGCCTCCAGCTGAAATGGAGGCGTCTCCCTCCTCCATCGATACGAAGCCACCCCCCGTGGCTTCATCACCGGACTCGACAGGGGCTGTCATAGTGCTCGCACGACCGGGAGACGGCGGAGGTCCGTAGACGGGGAGAGCAATGATTGGACCATTGCCAAACTCTTGGGAAAGAGCGACTGGCTCATCCCCGGGAGTCATACCTATCTCGCCCGCTACTCCTTCAGGCTTGGTGGCCGCTGCTGTCTCATCTGCCGTCGCCATGGAGTCGCCGGTCTCAGGCGCCTCGTCCGCTACTGCCCCAGGAACAGTTATAATGGTCGTCTCATTTGCCGCTACCTCGGGCTTAGCATCAACGACCTTCTCTGGTGCAGCTCCCTCAGCCCCCAGCCCAGGTTCAGCAGCCCCGGCAACGTCGCCCACCATCGGCTCGGGTTCGGCCGGTGCCTCCTCCTCTGTCCCCTTAGGTTCGACGGTTTCCGCCTCTCCTTCGGTTGGACTTGGCCCTGCAGGACAAGATATATAAGAACCGACAAATTTACAATTCTTACAACAAAATCCTGAAAGATACGTTACCTGAGGTGGACTTATCGTTAGCACCCCGAACTGCACGCGCCACCTGTCTACGAGCTGTGGACAAAGCGACCGGGGACTCTTCTGAGGGAGTATCAGCACGAGGGACGGTGCTTGGGCCCGCTCCAATGGCCAAAGCAGCCCTGCGTGCCTTCGCCTCACGCCTTAGCTGCTTTCTCTCCTCCCGAGCCGTTGAAACAGACCGCTTCAAAGCCTCCTTCATTGAGACGTCATCGTCTGTGAACAGAGATGCCTCCAAATTCTTCAAGGCATCCCTCGTCGAATTGTCGAGTTGAGGCTCTTGCGGCAGCCTCGAAGAGACTGGGACTTCAGTAGCAGGCCCGGGGAGAGTCCCCGCATTAGCTGGCGCGGCCCCTGTAAAGAAACAAAGGAAGAAGGTTAGGTCGGCCATCAGAAAAGAGGACAAAAAACTTGATAAGGCGAGACGTACCAACGCCCATTAAAGCGTGCTTATTTTCTTCCACCTGGAAGGTTTTCAAAGAAGCAGCGATGGCTTCTTCGGTAGTGATACCTGTTAAAGAATGGGGAAAGTATTAGTCATAGTTAATGATAAAAAATGCGATAAAATGACGAAGAATGCAGCTAATGATTACCTGCTCGAGCAAGTTTATCCAACCACGCTTCGAGTCTGGCTGATCGCTCAGAAGCCGCAATGGTGGCCGCCAGATCGGTGTCTGCTGGATCTACCGAGAAGCCCTTATTGCCGCCGTACTCGCTTATACCTTCGGTAAGAGGGGCCTCAGGCTCTAAACCAAGGATAGCATCGAGAGAGAGGAGCGACTTCTTCTTCCTCTTCTGCCCGCCAGCCCTGGGTGCACCCGAGATCGACTTGCGCTTCGCAGGCACCTTAGGGCGGCGGGTCCCGATATCTGCACCCACGCCGGACTACGGCGAAACCACATTTACCGTCTCCACTGGAGCACGGGGCGCTGGTGGCGCATCCACAGTATCACAGAGCGGCAATCCGCACGGAGGGCTCAGCACGCGCAGTGGCACAACTCCGGCATCTTTCAGCGAAGGAATGACCGGAGTCCTTGGCTTCAGGGGAGCCTTACGGTCGCCGCTGGGAGGCGCACCCTTGCGGTCAACCAGCATGCACTTCTCCATATGGATAACTGGACCCGTCGCATGCGCGTACCAAGCCACGTACGCGTTGAGGACTTTGGGAACGCATCTTGGCTCGCTAATGAAGAAGTAGGAGCCCGTGTTAAGCCACATGAAATGGTGCATCGCACTCCTTATCCCCTCCCGGCTGGCCATGGGCTCTTCCAAAAATGCTTCCATCGGGATCCCCTGGCGATAGCTCGATTGCTGAGCGACTCGGTGAGGGTTATACCTCATGAAGAGCGCCGCCTCATTCTGCCTAAACACCAAGTAGCCCGGCCGAATGGAGTAGAGGTGGAGGATCTCCCGAGCTTTCAATATGGAAGCCCCGTCCTTAAAATCATCGCATAGCGGCACTACTGACTTGGTGGTCTCTGAGCCTATGGTTATGATTTTATCCAAAAAAGAAACCTTTGCTCCGACCAGGTGTGGACGAAGGAGTAGCCCCCTAGCCTCTCGCGGACACGCAACCACGATCGAGGCGCCGACCAGCCGCATGACTCTTGGGAGTCTGCACTTCTCAAAAAACGGAGGGATCTTATGGGCACCGAACACCCCGTGCACATGCATTTCCATCCAAGAGATGAAGTAGTGCATCGAGAAGTTAGCAGGCTGCACCCCAGGCTCATTAGCGTCCGCCGCTACGCTAAGTCCATTATAAAGGTGAGCCAGCCCGGCGATTCCTACTGTCAACTGCAGACCAGCCACCATCCGATGCGCTGGGTAGAAAACAGATGGCCGCATGTGGCGCGGGTGCATGGGGAGCGCAAAGCTGCACAACCACAATCCCAGGAACCTTACAAAAAAGGTCTCCTCATCCATGCCCGGGACGGCGATTTCTGACAAGGGCATGACGACGGCGCCGGGGAGATAAAAGTCCTTTTGATCATCCTCTGATGTGGGTCGACGGTCCAAGCCGAAGCCAAAAGGGTCATCAAGCTGGGCGAACTTCTCGCTCCGCTCCGATAGAAACTCCGGTCGAATGAAGCGGGCGATAAAATCTGCGAAACTGACTTCCCGGACGCCTGATTCCAGATAGAGCCCTTCATAGATGTCCAGCACCTTCACCAAGTCCGGAAACTGTTGCTGAATAGCGTTCTTCGGAGTCAGATCAAACACCAGCGGCTTGGTGGCAAAGACGTATTCGTCAGGAGGAAGCAGCTCCTCATAATTCTCCCCCCTCATCGGCACACCCGAGATTTCAGCAAATTCCTCTAAAGAGATAGAGACTTCCCTGTCCGTCATCAGGAAGGTGTGGGTGGGGATATTCCATTGTTCAATAAAAGCCTTAATCCACCACGTTGGAGGAGAGGGATACTCAAAGAGCGAGACATAGATTGCCGAATACAAACCAATCTTCATCAGATGAGTCCTCTTCGCTGATAAGATGTACCGGGCCCACTGCAAATATCCGGCGGGCGGTCGCGGGATCAATCCAATGTTATAGGCCTGTCCCCAAGGGCGTGCTTCACCCTGACAGATTCGCCTCCCCAAAATGTCTATTGGCGGCGGCGGCTGCACGGGAATAGCCCCAATTGCAGGCTGGAGGAGGCCATCCGAATTCCAATTTTTGACCTCCACGGCATACTTCACCGGGGGTTCATCCGCGTAGGGGATCGAAAATATTGGCTCGGACGACGTAGCAAAACCGATGCTTCGGCGACCCTGGATGATATCGTTATACCACCTACCCCACAAGTGAAGGTTCTTGTGCTCGGGGTCATGATCCTTGATGAGAGTGAGCACCTCTCAGTCCACTGGTGCCTAGGAAAAACCTCCCTCCGAGCGAATAAACGGGAATGATAGGTCAGCAGGCATGTTTCCTGTGGAGGGACAAAAATTAGCCGTCAGTGTTGTAATTCCAACGCTTGGCATTTTAAAAATTTACACCACACTGCAATGCAGTGAGTAGGGGACCAAATGGGGACCCACAAAATCTGGATGACAGTGCATCAGTTAATAAGACAGACCCATCATTGGATGAGACTGTCAATTAATGAAGAGATCCCCAGGAGAATATTCTCATTAAAGGGAAATCCCTAGAGACAAGGGGAAAATCTCCTCTTTCAGAGCAAAGCTCTGTCACAGAGTGACATTTGTCAAACTCTGGTCTCAAGGGAATAAAATTTCATAAAAGAGCCTAGCTCTGTAATAATGATGGAAAGATCCATCAAAAGAAAATTTTAACTCCTAAAGATTAAAAATTTGGGGTCTTAAAAATCTATGGAAACTTATAAAAAGTTCTCCATTGTTAGATCAAAAAAGATCTATGTTTGATCCATGAGCAAAGCTCTGTTCATGGGTTAAAACCTATGAACAAGATCTCTGTAGATCTAAGGACTTTTGAGAGCAAGGCTCTGTTGATGAAACCCCAAAGGGGTTTTCTTTAGATCAAAGATCTATAAGAGCAAGGCTCTGTTAATTAAATTAAATTAAATTTAATTTAATTTAAATTTTACCTAAGTTGTTCTAAAAATCTGAACTCTGGAGTTCTTGAAAAGAAACGAGAGCAAGGCTCTAAAGTTCTCAAAAGCAAGAGCAAGGCTCTGAAAATCAAGATTCTTGAAAATGGTAAAACATTTATTAAAGACCAAGGGTCCTATTTATAGGCGCATGCGCCCCTTCAACCCACCCGTTGATCCAACGGCCAAAATCTTGCCACCGCTGCACTCACGTGTGCGCCACGTGAGCGCAACGGTGGGGGGGGCATTTGTTTCCCCAATCAGAGCAAAGCTCTGTTTGAATTTCAAAATTCAAAAATTGAAGCAACGCTTCAAATCCCTTGCGCTGGGCGCAACGCGCCACGTGTCAAAAGCTGATACGTCAGCGCAGCGCCCAAAGCAGCGCGCCCAATCAGTGCAAGGCTCTATTTAAAACAAAATTAAAAGAAGCAACGCTTCAGATGATCTGCGCTCTGCGCTGCGCGACACGTGGCAGCGCAGTTGCGCTGCGCTCTGCGCTGTGCGACACGTGTCAAGCGCTGGTGCATCTGCGCCAAACAGAATTAAAATTCCAGTAAGATTATTCTGTTCTTGTTAAAACAAGAAGATTGTCTTCTGTAAAACAGAAGCCCTTAGATCAAAGATCCAACGGTGGGGAAAATTCCCTAAATCACTCAGAGAATGATCTCTTTAACAAATTTAACAAATTAATGGGCACTATATAAAGGCCCCTAGACCCCAATTCAAAAATCAAGAACATCAAGATCAAAAACAATAGCCAAGAGAATAGAGAGAACTCTGAAGAATTTTGAGAAAAAACTCAAGAAGAGAAAAAAAGGTAAAAACCTTTATAAAAGAAGAACTTCTTCTGAATAGATCATTGATCTAAGAACAAGATCAATGATCTTCAATAAAAAATAAATAATAACAGTGCCTTGCACTTTTTTATGAACCATTGGTTCTGGAATCTTAAAGATTCTTTTCTTGAATCCAAAATTGGATCAAGTTATTGAAACAGTGCCTTGCACTTGCAAAAACTGCACTGTTGCGCTCCTAGGTTGGCGCAAGCCACCAGAGAGCGCCACGTGTCAGTACCATAACTACTTGCGCTATGCGCTTTTAAAAATAGAGTATTGCTATTTAAAGTTAGCGCAACTCCACCAGAGCGCGCCACGTGTCAGCAGCGCTGTTCCCCTCCGAACGGCGGCCAAGACATGGGCGTCTTGCCTGAAATTCGGGGCAGATGCTATATGGTTTTATCCATCTACCTATCCGAAGATGCCAAGTTGATTTATGACACCGTGTATCGGAGGTCTAGACGGATGCGGCCGATGTAGCAGACTTCGTCAGATTCCCCCTCGCTTGAGAGGTTTTTTTGATTGTGGGGACGCTCTTCCCTGCAGGCGCAAGCCCCTGCAGTTAATTACGCTACCGCATCGCGGTAGCCACTTTCTCCTTCTCCAGATGTTCACTTCGTGTCGTGTGTGTTTGTTTTGTTTGTGGTTGCCCGTGGATTGTATACGGAGACTAAGTGATGCCGTCGCCCGTAGGACGTGGATTAGTCCAAATCCATTGTTTACTTAGATTTGGGTTTGGTGTTTTAGTTTAAGGATACGTTAGCCATATTGAGGCTAAGATCAACTTAAACTTTTGTTAAGGATACGTTAGCCTAATCTCCAGACTAAGATCAACTTAACGGGATCGTTTGGATCCGACAAGAGAGCAATTGGCTCTATTGTTTAGTTTAATGACGTTAAGGTCGATTTCCAGTTTAGGGACATAGTGGTCCATGTTCCTGTTTAGGGACGTAGGGGTCCATCATTCCCATTTGGGGACGAGCATTAGTTTAAGGACATTTCGGTCCAACATTCCCATTTTGGGACGAATATTAGTTTAAGGACGTTTCGGTCCACGAGTTTAGGGACCCCGCAGTCCGTATCGATGTATGGTTGTCGGGACCCGTCACCTCTCTGACGTCGTTGAAGGATTACAATGATAGGGGTCAGAGGAGTTCGGAGATGTACCCTTGAACCGGATGTAAATTGATTTAAGAGAGCAGTCTTGCACAGTCAATTTTGTAAGTCCGCGGCGGCGCCCCGGCAGTCGATCCGACGCCGGAATGCGGAAACGAAAAACTTTGCAAACTAGCAAACCGGCACCACCGCGCACTTTAAACCCCGGATCGGGCCATTAACCTAGCTACTAGCAAACTAAAATAAGAGTAGAGAAGTATACCAAGCGATCCGTGTCCTTCGGTCTTCGTCTCCACTCCGATCTCCCGCGGAATCTCCGTCCATCACCTCCTCGTCGGAAAGGGCACCACGTAGCCGGATTCTTTTACGGGCACCCACCTCTGGACCGAGGCAACTCGGGCGCGAAGTTGGCTAGCCGACGCGTCCAAGAAGTGCTGTAGGCAAGTGTAGAATCACTTTGTCTCTTGCGGGTAGAAGTTGCCTTTGATGGAGATAAAGAGAGAAAAAGCTTCTGGAGAAAAAAATGGTGCACTCATTTTGCAAGGAATGAGGTGAGAAATATCCATACATAAAAAATGAAAACCTTTCACCTCACCAAAGTGGCCGGCCTCTATAAATGGGTGGAGGAAAAATGAATGATTAATCAAAAGAGGAAAAATGAATCATCATGAGAAAAATGGTCACAACCAAATTCTAATCTCACATCCAACTCAATCCTTTCTCCATAAATGCAAGGGAATGGACTAGAAAAGAATCTCATGATGAAAGAAGCCACAAATGCAATAAACCCCTTCCACAAATGTTATTTGCAAACTTGCAAATAACCCCCTCCATCGAAAAGTCCGGCCTCGAAGGAACAAAGAAAAACCGGCCGGAACGGAATGCAAACTGGCAACTTCAGAAAACTGATCCCGTAATAAATTACAGGAAAACCCCGCTACTGCATATACATGCCCGCATTTGTATTCCCACTGAATACAAATGCAAAGAGACAAAACTACACTGTCTAATACTAGAATCCGGCTTAAGCCAAAGCCGGCTAGTAAAAACCGTCCGATCACGATCCATGCAATACCGCACGTATCTGATCGAACCCTGCCATATCTCCATACGGCCTCTACAGCGTTTCGCCCAAAACCTGAGTAACTGTGTGTGGTGGACTCTAAAGACTCGTCAATACTATGGCTGTGGATTTAACCACTAGCACGTCAGAGGTATCAGCCATACGTGACGGGCCATCAGCTATTGACCAAAAGGGACGTCGATGAGCGAACTCATCCTGACACCCTACTGAGCCTGTCAGTGACAATATCCGTACAGTCCGGTCCGTTCGTCTATGAGCATCGCATGGCGGGCCTAGGGGGTTGGTAAAAGTCAGACCCCCAATAGCGGTACAAGTCGTGTCGGAGTGTAGCCCAGAATACCCTGAGATACTACTGGAATACCTACCAGCAAATTTCCTGCCTTGGCCAAGGACTTTTCATGTACTGGCTCTCCTATACACAGCGCGACCTCACCCCCAATACCGGGAGAGACGAACCCCTGCAGATCCGCTCACTGCCTCCATGTGGCTCGGGACTGTACCCAACTAAAACCTGTTTCCACGTCTCCTTTGAGCGTGGTAGGGTAGTAATCAAAGCACAGTGGGAACTCACACGAGACAAATGACGATCTCAGGTAGATGAACTAACCTGTACACATGTCACCAGGGAACTGCTATCTGACGTCAGGTATAATACCAATTAGCAGGTCCCCGGCGAGTCCTGTTCGGTGTACTCATAACCCAATGAGCACCTGTATACATCTTAGGTGAACCAACTGACACCAGTGGCTTGTGAGACCGGCCACCGCCCCTCGTCGGGGTCTCAACTGTATACACTAGTCTACTCTGGAGAATCGATGCCCTGTCACGAAACTACCACGACTAGGGACCTTTTAAGGATGTGCTTATAGACTCCAGCTCTCACGTATATGATCGCCCTCATACTACTGGTAGTCAAGCAAGAATCCTAGGGGCTCTATCAACGTGTAATAGCGACTCGTAAGGTCACCTAAAGCAGTGCATGATAATAAAGATAAACCAGATAGCATACTATCAACTCGAGTAAGACTGTCGTACCGGCATAGGTCCTCCTCAATCATTGCAATCACGTGCCTGTGATCCAATAATTGACCCTGAGGGCACTATATCGAACAAATTTAATTTGAGGACTTACGGCCATGATTGGGCTAAGTCCAGTTGAGAGTATTCAACGTTTTTATCTTTAGCCTATTAGGCCTGTGCTAGGGATTTGCCCCTGTTTGATAATGCACTGCATTTTATTCTGGCCTGCTAGGCCTTTCTGATTTAGGCTTTGTCCCTTTATAAATGATGCAGAGCATCTGTTTGGGCTCTGCCCTTCTTTAAAATAATGCATTGCATTTAATTTGGCCTGTTAGGCCTTTCTTTTTTTTTAATTGGGCTTGCCCCTTCTGTAAATAATGCAGTGCATTAATTGTCTGACATTAGCTTGTCAGGCGCTTTACGCCAATTATTGAGCGCAAGCGCATGTGGAGGTGACACGTGTCACGCTCTGGTGAGCGCAAGCGCAGTGCGCTGCGCTGTTGCGCTGCTGACACGTGGCGTGCTCTGGTGAGTTGCGCCAACTTCAAAGAGCAATGCTCTGTATTAAAAGCGCATAGCGCAAGTAGTTCTGGCGCTGACACGTGGCGCTCTCTGGTGGCTTGCGCCAACCCAGGAGCGCAATAATGCAGATTTTCAAGTGCAAGGCACTGTTTTAATTATCTTGATCTAATTTTGGATTCAAGAAAAGAATCTTTTAGATTCCAGAACCAATAGTTCATAAAAAAGTGCAAGGCACTGTTCTTATTTCTTTTATTTATTGAAGATCATTGATCTTGTTCTTAGATCAATGATCTATTCAGAAGAAATTCTTCTTTTTCTTTATAAAGGTTTTTTTAACCTTTTTTCTCGAGTTCTTCAAAATTCTTCAGAGTTCTCTTTGTTGTTGTTTTTTTCTGAAGTTCTTGATGTCGATCTTTTTTGAATTGGGGTCTGGGGGCCTTTATATAGTGCCCACAAATTTGTTAAGTTTGTTAAAGAGATCCTTCTCTGAGTGATTTGGGGAATTTTCCCCACCGTTGGATCTTTGATCCAAGGGCCTCTGTTTTACAGAAGGCAATCTTCTTGTTTTAACAAGAACAGAAAGATCTTATTGGAATTTTAATTCTGTTTGGCGCAAACGCCCCAGCGCTTGACACGTGTCGCGCAACGCACAGCGCAGCGCAACTGCGCTGCCACGTGTCGCACAGCGCAACTGCGCTGCCACGTGTCGCACAGCGCAGAGCGCAGCGCAACCGTGCTGCCACGTGTCGCGCAGCGCAGTGCTTGCGCAACTGAAGCGTTGCTTCCTTTAATTTTGTTTTAAATAGAGCCTTGCTCTGATTGGGCGCGCTGCCTCGGGCGCCGCGCTCTCTGCACTGGCGTGCCTGATTTTGACACGTGGCGCTCTGCGCGCAGTGCAGAGGATCTGAAGCGTTGCTTCATTTATTAAAATTTAAATTTTCAAAGTAGAGCTTTGCTCTGATTAGGGGGAATCGGAAGCGTTGCTTCATCTCCCGCCTTGCAATTTGAACAGAGCTTTGCTCTGATTGGGGTAAACAAATGCCCCCTCCCCACCGTTGCGCTTACGTAGCCCCAAATGCGAGCGCAACGGTGGCAGAATTCCAACCGTTGCGGCAACTTTTGGAAGTTGAAAGGGCATTTGATGCCTATAAATAGGACTTTTGGTCCTTCACAGATGATCATCATCTCCAAAAATTTTATTTTCAGAATCTCAGAGCCCTGCTCTTTTGTTTAAACACTTTTAAAAGTTTAAACTTTAGAGAATTTTAGGTAAAAAATTAATTTGGATTAAATTAAATCAATCTTAAGAGCCTTGCTCTCAATAGATCCCTGATCTAAAGAAGACCCATTTAGGGTTTCACTTAGCAGAGTTTTGCTCTAAAGGGGTCTAAAGAGGACTAAGAAGAACCCTATTTAGGGTTCTATTAACAGAACTCTGCTCTTTAAAAGTTTTTCCTTGGATTTTCTTAATTCATTAATGGAGCTTTGCTCCTTCCAAATCATATAGAAGAACTCTTAAGAATTTTTCATGGATCCTGGAAGTTAAAGATGGTATTTTATATTATTATTATTATTATATCATCTTTTCAGAGCAAAGTTCTCAATGTTCTTAGGGGATTTTCCTCAAATTCTCCTCATAACTGATCTTGACAGGTGTCACTCATGTCTGCAGAGCTTTGCTCTCGAGGAGTTTTAACTCCCTATGCTTTTTCCTCATTGCTAATCTTCCAATGATATTTCCTTCAGGCATTATGGTGGTGCGTCTATATAGTCTGCACGAATTCATTACCTACGAGGATATCCGTGTACATGGCCGTCAACAAAACCAAGAGTTTACAGACGCCCAATGTGCGGAGGTCATGGGTCGCCTTAACGCAAGCGTTGGTTGGCTACTTCCTCGTCGTTCTGCTCTCTTGAAAGTCGTGCTGGGAGCGATCTGTAAAGTACTCCCAGGGTTCCACGAGGCCCTACCACTCAATGCGCTGGATGATGCCGAAGACAAGGTGCATTCAGTGTACCTGTCGGGGCTGATCTCGAAGAAACGGCGGGATAGCCTCATCGACATCCTGCATCAAATTTTGAATTCCTTGCCGAAGACGACGATAATCGCTGCTTATCGAAGGCTGGGGGGCCTCGCCGAAGACCTTGACACACAGGAGCGCGAGAGGCTGCGCACGAGAATAATCCGAAAGGCCAGAAGAACTCTGGATGGCCTTACTTTTGAATTCCTCAATCCGTGCCCTGGATCTGAGGTTATTCCATTGTAATAATTTGAATAACGTTTCTCGTTTATTGCTTTCATGATTGTAAGAATTTCTTGCAATATGAATGGAAAATTTTTATTCTAGCTTGTCTTATTTCTCGTTCTGAGTCTTTTGCTTATGCATGAATGAGTATGTCTCGAATGCTTGATCAAATGTAAATCGGATGTTCTTTTCTGTCACTTTCTTCTTTCTTTTATTGTCAGCATACTGTCTTGATAAACGTGGTTGACAGATAATAGAGCAAGCATCTTGGTTTCTTCACGATATTGCGATGGCTTAGGTCGCAGGTTCAGATCTGACGCCTAAGACTTTTCAACTCTATGAGCCGTGAGGGTCTCATAGAGACTTTTCTCCCTACGGATCGAGAGGATCTCGTAGGTGGATTTTCTCCTTAGGAATCGTGAGGATTCCTAAGTGCGTTTTCTCTTATAGGTCGTAAGGATCCTATAAGAGAATTTTCCCTCTTACGAGTCGAGAGGACCCGTAAGCGGATGTTTCCCTCTTCGTTGAGATTCGACTTTGGAGAGTGAGACCCGTGAATAGTATACAAGAGGCTGTTTTAGACCGACTTGCAAGGTCCCAGTGCTCAGGAAACAAGTTTTTTAATCCCTGCTGCCTAAGGCTTTATCTTGCAAGTTGAGACGAATCGGGAAGTTCTCGCGGAGACACTGGTTTCTCTGCGGGCCGACGCGAATCAGGAGGCTTTCATCAAGGAAGCTAGTTTCCCTGAATCGAGGTATTTGCCAGGGACACTGGTTTCCGTGGGGTTGAAACGAGTCGAGGTGTTCCTACAAAGACGCTAGTTTCTCCGCGGGTCGACGCGAATCAGGAGGTTCTCATCAAGGACGCTATTTTCCCTGAATTGAGGTATTTACCAAGGACACTTGTATCTCTGGGGTTAAAACGAATCGATGTATTCCTGCGGAGACGCTAGTTTCTCTGCGGGTCGACGCGAATCAGGATTTTCTCGTCAAGGACACTGGTTTCCCTGAGTCGAAGGATTTTGCCGAAGACACAGGTTTCTTCGGGGTTGAAACGAATCGGAGTATTCCTGCGGAGACGCTAGTTTCTCTGCGGGCCGATGCGAATCAGGAGGCTCTCATCAAGGACGCTAGTTTCCCTGAATTGAGGTATTTGCCAGGGATACTGGTTTCCCTGGGGTTGAAACGAATCGGGGTATTCCTGCGGAGACACTGGTTTCTCTGCGGGCCGACGCGAATCTGGAGGCTCTCATCAAGGACGCTAGTTTCCCTGAATTGAGGTATTTCGCCGAGGACGCTAGTTTCCTCGAAGTTGAAACGAATCGGGAAGTTCTCGCGGAGACACTGGTTTCTCTACGGGCTGACGCGAATCAGGAGGCTCTCATCAAGGACGCTAGTTTCCCTGAATTGAGGTGTTTGCCAAGGACACTGGTTTCCCTGGGGTTGAAACGAATCGATGTATTCCTGCAAAGACGCTAGTTTCTCTGCGGGTTGACGCGAATCAGGATTTTCTCGTCAAGGACACTGGTTTCCCTGAGTTGAAGGATTTGGCCGAAGACACTGGTTTCTTCGGGGTTGAAACGAATCGGAGTATTCCTGCGGAGACGCTAGTTTCTCTGCGGGCAGACGCGAATCAGGAGGCTCTCATCAAGGAAGCTAGTTTCCTTGAATTGAGGTATTTGCCAAGGACACTGGTTTCCCTGGGGTTGAAACGAATCGATGTATTCCTGCAAAGACGCTAGTTTCTCTGCGGGTCGACGTGAATCAGGATTTTCTCGTCAAGGACACCGGTTTCCCTAAGTCGAAGGATTTTGTCGAAGACACTGGTTTCTTCGGGGTTGAAATGAATTGGAGTATTCCTGGGGAGACGCTAGTTTCTCTGCGGGCCGACGCGAATCAGGAGGCTCTCATCAAGGACGCTAGTTTCCCTGAATTGAGGTATTTTCCAGGGAGACTGGTTTCCCAGGGGTTGAAACGAATTGGGGTATTCCTGCGGAGACACTGGTTTCTCTGCGGGCCGACGCGAATCAGGAGGCTCTCATCAAGGACACTAGTTTCCCTGAATTGAGGTATTTTGCCGAGGACGCTAGTTTCCTCGAAGTTGAAACGAATCGGGAAGTTCTCGTGGAGACACTGGTTTCTCTGCGGGCCGACATGAATCAGGAGGCTCTCATCAAGGGACGCTAGTTTCCCTGAATTGAGGTGTTTGCCAAGGACACTGGTTTCCCTGGGGTTGAAACGAATCGATGTATTCCTGCAAAGACGCTAGTTTCTCTGTGGGTCGACGCGAATCAGGATTTTCTCGTCAAGGACACTGGTTTCCCTGAGTCGAAGGATTTGGCCGAAGACACTGGTTTCTTCAGGGTTGAAACGAATCGGAGTATTCCTGCGGAGACGCTAGTTTCTCTGCGGGCCGATGCGAATCAGGAGGCTCTCATCAAGGACGCTAGTTTCCCTGAATTGAGGTATTTTCCAGGGACACTGGTTTCCTTGGGGTTGAAACGAATCGATGTATTCCTACAAAGATGCTAGTTTCTCTGCGGGTCGACGCGAATCAGGATTTTCTCTTCAAGGACACTGATTTCCCTGAGTCGAAGGATTTGGCCGAAGACACGGGTTTCTTCGGGGTTGAAACGAATCGGAGTATTCCTGCGGAGACGCTAGTTTCTCTGCGGGCCGACGCGAATCAGGAGGCTCTCATCAAGGACGCTAGGTTCCCTGAATTGAGGTATTTGCCAAGGACACCAGTTTCCCTGGGGTTGAAACGAATCGATGTATTCCTGGAAAGACGCTAGTTTCTCTGCGGGTCGACGCAAATCAGGATTTTCTCGTCAAGGACACTAGTTTCCCTGAGTCGAAGGATTTTGCCGAAGACACTGGTTTCTTCGGGGTTGAAACGAATCGGGGTGTTCCTGCAGAGACACCGGTTTCTCTGCGGGACGACGCGAATCAGGAGTCTCTCATCAAGGACGCTAGTTTCCCTGAGTTGAGGTATTTCTGGTAGTCTTTCAGGTTCCATATGAGTTATCGTCAAAACCGTGAAGCTAGGAATTTGATCTCCACTTCGTTCACTGGCACTGCGTCTGTTGCATCATGACGAATGTCACAGTTGTCTCTAGGCTGTTGGTGAACCGTCGATATTTGGCTTTGCTTTCTGGCAGAGCCTGTTGGGAAAGTATGGTCCCGTCTTTGTTTGTGCCCTTGGATTGTATACAGGGATCGATATGATCTCAACTGTAGGGCAAAAAATTTCTTTCACTTTTTTTTATTATTGTTTTATTTCCGCGATGCTCTATCATTTCAGCTTTTGATCGCGAAGGTCGCGATTGCCCAATCATTTCGGCTATTTCCCATGGTGCCCAATCATTTCGGCTATTTATTTTATTTTTACTCGCTGCTTTTTATTGCGAGTTGCCCAATCATTCCGGCTGTTTTATATGCATACGTTTTTACTTGTTGCTTTTAGTTGCAAGCTGCCCCATCATTTCGGCTATTTTGTATGCATGTGCGGCTTGCTGGCTTTTCGCCGTAAGCCTAGAATTAAACACCGGTTTCGGCATCAGCATCGCTACAACTGGGATATTGCCAGGAGCGAATCATCATTTGCCTCTGTTGATGTCGAACAAAGGTGGCTTAGCAAACAGGGTTAAGGTCCTGTCGGCTAAGGCTTTTGACTTCATGAGCCGTAAGGGTCGCACAAAGGTATTTCTCCCTACAAGTCGTGAGGATATTGTAGATGTATTTTCTCCTTAGGAATCATGAGGATTCCTAAGTGTATGTTTCTCTGTAAGTCGTAAGGATCCTACAAGAGGGTTTTCTCGTTGTAAGTCGAGAGGACTTATAAGGTTTGTTCGTCATGCGTACATATCCCTAGTCACGGGTGGGATTTCGTTAGGGAAATGTTTATTCGCGCCCGTGGATTGTATACGAGGGTCAGTATTGAACCACTTGTAGGGTAATATCGAAGGTTGTGGAGGTTGCTTAAGCACAGGTTTAGGTCTCTGTAACTTAAGACTTTCAAATTTTATGAGCCGTGAGGGTCCCATAAGAGAGTTCTCCTTACGAGTCGTGAGGATCTCACAAGTGTATTTTCTCCTTAGGAATCGTGGGGATCCCTAAGTGTGTTGCTCCCTTGTGAGTCGTAAGGAACTCATGCGGGTGGTTTCTCCTTATAAGGTCGAGAGAACCCTCTAAGTGTCCTTTTAACGAGGTTGCGCCCTTTCGGGTTTTCACAAACACTCGCCGGTAATCCTGCTGTTTTTACTCACGGAGCCCTTTCGGGTTTTCATCCGTGCCCATTTTGCTTATGGACATACCATTTTTTTTATTCTTTTTATTCTCTCTCTCTCTTTTTTTTACGAGGTCACGCCCTTTCGGGTTTTCACGAACACTCGCCGGTAGCCCTGCTGTTTTTACTCACGGAGCCCTTTCGGGTTTTCATCCGTGCCTATTTTGCTTATGGACATACCGTTTTTTATTATTTTTTTTATCTTTTATTATTATTTTTTTTATCTCGTCAGCCTGAGGATGCTGCGGTAGTAGTTTAAAGACGTTTCGGTCCGTCGTTAGTTTAAGGACGTTTCGGTCCACCATGGAGAAGGTTGGCTACCGCTTATAAAGTTTGAGCTTAGGAAGATAGCGAGCGGACATAGTCGTCGTCATCTATCATTGATCTAGGCGGGGACTCGCTAAGCGTAGTATTTCTTTAGGAAGCGGCCATTTATTGGCCTGAAAGGCCTTTCACCGTGCATATCCATGAGTAGATAGGCTCCACCCTGGTAGACCTTGTCTATGATGTACGGGCCTTCATAGTTTGGCTCGAATTTTTCCCGCTTGGCGCGATTGGGGATCATAGGTCTTTTGACCACTAGCACGAGTTCGTCTTGGCGGAATGTCCTCGGCCTGGTCAATCTTTCATATGAGCGCGTCATCTTTTCTTTATAAGCCTCCAGATTTTGTTGCGCTGTGAGCCAGGTTTCATCAAGGGCATCAAGCTCCTCAAGCCGAAGGTGAGCATTTTCTTCGTCAGTCAGCTCGTAGTGGACTGCCATTCATAGAGAAGGCAGCTCTATCTCGAGGGGGAGTACTGCTTCTGTACCGAATACCAACGCGTACGGCGTTGTGTTCGTGGCTGTCTTGAACGTAGTTCAATACGCCCAAAGAGCTTCTTGCAACCTCTCGTGCCAGTCCTTTTTGTTTCGGGACACCGTCTTCTTCACGATCTTTGTCAAGGTTTTGTTGAAAGCCTCAGCTAGACCGTTAGCTCGCGGATTATAAACTGAGGAATATCTCCAGTCTATGTTATGTTGCTGCGCGAAGCGACTAATCTTGTGGCTTCTGTAGGCTGGCCCGTTATCGGAGATGATCCGTCGCGGAGTTCCAAACCGATATATGATGTGCGTCTTGAAGAAATGGAGGATATTCTCCGTCTTCACTTCTCTCAACGGTACCGCTTCTGACCATTTGGAGAAGTAGTCAGTCGTCGCCAGGATGAAACGATGTCCCCTGGACGATGCTGGTTCGATGGGGCCGACTATGTCAGTTCCCCACATTTCGAATGGCCAGCTATCCACCATTGGATGGAGTGGATTTAGGTGTTGATGGATGAAGTCCCCATGAATTTGGCATGAGTGGCATTGCTTCGCATACTCGAGGCAGTCCTGAATCATCGTGGGCCAGTAGTAGCCCATCCGTTTGATCTTCAACTTCATCTTTGGGCCTGCTTGGTGAGAACCGCAGAGTCCGTCGTGAACTTCCTGAACGACTCTTTTTGCCTCTTCAGGCCCCAGACATCTCAACCACAGAGAATCAAACAACCTCTTGTACAGAGCATCATTGACGAAGGTGAAAGACCGAGCTCGTTTCAAAAGCTGATGTCTTGAGGACGCATCTTCGGGCGTTCGATGGTATTTGAAGTAGTTTATAAAGACTTCTCTCCAATCCTCAGCCTTTTCCCGGTCTTTTACTTGCAGGGTCATCTGCTCAGTCGCTCCCTTTTCTTCGGACGTTTCCGGAGATATTTCTGCTGGGGCAAGCACCCGACGGCTTTGTACCACGATTCTGACATCATCGAGGTTCTCGTTAGCCAATTCTTTAGCGAGCTTGGCCAACGCATCCGCTTTGCTATTTTCCGCACGCGGTATGCTCTCCAGCACGTAGGAGGGAATTTGGGTCAACAGTTGTTGCACCTTTTCACCGTACTTCACCAGCTCTTGTTTGCACGTTTGGTAATCACCATTTACTTGACTAACGACCAGCTGGGAGTCTCCGTATATGAGGAGGTTTTCAATTCCCATGTCGACGGCGATCTCGAGACCTACTATCAAAGCTTCGTATTCGGCTTCATTGTTTGTCCTCGGCTCTGTTAAGGAGAAGGCGAAGCGCATTATCCCTCCTTGTGGAGTTACAAAGATGAGTCCTACCCCCGATTTGATTATAGGGGTACTTTGTTTGCGCTTCTTCATGGAAGATGCTCCATCGAAATAAAGCTCCCATCGGGTATCACCACCGTCGATCGCGTCAAACGCATGTTCATCTGGCAGATCGCAATTCAGAGGGGAATCGGCAGGTATCGGATGTTCAGCGAGGAAGTCGGCGATGGCCTGGCCTTTCACTGACTTGAGAGATTGATACATTATCGAGAACTCCATCAAGAGCAGGGCCCATTTAGCGAGTCGACCTGTCAATATGGCCTTCAACATCAAATATTTAAGAGGGTCCACCTTCGAAATGAGACGGACTTCATGTGTCAACGTATAGTGCCTGAGCTTTGTTATCGCGAAGATCAACGCCAGGCAGTGTTTTTCAATAGGGGAATAGTTGCTTTCTGCCCCCAGTAGAACTCGACTCAAATAATAGAGTGCTCTTTCTTTCCCTTGATCGTTCTCTTGCGCCCATAATGTGCCTAAGGAACCTTCAAGGGCGGTTGTATAAAGAATGAGGGGCTTTCCCTTGACCGGAGCAGCCAATACTGGCGGGTTCTGCAGGTATTGCTTGATCTCCTCTAGCGCACTTTGGCATTTTTGGTCCCAGACGAACGGGGTTCCTTTCTTCATCAGGTGGCTGTAAGGTCGGCACTTGCCTGAAAGGTTGGCTATAAATCGCCGTATATACGCGAGCTTCCCTTGAAGAGACCGCAGCTGTTTGAGAGTTCTTGGCGGAGACATTTCCATGATCGCCTTGATCTTCGACGGATCTATTTCGATACCCCGGTGTCGGACGATGAATCCTAGGAATTTGCCTGAGGAAACTCCGAATGCGCACTTGAGAGGGTTCATCTTCAAGTTGTATTGTCGAAGGCGTTGAAATACGGTCTTCAGATGCTCGAGATGTTCTTCGTATGATTTGCTTTTAACCACGAGATCGTCGATATAGCATTCGACGATTTCATGTATGAGGTCATCGAAGATCTTCGTCATGGCCCTCTGATAGGTGGCACCGGCGTTCTTTAGACCGAAGGGCATCACCTTGTAGCAGAATATACCTAGCGGAGTCCTGAAGGCGGTGTGCTTCTGATCTTCGGGATGCATCTTTATCTGATTATACCCTGATGAGCCGTCCATGAAGGGGAAAATCTCATGAGTGGACGTATTGTCTATCATCAGTTCGGTGACTGGCACTGGGAAATCGTCCTTCGGGCAACCTTTATTGAGATCCCGGAAGTCCACGCATATGCGCACCGTCCCATTTTTCTTCATCACCGGGACGATGTTGGCGATCCATTCAGGATATTGAACCTCCTGGATAAAGCCGGAGTCGATCAGCTTCTTGACCTCGGCGTTGATGCTCATCTCAAGCTCGAGCCGCATTCTCCTCGGCGCCTGTTTGACCGGCTTGACGTCCGGGGATATCACCAAGTTGTGTACGGCAATTTCTGGATCTAATCCCGGCATTTCGGAATAGTTCCATGTGAAGCAATCTCTATGCTGTACAAGCAGGTATTTTAATGAAGCCACCCTCTCTTCAGACAGCAGTTCACTAATGAATGTCGGTCGCGGGTCATTCGCCGTCCCCAACTCAATTTTCTTGAGGTTATCTGCGGTGGTATGTATTCCATATTCCAGCTCTTTCGGAGCTGGTGGAAATTCTGAGATCATCTCATCGTTGCTGTTTTCGAAGCACCAGGGAAGGTCATCCATGTTCTCGGGCTCTTCTTTTGATATTGTTATCATGTGACAAGTACGAATTCGTTTCCAAGACCAATGTGGAGCTGGTTCTGCTCTCGTGGCTTTGAGTTCGTGCTTCTTTGGCGGCGTTACCCTCCAGTTGTCAGACAGAGCGAACTTGCCAAGCTGATACTGATCTTCGACCCAATTCTTGAAGGTGAAGCAGTCTTCGAGAGGATGCCCTATTACTCGGTGATAAGAGCAATAGTTTGGGTGAGAAACTTCGCCTGCTTGTTCGGGGTGCTTGGACTCCGGCAGTGTAAGCATCTGATGTTTTAGAGCGAAGTCAAGTATTCTCTTCGTCTTATCTTGAGGGAAAGAATATGCTCGACCCATTTTCTTCATGAGGGATGGATCTGGACCGCTCGATTCCCACTTGCGTGGTTTCTTAGTCTCGCTTTGTTGCTGTTGAGCGCCTTTTTCGCCTCTCGACTTATTTCTGCCTCTGCGTCGAACCTTTTTTATAACCGGTTGACAGGGAGCGGCATTTTCATCCTTCACAGCCTGTTGGAGGAGGCGTTGCGTCTTGGCTTTCTCGTAGATGGCCATTTCGTGGTTATGATCGTCTTGGACTTTTTGACCAGCTTCTCTTATAAGCTTGTCCATTTGCTCTTCGAACGACGGACTGGGCACTTTTGTATCAGGAACTTTTACTGGTTTAGGATTAGCGTCCTCCCACTGAGCATCCGCCTCTTCATTGAAGTCATGTACGACGTAGCAGTCACGGAGCAGCTCTCGTTTCTTGGACCGAATGTATCCAAGCCCAATTGTTTCCATTCTCCCATTAGGCAACTTGTGCTGAGTTCCGGGAACGTTCCAGACCTTGTCATAGAATTTGGCTTTTCAAGCGGTCTGTTTAAAGGATATCCCTTGGCGCTTTAGCAGCCTCTTCAAGCCTTCTGTATAATATCTGGGGAGACGGATGGGCTGAAGTCTGTCAAGCGTAGGATCCATACCGTGCCAGATTTCTTTCTCCACTTTGGTTTCCTCAGAGCGGTAGAATAGAATTGCCTTTTCGCCTTCTCGCCTGGGAGGGACATAGAACGTTCGAAGCTCCCCTACGCTGTAGATATCAAGCGCATCCAGTTCTTTATGGTGTTTAAGTGGAACCATGGCGACTTGTAGACTTTGCTCTTCGTCAGCGGACGTTTGTATTGAAGGTCGAGCAGAGAATACAGCACGGACCTCATCTTCCGAGTCGCTACCAAAGATCAACATAGGAGCAGATGGTCCCGGCTTGTTGTATTGGGGCGGACCCGAATAAACCATCTCCTCTTCCTCCTCGGTATCACTCCCGAAGACAGGGATGGTGGCATTAGCTTTGTTCTCCGGCTTGTGACACTTCTCCGTGTCTTCAAAATCCGGTAAGAAGTATTTGGCATCTTCATATTTGCGGACTTCGTTCACGGAGAATGGGTTCAGTTCTCCCGTCACGGTATACTCGAGACCATCCTTAAAATATTTCATACACTGATGCTGTGTAGAAGAGATGATATTATACTCGTGTAACCATGGTCGGCCGAGCAGAGCATTGTGGCATGTCTTAGCGTCTATGACGTAGAACTTAATGTCCGTGACGAGTAGCCCAAAGCGTAGCGTCAGTATCACAGACCCAAGAGTTCTTGATGATTGGGAGTCAAACCCGGAGATGGTGATCTTGTCCCGAGCAAGGTGCTGGACGCTCATGCAGATTTCTTTTAACACCCGCATATTGAGGAGATTAACGGAGGATCCATTGTCGACCAGGATTTTGCCTATCTTTATATCGTGACAGTATCATGAGACATAGAGGGGGCGATTGTGTTCGCACGTCCCAAGGAGAAGGTCTTCGTCGCCAAAAGTGGCATCGGCCATGTGCACTTCCTCCAATTCATCCTTCATCTTTTCTTCGGCCAGGAAAGCTTGGAATTGCTCCGGCTCCTGTAGTGCCTTGATTAACGAATCTCTCGCCTCTTTTGATAGTAAAAGGGTGTCAAGAATGCTGAGCTGCGAGGGTAGCTTCCTCAGATGCGCTAGAACGTTATAATCCACCTTATTTCTCTTTGGTGGGTCCTTGGCAATTAGCTCTTCCACAACTTGGTCATCCAGGGCGTATCCTCAGAGACCTTTTCTTTCCCTTTATCTTTTTTGTTTAAGGGTCCGAGATTCTTTTCGGGTAGCGTCCGATTACGCAGCCGGATATTTTCGTAGGCCTTCTGCTCTTCTCCTTTTCCCGAGGTGGACTCTTTAAAGAGGGGGCTAAGAGCCATTTCCTCGTCGGAATCGCTCCCGAATGTGAGCACTTGCGATCCCCTGGCGTTAACCATGCGACAATTGCCGGTAGTTCTGTTAAGCCCCTCGGTCGTATTTTCCGCTCCCGACGAGTTTTGCGCTTCTCCCGTTTAAAATGATGTCGGTGAGCAACATATCCTTTCCACCATCTATTGAAAGCTTTGCACTCTTCGGTGGGGTGCGAAATCTTCCGATGATACAAGCAGTAGGAGGGGTGCATTTCCGCTTCACCAGTAATGTTTCCTTCAGAGGATGGTAGCTTCATACCCATTGATATGGCCTTAGCAAACCTTTTCCTCGTCTTGAATTTGCTTTTATCCGCAGTGGATGTATTTTGCTCCAGCGGGAGTGTCTTAGCTCTTTCATCAAGTCGCTGGCGCTTGGCCTTTTCAAATATAGCCGTCTCGCGTTCCCGGTCAGCTTTACTTTTTAACAGAGCTTCGTTGAGGAATGCGTCAATTGTTTCATCCGATAGTCCCAGAACTTCCGGTTCAGGATCTGCCCCCAGATTTTCAGTGCAAGGAGTTTCCTCATCATCTATAAACGAATGGGAGATCATATGACAGCTCACCACATATTCCTCAGATTCATCCGACGAGCTTTCCCCCTTATCTTCTTCTTGAAAGACGTGGTTGAGGAACTCTTGGAGTGTAATGGGAGTCCGCGCTTCCTGGTTATATTCCTCCAGCGCGTCAATCTGTCTTTGTAAGTCCGTGCGCTTGTCGCCAGGCTTCACAGGCTTCTTGGATTTCTTCTTCTTCTTCTTCGAAGATTTTGACGGCTGGTTGTGAGTGCTTGGGCCACCACCATCGGACTTTGGAGTTGGGCGCGGCTTCAACATCCTTTCAATGATCTGAGGTTCCAACGGGTTCTTCCACCTGATCGCTGGGCATGTTTGAAGATCGTTCAACATCCTCTTTTTTTTGGCTGATAGCACGACCTCCCATGGAGATTCTTCAACGAGAGAGCACGTTGCCCCCGGCGTATTCATCTTTTTAGAGGTGTGAGGTTGCGGCGGATTCACCTTCCATCTGTCGGACAACGCGAACTTGCCCTGTTGGTACTGGTCTTCAATCCAATTTTTGAAGACGTAGCAATCTTCGATCGGATGACCCAGTACTCGATGATAGGGACAGTAGTTGGGCTCATTGACATCATTTGGTTGCGACGGACGTTTTGGATCCGGCAAATTTATGAGTCGGTTGCGCAATGCCAGCTCGAATAACCTTCTCATTTTATCTCAAGGAAACGAGTAAGGACGTCCTAGCCTCTCCTCAAGGGGTACGTGCGGACGCATATTATTTTGACGGATAGCCGGTTTCAAGTTGCCCGGCTGTTGTTGAGCATTAGCGACAACAATTGCTTTTCCCTTCCCTTTTCATTTCGAGAGTCCGACTTTGGAGGGGGAGGTCTATGGCCCATCTGGTCTATTTGAGCTAGCTTGTCGATCAGGGCTTGGAAGGTAGTCGGCTTGAAGAACATCATAAATTGGGATATGGTCGCCAGCGGATCGAGGGTTCCCACAAACATACCCACTGCTGGCGCTTCTTCAATGCGTTGCTCGCATTTTGACTATAAGTTCCGCCACCATATAGCATATTGGACCCATGTCTCGTCCGGCTTCACCCTAGCATTAATCAATGCCGTCATCGAGGTGCGTTCGCTGGCGCTTGCGAAACGCAGGGTAAACAGCAGTTCCATCTCCGCAAATGTCTTGATAGAGTCGTTTGGGAGCTCAGAGTACCACTCGAATGCTGTATCTGACAAGCTGCCGACGAACTGGGGAAGTAACAATTTATCATCACCGTCGGTGTTGCCGCAAAGTGCCCTGAACTAGGCAACATGCTGGTGAGGATTGCCCGTCCCCTTATAGACATGGAATTTGGGTATTATATAGCCCGGCGGGTACTTTATCTGATCGTACCAGCTCGGATATGATCGTCCTGTTTTTACGACCTGACCGGCTGCCTCAGTCGCATGATGAACCCGTATCTGTTGGGCTATATATTCATCCAAGTCAGCTTTGGAGATTGTCTCCTCCTTTGCTGTTGACAGAGCCGGTGGAGGATTTGACGTTTCTTCCCTATCGTCTTCAAGGACGATCGGGGGATCTTCAGCTGGAGGATCTTGTTGGATCATCATTCCCACCATGTCCTGGAACAGGAGGGCCATTCGTTTTATATTGGCTGCTTGTTCAGCAGCCTCTTTATCCTTCTTCTCCAATATTCGACGAAGGAATTCAGCGTCAGTTTCTTGCTCCTGGCGTTCATCCGAGGATGCTTCAGGGCTTTCTTTTGTCCCAGTGAGTGCGGCCATCACGTTCATCATCTCCTGGAGCTTTTGCTGTTGCTCCTGAGCTTTGGTCACTGACCGTGTAAGCGGTCTATGGCCTATAGATTCACGGCTGTCCTCTTTCCCCGACGTCATGTAGACGGTATGGACTACAATGCCCCCGGACTTAGGGCGTTTGGGATCGCCGCCTTTGACATTTGCTGCAGGCGTGGAAATTTTCCCCGGCCTCCTTCTCTTATAGGCCGTTGAAGTTGAGGGGGCCATTGCAGCAGGCACCCTGATGGTGGTCGTCCTTTGCTGTTTGTCCGGACGGTTCTTTTCTTCTTGCACTTTCGCCCTTTTCTGCTGACGAGAGTGATCTTGGTCAATTACGGAGTCTTGAACCCTCCGCCAGACCTTGTATATTTTGGAGGACAGCCATTGAGGGGGCTGCTCCAGCTTCGTTTCTGGGACCCTCTCCGCAGGTGGAGGAGATCTTTTTAGCATAGCAGTTGGAGAGTTCTTACGTACCCTCCTAAGTGGTTCAAAGCTGTTCCCAGTTGGAACAGCAGTATTAACTTCCACCACTGGAGTGGGTGGAGTTAGCCCTGAGGGGGAGTTGCCCTCGGCCTTCCTTACTCGGCGCCAGTGGCGACGTTGAGCATGACGAGCCGTTAGGACTGGCTCGGTGATAGAAACAGCTTCTTTTTGCCCCCTGTCTGAATGAGGTGCCGCCGGTGCCAGCCTCTTAAAGACTGAGGTTGTCCTTTGAGTAGCAACATTCAATCTGTCAAACACAGATCCTCGAGTAGGAACAGGAGCCGGATTCAAGACTGACTCTTTGACAGGAGAAGCCGCCTTGGCGACTTCGGGAGCAGCCGTCTTCTTTGGGATGGCCTTCTCAGGTATCATGGGCTTTTTGGCTGGCCCTTTGGAGCTCAGGCTCAGTCTGGTGAAGACCGAGGAGTTGGACGACCCGTTGAGAGGGGTCGTAGGAGTAGCAAGTCGATCGAAGACCGACTTCTTTGAAGCTTCCGGTACGGGTACTGGCATGGTGAAACTTGCAGGAGGGATCATGGTCCCGAAAAACAGGCCGGTGGTGGCCTGAGTCACTTGCTCCACAAGCATAGTAAGGACGGAGCGTCGGTTGCATTGGCACTTCGAGCAGTTCGAGCAGTTGGAGGCCATTGATGCTTGATTTCTATGCCAGGCAAAAGACCAAATCTTAGTAACTTGCAACCCAAAGGCAACCATTAACAAACCGCGATTCGTTCGCGAAGACGATACACGAAGTGTGGAGTGGAAAGAGGAAAAGGTCCCACCGGGCGTGCCAGAATCTGTTCCCCGCCGAATGACGGCGACGACGTGAAGACGTCTATGTCCCTAAACTGGAACATGGACCACCATGTCCCTAAACTGGCAACGGACCGTAATGTCCTTAAACTACCTATGGACCACTATGTCCCTAAACTGGAACAATACAGCCCTCAAATTCTCGTTTGTCGGATCTAAACGATCCTGTTTAAGTTGATCTTAGCCTCAAATATGGCTAACGTATCTTTAAACCTTCAAACAAACTTCAGTCCCAAATTGGACTATAGATCCTCCAATCAACTATGGTTCAAGGGTACATCTCTGATCTCCTCTGACATCTGTCGTTGTAATCTTTCAACGTCGTCAGAGAGGTGATGGGTCCCGACGGCCATACATGCAATGGACCACCATGTCCCTAAACTGGAAATGGATCTAGACGATCCCGTTAAGTAGATCTTAGTCTGGAAATTAGACTAACGTATCCTTAACAAACGTTTAAGTTGATCTTAGCCTCAAATATGGCTAACGTATCCTTAAACCAAAACCCAAAACCCAAATCTAAGAAAATACGGATTTGGACTAATCCACGTCCTACGAGCGACGAAATAAATAGTCTCCGTATACAATTCACGGGCAACCACAAACAAAACAAACACACACGACACGAAGTGAACTTCTGGAGCAGGAGAAAGTGGCTACCGCGATGCAGTAGCGTAATTAACAGCAGGGAAGAGCGTCCCCACAATCAAAAACCCCACAATCAAAAACCCCACATACTGAAACGTCTTTAAACTAACAAAGGACCGAAACGTCTTTAAACTACTACCGCAGCATCCTCAGGCTGACGAGATAAAAAAAATAATAAAAGATAAAAATAAAAAATAAAAAACGGTATGTCCAAAAGCAAAATGGGCACGGATGAAAACCCGAAAGGGCTCCGTGAGTAAAAACAGCAGGGCTACCGGCGAGTGTTAGTGAAAACCCGAAAGGGCGTGACCTCGTAAAAAAAGAGAGAGAGAGAATAAAAAGAATAAAAAAAACGGTATGTCCATAAGCAAAATGGGCACGGATGAAAACCCGAAAGGGCTCCGTGAGTAAAAACAGCAGGACTACCGGCGAGTGTTTATGAAAATCCGAAAGAGCGCAACCTCGTTAAAGGACACTTACAGGGTCCTCTCGACCTTGTAAGGAGAAACCACCCGCATGAGATCCTTACGACTCACAAGGGAGCAACACAATTAGGGATCCCCACGATTCCTAAGGAGAAAATACACTTGCGAGATCCTCACGACTCGTAAGGAGAACTCTCTTATGGGACCCTCACGGCTCATAAGATTTGAATGTCTTAAGTTACAAAGACCTAAACCTGTGCTTAAGCAACCTCCACAACCTTCGATATTGCCCTACAAGTGGTTCAATACTGACCCTTATATACAATCCACGGGCGCGAATAAACATTTACAACGATAGGGGTCAGAGGAGTTCGGAGATGTACCCTTGAACCGGATGTAAATTGATTTAAGAGAGCAGTCTTACTCAGTCAATTTAATTTGAGGACTTACGGCCATGATTGGGCTAAATCCAGTTGAGAATATTCAACGTTTTTATCTTTGGCCTATTAGGCCTGTGCTATGGCTTTGTCCCTGTTTGATAATACACTGCATTTTATTCTAGCCTGCTAGGCCTTTCTGATTTGGGCTATGTCCCTTTATAAATGATGCAGAGCATCTGTTTGGGCTCTGCCCTTCTTTAAAATAATGTATTGCATTTAATTTGGCCTGTTAGGCCTTTCTTCTTTTCTTAATTGGGCTTGCCCCTTCTGTAAACAATGCAGTGCATTAATTGTCTGATATTGGCTTGTTAGGCGCTTTGCGCCAATTATTGAGCGCAAGCGCATGTGGAGGTGACACGTGTCACGCTCTGGTGAGCGCAAGCGCAGTTAGCGCAGTGCGCTGCGCTAGTGCGCTACGCTGCTGCGCTGCTGACACGTGGCGCGCTCTGGTGAGTTGCACCAATTCCAGAGAGCAATGCTCTATATTAAAAGCGCATAGCGCAAGTAGTTCTGGCGCTGACACGTGGCGCTCTCTGGTGGCTTGCGCCAACCCAGGAGCGTAATAATGCAAATTTTCAAGTGTAAGGCACTGTTTTAATTATCTTGATCCAATTTTGGATTCAAGAAAAGAATCTTTTAGATTCTAGAACCAATGGTTCATAAAAAAGTGCAAGGCACTGTTCTTATTTCTTTATTTATTGAAGATCATTGATCTTGTTCTTAGATCAATGATCTATTCAGAAGAAATTCTTCTTTTTCTTTATAAAGGTTTTTTTACCTTTTTTCTTGAGTTCTTCAAAATTCTTCAGAGTTCTCTTTGTTTTTTTTTTTCTGAAGTTCTTGATGTCGATCCCTTTTGAATTGGAGGTTGGGGGCCTTTATATAGTGCCCACAAATTTGTTAAGTTTGTTAAAAAGATCCTTCTTTGAGGGATTTGGGGAATTTTCCCCACCGTTGGATCTTTGATCCAAGGGCTTCTGTTTTACAGAAGGCAATCTTCTTATTTTAACAAGAACAGAAAGATCTTATTGGAATTTTAATTCTGTTTTGCGCTGCGCTCTGCGCTGTGCGACACGTGGCAGCGCAGTTGCGCTGCGCTGTGCGCTGCGCGCCATGTGGCAGCGCAGTGGCGCTGCGTTCTGCGCTGCGCGACACGTGGCAGCGCAGTTGTGCTTGCGCTCTCCTTAGGAATCATGAGGATTCATAAGTGTAGAATCCTTACGACTTACAGAGAAACATACACTTAGGAATCCTCATGATTCCTAAGGAGAAAATACACCTACAAGATCCTCACGACTTGTAGGGAGAAATACCTTTGTGAGACCCTTACGGCTCATGAAGTCAAAAGCCTTAGCCGACAGGACCTTAACCCTGTTTGCTAAGCCACCTTTGTTCGACATCAGCAGAGGCAAATGATGATTCGCTCCTGGCAATATCCTAGTTGTAGCGATGCTGATGCCGAAACCGGTGTTTAATTCCAGGCTTACGGCGAAAAGTCAGCAAGCCGCACATGGATACAAAATAGCCGAAATGATGGGGCAGCTTGCAATAAAAAGCAAGTAAAAACGTATACATATAAAACAGCCGAAATGATTGGGCAACTCGCAATAAAAAGCAGCGAGTAAAAATAAAATAAATAGGAGAAATGATTGGGCAATCGTGACCTTCGCGATCAAAAGCTAAAATGATAGAGCATCGCTGAAATAAAATAATAATAAAAAAAAGTGAATGAAATTTTTTCCCTACAGTTGAGATCACATCGATCCCTGTATACAATCTAAGGGCATAAACAAAGACGGAACCATACTTTTCCAACAGGCTCCGCCAGAAAGCAAAGCTAAATCTCGACGGTTCACCAAAAGCCTAGAGACAACTGTGAGCGCAAGCGCAACTGCGCTACCACGTGTCGCGCAGCGCAGAACGCAGCGCCACTACGTTGCCACGTGGCGCACAGCGCAGCGCAATTACGCTGCGCTGCGCGACACGTGTCAAGCGCTGCGGCGTTTGCGCCAAACAGAATTAAAATTCCAATAAGATCTTTCTATTCTTTTTAAAACAAGAAGATTGCCTTCTGTAAAACAGAAGCCCTTGGATCAAAGATCCAACGGTGGGGAAAATTCCCCAAATCACTCAGAGAACGATCTCTTTAACAAACTTAACAAATTTGTGGGCACTATATAAAGGCCCCCAGATCCCAATTCAAAAGGGATCGACATCAAGAACTTCAGAAGAAGAAAAAACAAAGAGAATTCTGAAGAATTTTGAAGAACTCAAAAAAAAAGGGTAAAAAACCTTTATAAAGAAAAAGAAGAATTTCTTCTGAATAGATCATTGATCTAAGAACAAGATCAATGATCTTCAATAAATAAAAGAAAAAAGATCAGTGCCTTGCACTTTTTTATGAACCATTGGTTCTGGAATCTAAAAGATTCTTTTCTTGAATCCAAAATTGGATCAAGATAATTAAAACAGTGCCTTGCACTTGAAAATCTGCATTGTTGCGCTCCTGGGTTGGCGCAAGCCACCAGAGAGGGCCACGTGTCAGCGCCAGAACTACTTACGCTATGCGTTTTTAATATAGAGCATTGCTCTCTGGAATTGGTGCAACTCACCAGAGCGCGTCACGTGTCAGCAGCGCAGCAGCGCACTGCGCTAACTGCGCTTGCGCTCACCAGAGCGTGACACGTGTCACCTCTACATGCGCTTGCGCTCAATAATTGGCGCAAAGCACCTAACAAGCCAATGTCAGACAATTAATGCACTGCATTGTTTACAGAATGGGCAAGCCCAATTAAAAAAAAAAAAAGAAAGGCCTAACAGGCCAAATTAAATGCAATGCATTATTTTAAAGAAGGGCAGAGCCCAAACAGATACTCTGCATCATTTATAAAGGGACAGAGCCCAAATCAGAAAGGCCTAGCAGGCCAGAATAAAATGCAGTGCATTATCAAACAGGGACAAAGCCCTAGCATAGGCCTAATAGGCCAAAGATAAAAACGTTGAATATTCTCAACTGGACTTAGCCCAATCATGGCCGTAAGTTCTCAAATTAAATTGACTGAGCAAGACTGCTCTCTTAAATCAATTTACATCCGGTTCAAGGGTACATCTCCGAACTCTTCTGACCCCTATCGTTGTATAGAATCTGTTCCCCTCCGAACGGCGGCCAAGACATGGACGTCTTGCCTGAAACTTGGGGCAGATGCTATATGGTTTTATCCATCTACCTCTCCGAAGATGCCAAGTTGATTTATGGCACCGTGTATCGGAGGTCTAGACGGATGCGGCCGATGTAGCAGACTTCGTCAGATTCCCCCTCGCTTGAGGGGTTTTTTGATTGTGGGGACGCTCTTCCCTGCAGGCGCAAGCCCCTGCAGTTAATTACGCTGCCGCATCGCGGTAGCCACTTTCTCCTTCTCCAGATGTTCACTTCGTGTCGTGTGTGTTTGTTTTGTTTGTGGTTGCCCGTGGATTGTATACGGAGACTAAGTGATGCCGTCGCCCGTAGGACGTGGATTAGTCCAAATCCGTGTTTACTTAGATTTGGGTTTGGTGTTTTAGTTTAAGGATACGTTAGCCGTATTGAGGCTAAGATCAACTTAAACTTTTGTTAAGGATACGTTAGCCTAATCTCCAGACTAAGATCAACTTAACGGGCGACGGCATCACTTAGTCTCCATATACAATCCAAAGGCAACCACAAACAAAACAAACACACACGACGCGAAGTGAACATCTGGAGAAGGAGAAAGTGGCTACCGCGATACGGTAGCGTAATTAACTCCAGGGGCTTGCGCATGCAGGGAAGAGCGTCCCCACAATCAAAAAACCCCTTAAGCGAGGGGGAATCTGACGAAGTCTGCTACATCGGCCGCATCCGTCTAGACCTCCGATACACGGTGCCATAAATCAACTTGGCATCTTCGGAGAGGTAGATGGATAAAACCATATAGCATCTACCCCGAATTTCAGGCAAGACGTCCATGTCTTGGCCGCCGTTCGGAGGGGAACAGATTCTGGCACGCCCGGTGGGACTTCGTTAGGGAAATGTTTATTCGCGCCCGTGGATTGTATACAAGGGTCAGTATTGAACCACTTGTAGGGCAATATCGAAGGTTGTGGAGGTTGCTTAAGCACGGGTTTAGGTCTCTGTAACTTAAGACTTTCAAATCTTATGAGCCGTGAGGGTAACATAAGAGTGTTCTCCTTACGAGTCGTGAGGATCTCGCAAGTGTATTTTCTCCTTAGGAATCGTGGGGATCCCTAAGTGTGTTGCTCCCTTGTGAGTCGTAAGGATCTCATGCGGGTGGTTTCTCCTTACAAGGTCGAGAGGACCCTCTAAGTGTCCTTTAACGAGGTTGCGTCCTTTCGGGTTTTCACAAAACTCGCCGGTAGTCCTTCTGTTTTTACTCACGGAGCCCTTTCGGGTTTTCATCCGTACCCATTTTGCTTATAGACATACCGTTTTTTTTTATTCTTTTTATTCTCTCTCTCTTTTTTTTTACGAGGTCACGCCCTTTCGGGTTTTCACGAACACTCGCCGGTAGCCCTGCTGTTTTTACTCACGGAGCCCTTTCGGGTTTTCATCCGTGTCCATTTTGCTTATGGACATACCGTTTTTTATTATTTTTTTCTTATCTTTTATTTTTTTTTTATCTCGTCAGCCTGAGGATGCTACGGTAGTAGTTTAAAGACGTTTCGGTCCTTCGTTAGTTTAAGGACGTTTCGGTCCGTCGTTAGTTTAAGGACGTTTCGGTCCCCCATGGAGAAGGCTGGCTACCGCTTAGCGAGTCACCGCCTAGGTCAATGATAGATGACGACAACTATGTCCATGGTGTCGTGTGTGTTTGTTTTGTTTGTGGTTGTCCATGGATTGTATACGGAGACTAAGTGATGCCGTCGCCCGTAGGACGTGGATTAGTCCAAATCCGTGTTTACTTAGATTTGGGTTTGGTGTTTTAGTTTAAGGATACGTTAGCTGTATTGAGGCTAAGATCAACTTAAACTTTTGTTAAGGATACGTGTTCATACCAGAATATTGCATTTTATACCGCCCATTCTTACGCTCGTTTGTTTATAGGCCGGTGCTTTTGATAAGTGTTTGCTACATATTTGCAGAATACTGGTTCTCAGCTCTAAACAGTGAAATCCATGGAAAAGTACGACAAATTCCGGATTACTGCCAACAACAGATAAAACACGGGTCTCCACTCTCTATCCGTGTGTTGCCACATACCAGTTTAAGGGACAAAATGGCAAATCGATTGTCATTTTCATGCACAAAGCTCAATATCAACACAAGATCCAAGAAATCTACACGGAGCTCGAGGAAATCATGGCAAAAGATTCACATCACATCACCTTTTGATCTACTGAAATTCTGGAAGAATTGTGAAGAGTTTCTGAGAAAAGTCATATATCAGACAGAAGAGAACCACAAACCAGAGGATACGACAAAAGATGAAGGCACAAGCTCTCTAAATGGCCGCGGTTCCGCGGCATAAGCGCGCTTAGGCCGCGGAACTGCGGCCGTATAGGCTCTTCAGTGTACAAAATTTCAGGGGCTGTTTGGTAATTACATGTAGTGCCAGAATGTTGCCCTAGGTTCTCTGTTTCCTGCCTATAAATAGTCCAGAACTTGCCAAGCTATGGATGTTCATTCTCATGCCCTCTTTTTGTTAGCTTTTATTCTTCTTCTTCTTCTTCATCTTTCCTCCATTAAATTGTTGTGAGAGCTTTTGAGTGGATGTTAAATGAAGATGAGGGTTTTTTGCTTTTGGCTTAGTTTCCCCCTTGAGCTCTCTACCTTAACTTGATCTTGCAACCTCTTAAGTGAGCTTGCAAGTTTAAGCTTTGGTCATTGATCTCAAGGGGTTGTATCATTTTGTTCTCTCTTTTGTGCTTCATTCTCCATGAGTTCTTTGCCTTTTCTTGATCTTGCAACCTCTTAAGTGAGCTTGCAAGTTTAAGATTTGGTTATTGAACCCATGTCTTGTATTTGGTTCTATGGTTCTTATTGTTATTTTCTTGCTTATTTCTTTCTTGCTTTTTATTACCTTGCTTTACATTCATGCACTTAAATTCCATGCACTTTTAATTACTTGCTTGTAATCTTTTCTTTTCTTTGTTTATCTTTTCTTTTGCTCTTTTTTTTGTTCGTATTGTGAATGGTTGTAATTATTGTTGTTAAGAATAAATACGATATTGTAAGTTAATGTTTCTTTGCTCATTTCCTTTTCCCATTATTTTCCTTTGAACTCCGCCCAAACGTTACGCAAGCGCTCCGTTAGGCACCCTACCCTACCAAGGTAACGGTGATTCCTAACCGCGACCGGTTGCGTTCGATTTGGCCGGATGCGAAAGCAAGAGACAAGAACGGACGGACAAGGGTCAATAAGCCGGATTCCACGAATACCATGCTTAAATACCCTAATCCACGTTGTTGCCGATTGCTCTAGCTTCAATTGGTCAAGACTCGGCTCAAAGGTTTTGAGTGCAGATATCCTTAGCTTACACTTTCGTATCTTTTTCTTAACAACTTTATACTTGCATATAAAACACATAGGTTAGAATTGAATAAACATATACACATTCTTTATTGACTCGTCTAAAATAAGAACGGACATACAACCATCTCCCTGTGGATCGACCCGTGCTCAACCGGCTAGCTGCATAGCGACACCGTCCTGATCTCGGTTATAACTTTAGAACTTTGAACATCCGACACGCCAAAAGCGTTCGATCAAATGGCGCCGTTGCCGGGGAGACGGTAGCGTATTTTCTTTCTTGTTATTCGGGTTAATATTCTTTTTGTATATATTTATAAATAAAAAAAATCTTTTTGTTATTTTTGATAATTTTTGTGAGCAAGTGTGCAGATTTTTGCGGATTTGCAAACTGCGATTGTGGGGAGCAAAGTGTACGTTCAAGGTTAAGGTGATTATGAAGTACAGTGCCAAAGATCCGGGTAGTTTGACCCGCGCAAGCGAACTTTTCAAGCTTACCGGAATTGATTCAACGGGGGTTTACTAACCCAAAAACTTAACGGTACGTATTTCTTAAACACCTTCTTCTTAAATCCGGCGCATCCAATATACTATTCTTTGTAGGATTCTTTGCAAGTTCGCTAGCACACGCTAAAAATTGACTAACCCGTATTTGTTGCAGTGCCGCGCTTAAACTAAAAAAAACGATTGTTTGATTCTTTATAGAATTTTTATTGAATTGCGCATTGCATACATTAATACGGACTTAAGGGCAAATGAACCCCACAACATACGGTAAAGTATTTCATCACCTTTTCCGTGGCCCACAAATCACGAACTTGAGCATAACGTTTACCCGCACAAACTTTAAAAGAAACTAGACTTTAAGCCTTAAGGACTTCGCGCTCACTAGGAGAAGTTAACTGTGTTTAAAACCTCGCTTAACGGTACATTGTTTACGGGGTGTCTAGAAAAGTGTTAACGGCGAAACCGCCAAAAGAGAAAGAGTTATTTAATTAAGGACCTTCGCGAAAGCGTCGGAAAACCTCCCCTTATCTCTGCACTTACCTGGCCTCGTGATCAGTTTGTCTTAAGCCCGTTTCTCGACACAGTTTTACTTCGACAATCAAGTTCTGGAGCAGATCTCGTTGACCTAGGTGAACCCTAGAACGATTAGGTGTATGGTATTTTTGTGTCGTGATTATTTTTTCTTTTTCTATGTATATTTCATTCTTTTGTTAATATCTAACTAAAAAAAAATCACATTATTTTTCCCCTCCTTTTCTCTGCCTTTCTTTCTTTCTCTCTTCATATCATGGGCACCCCACCTCGCAAAACTCTTGCCGAACTTTGGTACCCACAACCAGACATTACTTCTTACGGTTCTTGCTTTGGCCGAACGTCGAACGATCCCTCCATGCCCAAAATCTCTTTGAAAGATCGGATAGACGCGTCTAGGACAAACGCTTGCCCTTCGCAATCCACTTTGTATCAACTTTTTCAACCTCCCCCACCCTCTTATGTTGATACCCCTTTTGCAAGTCGTCCTTGGTCCATCGCTGAACATATTGAACAATCCTGTAGCCGGTCTTTCACTCCTTTCACCACTACAGATTCCTGGGATCAACAATTCCATTCACCTTCTTATCCAAATGTTGATCCTGCTCCTGTCCAGCCATTCAATTCCTACCAGTCCTACCCGACTTTTGCACCTTTCCTAGACATTGCTTCTGAACCACCATTTGGGAATTTTCAGTATCCAAACAGCTTTGAATCTTTTACTGAAACCCCTTCACAACCCATGTCTAGTCTGGAACAGTCTTTGGAAGATTTTAGGGTAGCATCGTACCAACAGATGATGGATTTGAATGCGTCCATGGCCGCCCTCATACAACCTAGTGACCCGGTAGCTAGTTTTCAACTAGCTCTAAATTTTTCGATGTATGAAGAGGCGGTAGGACAGGTTGAGAATTTGAGTGGAGAAATTGATCTGTACCCTCTTCCGAATCAAGCCTACCCGTTTCAACTTGCATCTCACAACTCCGGTTTTGAATGTCTATCTAGTGTTCCAAACGATTCATTAATTAAAGATAGAACAGATAATGAGTTGTGTGATTTTGTAGTGTTTGATTTGCCCGATTGTGAAGGGTCCCTTTCGAGTGAAACCACACCCAATCCTTTTGACCTCTACACCTCCACTCTAGAACCTGAATTGATTAATATCCATGCTTTTGTTGAGGTGTCTGAGAATATTAATTTTCACTTGATTGAGGATATTGACGCCGGGAATATTTTGGATGATGAACCTGTAGATTTGGCAGAGTTTTTCTCTCCAATTCATCATCCCGAGTCATTAACTGTTTTTCCCAAACCCCATATGCGTCTTGATTTTGATGAAATTTGCATGGATGAGCTAATTTTTGAGGAGAACATTGAGGAAATTTTTGAGGATGAACCAGTTTTAATTGATGAGTCGGATTTTCCAATTCATCCTGTCCCTTCCGTTGACCGTGTACCCCCTCCCGAACCTTTATCTGATACCCCTCCTCGATCACTTTCCTCTATCCTTTCCATCGTTCCGACCTTGCAAGTAACCGTATCACTTCCATTTCCATTGTCTGGTTTACCAAGTTCGGCGTACCCATGGTTTCTCACGAATCTTGAGGGATTTGACCCAATTTCTCGCTATATTGATAGATTAGTACAATCCATCTTTTCACATCGATCATTACAGATTGTACTCATTTAGTCAATCCATTTCCACCCTCAAGTTCGTATTCCACTTCTTTCTCCCTTCCGCCATTCTTCTTCTCATATTCCTAGACCGTATACCACTTCTATCTCCATACGGTCACGCGTATTCTCCCTCTCTTTTCTCTAGCGATAAAATCTTTGAATGGTTGGTGCTCACTTTTGGCCTGTGTAAGGCCTTGTATAGTTTGAAACTGTTTTCTTTCCCCCTAATCCTGAACTTCACCGCTTAAACAGTGGAAACACCGTTTCACTTAAGTTTGGGGGGAACCCTTTTTTGTATATATCTTTTTTTGGTTTTCTTTTTGTTTTGTATATAATTTTCTTTTGGAGAGAGTCGACAATTTTGACCCTCTTGGTGTAACCTGACAGTGAGGGCACTGTCAAGTTTAAGTTTGGGGGTGTGCCCGGTAAGCTTTCTACCTTCGCATTCATTTGTATATTTTGCATTTGCATACCTATTTAAAAATCCATAAAAATCAGAAAATTTTCTAAAAACATAAAAACTTTTTGTCAAGTTAGCTAGTGGGAGAACTCTGATTCAACATTTCGACGGTTTTGTTTGATAAGATAAGAATAACTAAATCTTATTTTTAGATTTTGAAAACCTGAAAGATAACTCTCCTTTGAAATTAACTAAAGCTGATATACGTCTTTACATCACACTACACGTGTCGTGAGTTTTGGAAATTAGATGACATGTCTTTTGTGTCTAAAAACTTTTAAATGGATAAATGATTTTCTGAGGATCAAATAGGTTTGTTCTGAAATAAGTAATATCAAGAATAGTTTATGAAGTGAAGCGAAAATGAAGGAATGTTATTGATGCCTTAATTGGAACTAAGTCTGAAGAATAACCCATCTGAAACTTGATTGGAATGATTACACACCTAACCCATTAAAATACGTCTTTTATCCAAAAAAATAACTGAACTGCCGGTTATATCTCCGTTCGCATTGAATCATCATGATTTTCACGCTAAATTGTCTTTTGTTTTTGGGCCTAGGTAACTTGAGTAATTAAGTCCGCTGGGGTGTCTCTACACCTAATACCCTAAAACCAACTGGTTTGGGTGCATTGGCCCAAAGCTCGTTAAGAAGCCTAGAAAGTCCAGATTAAAACAAAGTCAAGCAAGTGTTCTCTCCGAGTTAAAAATTCCTAACGGTTCTTTGTGTGAGAATAATCTTGACAAAAGACAGGATTTTATAAAAAAAATATTTCTAGCGGAGATATGAAGGTTTTATTCTATGATAAAGACTATTGCACGTTCACAGAGGTGTGTATGAAATGAAAACAAGAAAAAGGTGGAGTGAAAAATAAGACATAATTTCCTGTTAAGGAAGATAGAAATTTTGAAGTTGAAACTTTACTGGAAAACGAAACTTGAAAAATGCTTAACTCTTTATAAAACTTATGTGATCCTTTTAAAATTTTTATCTGGGCTTTATTGTATGACATGATGACTTTATTCGACCCTTCTGGAACTTAACGACACTATTTGCACTGCACGTAAAGACATATAGAATCTTAACTTAAATAAGAAGCGAGATGTGAAAAATAAAGGTTCGATAGTCTAGACTTAGGATAATAGAATTGTTATTTTCTGAAACAAAACTTTAGGGTTTGAATCATAGTAATTTTGCAAAACTAGCTTGACCGGATTTTGTGGGTTGTATCTGCTGAAAACCCTCAGGAGACAACACTCCTCCTACTAGGGACACTTAGAGGTTTAACGGCTTGTTGCACACGCTCAGTGCAATCGCGTTCCCTGCGAAAGTGCGGTTAGGAATTTTTTTGTGAATAATTGGTTTTGCTCGGGACGAGCAAAAGTTAAGTTTGGGGGTATTTGTTCATACCAGAATATTGCATTTTATACCGCCCATTCTTACGCTCGTTTGTTTATAGGTAGGTGCTTTTGATAAGTGTTTGCTACATATTTGCAGAATACTGGTTCTCAGCTCTAAACAGTGAAATCCATGGAAAAGTACGACAAATTCCGGATTACTGCCAACAACAGATAAAACACGGGTCTCCACTCTCTATCCGTGTGTTGCCACATACCAGTTTAAGGGACAAAATGGCAAATCGATTGTCATTTTCATGCACAAAGCTCAATGTCAACACAAGATCCAAGAAATCTACGCGGAGCTCGAGGAAATCATGGCAAAAGATCCACATCACATCACCTTTTGATCTACTGAAATTCTGGAAGAATTGTGAAGAGTTTCTGAGAAAAGTCATATACCAGACAGAAGAGAACCACAAACCAGGGGATACGACAAAAGATGAAGGCACAAGCTCTCTAAATGGCCGCGGTTCCGCGGCATAAGCGCGCTTAGGCCGCGGAACTGCGGCCGTATAGGCTCTTCAGTGTACAAAATTTCAGGGGCTGTTTGGTAATTACATGTAGTGCCAGAATGTTGCCCTAGGTTCTCTGTTTCCTGCCTATAAATAGTCCAGAACTTGCCAAGCTATGGATGTTCATTCTCATGCTCTCTTTTTGTTAGCTTTTATTTTTCTTCTTCTTCTTCTTCATCTTTCCTCCATTAAATTGTTGTGAGAGCTTTTGAGTGGATGTTAAATGAAGATGAGGGTTTTTTGCTTTTGGCTTAGTTTCCCCCTTGAGCTCTCTACCTTAACTTGATCTTGCAACCTCTTAAGTGAGCTTGCAAGTTTAAGTTTTGGTCATTGATCTCAAGGGGTTGTATCATTTTGTTCTCTCTTTTGTGCTTCATTCTCCATGAGTTCTTTGCCTTTTCTTGATCTTGCAACCTCTTAAGTGAGCTTGCAAGTTTAAGATTTGGTTATTGAACCCATGTCTTGTATTTGGTTCTATGGTTCTTATTGTTATTTTCTTGCTTATTTTTTTCTTGCTTTTTATTACCTTGCTTTACTTTCATGCACTTAAATTCCATGCACTTTTAATTACTTGCTTGTAATCTTTTCTTTTCTTTGTTTATCTTTTCTTTTGCTCTTTTTTTTGTTCGTATTGTGAATGGTTGTAATTATTGTTGTTAAGAATAAATACGATATTGTAAGTTAATGTTTCTTTGCTCATTTCCTTTTCCCGTTATTTTCCTTTGAACTCCGCCCAAACGTTACGCAAGCGCTCCGTTAGGTACCCTACCCTACCAAGGTAACGGTGATTCCTAACCGCGACCGGTTGCGTTCGATTTGCCCGGAGGCGAAAGCAAGAGACAAGAACGGACGGACAAGGGTCAATAAGCCGGATTCCACGAATACCATGCTTAAATACCCCAATCCACGTTGTTGCCGATTGCTCTAGCTTCAATTGGTCAAGACTCGGCTCAAAGGTTTTGAGTGCAGATATCTTTAGCTTACACTTTCGTATCTTTTTCTTAACAACTTTATACTTGTATATAAAACACATAGGTTAGAATTGAACAAACATATACACATTCTTTATTGACTCGTCTAAAATAAGAACGGACATACAACCATCTCCCTGTGGATCGACCCGTGCTCAACCGGCTAGCTGCATAGCGACACCGTCCTGATCGCGGTTATAACTTTAGAACTTTGAACATCCGACACGCCAAAAGCGTTCGATCAATACGATAGCCTAATATCCAGACTAAGATCAACTTAACGGGATCGTTTGGATCCGACAAGTGAGCAATTGGCTCTATTGTTTAGTTTAATGACGTTACGGTCGATTTCCAGTTTATGGACATAGTGGTCCATGTTCCAGTTTAGGGACGTAGGGGTCCATCATTCCCATTTGGGGACGAGCATTAGTTTAAGGACATTTCGGTCCAACATTCCCATTTTGGGATGAATATTAGTTTAAGGACGTTTCGGTCCACGAGTTTAGGGACCCCGCAGTCCGTATCGATGTATGGTTGTCGGGACCCATCACCTCTCTGACGTCGTTGAAGGATTACAACGATAGGGGTCAGAGAAGTTCGGAGATGTACCCTTGAACCGGATGTAAATTGATTTAAGAAAGCAGTCTTGCTCAGTCAATTTAATTTGAGGACTTACGGCCATGATTGGGCTAAGTCCAGTTGAGAATATTCAACGTTTTTATCTTTGGCCTATTAGGCCTGTGTTAGGGCTTTGCCCCTGTTTGATAATGCACTGCATTTTATTCTGGCCTACTAGGCCTTTCTGATTTGGGCTCTGTCCCTTTATAAATGATGCAGAGCATCTGTTTGGGCTCTGTCCTTCTTTAAAATAATGCATTGCATTTAATTTTGCCTGTTAGGCCTTTCTTTTTTTTTCAATTGGGCTTTCCCCTTCTGTAAACAATGCGGTGCATTAATTGTCTAACATTGGCTTGTCAGGCGCTTTACGCCAATTATTGAGCGCAAGCGCATGTGGAGGTGACACGTGTCACGCTCTGGTGAGCGCAAGCGCAGTGCGCTGCGCCAGTGCTCTGCGCTGTTGCGCTGCTGACACGTGGCGTGCTCTGGTGAGTTGCGCCAACTTCAGAGAGCAATGCTCTGTATTAAAAGCGCATAGCGCAAGTAGTTCTGGCGCTGACATGTGGCGCTCTCTGGTGGCTTACGCCGACCCAGGTGCGCAACAATGCAGATTTTCAAGTGCAAAGCACTGTTTTAATTATCTTGATCCAATTTTGGATTCAAGAAAAGAATCTTTTAGATTCCAGAACCAATGGTTCATAAAAAAGTGTAAGGCACTGTTCTTATTTCTTTTATTTATTGAAGATCATTGATCTTGTTCTTAGATCAATGATCTATTCAGAAGAAATTCTTCTTTTTCTTTATAAAGGTTTTTTACCTTTTTTCTTGAGTTCTTCAAAATTCTTCAGAGTTCTCTTTGTTGTTTTTTTTCCTGAAGTTCTTGATGTCGATCTTTTTTGAATTGGGGTCTGGGGGCCTTTATATAGTGCCCACAAATTTGTTAAGTTTGTTAAAGAGATTCTTCTCTGAGTGATTTGGGGAATTTTCCCCACCGTTGGATCTTTGATCCAAGGGCTTCTGTTTTACAGATGGCAATCTTCTTGTTTTAACAAGAACAGAAAGATCTTATTGGAATTTTAATTCTGTTTGGCGCAAACGTCCCAGCGCTTGACACGTGTCGCGCAGCGCACAGCGCAGCGCAACTGCGCTGCCACGTGGCGCACAGCGCAGCGCCACTGCGCAGCCACGTGGCGCGCAGCGCACAGCGCAGCGCAACTGCGTTGTCACGTGTAGCGCAGCGCAGCGCAGTGCTTGCGCAACTGAAGAGTTGCTTTCTTTAATTTTGTTTTAAATAGAGCTTTGCTCTGATTGGGCGCGCTGCCTCGGGCGCCGCGCTTTCTGCGCTGGCGTGCCTGATTTTGACACGTGGCGCCCTGCGCGCAGCGCAGAGGATCTGAAGCGTTGCTTCATTTATTAAAATTTAAATTTTTAAAGTAGAGCGTTGCTCTGATTGGGGGGAATCGGAAGCGTTGCTTCATCTCCCTCCTTGGAATTTGAACAGAGCTTTGCTCTGATTGGGGTAAACAAGAGCAACAATACAGCGCACTGCGCTTGCGTGACACGTGTCACCACCATAAACGCTTGCGCTCAATAATTGGCGCAAAGCGCCTGACAAACCACTGTCAGATAATTAATGCACTGCATTATTTACAGAAGGGCCGAGCCCAATTAAAAAAGGCCTAACAGGCCAAATTAAATGCAAAGCATTATTTTAAAGAAGGGCAGAGCCCAAACAGATGCTCTGCATCATTTATAAAGGGACAGAGCCCAAATCAAAAAGGCCTAGCAGGCCATAATGAAATGCAGTGCATTATCAAACAGGGGCAAAGCCCTAGCACAGGCCTAATAGGCCAAAAATAAAAAACGTTGAACATCTTCAACTAGACTTAGCCCAATCATGACCGTAAGTCCTCAAATTAAATTGACTGAGCAAGACTACTCTCTTAAATCAATTTACACCCGGTTCAAGAGTACATCTCCGAACTTCTCTGACACCTGTCGTTGTAATCCTTCAACGTCTTCAGAGAGGTGATGGATCCCGACAACCACACATCGATACGGACTGCGGGGTCCTTAAACTCGTGGACCGAAACGTCCTTAAACTAATATTCATCCCGAAATGGGAACGTTGGACCGAAATGTCCTTAAACTAATGTTCGTCCCCAAATGGGAATGATGGACCACCATGTCCCTAAACTGGAAATCGACCGTAACATCATTAAACTAAACAATAGAGCCAATTGCTCTCTTGTCAGATCCAAATGATCCCGTTAAGTTGATCTTAGTCTGGAGATTAGGCTAACGTATCCTTAACAAAAGTTTAAGTTGATCTTAGCCTTAAACAGGGCTAACGTATCCTTAAACCAAAACCCCAAACCCAAATCTAAGAAAATACGGATTTGGACTAATCCACGTCCTACGGGCGACGACATAAATTAGTCTCCATATACAATCCACGGGCAACCACAAACAAAACAAACACCCACGACACGAAGTGAAATTCTGGAGAAGGAGAAAGTTGCTGCCGCGTCGCGGTAGCGTAATTAACTGCAGGGGCTTGCGCCTGCAGGGAAGAGCGTCCCAACAATCAAAAACCCCTCTAACGAAGGGGAATCTGACGAAGTCTGCTACATCGGCCGTATCCGTCTAAACCTCCGATACACGGTGCCATAAATCAACTTGGCATCTTCGGAGAGGTGGACGGATAAAACCAAATAGCATCTGCCCCTAGATTCAGGCAAGACGTCAGTCTTTCCCGGTTTTCGGTGGTAAACAACGACGCCTCAAGATGTCTATGGCCGGCACAGGCTTGTTTGGTATACCAGCTGTCGACGGTTCGAGCCGGCCTGTAAGAGTCCAATCCGCCACCTCTACAGCAAAAGCAGTCCGTGGACGGTCCATCGGCAGGAATGGGCGGCTAGGTTCTGTTAGCACCTCGCAAAGAAAGCTTCGGCGATCGCGGATGATATGACCGTATCAGGTCCCCTACAAAAGTAAGTTGGTGCAATCCGGATCATGAGTCCTGATCATTGCCATCACTTCTTCATCCTAGGGTGATTGAGGAAAAGCCGCCTCCGAGCGAGTAAAGGGAAAATATGGAAGAGAAGCCATTGTTTCTGAAATAAAGGAAGGGAAAACTGTTAGTGAAGCCTACACGTGTATATATATTTATGAATAAATATATATATATATATAAAGACAGTGGAAGAAAACGACAAACAGCTTATTTTATGGGACCATTGGTTACAAAACACATGGGCCCCACAAAATCAATATGGCGGCTCACTAATAATGAGGCTGAGCAATCATCATGAGAACAAAAGGAAGATTCTTAATAAATTCAAACAACTCTACACATTCCTCCAAGGAGAAAACCCATTGCAGAAACTCTGTGCAAATCGAGAAGGATCTCTCCTAAACTATTCTTACAAGAACAACTCAAGATGAAAAACCCCAAGAAGTCTCCTTTTAAGAACTAAGTTCTCTAGAGGAATTAAATTCCTTTTGAATAGAGCAATTAAATTCCCAGAATTTTTTTCAGAGCTAAGCTCTTTGAAATGGAATTAAATTCCAGAAGAAAACGGGTACCATCATTAAACCCCTGAAAGCAGAAAATGCCCAACATTTGGGGTTTACTACCTAAAGATCGAAAAGATGAGTTCTTTGAAGGGAAAAACCCTTGGTGTGGATTTAAAATCCAAAGAGAATTGTTATAAAAGTTCTTCGATCGTTCAAAACCATTACCTGAAGAAAAGATTCTTTCTTGGACAGAGTTAAACTCTGAAATATTTGGAACAGAGAACTGAGCTCTAAGGAGGAGAATTAAATTCTCAAAGGAAAACGAACAAGGAAGAAGATGAACGAGTGGAGGCGCTTCTGAAGAGATCCTTGCATTTATAGGATGTGATGGGAAACGGTTCATCTGCCCTCTTCCCTAGGCAAATCCAACGGCCAAAAAGATGACAGCGTTGCACTCACGCGCAAACACGCGAGAACAACGCTGTGGGGGCATTTGTTCCCTCATGGGAACTGAATAATGCAGTAAGGAAATACACAAGAGGAGCATCACGTGTCCACACGTGATCGGGCATCACATGGGGACACGTGACCTTCTATGAGCAAAGTTATAGGCGCTGAGATACACAACTTGAGATGGAGTCACGTGCCAACACGTGATGGGCCTTTAAACCCACTGAAAGGAATTAAAAGGTATAATAAAACAGTAAGAGAAAACCCCAATGGGGCATCACGTGCTCACACGTGACAGGGGGTCACGTGCCAATACGTGATGGGTTCCTAAGATCTCTGAAATAATAGAATTAAATTCTAATTAAACGGTCAATCAGAAGGTCACGTGCCAACACGTGACAGGCTCTTAAACCTTCTGAACTAATAGAATTAAATTCTAATTAAGAGTGAATCAAAAACCCTAATTGGAAAAATATTTCTCTAGATCTTTCCAAACAAAAAAGATTGTGCTCTGTAAAGTGGAGCACCGTTGGATTAAAAATCCAATGGTGATTAAAAAATCATCAATTTATAGAAAAATTCTATACAAAGAAAGATTTTCCTAAAAAAACTGCCAGGAACAACAACCAAAATATCTTTTGGATTAAAAATCCAATGGTGAATAAAATTCACTGAGTGATCTAAAAGATCATGTTGGTTACAAAATCAATCAAAATCTTTCAATAAAAGATTGGCTAAACAAACCGATCATTTTCTTTCTCCTATAAATAGGAGCCAAGAAGAAAAAAAGAAGTATAGAAACAATAACAGAGAGAGAATACAAAAGAAAAGAGAATTTAATTCTCCAGACAGAAAAGAAGGCTTCTTTAAAAAAGAAAGAAATCCTAAGTGAGAGATCATCCTATAAGCACCCACAAAAGAAAAAAGAGAATTTAATTCTTAAACTAAGAGTTTAACTCTTCTGAATAAGAACTTAGTTCTTCCTTTGGTTGAAGGTTTGCAGAAGCAGATCTCCCCACAAGTTGAGAATTTAATTCTCATCGGGGAGATTCTGCCATGCAGATCTAAAATCTAAGAGAAGACCTAAGTTCAGAGAATTATATTATCCCACAAAGCACATAGGAATTTAATTCCTCTAACAAAATTAGGGTTTAACCCTATAAAAGAATTTAATTCTTCCAAATATATGGGAATTTAATTCCTCTAAATAAAATTTGGGTTTAACCCTATAAAAAAATTATTTCTTAAACAAGGGACTTTTCATGCATGTAAAAAGATCAAGTACTCATCCTGATCACGTGGCAACAAGTGACCCTCCCCTCAATGGTCAAAAAGAATGAATGAGATCGGGTCACGTGCTCCCACGTGACCCTTGAACAAACTTCTAAAAAATAAAGGCAGAATAGATTTTGGGCGCCCTCACGTGTCCCCCGACAAACACCTCTTTAAAAAAGAGAAGTTGGAAAGAACTGAAGGATTAAAATCCAATGCATGGGCGCCCTCACGTGTCCCCACGTGATCCCTAGCAAATCCTTTTAATATCCAGTGCATGGGTACCCATCACGTGCCCACACGTGATGGCCGTGAAAACTAAGTGTTTAACACTTACCTGCATATTCTGAGAACAAAATAAAGAAAGTTTAGCCCAATTCTCAGGCGTCTCACGTGATCCCACGTGAGCGCTTCAATTTTAGTGTTTAACACAATTTTTTAGCGCCTCGTCCCCAGTGTTTAACACTATTTTAAATGTGTCACGTGGGAACACGTGATCGCCGAATGTACTCTAGTGTTTAACACTATATTTAAACCAGTCTTAGCCCAAATTGGCTAAGTCTTCCAGAGGCAGTACCCCCTTTTGACTGAACCTCAAACACACTTTTGTCTTCCAAAATTGATCATCTCATACGAGTGCTTAGCACTCAATACAAGATAAAATATGGTCAGAACCCAGACCCATACTTAGCATTGCTAAATAATGGGGGGCTGAGCCCAGAAAAATGTTCAACAGTCCAAACAAAGGTCCAACATTTTAAACCCTATTGGACTTAGCCCAAGTTGGCCATAAGTTCTCAATTCAGATTTAACTGAGCCCATGTGCTCATAATCTAATTAATTGATCTTAGTCCCAAATTGGACTACAGATTTCCCAATCAACTTTGGTTCAAGGGTATATCTCTTAACTCCTTTGATATTTGTCGTTGTAATCCTTCAACGTCTTCAAAGAGGTGACGGGTCCCGATAACCAAATATATTATGGACTGTGGGGTCCTTAAACTCATGGACTATGACGTCCTTAAACTTTATAGATTATGACGTCTTTAAACTACGGACTGTGGGGTCCTTAAGCCCATGGACTATGATGTCCTTAACCTCGGACTGTGGGTTCCTTAAACCCATGGACTATGACGTCCTTAACCTTTACAGACTATGATGTCTTTAAACTGGACCGAGATGTCTTTAAACTAACATTGGACCGTAATGTCCTTAAACTAACAATGGACCGCAATGTCCCTAAACTAAACAATAGAGCCCAAATGCTCTTTTTGTTGGATCTAAATAATCCCGTTAAGTTGATCTTAGTCTGAAATTAGACTAACGTATCCTTAACATACGTTAAGTTGATCTTAGTCTAAAATTAGACTAACGTATTCTTAACATACGTTTAAGTTGATCTTAGTCTCAAATGAGACTAACGCATCCTTAAACCCAACCCCAAACCCAAATCTAAAAAAATACGGATTTGGACTAATCCACGCCCTACGGGCGACAATATAAATTAGTCTCCGTATACAATCCACGGGCAACCAAAAACAAAACAAACACATACGACACGAAATGACCATCTGGAGAAGGAGAAAGTGGTTACCGCGATGCGGTAGCGTAATTAACTGTAGGGGCTTGCGCCTCCGGGGAAGAGCGTCCCCACAATCAAAAACCCCTCAACGAGGGGGAATCTGACGAAGTCTGCTACATCGGCCGCATCCGTTTAAACCTTTGATACATGGTGTCATAAATCAACTTGGCATCTTCGGAGAGGTGGACGGATAACACCAATTAGCATCTGCCCTCGGAATTCAGGCCCGGACGTCCCAACGTCCCGGTCACGTCTTCCGGCGGAGAACAAACGCCCCCGGAGTTTAACGGTCGCCCGTTTCACCCGCAACTGCGCCGCCACGTGGCAGACATCTCGCCACTCGATGCGAAAACTAAACGACGCTACCCCGGCCCTTCGAGTTCCCCACACGATCATGACACGTGTCGCCGGCGACTGTCCCTCTTCGCCGCTCGATGCAAAAACGAAACGACACTACTCCGGCGCTTCGCTTTCCCCACGCGATCATGACACGTGTCGCCAGCAACTGTCCTTCTTCCCGGTACTCACACCAGGAAGGATGGACTGAACCTCGCACGAGAGGCAACTGAGCAGCTTCACTGCTCGGACCATCCTTAGCAGGCCTCCTATGGCCCCTCCCGTGCTAAGGATCTAAGCCCTCACCAAGAGGCAGCCGAGCAGCTACCCTACTCGGCTATCCCTGGCTGGTAGTTCCCTACCCCACAACGTCAGAGATCAAAGCCCTCGCCAAGAGGCAACTGAGCAGCTTCACTGCTTGGTCCATCCTTAGCAGGCCCCCAATGGCTCCTCCAGCGCTAAGGATCGAAGCTTCACCAAGAGGCAGCCGAGCAGCTACCCTGCTCGGTCATCCTTGGCTGGTAGTTCCCTACCCCATAATGCAAGGGATCAAAGCCATCACCAAGAGGCAACTGAGCAGCTTCACTGCTTGGTCCATCCTTAGTAGGCCACCTACGGCCCCTCCCGTGCTAAGGATCTAAGCCCTCACTAAGAGGCAGCCGAGTAGCTACCCTGCTCGGCTATCCCTGGCTGGTAGCTTCCCTATCCTAATAACGCCAAGGATCAAAGCCCTCGCCAAGAGACAACTGAACAGCTTCACTGCTCGGTCCATCCTTAGCAGGCCTCCCACGGCCCCTCCAGCGCTAAGGATCTAAGCCCTCACTAAGAGGCAGCCGAGCGGCTACCCTGCTTGGCTATCCCTGCCGGTAGACCCCTACCCCACAACGCCAGGGATCAAAGACCTCACCAAGAGGCGGCCGAGCGGCTACCCTGCTCGGCTATCCCTGGCCGGTAGACCCCTACCCCACAACGCCAGGGATCGAAGCCCTCGCCAAGAGGCACTGGGCAGCAACCCTGCTCGACCATCCTTAAGGATCAAAAGCCCTCGCCAAGAGGCACCGGGCAATAACCCTGCTCGGCCCATCCTTGGTAGGCCACTTACGGCCCCTCCCGCGCTAAGGATCAAAATCCCTCTCAAGAGGCAACCGGGCCCGCCCTTGCTCGGTTATCCCTGGTTGGTAGCTCCTACCCCAACACACTAGGGATCAAAACCCTCGCTAAGAGGCACCGGGCAACAACCCTGCCCGGACCGTCCTTAAGGATCAAAAGCCCTCGCAAGAGGCAACCGGGCCCGCCCTTGCTCGGTTATCCCTGGCTGGTAGCTCCCTACCCCAATACACCAGGGATCCCTCGCCAAGAGGCACCGGGCAGCAACCCTGCTCGGCCCTATCCTTAGTTGGCCCCTTACGGCCCCTCCCGCGCTAAGGATCAAAAGCCCTCTCAAGAGGCAACCAGGCCCACCCTTGCTCGGTTATCCCTGGTCGGTAGCTCCCTACCCTAACAACACCAGGGATCAAAGCCCTCACCAAGAGGTAACTGAGCATCTTCACTGCTCAGTCCATCCTTAGCAGGCCTCTCACGGCCCCTCAGCGCTAAGGATCGAAGCCCTCACCAAGAGGCAGTCGTGCGGCTACCCCGCTCGGCTATCCCCGGCTGGTAATTCATTACCCTAAAACGCCAAGGATCTAAGTCCTCGCCAAGAGGCAACTGAGCAGCTTCACTGCTTGGTCCATCCCTAGCAGGCCTCGTACGGCCCTTACAACGCCAGGGATCAAAGCCCTCGCCTAGAGGCACCGGTCAGCTATCCTGCTCGGTCTATCCTTAGCATGCCTCTACGAGCCTTCCATGCTAAGGAACATGACCTCACCAAGAGAAATCCGGTCTATCTACGTCTGAGCGATCTCCACATCGACTTCGGGGCCATGAAGATACCGTCTTCCCGCCGGTCTTTGCACACTTGGCAAGTGAACAGATTCAACTCGATGCGTAATCGCTAGACGAAGAACCGACACTACACAAAGGCAGTACTGTGCAAATACAAGTGTTGTCGACAAAAGGAAAATACGCGTGCAAACATGACTGCAAAAAAATCTTTATTCACAAAGTCAAAGCTTTTACAAGGGTATTGTGGGCTCCCCAGCCTTACAAAATGCCCGGAGGCCTACAAAATTCCCGATACAACAAAAGAAATGAAACAAGAAAACGAGGGGCTTCAGGCCTCAGGGCCAGGCGCAACCTCAGGAAGCTCAGCGCCCATCACAGGAGTCTCGGCGTCACCATCGCCGGGAATCTCTTCCCCGACCTCGCCCCCGGGGTCGTCCCCTTGCTCGTCATCCCCGCGGGGATATTCGGCTCGGAGCTCTTCGTCAGCGAACTCCGGCATCCGAGCCTTAACGGCGTCGAGGGCCTCATGCCAGATGGTGGTAGTAGGGCTAGGACGGTGTAAAAGTGTTCCGACGACTACCAAGGTCTGTGGTGAATCTGCCAGATCTGCCTCACGCCCGACAAATGTTGTATAATAGAGCATCTGACTACTTCATGATCTGAAAGTTCTCCACCGCATTCGCCGCTCTGAGGTCGGCCCGCTTCACCCCCTCTAACGTCGCCTCCAGCTCCTTCCGGAGGGTGCTCGCCGACTTCTTCATGGCGCCGACGAGCACCTTGGAGTCCTGAAGCTTGGCCTCAGCGTCCTGGGTGGCCTCGCGGTACCGGGCAACCTCCTGCTTCATGGGTTCCACTTCCTGCTTCCCGGCCGCCACCTCGCCCTCCAGGGCAGCGACCCTCACCATCGCCGCATCCAGCTCCAGCTTTGAGCTCTCCTCCAGCGAGGAGAGCTTGCCCGCGGCTCGTATCGCCGGGGCAATTTCCTCTTCCTCCATATGGGCGACGAGGGCGAAGTGCTGGAGGACCTGAAGAAATCAGAAGGGGGTCAAAAAGGAAAGGGGGGCACCAAATCTCGCGAATGATAAGACGCTGAGTGAAAAATCAAAGCCAGGTGTGAGCACTAACCTGCACAGCCACTTTGGCGATGGCCACCATTTGCTCCTTGAGAGTCCCCCGAGGGACCTTGCCCCCGGCCGACCTCTCCATATCGGACAGCAAGCTGTCAGCGATGGAGAGCCCTGAGGGCACCTCAATCGGAGATCCCCCTCGTCCACCAAGATCGGGGAGGCCGGGGTCCGCGGAACCGTTCGGGGGAACCTCTTGAGAGACGACGGCGGAGAGCCGGTCTCCACCTCTGAAACCTGGGCCTCCTGTCCCCAACCCATTTTCGGCTCGGTTCCTTGCTGGGCTCTGGGGCACGGCTCGCACTCGAACGCTGGGGTGGGATGGCTGCCGGGGGAACCGGGACAGATATCGGACGAGAAGAGATGGCACCTCCAGCCTTCGGTCCCTTCTTCGGCTTACGCATGGCCGCTTGGAGGTGGCTCAAGTCTATGGGTTCTGCACAAGACAAGATACGATAGAATCAGCAACATAAACAAAAATGAAAACAAACGCAAGCTCCTAACTTACCGACGAACTGGGCGGGGCTGAGCCTAGCCCAACTAAGGGCCCGCTCAGAAAGCAGCACGTCAGCCCGGGGAATGGGCTCCCACTCCGCCACTCTTACAGCGTTGGGATCAATGAACGGACTTCCCCGCTAGCACCTATCCCTAGACCACTAGATGGGCACGGGCCAGTCCTCACCCTCTGGCGGCCCAACAAAGAAAAACTTCTTCTTCTAATCGTGGATAGAAGAAGGCAAGACGATGACTCCTGACCCGGCTGCACTCTCCCGTTGTTTCCTAAAGGAGAAGTAAACCCACCTCGGGTCGCCCGCGTGGGTGCTGGGGTGACCTTTGTAAATGAGAGAGGAGGCAAGGATGGACAGACTGAAGGGGATCATCTACAACTTCAAATAGACCAGGAACCCAAAGAGAATCCTCCATGAGTTCAGCACTAGCTGGCTCGGGGCTAGCCCAAAGTAATTTAGCGCTTTAACAATCTCGGGAGGGAAGGGCAGGCGCATTCCGGCCTAAAAGGATTCCAGGTACAAGGCAATCTCTTTACCCCGTACCTGATCCTCCCTCTCTCCTTCCTCGGCCAAACATAGATTATAGCCGGAAGGATATGGAAACGAGCCCAAGCGGTGGCAAGCTCGTCCTCGTACCTTGTAGGGTGTTTTTCGTCACCCCATTGAGATGGGAATACGCGCGCGCTTGTCAGGCGCATTACAGATTCCCCCTGCCTAGGGTAGGCTGGGGTTTATTGATTGTGGGGATCCGAATCTTCGGCAGCCGCGGACTAAGCTACCGTTAATTACCCATCGCTTTTGGAGCGAGAGAACCTCCGATTAACGGGTTAAACTAGTCATGCGAACTCAATGTGCAGTGTTGTGTTTTGAAGGGGTTTTGGATATATCGGGGGCCCCGCAGAGTTTTTACGGGAGTCCCGCTACCCGGATAGCGGGCTGGGGGTCAAGGGGGCTAGCAGTCCCCTTGCGGGGTGCGGGGCAGCGCCCCGTTAGAATTTTTTTTCTAACAGGGATAGTGTCGTAGAGTATGTGCGTGCGTATGTGTATATATATATAAAAAAAAAAGGAAAGGGCATCCAAAAGATGCGTGGGCCAGCGAGCCACGTGCCTGGCACGCGGGCGCTGTGCACCAGCAGCAAAAGGGACTTGGTCCCTGCACTGGGAGCTGTGCTCCCGATTTGACTTATGGAGTTGAACTCCTAAGATATTTTTGGAGCTGATGAAGGGGCTTCTCCCTTGAGCTTTGGATCATCCCCAAAGTGGGATTTTTGGAGATGGGTCTCCTTCTTCCTCTTCTGTCGGCTGGATCTTGAAGAACAAGAAGTGTGCAATTTTAAAAATTTCTTATTTTTGAGATCTGATAGGAGATCTGAGTTCCCCTTTATGGGTTTTGTGGTGAAAAACTATTTAGTTTTGAAAAAGGAAGAGTAAAACTCTTGATTTAATTCAAAAGAAAGAAGAAGGTTTAGAACCTTGAGGAAGGAGAAGGAGGCACAAGAACCCTAGTTTTGGGGGAAAATGAAAAGTGTATCATTTATTCATCATCATGTTGCCTTATATAGGCTTACACATTTACATATAGCCCATTGGGCTTTACAAAATGGCATTTTGCCCATCCTATGTCTCATGTGCTATTTCTTTTTGCACATAAGCCATGGGCTTTACAAAAATTGGCTTTATGCCCATTTTGCTTATATTCATACAAAAAATTACATCAAAATTATTTGTTACATGATTTTTATTTTGGCATGGGGAGGCCGGCCTCGGGGCTCGGCTTGGGCATGGGCCCACTTGCTTGGGTTTGGGCCCGCTTACTTGGGGTTGACCTTGACTTTGACCTGGTCAACTGGGGTGCAAATTTTAACCATAACATACCTCACCAAGGATGGCACACCAGGGGCGTCCGCCACCTCCGCTCCGGGATCCACCCCTGACGCGCGACCCCGGGAAGAGAATCTGACCCTAACTTCCCAGGAAGACTCCAACTCAGTGGAGAAATCCCTAGAATCTACCCCGACGACATCTACAGACTCCTCAAAGGAAGACATCTAACCTGATGGAGAAGTCCTCGGGAGAGAAAACGCAGAGATCCGACCTAAAGAGGAGAGCGCCGAGCTTACAAGATCAAGAACGAGGAAAATATGAAGAGATATGGACCCCGAAGCGGACCCCACTTCTATTTATAGACACCGGTGTCCTCATCCAACGGCGACAGTCATCTCCCGCCAAAACGGTTCAGTGCACTCGACGGCCACGATCGCTCTACCTGCCGCACGCGCATTGGCCTTATCCCATCAGACGCCAGAGGTCTGCGGCCCGTCGCGTCAGCCAACCAGCGCCCGACACGTGGGCTGTCGCTTCAGCGAAAGTACGCGTGATCCAGCGCACCCTCTTTAATGCAAAGATCTCACCCTGATTCATTGGCGCCATCCAGAAAATACAACAGATTACCCGGGGACACGCCCGACGATATCTTCGTAAAGAAGCTCACTTCGGGTGACCCGGCAGACCACTCTCGACCCGACCCGTCAGCTGGTCGGGACGAGATTGGGGGGCTAATAATGATGCTCGATATCGGTGATCTCCCAAATCATGATACGTAACAGATGATGTGTCCCATAACATACAAGAAAGGACCTACAGTAGCCGACCCGACCACTCCTATGCCCGTCCTTCAAACAAATGCTGGCTCACCTCCGAGCCCCCTGCACAATTGGCCTCCTCGGCCTCACAGCTCGTCTCCGGGCTACCGCAGAACCAAGATATCTCGGCTCTTGTTAGTTATGTATATGCCCTAGAGGCTATTGTTGTATATATGATGTATATTATAATGGATGCTTAGTTATATAGAGAGATGACTTTCTTGCTCGTCATGATAGTATGCTATTTGGTTTCACTTTATCTTAACATGTTGACTTGTATTGGTTTACTGTCTTACTCTCACATGTTGATAAAGCCCTTAGGATATGTACTCGACTACTGGGACTATGATGAGATCATACTAGTGGGGCCATAGTAGTCGATGAGTACATCCTATAACTGTTCTTAGTCGAGGGTATATCGAGACAGGGCATCGATACACCAGAGTAGACTAGAGTATACGCATCTTGACCCATATGATGGGCGATGGATGATCCCATATCCATCGGTGTTTGACATCAGAGATGGTGTACGGGTGCTCAGTGGAGACTGGGTACACTGGACGGACTCGCCGAGAACTCCCAGATGATGATATACCACACGTCAGATGGCAGTTCTCCGGTGACACTGGTACAGGGTAGTCTGTAGACACGAGATCGTCATAGAGTCTTGTGTGATTCCCACTGTGCTTTGATTTCCACCTTACCACGTCCAAGAGGGCGTGCAAAATGGTGGCTTTTGGGTACAGTCCCGAATCACATGGAGGTAATGAGCGATAGGAGGGGATTCGTCTCTCCCAGTATAGGGAGTTGATGTTGTGCTGTGTTCGATTGGCTATAACTGGAAGTCCCTGGCCAGGGCTGATATAGAGATTTACTGGTAAGTGTTACTAGTAGTTTCTCGACCCGTTATGAGCCACACATCGACACGACTTATCAGTTATTGGGGTCTGACGTTTACCACCCCTAGACTTGATATGCGACATATCAGACGAACAGACCGGACTGTACGGGAGTGTTACTGATTGGATTCACAGGAGAACGCACAGGCTAGCTTGTTGATTTTCTGATCGCTCAATACCTGGGTGGCTGTTACGTTTAGCTGACCGTTTGCAGCTTGTGGGTGTTTGATATGATCATCACCTGCTACCGGCGTATTGACGATTTTTTAGAGTCCTACACAGAGGTTTCTTGGCTCAGGCGAAACGGAGTAGAGGCACATATGTGATATATGCAGGACCGAGAATAATGCATTATGAGATACCGTATTATATTCTCGCGATATTTAGATATGAACCGGGACATCGGATCAAGTGTTGATTCGATGAATCGGTACATGATATATTAGTCGGTTATATTCAATATAGCCGGATCGTCGGATCAAGTGTTGATTCGATGATTTAATGTATAATGATATATATGATATATTGTATTACATTATCTAATATTGGTTCGCTTTATTATTTCATTTTCTCACCGGATTAATATATTGATATATATGCGATATATGTTAATTGTATTATTTTCTTTTGTTGCAAATATATAATATATATGTGATATATATTATTGTGACATGATATGATTTATTATTAAACATGTTTAAGGATGATTAAAAGGGATTAGGGTTTGATTAGGGTTAGCTCTTTCTTGCACTTTCTAGAAAGATTCTATTTTGTCAAGTATAAGATATTATGGTTGATAATATCTTATGACTCATTTCTAACCAAACCAAACCCTCACTCTAGTTTATTCTCTACAAACCCTTAGCCTATCATCCTTGACCATGGTTCTATAATTAATCATATACATTTCTTTTCTATTCATCACAAAGGGATTCATCTTTCCATTATCATCTTCTTCTCTCTTGATTTTGAGCTCACTAGAAATTCCTTTTGTGATGATATACTGTGAGAAAGTGAATTAAAAAGAAAGCATAATTACTACTCCCTCATCCTCATCTAATCTAGCCTTTTAGATTAGGGTGTTCATCTCTTTAGAGTGAGAAAGCTTGGGTTATTGCAACTTCGACGTAGATCATCGGAGATTCGGAACACTTCAAGCTAGCATGGATCGTTCGAGTCGTGGAGCTTCTCTTGAGTCCGGGAGATCATGGATCGCGGCGAAGAGACTTCTACTCGGAACTTATGAAGCGAAGGAGCGGACTACAAAGGTTGTAATCCCTCACACTTAGATTAAAAGATGTTATCTTGCATGCTAAACCCTAATAATCTAGCAAAGATCCTGTCTTTGGGTTGTTCGGCACATGTAAAATTTTATTCGTGCATGTTTGATGCATTATGAACCTTCACTAGTGTGCCTAGGAACCCTACAGTGGTATCAGAGCCTAGCTAGAGCATTAGGCGACGTGTTTACGAAGTTAAAACTCCGATCGAACCCGAACCGACAAAGTTAACCCCCTCTCTGGAAATTTTTCAAAAACTGGGATTTTTCTGAATTAAAAATACCTGAAAAATAAAGCAGGAAAAAATAAGAAATTCGGTGAAAAAATGATCCCCTGATCTGTACAAACCGCCGCGGAACCGCGGCCGTACCTCTCTTGGGCTGCGGAACCACGGCAGTATTAAGGCATCAAAGAATCTTTTTGGCACAGTATTTCATATTTCTGTGATTTATTTTTTATGGGAATTTTTAATCTGTTTCAAGTGTTGAGAATTTTGGGGTTTATTTTGTAATCGATGATTCGATCGGAAAATTTAAATTCTTTATTATTTCCGGATATTTAGAAACTGTTAAACTATTTGAACGGATATCATTAACTCACTGTTTCCCGGCACGGAAAACTTTCAAGTGTTGAATTTTTATCGGGTTTAAATCTTTCGGAAAAATTGTACAAGTAACACGGTGGACCCTCTAGAAGACAACAAACCTTAACTCGATTATGTGACCGTCTTGAACTGTCTTTTGAACCTTCGGGTTTGGGGCAGTACGGCGTGCCACATGTGAGGCGTTGGCTTGACCCTTCTACGGCTGGATCACTGGTACTGTGATATATTCTGGGATTATTTGGACTCCGCTCAAGTGTTGAGCACTTTGGGAAATTTTGGGTATTTGATTATCTGTTCGAAAAGTTTAACACCGTCTATTTATCTGGAATGTGATACAATATGTGGAATTCATAGAGTTAGGCATGAAATGCGAAGTATGTGATATTTCGGATTTACGATGTCTAAAGTAATTGTGGATTCCAAATATTGTAGTTTTACACTTTCTTTTCTGTGACCGTAAGTATGGTATGTAGTTGTATCACCGGTTGTCGTTGCTATACATCGACGACGATCAGTATATGCATACTTACTTACGTTGATGATATGTGATATTATGTGTTGCTGAGATATGATGTGCAGGATTGTCGCTATTGAATAGCCGGGGGTTTTATGTGAGATGAGAGTTTTATTTTTCATTCATGTAAATTCAAATGTAATGTAATATTCTTTTATTTGGGGCACTTCCAGGTTGAGGTTGATGCCACCAGTGTTGTATATTATTTACTTTTCCGCATTAGGATGGACGCAAGGAGGGGAGCACAGGTGACCGGGTTCTGGGGTTCAGTGGGAGATCATCTCGAGGAGTCGAGACCGGGTCTCCTAAACTTCAGAATTGGTAGGGTCGCTTGCCGCTCTCGTAGGGGTCCAGGGTGTGGGCTTGGCTATTCATCGCGACTGTGGAATCCGTATTTTCTATTATTGGCTAAGTACTAAATACGGACGTCCTAGTATATCCCACATTATATCTATATTTCTGCTGCGATATCTGTGATGTGATCATTTGATATGTTGTGATGGATACAGTATATAGTATATATGATATATTATATAGACGTTACTTATGTTTTACACCCGCACTAGCCCTGCCCTGCTCTGTCGTTAGTTAACTAACCTAACGGTGCACGAGGGGACATCGAGGCGAATGCGAATGGCATAAGTGTACGTCATATTTATCTGTGATGTTTAGGAAGCATAAGCTGATGGGATTTTTTATTAATGAGATTAATAAAAAGAAAAGAAACCTAAAAGATGTTGTAGAATCAAAACTTTATAAAAAGGGTAGCTACAGTTTTGCTTTGCACAGTGGTATATATGATATACCCTGCACCTTATTCGATGAGGAAAGAGCCGAGATCCCTTCACCGGGAGTGAGCTCTTTAGCGAAACTGGCAGATGCTACAAAACTCGGTTTGTCTTTTGATTGCTTTTAGAGTTTTGTTTTGCACATCGAGATATATGATATGTCTTGCACCTTATTCGATGAGGAAAGAGCCGAGATCCCTTCACCGGGAGTGACCTCTTTAGCAAAACTAATGAAAGCCTCAAAAACACTCCATTTCAAAATTTCACATGATTCCACGACGATATCAAGTTCATTACGCTCATGGTTTTCTGAAAAACCTGCGTAGCCCTCCGTCATTTCAGATAGAGACTAGTTAGTATTCGTGCTGCGTTTGTTGACCTTAGCCAAGGCATGGTGTACAGTAGCTAATTAGTATTTATCTGCTAAAACATGAGATGTGATTGAGTTAGGGTAGTCGTGCGACTTTGTTGACCTTAGCCAAGGGTCGTACGGGTGGGTTTAATTCAATCAGGAAATGACGGGTTGAACTTGACTAGCACTTATGATTTGTTGACCTTAGCCAAGGTCATAAGTTGCTAGGGGCAAAATATTATCGGGAATTTCAAGTGTTGAAATTTGCAATGAGATTGCATACCTTCTATGAGATAGTTGGATCCCGATACCCACTGCGAGTAAGAGTTACTCCTGGGAGAGTTTTACACAGGACAATTAGTCGATCAAGTAGGTGTCTAGAAAAGTGTTAACGGGGTTACGCCTCTGGGAAAACGAGGTTTACTTTAATTAGGTCCGTGCGAAAGCACGGGGAACCTCCCTCAAAGTACCGACACTGATCTGGCTGAAAGATTAACGAAATTGTAGGGTATAATTAATCCCGGCTAATCTTACCTTTTAGGGTTTGTAGGTAGATTTGATAAAAACAGTGGGAGACATCCTGATTAGATAAGATAATAACCAATCTAATCTTGCAAGAGCATACGCTAAAGTGTTTTCTTCTCTCTCTCTCCAGGTAGCGACCATGTCAGGCCATAATCAAGATAATAATATGGATGTATTGACTGAACCCGCTTATTATACTGAGCAGGGGAACGTTGGACCCGTTCTTTCTTATAAGAGTTATAAGACTGAACAAGGAATAGGAGAATATCTGGATTCTCACGCTGCCCAAAAGAACATGCATGTTGATACATCTTCTTCAGGTGTGTTAGTTATTGAGAACTGTTTCTCAGTTCACCCTACGTCCTGGGTATTAGATACCGGATCAGGATCCCACATATGTAAATTGTTACATGGGCTACGTAAAGGTAGAGAACTGGGAAAATGTGATCATTCTGTTCAAGTAGGGAACGGTGCAAGTATTGCAGCCAAAGCAGTTGGCGAATATCACCTTGTATTGCCAAGTCGTAATACACTGATTCTAAATGAGTGCTATTATATACCGAACATGATGTGCACCATTATATCAGTTTCTTTATTAAGTAAAGAAGGATATAATTTTGTAGTAAAGGATAATGTTATGAACATATTCCTAGATCAAAAGTTGATTGCATCAGGCTCGTTATATAATGGCATATTCATTCTAAATCAGAATACAGTCTTCAATATACAAAATACACACAAGAGGAAAAGTTCAGAAATGAACGAATCCTTCTTGTGGCATTGTAGACTTGGTCATATCAATGCGACACGACTGGCTAAGTTACATGAGGATGGTTATTTGAATCCGTTCGAATTATCATCTTATGATACTTGCCATTCATGTCTCAAAGGAAAAATGACCAAAGCTCCGTTTAGTGGACACGGAAAAAAAGTTACTGAACTCTTAGGACTGGTACATAGTGATGTATGCGGTCCCATGTCTACGCATGCCAGGAACGGTTCTTCCTACTTCATTACATTCACTGATGATCTCTCTAGATTCGGACATGTGTTCCTGATGAAACACAAGTCTGAAGCTTTTGAGAAATTCAGAGAATATAAGCACGAAGTAGAAAAACAAACGGGCAAAAGTATTAAGATTCTTCGATCTGATCGAGGAGGTGAATACTTAAGCAATGAGTTTCAGGATTATCTGAAAGAGAATGGGATTCTCTCCCAGCTTACTCCTCCTTATACACCACAGCACAACGGTGTATCGGAGCGGAGGAATCGCACCCTATTAGATATGGTGCGCTCTATGATGAGTACAATTGAGTTACCTATTTCCTTCTGGGGGTATGCGCTAGAGACAGCCATATACCTATTGAATAGAGTTCCAACTAAATCTGTGCCTACCACTCCATATGAGATATGGAATGGGAAGAGACCATCTCTTAAAAGAGTTAAGATATGGGGTTGTCCGGCTTATGTTAAAAAGCAAAATCCGGACAAACTCGAGGCACGATCAGTTCTTTGTAAGTTTGTAGGATATCCAAGCGATTTGTATGGATATCTATTCTACCACAGTGAACAACAAAAGGTGTTTGTTGCTCAACATGCCACCTTTTTAGAAAAGGAATTTCTTACAAAAGAAATTAGTGGCGATGAGGTAGAGCTGGAAGAGGTTCCAGCAACACAAACTACAACTGAAGATTTAGTGGAACCAGAGGATTCAGTAGTACCCGACGAACCCCAGCCTCTCCGTCGATCTAGCAGGGTTTCTCATCCGCCTGAGAGATACTACGGTTTTCTCATTGATGGTGGAAGTGAGGATTGCATCATGGAAGATGATGACCCGACTAGTTTCGAGCAGGCCATCACGAGTGGTGACTCAGTGAAATGGCTGGATGCAATGCGATCTGAGATGGAATCCATGTACACCAATAAAGTATGGATTTTGGAAAATGCTCCTGAAAGGGTAAAACACATTGGGAGCAAGTGGATTTTTAAAAGAAAATTTGGTGTAGATGGAAAAGTTGAGACTTTCAAAGCTAGACTTGTAGCAAAAGGATTTCGTTAACAACCAGGTGTGGACTATGACGAAACCTTTTCTCCAGTAGCTATGCTTAAGTCCATCTGGATCTTACTTGCCATTGCTGCATACCATGACTACGAAATCTGGCAAATGGATGTTAAGACTACCTTTCTAAATGGTGATTTAGAAGAGTGGGTGTACATGACTCAGCCAGAGGGCTTCGTAGATAGTGGGAGTAGCGGAAAGGTGTGCAAACTGCTTAAATCCATTTATGGGTTAAAGCAAGCATCGCGGAGTTGGAACATCTGTTTTGATGTAGTAGTCAAAGAGTTTGACTTCATCAAAAACATAGATGAACCTTGTATCTATAAGAAGGAAGCAGAGGGTAAGGTTGTCTTCCTCGTATTGTACGTGGATGATATACTCTTGATAGGAAATGATATTCCTATGCTGCAATCAGTCAAGCTCTTCTTATCACAGAGATTCTCAATGAAAGATCTAGATGATGCCTCCTGCATATTGGGAATCATGATCTATAGAGATAGATCTAAACGGATACTGGGATTGTCCCAATTCAGGTACATTGACACCATACTAAAGAGGTTTAGTATGGAAGAATCCAAGCGTGAGAACCAACCCACGATCTCTGGACTCACTCTTTCCAAAAAGATGTCTCCCAAGACTGATTTGGAGAGAGCTCGCATGCAAGGGATACCCTATGCTTCGACAGTAGGCTCTATCATGTATGCGATGCTATGTACCAGACCCGATGTAGCATACTCACTAAGTGTAGTGAGTCGGTATCAAGCAGATCCTGGAAAGAGTCACTGGACAGCTGTGAAGAACATTCTCAAGTACTTACGAAGGACTAAGGAGATGTTCTTGGTGTATGGTAACGGAGAACTCCAGGTGGAGTCCTTCACCGATTCCAGCTTCCAAAGTGATAAGGACGACTCTAAGTCGCACTCGGGATTTGTCTTTACCCTCAATGGAGGGGCGGTATGTTGGAAGAGTTCCAAACAGGATACCGTTGCAGACTCGACGATGGAGTTTGAATACATCGCTGCCAACGATGCTGCCAAAGAGGCTGTCTGGATCAAGAAGTTCATTAGTGAACTTGGTGTGGTTCCATCCATTGAGTATCCAATACCTCTGTATTGCGATAATAATGGAGCCGTGGCTTTGGCCAAGGAACCCAGATCCCATCAGAAATCCAGACATATTCTGAGGCGGTATCACTGTAGGGTTCCTAGGCACCCTAATGAGGTCTCACAAGGCATCAACCATGCCAATTTAAAATTTTACGGTGCCGAGAAACCCTAAACTACGGATCGTTGGCTAGATGTCTAGGCGAACAAAGTAACTAGTTAACACTTAACTATAAGAATCGGAAATACAACCTTTGTAGATCCGGTGCTCCACCTCCATAGCTCCGCAATGAAGTCCTCTCGCTGTCCAAAACAAATCCCGGGCTCTAGCGTCGGCTTCATCGGAGAATAGGCGAGCTAGGTCGTCGATGTCCATGCCGAAGATGATCTACGTCGAAGCATCGCTAGATCAAGCTCCACCTTCACCAAGCCATGAAAACTTGTGAAGGAAACACCCTATACTACTTGGCAAGAGGCAGAGGATGAAGAAATAGGAAGTGGGTAGACTTTAGAATTGGATTTCTCACTTGTTTTCATCAATCACCATTGATGAAGTAAGGTTTCTTCATGTGTCAAGATGAAGAAGAAGATAGAAATTGTTATGATAAGTTAATTTAGAAAATAGAAAATAAAAGAATACTTATCATAATCAACCATGGTTAAGTGTAGAGACTAAACTCAAGTTAAGTGAATGGTTAGGTTAGGTATGAAGACAAAAATGGTGACTAAGTCAAAGCTTCATGAAGCTTCAACATATATCCAAATTAGCCACCATTTTCCTTTTACCAAAAATGAATAAATAAACAAATAAATGAATAAGTAAAAACCCTAATCATCCACTTAACCATAGTTTAATACTTTACACTTAACCAAAAAGCATGTATCATCAAACATGATACAATCATGTGCACAAAATCATATCGCATATGCAATGCGCACACCCGAGTGAGAATATCCATTTAAAGTGAACCGATACTAGTTAATGCAACGTAATATATCAAATATATAATTATACATTAAATCATTAAATCAACACTTGATTTAACGATCCGGTCATATCGCATATAACCGACTAATATCCAATGTATCGATTTATCGAATCAATCCTTGATTTGATAACTAGGTTATATCGCATACAACCATTCGACACATTCATCGCGAGAATAGAATACGGTATCACATACACGCATTATTCTCGGTCCCGCACATATCTCATATGCGCTCCTATTTCGTTTCGCTTGAGCCAGGAAACCTCTGTGTAGGACTCTAAAGACTCGTCAATACGCCGGCAGCAGGTGATGATCATATCAATCACCCACAAGCCGCAAGCGGTCTGCTAAACGTAACGGCCACCCGGGTATTGAGCGATCAGAAGATCGACGAGCAAGCCCGCTCACACTCCAGTGAATCCAACCAGTAACACTACCGTACAGTCCGGTCTGATCGTCTGATATGTCGCATATCTCGCCTAGGGGTGGTAAACGTCAGACCCCAATAGCTCGATAAGTCGTGTCGATATGAGGTCTATAACAATTCGAGAAACTACTGGTAACACTTACCAGTAAATCTCAGCAACCCTGGCCAGGGATTTCCTGTTATAGCCAATCGAACGCAGCGCAACATCAACTCCCTATACCGGGAGAGACGAATCCCCTCCCATCGCTCATTGCCTCCATGTGACTCGGGACTGTACCCAAAAACCACCGTTTTGCACGCCCTCTTGGACGTGGTAAGATGGAAATCAAAGCACAGTGGGAACCACACAAGACTCTATGACGATCTCGGGTCAACAGACTACTCTGTACCAGTGTCACCAGAGAACTGCCATCTGACGTGAGGTATAATACCATCTGGGAGTTCTCGGCGAGTCCGTCCAGTGTACCCAGTCTCTACTGAGCACCCGTATATCTCCTCTGATGTCAAACACCAATGGATATGGGATCATCCATCGCCCATCTGTATGGGTCGAGAAGGTACACGCTAGTCTACTCTGGTATATCGATGCCCTGTCTCGATACACCCACGACTAGGGACTTTGAAGGATGTACTTATAGACTACCATGTCCCCACTAGTATGATCCGCATCATAGTCTAGGTAGTCAAGTACACATCCTAAGGGCTTTACCAACATGTAACAGAGAGACAATTAGTGTACACGTTAAGGTAAAGATCAACCAGATAGCATACTATCATGTCGAGCAAGAAAGTCCTTCCTATATATGTCCCAGCATCCACTACAATATACATCCAATGTACAGTAATGGCCTCTAGGGCATACATATAACTAACAATCACCTGATCAGGGAGATAGTTGATCGCCGGGAGATCGAAGTCAGGAGAGTAGATACGAAGGACAACACTGCGGATCCACTCACGAAGGCTATTCCCCAGATACAGTTTGAGAGATTATTCGGGATGCTAGGTATGAGATACTACAGCAGCTGGCCTTAGTGCAAGTGGGAGATTGTTAGTTATGTATATGCCCTAGAGGCCATTGTTGTACATATGATGTATATTATAATGGATGCTTGGTTATATATAGAGATGGCTTTCTTGCTCGTCATGATTTGGTTTCACTTTATCTTAACATGTTGACTTGTATTGGTTTACTGTCTTACTCTCACTTGTTGATAAAGCCCTTAGGATATGTACTCGACTACTGGGACTATGATGAGATCATACTAGTGGGGCCATAGTAGTCGATGAGTACATCCTATAACTGTTCCTAGTCGAGGGTATATCGAGACAGGGCATCGATACACCAGAGTAGACTAGCGTATACGCATCTTGACCTATATGATGGGCGATGGATGATCCCATATCCATCGGTGTTTGACATCAGAGATGGTGTACGGGTGCTCAGTGGAGACTGGGTATACTGGACGGACTCGCCGAGAACTCCCAGATGGTGATATACCACACGTCAGATGGCAGTTTTCCGGTGACACTGGTACAGGGTAGTCTGTAGACCCGAGATCGTCATAGAGTCTTGTGTGATTCCCACTGTGCTTTGATTTCCACCTTACCACGTCCAAGAGGGCGTGCAAAACGGTGGCTTTTGGGTACAGTCCCGAATCACATGGAGGCAATGAGCGATAGAAGGGGATTCGTCTCTCCCGGTATAGGGAGTTGATGTTGTGCTGTGTTCGATTGGCTATAACTGGAAGTCCCTGGCCAGGGCTGATATAGAGATTTACTGGTAAGTGTTACTAGTAGTTTCTCGACCCGTTATGAGCCACACATCGACACGACTTATCGGCTATTGGGGTCTGACGTTTACCACTCCTAGACTTGATATGCGACATATCGGACGAACAGACCGGACTGTACGGGAGTGTTACTGATTGGATTCACAGGAGAACGCACAGGCTAGCTTGTTGATCTTCTGATCGCTCAATACCTGGGTGGCTGTTACGTTTAGCTGACCGCTTGCAGCTTGTGGGTGTTTGATATGATCATTACCTGCTACCGGCGTATTGACGATTCTTTAGAGTCCTACACAGAGGTTTCTTAGCTCAGGCGAAACGGAGTAGAGGCACATATGTGATATATGCAGGACCGAGAATAATGCGATATGAGATACCGTATTATATTTTCGCGATATTTAGATATGAACCGGGACATCGGATCAAGTGTTGATTCGATGAATCGGTACATGATATATTAGTCGGTTATATTCGATATAGCCGGATCGTCGGATCAAGTGTTGATTCGATAATTTAATGTATAATGATATATATGATATATTGTATTACATTATCTAATATTGGCTCGCTTTATTATTTCATTTTCTCACCGGATTAATACATTGATATATATGCGATATATGTTAATTGTATTATTTTCTTTTGTTGCAAATATATAATATATATGTGATATATATTATTGTGACATGATATGATTTATTATTAAACATGTTTAAGGATGATTAAAAGGGATTAGGGTTTGATTAGGGTTAGCTCTTTCTTGCACTTTCTAGAAAGATTCTATTTTGTCAAGTATAAGATATTATGGTTGATAATATCTTATGACTCATTTCTAATCTAACCAAACCCTAACTCTAGTTTATTCTCTACAAACCCTTAGCCTATCATCCTTGACCATGGTTCTATAATCAATCATATACATTTCTTTTCTATTCATCACAAAGGGATTCATCTTTCCATTATCATTTTCTTCTCTCTTGATTTTGAGCTCACTAGAAATTCCTTTTGTGATGATATATTGTGAGAAAGTGAATTAAAAAGAAAGCATAATTACTACTCCCTCATCCTCATCTAATCTAGCCCATTAGATTAGGGTGTTCATTTCTTTAGAGTGAGAAAGCTTGGGTTATTGCAACTTCGACGTAGATCATCGGAGATTCGGAACACTTCAAGCTAGCATGGATCGTTCGAGTCGTGGAGCTTCTCTTGAGCCCGGGAGATCATGGATCGCGGCGAAGGGACTTCTACTCGAAGCTTGTGAAGCGAAGGAGCGGACTACAAAGGTTGTAATCCCTCACACTTAAATTAAAAGATGTTATCTTGCATGCTAAACCCTAATAATCTAGCAAAGATCCTGTCTTTGGGTTGTTCGGCACATGTAAAATTTTATTCGTGCATGTTTGATGCTTTATGAACCTTCATTAGTGTGCCTAGGAACCCTACAGCTCTCCCGCTCGTTTGCGAGCTCTCCCGCTGAGGTCATCTTCCTCGGTCTTATTGACCGACCAACGACACCGCTCACAGGTGCAACCGCCATCCCGCGAATCTCTCCATGTGCGAGATATCCGCCGGCCACATCCCACGTTCCACGCCATCACGATCCCCTATTAACGAGCCTGTCTCGCCATTAATGGGAGATCCCGCTCATCACGCGGACGTGACGGCGGGAGCGTAGCGGCCGACGTGATTCTCGCGCCTGCCCTGCTTGCTGTCACCGCTATATAAACCCCTTCTTCAGACGGTTCAAGTAAGCCATTTTTACTCCACTAAGCCGTTACTCTGCTCGGATTTTCTTTCTAACTTGACCGTCGGAGAGTCCTCGGTGGTATAACCATCCCGGGACTTCCTTGCAGGTAGCTCGGCAACAACCAATCTCAAACCCATTGTGATCCATACGCTTCAGGAGCCTGCCTCCAGATCCAATATCAGCCATCCATCGCCGCCATCAGCAGATCGACGGAAGCTAACATCTTGGCGTGATTCGGGTCGCGTCAGAAAGTGAAATGAGAGAGATGATGGGCGAGAAGAAGTGATGGGGTTTGTGCATGGGTGGCGGCGTGGAAACCTAGGCATGCAGGGAATAATAGATTAAGGTTAAGGGTTTTAAGTAGGGGTTTAAAAGTGAATGAGAAAATCTTTGTAAATATATTTTGATTAATTCATTTTAGTAACCGTAGGTATTACTAGGTCTAGTAAATAAGAAGGAATAATGAGAGGTTAAATATAAAGGCTATAATTAATTAATAGAATTTAAGGAGGAATAAAAGCAATTCGAAATAAATACCATTTTTGGAATAAATACCAATGTGCAAATAATTGGAAATGAGTTTTAATAAAGGTTTTTGAAATTGGTTTTCAAAACATATCAGTTAATCATAGTTAATAAAAAAATTAATAATCATTAATAAAAAATCAATAGCCATTAATATAAATTAATGACTTCAAATAATTATGAAATTATTTTAATTGGTGTATGAAAATCACAGTCGTTACGGTTAATTGCATACAAAACCAATGTGGTTTGACACTGCATAACTCATCGTGCACGAAAATCTAAACTAAACAACACAAACATGTTCCAAAGCTAATGAGTTAAAGAGTTTTTATTTTGGGTATTTTCAGGTTTTGTATAAACAAATTGGGAATTTTCGCTAATGAATCACATCGAAGCAATTGATATACAGGGTAAACTAAAGGGAAATTTGTGCAATTTATCCCTAAAATAAGTACAGTTTTTTTTAGCCTGCACAATTTGAGTTGTTTAGATTGATTTTGAGTGTTTTTGAAGGTTTTTGTGAATAGACAAGGTGGCCTTTTATACTAAAAATCACTGAAAGAACGAGCAATGCAGGGTAAACTAAAGGGGAATTTGCGCAAAATCACGTTTAGATAAGATTGGGGCTATTATGGCCCTAGAGAATATCGGCGGTTCAGATTTGATTTTAAATGTTTTGTAGTATTTGGTTGATACCGTAATGGAAATTTACGCATGTGAATCACTCGAGGGATGTGCTATACAGGTTAAACTGCTGGGGTGTGCTGTACTCAAGTTAAACCGCAGAAGTGTTTGTACAACTTATGCAAGGTTTACTATACAGGTTAAACGTGCATAGCTTTTTATATCTTGTTCCTCAGTCTAATTATATAAGCATGTTAAACGCACGTTTGTATATTTTGATCTCATGGAAAGATTTTTAAAGAATTGGTTGATGAGATGAGAACATGGGAACACACAAAGTTGCAGGGATGCCACATTTGTATATCTTGACATCACAAAGACCTGAGAATTAGCTGGAGAGATGAGAACGTGTGAATGAGGGGAGTTAGCAACTAAAATTTTTCAGTTGCGTGGAGTTTGTTATGGGTGAATAGTAACAATAACTCAAAACCTTTATATTTTGTTTCAAGTATGATATAAATCAAACCTACCTATTTTTGACACATCGGAATTGTTGACATAGCAGAAAATTAGAGGGGTTTATTTTGCACGTGCTTCATGCACTCCTCCTTTGGCATTAATACAGTAAATTAATATAGTAGATATAGTAGATGATGAAAAACTAAAATCTTTTAACCGTGGGGAGTTTGTTATCGGTAAATGGTAACAATAACCCAAAAACTTTTATATTTTATTTTTTATTTTAAGTATAATATAAATCAAAATTATTTTTGATACAGCATCGCTGGCATGGCAAAATATCAAACGGATTTCATCTGTATGCATCCCTACTTTGACATTAACAGCAGAGATAAGCATATCTCAAGCATATCAGCCAAAAAGCAACATATGAAGAATATTCTTTAGCTTGAAACGCAATCATATACCTATGGATGATTCTTTTCTCTCTCCAACCCCTAACTAAAATATAGGGCCAACATTTATTTGAAAAGTTGTTAGACCTAAAATGAAAGTTTCAAATAAAAGAGGAGCCTTTATGAGAAAAAACCCCTAGGCTCATATAAATTCATTGATAGCTTCTCCTAACACTTGGGGAGAGAGAGAGATGAAAGAGATCGTCGTCGGATCGGAGATCGGAAGAAGGGAGGGATCGCCAGCGGAGATGGCGGCGTCGCCGCCGCAGGCACTGGTGGAGCGCCTGAAGGATTACGGGCAAGAAGACGCTTTTGCCTTTTGGGACGAGCTCTCCACTGAAGAGCGCGATCTCCTCGTCAAGGACATTCAGGTAATTCCACATCCCTAGATCTACTTGCATGTAGTTAGGGTTTCTGTGGCTTTTAGTTGATCAGATCTCTCGATTTGGATCGAATTTTCGTTTTGAATCAGCGATGGAATTAGATTTGAAATTTTTTTTTTGGTTGAAATTTCGTGATTCGGTTGAATTGGAGAAATGGTGGTTGATTCCGTGAGGAAGATCTATTGGAAATTGGGTTGATTTGAGAAATGCATTATTAGATTTGTTTGAGGAAGCTTGTCGCTGCTGTTTTTCCTTAATATAATTTGTTGAATTGGGGTGCAAATCAGTTGATTTTTCGTTGAGGTTTGCATACAAAGAAGAAGCACATCAGCTAAAATTACCAACTCTATAATAGATACTTCAATTTTTCTTTGAGGTTTGCATACAAAGAACCTCTATTTTATTTATGGCACCTACTTTTTTCTCAATTTCTTAGTGTAGATTCAGCTGTAAGCTTTGTTTAGATAAAGGATTGAGATCATTAGATGTAAAGATGTTACATACTTATTTGGAATAATCTAAGAAAAATTATAGAAGGGCGAACTTTCCCTTGTTACTTCTTCTGGTAGATTTATGGAAAATAATGTTGTTTTTAATTTGATTCCTTCTCATATAGTAAAGAAAATGCTTTTCTTTTCATCAGTTAGTGCATGCCTTAATTAAATAACATCCTTTAGTTAACAAGTTACATGTTCTTGATAAACTGTTAACTAAAACTAATTTGCTCAGATTTATATGACCTATTATTTGATTTTTATTTTTAACTGTGGATCACCTCATAAAATGTATAACCATATCTATTTACTATACTTCAGAGCCTAGATCTTCCAAGGATTGATCGGATAATTCGTTGTTCACTTGGATCTCAAGGTAATCTCTTTATGCCTTGTGGTACTTCTGCTAATTTTGCTTTCAGTTTGTGGTATGTATTGAACTGCATGCATTTTTCTTGCCTTTGAACTTTTGGATACAAACAGGTGTTCCATTGCCTGCGATTGAGCCTGTGCCAGAGTCTAGTGTCTCAACTGTGGAAGAGAGAACTCCGGGAGATCGTGAGAGGTGGTGGAAGAGAGGACTGAAAGCCATCTCAGAAGGCAAGTTAGCTGTCGTGCTTTTGTCAGGTGGACAGGTACTACATTTTTTAATACTGTTCAAGCACATGCAGGTTTCAATTTTACTAAAATTTGTTTCATTATAATGTCTAATTTTGTTTTTGTATGGTAAAGTGTGATTAACACCGAGATGCTATCTTTTCAAATTTTATACAGTTATTACATTCTACGTAGGTTGGGTTCGGATACAGATAGATACAGATATAGATACAGATACGAGACACGATACAAGCTAGATTCATAGATTCACAATTTTCCATGAATCTGGGATATGATTCGTTAGGATACGCTAAGTTTTTGTTGTATAAAATATATATACATATTAAGAAAAAATTATTATATTGGCTATCCTAAATTGAAAGTACCAATACTTGTTATTTTTGGTATATGATAGTTGATGTTTTATTGGTCATTAATGTTCACTACATCTAGTACATAATATAAGTTTAGAATGGGCCAATTAGAGTAACTGAAAGATCCGACATGGATACGAATTCGATATGGACACTACAAGCAATCCGTGCTACATAGATTACATTTGGGGGCTATGCATTTATGTCACTTTCTACTTCCAACGGACGAAAACCACAACGCCAACAATTTTTTGTTTGTTCATTTTTTATGGAAAAACTGTAGGGATTCTCTAGCACCATTCTAGCTTTTGGGTTGCATCACACATGCTATATTAAAATTTTAGGGGGTGCTAACCAATACCAACCATGAATCGAACTAGAAAAATAGACACTAAGAGGTAAGTGATACAACCTTTGTAGACCTCCTCTTGTGACTCCTTGAGTCGAGTAGGGTTTGAACCGGTTCGTTTGGATCCTTCCAAGTCCAGGATGATCCATCACGAGGTCTCTTTGCTCAAGCTCCTAGCTTCACTTGATCTATGAAGATGTGGAGCAAACAACCTACATTAATGGGCTAGACTAGTATATATTGGTGATGTGGGTTTGAATCTCACTCAAAAACCTTTTCTTTTTAAGTTTTTCTCTCACTTTTGAAACCCTAGAGAGCTTGAAGGAGAGAGAGGAAGAAGGAGATGGTTCAAACTTGACTCAAGTGAATAATGCAACATCAACCCAAGTGAATGAGAGTAATGCCGTCCTAAACTATGGTCACAAAATATCTAGATATTTTGTGACTTGAGGTTAAGCAAAACCATGGGCTACAAAACCATGGGCAAATGAAACCATTGACTTTGGTCAACTCAAAAGAGTTGAATAGTCAACCATGATTTTGTTGCCATTTTGCTTTTCTCAAATAAACAAAATATATAAATATGTTACCATGTGAGCCTTACATTGCCACCACCAATGTATCATCAACTATGACATATGTATGCTTGCATGTGTGCATCCATATCAACATATACATACACTTATGCATGCATCATAAAGAAATATGTTTTAATAAATGAGCTAATGGACTTAATATTAAATCAGCACTTGATTTAATAACCCGGTCATATCACATACGACCCGTCCAATAGTAAACGCCCGATTAAAATACGGTATCATCTACTCCCATTTAATCGATCTCTCGCGCATATCTCATATGCACCCCACATCGTTTCGCCTGAGCTTGGAGACCCCTTTGTGGGACTCTAAGACTCGTCAATACGCTAGCAGTAGGCAGTGATCACATCACATCCCCACAAACCGTCAGTGGCACAAGCTGTACGTAACGGCTCCCAGGTATTGAGCGATCAGAAGAAACACAAGCGAACCAGCTAAAACTCTCGTCGAGCCAACTGATAACACTTACCGTACAGTCCGGTCTCTTCGTCAAATGTGTTGCATATCAAGTCTAGGAATGGTATCGTCGACCCCATTAACCCAATAAGTTATGCCGGTATATGGCTCATAACAGATTGAGAAACTACTGATAACACTTATCAGTAAATCTCAGCACCCTGGCCAGAGACTTCCTGTTATAGCCAATCGTACATAGCGCAACAACAACCCCCAATGCCGGGAGAGACGAAACCCCTCCCATCGCTCATTGCCTCAATGTATCTCGGGACTGTACCCAAAATCCAGCTGTTTGCACGACTCAGTAGAGCCGTGGTAGGGTGGAGATCAAAGTACAGTGGGAGGCACACAAGAATCTATGACGATCTCAGGTCTACAGACTAATCTGTACTAGTGTCACCTGAGAACTACTATCCGACGATAGATATAATACCATATAGGAGTTCTCAGCGAATCCGTTCAGTGTACCCAGTCTCACTGAGCACTCGTATACGGTCTTTGGTGTCACCACACCAATGGATATGGGATCATCCATCGCACATCACATGGGACAAGTAACGTATACGCTAGTCTACTCTGGTAATATCGATGCCCAGTCTCGATAAACCCACGACTAGGAATATTTTAAGGATATGCTCATAAACTACATATGTCCCACTAGTATGATCCACATCATAATCTCAGTAGTCAAGCAAATATCCTAAGGGCTTTATCAACATGTACCAAATGAGTGAAAGCATGATCAAATGAACATGTCAAGATAAAGTACAACCAGATAGCATACTATCATGTCGAGCAAGAATGTCCTCTGAATATATATATATATATATACACACATGCCGGTACATATACTATCATATAATGGCCTCTAGGGCATACATATATCCAACAATCTCCCACTTGCACTAAGGCCAATTATTGGCTTATCTCATACCCAACATCTCAAAAAGTCGCTCATGCTGCGGCAGAGAGAGGGCCTTGGTGAGTGGATCCGCGGTGTTATCTTTTGTATCTACTCTCCGAATCCCGATCTCACGGCGATCAACTATCTCCCGGATCAGATGATATCGCCTGAGTATGTGTCTGGATTGCTGATGGGATCTGAGCTCTTTGGCCAACGCCATAGCCCCATTATAGTCAAAATATAATGGTATTGGATCAATAATGGTTGGAACTAATCCTAACTCCGAGATGAACTTCCTCATCCAGACGGCTTCCTTGGCAGCATCATTTGCAGCAATATACTCAGTTTTCATCGCGGAGTCTGTAACGATATCCTGTTTGGAACTCTTCCAACACACTGCCCCTCCGTTAAGGGTAAAGACAAATCCTGAGATAGATTTGCTGTCATCCTTATCACTCTGAAAGCTTGAATCGGTAAAGGCCTCCATTTGGAGATCCCGTTACCATACACCAAGAACATTTCTTTAAGCCTTCGCAAGTACTTAAGATTGTTCTCCACAGCTGTCCAGTGATTCTCCTCTGGGTTGGATTGATACCTGCTTGCTACACCCAGTGCATAAGCTACATCAGGGCGTATACATAACATCGCATACATTATAAATCCTACAGTAGAAGTGTAGGGTATAATGCTCATGCGAGCTCTCTCTTCATCAGTTTTTGGGCAAAAGTCCTTGGAGAGAGTGCCTCAATGACTAGCGGGTAAGGCACCCCGCTTGGAGTCTTCCATACTAAATCTATTTAGAATGGTATTAATGTATCTGGTTTGGGACAATCCCAACAACCTTTTAGATCTATCTCTATAGATCTCCATGCCCAGTATGTACGAGGCATCACCCAGGTCTTTCATGGAGAACTTTTGTGATAAGAACAATTTGACCGATTGTAGCATAGGAACATCGTTTCCTATCAGAAGAATGTAATCCACGTACAATACGAGAAATGTGACAGTACTTCTTACAATCTTCTTATAAACACAAGTTTCATCTGGATTTTTGACGAAATCAAACTCTTTGTTAACATCATCAAAACAGATGTTCCAACTCTGTGATGCCTGTTTTAATCCATAAATGGATTTAAACAACCTACATGCTTTCCCGCTGCTCCCACTATCGATGAAGCCCTCTGCCTGATCCATATAAACGCATTTTTCTAATTCACCATTTAAAAAAGCAGTTTTAACGTCCATCTGCCAGATTTCATAGTCGTAGCTGTTGGGGTCAAAATTTGCACCCCGGTTGACCAAGTCGAAGTTAAGGTCAACCCCAAGCCAGGTGGGCCTAAGCCCAGGTCAAGCGGGCCCATATCCAAGTCGAGCCCGCGGCCAGCCTCCACATGCCAACATAAAAATTATGTAATAAATAATTTTAATGTTTTTTTTATGTATGAATGGGCATAAAGCCAAATTTTTGTAAAGTCCATGGCTTATGTACAAAAAGAAATGACACATGAGCCATGGGATGGGCAAAATGCCATTTTGTAAAGCTCAAGGAGCTATATGTGAATATGTAACCTTATATAAGGCAACATGATAATAAATAAGATACACTTTTCATTCTCTAAAACTCTAGGGTTTTTGTGTCTCTTTCTCCTTCCTCAAGGTTCTAAAACTTCTTCCCCCTTTTCAATTAGATCAAGAGTTTTACTTTTCCTTTTCCAAAACTAAATAGTTTTTCACCACAAAACCCACAAAGGGGAAATTAGATCTCCCATCAGATCTTAAAAATAAGCGATTTTTAAAATCTCATACTTCTTGTTCTTCATGATTCGGCCAACAGAGGAGGAAGAAGGAGATCCATCTCCAGAAATCCCATCTTAGGAAGATCCAGAGCCAAAGAGAGAAACAAAGCAGCCCCTTTTGATCATTTCTAGATATTTGTAGGAGTCTAACTCCATTCAAGATCTATTGGAGTTTAACTCCCTAAATTAATCTCCGTTAGGAGTTCAACTCGATCAGTCAAATCGGGAGCACAGCTCCCAGTGCAGGGACCAAGTCCCTTTTGCTGCTGACGCCGATTGGCTTTGTGTGAAGCGTGCCTGAATAGACTATGCCCGCGTGCCAGGCACGTGGTGCGTTAGCGCTCAGTGCCTGCGTGCCTGGCACGTGGTGCGCTGGCGCTCTGGCGCACAGCGCCCGCGTGCCAGGCACGTGGGGCGCTGGCGCCTTCTCCCACGCTTCCTTTGGATGCCCTTTCCCTTTTTTATATATGTATATACACACACATACTCCACAACACTGTTCCCGTTAGAAAAAATTTCTAACGAGGCACTGCCCCACATCCCGCAAGGGGGCTGCTAGCCCTCTTGACCCCACCCGCTATCCGGGTAGCGGGATTCCCATAAAAACTCTGCGGGGCCCTCGATATATCCAAAACCCCTTCAAAACATACGCACACTGCACGTTGAGTTCGCATGACCAGTTTAACCCGTCAATCGGAGGTCCTCTCGCTTCAAAGGCGAGGGATAATTAACGGCAGCTTAGTCCGCGGGTGCCGGAGATTCGGATCCCCACAATCATTATACCCCCGCCTACTCTAGGCAGGGGGAATCTGTAGTACGCCTAACAAACGCGCGCGTATTCCCATCTCAATGAGGTGACGAAAAACACCATACAAATTCTGGTACGCCCGGTGGGACTTATCTCTCCTACCATATTTCGGGTTAAACGTTCATGCGAGCTCAATCAATGTACATATCGATTGTCTATACTGAAATCATGTTTCTATTTGCAGGTTAACGACTTTCGACTGCAATCTTCGAACGTGAGTCGGTATTTGAATAACTTTCTTTGGCCTCAGCTGGGGGCAAGGCCATCAACACCGACAAAGTAATAAGGCATCTCGGACAAGCTCCAGCGGTGCCCCTAACAACTGCTCAATCGGGTATCTTCTCTAAGCTCCCTGTCAGATGACCACCAAGTCGTTAAACTGGAAACAGATGACCTCTACGTCGTTAAACTGGAAACAGAGGACCACCACGTCGTTAAACTGGAAATAGTAGACTTCTAAGTCGTTAAACTGGAAAAAGATGGCCTCTACGTCGTTAAACTGGAAATAGATGACCTCTAAGTTGTTAAACTGGGCATAATAGACCCCTAAGTCTTTAAACTGAAAACAAATGATCTCTAAGTCTTTAAACTGGAAACAGATGACCTCTAAGTCGTTAAACTGGAAACAATAGACCTCTAAGTCTTTTAACTGGGAACAGTCGACCACCACGTCGTTAAACCGGGGAACGATTGACCACCATGTCATTAAACTGGGAATAATCGACCTCTAAGTCGTTAAACTGGGAATGTAAAAATGTGTAAATAAAACAAAAATTAAAAAAATTAAAAATAATAATAATAATAAAAAGCCGAAATGATAGGGCAACTTGCAATAAAAATCAAATAGTAAAAATGAAAATAAAGCCGAAATGATGGGGCAACCGCGAATAAATAGCCGAAATGATAGGGCAATCGCGACCTTCGGGATAAGAAAAGCTGAAATGATGGAGCAATCGCGGTAAAAAAAGGCGAATGATGAGTCGCTCCTGGCACCATATTCCAGTGCAGCGATGCAGACGCCAACCAAATTCTGAATGTCCCAACGGCGAATGATGAGTTGCTCCTGGTACCATGTTCCAGTGCAGCGATGCAGACGCCGTCCGAAACTCAAATCCTAATGGCGAATGATGAGTCGCTCATGATACCATATTCCAGTGTAGCGATGCAGACGCCAACCAAAATTTCAAATCTCTGAATGTCCCAATGGCGAATGATGAGTCGCTCCTGGTACCATATTCCAGTGCAGCGATGCAGACGCCAACCAAATTCCAAATTCTAAATGGCGAATGATGAGTCGCTCATGGTATCATATTCCAGTGCAATGCAGACGCCAACTAAATTCCAAACCCCATACCCCAAGTGGCGAATGATGAGTCGCTCCTGGTACCATATTCCAGTGCAGCGATGCAGACGCCAACCAAATTCCAAATTCTATACCCCAACGGCGAATGATGAGTCGCTCCTGGTACCATATTCCAGTGCAGCGATGCAGACGCCAACAAAGTTCCGAAATTTTTCCGACCTTACGGTCTGGATCATACATTCTGCAAAACCGTATACAATCCACGGGCGTAAAACGATCCCAATCTCTCCCAAGTCCTACCGGCGAGACCACAATCAAAATCCCACAGGCGATGAATATTAGAAAAAAATTAAAAAAAGGGTATGTCCACAAGCAAAATGGGCACGAATGAAAAGCCGAAAGGGCTCCGTGAGTAAAAACAGCAGGACTGCCAGCGAGTTTGTGAAAACACGAAAGGGCGCAAACTCGTGAAAAAGAGATGAAATGCACTCGCAAAGTCCTATCGACTTTGTGAGGAGAAATTTCCCGCGTGAGATCCTTACGACTCACAAAGGAGCAACACACTTAGGAGTCCCTACGACTCTTAAGGAAAAAATACACCTACGAGATTCTTTCGACTCGTAGGGAAAAAATGCTTTTATGGGACCCTTACGGCCCATAAAATGAAAAAGCCTTAGGTGATAGGGATCTAAACTTGTCTCCTAAGCCACCAATTCCCAAATCCTTCCGAGGGAATGATGAGTTGCTCCTGGCATTATTTCAGTGCAGCAATGCAGATGCCGCCCAAAAAGCCGATTCCCAAATCCTACCGGGGCAGATGGTGAGTTGCTCCTGGCATTATTCCAGTGCAGCAATGCAGATGCTGACCAAAATTAAAATCCCTAAATCCTCTCATGGCAAATGATGATTCGCTTCTGGTACCATATTCTAATATAGCGATGCTAATGTCAACCCAAATCAAACCAAAAAACTCTGCGGCGGAATTATGCTCCATTCCAGAATTTACCCGTGTCGAAATCATGCTTCGCCTCGGGATATCTATCTTCCCTGCCGGAATTATGCTCCGCCTTGGAATCAAATCAACCAACCAGCTCTGCGTCGGAGTCATACTTCGTCTCAGAGTGTACCCCGCGTCGAAATCAAGCTTCGTCTCGGTGTATCTGCCTTCCCTGTCGGAATTATGCTTCGGCTCGGAATCAACCAACGACCTCCTCGTCGAAATTATGCTCCGTCTCGGAATCAAGTCAACCAGCAAGCTCTGCATCGGAATCATGCTTCGTCTCAGAATGTGCACCCCGTGTCGAAATCATGCTTCGCCTCGGTATACCTGCTTTCCCTGTCGAAATTATGCTTCGTTTCGGAATCAAGTCAGCCAACAAGCTCTGCGCTGGAATCATGCTCCGTCTCAGAATGTACCCCGTGTCGAATTCATACTTCGTCTCGGAATATTTGCCTTTCCTGTCGGAATTATGCTTCGCCTGGGAATCAACCTCTGCATCGAAATTATGCTTCGGTCAGAATGCCTGCCGCTCGTCGGAATTATGCTTCGACTCCCTTGGAATCATGCTCCGCTCTTCGGAATGATACTCCGATCCCCGGAATCTTGCTCCGCTCTTCGGAATGATGCTCCGATCCTTGTAATCATACTCCGCTCTTCGGAATGATACTCCGACTCTGGAATTATGCTCCGCAAATCGGAATGACGCTCCGATCCTCGGAATTACGCTCCGATCCTCGGAATTATGCTCCGATCCCCGAAATTATGCTTCTTCTGGGAATCAACCTCTGCATCGAAATTATGCTTCGGTCAGAATGTCTGCCGCTCATCGGAATTATGCTCCGATCCTTGGAATCATACTCCGCTCTTCGGAATGATGCTCCGATCCCCAAAATTATGCTTCTTCTGGGAATCAACCTCTGCATCGAAATTATGTTACGGTCAGAATGTCTGCTGCTCGTCGGAATTATGCTCGGACCCTTTGGAATTATGCTCCGATCTTCGGAATTATGCTTCGACTCTTCGGAATGATACTCCGACCCTGGAATTATGCTCCGCAAATCGGAATGATGCTCCGATCCCCGGGAATCATGCTCCCCGAGGGATGCTCCGCCCCCGGAATGATGTTCCGTCTCGAAGTCCAGCTTCAAGATCCATCAATTTCATGCACACAACTCATATGCACGGTGTGCATTTATTGATGGGGGGCACTTTGTTGGGGTTAAAATTTGCATCCTGGTTGACCAAGTCAAAGTCAAAGTCAACCTCAAGCCAGGTGGGCCCAAGCCCAGGTTAAGCGGGCCCATGCCTAAGTCGAGCCCGCGGCCAGCCTCCCCATGCCAACATAAAAATCATATAATAAATAATTTTAATGTTTTTTTATGCATGAATGGGTATAAAGCCAAATTTTTGTAAAGCCCATGGTTTATACGCAAAAAGAAATGGCACATGAGCCATGGGATGGGTAAAATGCTATTTTGTAAAGCCCAAGGGGCTATATATGAATATGTAAGTCTATATAAGGCAACATGATGATGTATAAGATACACTTTTCATTCTCTAAAACTCTAGGATTTTTGTACCTCCTTCTCCTTCCTCAAGATTCTAAAACTTCTTCCATTTTTTCAATTAAATTAAAAGTTTTAGTCTTCCTTTTTCAAAACTAAATAGTTTTTCACCACAAAACCCACAAAGGGGAACTTAGATCTCCCATCAGATCTTAAAAATAAGAGATTTTGAAAATCTCATATTTCTTGCTCTTCAAGATCCGGCCAACAGAGGAGGAAGGAGACCCATCTCCAGAAATCCCATCTTGGGAAGATCCAGAGCTAAAGGGAGAAACAAAACAGCCCTTTTGATCAATTTTAGATATTTTTAGGAGTCTAACTCCATTCAAGATCCATTGGAGTTTAACTCCCTAAATTAATCTCTGTTAGGAGTTCAATTCCATCAGTGAAATCGGAAGCACAGCTCCCAGTGCAGGGACCAAGTCTCTCTTGCTGCTGGCGCTCAGCGCCCGCGTGCTAGGCACGTGGTGCGCTGGCGCTCTGGCGCACAACGCCTGCGTGCCAGGCACGTGGTGCGCTGGCGCTCTGGTGCCCGCGTGCCAGGCACTTGGTGCGCTGGCGCTCAGCGCCCGCGTGCCAGGCACGTGGGGCGCTGGTGCCTTCTCTCACGCATCTTTTGGATGCCCTTTTCCTTTTTTATATATATGTGTATACACACACATACTCCACAACACTGTCCCCGATAGAAAATTTTTCTAACGGGGCAGCTTTTCTAACGGGGCGCTGCCTCTCACCTTGCAGGGGGGCTGCTAGCCCTTTAATCCCAACCTGCTATCCGGGTAGTGGGACCCCGTAAAAACTCTGCGGGGCCCCCGATATATCCAAAACCCTTTCAAAACATACGCACACTGCACGTTGAGTTCGCACGACCAGTTTAACCCGTTAATCGGAGGTTCTCTCGCTCTAAATGCGAGGGGTAATTAACGGCAACTTAGTCCGTGGCTGCCGGAGATTCGGATCTCCACAATCATTAAACCCCCGTCTATCCTAGGCAGGGGGAATCTGTAGTATGCCTGACAAGTGCGCGCGTATTCCTATCTCAATGGGGTGACGAAAAACGCCCTACAGTAGTGAGCAGCAATAGCAAGTAGGATCCGAATGGATTTAAGCATGGTTACATGAGAAAGGGTTTCGTCATAGTCCAGTCCTGCTCTTTGTCGAAATCCTTTCGCCACAAGCCTTGCCTTATAGGTCTCCACCTGCCCATCTACATTGATCTTTCTCTTAAAAATCCATTTGCATCCTATGGGTTTTACCCCAGAGGGTGCAACATCCAAAGTCCATACTTTGTTGGTGTACATAGACTCCATTTCGGATCTCATGGTATCCAGCCACTTCATAGAGTCATCACTTGTGATAGCTTGCTGAAAACTGGTAGTATCATCATCATCCATGATGCAATCTTCTCCATCACCATCAACGAGAAAACCGTAGTATCTTTCCGGTGGGCGAGAAGTCCTACCAGATCTACGGAGTGACTGAGGTTCATTAGATTCTGTTGCAACATTAGCTTCAACCAAGTCGTCATTTGTAACCTGTCTTTAGAAGCTCTTCTAGATCTACTATATTACCATCAGTATCATTTGGAAAAATCTCATTTTCTAAAAATGTGACATTTCGAGAAACAAACACCCTTTGTTCCTTCTTGTGGTAGAAAAGATATCCATATGAATCTTTTGGATATCCCACAAATACACACTTGATTGATCGTGTCTCGAGTTTGTCCGGATTCTGCTTTTTGACAAAAGCTGGATTCTGCTTTTTGACAAAAGCCGGACAACCTCAAATCTTAATTCGCTTAAGAGACGGTCTCTTCCCACACCATATCTTATATGGAGTGGTAGACACGGTCTTGATTGGAACCCTGTTCAACAGAAAAGCTGCAGTCTCCAATGCATTCCCTCAAAAGGAGAGGGGCAACTCTGCGTCACTCATCATGAATCGTACCATATCTAATAGGTTCGATTCCGCCGCTCTGACACACCGTTGTGCTGTGGTGTGTAAGCGGGAGTGAGTTGAGAGAGAATCCCATTCTCTTTTAGGAAGTTTGAAAACTCTGTACTAAGATACTCTCCACCTCGATCTAATTGAAGTATTTTGATGCTCATTCCAGTTTGTTTTTCTATTTCAAGTTTGTACTCCTTGAATTTCTCAAAAGTTTCAGACTTGTGCTTTATTAAAAACACATGACCGAATCCGGAGAAATCATCAGTAAAAGTTATGAAGTAAGAAAAACTGCCTCTCGCATGTGTAGACATTGGTCCACATACATCATTATGTATGAGGCCCAAAAGCTCAGTAGCTCTTTCTCCGTGTCCAGTAAACAGAGTTTTTGGTAATTTTCCCTTTGATACAAGACTGATAAGTCGCATAAAATTTATACTCAAAAGGATTTAAATATCTATCTTTATGAAGCTTGTTTAGTCTTGTTTCATTAATATGACCAAGTCTACAATGCCAAATAAAAGCTTCATTTATATCTGAAAATTTTCTTTTATTTGTGTGTTGTATGTTGAAAACTGTGTGTTGATTAAAGACGTATATCCCGTTATTAAGTGTACCACAACCAATCAACTCTTGATTTAATTTAATGTTCATAACATTATACTGCAATACAAAATGATATCCTTCATTGTTTAACAAAGAAACATATATTATATTACAAAGCATGTTTGGTACAAAATAACATGGGTTCAAAACCAATATACAACCCGATGGCAACCCCATGTGATACTTTCCCACTGAAACTGCATGTACATTGGAACCATTTCCAATTCGGAGAGTATGATCACCGGTCTTTAAAACTCTACTATTTCTTAGCCCCTGTACAGAATTACAGATATGAGAACCCGAACCGGTATCCAATACCCAGGAAGCAGAGTTTATATGGAGAAAGATGGATTGAACATCCATCTCCTCGTGCTTCTTTTGATGTGTATTGTCCATCGATACAAGCGCGAGGCATTTGGCAGTAGCACAGTCAATATCCCATGTTTTGTGGATCTCTCTATCCGCTACAGAAGATTCAGGGCCTGGGATGGGCGGGGCTGAGGCAGTGAGGACATATGATACTTTATCATATGTGAGAGCAATATTAATGTTCCTCAATCAGTCTTTATAATTCGGTTCGGTAAGCTTATTTTTCTCTAATAGTAGCTTAAGTCCAGTCATGGTTATCTGCCATTAGGAGAGAGAAAAGAATACACTCAGTGAAAACTCTTACAAAGATCAGATTGGTTATTTATCTTATCTAATCGATGTCTCCCACTGCTTTTATTAAATTTTCTTTCAAACTTTAAAAGGAAAAATTAGCCAGAATTAATTATATTCTACAACTTCGCTAACCGTTCAGGCAGGTCAGCTCCGGTATTTCTGAGGGAGGTTCCCCGTGCTTTCGCACGGACTTAATTAAAATAAACCTCATTTTTCCAGAAGCGTAGTCTCGTTGACACCTTTCTAGACACCTAATGAGTTAGCTAATTGTAAAATGCAAAACTCTCCTGGGAGCAACTTTTGCTCACGGCGGGATCAGGATCCTACTATCATATAGAAGGTATGCAATCTCATTGCAAATTTCAACTCTTGAAACTCCCAATATGGTTTTTACCCCTAGTAACTTATGACCTTGACTATAATCAACATATCATAAGTACTAGTCAAGTTCTACCCGTCATTTCATAATTAAATAGACCCACTCATATGACCCTTGACTATAATCAATATAATCATATGAATGCCCTAATTAATCGCATCATATGCTGTGTAGGAAGACATCACTTAGCTATCGTACACTACGCCTTGACTATAATCAACATACGTAGCATGAATACTAAGTACTCTACTTCCTAAAATGACGGAGGGTTGCGAATAGTTTTTAAGAAAACCTTTAACGCTTTGAACTTGATATCGTTGTAGAATCCAATGGTTTTAAAAAGAGTGGCTCAAGCTCCGCAATTTGAAAACTTGTTTTTTCATAAAAAGCCAAGTAGGTTTCAAATCTGATTCTACAACATCTTTTTAGGTTTCTTTTTGTTTACATTAATCTTATTAATGGAGTCCCATTATTTAAATCCTTAAGCCATTACAGAAAAGAAGAAAATAGAACGTACGCTTATGCCATCCGCATTCGCCACAATATCCCGTTATGTACCATTAGGTTACTTAACTAACGGCATAGCGGTGCGGGACTAGCGCGGATGCAAAACATAAGCAACGTTTATTATATATCATATATATAATACATCATTCGTCTCAACATATAAAGTGATCACATCACAGAATATCAACAGCAGAAGCACATATATGAAAATACAGGATATACTAGGAGGTCCGTATTTTGTATTTAGCCAACAATAGAAAATACGGTTTCCACGGTCGCGATGAATAGCCAAGTCCACACCCTTAGATCCTTACGAAAGCGGCAAGTGACCCTACCAATTCTAGAGTTTAGGAGACCCGGTCTCGACTCCTCGAGATGGCCTCTCACTGAACCCTAGAACCCGGTCACATGTGCTCCCCTCCTTAGGTCTATCATAATGCGGAAAAGTAAATAATATGCAACAATGGTGATATCATTCTCAACCCGGAAGTGCCCTAATAAAAGAATATTACATACAATTAATTTTACATGAATGAAAAAAAAACTCTCATCTCACATAAAACCCCCGGCCATTCATTCATGACGATCCTGTACATCATATTTCAGCAACACATAATATCACATATGATCAACGTAAATAAGTATGCGTACCCCAATTGTCGTTGATGTATAGCAACGAAACTGACGATACACCATATGCTACACTTACGGTCGCAGAAAAAAGTGAAAAACTACAACAATTGGAATCAACACTGCCTTTAGACATCATAAACCGGAATATCACATATTCTGGATTTCATGCCTAACAATGCAAATCTTATATTTAGGTCTCAACTATAAAAACACCTTTTCAAAAGAAGTCGGGTAATTCAACAAGGTTCCCGATTCTACCGAGGCCAAAATATTAGATTTACATGCAATTAATTACTTTTCACAAAACTAATTAGTGCAGATTCCAATTATTGTATCACATTCACAAATATTTAGACAATGTTAAACGTTTCGATCGAGTCAACAAACAGCCATAAATTGCCCCGAGAGCTCAACACTTGAGCAAAACTAAAATACCCAAAAACGTGCCACAGTGTCTATGGACCAACCGTAGAAGGGTCAACCCTTGCCTCACTTATGACACAACAGGACTACGGCAAACCCTAAGGTTTAGCCGCGGTTCCATGGTCATAGAATCGAGTTAGGGTTATGTTCCTCTAGAGGGTCAACAGGGTTACTTGCATGAACATTCAAATATATTTAACTTAGGAAATTCCAACACTTAGAAAATTTCCAGCGAGGGTAATGAGGTGGTGTGTGATCTTCGTTCGAACTGTTTAACGTCGTCCAAGTTACTAAAAACAATGTTAAAATTACGACTACGAAATACTCCGAACTATGAAATTTTGGGCTAAACAAATAACACCTGAAATCCTAAAATCTACAGACCAGAGCACCAGAGCAAAACGAGACGATTTGGGAGCGGGGGGCCGGCCTGGCCAGATTTTTGGGGTATGTGGCCGGTCAAAAACCGGTGGGTGGGCCTCGTTTTTCTCTGGTGTTCTCAGTGCATCATATATAAGATTCTGCAGTTGCTAAAATATTTTTTCGAGCCCGTTTTAAAATCGACAGAGAGTACTTTTTCAGGGTTGCAGAAATCGTTAAATCGGAGTTGTTTCTGTTTCGTAATTAATCTAATATCGTCTAAGTTTCTAGCTTGGCTCTGATACCACTATAGGGATTCTCTAGCACCATCCTAGGTTTAGGGTTGCATCATGCATACTATATTAAAATTTTAGGAGGTGCTAAACAATACCAACCATGAATCGAACTAGAAAAATAGAGTAACAACATACAGTATCTCATACTAAGTAGTGTCTAACACTAAGAGGTAGGTGATACAACCTTTGTAGATCTTCTCTTGTGACTCCTTGGATCGAGTAGGGTTTGAACCGGTTCGCTTGAATCCTTTCAAGTCCACGATGATCCACCACGAGGTCTCTTTGCTCAAGCTCCTAGCTTCACTTGATGTATGAAGACGTGGAGCAAACAACCTACACTAATGGGCTAGACTAGTATAGATTGGTGATATGGGTTTGGATCTCACTCAAAAACCTTTTCTTTTTACGTTCTTCTCTCACTTTTGAAATCCTAGAGAGCTTGATGGAGAGAGAGGAAGAAGGAGATGGCTCAAACTTGACTCAAGTGAATAATGCAACATCAACCCAAGTGAATGAGAGTAATGCCATCCTAAACTATGGTTATAAAATATCTAGATATTTTGTGACTTGAGGTTAAGCAAAACCATGGGCTACAAAACCATGGGCAAATGAAACCATTGACTTTGGTCAACTCAAAAGAGTTGAATAGTCAACCATGATTTTGTTGCCATTTTGCTTTTCTCAAATAAACAAAATATATAAATATGTTACCATGTGAGTCTTGCATTGCCACCACCAATATATCATCAACCATGACACATGTATGCTTGCATGTGTGCATCCATATCAACATATACATACACTCATGCATGCATCATAAAGAAATATGTTTTAATAAATGAGCCAATGGAATTAATATTAAATCAACACTTGATTTAATAACCCGGTCATATCACATACGACCTGTCCAATAGTAAACGCCCGATTAAATACGGTATCATCTACTCGCATTTAATCGAGCTCTCGCGTATATCTCATATGCACCCCACATCGTTTCGTCTAAGCTAGGAGATTCCTTTGTGGGACTCTAAGACTCGTCAATACGCTAGCAGTAGACAGTGATCACATCGCATGCCCATAAACCGTCAGTGGAAGCTGTACGTAACGGCTTTCAGGTATTGAGCGATCAAAAGAAACACAAGCGAACCTGCTAAAACTCCCGTCGCATCAACTGGTAACACTTACCGTACAGTCCGGTCTCTTCGTCAAATGTGTTGCATATCAAGTCTAGAGATGGTATCGTCGATCCCATTAACCCAATTAGTTATGCCAGTATATGGCTCATAACAGATCGAGAAACTACTGATAACACTTATCAGTAAATCTCAGCAGCCCTGGCCAGGGACTTCCTGTTATAGCTAATCGTACATAGCGCAACAACAACCCCCAATACCGGGAGAGATGAAACCCCTCATCGCTCATTGTCTCCATGTGCCTTGGGACTGTACCCAAAATCCACCTGTTTGCACGACTCAGTAGAGCCGTGGTAGGGTGGAGATCAAAATACAGTAGGAGACACACAAGACTCTATGATGATCTCGGGTCTACAGACTAATCTGTACCAGTGTTATCTGAGAACTGATATCCGACGATAGATATAATACCACATAGGAGTTCTCGGCGAGTCCGTTCAGTGTACCCAGTCTCACCGAGCACCCGTATACGGTCTTTGGTATAACCACACCAATGGATATGGGATTATCCATCGTCCATCACATGGGACAAGTAACGTATACGCTAGTCTACTCTGGTAATATCGATGCCCAGTCTCGATACACCCACGACTAGGAACATTTTAAGGATATGCTCATAAACTACATATCTCTTACTAGTATGATCCACATCATAATCTCAGTAGTCAAGCAAATATCCTAAGGACTTTATCAGCATGCACCAAATGAGTGAAAGCATGATCAAATGAACATGTCAAGATAAAGTACAACTAGATAACATACTATCATGTCGAGCAAGAATGTTCCTTGAATATATATATATATATATATATATATATATATATATATATAGAGAGAGAGAGAGAGAGAGAGAGAGAGAGAGATGCCGGTACATACACTATCATATAATGGCCTCTAGGGCATACATATATCCAACAAAAACTAGCACAAATTTCTTGTCTCATTTCTGTTACTGCTTAAGATGAGCTTACCAACAAAGTTTGATTTAATCATATCCATGCTGGAACTACCTTCATTAATAATTGGTTTTGGTGAATATGAAAATGAGTCATATAACGAAAGTTAAATGGAGAAAGCTCACTTTCTCATGTAGGTAAAGATGAAATCCAAGGGTTACTTTCCTTTGTAAACTACCTTCTACTTTATTGTTGATTTATATATAGTGATGCCGATATTATAAAAAAAAAATAGATTGGTCCATTTAAAGGTTTGGAGGTTAGCGAGTTACGGATTTAGAGGGTATTGGTCACGAGTCATTTCAAAACCCAAATTCGGAATTTGAAATATTGTGTTAGTCCCAAGTCTTTTGAAATTAGTATTTACTGAATAGTGTTACTTGAAATCAGCATTTCACAATTGTAGAATTGGAACTTTAAAATCTGCCATTAAATTTATGATACAAAAATTAGAAAAATGCATGTTTCTCAAAATCGCCACATACCTCTAGGATTTTTATAATTTCAGAGTGTGCATAATTGATCAACACTGGAGTCAACCATCTCACCACCAACTTGTGTCATCTCTGCCTACCGCCCACCCGCCTCCAATTGACCGCCGAGGCCGGCCGGTGGCCTGCAGTCTGATTGCTGGCCATCTACTAACAATCCACCGTTACCCACCCGCATATCGCTGGCACCGCCCGCATATCGCTGGCACCGCCCACAACCGCCCGCCGCTGTCACTGCCCGCTTACGGCCGCCGTCGCCACTCATCCATTTTTCCAACACTAATGCCATCGTCCCAGATCATATATGGATTTATTAATCATATGGCTAGGATTATAAATAGAAAAGAATTTTACCAAAATGATAGCCATTTCATTTCATTTCATTTCTAAATTCTCAATTCTATATTACCTGTGATTAACATCCCTTTAAAGATTTAGGCATTTAGGGGTGCAGAGATGTTGGAGAAGCAAGGATTTAGGGATTTGGGATTTAGAGATTTAGAGTTTTGGCAGATTTACGAACATAAAGATTCAAAGGGTTAGGGATCTAGAGGTTTGGGGATTTAAGGGTTTTTAAAGGATGAGAAGAGGAGATGGTGAGGAAAGAGGAGGGAGGAGAAGTGGATAGAGAAGACAGGAGACACATGATGGAGAGAGCCGCATAAGGATAAAATTGGAGAAAAAACTACATTTTTGGATGAGGTTATCCATTACTTTAACCTAACGTTTAACAATGGCAGGCGTCTACATAAAGTTATATTTCTTTGCCGCCGAGGATGTTAGTTCATGGTACTTTTCTCTGTTAAAAAATTTCAGTTATTGCAAAATACTAAAAATACCATGATATTTTAGTGTATTTTAGCCTTTTTAAATCTTTTTAATATAGATTTTTTATATTAATTTTTTTTATGTTTGATTTTTTTAATCTAAAAAAGAAGATGAGATTAGGATTTAGATATACCTGCAATGGTTGTATAAGTCGCGGCGGATATTAGGCGTTGAATCTCTCGAACTTGATCATGTGGGAGCCGAGGCAAGGTGAGGTGATTGGAGACAAGACAATATATGTTGCTTGGACTGTGCTTTGTTGCTGCAGTTTGATGGAGATGGTGGTGGCTGCTTGAAGGCTTATGTGATGGAGGCAGCTTGAGATGGAAGCAGCAGTGCCTTAAGTAGCAGCGGACTTGGTTGTCGGATGCTATGCTTAATGGAGACCTGGCTGCTTGTAGATGTGGGCACTTGCAGAGATATATTGCTGGCTTCTTGCGCAGTGTGGATGGAGGGGTTGTGGGCCTTGTGGCATGTTTAGTGATGGATTAGGGTTAGAGAGGCGGCGGCTTGAAGAGAAATGATTTAGACTCTTAGAGTTAAAGGTTTGGAATGTGATTTCTCTGATACCGTGAAAATATTGGAACGGAGGCAAACAATTCAAGTAGAGAGATTGGGTCTGTTGCTATTTATATTATTTCAAGGGAGCGAAATCTTGATACTAAGATGGATAACTTGAGACGATGGACTCGCAGAGCAGGTAATGTGGCTTGGCTTGGATCACTTAGTGTTGTGTGCCTAGGAGAGCCTCTTGCTATTTATATTACAAGGGTTTTATTACATAACCAAAATTACCTTTTTCTCTCCTAACAGCTATCCAACTATGCGCATCTGTATTACCACTCTTCTTTCACATTATCATATGTATATGCACTATAGTTTAATATTATTTTAAAAATATTCTTTGTAATTTTACATAAGTTTGGTGAATTATTCCTGTATTGCTTTGCTATTTTATGGAAACACACATTTAATCTTAAAAAAAAGGCAAAACTGCCTAGGCGGCTATGGGCTAGGCACACCCCTACCTCCAAATACTTCTTTAATCCTTATGCCCATGCGTTGTAGCCAGTGGAACATTTTCTATATATAATAGTCCGTATACAAAATCAGTCATTAATTTATAGTCCTTGTTTTGCTCCTTTGTTTAATTATGTGTAATTAAGACCTTCTCGTTGACACATAATCTAGGAGAGATCGCTTTTAAGGGAATGCATAACTGGTCATTTGCGTATGTTTAGTTTTGTTTATCTCCTTTGTTTATTATAGCATTGGAACTGGTGGGCTTAAACAAATGTGGGATAAACCAACATATTATGAAGGTAAGATCGTAAGAGTTTTGGTGGGAGGGAATGTGTTAATATGGAGAGCAAAATTCTAGCTAGATTTAGATCTGTTTCTTCTTAAACTGTTCTGAAACTGGACTAATCCCATGTGACTTCATTCTAGTTCATACAGGCCAATGCAATAAGATCCTACATGAGAGAGAGAGAGAGAGGGGGGGAGAGAGAGAGAGAGAGAGAGAGAGAGAGCATTTGAATCACACCGATTTAAATTTTTTTTTTACTTCAAAAGTCATATTTAAAGCCTTAGCCCTGTCAACTTACCATTTTGCGATCTTGTTAGCCATATAACTTGGACATCCACTTAGATCGTACGTTGCTTAGCTGTATATTTTATTCTTATAACATGTTTATTAATTATTTATTGTAAAGAAATATCCAGAGTCTGGCATGAGCATGGTTGATCACTATACGGCTATACCTCATGACCTCAGGAGGCATGAATTCTGTGATACAATAGACACCCAGTTGTATACTTCTTCAATTTCTACAATCTTGTAAGCAAAAAGTCGATTAATTATAGAAAAGTCTCAATCTGGTTACTTGGTGTGGGATAGCATCTGCATCTTGTAATCTTAGGATACTGATATTAAATAACATTATTAAGTTGGTGTTTTTTGTGGAGTTTACTTTCAAGGAAAAGAGCTTGCTAAGTGTTAATAAAGCTTGATACTTGCAACAAAACTTGTAATATGGTTTTAATTATTCATCATTAACTATACTTATTTATTATGATTGTCTCCTTTTTCTGCCCTCTGCATCCCTCCCCCCTCCCCCCTGTCTAACCACTCTGCATTTTATCTGGTTATTTTTTTCTGTTGGGATATAATATCACATTGATAGGTTTTATTACATCTGAAATTTGACTCAGGGCACACGACTCGGGAGCTCAGATCCTAAGGGCTGTTTCAGTAAGTAATAATCCTTACTATACAGTGGTCTTCTGTTCCTTTTTCCTTTTTTGGCTATATATGGAGCAGAAATTCTGATGTATAGAAGATATTTTCCATTATACAATGAAATTGTGGTTGTAGAAAACACAAATTGTATAAAAAAAAGAATATTTACTCTGTGCATGAAATAGCCAAAGCTTAAAATAATCTTTCTGAAGACATCGAAATATGATAATTACAAGGCTTTGCTTATCGATGATGCTCATCATGAATCTTTCCTTTCAAATGACATCCAAGCAAGTAACGGTAGGCTCAGACAAGTTTACCTATGAAAGCCAGCGTTCCTTACATGATTCTGAAACAATATGTAAAGCTAAAACTATACTCTTGTTCACTTCTTTTCGCAAAAGTACTTGTGTCATTTTCTATAGTAAATTTCTATTATTATTGACATGCCAGTTGATCATAGTAATCATTGTCATCATAATCATCATAGCCATTTACTTTTCAGAAATGTCTGGCTATGGAAAACAGCTGTAGAGTGACATGATTTAATGAGATACCCCCCCCTCCCCTCCTCCTCCTCAAGAAACTAACTACTAACATTAATCCTCTACGACTTACCACATTTCTGCCCATGAGACCATGGACAAAAGATTCTAAATGAATTGGGAAGGTATAGTTTAAAGTGGGCCTCACCTTTGGAGCACAATGTAAGAAAAGAGCCAAACCTGCGAGTTGAAAGAGAGAGGCACTTATTCTTTCTTTCTTTTCTTTTTACTGCTACTACTACACCTTTTACTGCAAGTTCAAAGAGGGGCACTTATCTTTCTTTTTGAATGATGGCGGTATCCTGAGACTTCCCACTACCCACCTCTTCCATTACAATCCGAGGCACAACCTGGGGTTACAATTACTTTTCTTCATTCTCGGTTTTTTTCCTTCCAATTATGAATATATATTAAAACTAAATATTCTTTTTGTGCAGTTCTTAAAATCATTTTGAGCATACCTCCTCATGCATAAGACCTTTAATTTTCTGAGCGTTTTCTGATGTCAGTTTTTTACTTAAATCTATAAAATATGTTTTGAGCTGTGATGTTGTTTTGTTTATGCTATATGAATCTCGCTGTTTATAACTGCTGACATTTCCATTTGGGAAGGTAAAATCCCTTATCTGCTATTGAGTTCTGATTTCAACATCCTTGGCCTTCACCTGATAAATTGGTAGAACCTTAGGCTGGACTCTTTATCCAAATTGAATAAGTTAAAATTTCTAAGAGAGCAGAATAGATGACAAACAAATGAAGAAAATTGTGGAAAGAGAAGAAGAAAAGAGGAGGAAAGCCATACTGACTGCCTTGTTCTATAGCGTGTCAAGCACTGGGCACTAGGCAGCCCTCTTGAGATGTGAATGAGAATTTATCAGGGTCTTCGTCTTACTATTCCACATATATATCTCCTATAAGCATTCAAAGATCCTTCATGTACTAAGCAACATCCAATCATGCTCTATAATCAGGCAACAAAATCACATTTACAAAGACATGGCTTAAATAGTTAAAATGTTTTTTTCCTCGAAATATAATTTTTTTATATGGTAAAACACATACAATCATGAACTATAAAACATGATTTGTCTTTCCGTTCTGTTCCAATTCTTCAAAAGGATAGTTAAACTTCATTTTAAAAGGTTTACACATAACTAGCATAGAAACATATATTATTGTGATCAATGAACATATCCTATAGTTCATTTTGATTGTTCATAGTTCTGATACATGATGATTCTTCTTTAATTCTAATATACTGAAATTACAGTTCTATTCCATTGAGTTGTGAACTTATGATGCTTTTCTTCTCTAGTGGATTTATATATTATATAATTATGTTTGTCTCTTTTTTTTAGATATTGGACTCCCTTCAGGGAAGTCACTTTTCCAACTTCAAGCTGAAAGAATTTTATGTGTTCAAAGACTTGCAGTTCAATCTTCAGATGGTAAGATCTGTCAACGACTTGACAAATTTGGTCTTTATGCTGACTGTCAGGTTAAATTTTACATGCTGTATATGGCAGGTTCAGCTGGATTTTCACCAATCCACTGGTACATTATGACTAGTCCATTTACTGACGATGCTACTCGCAAGTTTTTTGAAAGCCATAAGTATTTTGGCTTGGAAGCTGATCAAGTAAAATAAACTTTATAAAACCTTTTTTTCGTTTTGCATAATGGAATTCTCTTCAGCTGACTTCTTTTCATTGTTCCATGAAGGTCACCTTTTTCCAACAAGGCACTATTCCATGTGTTTCTCAGGATGGTAGGTTTATCCTGGAGACTCCATGCAAGGTATAGACCCTTCTTTCTTATGTATATAAGAATTAAAACTAGTATTAACTATTCCCAGGGGGTGGGAGGGTTGGCAAGGAATGGCAATTGTGACATGGAGATGGTCATGTTATCCTACTTGATTCTCATGTTATCCTTAGAGTCCTGCTTATAAAGAAATATCATCATACCAACTTAGTGTGTTGCTGTTGCATGGGCATGGTTATGGATTTATGGTGATTCATGACAAAATAATAGGACACAATGATATGACAATTCCAACAAGGACATGTGTGCATATATTATGAAATGTTGATCACCTGGTAAGTATCTGAATAGAACACTATAATATGGATTTCATGATACTATTCTAGTAATAAACCAATAATTACTTGAAGAATTCTCATCTTTTATTACAATGGAAGAAAATTATATAAACGTATTTGCAAATTAATTTAGATTTTTAACGCATCATCAAGGGTGCAATAGATTCTTTAAGTGTTAATCTTGAACACACTATCTTCCCATAATTCTCTCAAACTAGGATTGGTCCTAATCGGCAGGTTTTTTTCTAAATATTTTATGAAGTGTTACTTCACAATCAACTTCATTTATTAGCAAAAGGCAGATGAAGGTGATGAGTCCTAAATATGCACTTACATATTGGTTAGTCTACAAATTCTACTATTCTGTTGAAAAATATATTTGGCACATATCCATCAAGTGCAGGAGTATCCATGTATCCCATTGGTATGCCTTTGATATTGTAGTATACATTCCTTATAGCCAACAATCCAACCAGTCTAAAACACATTTAATGATCAATAAACAATATCTGGTCTCATTTTATCACTAGATTATTAAACAAAGTTAGATCTCGATTTGTCCCTCATCAACTTATCCCTAAATTTATATTAAGAAACGAATGAAAAACCAGTGGCTATCTTGCCGAAGGGATCAACCGAAAAAATTGAAAAAGGGGAAAGATTCATATTTCTTATCGATTTGGTGACAATACCAAACATAATTACGGTAGAAAGTTTTTTCAAGGAAAACCGACGTATAAGGACATGCATGATGAGGAACAATCATGATGAGAAGCCGGAGTGCTAATAAGTGAATTTGTAGTTATCCGTGGAGCAATTAGAAGCAATCATGTTAAGATAAATTAATTTCTAATTGTCTTCTGGGATGCTTTAGGGTTGGCACCAAGCCTTTGTTGCTTCCTGCTTGCATTATTATACTCATTCCAAGCTTTCAGCAAGATATTAGTGTGTGTTGGTGCATAAAATATTCTGCTAGTTAATTGCATGAGGCCAAAGTTATTGTTAAACTATAATCATGAAGAACATTAGCAGAATGAAGAAAAGAAAAAAAGGTTCCACATTCAGATCACTTTTGTTAGCTTGGTTCAATCATCTATTATACTAAAGTCCAGAGAGATTCCCACAAACATCATCTGCATCATCGACTGAAAAATGTTTCTGTGGTCTTGTATTGGTGCCTGTATACCTGGCAATTAAAAGAGAATTTAATCAAAGGGCAACTATGCTCCATTTTGCTAAAGATAGGAGAATGAAAACGTTATAAAGGGTTTGTAAACATTGAAGAAGAAAGATGGGTCTGGAACCTGTTATTTTTGGTGAGCACCAGAAAAGAGGAGCTGGAAAGGCTTTGAAGGCAGCATGACTCCAAAGACAACATATCTGGAGTCTCCAACACTGCCCTCACTTGGAAGGCGATACACTGTTTTACTTGTGGAAAACAATTGATGATCATTTTTCTTATGTATACTGTGGAATTTGAACCCAAGATCTTTTATCTCTGGTGCTTTGATACTGTTAGAATACCCGTGTTCTAAATGGGTTTCATATATGTAATTAGATGCAAAATAGGGGTGTAATAGTTAAATGACATTGTGTATATAAAAAGGAGGATTAGGATTAGTCCATTCCATCCATTACATGCCCTAATCTCTCTCTCTCTCATGGTATCAGAGCCCCTGAACCTCTCATTTCTTTCCAAGATCTAATCCTAGCCATTCATCAAACAAAACAGATCTAATCCTAACCACTCACCCAAACTCTAACCCTAGCCGCCACTAACCCTAACCTCACCTCACCGTGCCCTAGCAGCCTCGCTAGAGCTTGCCGGACCTCCAGGAGCCTCGCCGGAGGCGTCTCAAGCTCAATCGAAGCTGAGGGATACATCGATCTTGATGGCTGCCATCTAAAGACTTGAAGTTCGTCGATCTCATCAAGGCATCCATCGATCTTGTCGTTGAAGACATGAGGACCTGATTTGGAGTCGACTTGCTGCCTTTTGTGTCATTTTGAGTTCGACTTATTTTTGGTGTCGATTTGGCAGTTGAGCCTCAGTTCTTGGTGTTCTTGATGTTTTCTTCCTTCTTCACTGTTCTTGGTTGTTCTCGGCTGAGTTTGCCAGTTTTTTGGCAATTTTTGGGAATTCCTTGATCTATTTGGGGCTGATTTGGAGTTTTTGCCATGGATTGTTATGTTGGTTGTGTTGTTGAGAGCTTTGTACTTTCGGAGATTGTGATCCGATTGAGTTTGGTGTTTACTTGATTTGTGATTGTTTGTTTGATTGTTTGGATATTGGGACGTAGATTGTTGGGAGGCCGATTGTTGCGATTCCTTTCTTTTTTGAAAGGAGTATCTTGAAGGTAGATTGTTAGGATGTTTCTTGAAGGTGGTTCTTGGTTAAGGAGTATCGGAGATCTTGAGTAAAATAGAAGGGAAGTCGATCTCGTTGACGGATGTTTTAGCTATCAAGATGGTGGATTTCAAGCTTGATAATTAGAATTTCCATACTTGGAAGCTCATAGTGGAGCGTTATATCAAGGGGAGGAGAAAGAACGATCACTTGACGAAGCCTCTCCCTGATCCGATTACCGCCGATTGGGAGGCGGATGATGCACAACTTAGTCAATTTATGCTTAGCTTGATGGAGTGACAGATCATGGATGAGCTTGTCCGCTTGGGATCCATGAAGACAATTTAGGATCAGCTCCATGAGCTTTATTTATCGCAGTAGAGTCTCTTGAAGGCCTATGATTTGGTGCATCAGTTGTACAAGATTCAGTAAGGAACTCATTTACTGCATCAGTATTACTTAAAGTTTCGGCGTCTTGTCCAGCTGGTCTCGGAGCTGTTCCCAATCACTAATGACGTGAAGATGATGAGGTGACACGAGGCCTTTCTTGTGATCATTTTTCTTGATAGGCTACGACCCGAATACCAGTTTGCACGTCCGGCCTTGGAAAGGAAGAGATTACTCTTGCGGCCACTTATCACACACTTCACCGAATATTTCAGTCGGAGATTACCGATGAGCAGCCTTCCTCTGGCGAGCACAGTGCATGTATCAGGTCGGAGAGTCCTTCCACCTACTTTCCACGAAGGAGGAGCAGGCCGTAGAGGAGGTAGAGTCGGAGGCAGAGGCCGATGAGAGTCATTTTTGTGACCACTCCATTAGGAGGGACATATTCCCAGTACCTGCTGGAAGTTGAACGACCTTAGCCTGCCAGCCCTGCTGCCCATGCATATGTTGGGATTTCATCTTCTGCATCATCCACCACTTATCATCCGAGAGTTCCGTCAAGTCTATGGAGGAGGAGATTGCTTGATTGAGCTTTCTTATGACCTTGTCTGCTTCTAGTAGCCATGCTGGACCGGCTACATCCCGGGTTTCAGCCGTGACCACTTTGGGTCTCTTGAGAGGTAACCATACAACTTTTATTACTTCGATTTATGTATGTTGTCTCCGGGTGATCGATACAGGAGTGACAGATCATATAACAGGAGATATGCATATTGTCTTCGTGTAGGCTAAGACCTAGGTGTAACTCAGTGACCTTAGCAAACAACACCAATCTGCCATAGAGGGAGTGGGGTTAGTTCGTGCCACATCCTAATTACCTCTCTCTATTGTCTTATACTTGCCTGTCTTTCTTTTCAACTTACTTTCTACTAGTCAGCTGACTCGAGATTTGAACTATGACGCAACTTTCTTTCCTGCTGGATGTGTTTTTCAGGAGCTTAGGACGAGACAGACGATTGGCATAGGTACCGAGGTTGACGGGTTGTACACCTCAATCAGCATCCACGCCCTCTAGCCAGCCTAACAACATCCACGCCCTATAGCCTGCCAGTATCCACATTTGTTTTTGATGCCCATTGTTGGTTTGGTCATCCCTCTCTGCAAACCTTGAAGAGAATTGTTCCCTCTCTTGGCACTTTGTTTAGTTTTGTGAGTTGGGTAAGTATCATCTCTCTAACTACCCATTTTGTATTTATATGTGAGCTGAATACCTTTTTTGTTTAGTTCATTCAGATGTTTGGGGGCCATGCCCTTCTGTTGTCCAAGGAGGCTTTCGCTACTTTATGATTTTTATTGATGATTTTTCTCGAGTCTCGGGGTTATATTTGATGAAATTTAGGAATGAAGTGTTTTCTCTTTTCCAGATCTTTTGTTCTGAAGTTCAGACTCAATTTGGGGTCAATATTGGTACCTTGAATAGTGATAATGCCCAGAAGCATTTTAGTACATCCTCTAAGGAGTATATGGAGAAACTTGGTATTATTCATGAATCTTCTTGTTCTTATACCCCAACAAAATGGGATGGCAGAAAAGAAGAATACGCATTTGTTAGAAGTCATTCGTATCTTTTTATTTCATATGCGAGTGCCTAAATCCTTTTAGAGGATACAGTTTTTATTTCTAATTACTTGATCAATCGTATGCTCCTTTTGTTCTGGATGGACATATTCCTCATTCTATATCGTTCCCTTCGATGGTCTCTTCCTCCTTATTTTCGTGGGTTTTTGGGTGTCTGTTTTGTCCATGATCTACAATCTGGGGATCTAAACTGGACCCCAAGGCTATTAAGTGCGTTTTTCTTAGGTACTCTCAGAATCAAAAAGGATATCATTGTTATAGCCCTGGGTCACATCGTCGATTATATCGGCTGATATGACTTTTCATGAGTATACCCCATACTTTTCTATATCTCATACTCCTATAGATATGGACAATAACTTTCCTTTAGATATATCATATCTTCTGTCATAAGAGCATCCTTTTTGAGTCGGTTAATTCTCCACCCCGTGTTGAAGGTCATCCGTAGTCATTGTATGGCTTGAAACAATTTTCTCAAGCATCTCGAGCATGGTTTGAGAAGTTTACTGAGGTTATTTCGTTTGGCCTCAGACGGTGTGCTCATGACCATTTGGTGTTCTACTGTAATAACACTAATGGCCTTCGCATTCTATTGATGGTATATGTTGATGACAGTGATTACTGGCGATGATGTGGCTGGTATTGTACAACTTAAGCACCACTTTCAAACAAAGTTTCAGATTAAGAACCTTGGAACCTTTAAATATATTTTTGGGTATCGAGGTTGCTTGATCGAAGGATGTCATTTATATCTCACAGCGAAAATATATGCTTGATATGCTGACTGAAGCCGGGATAGGGTGCACAGACCCATAGAGACCCCGATGGATTCTAATACTAAGCTGCTTCTGGGACAAGATGATTTGTTTGAAGATACCAACGATTGGTCTGTAAGATGAATTACCTCACCGTCACTCGACCTGATATCGCATATCCTGTTAGTGCTGTGAGTCAATTCATGGCCGATCCTTGAGTTGCTCGTTGAGAAGTGGTGATTCAGATACTTCGATATTTGAAGAATGCTCCAAGGAAGGGTCTACTGTATTTAGATCATGAACATTCTCGGATAGCAGAATTTACTGATGCAGATTGGGCAGGGTCTCCATCTGACCGCAGATCTACTACAGGATATTGCGTATTTGTAGGAGTTAATTTGGTCTCCTCGAAGAGTAAGAAGCAGAGCGTGGTGTCTCGTTCCAGTATTGAATCAGAGTACCGAGCCATGGTGAATACTACTTATGAGCTTGTATAGATCCGCTTTCTGCTTGGAGAGCTTGGCTTTGAGCCCACTTCCTTTATGCAACTATATTGTGATAATAAGGCTGCAATCTATATCGCATCTAATTCTGTATTCCATGAGCGAACGAAACACATCGATGTTGATTGCCACTTTGTGATGGGGAGGATTGAAAATGGAATCATCGACACTTACTAAGTTCAATCTGCTCATCATTAGCGGATTTATTTACAAAACCTTTGGAAAGGAATATAGTGCATCTTATTTGTAACAAGTTGGGTATATATGATATGTATGCTTCAGCTTGAAGGGGTGTTAGAATGCCCGTATTGTACGCGGGTTTCATATATGTAATTAGATACTATGTAGGGGTGTAATAGCAAAATGATATTGCTTATATAAAGAAGATGATTAGGATTAGTCCAATCCATACATTACATTCCCTAATCTCCCTCTCTCTCGCTCACAGATACCATATTGTAACTTTACCCAGAATCTTAAGCTAACCAAGTGTTTTGTTAGGGGTTTATGCAACACGGGTTCGGATAAGGATACGTGATACGATATGATACACATATGTGGATTCACAATTTTCCAAAATCCTAGGACACAGATACGTTTTTATATCGATTTTAATTAAAAAAATATAAATATATCATAAGATATACATATAAATATATAATAATATAAATAAATAACGGTAATATGTTAGATATAATATGCACTTTCAAATTTTCGAGAGCCTTAGTTTTTGAGAGAAAGAGGAGAGGCGTCGATTCGAGAGAGGTTGGTGGATACATTTACAAAACCGAGCGGATCCGAAAGAGTCCGAGAGCTTCCAAGAGTTTTGGACTCAGATTCGCGATTGGGGCCAATTCATGACGCATTTACAAGTATCCGTGCTTCATAGGGTGGCGTGGGGGGGGGGTAGGCCAATGATTATAGTATACTGCAACTTCCAACTCTTACAAGACAGTCATCAAATATTGACATTATACCTCAACATGTATTGTTTTGGAAGTTGGTAATGTTGGCCAGCATATCTTCATTGCCTTGTAACTGTATTAAACAATTCTAACTATCATTTGATTCATCTCCTTCACAATTACTTTATCAGGCATTATGGATTTGATACATATCTCTTTGACTGTTTCATTTGTTTCCATCATTTTCTGTGCCTCGCTAATATGGTGAAAGCCGTCTTCTATGATTTTCAATAGTTGTTGCCTTCATCCTCTTAATTTCAAAGACACTGAAACTTTTTTGTGCTCAGGTGGCAAAAGCTCCTGATGGAAATGGAGGATTATATTCTGGTAGAATTTTGGAACTGTAGTCTACAATGTTGCTTATTTACACTGATCAGTTATTTAATAGCTCTTACATTTTTTCAGCTCTAAAGTCGTCGAAGTTACTAGAAGATATGGCTATGAGAGGCGTAAGATATGTAGACTGTTATGGAGTTGATAATGCCCTGGTAAGATATTTGGTTGGTCAAAATATCAGTGAACTGTATCTGTGTGTAATATATGTCTAATTATCTGAGAGCAGGTCCGTGTTGCAGACCCAACATTCCTGGGATACTTTATTGATAAAGGTGTAGCGGCAGCTGCAAAAGTCGTAAGGAAGGTAATGCACACCTTTTCATACACTTTGGCATAGTTTGTAGTATAGAGTATAGACAGCTACTGTACAATGTGATTGCAAGGCTATTTCACCTTAAATGCTGCCCAGCTTGGTCTCTCCTTCCATCATTTTGTTTGAGCAATTTTTTTTATTTACCCTCGTGACTTACGAGATGCTTCTCAGCACATGTATTATAATTTCAAAATATGTTTTATCCACTCTAAGTATTTTATTTCAACCATCTGGTCTATTTCCGTCATGTATCCACTGAATGTTCCGTTCACTCCTCTCTATTTAAGGCAGCACCTGTTTATCTTTGTCTAGAGGTTGATCGTCAAAGACGGTGGCGTGTCTTGGGTTGGGAGGGCGGCAGGGGTAGGAGGGATACTGTTGTGAATTATTAAAAAATTTCATTAGCGAAGATCATTGAGTTTTCCTTTGGAACCTATAAATCTCTATAGTTGGTCACTATAAAAATTGCAACAATTTACCTGAATCTGTATTGATCATGGATTTATATATTTATTACGTAGGTTGTGATAAAAGCCATATATATCGTGTATTACTTGTATATAGATTGTAGACACTTACTGCACATACAATTGTTTTCCCATCCTCATTCTAGTTTGTGAATGATTTAATGTAACAGACCTTCGAACTATTCTGAGATAATTTTTAACTGCTTGTACTATGTATCCAAGCAAACTTTCTTTATAGTGATGCGGCCATATTTTGCATAATTTTGGCTTTGAATTGTCCTTTGCTTGAATGAATCCATTCAGTTCAGTTTCTTCTTTGGACATTAATCTAATATTTATGATCTTTGAATTCAGGCATATCCACAAGAGAAAGTAGGAGTATTTGTCCAACGAGGCAGAGGCGGGCCTCTTACAGTTGTTGAGTATAGTGAAATGGATCCATCAATGACTACAAATATCAATCAGACAACTGGCCGACTTCGATATTGTTGGAGTAACGTAAATTTCTATTAACCTGATTTCATGAATTTAGGGCTTACTTTCTGACTTTTTAGGCAACATTATATGGTGAAACTCAAATATGGAAACATTAATAGTTATTATCTGGAACTTGGAAGTATATTTTGTCACTTTGATCCATAAAAGAACCGACTAAGATCATTGTCACAATCTAATATATTCGTTCCTAGCAAAAAAATACTCACAGATTCCAAATGATGTTTCTTGATATACACTTTGCATTTGAACATCAAATAGCTTTATTGTCCAAGGTAATTTTCATCTATATTGTTAGGTAGTCAATGTTGAATTTGCTGCAAAATTTAAATCACCAACTTTCAAGGGTTGCAGAGTTTATAGGCGTGAGAATCTAGGAGGTCACAAGTTATAGGCATGCAATCAACACAAGAGAAGTTCAACCCTATATAAGTAGTGTTTGACTAGTGAATAGCAACGTCTGGATTATATTTTGACAGGTTGCATTTCAGACTCTTCTAATCCATGTCGACATTCTATTCTATCAGCCTTATTGTGTCTGATCTGTGATACCATGGGAAGCAAACGAGGGCAAATCTCTAGAATGGTTTAATACGGAATTAGGGTAAAAAAGTAGCAGTGGTTTTTGATTTGTAGTGAAAGTAACGAAGAGAAGGATAGATGGATTGGAGACACTATAGTAAATAAGAGGAGCATAAATATGGAAATTGTCATCTAGCTCTGGATTAATTGCATTTCTAACAAAAGTCAATACTGCAAGAATGGTGAAATGAAAGCGCTTACCAAATACATTCAAATCTAGTATATGAGACATGGTTCATCACATCATAAATTCTTTATAGACCACATCATAAAATTCAAGAAACAATTATTGTGAATGGATTCTATGAAGAGAAGAAATAATTGCTATTCCAACAAAAGCCAATACTGCAGGAACGGAGAAATGAAAGTTCTTATTACAATAACATTCGAATGTAGTATATGAGACAAAGTTTATCACATCATTAAGTTCTTTTTTTTGCCAAAGACCACGTCATAAAATTCAAGAAACTATTATTGTGAATAGATTTTAAGAAGAGGTAGAATTAGAACACATCTTGAATCAAGTAAGAGAAATAAAAATAGGAAAAAGATGTTTGGATGTCAGGTGTATCTCTTACGGTTCATTATAGGAATTCTAAAGAAGAATCATTATGTGCGCACATCTTCCTCACAATGATGACATAATTATGGGAATTGCCAATTTATTGGAAAGTCTATTGTACAAAGTTAAGCAAGAAACAATATAATGACAAGACTCCCAACTTGTGGGAACACTTCTCCAACACGCATCTGAGAAACTCACCCTTCTAATACACTTAGGACAATATGCTGAACCAAAATCTCACTTACGGACTTTTATAACAAACAAGTAATCCTTTTACTGGAAGCATCTTCCCTTGCAGTTTCTTCATCTGTTTTTTCCTCTCTTTCTTTTATTGATTAATAAGTGTTTAAATATCTCAATGCCAAGAGGGAAATATCTTATATTATTTAACTTGACACCACATAACCTATGTTCATGACAGATCCTGATGCTTTATCCAGCACAACCGTAGGTTTGCACAAGATATATATAGTTGGGGACCTGGGCTAGCAAATATCTTGTTCTATTTATATTATTATATACCATGCGGAGCACATTAGCACCATCATAGAAACCCAAAAAAGAGATAATGACACAAAAAAATCTCAGCACTCGACCTTGTCAGGTCCAGCAGGACAAATTCAACTAAGGGATTGTTGACCCCGACTTTCTCCATAGCTCTTGTATATTTTTATGATAAGTTTTCTCCCTTAATTTGTATACCTTTTGGTTACCATGTGATTAACTTGTGAGGTGGTCTGCATATTGTTCTCACTTCTCACTCATTATAGTTTATCTCTAATCATGGTCTTATGTCTGCCTCATATTTCTTTTAGGTGTGCTTACATATGTTCACTCTAGATTTCCTGAATCAAGTAGCAAATGGCCTTGAAAAGGATTGCATGTGAGTTATTCCTTGTACTCCATTTCTTCAGACAACCAGTTCAACTTTCCTTTTCATCTTTTTTTTTATATATAGTTTCACTTGGATGGAATCTGCAAGCGTTTGCTTTACCCTATTTACACTTATTAGGATAAATGCTTCTGTAGTATTGCTTATTGTACTATATGGACCATTTTTATTTCTAATCTGCTGTTCTATCTTTATTGAGTCAAGTTTCTTCAAAAGAAAAGAAAAAGAACAAGAAAAAGAAATACTTAGTTGAGTCAATTGTATTACATGGACTCTCCAATGCTTCAATTATGGAGTTGTTGTTTCTAGTACGTCTTCTCAAGGTTAAAATTTAGGCTAATTTTTTATATACCATGAACTTTAGCATCCTTGATATTATAATCATAAACTTAATAAGCTGCTAGAACATACTATTAACTTTTTTCCTTCGTTGCAATAAAGTATGATCTGTAAGTTAGCCATCAAAATCTGTTAATGTAGATATAATCTGAGTAACGTGACCACTAAATCCCTAAATTACCTTTTTGTTGCTCTCTCTCTCTCTCTCTCTCTCTGTGTGTGTGTGTGTGTGTGTGTGTGTGACCATTTCGGACCTTGGCCAACAACCAGCCACAGTGATGGCTTAAGGGGTTGTATCCATACCATTTTTTATGTACAAGTGTGCCCTTACCCTGTAGATGAATTGTATTTTTGCCACGTACATTCCTTTCTCCAACTTTAAGAGTCGTGATATTAGTTGAGAAATTTATTGATTAAAATTTTCTATAATTAGTCACATTCAATCCCTATTTAATTTTCTTATTTATTCATGTTAATAGAAACTTCTTTCTGGCAAGGCAAATGGAGTACGATTAAGCCATGCATAAAATATGTAGAGTAAGATGGAAGGAATATAGGAGTTTGGGGTAGGTTTGGATTGGAGGAAGATATGTGAGCAAGATGGTTAGAGGTAAAGATACACAGACATAAAGAAGTGTTTGGAAGAGTAGATGTTGCTGATTAAATGGAGAAGAGGAAAAAGATGGAGGGGTAGTTTTGCCTCTGATGAGAGGAAAGACAGGAGGTAGAAGAGATGTTAGAAGGGTGAGAAAGAAGTGGTGGAAATGATCGTATGGTAAAGAGGAGGAAAGGAAAAGTCTTGGGGATAGATACGAGAAAACAATGTTGTGATGAAAATAGGTGGAGAGGGATGAGGATGAAGAAGAGAAAAGAAAAGGGAAGATTAATCGGTCCATCCCTTGGAAATTTGGTCAACAGACATACCTCGTAAGTTTTAACATATTAGCATACCTATTTTCAACAAAATAAAAACCCATAATAGTCGTATCCATGTTAGTACCCTTATGAAGGGCAAATAAATAAATCAAACCTACAACATTGCGGGGGGTTGGGGGGGTGAGTTGGTGGAAAGATAAGGTCAAAGATGAGAGATATTTTGGGTTAAAACCTTTTGGATGGTTGAAACCGTTAGCCCACAATTACCCACAATTACGGTGTAATACACACACTTCAACTATTGTCAGGTTAGAAAGTGAATGGCATAGAGAAGATCACATACGCTTCTTAAACTTTTTAAAATCCACTGTCTCTGAATTAGTTTAATAAACTAGAGATAAAACTCTTTTTGAAAAGAAGAGCAGTGAGCTAACAACATCGCGTAGAAATGAAGAGCAGTGAGCTAACAACAATATCCAGATAGGTGATGGTGTCCAATGAACTGGTAATCACTTTGTCCCCAAAAGTTTTGAAGGCAATTGAGCATGGAGCTAAAGGCGTGAGTAATAGGTTGGAACAGTATTAAGCAGGGATGAGGTGATTCAAGATGATGTGAAGTATTCCCGCTGAAGTTGATCTCGCAGCAGCAAATAACAGTACTTACAGTCCTATTCCTTTCATCTATGTGGGCCAAGCCAGGAGTTGAATCAGCTTTATAAACTTGCGGGGAGGTCAAGAACGAAATGCATTATCATTTATTAGCTAACCCGATCTCTTCTAACGTGCTGGAGAAGTCCATTTTCAAAGCTAAAAACACCTATGTAGACAATGCTTTACTCAATCGGGGACACACATGCAGAATTTGAAAAGTTGTGCGGGTGGATTGGGCACTTTATTGGACATACTGACCAAATTGATTCTCATATTGTTTGGAGAGATTGATATAGTCCTCGGTAATACCATAGGAGCTTAAAATGAAAATTACTTAGTGGCTCAACCAGTTCCCCTCCTTGCAACTGTACAATCATTTTGCAACTTTGAAAATGAACACATAGACAGATGATGAATCGAGACATTATTTTATTGGCACGTATCACCTCCTATAAAACAATCCACTTTTGGTGTTGAACCACTCCACATATTGCTGTCCTTCTTGATATTAAAGCCTGTGTTTGAGAAGAAACCAGATGGTAACAACAGTGTGAAGATGTTCTACCATGATGTCAGAATGATGAAGAGAAAGAAAAACACTTAGGAATGAAGTATGGGAATACATTAGATTATGTAGGTAATGGTTAGCAAGCGATGTTAGGAATGTTCTTTACAAGCCATCTATTCAAATGCGGGTTAAAAGCATGTGTTTACTACCGTTCATGTTGCTTGAGTTTTAGCATGAAGCAACCTATGGTACTCTGAGAATGAGTTCTCTCTTGCTTATGGTTTAGTGAGTTCCCATTCTTTTATGCGTTCTTGAGTTCCCTACTTTATCTTGTACTCTTTCATGGATCTGGTGATAACCGCCTTCCCATTCTTGTACATCACTGTTCTTGTCAATTTTGACTCCTAATAGCCTATCACAAATCGATGAAAGGAGGGTATGAAAAATATGGAAGATTTTTAAAAGCTGAAGTCCCTACAAATGAAGTAATTTTTATTATTTAGTCTAATTTCAACTGAATTGCCTAAATGTAGTTCATCTATTATGCTGATTTTCTTATGCAACTTATTAATGTATATGATGTCTGGGTTCCATTTTTTTTGTATAAATATATTATTGTATCAGTGCTTATAATTGGAACCTAACTTACAATTTTTCTCTGCACGTCCCATATAATTTGTCGTCGTAATGTTGATATCCAATAGTGATTTACACCATGGAACTTCTTTAATTATATGTACATATCTTACATGGTTGATATATGGATTTGAATGCAGTTACCATCTCGCTGAAAAGAAGATCCCTTCCATCCACGGTTATACAATGGGTTTAAAGCTTGAGCAGTTTATATTTGATGCTTTTGCATATTCTCCTTCAACAGCTCTTTTTGAGGTTCGTTATTATTTACCCACTTTACCCACTACCACACGTTAGTTTTTGTGCCTGTCATGCCTTATTTTTTCTCCTCCCCCCTTCTTCCCATAAATCAATCCTATTAAAATTTCCTTTTCGCGAAAAGGAATAATGACGGAAAAATAAAGATGTTGAAGCATGTCACTAGAAACTTTTCTCATCCTGCATATTGATAAATAACAGGTGTTGAGGGAGGAGGAGTTTGCACCGGTAAAGAATGCAAATGGTGCGAGTTACGACACTCCTGACAGTGCTCGGCTAATGCTTCTTCGGCTTCATAGTCGATGGGTGGTTGCTGCTGGTGGCTTCTTGACACATTCTGTGCCATTGTATTTGACAGGTACTCTTCCATCGATTTCCATATGATTTTTTTTGGTTTAATACATATTTTGATGTTAGATATATAAATGTATTATTTTAATGAGTATATGTGGCCCAAACCTTTTTGAATGTATGCGTTTGATGGGAAAAGAACTTATTCTGCCTATAAAAGATAGGGAACAAAGGGCACAAAATTGGCTGTTTTCCTGCAGGATGCTTAAATTGTTGAACTCTAAGAAGCACGAATCTAGATAATACGAGCTGGATTCACGTACCCGCAATTTTCCAAAAGTTTGGGATAGGATTCGTTTGGATATTTGGAATAGGATTCATTTGGATTAACTGTTTTTTTTGTTCACACACGCACACAATGTCTCTCTCACACACAGAATAACCACACAATATATTTTTAGCAAAACTAAACAAGAATACAATTCGTTGGCGTTGATACATAAATGGTTGATGTCTCAACCATTGTAAATGTTTGATCCATCTAGAATACAATATACATTTTGGGATGTGCCAGAAAAATATCCACAAGTATCCTTAATGAATAAAAAAATCCAACATGTGATACAACTTCGATACAGATCTGATACGGATTTGTCTCCTCGACGATGAATGCGTACAACATAGGTTGAATTAACCTTTTGTTTCGTTCTAACTTCATAGTGCACCTATTATTCTTCAAACATCAGAATGTAAGTCGTGGCTCGTTCTATATGATTGTTCCATCAGAATTCAATTTATGATCCTCCTGTTGCAAAATTAACTATAGTAAATCCAAAGTTGTTACTAAATCAATTATCGATCGACGCCTTTTAACTATCTTATAGCAGATTAAACATTTAGAGGTTTATTATAAGAGGATATTGATGAAATTTATGATTCGGACACCCAACCAAATACTGTTGTTATGTTTCTTCTGCATTTTAAAGCCTGTAGATTTTGATCCTTAGCACACTCGAGTCTGCCTTATATTACTTTCATCACAGGTTGGGTAACCCCACCCCCACCCCACCCTCACAATGAAAACCGCCACAAAAAAAGAAGAAGAAAAGGGAAAGAAAGAAAATAATTATAAATAAAAACAAATAAATTGTGCTGATACACACATGACCAGATTAGAACAAGGCAACTTTTACGTGCATATAGGCATGTAATCATGTACAAACATCACACAAAGAATGGTAATATTTCCTTTCTAAAATGAGAGGGTGCTGGGTTCATTTCCTAAGAGGGCCGCATCCAAAAAAAGGGCAGCAAGGAATATAAATATAAAAAATCTGCAGCAAAGAAGCAAACTGGCTGTAACTGATTAATAAAAGAAGATAAAGCAAGACAAAGCACCAAACAGCCATCAGAATGCCTGAAGGATTGTGAAAAATAATGAAACGGCTACATATCACAAAGTGAATAAACCTGTATGATCATAGATCACCTCCCGAACATGGATTTCTTGTAAAATACACGGTTATTAGCATTGTGGTTTATGCAATTTTACAGTAGTGAATCAAATAACCACATAAGGATTTGATTCTTTAGAGGACTGACTAGTTGATTTACGGAAAACTTCCTTCAACTATATGAATTCCTCAAAAAGAAAATTCTAATAGCACATTGCAGGATTAGTAACACTATTAGTGTTTTCAGGCCTCTAACACTGTTACCTCACCCTAATATATGAATCTGAGTCGCATAGACTTGATAGCTTCCCTAAGAAAATAGTAGATTACAAATATGATCTTAAACACAAAGCATAGTGGATTACAATGATGGGGAACATGAACACCATGCTACCACCTGTCCTTGATGACTCTGGGTTGTCCTTTATGATGAAGGTTAATGCAAATGTCTCATACAATTTGTTGTGTGTTATTTCCAAAATCAGAATTAATGCCTTGTACCCAAGACTTGGCTACTGCTACTTTCAATCTTAAATAACAGCTCTTGGTTTCAGGTGTGGAAATCTCACCTCTTTGTTCTTATGGTGGAGAAAATCTTGAAGCTATATGTCGTGGAAGAACATTTCACGCGCCAAGTGAGATCTCCTTCTAGTCCGTGCTATTGCTTGGAAATTTCATCAATATGAATCTGTTTGACCATCGATCATATACATGTGAATCTGATAGAGATCGGGTTTTCTTCGGAATTTTACCCTTTAGAGCATGAGTATGTAATGCTTATGTATCATTGTTTTACTTGCTTGATCTTGATTGAGGCTGTCAAAGTTGTAGTGTGCGACACCCTAAAACTATCGTTCGCTAATTTGATGGAATAAAATTATGATAATTGATTGTGTTTATTTAAAATTATTTGATTAATGGATGGAGTTGTGTGTCATGAGATTTTATTGTATTATGGGGTCTATTGATAAATTGTATTGGTTTGGATTATCATGAGTTTTATTGATTATTATTATTATTATTATTGGTCATGGTAATTTATTAGACGATAAATATTTAATTGAGAAAAGACTTATGAGTATGAGATTAGAAAGATATGTGTCATATAATTATATTATATTTTATCTTAATCCCTAAACCTAATTGATATAGAATTTCATGTAAATATCCGACCCGCTAGCAAATTAACATATCCTATTTAAACTCTCAAATAAACGTACCTATGCTATTTTTCTCCATATTAATTCTATTCTCAAAACCCTAACCTCTATATCCTTCCATCTCTCATACCCTAACCTTAGTTCTAGTCGGCCGATCCCCAACACCGTGATCGTCATCACCGTGATCGTCTCGTTACCGTCATTGTTATCTACCTTCTACGTCGTATTCTTGGCAGTGGTTGTTTCGATATTGTCAACATAGTCGTCTTCTACATTACGAAATTTCATCATTGAGGCAAGTTTAATGCTTGTTTAACATGCTATTATGACAAGATCATATTTGTTATATCATATTACTATATTAATTTATAGACCGTTACTTAAAACACGATACATCGAGATTTGAATCGCGATGTGTTGACTGATCGAAGTAGATATTACACGTATCGTTTAACCCTAGAATTTACTATCTTCTTGATCAACTAATTACTGTATTGAAATCGAGTATTTTACGTGAATAATACTTGTTAAACTAGTGTATTGAACAATTAAACCGAAATCCTAAATTTCAGAATCTGATCAATCAGGAAAATTCCATACGGACGTCTGCCTACAGGAACCAGACGTCTGTATGATAACTTGACAGTAATTAAAACTGAATTACATTCGTCTGTTTACAATGACAAGACGTCTTCTACATGCGTCTTGTGAACAAAATTGCTGAAACCGATATTTAAAATTGATATGAAACCGACATGTTAACTTGTTTCACGAGTACACGATTAACATTGACCGGACATGCTACCTGATCATGATATTGTACATGAATTGATTGTCTATGTTATTCGTTAATTGCTAGATTACTATATTCCTGCACATACTATTGATTGTTTATATGAAACCATAATTAATGGACCATTGACTATTTGCTATCATGACACTACATTTGAATCGTGATGCTTATCGAAATGCCAACAAATTCCGATATTGATTGATTGACCTGTTGTCTGCATAGACATAATATATACATGTATATGCTTATTATTGTGTTGGCATTAGGTAACATGAGTGATACTTGATATGAATTGAAATCCGGGGAAAATGGAAAATCAATAATGGAAACCGAATTGTAGCTCAGTGGGATTGATTGCTAGAGACTGATCAGTCGATACGAGCTAAAGGCTTCGGAATGATGGTGCTGATATCATTCGTCCTGATATTGACATTGTTTTACTGCTTAGTGATACGTCTCGGATTCAGCCCCGTGAGTCGTGACACCATGGTCCCAGGTACATATAAGATACTATTGAATTATATTGAGAATTGCATTAATTGTTTGCAAATACCTGTATGATAGATAACTTAGCAAAATGAACCCATATGACTTACATGACATGATTGACTGCTATATCTTGACTGTTATCTCACATGCTTCGCTCATGTTTATTGTACTCATATGGCACTAGTTTCGATATACTGACATTATAATATATTTCCGGTTACATTATTATTATGTTATTTATGACGCACTGGCGTCAGAGTTTTGCATAGCCCGGATACCTTGATTTTGGCACATGAGAATCGTGAGTACTTCGAGAAGTTTGCCGATCAGTGATGAGCATTCTATTGATCTAGTTATTAGTTATGATTTAGTTTTCTTTTCTAGTATTGCACTTTTATTGGATTTTTATTGTGATCCCGTAAGGGACAGGCTTTGGATATCACTATTCTTATTTTTTTGGATTTTGAGACTTGATCATTATTCATTGATTCCGCTATCGACTCATTATTGTTATTGTTTTATTGTGGCATATTGGACATGTGATAGTTATATATTTTTATTGTTCTTGATTATTGATTGACATCTTTAATGTGACTATAGAAGGATGATTTCTTTCCGTAGGTAGCATGACTGGTTTTATTACGTTTTTGTATTTGCGTATATTGCGGGACGTGACATTGTGTCTTTAATCAGAATTGATGAGTTATTTGATTTTGTGTAACTTTGTTGTATCATGTGATTTTGTGTGGCTATGGTTTGTATGTAATTTATCAACATGTAACCGTTTGTATTATGTGGAAATACTGAGGTATATTGTTGGTTCATGAATAAAATTTGGAATGGAAAAAGTGGGTTTTTTTTAAATTTTTTTATATGCTTATTATTTATTATCATTATTATTTGTTGAGAAGTATACCAGAATGTGTTTTTGCGTTACGTGTTTTGTCTTCAAGTTGAACAGTATCTGTTTGTGATAAAGATGATTCGTATTTTGTTGTCTTCGTCTTTATCCTTTTCCTGCAGCTCCGAATTCTTCTGAAGTCGAGTAATTTAGGAATTAGATTCTCAGAGTCTTTGCAGAAATTCTGAGATCATTTGTATTCACCGGCAATGATTGAAGATTTCTCGAAAAAGTGATTTGATTGATGGAATTTGGTATGACAATTCTTTTCAGCTTCACCAAAGACATGGCAAATGAGCTGAGCTTGAGGCGAGCCGTGGCTGGCCTCACTTGAGTCAGGTGAGGCGGCACAGTTCGTCTTGCCTGCTTAGCCGTGGTGAGGCGAGACGGCTATAATAACCGACTCGCCTCGCTGACTCGTTTAAACGAGTCGTGAGCTGTGAGGTGAGACGAGTCGGCGAGTTAGGCAAGCTGGCTCTCCTAAGTTCCAAAAAAAATAAAAAAATATACACAATAAAAAATTTCAAATAATATTAATAATTAATAGGATTATATACAATTACGGCATTATACATGTTAAATTTTACTGTATGACGTTTTAAATTAGAGACCGGACCTAATCGGGTTGCCTACGTATTCCTCACAATTTTGGGTTCAATGTGAGGGAATCAGATCTACGTAGTTATTCTATTCTTACTTCTTAGTCCTCGATTCGGGATTCGTCGCAACATCTCGCCGCCAGTTGTGATGGTGGTATCTTCGGTGTTGGACTTTTGTCTCTCCAGATCCTGAAAGCTTCTCTGGCAGATAATCTGAGTCCAAATTGACTTGGTTATGTTTCCTAACTGCCGCTTCTTCCCAATCTTGCGAGTAAATCATGCATTCCATTGTATCGTATGTCAAGCCGTATTTTTTCTCGTTCAATATCCCGCCACCTGTACTAAAAGCACTTTCCGACGCTACTGTAGAAATCGAAATTGTTAGTAAAGCATAAGTCATGGTAGAAAACACCCGATATAAATTTCCGTGACTTTTCCACCAAGCTAAAACATCAAGTTCGGTAACTTCAGATAAACTATAGTTTATATCTGACTCGGTCTGTAACTATATTGTTAGTTCATTCAAAGATGTTGATGATGAGGCTACAAGTCACCGTGCCCTTTTTGACTGTTGTATAAATGCTAAGGCTGGAGTTGAGGCACACGAACTAGAAGATGAGACCGGTACTCTAATTCTGCCACTAGAAGACCGTGCAACATATAAATCAAACATTTCTTTTAAAGTGTTTTTAACAATTGCAATATATGCATCAACATCTAAAGTTTGTCCCATACATCCATGGAACGCTGTTAAAAGAGTCTACAGGCCTTCTAATTTGATCATAGGATACATTATCGAACAAAAGCAAAAAACAATTAGAATTTCGGCACAGTATTTAGAAATCTTAGGTTACATAGTAAGTATGACGAGTTGTAATATCGGATTATCAATATGGCTAGAAAAACATTGAGCTGTATTATATAATTCAGAGCTAACAATATGGGAAGTGGGGTGATAAGTGGCAGAAAACATGCGGTGGTTGTTTTAAAAGTTATAAGAAAATATTTGAAAAGTTCAGCAACTGACCAATCCTCTTCAGTCAAGTGGTTTTTTTTACAGGCATTTGCTCATTTCACAAGCTAGTAATAACACCACTGGTCTTGGATGCAGAAACAAGCCTGTCATATGTACTATTCGGCTTTTCGTCCATATCTTTTCTAAGAGACGGCCTCATTCCCGCAAAAAGACATCTAACTTTATATTCGGCTTTTCCTTTTGAGTAATTCTTAATAAATCTACATGCATCTCTAATTGTTTGAATATTAAAAGAACATACTTCATAAGCATCCACAACAAGATTAAGTATATGACAAACATAACAAATATGAAAAAATCTACCATCATTAATTGGTTTGCACGTTCTATTAAGTTCGGTAACAACAGAAGTGTTGTTGCTAGCATTGACGAATGAAATTGAGAAAATTTTATTTACACACCGATATTTATCTAAAATTGTTCTAATTTCAGAAGATATATTAAATGCATTGTATGGGTATTGAAACTGTCTAAAATCAATAATTCTTTTTTGTAAAATCCAGTCAGAATCTATTCAATGTACAATAACACAAATGAATGGCAGTTCTCTTCGATCAGTTCAAATATCAGAAGTTAAACAAATATTACCATCTAAAGAAGCAAGAGTAGCAGCTTGTATTTTCTTATCTTCGACGTAGAGCGTAAAGCAACGATTTTTTAATGTACTTCTCGGAACCCTCTTATCTCTTGGTTGTAATGCCCTTTGAACATACTGTTCAAAATCATCGCTTTCTCCGAAACTGGGAACGTGTTAATCTGCCATAACAAATCTTGTCATTTTTTGAACATTTGTACCATGACTATATTGAGAAAGACCCGCCACGGTATAATTTAATTGTGATTGTGTGGAGGAAGAACCAACAGTGCTATCCGTGTGTTTTTTTAAAAGTGTTCATGTAAGGTATTGGTACCGGTATCTTCCTTAAGTTTATAAAAAGTGCCACAATGTACAACACCCCACATGTCTCACCCCATCCTTATTTTCAATTTTAAAGTGATCTCAAACATTATTACTAAATGCTCGTTTTCTAGGTACTCCAGTAGCGGAAGTGGGTGCTTTTTCTTATTGTTCCGGACTAGGATGTTTGGGATCGATGTCGTGGTGTGTATCTGATGAACCCTCCATAATTAAAAAAAAATACTAAATTAAAAAAATTAATAATAAATTATGTCGATTTCTAAACAGCTGGAATGGAAGAGCGGAATTTGTAAAGAGATGAAGCAATCGAAAGATCGTGGAAATTTTGCCGGTCAACCGCTCTATACCCATTGCATGATTTGAAGATATACTATTTCTTGCAAAATTAAGAGACAGAAAGAGTATATTTGATTTGGTGTGAGTTTGAATTGGATAAGGGTTGTATTTATAGGGTTTTCAAATTTTGTCGGGATGAGGCGAGGTGTGGCAAATCTGAGGTGAGGCGAGCGACTCGCCTAAAATCCTGCTGTTTTCGAACGTTGGTCATGAGAATCGAGACGAAACGAGGAGAATTCGACTGTTATGGTGGTGAATACAAGGCGAGGCAAGGCGAGTTGGGCCAAACTAGCCGTTGGTGAGTGATAGAGGTCGGAATCTCTCTCAGATGTTGTCCTCCATCGATCTGGTGACGAGCAAGAAGAAGAGCTGAGATTTGAAGAGAGTGTGTGGATCTCAATGCGTTGTTGGTCGGTGTTGTTGCCGAGCTACCTGCAAAAGAAGTCTAGAAGTGGGAAACCACCGTAGGACCCTCCGATGATCAAATTAGAACCGGGGAATATTTGGGCAGAGTAACGGCATATTGGATTGTGTTGAATTACTTGAATCGTCTGGAGGAGAGGTTTATATAGGGGTTGCATGGAGTGAGCCATTACGAGATCCTCGCCGTCAGTTCTGCCCACGTATCACGTTCGTATTAATGGCGAGATATGCTCGCGTGAGATGCGGGATGTGGGGTGGTTGACTCCATAGTGGCGGGAGATGCGGAGCCATTATGAGGAAGCTCGGTAAAGGGAAGTTGAGGAAGCTCAATTCGAGTAAGCTCGGGCTTTGTGCTACCGATGCCGAGCTGGTCGGGGCGGTAAGGAAGTTGAGGAAGCCCAGCTCTAAGATAGCTCAGAGACAAGCTATTGACCGGTGGTTGGTCAAAGAGGGAATGCACCCCGAGGGGGGGGCTCCGAGAGGTTGGAGCCTATTCCTCGGACAGAGTCTCGGAGGAGAGGTACCGAAGAATGTTCCCTTATTCCAGTTTAGTATCCCTAAGAATCTAGTTGGCATACATGGGAGACACGTCATATGCAACGTTCCGTGATAGGGGGATTCCCCACTTACGAGTATCATCATTAGCCCTCCACTCTCGTTTTGACCTATTTATAGGTCGGGTCGAGAGTGGTCTGCTCGGTCTTCTCTGTTCAGCTTGGTGCCGAGGATTCTTTGCGGTGGATTGTCCGGGAAAGATATGACGCTTGGCGGTTGTGTCTCTATGATCTCTGAGTCCACGTGGCATTATACTATGCTACTTAATTTTCGCGCGTATCCTCGATGACGTCAGCGGATCGCTGAAAGGACGGCGCCGTCATGGAAATGTCATTTTGTTTGCTCGGGTCATCATGACAATGGGCTGATTTTCAATCTCATTCCATGCGGAAGCATCTGGAGTGCGGATGTGAGACGTCGCTTCGACTGTTCGGATCAGCATGAGTGGAAGGCAGCTAATGATCGGCTGGGACGCGGCGTCGCCTGGACCGTCAGATTATTTTTGCTGAGGGTATAAATAGGAGTGCGCTACCTTCAGCAAATACTTTTGTTCACTTGCACTTCTACTTTCTCGATTGCTCGGTGCTCTTGATCTTAGGTCGGCATCCAATCCATTCGTTACCTTCAGCCTTTTCTTTTCTTGAATCGGGTCAGATGTCTTCCTTTGAACCTATAGAAAATGTAGTTAGGGTAGAGTCCGGTGATGGAGCCTTGTTCTTTGAAACCGAGTCTAGTGATTCTTCTCCGTCTTCCTCGGCTTCTGAAAGCCGAGGAAGCTTTTCTTCTTCTGTGTCGGGTTTCACTACCAAGCGGTGGCGATTCCTATGTTCCTGAACGCCGGGGGGCCAAGAAGGCCTCTAAGGCATGCATCGAAAAAGTTTATGACGCTGCCTCATTGTTGAGCTGGGAAAGCGGTCTTGTGGATATCTGAGCTCTCTTTCACATTCCGATTGTCTATACGCTTCGTTTGGCCGGGAAGAGTAAATAGGCAGACCAAGTGCAAGGCAACGAGATTGCCCCATACTTAGAAGCATTCCTCGGAGGAATGCGTCTACCCTTCCTCCCGGGATTTGTGAAGTTCTCAATTTCTTCTAACTTGCCTCGGGCCAGCTAGCTCCGAACTCGTGGAGGATTCTCCTCGGGTTCTTGGTTTTGCTAAAAATAGAGGAGATAATTTTTAACCTCGGACTCCTTCGATCCTTCCTCTGCTATAAGAATCATCCCGGGATTTGCAAAGATGAGCCGTGCTGGGTGTACTTTTCGTTTAGGAAGCTTAGGGGTAGGGGGCTGGGTCAGGAGTGTTGTCCGCCCCTTCTTCCATCCATGAGTGGAAGGAGAAGTTCTTTTTCGTTAGTCTTCCCGAGGGAGAGAACTGGCCGGTGCCAATGGAATGGTACTGGGCGGACTGTTCAAAGGCTCGGGTGTTGAATACCCCGGAAGCGGGGGCCGTGTCTCAGTGGGAACCGCTCCAGAAAACCGACGTCCTGCATTCCGAGCAAGTCTTGAGCTGGGCGGGGTTTAGCCCTGTGCAATACCTGAGTAAGTGTAGTTTAGCCGTCCAATCCATACTTTAAATTATTGTTGTTTTGGCGTTGCTAATTACTCCTCGTTTTTCTTTGCAGAGCCCATAAATTAGACGAAGGTTATGGCCGCCCTGGATGCCAGGGCACGGGCTAAGAAGGGCGGTGGCATGAGCTCGTCCAGGTCTGCGCCGAGCGAAAACGTCTGTGCGTCGACTCCTAAGAGGATATATTCCCCCGTCCTTATCCCCAAGGAATCTGGGGGGAGTGGGAGGCAACAACATCGGGCTTTGGCTCCCCGGTCAAGGTCAGGGGTCATTTCCTATGTTGAGCCCTAGGCCAAGAAGCAGAAGAAGCCGGCTCTTCAGCGGGAGTCAGCGGGGAAAATGCCCTTGAGAGCGGGCTCAATTACGAGATTTCGTTCGGGTTATCAGTCCCTGATGGCCTCTTGATGGAGGTGGAAAAGAGCACGGGAGCCAGGATTTCGAGGGGAACCATACGGGCCAGGCCGTGGCTATTGCTAAGGAGGCCGTCCATGTTGATAAAATTGTACTTGAATTCTTTTTTTCAACTTATTTTTCCTCTATTATGTTCCCGAATAATGCTTTTTGTTTTCTTCTGCGGGTCCTCTAGCACTACGCCCTCTTGGCCACTATAGATGTTGAGGAAGTCGCTCCGACGATGAAGAGGGTGGAGAAGGCTTCTTCATGTGAGGAACAACTCCTTAACGAGCTGAAGACGGCTGAGGAGAATGCCGCCTCCCTTAAGGCTTTGAGGGTCTCGGAGGGGTTGAAGGCCGCGAGGCTTGACGACGCCAACCAGGCTTTCCAGGACCAAGTCGACGAGATCAACGGGCTGTTTAACACGATGAAGGGACCGCAGGACATGGTGAAGAGGAAGGCTCAGAAGGCCGAGGATGCGACGACGCGGGCCATGGAGATGGTGAAGAAGGCCGTAGAGAACTACAAGTCATCAGACCGGTTCTACCTCGACCTAGCCGATGCCGAGGCCGTAGGGTGGCACAATGCCCTCAACGCAGTCAAGGAGATTCAAGCCAAGCTCGACGACAAGGATCTCCTCTCGCGGTAACTTCTTCCCGAGGAAGAGCTCAGGGGCGTAGATAGAAGCTCGCCCGCCATCGAGACTGCTACTGCTTGTCCTCCTCTGCAGTCTGCTGAGGTCGTGGCTCCAGAGATCACCCCTGAGCAAGCTCAGGAGGTCGGCGACAACGAATGGTGAACGTTCCATCCCCGAGGAGAAGCCATGAATCCCCCCTTCTCCTTATTTTCATTTTGTTTTCTTTTATAAGCCTCCGGTCAGTTTTGTAAAACTGAGGAGCTCACAATACCTTATACTTCAATTTTGAAATTAATGAAGACTTTTTGCTCATATGTAATGTGTTTGACCTTTTATTCGGGCTCGTTTTGTTCTTGAAAATTTTCATTTTTATTTTTTAAGTGTAGATAGACCGGTATACCCTCTTCTTCGTTCTTGAAAAAATTTATTTTTATTTTCCAAGTGTAGATAGACCGGTGTATCTTCTTCACCCCTCGAAAATGAGGTAACGTGAGTACAGTGAACATTAGATCGGTATCCCCCTGCTTTTACCCCTTGGAGACTAGATAAGACGAGTAGAAGACTTAAGATTCATCTGCTCAGGTCGGGCTGAGAATGAATGTGCCTATGAGCCGAGCAGGAATCTACTCATGCGAGAACTTGGGATTTATAACTTAGGTCGGGCAGGGATCTACCCTCCTTGAATGGATTTGCCTCCGATCTGAGCAGGAATCTACCCGCGTGGGGACTTTGGATTCACGGCTTAGGTTAGGGCAGGAATCTACCCACCGTGAATGGGTACGACGAGCAGGAAGCTGTCCGCCGGCCTTGCATGAGGGCTTTGGATTCACGGCTTAGGTCGGATAGGAATCCACCCGCCGTGAATGGGTGCGACAAGCAGGAAGCTATCCGTCGGCCTCACATGAGGGCTTTGGATTCATGGCTTAGGTCGGGTAGGAATCTAACCGCCATGAATAGGTGAGCCGGGCAGGAAGTTGTCTGCCGGCCTCCGAACCGAGCAAGTGTCTACTCGCGTAAAGACTTTGGATTCATGATTTAGGTCAGGCAGGAATCTACCGCCGTGAATTGGTGCGATGGGCAGGAAGATATCCGCTGGCCTCGCATGAGGGCTTTGGATTCACGGCTCAGGTAGGGTAGGAATCTAACCGCAATGAATGGGTGCGCCAGGTAGGAAGCTATCCGCCGTCCACCGAACCGAGCAGGAGTCTACTCGTGTGAGGACTATGGATTCATGGTTTAGGTCGAGCAGGAATCTACCTGCCGTGAATGGGTGCGACGGGTAGGAAGCTATACGCCGGCCTCACATAAACGCTTTGGATTCGCGAGTTAGGTGGGGCAGGAATCTACCCACTGGGAATGGATACGACGAGCAAGAAGCTGTCTGTCGGCCTCGCATAAGGGCTTTGGATGCACATCTTCGGTCGGGTAGGAATTTACCCGTCATGATGGGTGCGCTAAGCATGAAGTTGTCCGCTGGCCTTGTGTGTGAGGTCTTAGCTTAGAAATGATAAGAAATAAGTTCAGATTAAAGAAAAGCAGGAATCTCATTAAAGAGAATACAAGTTCATCTATACAGTTTAAACTTTTCGACATTAAATGGCCGCGGAAGATTACGACCCAAGAAATCTTAGAGTCGGTAAGCTTCTCCGGGCATTACTTCGATCATGAGAAATGAGCCGTCCCACTTCGGAGAGAATTTGTGCAGCTTCCCTTTATCCTCAAATTCATTGAAGCGGAGGACTAGGTCTCCCGAATTGAATGCTCGACGTTTTACCTATGCATTGTAGTACCGGACGGTCTATTGCTGGTACGCGGCCATCTTCATTTAAGCCTGGTCTCTTTTCTCTACCAGGACGTCTAGGTTGCTTCACAAGGCTTGGACATTGGCTTCATCATCGAAGTGTTCGACCCGGTAGCTGGGATGTCCGATCTCCGTCGGCACCATGGCCTCGGTGCCATATAACATGCTAAACGGAGTTTCTTCCATGGGGTTTTTCTTTGAAGTCCGCAATGCTTAGAGTACCCGAGGAAGCTCTTCAACCAATCCGCCTTATCTCCCTTCCGGCTGGGCTCTGAGTCCTCTGATGATTCCTCGATTCACTACCTCGGCTTGCCCGTTGCACAAGAGATAGGCAACCGTGGAGAACTTCATCAGTATGTGATACTCGCCGCAGAACTTATTAACCCTATCGTTTTCGAAGTTGGTTCCGTGGTTGGTAATAACACATCTTGGAATTCGAAACCAAGCAATGCCGTTGTTCTCCAAGAACTTTATCGTGGAAGTCGCATCTGGTTTTTGATCGGCATAGCTTCTACCCACTTTGTGAAGTAGTCGACGACGATGAGGATGTATTTGTTTCATCCGATTCCTGTTGGGAGTTTGCCGATCATGTCCATTCCCCACTGGGAAAATGGACAAGGAGAGCTTAGTGGTGTTAGCTCGGTTGCTGGTAGCCGAGAAATGGTGCCAAAGAGTTGGCATGATTTGCATCGTCTGACTAGTTTCTCTGTATCGGCGTGGATGGTCGGCCAATAATAGCCCTGCAGTAGTGCCTTCTGGATCAGATTGTGGCTCTCTGGTGAGCGCCGCCAACTCCTTCATGTATCTCCTAAAGTACGTACCTAACTTCGTCGGAAGCGATGCATTTGAGCAGGGGCTAGGTGTAAGAATTCTTGTATAAGTTATCATTACTCCACATGAAGTGATGAGCTTTAATGCGGACCTTTCGAGACTCTGCTGGGTCTTCGGGAAGTTTCCCATCTTTGAGGAACTCTACCAAGGGCTTTCTACAGTCTAGGGAATCTTCTTAAGTCGTGTAGACTCTGTTGACCACCTACGTATCCTTGACACTGGGCGGTGACAAGACTTCAAAGAGGATGTTTCTCTTGTGATTGGCCGAGTACGAGGATGCAAGTTTTCTCAGTGCGTTGGCTTCGACGTTCAAGCTTCGAGAAATCTGCTCCACTTGGACTTCATCAAAGTTTTTCTATAGCCTTTTTATCTTGGCAAGATACATCATCATGAGGGGTTCTTAGGCTTCAAAACATCCGGTCACTTGGCCGACGACCAATGCGAAATCGCTGTGGACTTTAATTTTCATTAGCCCCACCCCTGAGGCAATTCTTAGACCGACCAATAGGGCTTCGTACTTCACGGCGTTGTTCGAGCCTTTGAAGTCAAGCCACAGAGAGTACTCCATCTCGGCTTCATTGGGACCACGAATGACGAGCCCTGCTCCGCTTCCCTGTTCAGCGGAGGAACCGTCCACATAAAGTACCCAGTCTGGAAGCGGATTGGGCTTTTCTTCCATCGAGCTTTTTGGACTCGAACTCTGCTATGGTGTTTCATCTTTGTTGGGGATGGTGCATTCGACCACAAAGTCGGCTAGGGTTTGTGCTTTGATGGCTTATCTTGGTTGGTTCCGGATATCGAATTGCGACAATTCCCATCTCTATTTCTCTAAGTGACTCGACAACTTGGGGGAACCGAGGATGCTCCCCACGGGTCGGTCGGTGAGGACGATGATCGTATAGGCTTGGAAATAATGCCGAAACTTCCTGAAGGTGGCGACAAGCGCCAGGACTATCTTTTCGATAGTCGAGTACCTTATCTCCATGTCTTTGAAAACATTACTGACGTAGTGGACCGGCTTATATATTCCTTCGGACTCATTGATGAGTACCGAGCTGGCTGCTTGGTCGGAAACGACCAAATATAGTAACAACTCTCTCTTTTGGCTGGTCGAGTGAACAGAGGAGATGTTGACAGATGTTCTTTGAGCTGCGCAAAGGCAACCCGACACTTCTCGGTCCACACGAATTTCAGGATCTTTCTTAAGGCTTTGAAGAACGGGAGGCATTTTTCCCCGGATCTGGACAAGAAACGACATAGGGCGGCCACCCTGCCCGTGAGTCACATGATCTCCACATTGTTCGCGGGTGACCTCATGCCGATGATTGTTTGGATCTTTTCTGGGTTTGCTTCGATTCCTCAGTTGATGACAATGAAACCGAAGAACTTTCTACCCGTGACGCCGAAAGCACACCTAGCCGGATTCAACTTCATTTTGTACTTCCGCAGTACCTTAAAGGTTTCGCCAAGGTCCATGGTATGCCCGGCTGATCGGGTGGACTTCACAACATGTTGTCGATATAGACCTCCATGTTCTGCCCGATCTGTGGTTTGAACAGTTTGGTCACTAGTCGTTGATAAGTTGCCCCAGCATTTTTAAGGTAGAAAGGTATTATCTTGTAGCAGTAATGTCACACGCCACTTCCCAGAGTGCGCTAACTACGTCATTGACAAAACCAACCATGCTACCTGTGGCTAGAAAACATCCCTCCATAGTCACATTACGGCTGTCTATAGGATATCAAGAACAATAAAATATAAAAATTATCTAATACATATCCATTTGCCAAAATAAAGAGTTAAGAAAATATATAAGCGGAAATGATATATCCAATAAATAGCAACATCTAGAAGTACGTCCCAATATGGGATCACATCTGTAAGTCTACGGTAGCGTCCCAGCCGTCTGTCCGAGGCCAAAATGCGGAAATGAAAACTTTTTCAAAACTTGAAACCGGCGCTATCGTATACTTTAAATCCGGATTGAACCATTAACCTATAACTAGCAAACTAGAGAAGGGTTGGAAAGGCTATACCGATCGATCCGTGTCCTTCGGTCTTTGGCCACCATCCCAAGCTCCTCGCGGCATCTCCGATCTCGATCTTCTCGTCGGAAAAGGGCACCACATCATCGAGTCTTTTCACGGGCTCCCATTTCATCCGAAGCAACTCGGACACGAAGTTTTCTAACCGACGTGTCCAAGGTGAAGTAGAGAATGTGTGTGACAACTTTGTCTCTTACATCTATTGTATGGATGGAGGTTGAAGATGAAGCCATCAATGGAAATGGTGAGCTAGAGGAAGAAGAGGTTCTTTTTCCTTTTGTGTTGTGTTGTTGCAATGATAAAATGAGAGAGTAAGAATAATACAAGAGCAAACCCACAACCTTATGGTTGCCCTTCTCTCTCATCCTTTCATTTCAACACACAAATCTATCACATAATGTGACACATGCACAAAGAAAGAGATCATGAGTCACCACTTGTGTATGTGTCACAATTAATGCTCCAAATCATGATTTCTAGCTCATTATTTCCATTTGTAAACATTAACCCAAATGTTTACAACAACAAAAAGATATGGCAACATCTAAAGTAAACTCGTGACGGATCACAAGGATACCTCTCATCTATATATACATAACTGCATCCGCATTCCGACTGAATGCGAATGCGATGGGACTAAAGTAATCCAACAAATCTAATACTAGGATCCGGCTTAAACCAAAGCCCATTAGTATGATCCGCCCGATCATGATCCGTGCACTACCGCACGTATATGATCGAACCTTACCATATATCATACGGCCTCTACAACGTTTCCCCCGAAACTTGAGAAACTGTCTGTGGGGGACTCTAAAGACTCGTCAATACTTTGGCTGTGAATTTAACCACTAGCATGTCAGTGGTACTAGCCGTACGTAACGGGCTACCAGGTATTGACCAAAAGGGAGGTCGATGAGTGAACTCATCCTGACACCCTACTGAGCCTGTTAGTGACAATATCCGTATAGTCCGGTCCGTTCGTCTATGAGCATCACATGTCGGGCCTAGGGGGTTGGTAAAAGTCAGACCCCCAAAAGTGGTACAAGTCGTGTCGGAGTGTAGCCCAGAACACCCTGAGATACTACTGGAATACCTACCAGTAAATCTTCTGCTTTGGCCAAGGACTTCGTGTAATGGCTCTCCTAGACACAGCGCGATCTCACCCCCAATACTGGGAGAGACCCCTGCCGATCCGCTCACTGCCTCCATGTGGCTCGGGACTGTACCCAACTAAAACCTGTTTGCATGACTCCTTTGAGCCATGGTAGGGTAGTAATCAAAGCACAGTGGGAACTCACACGAGACAAATGACGATCTCAGGTCGATGAACTAATATGTACACATGTCACCAGGGAACTGCTATCTGACGTCATGTATAATACCAACTAGCATGTTCCCGGCGAGTCCTGCCCGGTGTACTCATAACCCAACGAGCACCTGTATACATCTTAGGTGAACCAACTGACACCAATGGCTTGTGAGACCGGCCACCGTCCCTCGTCGGGGTCTCGACTGTATACACTAGTCTACTAATGGAGTATCGATGCCCAGTCTCGAAACTCCCACGACTAGGGACCTTTTAAGGATGTGCTTATAGACCCCAGCTCCCACGTATATGATCGCCATCATACTGCTGGAAGTCAAGCAAGAATCCTAAGGGCTATATCAACATGTAATAGCGATCTGTAAGGTCACCTAAAGCAGTACACGATGATAAAGATAAACCAGATAGCATACTATCATCTTGAGTAAGACTGTCCTACCGGTATAGGTCCTCCCTCAATCATTGCAATCACGTGCCTGTGATCCAATAATTGAATCTAAGGGCACTATATCCAACAATCTCCCACTTGCACTCAAGGCTAATTATTGTGATGTCGCATACTCACAGCCCGTGTGATACCGAACACCCAACTCCTCTACTAATCAGTTTCACAAAGCCCGTTTGCGAAACTACTGCGTTCGAGGAATAGCCTCAGTGAGTGGATCCGCCCTAATGTTTCTTTCTATGTCTCTCTTTATCTCAAGTTCGCGGAGAAAACCATCTCCCGAAATGAGCAATACTTGTCTTAGAATATGTCTGGATATCTGATGGGACCTAGTTCATAAATGAACTCCAAATCCAAACTTCTTAGACTGTATCAAAACTGAATTTAATCAGTATCCTGCGCCATGCCTCTCTCAGTATCCTCTTGGACCACCTGTCTAAAATACTATCCCTCGTCAGAGGGAAAACTATAATTCTGACAGTCACTCTGTCATCCAGGTCACCTTGGAAGCCTGGAATGATAACCGTCTCCTAAAAGAGGCTGTTGTTATCATATCCCTAGAAACCCCACTTATGTTCTGAAACTACTTCCGAACGTTTCTCCAGGATAGGATTAATATCAACTTATTGCATCTCATGCAAAAACAACATCTGGTGTGGTACTTGACATCTCATGATTGACTCAATTGCCTAAGCAAGTGATCTGCCAATCATGCACATCCCTCTCCCCTTTAGTCTGTAAGACACCTTTAGAGAGGGTGACTCCATCACCTGCAGGTACACCACCGTGCCAGGAGTCATCCATTCTAAAACACCTTTAGAATGCTCTCTAAGTACCCAGATTGGGATACTACCCAAATCCAGATCTAAAACCATAGATCTAGTAACCAGAATGTCTGATATTATTTCTATATCCTATGTGGAGAAACCACTATGTGACAACCAAAGTATAACCGATCGTAGTATATGAATTTCACTTCCTACTTTGTGTATGTCATCTAAATACCAGGACATCACACCCTATTACCTTCTTAACAGATCCATCCCCTATTCTGATGAAGTCAAACCTATAACTGTCACATCAGAAATAGATGATCTATCTCCGCTATATCTGCTTTAGTCCATATATAGACATAAGCTACTTGTCCACTATGCTTCCGCTGCTCCCATCGACTACGACAACTCTCTGGCAGAGTCATATACACGTACACTTCTAAAGCTAGTTTAGAACGACGCTATACTCATCCTCCTGCCGGGTCTCACAGTCTGGAACAACAACAATGACAAGTCTGGGTAAATAAGAACCTCCCTGTCACCGTCCTTGAGGCTACCAGAGCACCTCTTGGGTGCCTGAGGTTACCCACCATATCTGCGGAGTGGCTAATGGAATGTCAAACCAGATTGGATCTTTAGGTCCTATTAAATTTTCAGTAATCGTTTGCGGTTCTGGAATCACTTCCAGTTCTGGCATACTCCCACTACCGTTTTCTGAAAAAAATCCATTTTTATCAAAACTGTGGCGAGTCAAGAACAATATCACTATTGATCTTCCAGATGGTAGAAAGTTAACTCTCGTCATAGCCCGGGTTAACCCACAAACAGCCATTACAGAAACGTGCCTTGAGTTATCCAGAGTCTGGTTTTAAGCATAAGCCGGACAACTCCCCGTACCTTAACATTGTTAAGATATGAACTATTCTATATACAATATAGAAATAGAGACACTAATTTAATTGGAACTAGATTCAAATCATGCAGTTGTCTCCAGTGCATGTCAACTAAATGGAGAGAGGTTGATCAGCATTACTCAACTTAGGAGCGCTTCCAATTATGAGTAACCTGAAAGAGAAGCAAGTTCTCTCAATCATTATTATCAACTGAATACCATACACAAGTATCTACATCTTCGATCACCTTGAATAATCCCGATACTTGCAATACCTGGTTCTCTACTTTATTCATATACCTATAACTTCTCAAAACTTAGACCTTGTGTTTCTACGAAACACTTGTCTAAAAACTAGAGAAGTCATAGGTAAACCGAATATAGTACGAGGACCAACTCTTCTGTCCTAATGGACACTGGACAACATACAATACTCTGTATAAGTCCCCTGAGTCTAATAACTCATTCCTTATATGTCGTAGGTTGAAAACTGTACTATGGTTATGAAGAATTACACCGCTGTTTGATGCTCCTTACCTAACCATCCACTGATATAGGTAAATATCATGGACATAATTTCAAAAAGTTATATCTCACTTTATAAAAATAAACGTATAGATATATCAATTTGAAATTGGTGCATAACAACAGATATTCAAAACCAAATATTTGCCGTCCGGCAAACACCCAGGTGATTCCCTCAAATATCACCAATTACAACGAATCCCGATATAATGAGGATGATCACCCAATTCCCAATAACTTACTCCCACTCATCATCTGAAAAACCATGTAGATGTGAGAATCATACCTGGTAAATACATATCCTGGAGTAAGTACCTAATTGGGAAATCAGTTTTCTACTAACAATGTACAGTAAAACTGAAACATGAAAATGTCTCGAAGGGGTATCCGGGTATTCCTAGTAATGCCTCTTCCATTATCCAGATTCATGACTGTAACCGTACATTTCATTGCCATCTCTCCAAATCCCTTTATATGTCTTTAGTCGTTACCTTCTGCATACCATCGTTAGGCTAAATGGTTTTCTTCCTTCCCTACCGTTCGGCACCAGCCTATGGTTTGGAAGAAGACTATCCAATAAGCGTAATAGGTGTACTGTCCTAATCCTAGGAGCACTCGCAATGCGAGAGAAGGTAAAGATAAAAGACAATTGAATAAACCTTATTCCTATTTCTCCTGAACCAAAATCCATCCCCGAACTGGAACAAGTTCCTTCGAGTTCGTATATAACCATACGATGGAGTACCCAAATAACTGTGGATCTTCGTAGTGATATGGAGTGTCCTGGAGAAATACAAAGGTGAACTAGGAGTGGTGATGAAATACTTGGCTTGGTCTTGAATAGCAGTCGCAATTTACTTTGCCCTCTTTCTAATCCCTTTATTTGTCTTAACTTTTTACCTTCTATACACCCATCGTTAGGCTAATTGGTTTTCTTAATTTCCTACCGTTCGGCACCTGCCTATGGTTTGGAAGAAGACTATCTAATAAGCGTAATAGGCGTACCGTCCTAATCCAAGGAACACTCGCAACCTGAGAGAAGGTAAAAGGAAAAGACAACTGAATAGTCCTATTCATTTTCTCCAGAACCGGAAACCATCCTCGAATCTGGAACAAGTTCCTTTGAGTTCGTATATAACCATACGATGGTTTTATCCAATGGAAGTGGATGTTCGTAGTAATACGGGGTGTTCTGGAGAAAAGGGTAAAAGTAGGAGTGGCAATGAGGAATGCAACTCTGACAATCCAAAAGCCAGTGTTTTAAAATGGTTCCGTTAATCTTAGTCACTGAGTCATAGTATAGGGTCGGGCCATGGTCGCTGCCAAAGAGAGAGAGAAAAGAAATACTCCGCGTGCACTCTAACCTAGATTAAAATGGTTATCACTTTATCTAATCAGGAAACCTCCCACTGTATCCTCAAATTCTCTTCCAAATCTGAAAGAAGAATTAGTCGGGATCACCCGAGGAGTAAACCAACTCATCAGTGGGAATCGGGATCCAACTATCATCGCATGATAATGTGATGGAATCCACTCACATTATCACACTCCAGAAGGTATGCGCATGCCTGGCAAGTTTCAGTTTCTTTAGAAACTCCCGATTTGATTTTTACCCCATACTCTTATGACCTTGACTAAGGCCAACAAATCATAAGTCACATGTCAAGTTCTACCCGTCATTGTCCAGTTTAATTTGAACCCACCCGTACAAGCCCTTGACTAGGGCCAACAAGGCTGTACGATTGTCCCAAACCAACGCTTCTATCTATGCAGCAGAAAAGTAACAAATAGCTACCATACACTATGTCTTGACTAAGGACAACAAACATAGCATGAATATTAAGTGCTACCTTTCTGAAATGACGGAGGGCTACGAATGGTTTTTGGCGAAAAACTTTTAACATAATGAACTTGATATCGTTGAAGGAACCGGATAGCTTTTTATAAAAATATAGTGGTGAAAACCTTTGCTAAAAAGGTCACTCCCGGTGAAGGGATCTCGGCTCTTTCCCCGTAGAATGAGGTGCGGGATATTCCAAATGAATACCACGATGCAAAGCAAAGAGTAATCGACTATAGTGAAGTTATTGCCCTGACGCAAACTTCTGTCCAAGGGGTCACTCCTGGTGAAGGGATCTCGGCCCTTACTTCGTCGACTGAGGTGCTGGATATTCATAACCGAATACCACTGTGCAAAACAAAAGAGAACGCCCTTGCAATAACAGTTTTTTGAAAAATGTTCCAACAACATCAAACAGGTTTGTTTTCCTTGCATTGATCTGAATCAACGCAGTCCCATCAATTAATCACACCACAAAAGAACGAAAATATAACGTACGTATATGCCATCCGCATTCGCCACTGGGTCCCGTCATCACCCGTTATGTTACTTAACTAACGACAGAGCGGGGACTGGACTAGCACGGGTGTAAAACATACACAACATCTACTAGTATATATATCAATATATAATATTCGCTCATGGCGTGATAAAATGCAACATCACAGAAATGTAATAAGCATCACAGAACAATACAGATAATCTGGGATCCCCGGGTTTCATAGAGCCGCTACTGAAACCCGACGTTCGCCTGGTCGTGTGGATAGCCTGTGCAATGAAATCCTAGACCCTTACGGGTGCGGCAAGTTACCCGCCAAAACCCGAAGCGAGGCATCCCTCTTCAACAAAGTGAATGGACCACCCAGCACTTCACGGAATCCGATAACTTGAGCACCCCTCCTTGGGTCAACCTATACCCCCTACGAGTGCAGCGAATAGCCCGTCAATTCTAGAGTGAAGCCCCCTCCGTCTCAAAGCCATGAGATGCGGGCTCGTTGCCCTCTAGAACCCGGCTATCCATGCACCCCACCTTGGGGTAATCCTAGTACAGAAAATAAAATATATACAACGGGTTCATCGACCTCAGCCCGGTCGTGCCCCAAAAGAATAATATACAAACAGGCAGTGACGGCAGTCCACATGTCGGACGCTCGTCCCGTAATATCAAATGTACAAATACAACCAAACTGTACTACCATTGCTCCAGGCTATCCACCACGACAAATCCGCAACATCACAGCACAACACAGAACATCAACGTGAATGTCACGTTCGCAAAGCCGTCTAAAAGGGCTATAGCAATTAGACAAGATTTACCGATCAAATGACATTCACGGTCGCAGATATAATGTAAGCACTGTGAACTAACATATTTAAAATTTTCGATCGACAAAATTTTCCGAAGTGGGCCCCAAGCACAAATCCAGCACTCAAACAAAATCTGGGCCCAAACAAAATATTCCAGAAACCTCATTTCCAAGTCAGAAATCACTGTAGGAAAAATGGTGCCCTAATGCTACAGTAGTGCGGCGGAACCGCGGCCAAAACAAGGGTAATGCCGCGGTTCCGCGGCGCAAGGGTGAGATCAGTGTACCAAATTTTCTCAGATTTCTTAGAAAAGCCTGCCTGATTTTCTGCAACACTCAAAATAATTTTTCGACCACAAAAAAATTTCGACAGAAACTGCAGAATTGGAAATGCGGTTTTGGAAAATTTCGTTCGATCGATATTTTAAACACGTTAGAGCAAGCTAGTAAAGGTTAATGGCGTGGCTCTGATACCATGAAAGTCTACGGTAGCGCCCCGGCCGTCTGTCCGAGGCCAAAACGCGGAAACGAAAACTTTTCAAAACTTGAAACCGGCGCTATCGTATACTTTAAATCCGGATCGAACCAATAACCTATAACTGGCAAACTAGAGAAGGGTTGGAAAGGGTATACCGATCGATCCGTGTCCTTCGGTCTTTGGCCACCATCCCAAGCTCCTCGCGGCATCTCCGATCTCGATCTTCTCGTCGGAAAAGGGCACCACATCATCGAGTCTTTTTACGGGCACCCGCTTCATCCGAAGCAACTCGGACACGAAGTTCGCTAGCCGACGTGTCCAAGGTGAAGTAGAGAATGTGTGTGACAACTTTGTCTCTTGCATCCATTGTATGGATGGAGATTGAAGATGAAGCCATCAATGGAAATGGTGAGCTAGAGGAAGAAGAAGAAGAGGTTCATTTTCCTTTTGTGTTGTGTTGTTGCAATGATAAAATGAGAGAGTGCGAATAATACAAGAGCAAACCCACAACCTTATGGCTTCCCTTCTCTCTCATCCTTTCATTTCAACACACAAATCTATCACATAATGTGACACATGCACAAAGAAAAAGACCATGAGTCACCACTTGTGCATGTGTCACAAATAATGCTCCAAATCATGATTTCTAGCTCATTATTTCCATTTGTAAACATTAACCCAAATGTTTACAACAACAAAAAGATACGGCAACATCTAAAGTAAACTCGTGACAGATCACAAGGATACCCTTCACCTGTATATACATACCTGCATCCGCATTCCGACTGAATGCAAATGCGATGAGACTAAAGTAATCCAACAAATCTAATACTAGGATCCGGCTTAAACCAAAGCCCACTAGTATGATCCGTCCGATCATGATCCGTGCACTACCGCACGTATATGATCGAACCCTACCATATATCATACGACCTCTACAACGTTTCGCCCGAAACTTGAGAAACTGTTTGTGGGGGACTCTAAAGACTCATCAATACTTTGGCTGTAGATTTAACCACTAGCACGTCAGTGGTACTAGCCGTACGTAACGGGCTACCAGATATTGACCAAAAGGGAGGTCGATGAGCGAACTCATCCTGACACCCTACTGAGCCTGTTAGTGACAATATCTGTACAGTCCGGTTCGTTCTTCTATGAGCATCTCATGTCGGGTTTAGGGGGTTGGTAAAAGTCAGACCCCCAAAAGCGGTACAAGTCGTGTCAGAGTGTAGCCTAGAACACCCTGAGATACTACTGGAATACTTACCAGTAAATCTCCTGCCTTGGCCAAGAACTTCGTGTAATGGCTCTCCTAGACACAGCGCAATCTCACTCCCAATACCGGGAGAGACGAAACCCCTGCCGATCCGCTCACTGCCTCCATGTGGCTCGGGACTGTACCCAACTAAAACCTGTTTGCACGACTCCTTTGAGCCGTGGTAGGGTAGTAATCAAAGCACAGTGGGAACTCACACGAGATAAATGACGATCTCAGGTCGATGAACTAACCTGTACATATGTCACCAGGGAACTGCTATCTGACGTCAGGTATAATACCAACTAGCATGTTCCCGGCGAGTCCTGTCCGGTGTACTCATAACCCAACAAGCACCTATATACATCTTAGGTGAATCAACTGACACCAATGGCTTGTAAGACCGGCCACCGCCCCTCGTCGGGGTCTCGACTGTATACACTAGTCTACTAATGGAGTATCGATGCCCAGTCTCGAAACTCCCACAACTAGGGACCTTTTAAGGATGTGCTTATAGACCCCAGCTCCCATGTATATGATCGCCATCATACTGCTGGCAGTTAAGAAAAAATTCTAAGGGCTCTATCAACGTGTAATAGCGACCTGTAAGGTCACCTAAAGTAGTACATGATGATAAAGATAAACCAGATAGCATACTATCATCTTGAGTAAGACTGTCCTACCGGTATAGGTCCTCCCTCAATCATTGCAATCACCTGCCTGTGATCCAATAATTGACTCTGAGGGCACTATATCCAACAACATCAAGAAATAAAAGCTGCAAAAAATAACTAAATGAAACATCACTAAACACAATCTTCACTGCTCGGCCTGACGGCTAAAATACTCTTGTTCAGCCTGCGATAGAGATAGAGGAACCGGGCCATGCAAAACTCAGACGTCAGTGCGCCATAAAATCAAACAATAGTAATAACCAGGATGTAACCAGATATACAGTCATGAATATAAACAGTGAGGTGTGTATATATCTGTGAAGTGCGATGAGTAATCTAAATTGTGCTACTGGGTTATCTACTCTAAATTTTTTGAAATCAATTTAATGGAATCGTCGATTTAACTCAATAGTAACCCGTTCGTGCTTGGGACCACGGTCAAGACTCTCAGGCTGAATTCATGACGTGCCGCTAGGCAGTAAACTGGTAACATGTACAGATGAATGATGTCAGCAGTATCATCCTCCGGCTGGCCTAGCCCATAAAGACCGATCAGTATAAGTATCGAACTATTGAGTTACAAGTCAGTTTTCATTATTGATTTCCTCTTACCCTCAAGGTTATGTGTTCAAGTCAGGTATTGATAATATAGAGCTAATGCCAACACAGGATCAAGCAGGTACATGTTTTGTCTATGTAGACAACAGGTTACGCCCGTCAGGATAACAAGTCAGGATTGTTGGCATTAGTAACAAGATCAAGTATCAAGTCAAGTAGTGTATAAGGGCATGTCATGTGGTGCATATGTATCAAACGGATACCAAAAGAAAAACTGTAAACGATATCGGGATCACGGTAAATAGTGCTGATATCAGGATGCATACGTGTCTATCTGTAATAACCTATATATCCATGACTACTTATGATGCAAGCTAGATAACATGTCATGATAATATAATAGTGAAATGACATCAGGGTGTTCCGGCATGTAATTAGATATGTAATTGTCAGTATGGATATGTACGGGTATCGTAAAATGGTAAAACTGTCACGACCCGAAATGGCACGTAACTGGTCCTTGAATCATATGAAGTCTATAGGACCCCATCTAATACAAGTAAGCCAAAAGCTTAGAAATCTAAAACCATTTTAAATAATAAATGAAGGAAAATAGTTTTTAAGAAGTGAAGAAAACATGTTTTAAAAATAAGGGTTTTTTAAATAAGTAAGCCGAATATGCATTTTTTTAAAATCTAGAGTCTTTTCTGAAAATTTCGGCAGAGTTTCCTTTGTAAATACTGGCCCCGAACGGGATATAACAAGAATAACATATATACAATGATAAAAGGCATCCCCAAGCGGGAGCTAGCTCTTCGTCAATCGACGATCACAACCACGCAAGCAGTATAATATACAACGCCAAAGGGCGAGGATCAAAACTCAAAAGAAACTCAAAATATCAAGAAAACCATAATACTACAACGCGCGACTCTAAGGTCGAAATAATACATAACTGGTTTTCTAAGTCTGAAACAATATACAAGTTTGGTTGATAGAATTTCTAGATACAACTGAATAATACATGTACAATGGTGGTTCTGATGCAAAAGAATCCACCTACCAAAGCATGTCACCCGTAAGGGAAGCAGTGTGCCAGAAAAGCCACAATGGAACCTGTACGGCAAAACCTGCAAGAACTGTGGCACAACGGGGCTGAGTTGCCAACTCGTGAATAGAAAACATCACAGAGCAGAAATCATATGTATGACACAATCCTAGGTCAATAAGGTCAAATATATATATATATATATATATATATATATATATATATATATATATATATATATATATATAAACCTCAAATGAATAAGTCTGAAGCATGATAAGGTGGCAATGTAATATCTATACATGAGTGTAGTGCCAAGTGCTCGTGCCTCAAGTAATAACATATCGTAAATATGAGGTATGATCAATGTCGACTATATCATGAAGTCTATGAAAAAGTGGATATCATCCAACTATGTAATCAATGTCATCAATGTCAATATATCTATGTGGAAATCGTCCACGTGTCACCCAATGACAATAAACATCATGCATGTAAATATCATAAAGCATATGCATGGAAATATGAGGATGTAAGTCAACATGTGTCGCTCGCGACATATCAAAATCATGGAACCAGAGTGTCAAGTATCGACACTCGAAAACATCATGAAATCTGTGCCTAGCATCGGCACGTAAATCCTCATATACATAGGGCTCCGTCAGTACGGATCAGCCCGTCTCATCTCTCAACTCCGGTCGGTATCCCCCAGATATCCGCCGAGCTCAAAACAATCACCGGTAGGTAGTACTCCCCTGCCAGGCTCACCGTCTAACATATACGGGTCTTCTTGCCCCGGGGTACCTCACCGGGTCCACCATGTACCCGCAGACGGTGCCTACCGCTCCTCGAATCGGGTTTCACATGCCACTTTCAGAACCGAGAAAACACATGGTGGACACACTGAAATATCATATCAAGGGTAACCGGGGTTTTCAAACAATACATACTTTCTTTTAAAATACCCACGGTTCCCAAATCCAGAAATATCATGGAAATAACATATCTCAATGCGTATAATCAGAAAGCATGATGTATACGACATATAAAAGAAATGTAAGCATATCAGTAAATCATGCAATATGGAATAGTAATATACACATATTTAGGGAAGACCGCTTCTTTAAAATGAATTAGTTTTAGAAAGTATCTTGCGGTTCCCAGATCTCCAAGTCAAACCAGAATCATCTATGTATGTGCAAATATGTATGTGTACAAGTATGAGTGTACAACATATGAGTACACGAGTATGCTATACAAGGGTCATATCCTGAATGCAACAGTACTACAGTGTAGTGACATGGCAATTATCGATGATGAAGTGTGTGAGCCGGCAAGCAGGTGTACGTGGAACATATGTATCATCGATAATGGTGCTGGTGTCCTAACAGCATGAGTTTAATATAACAATAACCATTTGCACATGCAATGCGAATAATAAGAATATGCAGGAATCGACTAATAAATGCAACAGTGACGCATCTGCAATGATTTAAAAATGTCCCACAGTTTGCCTTTTGAAATAAGACGAATCGAGATTTTTAGTAAAATAAGGGCTACGGTGTTTTTAAGAAAAGATGCGCCTTTTAAAAATATCCGTAGAATCCCTTGCCTGTCTTTAAAATACTCCCGATTCGTTAGTTTTTGAAATAGGTGTGACATCGGTCTAGCCTAACATCTACTAGCAAATCTACAGCTCTAACTAGTAAGTCAATCAGGAGGGGTATGGAAACCACCTAAATCTGAGTCGATATATATATATAAAAGTATAATAGTCGGTGATCCCGCCTCAAAGGTACCACGTACGATACAATATCATATGACATCCTCGAGTCATGAGTGCGGATCTTATCATCAAATAAAGCTCGTACGGTAAATCATTGTACGGCATCCCAAATCTGGGTATGGGTCAATATCACATTCATCTCATCAATTATTTGGTATCCTTATCATCATATCTCATGATCTGGGGTACTGATCTAAGTCTAGTACAAATCGACACCATCTATATAAATGCGTGTGTAAACACACGTCCAAAGGCCCGCTAAAATCTCATGTCGTATCCCAAATACGAATCACAATATATCACCGATCTCATGGCACTATGCCCAATCTCATCGACTCATCTCTAAATATCATACACTATCCTCATCATCACGGTATAGGTATAACAAGCAAGCGTGTGTGTGGGGGAGGGGGTGTAAACCTATTCTAGGGTTCGCAACTAGGAACTATACTAGTTCACTTCTAAAACCCTAACCATAATACACCTAATCTCATCTCAAATATCCACGACACACAATAAGCTATCATATATATATATATATATATATATATAGTATATATAGTATACTAGATATTGAACTGCGTGGGTGCTATACGCCATCCACCCGACTTCCCCCGTAGATATAATCTACTCACCTGTGTCTTGCTTGCCGATGTTGATGTCGCCATCATCCTCTTCATCATTTCGAATCGTTGTGGGGGTACCTACATGTCACACGTATCACATCGCATCAAAACCAAATCAAAGCTCAAACGGCACACGAAAACCAAAATGTCGCACGAATCACCCATAGGTCAAAACCTATGGGCTATATCTTGCAATTCAACCAAATATCATTCGATATAGACGTATAAACGTCAAAAAATCAAATACAATACCAAATATCCAAATCTTGAATTCAAACACACGCAAAACATAAGGCAGCAACTTATAAAAGTGTTCCCAGATTTTGTCTCAGGTGAAACCAAGGCTCCAAAACAACACTAGGGTGATATATAGGGTACATATGACCTACTGAAGCAATCTGGGCACCTACCCTCACCAAGTGGCCGAGCCCCTTAAAGGAAAAATCCGGCCAGGCCGGCCCTTGGTGCTCCTCTGTGGTTCGTCTTGCTACAGGGGGTTCCTAGGGTCTCAAATTGGTCTCTGGACTTGTTTATTTTTCCAGTAAAAATCCCAGTCCATTCCAGATTTCCCTGCACACTCTAAGTCGTCACAAACCAACATGGAAGTTTCGTAATTCTGTATTTTTGGGTTTCAGGTTATGTATATGTGTTTGGTCTGGGTTTAAAACATCATGGAGGGGTTTAAGGTCACTCAAAACACTCAAGATCACCACACAAACTCAATTTAAACCCTAACCTTCTCTAGTAATGTCCAAAGTGCACTAAACCTTGCCAAAACGATTTTAAACTTGAAATGAGGCTTAAGCACAAGAAATACTACACTAATTGTGAAGGGATTACCTCAATAGACACTCATGAATCCTCCTACAGCACCAAAACACAAACTTTTTTGGTCCATAGGGTTACTTGTGAGCTTGTGCACCTTTTTTGTGAAATGGAAATGGTGTTTTGAGTTTGTTTTGGAGATGAAGTGGGGTGTTTTGTGAAGGGGAGGAAAGAAGGCAGCAACAGCAACTGAAAGAAGAGGGAGAGAGGGGAGAAAATGTGAATAATTGAAGAGGAATGGCTCAAGACTAAGTCAACATAACCCTCACCTTTCTCTCCCTTCACCATACCTAATTCTTTACTCATTTTCTTTTTCTTTTCTATTTTCCTTCTCACCTCAATAGTAACCCCAAAATAACAAGCCATGCATCCAAAATATGTAGGAAAATGTAACAAGTGTGGAAAAAAAAAGACATGTGCACAAAACACGCTTAAAGTCCGATTAGCGATTTTTAACCGCGATTAGCACTAAATTAGCATATAATTAATCATAAAACTTAAAATTTGCATAATTCACATAAAACACCCTCTTTTAGTAATTTCTATAATTTTCAAAATTTTCCCCAATTTATCGGTATTTAATTATACCGAAATATTAAAATATTCATTTAAAATAATATTAAATTATAAAAATTCCCCAAAAATAATATTTTATTTTTTTGAAATGTTACAATTTTCCCCCCTTAAAGAAATTCGGTCCCCAAATTTAATTTAAAACCCCTCTAATACTAAAACATTTCAGTAAAGTCCAAGTCGTCGGGGCTCCGAAATTATCAATACATAAAACGCATCATAGCGCAATGCATGCGCATGAGTAATGAGTAGATAGCTCAAAATCAAAACTCCGTCAAGCATCCCGCAATCATCGGAGTCATGGTAAAGACACAAATGTCAAATCCAAATTAAAACCAATATGATATAAATCAGAACTATACATGTAAACAGCAAATCTATACATGTAAATAGTTGAAGTAATTGCATGCCAAATCTCTTTAAGTCACTGTGCGATGCACATAACACTGCACAGTGGCGGGCGTCTATTATAAGAAAATAACCATATACGTATATATCCTTTGTTTAATATGTACGTTCCGCCGTTTTGAAAACAATTTAGAAGGGTTCCTTTGTTTTAAACGTGTCGTGTCATATCAAACACGTAGGTAAATACTGAGACTATAGCTTACTTTTTGGAAATCCCTTCAATAACTATCGATGTATGCAAAATATATCCAGGTACTGTCCTCTGACTAGTCCTGCTCAGTACGAAAACGAATAGTAAATATCATAAAAACGTACTGGTCCATAAGGAATAAATCCCAAAATGTATATAAGAATACCCTGTGCGTCTGGTGCGCACGGAAATCAAAATCCATATGTGTGCCATACATGTGCACAAAAACATCATCTAGGTGCAACGGGTGTGCACGAAACATCTGTTATAGGCAGCGTGTGTGCCTGACAGCAAAATCAGGTGCACCTGATATGCACAAGGAATCCCGATTTTGTGCATCTGGTGTGCACCAAAATCGTATCTCAAAACATGCGCTCATCACGCGCGAAAATCCAAATCAAATGCATGGAGACGGTATACAATACGGCTCAATCAAAAGCAGGTATACTACGGTGTATAAGCTCACAATCATGTGCATCAGCGTGCATAAATCAAATCAAAACACTAAAAGTGCATGAAAACTATGCTGGAAGCATAAATCAAATCAACCGCATAAAAAAGGCATGAAATCACAATCAATACCTCAAGCGTAATAACTATGCGCAAAATATAAATACCCAGTAGGTGCGACCATACTAGCAGCGCAAGATATCTACTTGCCTCCTGCTCATGGTCTGGCGTCTTCTGTCTCTGGGTCCTTATCTTCTCTGCGGATTACCTATCTCGCAATCAATCGTCTCGTCGGCCCTATCAGGTGTGCTAACGGGGACGGTTCCGTCCTGGCACATCCCTGGTCATCTGTGTCCTCAGCACAGCATTTTCTCGAAAACTGGTTGCATCCCAACGCCTCTGTAGACATATCCGACCTTTAACCTTAACGGGGAATAACAACAGCTCGTCAGCATCTCGCACGAACCTCTTGCCCCACTTTTCTACATCATCATATACTCCGACGTCATGTATCTATCTGCACACTGCAAATGTTCTCGGCTACGGTCTATCCGAAGTCTCTCACACGGACTCAAAATCACGAACCCGGTATCTTCATCACTCTGTAGAAGATATCTGGCCGAACACGTCCTCAGGAACTCGTCCCAACCTGCGAAGGTATACTCCATACTCATCCTTTCTTGATCAATTCACAACGCATCTGGGTGAGATCCTCTATCCTAACCTGGTCAACTATCTCGTCGACGATGCTGAACTCTGGCATGCTGGGTGTGCACCATATGACCACTCCTGGGTCCAAGTCTTCTCGTATAATATTCCAGAAAGGTCCTGTCGAGATCTCTCTCAAATCTTGTTTCTTCCAAATTGCCCGGAAGTTATCATCTTTACTATATCTGTTTCTCATTCCGGAACGGCTGTATGCTCATCGCGACTCCTTCTGGAAGGTATATCCATGTACAACGCCTCTGCATGCGTATCGCATCTCTGATGTCAGCGGAGTGGAACGTCATCTTGTCGAAATCTCGTGCGAACTCTTTACTCCACTTTGTTCCAATGTCGACTGATTCGGACTCGTCTTCTCGTGGCTGCATGGACTGCGCTCCAACAGCTATACTCGTATCTGGAGTCTCCCAAGCAGTGTATCTCATCACATGATATCCGAAAGATGTCGAACCATCCGATCGATTTGTCAAAACCTCATAATCCCCCAAGAGCTCAATATCTTGGGCACAGTTTAATAGTATCGAGTACATACCATAGCGTCGGCGGTCCAGCCGTAGAAGGGCAAACCCAAGACTCACTAATGGCGCCGCGGAACTGCCGCAAACCCTAAGGTTCAAAGGCTTTCACACGGTCATTATGTCGAGTTAGGGTTTCATTCTTCTAGAGGGTCCATAGAATCGATTGCATGTCTTTCTGAATACTTTAAACTTAGAATCGGGTTCCTGACATTCGATCGTCTCTATCGACTCTCAACGAATCTACGTGAAGTCGTCTCTACCTGGAATCAATTTATCTGATGACCTCGCATCGGGGTAAGCGAACGAACCACATGTCCTAGTCCTTCATCCTTGGGTGGCTAGCGACCTTCCATCATATCTCTAAGTATATACTTATGCTGCAGTAGCTCCAACATCTGGGCGATATCTCGTCATTTGCAGCGACAACTGGCTCATTCGTCTGTATGCTGAACAGTGCCTCAATCATCATGAATAGGCGATATATCAATGGTCATCACATCCTGGCTAGCCTCTAGCAGTAGCATGATCCTCTGGTGCCGATCAGCACATCCGGGAAATCTCGTAAAAGCGATCTGTCAAACGCTCATGGTGCGAAAACACAGTAAGACGACGCCTCTATATGTAATCGTATGTCCCTGGAATCACGCTCTGGTCAGTCCTTGTCCGTGACGAGCTCAAGCTGACGCAACTCTAGCCGTAGTTCTCTCTGCCCGTGTGATCCTGGCAGCAAAATCATAACCAATATCGATGAGGATAGATCATAGGAATGAATATAATACCGTGCAAGGAAATGTACATCCTAAGGTCTCTTAAGCGGAGTAGCGTATTGTAAATATGCCACGGAACATACGTACGGTACGTCACTCAACTCAAGCTACCTATTCCATCAACCAAGGGTCATCCTACGCGACGAAAGTTCGGGTATAATACTGCCTTGACGAAGTCTAAGTTCCGTAAGGTCAAGCCTAAGTTCCGTATATATATAAACGCTGTAGGCTCCATATAGTCAAACTTAGACTCGAACCAAGGTTAACCTAGCACTCTGATACCAACTTTGTCACGACCCGAAATGGCACGTGACTGGCTCTTGAATCATATGAAGTCTATAGGACCCCATCTAATCCAAGTAAGCCAAAACCCCAGAAATCTAAAACCATTTTAAATAATAAATGAAGGAAAAATAGTTTTTAAGAAGTGAAGAAAATATGTTTTAAAAACAAGGTTTTTTTAAATAAGTAAGCCGAATATGCATTTTTTTAAAATCTAGAGTCTTTTCTGAAAATTTCGGCAGAGTTTCCTTTGTAAATACTGGCCCCGAACGGGGTACAACAAGAATAACATATATACAATGATAAAAGGCATCCCTAAGCGGAAGCTAGCTCTTCGTCAATCGACGGTCACAACCACGCAAGCAGTATAATATACAACGTCGAAGGGCGATGATCAAAACTCAAAAGAAACTCAAAATATCAAGAAAACCATAATACTACAATGCGCGACTCTAAGGTCGAAATAATACATAACTGGTTTTCTAAGTCTGAAACAATATACAAGTTTGGTTGATGGAATTTCTAGATACAACTGAATAATACATGTACAATGGTGGTTCTGATACAAGAGAATCCACCTACCAAAGCAAGTCACCCGTAAGGGAAGCAGTGTGCCAGAAAAGCCGCAATGGAACCTGTATGACAAAACCTGTAAGAACTGTGGCACAACGGGGGTGAGTTGCCAACTCATGAATAGAAAACATCACAGAGCAGAAATCGTATGTATGACACAATCCTAGATCAATACGATCAAATATATATATATATATATCTATATATATATATATATATATATATATATATATATATATATATATATAAAGCTCAAATGAATAAGTCTGAAGCATAATAAGGTGGCAATGTAACATCTATTCATGAGTGTAGTGCCAAGTGCTCGTGCTCGTGCCTCAGGTAATAACATATCATAAATATGAGGTATGATCAATATCGACTATATCATGAAGTCTATGAAAAAGTGGATATCATCCAACTATGTAATCAATGTCAATATATATATGTGGAAATCGTCTACGTATCCTTCAGATATCCGTCGAGCTCAAAACAATCACCGGTAGGTAGTACTCCCCTGCCAGGCTCACCGTCTAACATATACGAGTCTTCTTGCCCCGGGGTACCTCACCGGGTCCACCATGTACCCGCAGACGGTGCCTACCGCTCCTCGAATCGGGTTTCACATGCCACTCTCAGAACCGAGAAAACACATGGTGGACGCACTGAAATATCATATCAAGGGTAACCGGGTTTTTCAAACAATACATACTTTCTTTTAAAATACCCACGGTTCCCAAATCCAGAAATATTATGGAAACAACATATCTCAATGCGTATAATCAGAAAGCATGATGTATACGACATATAAAAGAAATATAAGCATATCAGTAAATCATGCAACATGGAATAGTAATATGCACATATTTAGGGAAGACCGATTCTTTAAAATGAATCAGTTTTAGAAAGTATCTTGCGGTTCCCATATCTCCAAGTCAAACCAGAATCATCTATGTATGTGCAAATATATATGTGTACAAGTATGAGTGTACAACATGTGAGTACACGAGTATGCCATGCAAGGGTCATATCCTGAATGCAACAGTACTACAGTGTAGTGACATGGCAATTATCGATGATGAAGTGTGTGAGCCGGCAAGCAGATGTACGTGGAACATATGCATCATCGATAATGGTGCTGGTGTCCTAACAGCATGAGTTTAATATAACGATAACCATTTGCACATGCAATGCGAATAACAAGAATATGCAGGAATCGACTAATAAATGCAACGGTGACGCATCTGCATTGATATAAAAATGTCCCACAGTTTGCCTTTTGAAATAAGACGAATCGGGGTTTTTAGTAAAATAAGAGCTACGGTGTTTTTAAGAAAAGATGCGCCTTTTGAAAATATTCGTAGAATCCCTTGCCTGTCTTTAAAATACTCCCGATTCGTTAGTTTTTGAAATAGGTGTGATATCAGCCTAGCCTAACATCTACTAGCAAATCTACAGCTCTAATTAGTAAGTCAATCAGGAGGAGTATGGAAACTACCTAAATCTGAGTCGATATATATATAAAAGTATAATAGTCGGTGATCCCGCCTCAAAGGTACCGCGCACGATACAATATCATATGACATCCTCGAGTCATGAGTGCGGATCTTATCATCAAATAAAGCTCGTACGGTAAATCATTGTACGACATCCCAAATCTGGGTACGGGTTAATATCATATTCATCTCATCAATTATTTGGTATCCTTATCATCATATCTTATAATCTGGGGTACTGACCTAAGTCTAGTACAAATCGACACCATCTATATAAATGCGTGTGTAAACACACGTCCAAAGGCCCGCTAAAATCTCATGTCGTATCCCAAATACGAATCACAATATATCACCGATCTCATGGCACTATGCCCAATCTCATCGACTCATCTCCAAATATCATACACTATCCTCATCATCACGGTATAGGTATAACAAGCAAGCGTGTGTGTGTGTGTGGGGGGGGGGTATAAACCTATTCTGGGGTTCGTAACTAGGAACTATACTAGTTCACTTCTAAAACCCTAATCTAACTATAGTACACCTAATCTCATCTCAAATATCCACGACACACAATAAGCTATCATATATATATAGTATACTAGACGTCGAACTGCGGGGGTGCTATACGCCATCCACCCGACTTCCCCCGTAGATATAATCTACTCACCTGTGTCTTGCTTGCCGATGTTGATGTCGCCATCATCCTCTTCATCATTTTGAATCGTCATGGTGGTACCTACATGTCACACGTATCGCATCATATCAAAACCAAATCAAAGCCAAAACGGCACACGAAAACCAAAATGTCGCACGAATCACCCATGGTCAAAACCTATGGGCTATATCTTGCAATTCAACCAAATATCAATCGATATAGACGTACAAACGTCAAATAATCGAATATAATACCAAATATCTGTAAGTCCATATCACGCACCCCACGAACTTGCGGGGAGGCGGAATATATGAAAAAGAATTATCAAAGCTTCATAACACGGACTTGAGCGCATGAATCGTATCTAAACAGTTACTAGCATACTACGAAAGGTTTAACTACTAGGATTCGAAGTTATACCTCACGTTACTTGTCCTTCGGGTCTTCATCGCTGTCCTCCACTCCTCGTAGGCTCCTTGGAACGTCGGCACCTCAACGGCCTCCTCGAGTCAAAGACGATCCACCCGAGAGCTCCTACTCCAAGCTTGATCTCTAACTTGAGATAACTAGGTTTCTTTAGTTGCTAATCAAAGTGACCTAGGTGATATAGAGTGAGGTTATGGATTAATTAGTCTATCTAATTCTTAATCTCAACACATGAGAGGGGAGGATTAGGGTTTCAAGAGAGAGCTTGAGGAGAGAGAAGGTGAGCATAAGTTATGAATGAAAAAGCTTCTCACTTTAAATATATTATGAAGCATAAGAAATTATCAAAAAAATAAATCAAATGCATTATCCTCATGCTTCATTAAATATATGCAATGAATCATCAAGTGAGTCATTAAGCAATAAATGCTTCATTAACTCACTTGAATGATTCATCTAAATGAGTCACTAGATCATTAATTGCTTATGTCACCTAAACTCTCAAGTCATCACTTTTCTAGAAGCTTCCCGTCAAATTACGAGAACGCCCCTCCTATCCGTGAAAACACGGAAAAACTTTAGACTGTATAAATCCAATAACCCGATACTAGAATTTGGCTTAAACCAAAGATGGCTAGTAAAAACTGTCCGAACGTCGTACGTGCGTTTAAACGCGTATGCGTCCGAACCCTTGTCGTAAAACCATACGACCTCTATATCGTTTCGCCTGGAGCAGGGAAACTCTCTGTGTGAGACTCTAAAGACTCGACACTACGCTGGCAGTGGGTTTAACCACAGACCGCTAGCGGCACTAGCTGTACGTAACGGTCCCCAGGTAGATGTCGATAAGAAGGCCGATGAGGAAACCCATCCGAACTCCTACTGAGCCTGTCCGTGACAATATCCGCGCAGTCCGGTCTGTTCGTTTAAGAGTATCGTATGTATGGTCTAGGGAGGTGGTAAGCGTCAGACCCCTAATAACCGTACAAGTCGTGCCGGTACGGCTCAAAACCGTGCAAGAATCTACTGATCAGTCCATCAGTAATTCTCAATCAGCCATGGCCAGGGACTTATGGTAATGACCAACCAATCATAGTGCGATATCAACTCCCTATACCGGGAGAGACGAATCCCTAACAGTCGCTCACTGCCTCCATGTGGCTCGGGACTATACCCAACTAAAACCTGTTTGCACGACTCCTTTGAGCCGTGGTAGGGTAGTAATCAAAGCACAATGGGAACTCACATGAGACAAATGATGACCTTAAGTCAACAGACTATCTGCACACATGTCACCTGAGAACTGCTATCTGACGTTAGGTATAATACCATCCAGTCAGTTCTCCTGCGAGTCCTGTTCGGTGTATCCGTAACCCAACGAGCACCTGTATACTATCTCCAGTACGACGTACTGATGGCTGTGGGACAGACCATCTCCCCAACTGGGATGAGAAGCATAGACACTAGTCTACTTCGGAGTATTGATGCCCTGCCTCGATAATCCTACGACTAGGGACAAGTATAGGATGTTGCTTATAGACTACCAGCCCCCACTAGTGTGACTGCCATCACAACGCTGGTAATCAAGCAAAGATCTTATGGGCTCTACTAATATGTATAAGTGATACGTTACAAGAAACATATTCACACATTAAAGTAGACACAAACCAAGTAGCATACCACCATTTTTAGCAAGACTGTTGTATAACTGTGAATATCCTATGCTTCCATTAAGTAATATACAACCTAGTATGATACAATAATGGCCCCTAGGGCATATACACTAACAATCTTCTACTTGCACTAGGGCCATGAGCTGGCATATCGAAGACCTATCATCTCGAATAGCTTCTCAAAATGCGTCTGAGGAATGGCCTTTGTGAATGGATCAGCAATATTATTCTCCGTCTCTACTCTCTTTACCTCGATCTCCTGGCGATGTACGATCTCCCTGATCAGGTGATACCGCCTTAAGATGTGTCTGGACTTCTGATGGGACCTGGGTTCCTTCGCTAAAGCTATAACGCCGTTGTTGTCGCAATACAGAGGTATTGGACCAACACTGGTAGGAACCACCTGAAGTTCTGTGAGGAACTTCTTCATCCAAACAGCTTCTTTTGCGGCATCGCAAGCAGCTATGTACTCCGCTTCCATTGTTGAGTCAGCAACGGTCTCCTGCTTGGAACTTTTCCAATAGACCGCCCCTCCATTGAGGGTAAAGACATAACCCGACATGGACTTGGAGTCATCCTTGTCACTCTGGAAGCCGGAGTCGGCAAAGGCCTCGATCTGGAGGTCTTTTCCGCCATACACCAAGAACATCTCCTTAGTCCTCTTCAGGTCCTTGAGAATGTTCTTTAGTGCTGTCCAGTGCTTCTCCCCTGGGTTTGCCTGATACCGGCTTACAACGCTCAATGCGTATGCTACATCTGGTCTGGTACATAACATCGCATACATTATAGAGCCTACCGCTGAAGCGTAGGGTATAATCGACATGCGATCCCTTTCCAAATCAGTCTTGGGAGACATCTCTTTTGAGAGGGTGATTCTGTGACAAGCCGGTAGGTTACCGCGCTTAGAATCTTCCATACTGAATCTTTTCAATATGGTGTCTATGTACCTGGACTGCGAAAGTCCCAACATCCTTTTTGATCTATCATGATAGATCTGGATACCCAGAATGTAGGTGGCATCACCCAGGTCCTTCATGGAGAATTTCTGTGACAAGAATCTTTTGACTGACTGTAACATAGGAATATCATTTCCTATTAGGAAAATGTCATCCACGTACAAGACGAGGAAAACTACAGCTCTCCCTACAATCTTTCTGTATATGCATGGTTCATCTGGATTTTTGATAAAGTCGAATTCTTTGATAGCATCATCAAAACAGATGTTCCAACTCCGCGATGCTTGCTTTAGTCCATAAATGGACTTAAGCAACTTGCATACTTTACCGCTGCTCCCACTCTGATTGAATCCCTCTGGCTGATCCATATAGACGCACTCTTCCAAATTTCTATTTAGAAAAGCCGTCTTTACGTCCATCTGCCAGATCTCATAATCGTGGAAGGCAGCAATAGCAAGAAGGACCCGAATGGATTTGAGCATAGCCACTGGAGAAAAGGTTTCATCATAGTCCAAACCAGGTCTTTGAGGGAAACCCTTTGCAACAAGTCTAGCCTTATAGGTTTCAACCTGTCCATCTACACCAATCTTCTTTCTGAAGATCCATTTGCATTCTACGGGTTTTACCCCATCTGGAGAAATGTCCAAAGTCCATACTTTGTTAGTGTACATGGACTCCATTTCGGTCCGCATTGCATCCAGCCATTTTACCGAGTCGCCGCTCTGAATGGCTTGCTGGAAGCTAGTAGGGTCATCATTATCAATGACGCAATCTTGTCGATCCCCGTCTATGAGAAAACCGTAGTATCTCTCAGGCGGATGAGACGGCCTACTACTCCTGCGGAGTGGCGTTGGGATGTCCGGTTCTCTTGAAACTTCTGGTTCTTCCAAGCTTTCAGTAATAGCTTGTGGTTCTGGAATTTCTTCCAGTTCTATTGTGCTCCCACTTATCTGATTTTCTAAAAATTCAGTTTCCAAGAAGTGGGCATGCTGAGAAACAAAAACCTTTTGTTCCCCTGCAGAATAGAAAAGATACCCCTGGAGTTCTTTGGGTATCCCACAAACTTACACAGTACTGAGCATGCCTCGAGCTTGTCCATATGCTGCTTCTTTACAAAAGTTGGGCATCCCATGTCTTAAGATACTTAAGACAGGGTTTCTTCCCACTCCACATCTGATATGGGGTGGTAGGCACAGTCTTGGTTGGAGCCTTGTTCAAGATATATGCAGTTGTTTTTAGTGCATAACCCCAGAAAGATCGCGGTAACTCAGCCTTACTCATCATGGAATGAACCATATCCAAAAGGGTTAGATTCCGCCTTTCCGATACACCGTTGTGTTGTGGTGTGTATGGAGGAGCAAGCTGAGAGAGAATTCCATTCTCTTTTAAGTAACCCAGGAACTCGGCACTCAAGTATTCACCACCTCGATCAGATCTCAGTGTCTTTATACTCTTGCCTGTTTGTTTTTCAACTTCATTCTTGTATTCTTGAAATTTCTCAAAGGCCTCAGATTTATGCTTCATCAGGAAGTCGTGTCCATACCTAGAGAAATCATCAGTGAAAGTAATGAAGTATGAATAACCACTTCGCGCATGTGTAGACATTGGACCACACACGTCACTGTGTATGAGTCCCAAGAGCTCGCTTGCTCTTTCTCCGTGTCCAGTGAACGGAGTCTTTGTCATCTTTCCTTTGAGACAGGATTGACAAGTTGCATATGATTGATATTCGAACGGATCCAAATATCCTTCTGTATGTAACTTAGTCAACTTTCTCTCATTGATGTGACCCAGTCTACAATACCATAAGAAAGCCTGATTTGTTTCTAGAGACTTTCTTTTAAGTGTGTTCTGCACACTGAAAATCTGAGCTTGATTTAATACGTATATCCCGTTTTCTAATGTACCTGACCCAATCAAAACTTGATTTAGGTGGATGTGAACTACATTGCTTACAAAAGTAAAATCATATCCTTCCTTAGAAAGTAAGGATATAGATATGATATTACGAGTTGTACCTGGTACATAAAAACAGTTACGCAGAATCAATATCTGCCCAGTTGTCAGTCCAAGATGATATTTCCCTACGGATTCAGCATTCATGCTCATTCTGTTAGCAACCGTGAGGGTCATATCACCTATCCCGATAACCCTACGGTTTCTCAGAGCCTGTAACGAATTACAGATGTGAGATCCTGACCCGGTATCCAATACCCAGGAAGTAGGGTTAACTGACATACAGTTCTCTATCACAAACACACCCGAAGCCGAAGCCACAACATGCTTCGAATCCTGGCTACTGGCTTTGCTAGCCCTGCCATCCTTCTACCAATGTTCATTCCTGTAACAATAGGAGTGTCCCTCTTTTACTATATCCAGTCCCGAAGCTTTTGCCCTTCTCTTTCCTTCTACTTCCCTGGTTTCCTTCAGGGTAGAAGGTAGAGACTGTAGAATCAAGTCAGTATCTGACCCGTTCTCTAACGTGGTCTTTAGGTCCGTGTGCTCATCAATATAGCTAGTCATTGTAAGGACATTGTCCCCTACAGGTGATCCGACAGCCAACCTCGCTTGAATTAATTCGTTCGAGGTCTCATATCTTGTGATATGAGATTGCTCTCCATATAAATCTTTGTTATGGAGAAAGATGGAAACTAAGTCTATCTTCTCGTGTTACTTCTGGTATACACCATCAACTGAAGCCAACATGAGGCACTTGGCTTTCGCTTTATCCTTTTCCCTTGTCTGACGGATATTTATATCCGCGACGGTGGAAATTGGACCTGGGACGGCGGGATCTTGAGTAGTAATAGGGTGGTCCAGCTTGTCATAGGCAATGGACATCTGGAAAGACCTTTGCCAGTCATATAAGTCAGATTCAGTCAATTTGTTATCTAGATGTAACCTAGTCGTGGTCACAAGGTCGCTGCAATTAAGAGAGAGAGAAGAAAACACTTTAGCATGATACTCTTGCAAGTTTAGAGTGGTTTTTAATTTATCTAAACAGGATGGCTCTCACTGTTTCTCGAATCCTTCCTCAAACCATAAATAAAGAATTAGCCAGGACTATTCTCACCGTACAATACTTGCTTAACCGTTCAGCCAGGCTAGTGTCGATACTTCGAGAGAGGTTTTCCAACGCTTTCGCGAAGTTCCTTAATTAAAGAACCTCTTTTCTCTGGGGGCGTAACCCCGCTGACACCTTTCTAGGCACCTACTTGATTTATAGCATTGATCGTTAAGTGACGAATCTCCTGATAAGTAGTATATACTCACAGTAGGATCGGGATCCAAATATCATCGTATGATAATGTTGAAGGAATCCTACCAACATTCATCAAACTCCAAATGGTATGCAACACTAGCAAGTTTCAGTTTCTTTAGAAACTCCCGATGTGGAGCCCCATGCTCTTATGACCTTGACGAAGGTCAACAAATCATAAGTCACATGTCAAGTTCTACCCGTCATTGTCCAAGTTAATTTGAACCCACCCATACATACCCTTGACGAAGGTCAACAAGGTAATACGACTGTCCCAAACCAACGCATCTATCTATGCTATATATGAACACCCAACAGCTACCAATCACTATGCCTTGACGAAGGTCAACAAACATACCTTGAATACTATTGAATATTCATACGAAATGACGGAGGGCTACGAATGGTTTTGGCAAAATCGTGAACGTAGTGAACTTGATATAATCGAAGGAACCTGATAGCTTTTTAAAAGGAGTGGTTAAAGCTCCGTAATTAAAAATTCTGCTCTTTTTAAAATAACCGAGTGGTTTCTTTTAAATTTGTTCCAACGACTTAATTTTGGTTTATTTTCTTTGCATTATAATAATGCGTCCCATCATTTATCCTATCATTGCAGAAAACAATGAAAATACCACGTCCTCTTATGCCATCCGCATTCGCCACGGGGTCCCGTCATCACCCGTTAGATTACTTAACTAACGACAGAGCAGGGGCTGGGCTAGCGCGGGTGTAAAACATAAGTGACGTCTAATAGATATCATATATAGATATTGTACATTTGTCAGACGCAATAATATGCATTCCAGATCACAGATGAACCTTATTGGATATACAAGCAATCCGCGTTTGCTTTGAGCCTGCAACAAAAGACGGATTACACAGTTGTGATGAATAGCCATTACCCCACCCTAGACCCCTACGGGTACGGCAAACTACCCGCCAAGTACCCGAAGTGAAGCGGACTCCATCAACAACGTGAGTAGGCCACTAAACACTTCAAAATACCCGGTAGTTTGTGCACCCCACCTTGGGTCTATCATAGGAGCAAAAACAGTAAAAATGAAATAATACAACGGTGGCTACAACCACAACCTGGATGCGCCCCGCAAAAGAATATTATATCATATTACAATTACATCGAATGAATGAATATCAAACACATCTCAAACCCCGGCTAATCATCACAACATTCCAATCAAGTTCATATACACAAACAGTAAACATTACAGAAATGTGCAACCCCCTGCCAACCGACATACTATCAGTTAGGGGAGGTTTACGAACACATTAAACATTACAGATGAAAACCCAATTAGCAACTAACTTAGAACATCGATCGACTACCTTTTTCCGTGTCTACCCCAAAAGCAAACCAGCACAGAAGTAACCTGGGCAGAAACAGAATATGCTGGAAAACAAAAAACCAAAAAATATGAATTACTGCGCAAATCCGAGTCAACTCGGAGTTGACTCGGCGGCGGATCCATGGCCAAAAGCACTATTTTGCCGCGGATTCGCGGCCATCTAACCGAGTTGCAGTCTCGTATTTTCCCAGAATTCTTATATTTCCCTGCTGTGAATTTTAAGGCATATCAAATATTTTTTCGACACGTTTAAAATTAACAGAAACTGATAGGGGTTCGGGGTTTCGTTTTCGTGTTTTTTTCTGACGATCGAAGTTCTAATTAGTTGCTAACAAGCTAGTAAAGGTTTAGTTGGCTCTGATACCACTGTGAGTTCATGTCACGCACCCCACGAACTTGCGGGGAGGCGGAATATATGAAAAACAATTATCAAAGCTTCGTAACACGGACTTGAGCGCATGAATCGTATCTAAACCGTTACTAGCATACTACGAGAGGTTTAACTACTCGGATTCGAAGTTATACCTCACGTTACTTGTCCTTCGGGTCTTCATCGCTGTCCTCCACTCCTCGTAGGCTCCTTGGAATGTCGGCACCTCAACGGCCTCCTCGAGTCAAAGACGATCCAGCCGAGAGCTCCTACTCCAAGCTTGATCTCTAACTTGAGATAACTAGGTTTCTTTAGTTGCTAATCAAAGTGACCTAGGTGATATAGAGTGAGGTTATGGATTAATTAGTCTATCTAATCCTTGATCTCAACAAATGAGAGGGGAGGATTAGGGTTTCAAGAGAGAGCTTGAGGAGAGAGAAGGTGAGCATAAGTTATGAATGAAAAAGCTTCTCACTTTTAATATATTATGAAGCATAAGAAATTATCAAAAAAATAAATCAAATGCATTATCATCATGCTTCATTAAATATATGCAAGGAATCATCAAGTGAGTCATTAAGCAATAAATGCTTCATTAACTTACTTGAATGATTCATCTAAATGAGTCACTAGATCATTAATTGCTTATGCCACCTAAACCCTCAAGTCATCACTTTTCTAGAAGCTTCACGTCAAATTACGAGAACGCCCCTCCTATCCGTGAAAACACGGAAAAACTTTAGACTGTATAAATCCAATAACCCGATACTAGAATCTGACTTAAACCAAAGCCGGCTAGTAAAAACTGTCCGAACGTCGTGCGTGCGTTTAAACGCGTATGCGTCCGAACCCTTGTCGTAAAACCGTACGACCTCTATATCGTTTCGCCTGGAGCAAGGAAACTCTCTGTTTGGGACTTTAAAGACTCGACACTACGCTGGCAGTGGGTTTAACTACAGACCGCAAGCGGCACTAGCTGTACGTAACAGTCCCCAGGTAGATGTCGATAAGAAGGCCGATGAGGAAACCCATCCGAACTCCTACTGAGCCTGTCCGTGACAATATCCGCGCAGTCCGGTCTATTCGTCTAAGAATATCGTATGTATGGTCTAGGGAGGTGGTAAGCATCAGACCCCTAATAACCGTACAAGTCGTGCCGGTATGGCTCAAAACCATACGAGAATCTACTGATCAGTCCACCGGTAATTCTCAATCAGCCCTGGCCAGGGACTTATGGTAATGACCAGCCAATCACAGTGCGATATCAACTCCCTATACCGGGAGAGACGAATCCCTAACAGTCGCTCACTGCCTCCATGTGGCTCGGGACTGTACCCAATTAAAACTTGTTTGCACGACTCTTTTGAGCCGTGGTAGGGTAGTAATCAAAGCACAGTGGGAACTCACACGAGACAAATGACGACCTTAAGTCAACAGACTATCTGCATACATGTCACCTGAGAACTGCTATCTGACGTTAGGTATAATACCATCCAGTCAGTTCTCCTGTGAGTCCTGTTCGGTGTACCCGTAACCCAACGAGCACCTGTATACCATCTCCAGTACGACGTACTGATGGCTGTGGGACATACCATCTCCCCAACTGGGATGAGAAGCGTAGACACTAGTCTACTCCGGAGTATCGATGCCCTGTCTCGATAATCCTACGCCTAGGGACAAGTATAGGATGTTGCTTATAGACTACCTAGCCCCCACTAGTGTGACTGCCATCACAACGCTGATAATCAAGCAAAGATCTTATGGGCTCTACTAATATGTATAAGTGATACGTTACAAGAAACATATTCACACATTAAAGTAGACACAAACCAAGTAGCATACCACCATTTTTAGCAAGACTTTTGTATAACTGTGAATACCCCATGCTTCCATTAAGTAATATACAACCTAGTATGATACAATAATGGCCCCTATGGCATATATACTAACAATATCCAAATCTTGAATTCAAACACACGCAAAACATAAGGTATCAACTTATAAAAGTGTTCCCAGATTTGTCTCAGGTGAAACCAAGGTTCCAAAACAACACAAGGGTGATATATAGGGTACATATGACCCACTGAAGCAATCTGGGCACCTACCCTCACCAAGTGGCCGAGCCCCTTAAAGGAAAAATCCGGCCAGGCCGGCCCTGGGTGCTCCTCTGTGGTTCGTCTTGCTACAGGGGGTTCCTAGGGTCTCAAATTGGTCTCTGGACTTGTTTATTTTTCCAGTAAAAATTCCAGTTCATTCCAGATTTCCCTGCACACTCTAAGTCGTCACAAACCGACATGGAAGTTCCGTAATTCCGTATTTTTGGGTTTCAGGTTATGTATATGTGTTTGGTCTGGGTTTAAAACATCATGGGGGGTTTAAGGTCACTCAAAACACTCAAGTTCACCACACAAACTCAATTTAAACCCTAACCTTATCTAGTAATGTCCAAATTGCACTAAACCTTGCCAAAACGATTTTAAACTTGAAATGAGGCTTAAGCACAAGAAATACTACACTAATTGTGAAGGGATTATCTCAATAGACACTCATGAATCCTCCTACAGTACCAAAACACAAACTTTCTTGTCCATAGGGTTGCTTATGAGATTGTGCACCTTTTTTGTGAAATGGAATTGGTGTTTTGAATTTGTTTTGGAGATGGTGTGTTTTGTGGAGGGGAGGAAAGAGGGCAGCAGCAGCAGCTGAAAGAAGAGGGAGAGAGGGGAGAAAATGTGTGAATAATTGAAGAGGAATGGCTCAAGACCAAGTCAACATAACCCTCACCTTTCTCTCTTTTTACCATACCTAATTCTTTACTCATTTCCTTTTTCTTTTCTATTTTCCTTCTCACCTCAATAGTAACCCCAAAATAACAAGCCATGCACCCAAAACATGTAGGAAAATGTAACAAGTGTGGAAACAAAAAGTTATGTGCACAAAACACGCTTAAAGTCCGATTAGCGATTTTTAATCGCGATTAGCACTAAATTAATCATAAAAACTTAAAATTTGCATAATTCACATAAAACACCCTGTTTTAGTAATTTCTATAATTTTCAAAATTTCCCCCCAATTTATCGGTATTTAATTATACCGAAATATTAAAATATTCATTTAAAATAATATTAAATTATAAAAATTCCCTAAAAATAATATTTTATTTTTTTGAAATGTTACAAAAACTATAATATCGGATGCATAACTAAGATACATGTATTATTTTTATTCATATGGACGTAAATATATTGGCATAGCATGTTGCAAGATAAACTTGCCTGATCAGATCTCATGACGGGGTGCGTACGTCACGTTCGACGTCGGGTAAACGTCGCGATGCGAACTACATGTGTACAAAACTGAACCAGGCTACTCAAGGACGTGACCACGCTAGATGAGGATGACGACTGGGTCGCCCGGATCGTTGGCGACTCCGTCGATCACCAGAAAAACAAAGAATTAAGAAAAGAAAAGAGAAGAAGAAGAATAAGGATGCGGTCTGGGGTTTTGGTGCTCTGGCTTGACTCTGGGTTAGAGGACAGATGAGGCGAGGGGTAATGACAAGGTGAAGGTCTCCGATGATGGAGGTCGGGTTGAGGTCGGGTTGAGGTCGGGCTGTAGGGGTTAGGGTTCTCGGGTGATGGGTTGTCGGGGCTGTCCAGTGTGGGTGATGGTGGTGTCGGGAGTCGGATGTGGTGATGAGGGCGGTGGCGAGGAGTGTGGGCGAGGAGGTTGAGGAGGTCGGCGGTAAGGGGTGCTGTTGTAGGGTTTCGGGTGTGCAGGGTTCTTGGGGTTGGCTTGGGTGTTGGAGTTGTTTGTTTGGTTCTTAGGGATGGAGAAGGTGACGGTGGTGATGTCGGGGTGACAGGAACGACGACAAGGTCGGCGGTGGAGGAGATGGGTGTGTGGGAACTCGGGTGTAGGGTTTGTCGGGGTTGTGACTGGGTGAAGGAGGAGAGAGGAAGAATAGTGGAGGAGGTGGATGTGAGGTCGACGAAGATGAGGAGACGGTGAGGGAGGTCGTCGGCGATGAGGCTAGGGTTAGGGCATGGGTGCTCGCGTTGGGTTTCTCGTTGAGGCGGGAGGCGAGAGAGGTGAGGAAGAGAGAGAGAGAGAGGCTGTGGATTTTGGGTTAAAATATATTATATATATAAGAAAGGAGAGAGAAAGAGAGAGACAGTATAGAGCGAGAGAGAGATTAAAAATATATTTTATATGTATTATAAACTGATAAATATATAAATAATATTATATTAGGTTTTTCTAGGATTTATAGCTAATACAAAAATACTCCGAAAAATATCTGGATTGTGTCTAAAAATCTAGTTTTAAAATACGAATAATATACGTATCAACCAAAACCATATTGAGATGTCCGGTTAAAGAAAATGCATACCCCCAAGAACGGATACACGTAATATGCACGTAGCGATGCAAACGAGTCTGTTTCACTATACGGCACAAGAACACGATGTCAGGATGTAGCTATAGGGTACGGGGTATGATGCAGGCCATGCTGAGTATTTAAAATATTATATTTTGGTTATATTTGTATTATTTAAAATATATGCAGATACCAAATATATGATACATGTATATAGAACAAATATGTGTGCACGGATCCTCTGTACTAGCAAGGATATGTCGTAATCTAGAACCAAGATGGGTTTCAAGCATGCGAGTCGGGTCGGATACTAAACACAGATACCAAAATACTATCCACACCCAAAGCAAATAATAATCAAGAAATAGCCACAAGATTATAAAATACTCAAATAAATTATGATATAAATGAACTAGGGTGTTACAAGTAAACCCCACGATCAGTGGTGAAAGCGGTTAGCTCCTCGTCGGCTGGAATCATCCGGATTTGATTATATATGGAGAATGCATCCATAAAGCTTAGTAGCTCGTGATCGGCCAAACTATCCACCAACTGATCTATCCGAGGAAGTAGATAGTAGTCCTTTGGGCAATCCTTGTTTAGATACGCCATTTCCCACTCGCCTTTTGGATCATGACCATGTTGGCCAGCCATGTCGAGTAATCTAGATACTTGATAAAGTTGGTTGTGAGCAGTTTGTCCACCTCTTCCCTAATCTCTTTCTACTTGATAAGCGAGAAGCTTCTTTTTTTCTGTCGTACTATCCGGGCTTTCGAATCAACTCCGAACTTATGGGATCACCTTGGGGTCTATCCCTGACATATCTACGGGAGTCCAAGCGAACACATCGGAGTTGTCTCGAAGGATTTGTACGAGGTTGTCTTTTGTTTCCCCAGTCAAGAATGACCTAATTTGGATGGTCTAGCTGCTGTCCCCCTCACTGAGGGGAACCTCGGTCAAGGCATCTACCGGGGAACCCCGAATCTCTTTCTTGTCATCCCGTGTATCTAGCGATTCTCGGGGATCACACGGTCCGTCGGTTAGGTCAAATTCTTTTTCCTCGGGAACTGCCGTGGCGAGACATACCCTGGCAATTTGCTGGTCTTCATAGGCTCGACCTATCCTACCCTCGCTAAGAGGTAACTTGAGCGCGAGGTGGTAGGTCGAGATCTTAGCATTTAAGGTCGGGTGACCTAGAAGGATGTTGGGCGAGGAAGGAACCCGCTCGACGAGGAAGCTCATCATCATTGTTCGGGTCCTCCCGGCCTCTCCAATGTTGAAAGGGAGAGTGATTGCCCCCTCAGCTTTGACGGAGTGGTTGGTGAACCCTGAGAGAAGATGTAAGGTCGGTTGGAGATCGGATGGGTGTAATCTCATACGCTGGAAGCAGTCGTAGAATAGGATATCCACCGAACTTCCTAAGTCGAAGATGATTCTCCTAACTTCGCACCTGTTCACCCAGGCCATGACCACCGGGGGATCATTGTGCAGAACTGATATGCCATGTAGGTTCTCGTCGGCGAAGGTGATTTGGGTAACCTTCTTACTCTTCTTGGAAGGGGAACCATATAAGGTCATGAATGGTCGGATACGGCGGGTGTCCTTATTGCTCGGACTCGAGCCGATGAAGATGACCATGATTTGTCCAACCGTCAGCTCTCCTGCAGGTTGTTGCTCGGCATGTTGTAACGACTCTGAAATTACTGTACAGAATTTCCTTGTTATTGTATAGAAAAGTGTATTACAGTCTATATAAGAGTTAAAAGTTATTTTTGTTAAATAAAAATAAGAAGAAACTTGTAGCTCACTGGTAAAACCCCTGCACTGCTATGACATAACCTGTGTGTTCGATTCATATCAGACACAATTATTTTTTTCAGATTTTTCTTTTTAATTTTTGGAGCCCAAGAGTTGGACGTCCAATACATGGGGAAATGAAAAGTTTAAGAAAAATCAAACAGGCGTAATGAGGTGTACACATCCAAATACCCATGTGGCACGAATCTCGAGGTAAGAGCTCGAGATCTGACCGCCTATTCTCCTCATTCGGCCGGCGCCGATGATCCAGAATGCACCAATTTGCTCCGTGCTTTGTACACACACCCTTTTGAGTCCCCTTAATTCCTCTGCATTGTTTGATTTCCCTGCAATCAAACAGAGACCCTTCAATTCACCATTTAACACCTAGTTAATACTTTTTAATCCAAAATTTTAATTTCTAAACCCTAATTCTTCACTATAAATATCATCCTATATCTTAGCTCTTCACCATTATGAAATTCTAGCAACAATTCTTTTAAAAAGTTCCTAAGTGTAAGTGGAGTCAAGTGGAGTTAACGACCAAACTTGTTCCGTCGAAGATCGAAGCTGTTTCTGGAGCTCCGCGACGCCACGAAGCCCCTTCCCTTCTACCTTACCCTTTTCTCGATTTTACCAAACTGTAAGTTCCCCTCATCTATTATTCTTTTCATCTCAATTTATTTTCTAAAAATATATCGGTAAAGTGTAGTTACTCTGGATACTTTTCTTTTAAAACTTGAAACTCCTTTTTCCTTCAAACTTTGGTCAAACTAATATTACCACCTTACTTGTAACTTTAATTACAAACGTTTAGCTTCAAGTTTAACCAAAATTCTCATGTGAAACAAACATAAACGAACTTTTTCATTAAAATATCTTGAACTTTATTATCACTTCTTTTCGATATTGGTTAAAACAATACTTTTAGGAAGACTTCACGGAGTAACGACCTACCCTACACGCACACATTGGTTTTATAGCATGATATCTACATATATGTATGGTTGGTTCAAAGAAATACTTTTCATTAAAATACCACATCTTTTAAAAAAAACCGGGTTTCTTTTAAAGCAGTATTTTGTAATCCTTGGAAAATACGCCTCTACAATTTTCGTTAGGGGACCCGCTAATGGATGGTGCAGATTATCGCATATCCTTGGGATAGTAGAATGAGATGCAGAACTCCTCACGGAGTATTCGATCCCGAAAAGAAATAAAATACGGTTTTTAAGAAATACGACTTTTCTAAATAAAACTAATTTTTAAAATTATATAAAAATTATAAATTCGTATTTTCAATATATTATGAAAATATATTTTCTAAAATGAAAGATTAAACTTTTAATAAAATATCATCAAGTTACCAAAAAGGGGTAGTTTTCAATAAAATACCACAAACTTTTAAAACCTAAGTTTTTATCATTAAAATACCCAATAATTAAAACACATGCTCATGAAAACCCTAAATGTTATAAATCACCATCGAGATTTATTTTTAAACTATATTAAAATATTTTTCATAAAACCCCTTTGAGATATATACAAAACAATATTTTAAGAACTCTAGTTTAATATAGGTTTAAGCGGGATCAATTCTCTTGAGCCCTACGGAGCCGGAGAAAGTGAGTGCTTTCCTATTCAGGTTAGACAACTTAACGGAGTTATCAACGGTAATTATCTTGGAAAAAGACACAAATGCTGTCTTCTATGTGCAACAGTTGCCGATTACTCCCGAACCTAAGAAAATCAAGAGTTAAATCCGTTCACAAGTATTTAACTCAATCTGAGTCCAAACTCAAACTAGAATCCAAAATCAAACACGAACTTGAATACTTGATCATGAACCTGAAAACTCGAATTCAAACATCAAACTCAAAATTGTATACTTGATTCGACTTGACCGATACATGGTTATAACGTGACATGAACTCGACATGACAACCTTGTTGGGGACAAAATTTACACCCCCGTTGACCAAGTCAAAATCAAAGTTAACCCCAAGCCAAACAGGTTCAAGCCCAGGCCAAGTGGGCCAATCCCAAGTCGAGCCCGAACATGAAGAGGTCGGCCTCCCCCATACCTAGCAGAAAATTATGTAATAAATAAGTTTGATGTAATTTTTATGAATAAATATAAGAAAAATGTGCATACAGCCAAATTTTTGTAAAGCCCATGGCTCATATGCTGAAGAAATGAGCGCATGAGGTATGGGATGGGTAAAATACCATTTTGTAAAGCCCAAGGGGCTACGTGTAAATCTATAGGTCTATAAAAGACAACATGATGATGAAATGAAAAAAGAATTCATTCCCCTCCAAATCTAGGGTTTCTGTGCCTCTTTCTCCTTCTTCAAGGTTCTAAATTTTCTTCTCTTTTCTGAATCAAATCAAGAGTTTTACTCTTCCTTTTCCAAAAAGAAATAGTTTTTCGCCATAAAACCTACAAAGGGGAGCTCAGATCTCCCATCAGATCTCTAAAATGGGAGATTTTTTAAATCTCACCCCCTTTTTCTCCGAGATCCAGCCAACAGAGAGAAGGAAGAAGGAGACCCATCTCCAAAAATCCCACTTTGGGAAAGATCCAAGGCTCAAGAGAAAACCCAGGGCTCAAGGGAGAAGAAATGGGTCTCTTTTCATCATCTCCGAAAATCTCTTGGAAGTTTAACTCCACAATATATATATATATATATAATAATAATAATAATAATAATAATAAAAAATCTTTCTTTTAGGAGTTCAACTACAAAAGTCAATTGAGGGTACAACTCCAAGTGCAGGGGCTAAGCCCCTTTGTCCTTTTCTTTTAGGAGTTTAACCCCAAAAGTCAAATTGGGAGTACAACTCCCAGTATAAGGGCTAAGCCTATTTTTCCGCCCAGCGCTCACATGCCCAGTGCGTGAGGCGCCGGTGCCCAGCGCCCGTATGCCAAGCACGTGAGGCGCCGGGGCCCGACCCCCGCGTGTTCTTTGGACGCTATTTTCTCTTTATTTTAAATATACACACCACAACACTTTCCCCCGTTAGAAAAAATTTCTAACGGGGTGCTTCCCCGCAACCCGTAAGGGGGCTGCTAGCCCCCTTAACCCCCAGCCCACTATCCGGGTAGCGGGACTCACGTAAACTTTGAGAGGCCCTTGATATACCCAAGACCCCTCAAAACACAATACACGTACATTGCAAATTGAGTTTGCATGACCAGATTGACCCGTCAATCAGAGGTTCCTTCGTTCCAAAAGCAAGGGATAATTAACAGCAGCTTAGTCCGCGGTTGCCGGAGATTCGGATCTCCACAATCATTAAACCTCGGCCTACCCTAGGCAGGAGGAATTTATAATGCGCATGATAAGAGACGCGTATTTCCCATCTCAATGGGGTGACGAAAAACACCATACAGATTCTGGCACGCCCTGTGGGACAAGGCTCTCCTCCCATATTTCGGGTTAATCGTTAATGCGAACTCAATCAACATACATATTGATATTTATACTAAAATAATGCTCTTTCATGTAGGATTTCAAGTGATCAAGCCTCAACAATGTCTCCAAGGACAAGCTCAGCTCTCGACACAGCTCCCATCTCCTACACGATGAAGATGGATGCCAGGACGATCCTCCCAGCTAGTTTCGGTCGACAGTGGGAGGAGGAGCCGCTACCATTTGGCTTTATTCTGTTCGTGCCGGCTAACGCCATCCCAGCTCCCTAAGCTCCAATAATAGACAAAACGGCCTCGAAAGGCAATAGGACAAATATGGTGATCTCGAGGGCACCACTACCCAAATGCAAGTCATTGTTTGAACAACTTTTCTTGGCCCCAGCCGGAGGCAAGGCCATCAACACCAACAAAGCAACAAGGCATCTCGGGCAAGCTCCAGTGGTGCCCTTGAAAACTGGTCAATCGGGTATTTTCTCTAAGCTCCCCATCAATCTGTTAGGAATATGTATGCCCTAGTGGCCATTATTGTTTGGTATAGTGGGTGCTTGGACATATATATAGAGAACTTTCTTGCTCGACATGATAGTATGCTATCTGGTTGCCTTTATCTTAACATGTAGACTTGTATTTTTATACTGTTTGTCTCTTACATGTTGATGAAGCCCTTAGGATATGTACTTGACTACCAGGATTATGATTAGATTATACTAGTGGGGCCAGGGTGGTCCAAAAGTACATCCTTTAACAGTTCCTAGTCGAGGGGATATCGAGACAGAGCATCGATATTCCAGAGTAGACTAGTGTGTACGTTTCTTGTCCGTTAGAAGGTGATGGTTGATTCTACAACCATTGGTGTGCGACATCAAAGATTGTACACAGGTGCTCATTAGAGAATGTGTCACGCCCCGCTTCCCGGTGTATGGCAAAAGGACGCGGTGAGGCCCGCTACGTATCTACTCAGATGTAAACATGCTAAGCGTATCTAAGCAATATAAAGTAAAGTACACAAGAGACAAGAATGCAAATGAACATCAAGTTTATTTATTAAACATTTCTTTACAGGTACAACTGAAATATAAATACATGAGTAGAAGGCGATGCCTAAACAATGGCATAACTGAAATAAAATAAATATGTACAAGTAAAGTCACTGCTCAGGATCTTCTGTGAACTGCCCCTGGCTGGTCTCGAACTCTAGTGCGTCTGATCCACCTGACAACATTCCAAAGAAGAAAAGAAATAGGAATGTCGTCAGCGAACAATCGCTCGGTAAGTTCCAAAGAAAGAGAGAATTAGAATAGACAGAAAGAGAGTAAAACTAGTAATGTTTATTTATAATATTAACACAGCTGTTTGTATCTTGGTACAGAATATGCCAGTGTATACGAGAGGAGTCCAAATTACACCGTGGACTTTGGTAACTCGTAATACAAGGCTCCGTCGAAAATACCACGGAACAACGGTATGGATGTAATTACGTCTTAAGTGACCACCTCGTGCCACCTTTAACATGTTCAGAATTCAGAATTTTATTGCATTCAACTAAAAGTTCAACGGATACAAGATCTTAAAAGAAAGGAAATATTTACAAAAGAGTGACAATATATTTATTGAAAGCAGAAAAGGTGATAATTCTTCTTTGATATCTAGACCGCTGCATTCTCGTCACGCGAGTTGAATCCTGCGCCGGGTCCGTACTATCCTCGAAGCTCGAACTACGAAATAACCATCACTTCGCAGGAGTGGAGAGTGTGGACGGATCTTCTCCTTGTAGTTCCTTCCTTTTAGGGCAACTGTTGACAAGATGTTTGCTGGACCCGCAAATTAGGCATTGCCCTTTGGCGCTGGGACAGTCTCTCTGGAAGTGTCCTGGCTTCTTGCAGTATCCACAACGTTGAGTCTTCCGCTGCTGGGGAACAAGTGGGCGCTTCATCTTCACTTCTTTTCCTTGTTTAACGGGGATTCCCTTATGAGTGGAGGCTTCCTCCGGTGCCTGAGTCATCTACCCTCTTAATCCTGCAGCTAACAGGTCGTTCGTTCGCTCCTGGGCTTCCTTCAAACCTTGAAGTACATTCAAAATCTCGACGGCCTGATTCTGAGGAGTGGGGATAGAAGAAGAGTCGTAGGAAGATATGATCCTGAAACAACAATTTTAGGATGGTATAAGGTACAAGGAGTAAAAATCAGAACAGGATATAGAATAGACAATGAAACAAAAGTATCGGGTGAAGTGAAACTCAATCGAGCGGAAATCAAATGTAGAATTCCAAGTCACTCAATAGAGTATAGTATTTTCACTACGCTGCAGTTCATAATTACAATCACGTAACTCTACTAAGTCACCCAAGATTCTAACGAATGGATCAATATGTATAGCAGAATACATTATGTGAATCAATATCAAGAATGGCAAGTTTAAAATCTAGACCGAAGGTTGTCTTAGATTGCCAAGCACTACACGGAAACTGCAATCCCAATCGAAGAAAAACCTGGCTCTGATACCAACAAAACCATGTCACGTCCCGCTTCCCAAAATAAGGAATACGAAGGGTTGACAAGGCCAGCCATGCTTCTACGGTTGAGGAAATATCCTGCCGTAGTCACACTTCGGCTTCTAGCTTTACGTGGTAATCAGTAATCAATGCACAGGTAATGAGAAATGCAGTATCTAAATCAAAAGAACTAACTAGATGGAGATCAAGGAAGTACAGCTCTGGGTCGCTGATCAAGATGTCCGCGATGCCCTCGAGGTAAGTCAGGTCTTGGTCCAAGCTAGATCCACTTCTCACTCTGAGCATGCATACTCAGGTCGTCAGAGCGACACGATAACAATATATATATATATATATATATATATATATACAAATGTGAACTCGTGCAATAATAATGAACATGGAACAGTAATCATGGAATAAAGACGTGAACATGAAGTAGCCAATGCAGGTAGCTAATAGAGCAGGCAAACAGTAAAGCAGTAAACAGTATGGCGGGTATGTTGAATCAGTAAGCAATGCATGTCAATGTCACTAACCCTATCAGTCTCTAAGTTTCACTGTACAGGTCGCTAAGCCTATCGTCAGTCCAAGTGTGAGAGTCAACCACTCGTGAGTATCCCCGACCCAAGGGTAGGACCCAAGGGCAAGGGAACATGGGCCCGAGTCGCTCGCTAATAATCAGTAATATCCTCATATATCTCCAGAATCGCTGTATGTGCCGGCATGGGACTCCCGAGATTCTGTTGAACTCACACTCAAACTACCCCATACCCCGTGGTCTACATCAAACGCCAACCATAAACTCAAATACCAGTCGGTCCATGAAAAGTCTACGCGAGAACCGAAGACAGGGTCTCCATCAAGTATGTCTCGACTGATACCCAAGATAAATGGACAGTGTTTGGTGTCTTATCTGTGACACCCATACAAGTTCTTCCATAATCGTCCCATACCAATTATAGTCACACTTATACATGTCCCACAGACGTCGACAATGCAATAAATCAATAGGGTCCACTGATTGTGTACAAGTACGTGTCACTTTCACTTATCCATTCATGCTTAAACACTCGCGTACTTGCCACAATCAAACACTAATATCTAACACTGGATAATGCACATGATCACTAGGTTACTAATGCAATGACATCTATATAATGTGATGAGAATACAATAATTAAGGCATGATTAAGACATCATCAGTCGGTGTCCTACCACTTGCATAATTTATCATAAATCATATATGAAAAACTTAGCAAAACAATGAAAAGGGGGTAAGCAGTATGTTTAATTATCTATCCATCAAAATTGGTTTCATGTCAATCGGGTTTTAGGATCGCTAGATATGGCCATTTCATTTTAAGCGTTCACTGCTGGAAATCCGGTTTCAGAATCGGAAGTCCGTTTCGCAACGCATTTTAATCCCAGTTGGGATCGTAATTAGGCGATGCTATAGTTGAACAATATTTAGGGTTATTGGTTAGGTTTCCACCTCAATTGGAAGATCAATAATATACTATGTCGACAAGGAGTTATGGACAGGTTATGTTCAATGTGTAAAATCTGCCTCTGCAGAATTCAGCAAAACGTATCGACCTTATAAAATGAGTTAAAAATGTCAAACAGTTGTGGAATCTAGTAAGACCAGTGGAGTAAGAAATCAAACTCAAATTCCTATGTGACGATATAGGGTTCCGCGCATTCTCATATTTGAACAGGAATTTAAAGGAGTTCACACACAGGGGTTAACTGGGATTTCCGTTCTGGACTGCAGTACAGAATCGTAATTCACCGAAGTTTTCTCTATTGTAATTAGTTCAACATTAAATATCAATTATAGGGTCCTGTAACTTATTCCGTTGGCTCCGATACGAGCCATGGAACGCCAAAATCCGACTTGTAGAAGATTTAACATGAATTTAACGGTTTAGCATGTTCAGGGAAGTTTAGGTTTCGCACCGACTATCGGGAGCAGCATTACATAGATGAAACGACCGTGGTTTTCAACTGAATTACCACAGCACATCAGTAAACAGTAGAAGGGTCCAAGGGTCATAAGTTCTGCCATTTAAGGATAGGTTTTCAATTAGAGTTTAGCATCAAATACTTGTTTATGCGTATGGTGATCGAAGCTTAGGTTATGCAAAGATTTAAATAATTCTGTGTATAACATTAATAGCATGTAAAGCAAGTAGAAATCACTTGCCTCAGTCGCTTGATATGCAAGCGACGCCGCTACAGGGTTTGTCCCGACACACGGGACGGCGCGATGCTGGATAGGGGCGCGCGGCACGAGCGTGGTGTGCGGTGACCCGGTACCGGACACGGTGGCGACGCGGGCGTGATACGGCAGTGGGCATGGTCCTGGCTCGGTGCGTGGTACAGTGCGACGCGGTGCTGGGCCGGGTGATGACACGGGCGCGACGCGGTGCTGGGTCTACGGTGGCACGGATGGCACGAACACGACACGGCTTGGGTTCGACACACGTACGGTACGGCACGGCAACGGCGTTGCGATGGACAGCGTGTTGATGACGATGACGGCTTAAGGGATCGACGCCACAGATTTGATGACGACGTCGCTGACCAGAATAGCGGCAATAGCGATCGATGTAAGTGTTCGACCCAGGGGCTCGACTGCGGCGGCTAGGGATGCAGTGAGGGGGTGTCGGTGGCGGGTGTTGTGCAGGGGCTCAGCCGTGGCATAGGGGTTGGGTTAGGTTCGGTCTTGGGGTCTTTTTGAAGTAGAGATGAGAGAGAGGGATGTGAGAGAGAGAGAGAGGTGCTGTGTGAGAGAGAGAGAGAGAGGTGCAGAGAGAGAGAGAGAGAGAATGAGATGTTGTGTGAGAGAGAGAGGTGCAGAGAGGGAGAGAGGTGCTGAGAGAGAGGGAGGTGCTGAGAGAGAGAGATGTTGTGAGAGAGAGAGAGAGAGGGAGGTGCAGAGAGGGAGAGAGGTGCAGAGAGAGAGGGAACCGCTGAAGGGAGCGGGTCGTGGGAGCGAACGCGTGCACATCGTGGGTGCGAGAGAGATGGAGGCGAAGTTGAATGGGTCATGGCGGTTGCAGCGACGTGGGGACGCGAGGGGGCGGGGGTGAGGCAGGGGCGAGGGGCCATGGGTGCGAGAGAAACGGGGCGAGGAGGAGAGAGGGAGAGATGGTAAACGGGGAGAACGAGAATGAAGGGGAGGAGGAGAGAGAGGGGGGTGCAGGCGACGGGGCCGCGGCTGTTGCGACGACGTGGGGGGTGTGGGGGAAACGAGCGCGAGGCGGGGAGGCAAAAGAGCGGGAAGGGAGAACGAAGGGGGAAGAAGGAGCGGGTCGGGTCGGGTTTGGGTTCATGGGCCGGGAGGGAAATAAAATAAATTGGAAAGGCATGGAGGGATGGGCCGGGTAGGAATAATTAAATTTAAATGGGAAATAGAGAGAGCAGGCTGGACCAGGGGAATAGAAAAATAAAAAGGAAATAAGGTTTGGGTTTGGGTTAGGAGTTTAAAACGATTTCAAGGAAATGGAAAGGGAGGGGGCTAATGGGTTGGGTAAAATTTGGGAAAATAAATATAACGGGTTAGGATTTTAAAATAAATAAAATACTTAAAAATATAAATAAGCAATTTTGCAAATAACAAAAATACGGGTATTGGTGTATAAAAGAACTGGGTATTACAGATATAGATTGAATAGACGGATTCATGGATTCATTTTGCATTTGTAGTTTTATACTTGAATCATATTCAAGTCAGATTGATTAGATTAAGACTCAGTCTGAGTCTGACACTTTAAAAAGAACTTGAAATCCTGAATTAGTTTTGATGTTATCGGTAACTGCTGCATATGGACAGCAGGATTTGCATATTTTTCGAAGACAATTACCGTGTTGATAACACCGTTTGTTAGATTGTCTATCTTAAATAGGCAAGCACCCATATCTCCGGCCTCCTGAGGCTCAAGAGACTGGTCCCGCTTAAACCTATGTTTACTGGGATCCTTATTGTAATTTAGTATAACTTGAGTGGTTTTTATGTAAAAAATAGTTTAATATAATTTTCAAAATACACCTCAAGTATTTAATTATCGTCTTTTGGGTTTTCATAGATGTATCTTTCATAAAAGTGAAATTTCTAGTGAGTAAAACCTAATTTTCATAGTAAAGGGTATTTTATTGAAATATCGGTATTATTTTGTATTTGGATCGTATTTTCATGTAATGGTGATTTTTTTGATTTAGAAAACTTGGAATATTTATATAATATAATAACAATAGATATTTTGATAATAGTTATATATATATAATAAAAATAATTTTATTTATTTTTGTAGAAATCTCATTTTCTAAAGAAAAATGCATTAAAATTCCATCGAAATTGAATGCTCCTTTCGGAGGTCTGCATCTCGCTCTACTAGGCCCGAGAATATGCGATAATCCGCACCATTCCGAACAGGTTCTCCAAAAGTGGGTTGTAGAGGCGCAATTGTAAGGAATTGTTTAATACATCTTTTTAAAGAAATGGTTTTATAAGTTAATGGTATTTATTTGAAACATCGTATTATCACATAACTATGTTCCCAAATTTCCATCGTACTTTGTCAAGAAATGTGTGTTGTGATGAGGTAGATCATTAGCTCGTTAGTTTTCTAATGTAAATGGGTAAAAAAAATAAGCAATGTCAAATCAAAACATATGGGTATTTTAATGTAAAAATGAAATAGAACTTGTTATGATTATTATTTTGATATCAAACTTGTTCTATTATCTTTGTTAATGATTAATAAACAATATATTAACTTTTTTGAGGTTTGTTATTAAGAAAAAAGTTGTATTTTTGAAGAAAAGGAAATCGGAAGTCGGATTAACTCCGTTTCCGACGAGTTTTGAAATAGAAAAGTTTTAGAATAGAAAAAGAGAGGGGAAGAAGGGACTTACAGGATTTTGAACTAGAGGAGAGAGAGATGAAGCTACAGAAGGTCTCGGGGCGTCGTTTCGTCGCCGGAAACTTCTTTGAACGTCGCCGGAACTTCGACCTTCGCTAACTCCACTTGCACACTAAAGGGACTTGAGAATTTTTTAGAGTTTTGGCAGGGGATTTCTGAGTGAGGATGTGTGAAATATGGTGTGGTATTTATAGGGGAAATTAGGGTTTAGGGGGTGAAAGAATGCATTAAAATTGGGATTAAATGAGATTTTATTGTTCTCTAGAAATGTGCAGAGAAAATAAACAGTGTGAGAGAAGTAGGATAGCTGAAGAGATGCTCGAGTGAAAAGATGGGGGGCATCACCGATGGTTGGACCGGCGATATCGGGTTTATTGGGCTTTTCGCCAGGCCAACACCGACGGAGGGGGTTAGGGTTTGGTTCCACGTGTTCGTGCCGCCTCGTATACCCTCGTGCATATATTTGTTTATTCTATGTCTCTTCAGTTTACGTGTAAACCTTTGGGCTTCTAAAAGATTAAAAGAAAATATAATAAAAAATAATATGTGGCTGATGGGATTTGAACTCAGGTGCTATGTCTCAGCAGTGCAAGGTCTTACCAATGAACTACAAGCTCTTTCTTACTATTCAAAAGAAAAAAAAACTTATAACTCGTGCTCAGGCTTAGGTGTTCCTTTCTGTATTTTGAAAAAAAAATCGTACAGAAAATTTAGGGTTGCTACATTCTACCCTCCTTATAAAAATTTCGTCCTTGAAATTTGTAGAAGGAATGTGTAACAGATTCAAAAAAATTTAGTGATAGAACTATTGATAGTGCATGAAAAATATTTGGAAGAACGAAAGAATGCGAAAGTTTTGGTAAGATTGAAAAAGAGGTGAGGGAATTGCTAGGGTTATCTTGGTCTACAGTCTCGGCTTATATGGGTGCTAATGTGAAAGCCTGACGCCGGGATACATTCCTCCTAGTTGTAGGCATGTTCCTCTACCCTCGAGGCATGTTCCTCTACCCTCGAGGCATGTTTCTCAGTGCCTGATGGAATTGGCGATTAGGCTGTGCAGGAAATCCACGTGGAGGTGGAGCTGGGAATGCAAGACGAGGTGCAGGAGCATGGATAGCTAGCCGCTGCGGATAGTTGGTGTGTGTGGGAGCTGAGTTGTGTCTATAAGGACAGTTTCCAATTCCGTGATTGGATGTGCCACAAACAAAGCACGGGCCTTTTGCGCGCCTACAGTCCTTCTACAAGTGTCCATCCCTCTTACAATAGAAACAAAAATCTGGACTTGTCTGGTTATTGTTTTCTTCCGGTCTCCTGGGTTCAACAGTTGGCCTTGAAGAAGCTCCTCGTGCCATCTGAGTGGCAGGGCTCTTCACTCCGGCAGATTGAAGTCTGCCCTTCCTCTTCACTACTGCCTCGTATCTTTGGGCAGCTTTCAAAGCCAGGTTGTAGGTTAGGAAATCCTTTGTAGCTAAGGCAGTTTGGATTTCTGGATCTAACCCTTACTGAAATCCTCGGGACCTGATCTCAGCAGTCGGTATTAAGTGTGTCGCGAACCGACTGAGTATGGTAAACTCAACATCATACTCATCTACGGATTTGGTCCACATCGAGCCCTGTTGTAAATGGATGAATTGTTGTTCCATGTCGAATCTGGCAGTCTCAGGGAAGTACTTCACATCGAACATATCGCGAAAGGTCTTCCATTTGATCGGTTGGTCAAGACGGTTTTCTTTCGCCTTCCACCAGACCCGTGCATTGTCAGTGAGCTGTAAGTTTGCAACTCGAACCCAAGCGATCTCTGGCACTTATGCCGCTGCCAGATCATCTTCAATACTCTTAGCCCACTCCTCAGCTTTTAGAGGGCTTTCTTTTCCCGAAAATTGCTTGGGGTGCAATGCCTGGAATTGCTTTACTCCGGACGCTTCCGCTTCTAGGAGGTTCATCAACATAGCAGTCTGCTGCTGCTGTCCCACCAGGAGGCTACGGATCGCCTCAAGCAGTACTGTCTGCTCATTGATCGGAGCAGCGGCGGTAGGTGTAAGTGGTAGAGGTGGTGGAGTGTTGTTGAAGTTGATGCCAATGTTGTTTGGGGAATCCATAATTTTGAAAGAAAAATTTGGGTTAGGACAGATTTAAAATATAGGAAATTGGAAGATTCAAGGAATATGAATTATAAAGAATGTTTTTAGTTGCCGATTCCTGTGTTATATTGCTTAGGAATTCATGCAGAATTGACCCACATATCCATGCAGAACTGACCTGCATGTCCATACAGAGCTGACCTGCATGGGCCACCAACAAAACCTGTCACGCCCCACTTCCCGGTGTACGGCAAGGGGACGCGGCGAGGCCCGCTACGTATCTACTCAGAAGTAAACACGATAAGCGTATCTAAGCAATATAAAGTAAAGTACACAAGAGACAGGAATGTAAATGAACAACAACTTTATTTATTAAACATTCTTTTACAGGTTCAACTGAAATGTAAATACATGAGTAGAAAGTGATGCCTAAACAATGACATAACTGAAATGAAATAAATATGTACAAGTCACTGCTCAGGATCTTCTGTGAACTGCTCCACGTGCTCCTGGCTGGTCTCGAACTCTAGTGCGTCCGATCCACCTGACAACATTCCAAATAAGAAGAGAAATAGGAATATCGTCAGCGAACAATCGCTCGGTAAGTCCCAAAGAAAGAGAGAATTAGAATAGACAGAAAGAGAGTACAACCAGTAATGTTTGTTTATAATATTAATGCAGTTGTTTGTAGCTTGGTACATAATATGCCAGTGTATACGAGAGGAGTCCAACTTACACCGTGGACTTTGGTAACCCATAGTACAAAGCTCCTTCGAAAATGTTGGATATAGTGCCCTCAAAGTCAATTATTGGATCACAGGTACGTGATTGCAATGATTGAGGAGGACCTATACCGGTAGCACAGTCTTACTCGAGATGATAGTATGCTATCTGGTTTGCCTTTATCAGTCGTGTATAGGTTCAGGTGACTGATCACGATTACACATTGATAGAGCCCTTAGGATCTTGCTTGACTACCAACAGTATGAGGGCGATCATATACGTGAGAGTTGGGTAGTCTATAAGCACTTTCTTAAAGTGGTCTTTAGTCGTGGGAGTTTCGAGATAGGGCATCGATACTCCGGAGTAGACTAGTGTATACAGTCGAGACCCCGACGATGGGCGGTGGCCGGTCTCACAAGCCACTGGTGTCAGTTGGATCACCTAAGATGTATACAGGTGCTCATTGGGTTATGAGTACACCAGACAGGACTCGCCGGGAACCTGCTAGTTGGTATTATACCTATCGTCAGATAGCAGTTCCCTGGTGACATGTGTACAGGTTAGTTCATCGACCTGAGGTCGTCAGTTGTCTCGTGTGAGTTCCCACTGTGCTTTGATTTCTACCCTACCACGGCTCAAAGGAGTCGTGCAAACAGGTATTTTTTGGGTACAGTCCCGAGCCACATGGAGGCAGGTGAGCGGATCGGCAGGGGATTCGTCTCTCCCGGTATTAGGGGTGAGATCACGCTGTGTCTAGGAAAGCCATTACACTAAGTCCTTGGCAAAGGCAGGCGAGATTTACTGGTAGGTACTCCAGTAGTATCTCAGGGTGTTCAGGGCTTTTTTCCGACACGACTTATACCGCTATTGGGGGTCTGACGTTACCAGCCCTCTAGGCCGGATATGCGATACTCATAGACGAACGGACCAGACTATATATACATGGTCACTGTTAGGCTCAGTAGGGTTTCATGATGAGTTCGCTCATCGGCTTCCCTTGAGGTCAGTACATGGGCAGCCGTTACGCACAGCTAGTGCCGCTGACGGCTTGTGGTTAAACCCACTGCCAGGGTACTGACGAGTCATTAGAGTCCCCCACAGATAGTTTCCCAAGTTCGGGCGAAACGTTGTAGAGGCCGTATGGTTTTATGGCAGGGTTCGGAAAATGCACGTGCGTTTACGCACGTGTCATATTTCGGGCAGATAATACTGGTGGGTTTTGGTTTAAGCCGGATCCATGTATTATACTTTGTAGATATAATATCTTTGTCTCAGTTGCATTTGTATTCGGTCGTAATACAAATGCGGGTATATTTATACAGCTACGGGGTTATCCTGAAATTCGTTTCGGGATCGCTTTTGGAAGTTGCCAGTTTCCAGTTTTCTATCACCCGTATTAAACATTCGGTTTAATGCGGATTTTTCTTTTCTTGAGGGTGAGTCATGAGAGGAAGCTTCTTGGATGATGACTAGGATTAGTGACTCATTGGTTTGCATTAATGGTTGATGAGGTGTATTTGTGAGTCACTATTTTGCATTAAATGATTAAGTGAGTCATTCTTTGCTTTAATGACTTTTGTTCTTGCTAAGATATTTGAGTGAGATCTTTTGAGTTATGATAAGTATTGCTTATGGTCACCCTTGCTCCTACACTCACCTCCCTCTTTATATATTTGTGGTCGACCCCTCCTTTGGGATTATGATTGATTTATTTGGGAAAAGATTATAGTTTTGGTGTATGGAAATTTCATAGCTCATTTTATTCCATCACAGTTTCAAATGGCAACTTCATTAACCGTTCGTCTATGGCTTTGGACGAAGTGAGACAAAGTGTTCTACTCATTCTCTACATCAATCTTGGTCATCTCTTTTAGCAAACTTGATGACCGAGTTGCCTCGGGTCAGAGGCGGGAGCCCATTTAAAGATCCGTTGACGTGGTGCCACCTGGACGAGGAGATCGGAGATCGATGAGATCGGAGCAGCCGCAACGGAGCGTGGGATGATGGTTAAAGAATGAAGGACTCGGATCGTTCGGTATAACGTTTCTACCCTCTTTGTAGTTTGTTAGTTTAGCGTTAATGGCAGATCCGGGTTATAGTATACGATAGCGCCAGTTATAAAAGTTTTTGTTCCGTATTTGGCGTCAGATTGACGGCCGGGACGCTACCGTAGACTTACATGGTATCAGAGCCACGCCATTAAGCTTTACTAACTTGTTCTAACGCGTTTAAAATATCGATCGAGCGGAATTTTCAAAATCGCAATTTCTAGTGTTAAAGTTTCTGTCGATTTTAAATCTGGTCTAAAAATCATTTTGACCATACCAAAAAATTGAGCAGGCATTTTTTAGAAAACTGAAGAAATTCGATCCACTGATCTGACCGTACGGCTGCGGATCCGCCGCCAAAGCCATCCTTTGGCCGCGGAACCACGGCCGTCTAGGTGAATCAGTGGGTCATCTTTCTTCTGTGGATTCTACTTGGGAAATTGTGGTTTCTGGAACTGTTCTTTTGGGCCCATATTTGGTTACTGTACAGCAGATGTACGTGGGGCCCACTTCGGGAAGTTTTGTCGGTCGAAATTTAAACGTGTTAGTTTACAGTACTTACATTATATCTCCCACCGTGAATGTCATTCGAGCGGTAAGCCGCGTCTAATTGCTATAGTCCTTTTAGACGGGTTTGCGAACGTGACATTCGCGTTGATGTTCTGTGTTGTGCTGTGATGTTGCGGATTTGTCGTGGTGGATAGCAGTGTGCAATGGTAGTGCAGTTTGGATTTATTTGTACATTTGATATTGCGGGGCGAGCGTCCAACATGTGGACTGCCGTCACTGCATGTTTGTATAATATTCTTTTGGGGTACGACCGAGCTGAGGTCGATGTACCCGTTGTACATATTTTTCATTTCTGTACTAGGTTTTATCCCGCGACGGAGTGCACGGATAGCCGGGTTCTGGAGGGCAACGGGTCCACATCTCATGGTTTTGAGAGGCAGAGGGGCCTCACTCTAGAATTGGCAGACTATTCGCCGCACTCGTAGGGGGTACAGGTTTACCCAAGGAGGGGTGCTCAAGTTACCGGATTCCGTGAAGTGAAGGGCGGTCCATTCACTATGCTGTAGGGGGCTGCCTCGCTTCAGGTTTTGGCGGGTAACTTACCGCACCCGTAGGGGTCTAGGTTTCATTGCACAGGCTATCCACACGACCAGGGGAACGTCGGATTTCAGCAGCGGCTCTGTGAAACCCGGGGATCCCAGATTATCTGTATTGTTCTGTGATGCTTATTATTTTCTGTAATGTTGCATATTATCACGCCCGGAGCGATTATTGTATATTGGTCTATATACTATTAGATGTTGTATATGTTTTACACCCGCGCTAGTCCAGTCCCCGCTCTGTCGTTAGTTATGAAACCTAACGGGTTATGATGGGACCCAGTGACGAATGCGGATGGAATATACGTACATTTTATTTTCGTTTTTTTCTGGTGTGATTAATTGATGGGACTGCGTTGATTCTGATCAATGCAAAGGAAAACAAAGCTGTTTGGATGTTCTTGGAACAGTTTTAAAAAGTGTTATTACAAAAACGTTTTCTTTTGTTTTGCACAGTGGTATTCAGTTAGAATATCATGCACCTCATTCGACGAGGCAAGGGCCGAGATCCCTTCACTGGGAGTGACCCCTTGGGCAGAAGTTTACATCAGGGTAATAACTTCACTATAATCTATTACAAGTTGCTTTGCATCGCGGTATTCAATGGAATATCCTGCACCTCATTCCACGAGGAAAGAGCCGAGATCCCTTCACCGGGAGTGACCTCTTTAGCAAAGGTTTTCGCCACTATAGTTTTATAAAAAGCTATCAAGTTCTTTCAACGAGATCAAGTTCATTACGTTAAAGGTTTTTCGCCAAAAACCAGCCGTAGCCCTTCGTCATTTCATATGAATGGTCAGTAGTATTCAAGGTATGTTGGTCTGGCCCTTAGCCAGGACATAGTGATTGGTAGCTACTGGGGTGTTCACATGTTGCATAGATAAATGCGTTGGTTTGGGACAGTCGTACAGCCTTGTTAGCCCTTAGTCAAGGGTGAGTACGGGTGGGTTCAAATTGACAAGATAATGACGGGTAGAACTTGGCATGTGACTTATGATGGGTTGGCCCTTAGTCACGATCATAAGAGCATGGGGCAAAAATCTCATCGGGAGTTTCTAAAGAAACTGAAACTTGCCAGGCATGTGCATACCTTCTGGAGTGTGATAACGTGAGTGGATTCCGTCACGTTATCATGCGATGAGAGTTGGATTCCGATTCCCACTGATAAGTTGGTTTACTCTTCGGGTGATCCCGATTAATTCTTCTTTCAGGTTTGGAGGAGAATTTGACAGTACAGTGGGAGGTTTCCGGATTAGATAAAGTGATAACCATTCTGATCTAGGTTAGAGTGCACGCAGAGTGTTTCTTTTCTCTCTCTCTTTGGCAGCGACCTTTGATCGACCCTAGACTATGACTCAGTGACCAAGTTGAACGAACCTTCTTAAAATACTGGCTTTTGGATTGTCTGAATTGCATAAGTCATTGCCACTCCTTCTTTTACCCTTTCCATTTCTCAGAACACCCCGTATTACTACGGACATCCACTTCCATTGGATAGATCCATCGTATGGTTATATACGAACTCGAAGGGACTTCTTCGAGGATGGATCCAGGTTCAGGAGAAATAGAATTGGTTTATTCAGTTGTCTTTTATTATCACCTTCTCTCAGGTTGCGAGGGCTCCTTGGTTTAGGAGAGTACACCTATTACGCTTATTGGATAGTCTTCCTCCAAACCATCGGCAGGTACCGAAAGGTAGGGAGTGAAGAAAACCAATTAGCCTAAGTAGGGTGTACAGAAGGTAATATGTAAAGACAAAATAAAGGGATTAGAAAGAGGGCAAAGTAAATTGCGACTGCTATCATTCACGACCAAACCGCGTAGTTTATCTCCACTCCTATTTCACCTTTGCTTTTTTCCCCAATTCGGGAGAAATAGAATAAGGTATTATTCAGTTGTCTTTTATCATCACCTTCTCTCAAGTTGCGAGTATTCCTTGGTTTAGGAGGGTACACCTATTATGCTTACTGGATAGTCTTCTTCCAAACCATAGGCTGGTGCCGAACGGTAGGGAAGGAAGAAAACCATTTAGCCTAACGAAGGTGTACCGAAGGTAATGACTAAAGACAAATAAAGGAATTTGGAGAGATGGCAAAGAAATATACGGTTAAAGTCATGAATTGGATTATGGAAGAGGCATTACTAAGAATACCATGATACCCCTATGGAACATTTTCATGTTTCAGTTTCACTGTGCATTGTTAAAGGAAAACTGATTTCCCGATTAGATACTTACTCCAGGGTATGTATTTACCAGGTATGATTCTCACATCTGTATGGTTTTACAGATAATGAGTGGGAGTAAGTTATTGGGAATAAGGTGATTATCCTCATTATATCGGAATTCGTTGTAATTGGTGATATTTGAGAAGGTCGCCTGGGTTATTGCCGGACGGCATGTATTTTGGTTTTGAGTATCCGTTGTTGTGCACCAATTTCAAAATGATATATCTGTACGTTTATTTTTATAAAGTGAGATATAACTTTTTGATATTATGTCGATGACATTTACCTACATCATTTGACGATTGGGTAAGGTGCATTAAACAGCGGAGTAGTTCTTAACCATAAGTACAGTTTTCAACCTACGATGCACAGGTTTTGAGTTATTCAACTCAGCGGACTTATACAGACTATTGTATGTTGTCCAGTGTCCATCAGGACAAAGGGGTTGGTCCTCGCACTATGTTCTATTTACTTATGACTTCTCTAGTTTTTAAACAAGTGTTTCGTAGAAATACAAGGTCTAAGTTTTTGAGAAGTTGTGGGTATAGGAATAAAGTAGAGAACCAGATATCGCAAGTATCGGGATTCTTCAAAGAGATCGAAGATGTAGATTCTTGTGATTGGTATTCAGTTGATAGTAATGGTTTTGAGAAACTTGTTTCTCTTTCAGGTTACTCATAATTGGATGGATTCCTAAGTTGAGTAATGCTGATTAGTCTCTCTCCATTAAGTTGATATGCACTGAAGACAGCTGCATGATTTGAATCTGGTTCCAATTAAATAAGTGCCAAAGTTTCTATATTGGATATAGAATGGTTCATATCTTAACGATGTTAAGATACGGGGAGTTGTCCGGCTTATGCTTAAAACCAGACTCTGGATAACTCAGGGCACGTTTCTGTAATGGCAGTTTGTGGGTTTGCCCGGGCTATGTCGAGGGTTGATTTTCTACCATTTGGAAGATCAATAGTGATATTGTTCTTGACTCGCCACAGTTTTAGTAAAATGGATTTTTTCAGAAAACAGTAGTGGGAGTATGGTAGAACTGGAAGTGATTCCAGAACCGCAAACGATTACGGAAAATTTAATAGGACCTATAGATTCAATCAGTTTTGACATTCCGTTAGCCACTCCACAGATTTGGTGGGTAACCTCAGACACCCGAGAGGTACTCCGGCAGCCTCAAGGACGGTGATAGGGAGGTTTTTATCTACCCAGACTTGACACTACTGTTGTTCCAGGCTATGAGACCCGGCAGGAGGATAAGTATAACGTCGTTCTAAACTAGCTTTAGAAGTGCACGTATATATTATTCTGCCAGAGGGTAGTTGTGGTCAGTGGGAGCAGCGGAAGCATAGTGGGCCGGAAGCTTATGTCTATTTATAGACTAGAGCAGATATAGAGGAGATAGATCATCTAATTTTGATATGACAGTCATGGGTTTGACTTCATCAGAATAGGGGATGGATCTGTTAAGAAGGTAGTAGGGTGTGATGTCCTGGTATTTGGATAACATACACAGAGTAGGAAGTAAAATTCCTATAATACGATCGGTTGTACTGTGGTCGTCACACAGTTGTTTCTCCAGACAGGATATGGATATAATATCAGACATTCTGGTTTCTAGATCTATGGTTTTAGATCTAGATTTGGGTAGTTTCCCAATGTGGGTACTTTGACAGTATTCTAATAGTTTTTAGAATAGATGACTCCTGGCATGGTGGTGCACCTGCAGGTGATGGAGTCACCCTCTCTAAAGGTGTCTTACAGACTAAAGGGGAGAGGGATGTGCATGATTGGAAGATCACTTGCTTAGGCAATTGAGTCAATCGTGAGATGTCAAGTACCACACCAGATGTTGTTTTTGCACTAGATGCGATAAGTTTGTATTAATCTAATCCTGGAGAAACATAAGGAAGCAGTTTTAGAACATAAGTGCATGTTCTACGGATTTGATGACGGCAGCCTCCTTCGGGAGATGGTTATCATTCCAGGCTTCAAAGGTGACATGGATGACAGAGTGATTGTCAGAGTTATAGTTTTCCCTCTGACGAAAGGGGCAGTATTATGGACGGTTAGTCCAAGAGGATACTGTGGGAGGTATGGAGCAGGATACTGATTAGGTTCAGTTATCGATACAGTCTAAAATTTTGGATTTGGAGTTCATTTATGAACTAGATCCCATCAGATATCCAAACATATTCTAAGACAGGTATTACTCGATTCGGGAGATGGCTTTCTCCGCGAACTTGAGATTAAGAGAGACATAGAAAGAAACATCAGGGCGGATCCACTCATTGAGGCTATTTCTCGAACACAATAGTTTTACATACGGGCTTTGTGAAACTGATTAGTAGAGGAGTTAGGTGTTCGGTATCACACGGGCTGTGAGTATGCGACATCGCAATAATTAGCCTTAAGTGCAAGTGGGAGATTGTTGGATATAGTGCCCTCAAAGTCAATTATTGGATCGCAGGTACGTGATTGCAATGATTGAGGAGGACCTATACCGGTAGCACAGTCTTACTCGAGATGATAGTTTGCTATCTGGTTTGCCTTTATCAGTCGTGTATAGGTTCAGGTGACTGATCACGATTACACGTTGATAGAGCCCTTAGGATCTTGCTTGACTACCAACAGTATAGGGGCGATCATATATGTGAGAGTTGGGTAGCCTATAAGCACTTTCTTAAAAGTGGTCCCTAGTTGAAGGAGTTTCAAGACAGGGCATCGATACTCCGGAGTAGACTAGTGTATACAGTCGAGACCCCGACGAAGGACGGTGGCCAGTCTCATAAACCACTGGTGTCAGTTGGATCACCTAAGATGTATACAGGTGCTCATTGGGTTATGAGTACACCAGACAGGACTCGCCGGGAACCTGCTAGTTGGTATTATACCTATCGTCAGATAGCAGTTCCCTGGTGACATGTGTACAGGTTAGTTCTGTTAGTGTATATGCCCTAGAGGCCATTACTGTATCATACTAGCTTGTATATTACTTGATGGAAGCTTGGGATATTCACAGTTGTATAGACAATCTTGCTCAAAATGGTAGTATGCTACTTGGTTTGTCTCTACTTCAATATGTGCATGTGTTTCTTTTAGCATATCGCTTGTATACATATTAGTAGAGCCCTTAGGATCTTTGCTTGATTACCAGCGTTGTGATGGCGCTCACACTTGTGGGGGCTGGGTAATCCATAAGCACATCCTTATACAGGTCCCTAGTCGTTGGACTATCGAGACAGGGCATCGATACTCTGGAGTAGACTAGCGTATGCGCTTCTCATCCCAGCGGGGGAGACGGTCTGTCCCACAGCCGTCAGTACGTCGTACTTGAGATAGTATGCGGGTGCTCGTTAGGTTACGAGTACACTGGACATGACTCGTCAGGAACTGTTGGTTGGTATTATACCTATCGTCAGTTATCAGTTCCCAGGTGACATGAGTACAGCTTAGTCCGCTGACTTGACACTGTCACTTCGCCTCGAGTGTGTTTCCACTGTACTTAGATTACTACCCTACCACGGCTCAAAGGAGTCGTGCAAACAGGTAGTAGTTGGGTGCAGTCCTGAAGCACTTGGAGGCAGTGACGGTTAGACAGGATTCGTCTCTCCCGGTATTGGGGGTTGACATCGCGCTGTGTCTAGGAGAGCCATTACACAAGTAGTCCCTGGCCAGGGCAAGCGAAATATACTGGTAGGTTTCCAGTGTTATCTCAGGGTGTTCTGGGCTACACTCCGACACGACTTGTACCGCTATTAAGGGACTGACGTTCACCGCCCCCCTAGGCCTGCCATGCGATGTATCAGACGAACAGACCGGACTGTACGGAGATTGTCACATACGGGCTCAGTAGGAGTTCGGATGGGTTTATCTCATCGGCCTTCTTATCGACATCTACCTGGGGACCGTTACGTACAGCTAGTGCCGCTTGCGGTCTGTGGTTAAACCCACTGCCAGCGTAGTGTCGAGTCTTTAGAGTCCCACACAGAGAGTTTCCCTGCACTGAGCGAAACGTGTAGAGGCCGTATGGTTTTACGGCAGGGCTACGATCACTCACGTGCACTTGTGTGTGTATGCTGTTCGGGCAGGCAATACTAGTGGGCTTTGGTTTAAGCCAGATCCTAGTATTGCACAGATGGATTTGATTTGTCTTCTGTGCATTCGCATTCTACGGAATGCGGATGCAGGTGTGCATGCACAGTTTTGAGGAGCGATGAAGGAGGAGGTGCCCCATTAGGGTTTTGGCAGTTGGTTCGGCCAAAACCATAATGTGGCACACTCATTAGGGTTTTGACAGTTCGTTTAGTCAAAACCGTTATGAGCCAGATGCATTGTTTACTAATCCTTTTAGTGATAGATTATTGATGGCTAATTACATTGACCATTTAACCACTTAGATCTCTCTTGACCTTGTTGATCATGTTGACCATTGACCTTCAAGAGAGATCCACACTCTTCTTTTATTTTCCTTTTATTTCTTATGTTATGATAATGGTCAATTCAATATGCCATCAAGTCTTTCATGATAGGATTAGTAATGATGATTATTGTGTATTATTGCAACCATGGTTCATTTCATTTCATTTTTGATATTTTTTTCATTATTCTCTTCTCATTCTCTCTCATGAAGTGAGAAGAAAAGAAAAGCTCCATGGTTGCAAACTTTCTCCTTCTTCTTCCTCCTCTTGATCTCTTCTTTTGATCTCATGTGTTGAGAGAAAAAGAATCCACAAAGACAAATACATCCATACATCTCCTCTACACATTCTAAGGCATTTAGATTAGCAATCTCCTTGCCCTAGTTGCCTTGGCTTGAGGCGAAACTTAGTGTATAACTCTCGGGTGGATCGTCTTCGACTCAAGAAGGCCGCGGAGGTGCCCAAGGTCCGGATCGACGCTTGGAGATTGAATGGACGAGTGGGACAGCGGGATGAAGACCCGAAGGACCGGTTCCGTGAGGTATAGTTCCTACAGCATAGTAGCTAAATCTCTAAGTGTTTACTAGTTTCTAGTTTAGCAAAGATCCGACTTTTAGTCCATGTTGCCTTGCGCTAAAATCATCGTTTATCGCCGTTTCCGCCTCCCCGTAAGAACCGGGGTGAGCAACGTGGACTTACAGTAGTATCAGAGCCTAGCTAAACATAAACTAGTAAGTTAGCAAAGTGTTAAGAACATCGATCGGAAAAAAGTCGCAAAACACATCCGCAAAACCTCAACTTTCTGTCGAATTTTTTACTGTTCAAAAATTATTTTAACATACATGAAAATTCGTCTCAGGGTTTTCTAAAACCACTGCAGAAAAACGGTCCCATGAACCGACCAAACCGCCACGGTTCCGCGGCAATAGCGTGCTATTGCCGCGGTTCCGCGGCCGATTTGACTCGGTCGTGGACATGGTTTTTTGCAGTGTTTTAGTTTGGATGTTTTGGGATTTTTAAGATATGTTTTTTCCACCCAGAATTTCCAGAGAGCAAATTGACTTTTCGGGTAGCTAAAAATCCGTATTTTGATCGATATTCCATACTCTTTGGCTAATGTATATTATCTGTGATGTAATATATGTATTGAACGTCCGCTAATCGCTATACGTCGATTAGTGGGGGTTATACATATCTGTGATCTGTAATGTTGATGGTTTGTGTATATGAACTCAGTGGATTGTCGCGGATGAATAGCCGGGAATGGGTGTGAGATGAGAGTTTCTTTTTCTTTCATTCATTGTAAAGTTTGTAAATTGATATAATATTATTTATTTGGCCGCACAACCGGGTCGGGGTTGTAGCCGTCATTGTATAATTTCTTTTTACTGTTTTTGCTCCTAGGATAGACCCAAGGTGGGGTGCACAAACTACCGGGTATCTCGAAGTGCTGAGTGGCCTACTCACGGGGTTGAGGGAGGTTGCTTCGCTTCGGGTACTTGGCGGGTAGTTTTCCGCACCCGTAGGGGTCTAGGGTGGGGTTTGGCTATTCATCGCGACCGTGTAATCCGTTTTTCGTTGCAGGCTCGAACGAATCGTGGATTCCTCGTATATCCAAAGTGTTCATCTGTGATCTGTAATGTCTATCATTGCTATATATTTATATATGATAACTATTTAGGCATTGCTTATGTTTTACAGTCGCGCTAGCCCAGCCCCCGCTCTGTCGTTAGTTAAGTAACCTAACGGGTGATGACGGGGCCCCGTGGCGAATGCGAATGGCATAAGAGTACGTCATATTTTGGTTGTTTTTTGCAATGGTAGGATTAAATGATGGGACGCATTAAAAGAACTAATGCAAGAAAATAAACCAAGAAAAAGTTGTTGGAACACTTTGAAAACCACTCGGTTCTTTTCAAAAATAAGCATTTTAAACGCGGAGCTTGAACCACTCCTTTTAAAAGCTATCTCGTTCCATCGACTATATCAAGTTCACTACGTTCACGGTTTCGCCAAAACCATCTGTACCCCTCCGTCGTTTCATATGAATATTCAACAATATTCAAGCTGTGTTTGTTGGCCTTAGTCAAGGCACAGTGTTTGGTAGCTGGTGGGTATTCATATGTTGCATAGATAGAATGCGTTGGTTTGGGACAGTCGTATTGCTTTGTTGGCCATAGTCAAGGGTATATACGGGTGGGTTCAAATTAACCTGGATAACGACGGGTAGAACTTGACATGTGACTTATGATTTGTTGGCCTTAGTCAAGGTCATAAGAGCATGGGGCAAAAATCTACATCGGGAGTTTCAAAAGTACTGAAACTTGCTAGCGCTGCATACCATTTGGAGTGTGATGATTCTGGTAGGATTCCTTCGGTTTTATCACGCGATGATATTTGGATCCCGATCCTACTGTGAGTATATGCTACTCCTCGGGAAAACTCTCACTTAACGATCAATGCTATAAACCCAGTAGGTGTCTAGAAAGGTGTTAGCGGGGCTACGCCCACAGGGAAAAGAGGTTACTTAATTAAGGAACTTCGCGAAAGCGTTGGAAAACCTCCCTCGAAGTACCGACACTGGCCTGGCTGAACGGTTAAGAAAGTATTATACGGTGAGAAAGATCCCGACTAATTCTTCCTTTGTGGTTTGAGGAGGGATTCGAGAGACAGTGGGAGCCATCCTGTTTAGATAAATTAAATCTAAACTTGCAAAGAGCATCATGCTAAGTGTTTTCTTCTCTCTCTCTTAATTGCAGCGACCCAGTGACCGCACCTAGGTTACATCTAGATAATAAAATGACTGAATCTGACTGTTATGACTGGCAAAGGTCTGTCCAGATGTCCATTGCCCAGGACAAACTGGAACACCTCTTGACTGATCCAACCCCTGCCGTCTCAGGTCCAATTTCCCCTGTCACGGATATTGATATTCGTAGGACATCGGAAGAAGACTGTGCGAAAGCCAAGTGCCTTGTGTTAGCCTCAGTTGATGGTATATACCAGAGGCAGCACGAGAAGATGGACTCAGCTTCTATCTTCCTCCATAACAAATTTTTATATAGAGAGCAATCTCGTATCGCAAGATATGAGGCCTCGAACGAATTGCTTCCAGCGAGGTTGGCTATCGGGTCATCTGTAGGGGGCAACGTCCTTACAGAGACCAGCTCTTTTGAGCTCTCGGACCTGAAGACCACGTTGAAGAACGGATCAGATGCTGACTCAGTTCAACAGTCTCTACCTACTACCCTAAAGGAAACTAGGGAAGTAGAAAGAAAGGGAAGGGCAGAAGTTTCAGGAACAGATGTAGTAAAAGAAGGATGTTCCTATTGTTACGGGAATGAACATGGGCAGAAGGATTGCAGGGCTTGTAAAGCCAGTAGCCAGAATTCGAAGCATGTTGTGGCTTCGGCTTCGGGTGTGTTTGTGATAGAGAACTGTATGTCAGTTAACCCTACTTCCTGGGTATTGGATACCGGATCAGGATCTCATATTTGTAATTCGTTACAGGCTTTGAGAAACCGTAGGGTTATCAGGAAAGGTGATATGACTCTCAGGGTTGCTAACGGAATGAGCATGTATGCTGAATCCGTAGGGGAATATCATCTAGGACTGACAACTGGGCAGATATTGATTCTGCGTGACTGTTTTTATGTGCCAGGTGCGACTTGTAACATCATATCTGTATCCTTACTTTCTAAGGAAGGATATGATTTTACTTTTGTAAGCGATGTAGTAAACATCCACCTAAATCAAGTATTGATTGGGTCAGGTACATTAAAATACGGTATATACGTTTTGAATCAAGCTCAAGTCTTCAGTGTCCAGAACACACTTAAAAGAAAGTCTCCGGAATTAAATCAGGCTTTTTTATGGCATTGTAGACTGGGTCACATTAATGAGACACGGTTGACAAAGTTACATAAAGAAGGATACTTGGATCCGTTCGAGTACCAGTCTTATGCCACTTGTGAATCATGTCTCATGGGAAAGATGACAAAGACTCCGTTCACTGGACACGGAGAAAGAGCGAGCTCGCTCTTGGGACTCATACACAGTGATGTGTGTGGTCCAATGTCTACACATGCGCGAAGTGGTTATTCATACTTCATTACTTTCACAGATGATTTCTCTAGGTATGGACATGTCTTCTTAATGAAGCACAAATCCGAGGCCTTTGAGAAATTTCAGGAATACAAGAATGAAGTTGAAAAACAAACAGGCAAAAGTATCAAGGCACCGAGATCCGATCGAGGTGGCGAATACTTGAGTGCCGAGTTTCTGGGCTTCTTAAAAGAGAATGGAATTCTCTCTCAACTTACTCCTCCATACACACCACAACACAACGGTGTATCGGAAAGAAGGAATCGAACCCTATTGGATATGGTTCGTTCCATGATGAGTAAGGCTGAGTTGCCGCGATCCTTCTGGAGTTATGCACTAGAAACATCTGCATATCTTTTGAACCAAGTTCCTACTAAGTCAGTGCCTACCACACCATATCAGATGTGGAGTGGGAAGAAACCCAGTCTTAAACACTTTAAGACATGGGGGTGTCCAGCTCTTGTAAAAAAGCAGCATGCGGACAAGCTCAAGGCACGTTCGGTACAGTGTAAGTTTGTGGGATACCCAAAGAACTCCAAGGGGTATCTTTTCTATTACGCAGAGGAACAAAAGGTTTTTGTTTCTCGTCATGCCCGCTTCTTGGAAACTGAGTTTTTGGAAAATCAGATAAGTGGGAGCGCAATAGAACTGGAAGAAATTCCAGAACTACAAGCTATTACTGAAAGCTTGGTAGAACCAGAGGGTTCGAAATAACAGGACATCCCAGCGCCACTCCGCAGGAGTAGTAGGCAGTCTCATCCGCCCGAGAGATACTACGGTTTTCTCATTGACGGGGATAGAGAGGATTGCACTATGGATTATGGTGAGCCTACTAGCTTCCAGCAAGCCATTCAGAGCGGTGACTCGGTAAAATGGCTGGATGCAATGCGGGCCGAGATGGAGTCTATGTACACCAACAAAGTTTGGACTTTGGACTTTGCTCCAGAAGGGGTAAAACCCGTAGGCTGCAAATGGATCTTCAGAAAGAAGATTGGTGTAGATGGGCAGGTTGAGACCTATAAAGCTAGACTTGTTGCAAAGGGTTTTCGTCAAAGACCTGGTTTGGACTATGACGAGACCTTTTCTCCAGTGGCTATGCTGAAATCTATTCGGATCCTTCTTGCCATTGCTTCCTTCCACGATTATGAAATCTGGCAGATGGACGTAAAGACGGCTTTCCTAAATGGAAATTTGGAAGAGTGCGTCTATATGGATCAGCCGGAGGGATTCAATCAGAGTGGGAGCAGCGGTAGAGTGTGCAAGTTGCTCAAGTCCATTTATGGACTTAAGCAGGCATCGCGGAGTTGGAACATCTGCTTTGATGATACTATCAAAGAATTCGACTTTATCAAAAATCCAGATGAACCATGCATTTACAGTAAGATTGTAGGGAGAACCGTGGTATTCCTCGTCTTGTACGTCGATGACATTCTCCTAATAGGAAATGATATTCCTATGCTACAGTCAGTCAAAGGATTCTTGTCGCAGAGATTCTCCATGAAGGACCTGGGCGATGCCAACTACATTCTGGGGATCCAGATCTATCGTGATAGATCTAAGAGGATGTTGGGACTTTCACAGTCAAGGTACATTGACACCATACTGAAAAGGTTCAGTATGGAAGATTCCAAGCACGGTAATTTACCGGCTTGTCACGGGATCACCCTCTCCAAAGAGATGTCTCCCAAGACTGATTTGGAAAGGGATCGCATGTCTATCATACCCTACGTTTCTGCGGTAGGCTCTATAATGTATGCGATGTTGTGTACCAGACCAGATGTAGCATACGCATTGAGCGTTGTAAGCCGGTATCAGTCGAACCCAGGGGAGAAACACTGGATAGCGGTAAAGAACATTCTCAAGTACCTGAGAAGGACTAAAGAGATGTTCTTGGTGTATGGCGGAAAAGACCTCCAGCTCGAGGCCTTTGCTGACTCCAGCTTCCAGAGTGACAAGGATGACTCCAAGTCCATGTCGGGTTATGTCTTTACCCTCAATGGAGGGGCGGTTTGCTGGAAGAGTTCCAAGCAGGAGACCGTTGCTGACTCAACTATGGAAGCGGAGTACATAGCTGCTTGCGATGCCGTAAAGGAAGCTGTCTGGATGAAGAAGTTCCTCACGGAGCTTCAGGTGGTTCCTACCATTGTTGATCCAATACCGCTGTATTGTGACAACAACGGCGCTATAGCTTTAGCGAAGGAACCCAAGTCCCATCAGAAGTCCAGGCACATTTTGAGGCGGTACCACCTGATCAGGGAGATCGTAGATCGCCGGGAGATCGAGGTGAAGAGAGTAAATACGGAGAACAACATGCAGATCCACTCACGAAGGCCCTACCCCAGACTCAGTTCGAGCGGCTGATCGAGATGATAGGTCTTCGATACGCCAGTACATGGCCTTAGTGCAAGTGGGAGATTGTTAGTGTATATGCCCTAGAGGCCATTACTGTATCATACTAGCTTGTATATTACTTGATGGAAGCTTGGGATATTCACAGTTGTATAGACAATCTTGCTCAAAATGGTAGTATGCTACTTGGTTTGTCTCTACTTCAATATGTGAATGTGTTTCTTTTAGCATATCGCTTGTATACATATTAGTAGAGCCCTTAGGATCTTTACTTGATTACCAGCGTTGTGATGGCGCTCACACTTGTGGGGGCTGGGTAATCCATAAGCACATCCTTATACAGGTCCCTAGTCGTTGGACTATCGAGACAGGGCATCGATACTCCGGAGTAGACTAGCGTATGCGCTTCTCATCCCAGCGGGGGAGACAGTCTGTCCCACAGCCGTCAGTATGTCGTACTTGAGATAGTATGCGGGTGCTCGTTAGGTTATGAGTACACTGGACAGGACTCGTCGGGAACTGTTGGTTGGTATTATACCTATCGTCAGTTATCAGCTCCCAGGTGACATGAGTACAGCTTAGTCCGCTGACTTGACACTGTCACTTCGCCTCGAGTGTGTTCCCACTATACTTAGATTACTATCCTACCACGGCTCAAAGGAGTCGTGTAAACAGGTAGTAGTTGGGTGCAGTCCCGAAGCACTTGGAGGCAGTGACGGTTAGACATGATTCGTCTCTCCCGGTATTGGGGGTTGACATCGCGCTGTGTCTAGGAGAGCCATTACACAAGTAGTCCCTGGCCAGGGCAAGCGAGATATACTGGTAGGTTTCCAGTGTTATCTCAGGGTGTTCTGGGCTACACTCCGACACGACTTGTACCGCTATTAGGGGACTGACGTTCACCGCCCCCCTAGGCCCGCCATGCGATGTATCAGACGAACAGACCGGACTGTACGGAGATTGTCACATACAGGCTCAGTAGGAATTCAGATGGGTTTATCTCATCGGCCTTCTTATCGACATCTACCTGGGGACCGTTACGTACAGCTAGTGCCGCTTGCGGTCTGTGGTTAAATCTACTGCCAGCGTAGTGTCGAGTCTTTAGAGTCCCACACAGAGAGTTTCCCTGCACTGAGCGAAACGTGTAGAGGCCGTATGGTTTTACGGCAGGGCTACGATCACTTACGTGCACTTGTGTGCGTATGCTGTTCGGGCAGGCAATACTAGTGGGCTTTGGTTTAAGCCAGATCCTAGTATTGCACAGATGGATTTGATTTGTCTTCTGTGCATTCGCATTCTATGGAATGCGGATGCAGGTGTGCATGCACAGTTTTGAGGAGCGATGAAGGAGGAGGTGCCCCATTAGGGTTTTGGCAGTTGGTTCGGCCAAAACCATAATGTGGCACACTCATTAGGGTTTTGACAGTTCGTTTGGTCAAAACCGTTATGAGCCAGAGGCATTGTTTACTAATCCTTTTAGTGATAGATTATTGATGGCTAATTGCATTGACCATTTGACCACTTAGATCTCTCTTGACCTTGTTGACCATGTTGACCATTGACCTTCAAGAGAGATCCACACTCTTCTTTTATTTTCCTTTTATTTCTTGTGTTATGATAATGGTCAATTCAATGTGCCATCAAGTCTTTCATGATAGGATTAGTAATGATGATTATTGTGTATTATTGCAACCATGGTTCATTTCATTTTGTTTTTGATATTTTTTTCATTATTCTTTTCTCATTCTCTCTCATGAAGTGAGAAGAAAAGAAAAGCTCCATGGTTGCAAACTTTCTCCTTCTTCTTCCTCCTCTTGATCTCTTCTTTTGATCTCATGTGTTGAGAGAAAAAGAATCCACAAAGACAAATACATCCATACATCTCCTCTACACATTCTAAGGCATTTAGATTAGCAATCTCCTTGCCCTAGTTGCCTTGGCTTGAGGCGAAGCTTAGTGTACAACTCTCGGGTGGATCGTCTTCGACTCAAGAAGGCCGCGGAGGTGCCCAAGGTCCGGATCGACGCTTGGAGCTTGGATGGACGAGTGGAACAGCGGGATGAAGACCTGAAGGACCGGTTCCGTGAGGTATACTTCCTACAGCATAGTAGCTAAACCTCTAAGTGTTTACTAGTTTCTAGTTTAGCAAAGATCCGACTTTTAGTCCATGTTGCCTTGCGCTAAAATCATCGTTTATCTCCGTTTCCGCCTCCCCGTAAGAACCGGGGTGAGCAACGTGGACTTACAAGTTCATCGACCTGAGGTCGTCAGTTGTATCGTGTGAGTTCCCACTGTGCTTTGATTTCTACCCTACCACGGCTCAAAGGATTCGTGCAAACAGGTAATTTTTGGGTACAGTCCCGAGCCACATGGAGGCAGGTGAGAGGATCGGCAAGGGATTCGTCTTTCCCGGTGTTGGGGGTGAGATCGTGCTGTGTCTAGGAAAGCCATTACACCAAGTCCTTGGCTAAGGCAGGCGAGATTTACTGGTAGGTATTCCAGTAGTATCTCAGGGTGTTCAGGACTTGTCTCCGACACGACTTATACCGCTATTGGGGGTCTGACGTTATCAGCCCTCTAGGCCGGATATGCGATACTCATAGACGAATGGACCGGACTGTATATACATGGTCACTGTTAGGCTCAGTAGGGTTTCAGGATGGGTTCGCTCATCGGCTTCCCTTGAGGTCAGTACATGGGCAGCCGTTACGCACAGCTAGTGCCGCTGATGGCTTGTGGTTAAACCCACTGCCAGGATACTGACGAGTCATTAGAGTCCCCCACAGATAGTTTCCCAAGTTCGGGCGAAACGTTGTAGAGGCTGTATGGTTTTATGGCAGGGTTCGGAAAATGCACGTGCGTTTACGCACGTGTCATATTTCGGGCAGATAAAACTGGTGGGCTTTGGTTTAAGCTGGATCCATGTATTATACTTTGTAGATATAATATCTTTATCTCAGTTGCATTTGTATTCGGTCGTAATACAAATGCGGGTATATTTATACAGTTACGGGGTTATCCTGAAATTCGTTTCGGGATCGCTTTTCGAAGTTGCCAGTTTCCAGTTTTCTATCACCCGTATTAAATATTCGGTTTAATGCGGATTTATCTTTTCTTGAGGGTGAGTCATGAGAGGAAGCTTCTTGGATGATGACTAGAATTAGTGACTCATTGGTTTGCATTAATGGTTGATGAGGTGTATTTGTGAGTCACCATTTTGCATTATATGATTAAGTGAGTCATTCTTTGCTTTAATGACTTTTTTTCTTGCTAAGATATTTGAGTAAGATCTTTTGAGTTATGATAAGTATTGCTTATGGTCACCCTTGCTCCTACACTCACCTCCCTCCTCATATATTTATGGCCGGCCTCTCATTTGGGATTATGATTGATTCATTTGGGAAAGGATTATAGTTTTGGTGTATGGAAATTTCATAGCTCATTTTATTCCATCACAGTTTCAAATGGCAACTTCATTAACCGTTCGTCCATGGTTTTGGACGAAGTGAGACAAAGTGTTCTACTCATTCTCTACGTCAATCTTGGTCATCTCTTTTAGCAAATTTGATGACCGAGTTGCCTCGGGTCAGAGGCGGGAGCCCGTTTAAAGATCCGTTGACGTGGTGCCACCTGGACGAGGAGATCGGAGATCGACGAGATCGGAGCAGCCGCAACGGAGCGTGGGATAATGGTTAAAGAACGAAGGACTCGGATCGTTCGGTATAACCTTTCTACCCTCTTTGTAGTTTGTTAGTTTAGCGTTAATGGCAGATCCGGGTTATAGTATGCGATAGCGCCAGTTATAAAAGTTTTTGTTCCGCATTTGGCGTCAGATTGACGGCCGGGGCGCTACCGTAGACTTACAGAAAATACCACGGAACAACGGCATGGATGTAATTATGTTTTAAGTGACCATCTCGTGCCATCTTTAACATGTTCTGTACCAGTCTACCCCTTTATAAACCCCGTAGCATCTTATTGTATTGATTGTATTGATTGTACTGATTGTATTGTATTGTCTTGTAGTAATTGGAAGACTTGCCGAAACCATGGTATCAATAGATGGAATGGATGTAAATGGATAGTCATGTAAATGGAATATATCCATGGTTTGGTTCAGTCAATATAGATTGATATAGATTGAATAGATAGATTCATGGATTCATGTTGCATTTGTAGTTTTATACTTGAATCACATTCAAGTCAGATTGATTAGATTAAGACTCAGTCTGAGTCCGACACTTTAAAAAGAAATTGAAATCCTGAATTAGTTTTGATGTTATCGGGAAGCACATGGACGGCAGGATTTGCATATTTTTCCAAGACAATTACCGTGTTGATAACACCGTTTGTTAGATTGTCTACCTTAAATAGGCAGACACCTATATCTCCGGCTCCCTGAGGCTCAAGAGACTGGTCCCACTTAAACTTATGTTTACTAGGGTCCATATTGTAATTTAGTATAACTTGAGGGGGTTTTATGTAAAAATCAAAATACAACTCAAGTATTTAATTATCGTTTTTAGAGTTTTCATAGATGTATCTTTCATAAAAGTGAAATTTTTAGTGAGTAAAACCTAATTTTCATAGTATAGGGTATTTTATTAAAATATCGGTATTGTTTTGTATTTGGATGGTATTTTCATGTAATGGTGATTCTTTTGATTTAGAAAACTTGGAATATTTATATAATATAATAACAATAGATATTTTGATAACAGTTATATATATATATATATAATAAAAATAATTTTATTTATTTTTGTAGAAATCTCATTTTCTAAAGAAAATGCATTAAAATTCCATCGAGATCGAATGCTCCTTTCGGAGGTCTGCATCTCGCTTTACTAGGCCTGAGGTGTCGGCTATAGTGCCCTCAAAGCAATTATCATAATCGCAGGCAGGTGATTATGATGATTGAGGGAAGACCTATACCGGTAGAACAGTCTTACTCGAGATGATAGTATGCTATCTGGTTTGTCTTTTTCATCATGTACAACATTAGGTGGTATTATAGATCACTATTACATGTTGATAGAGCCCATAGGATTCTTGCTTGACTACCAGCATTATAATGGCGATTATATGCGTGGGAGCTGGGTAGTCTATAAGCACATCCTTAAATGTCCATAGTCCTGGAAGTTTCGAGACTGGGCATCGATACTCCGAAGTAGACTAGTGTATACTGATCAAGACCCCGACAAGGGACAGTGGCCGGTCTCACAAGCCATTGGTGTCAGTTTGTTCACCTAAGATGTATACAGGTGCTCATTGGGTTATGAGTACACCGGACGGACTTGCCGGGAACATGCTAATTGGTATTATACCTATTGTCAGATAGCAGTTCCAGGTGACATGTATACAGGTTAGTCTATCAACCTGAGATCGTCATTTGTCTCATGTGAGTTCCCACTGTGCTTTGATTACTACCCTACCACGGCTCAAAGGAGTCGTAAGAACAGGTTTTAATTGGGTACAGTCCCGAGCCACATGGAGGCAGTGAGCGGGTCGTCAGAGAATTCGTCTCTTCCGGTATTGGGGGTTGATGTCGCGTTGTGCACGGGTGTCCATCACCAGAAATCCTTGGCCAAGGTAGTCTAGAATTACTGATTCGGATCAGTAGTTTCTCAGTAGGTGATGGGCTTTATACCGACACTAAACGTCGTGTTGTTAGGGGTCTGACTTTATCCACCCCCTAGACTCGAAATGCGATACTCATAGACGAAAGTACTGGACTGTATGGATATTGTCACTGTCAGGCTCAGTAGGGGTTTCAGGATGAGTTTGCTCGTCGGCCTCCCTTTCGCCCAGTACCTGGGTAGCCATTACATACAGTTAGTTCCGCTGACGTGCTTGTGGTTAAACCCACTGCCAGCATATTGACGTGTCTTTAGAGTCCCACACAGAGGGTTTCCCTGCTTCGGGCGAAACGATGTAGAGGCCGTATGGTTTTACGGCAGGGTTCGATCACATACATGTACTTGTGCACGGATGATATTCGGACGGATAATACTAGCGGGCTTTGGTTTAAGACGGATCCTAATATTATATTGTTGGATTATTTTCGTCTCATTGTATTCCTATTCTTCGGAATACGGATGAGGGGTATTCTTGTAATTTCTTACAAGATTACTTTTAGAAGATTACACCTCATTATGGTTTAGACCTTTTTGGATTAAAAGGTTATTGAGGTGTAGGATGAGGTGTTTATTGAATTTTTGGTGGCATGGCTTATTAGTGACCCATGGTTACTTTTCTAAGCATGATTAAGTTTTTGTTTGTTGTGAGATTTTATTGACTTGAGATATTTTTTGTTGGCTCTAGATATTTTGGAGCCATGGGATATTTATGTGGATAGCTTCAATTATTGAAAGGGATTAACACAAAAAGAAATTTCATAACAAAGAAAAAGACTTAGCCGTTTTTCTTTCTTGAGTTGCCCCATTCTCATCCTCATGGCATTTTCTTCTACCTCCACCCAAACCCTCTCATGTGTTGAGAAACCTTGGGTGTCTTGAGACAAATTAATCCTTCATCACTCTCTACTTCTTCTACGGTATCTAGTGTAGCGATCTAGGGATCCTAGTTACCCCGAATATGAGGTTGGAACTCGATTCATAGACTCTCGGGTGGATCATCTTCGATGAAGGAAGATCGGAGATCAAGCTTGATCAAGGAGGCCTCTAGGAGTTTGGGAAGATAGTTCAAGACCGAAGGACATAGATCATTTGGTATAACCATTCCAATCTCTCTATTGATTGCTAGTCTAGGGTTAATGGTATATCCGGGTAATGGGTTCCGTTAGCACCGGTTTTTGTAAATTTTTGTTCCGCATTTGTTCACGGATTGATGGCCAGGGCGCTGCCGAAACCCAACATGGTATCAGAGCCAACCCTTTAACACCATTGCTAGCAGTTTAGACATTGTTAAATTATCGAAACCGAAACAACTCTGAAACAATACCCCGTATATTCCAAGTTCTGTCAATTTTTTAGAGTCTTCAATTTTTTTTTAAACAATTGCAGAAGGCTACTTATGAGACATGTAGAACACCCTAAAAAAATGATCCCCATTCACCGGATTCGACCTGGAGAGACTTGAAAAAAAACGGGTTTGGCCAGTTTTGTGTATGAGATTGGACTTGAATTTTGTAGGGTTGTCTAGTCTCTGGAATATTGGTTCAATAGTATTGTTTGTTTTGCCCAGTTTGGATATAGAGTTATCTTTTACTTTGGGGCAATTCGGGGTGTTTCGAAATCAATATTTTAAACACTGTTTAATAGTTTACAGTACATGCATTACTATCTGCGACCGTGAATGTCATTCGAGTGGTACAATTCGTCTAACCGCTATATGTTCTTTTAGATGGGTTTGCGAACATGACATTCACGTTGATGTTCTGTATTGTGCTGTGTTGTGGCTGGATCGTCATGGTGGATAGCTTGGGTGCAATGTTAGTACAGTTTAGATTCATTTGTACATTTGATATTGTGGGGCGAGCGTCCGACATGTGGACTGCCGTCACTGCCAGTTTGTATATTATTTTTTTGGGGCACGACCGGATTGAGGTTGATGTCACCATTGTACATATTCTTTTCTTTTCCGTACTAGAATTACCCCGCGATAGAGTGCACGGTTAGCCGGGTTCTAGAGGGCAACATGCCCGCATCTCATGGCACTAAGACGGAGAGGGACTTACTCTAGAATTGGCAGGCTATTCGCCGCACTCGTAGGGGGTACAGGTTGACCTACGGAGGGGTGCTCAAGTTACCGGATTCCGTGAAGTGCTGGGTGGCCCACTCACTTTGTTGATTGGGGTTGCCTCACTTCTGGGATTGGCGGGTAACTTTCCGCGCTCGTAGGGGTCTAGGTTTTCATTGCACAGTCTATCCACACGATCAGGAGAACATCGGGTTTCACTTGCGGCTCAAAAGAAACCCGAGGCTCCAGGATTATCCACTACTCTGTGTTGCTTGGATGAGATTCTGAGATGTTACTTTATATCATGTCTGGGATGAATGTTATATATTTTTATATATATACTAGTAGATGCTGTATATGTTTTGCACCCGCGCTAGTCCAGCTTCCGCTCTGTCGTTAGTTAAGTAACCTAACGGGTGATGACGAGGCCCAGTGGTGAATGCAAGTGGCATATCCGTACATCATATTTTTCGTTCTTTTCTGGTATGATTAATTGATGGGACTGCGTTGATTTTGATCAATGCAAAGATAAAACAAATCTATATATGATGTTGTTGGAACCAAGCTTTTTAAAAATAGACATTGCAGATGTTTTCTTTTGTTTTGCACAGTGGTATTCGATTGGGAATATCCTGCATCTCATTTGACGAGGTAAGGGCCGAGATCCCTTCATCGGGAGTGACCCCTTGGACAGAAGTTTGCGTCAGCGTAATAACTTCACTATAGTCGATTATTTTTTCTTTGCATCATGGTATTCAATTTGGAATATCCTGCACCTCGTTCGACAAGGAAAGAGCCGAGATCGCTTCACCGGGAGTGACCTTTTTAGGAAAAGTTTTCGCCACTATACTTTTGTAAAACCTTTTGGATTCCTTCAGCGATATCAAGTTCATTACGTTAAAGGTTTTTCGCCAAAAACCAGCCGTTGCCCTCCGTCATTTCAGACGGATAGCGCTTAGTATTCATGCTATGTTTGTTGGCGTTCATCAAGGCATAGTGTATGGTAGCTATGCGTTACTTTTCTGTTGCATGGATTTGCATTAATCTAGGACAGTCGTACAACTTTGTTGGCCTTCATCAAGGGCGAGTACGGATGGGTTTGGATTAATCTAGACAATGACGGATAGAACTTGACATGTGACTTATGATTTGTTGGCCTTCGTCATGGTCATAAGAGCATGGGGCAAAAATCCACATCGGGAGTTTCTAAAGAAACTGAAACATGCCAGGCATGTGCATACCTTCTGGAGTGTGATAACTTGAGTGGCTTCCATCAAGTTATCATACGATGATAGTTGGATCCCGATTCCTATTGATGAGTTGGTTTACTCCTCGGGTGATTTTAGATGATCCCGACTAATTTTTCTTTTGGGTTTGGAGGAGAATTCGAGGAAACAGTGGAATACATCCTGATTAGATAAAGTGATTAACCATTCTGATCTAGGTTAGAGTGCACGCTGAGTGTTTCTTTTCTCTCTCTCTTTGGCAGCGACCATGACCCGACCCTAGACTAAAACTCATGAACCAAGTTAACCGAAGCTTCTTAAATCACAACGGCTTTTGGATTGTCATAGTTGCATATATCATTGCCGCTCCTACTTTTACCCTTTGCATTTCTCTGGAACATTCTGTTTCACTACAAAGATCCACATTTATTGGATATGACCATCGTATAGTTACATACGAACTAGATGAAACTTGTTTCAGATTCGAGGATGGTTTTCGGTTCTGGAGAAATTGAATAGGACTATTCAGTTGAGTTTTCCCTTTACCTTCTTTCAGATTGTGAGGGCTCCTGGTATTTGGGAGAGCACACCAATTATGCTTATTGGATAGTCTTCTTCCAAACCATAGGCTGGTGCCGAAGGGTAAGGAAGGAAGCCAATTAGCCTAAGTGTGGTGTACAAAAGGTAATAAGTAAAGACAAATAAAGGGATTAGAAAGAAGGCAAAGTAAATTGCGACTGCTATCATTCAAGACGAAATCGCGTATATCATCGCCACTCCTACTTCACCTTTGCATTTCTCCGGAACATTCTATATCACTACGAGAATCCATATTTATTAGATAAGCCATCGTATAGTTACATACGAACTCGAAGGAAATTGTTCCAGTTCAAGAATGGATTCCGATTCAGGAGAAATCGAATAGGATTATTCGAGTTATCTTTTTTTTTTACTTCTCTCAGGTTGCGAGGGCTCCTAGAATTAGGAGGGTACACCTATTACGCTTATTGGATAGTCTTCTTCTAAACTATAGGCTGGTGCCGAAAGGTAGGGAAGGAAGAAAACCATTTAACCTAAGGGTGGTGTACAGAAGCTAATAAGTAAAGACAAATAAAAGGATTGGAGAGATGGTAATGAAATATACGGTTACTATCATGAATCTGGATAGTGGAAGAGGTATTACTAGGAATACCGGATACCCCTTCGAAACATTTTCAAGTTTCAGTTTCCCTGTGCGTTGTTAATTGAAAACAGATTTCCCAATTAGATTCTTACTCCACGGTATGTATTTACCAAACTTGATTCTCACATCTGTATAGTATTACAGATGATGAGTGGGAGTAAGATATTGGGAATTAGGCGATTATATCCTCATTATATCGGAATTCGTTGTAATTGGTGATATTTAAGGAAATCACTTGGGTTTTTTCCTGACGGCAAATATTTGGTTTTGAATATCCATTATTATGCACCAATTTCAAACTAATATATCTATATGTTTATTTTATAAAGTGAGATATAACTTTTTGAAATTATGTCTATGACATTTACCTATATCAGTTGGTGATTGGGTAAGGAACATTCAACAACGGTATCATTCTTCTTAACCATACTACAGTTTTTAACCTACGATGCACAGGGTATGAGTTATTTAACTCATAGGACTTATACAATGTATTGTATGTTGTCCAGTGTCCACTAGGACAAAGGGGTTGGTACTCGTACTCTATTCTGTTTACTTATGACTTCTCTACTTTTTAGATATGTGTTTCATTGAAATACAAGGTCTAAATTTTGAGAAGTTATAGGTATATGAATAAATTAGAGAACCACATATTGCAAGTATCAGGATTCTTCAGGCTGATTGAAGATGTAGATACTTGTGCTAGGTATTCCGTTGATAGTAATGGTTTTGAGAACTTCCTTCTCTTTCAGATTACTCATATGTGGATGCGGTCCTAGATGAGTAATACTGATTGGCCTCATTCCACTTAGTTGACATGCACTGGAGATAGCTGCATGATTTGAATGTGGTTCCAATTAAATTAGTGCCTCTGTTTCTATATTGTATATAGAATGGTTCATATCTTAACGACGTTAAGGTATATGGAGTTGTCCGGCTTATGCTTAAAACCAGATTCTGGATAAACTCAAGGCACGTTTTAGTAATGGCTATTTGTGGGTTATCCCGGGCTATGTCGAGGGTAAACTTTCTACCATCTGGAAGATCAATAGATATATTGTTCTTCACTCGCCACAGTTTTAGTAAAATGGATTCTTTTTAGAAAACATTAGTAGGAGTATGGAAGAACTGGAAGTGATTCTAGAACCATAAACGATTATTGAAAATTTAATAGAACCTAAAGATTCAACTGGTTTTGACATTCCATTAGCCACTCCGCATATATAGTGGGTAACCTCAGGCACCCGAGAGGTACTTCGGTCTTCTCAGAAACGGTGACAGGGAAATTCTTATTTAACCAGACTTGCTATTGCTGTTGTTCTAGACTATGAGACCCGGCAAGAGGATGAGTATAGCGTCGTTCTAAACTAGCTTTAGAAGTGCAAGCGTATATGATCCAGCGCTCCTGAGCGTACAGAACCTAAGCGCACAGCGCCCAAGGCACTGGCCCCACGCATCCCTTGGATGCCTTTCCCCCCTCTTTTTATGTACATACATATACATATACATATGTATACATATTTGCACACAAACGTGCTCCACGACACTGTCCCTGTTAGAAAAAAAATTTCTGACGAGGCGCTGCCCCGCACCCCGCAAGGGGCTGCTAGCCCCCTTGACCCTCAGCCCGCTATCCGGGTAGCAGGACCCTCGTAAAAACTCTGTATGGCCCCGGTATATCCAAAACCCCCTTTCAAAACACAACACACGCACACCGCACATTGATCTCACATGACCAGTTTAACCCGTTAATCGGAGGTTCCCTCGCCCCAAAGGCGAGGGGTAATTAACGGCAGCTTAGTCCGCGGCTGCCGGAGATTCGGATCCCCCCAATCAATAAACCCCGACCTACCCCAGGCAGGGGGATCTGTAGTACGCCTTACAAGCGTGTGCGTATTCCCATCTCAATGGGGTGACGAAAAACACGCTACAGATTCTGGCACGCCCGGTGGGACCAATCTCTCCTCCCATATTTCGGGTTAAACGTTCATGCGAACTCAATCAATATACATATCTATATTTATACTAAAATAATGCTTTTTCATGCAGTATTTTCAAGCAATCACCTTTCAACAATGTCTCCGAAGATGAACTCATCTCCCATCTCATACACGATGAAGATGGACTCCAGAACGGTCCTTCCGGCCAGTCTTAGGCGACAATGGGAGGAGGAGCCGCTACCATTTGGCTCTATTATGTTTGTGTCAGTTAATGCCATCCCAGCTCCTCAAGCTCTGGTGACCGACAAACCATCCTCGAAAGGCAAGAGGCTAAATGTGGTGGTCTCGAAGGCATCCCAACCCAAACGCAGATCGGTGTCTGGACGGCTTTCCATGGCCCCAACTGGGGGCAAAGCCATCGGAACAAAAGAAGTTGCCAGACGTCATGGGCAAGCCCAGGCGATACCTTTGACGGACACGCAGGCAGATGCCTTCTCAAGCATCCCCATCACTCGGCCTATGGCGGCTTCCCGAAGAGCAGAAGCCTGCCAAGCGCTTAAGGCAGAGAAGCTGAGGCAGAAGCGGCTCAGATACAGAGCCAACAAAAGGGCTAGGGGTTTGGCCATGTTAAAATTTATGAATTTCCAAGGTCCGGACTGCTCCGCGAAATCAGCCGCCAAAGATAAAGAGATGGCTGGGTACGTGGTTCGCACTGTCTATATGGTCGGACATGAAGAAACGAATCTCCTCTTCTTCACAGCCATGGTGATGATATGATTGACGCTATCCAGCATCGGCTCGATCTAAGTGATGAAGATCCCGCTCAGGCCGATAAGCCAGAGGAGCCCATGGTTCTTGCGGGATTGAGCTCAGGCAATAAAGATGACCCGGTTGTCATAGCCGGAGCTACAGAACAAGCGTTATTCCGATGGCTTCAGAGGCAGCTTTAGGACAGGGATGAGAAGTTAGCCACGATACAGTCCAAGGTCGACGAGCTGGCAAACGTCGTGGCAGATCTCGCGACCCAAGTCGCCCGATTTCAATTACAGCAGAATCAAATTTTGGTTCATGAGCCAGGGATTGATACCCGGAGGCAGCCAACTAATATCCCCTTCAACTTAACAACGGAGTGCCTTCGTGAAAAACTGCCCCAATCAGCCTCCAGTCCCTCCGATACATACGCCAGGGGGGGGGGAATCACCTCTGAAAGAGAAGCTGGAAAAGGTCTATTCCTTCAAAAGGGAAAAAGTCCACAAGATATTCAGGGACGCCCTAAGAAACGGTCTACAACTGCCGGAATCAAAGAGACCGCAAGAAGCGAATATGACCGACGACCCAGAATATTGCCCCTACCACAGGGTGATAGGTCATGCCATTGAGGACTGCTTCGTCTTCATAGATTGGGTCGAAAGGCAATACAGGACGGGAGAGATAGAACTGTCTAAAGGCGCGTTAGCAAACAGTCAAGCCACGACCGCCGATTTCATGCAAATGGAGACCGAAACCTTTCGGGAACCTAATCCTCCCAGACATGTGCCATTATCTGAAAAGGGCGAACCAAAGACCGATCGGCCTTGAGGACCAGCATCAGTAAAGGCACCTACTCCAATGGAGAGTAAGAAGAAGGTATACTCCTTCAGGAGGGATGAAGTCCGCAAAATATTCATGGACACCTTGAACAACGGTCTGCAACTGCCTGTTCCAAAGAGGCCATAGGAAATGAACATGACCGGCAATTCCATATACTGCCCATATCATAGAGTGGTGGGTCATACCATCGAAGACTGCTATATTTTCAAAGATTGGGCAGAGGACCAATATAAGCTTAGAAAAACCTCACAATCCTCGGATGTATCGGCAAGCCACAGAGCTAGGTCATCAACACAGCTCCGCCAAGATCAAAGTTCAAGGAGCTGGGATATGCAAAAAGGACCACCACGTCGTTAAACTGGGAATGACAGACCACCAAGTCTTTAAACTGGGAATAATCGACCACCACGTCATTAAACTGGGAACAGTCGACCCCTAAGTCGTTAAATTGGGAATGTAAATATATATATATATATATATATATATATATATATATATGTAAATAGACAAAAAATGTGTAAATAAAAGAAAAATAAAGAAAAGTCGAAATGATAGGGCAACTCGCAATAAAAATCAGCGAGTAAAAATAAAAATGAAAATAAAGCCGAAATGATGGGGCAACCGCGAATAAATAACCGAAATGATAGGGCAATCGCGACCTTCACGATAAGAAAAGCTGAAATGATAGAGCAATCGCGGTAAAACAAAAAAAAAACAACAAAAAAAAACGGCGAATGATGAGTCGCTCCTGGTACCATATTCCAGTGCAGCGATGCAGACGCCGACTAAAATCCAGTTTCCCAAAATTCTTCCGGCCCTATGGTTAGTCCCCAAATTGACTACCGTATACAATCCACGGGCTCAAATAATTCTCTTCATACCCATGCCCCACCACAATCACCAGTTACGCGGCCGGTCTCCACCTTTGGAATTATGCTCCATTGAGAAGACCCACTCATGTGTCCACACGATACATGAGGAGAGCAAACCTTTGTGGGATCCTTACGACTCATAAAGGAAAAACACACTTAGGAGTCCTCACGACTCCTAAGGAGAAAATACACCTGCGGGATCCTTATGACTTGCAGGGAGAAAATGCTTTTATGGGACCCTCACGGCCTATAAAATTGAAAAGCCTTAGGCGATAGGGACCTAAACCTGTCTCCTAAGCCACCGCTCCCCCAACAGGAATAGGCAAATGATGAATTGTTCCTGGCACCTCTGCTTCAGTATTAGCAACGCTGATGCCGGCCCCTACCCCAAAATTCCAAGCTCGCCATCCGTAGACCTCTAAGTCTTTAAACTAGTAACAGATGACCTCTAAGTCGTTAAACTGGAAACAATAGACCTCTGAGTCTTTAAACTGGAAACAGATGACCTCTAAGTCGTTAAACTGGAAATAGTAGACCTCTAAGTCTTTAAACTGGAAACAGATGACCTCTAAGTCTTTAAACTGGAAACAGATGACCGTCAAGTCGTTAAACTGGGCACAATAGACCTCTAAGTCTTTAAACTGAAAACAGATGACCTCTAAGTCGTTAAACTGGAAATAGTAGACCTCTAAGTCTTTAAACTGGAAACAGATGAGCTCTACGTCGTTAAACTGGAAACAGATGACCGCCAAGTCGTTAAACTGGGCACAATAGACCTCTAAGTCTTTAAACTGGAAACAGATGACCTCTAAGTCATTAAACTGGAAACAGTAGACCTCTAAGTCTTTAAACTGGAAACAGATGACCTCTAAGTCGTTAAACTGGAAACAGTAGACCTCTAAGTCTTTAAACTGGAAATAGACGACCACTACGTCGTTAAACTGGAAACAGATGACCACTACGTTGTTAAACTGGAAACAGATGACCTCTACGTCTTTAAATTGGAAACAGATGACCTCTAAGTCGTTAAACTGGAAACAGATGACCCCTAAGTCATTAAACTAGGGACGAAGGGAAATCCACTCATGTGTCCTCACGATGCATGAGGAGAACAAATCTTTGTGGGATCCTTACGACTCACAAAGGAAAAACACACTTAGGAGTCCTCACGACTCCTAAGGAGAAAATACACCTGCGGGATCCTTACGACTCGTAGGGAGAAAATGCTTTTATGGGACCCTCACGGCCCATAAAATTGAAAAGCCTTAGGTGATAGGGATATAAACCCGTCTCCTAAGCCATCGCTCCCCAATCCCCAAGCGGCGAATGATGAATCGCTCCTGGTACCATGTTCCAGTGCAGCGATGCAGACGCCAACCAAATTCCAAATTCAAATCCCAATGGCGAATGATGAGTCGCTCCTGGTACCATATCCCAGTGCAGCGATGCAGACGCCAGCCAAATTCCAAATCCCAACGGCGAATGATGAGTCACTCCTGGTACCATATTCCAATGCAGCGATGCAGACGCCAACAAAGACCCAAAATGTTTTTGGCCCTACGGTCTGGATCATACATCCTGCAAAACCGTATACAATCCACGGGCGTAAAACAATCCCAGTCTCTCCCAAGTCCTACCGGTGAGACCGCATTCAAAGTCCCACCAAAAATAAAGAAAAAATAAATAAAAAATGGTATGTCCACAAGAAAAATGGGCACGGATGAAAACCCGAAAGGGCTCCGTGAGTAAAAACAGCAGGACTGCCGACGAGTTTGTGAAAACCTGAAAGGGCGCAAACTCGTGAAAAAGAGATGAAATACACTCACAAAATCCTCTCGACTTTGTGAGGAGAAAATCCCCGCGTGAGATCCTTACGACTCACAAAGGAGCAACACACTTAGGAGTCCCCACGACTCCTAAGGAGAAAATACACATACGGGATCCTTACGACCCGTAGGGAGAAAATGCTTTGTGAGACCCTCACGGCTCACAAAATTGAAAAGTCTTAGGTGATAGGGATCTAAAACCTGTCTTCTTAGCCATCGCTTCCTGATAAGCAAGCGCAAATGATGATTCGCTCCTGGTACCATATTCCAGTGTAGCGATACTGATGCCAAGCAAAAACCAATTCCCAAATCCTCCCGGGGCAAATGATGAGTTGCTCCTGGCATTATTCCAGTGCAGCAATGCAGATGCCACCAAAACCAAAATCCCCAAATCCTCTCATGACAAATGATGATTCGCTTCTGGTACCATATTCCAGTGCAGCGATGTTGATGTCAACTCAAATCAAACAAATCAAACCAACAGTCCTTGCGGCAGAATCATACTTCGTACCAGAATATACCCCGTGTCGAAATCATGCTTCGCCTCAGGCGTATCTGCCTTCCATGTCGGAATTATGCTTCGACTCGGAATCAACCAGCGAGACTCCGTGCCGGGGGCAAGTCGATCAGCGACACTCCGTGCCGGGGACAAGTCGATCAACGACACTCCGTGCCAGGGACAAGTCGATCAGTGACACTCCGTGTCAGGGACGACAAGTCGATCAGCGACACTCCGTGCTGGGGAAAAGTCAATCAGCGACACTCCGTGCTGGGGAAAAGTCAACCCGACACTCCGCGCCGGGGAAAAGTCGATTAGCGACACTCCGTGCCGGGGAAAAGTCAACCAGCGATACTCCGCGCCGGGGAAAAGTCGATCAGCGACACTCCGCACTGGGGAAAAGTCAACCCGACACTCCGCGCCGGGGAAAAGTCGATCAGCGACACTCCGTGCTGGGGAAAAGTCAACCAGCGACACTCCGCGCCGGGGAAAAGTCGATCAGCGACACTCCGTGCCGGGGAAAAGTCAACCCGACACTCCGCGCCGGGGAAAAGTCAACCCGACACTCCGCGCCGGGGAAAAGTCGATCAGCGACACTCCGCGTCGGGGAAAAGTCAACCCGACACTCCGCGTCGGGGAAAAGTCAACCCGACACTCCGCGCCGGGGAAAAGTCGATCAGCGACACTCCGTGCCGGGGAAAAATCAACCCGACACTCCGCGCCGGGGAAAAGTCGATCAGCGACACTCCGTGTCGGGGAAAAGTCAACCAGCGACACTCCGCACCGGGGAAAAGTCGATCAGCGACACTCTGTGCCGGGAAAAAGTCAACCCGACACTCCGTGCCGGGGACAAGTCGATCAGCGACACTCCGTGCCGGGGAAAAGTCGACCAGCGACACTCTCGCGCCGGGGAAAAGTCGATCAGTGACACTCCGTGCTGGGGAAAAGTCAACCCGACACTCCGCGCTGGGGAAAAGTCGATCAGCGACACTCCGCGCTGGGGAAAAGTCGATCAGCGACACTCCGTGCTGGGGAAAAGTCAACCCGACACTCCGCGCCGGGGAAAAGTCGATCAGCGACACTCCATGCCGGGGAAAAGTTAACCCGACACTCCGTGCCGGGGAAAAGTCGACCAACGACACTCCGCGCCGGGGAAAAGTCGATCAGCGACATTGCGTGTCGGGGAAAAGTCAACCCAACACTCCGCGCCGGGGAAAAGTCGATCAATGACACTCCGCGCCGGGAAAAAGTCAACCCGACACTCTGCATCGGGGACACGTCAACAAACGACACTCTGCATCGGGGAAACGTCCATTACAGATACTCCGCATCAGGGAAACGTCCGACAACGACACTCCGTGCCGGGGAAACGTCAAGCAGACACTCCGTGCCGGGGACACGTCAACAAGCGACACTTTGCATCGGGGATACGTCCAATACAGACACTCCGGGTCAGAGAAACGTCTACCACGGACACTCCGTCTCGAAGACGCGTCAAGCACCGAACGTCCGAGTCGAAAAAGGGCAGAACCGACCGTCCATGTCGTAAAAAGGGTAGTGCATCCCAAAAAGTGAAAAAAGGGCAGACACTCCGTGCCGGGAGCTTGGATCTGTCATTAGATCTCAAAAGAAGAGATTTTTATATCTCACATCTCTTGATCTTCAAGATCCGGCCAAACCACAGGAGGAAGAAGAAGAACCCCCTTAATCAGCTTCAACATATCCTAGGAGTTTAACTCCATATATATATAATAAATATTTCCTTTCTGAAGCATAGTTTCTGGTTTCTGGGGCTAAAAGCCCTCTTTTCCTCGCCGGCGCCCAAGCGCTCAAGCGTCGAGCGCCCACGTGCCGACACGTGGCGCGCTAGCGCTGGAGCGCAAAGCGCCCACGTGCCGACACGTGGCGCGTTTGCGCTCCAGCGCCCTTGCGCTCGAGCGCAAGGCGCCTGCATGCCGACACGTGGCACGCTTGCTCTCCAGCGCACTGCACGCGCGCGCAAGGGGCCCGCGTGCCGACACGTGGCGCGCTTGCGCTCCAGCGCTCTGCGCCCGAGCGCAAGGCGCCCGCGTGCCGACACGTGGCGCGCTTGCGCTCCGGCGCCTTGCGCCCGAGCGCAAGGCACCCACGTGCCGACACGTGGCGCGCTTGCGCCTGAGCGTACAGCACCTAAGCGCACAGCGCCCAAGGCACTGGCCCCACGCATCCCTTGGATGCCTTTCCCCCTCTTTTTATGTACATCCCTCGGATAGCGGGACCCCCGTAAAAACTCTGCGTGGCTCCCGATATATCCAAAACCCCCTTTCAAAAAACAACACACGCACACCGCACATTGAGTTCGCATGACCAGTTTAACCCGTTAATCGGAGGTTCCCTCGCCCCAAAGGCGAGGGGTAATTAACGGCAGCTTAGTCCGTGGCTGCCGGAGATTCGGATCCCCACAATCAATAAACCCCGGCCTATCCCAGGCAGGGGGGATCTGTAGTACACCTGACAAGCGCGTGTGTATTCCCATCTCAATGGGGTGACGAAAAACACGCTACAAACTTAACCGTTTGTTAAGGATACATTAGTCTAATTTTAGACTAAGATCTACTTAACAGGATCATTTAGATCCAACAAAGGAGCATTTGGGCTCTATTGTTTTTGTTTAGGGACATTGCGGTCCTGTGGGTTTAGGGACATTATAGTCCATGGAGTTTAGAGACATCATAGTTTTTAAAGTTTAAAGACATCATAGTCTATGAGTTTAAGGACCCCACAGTCCATAGTAGTTTAAAGACATCATAGTTTGTAAAGTTTAAAGACATCACAGTCCATGAGTATAAGGACCCCACAGTCCGTGAAATGTCTGGTTGTCAGGACTCGTCACCTCTCTGAAGACGTTAAAGGATTACAACGACAAATATCAGAGGAGTGAAGAGATGTACCCTTGAACCAATGTTGGTTGGAAGGCTCTGGGAATCAGTTTGAATGCCATATGAGATGATGAGTTTTAAAAGACAAGATAATAATTGGGGTTCGGTTGAAGGGGGTCTTGCCTCTGGAAGACTTTAACTAATATGGGCTAAGATTGCCTCGAATATAGTGTTAAACACTAAAGTATATCCAGCGCTCACGTGCTCCCACGTGAGGAGCTTAAAGTAGTGTTAAACACTAAAAATGAAGCGCTCACGTGGGGTCACGTGAGGCGCCTGAAGATTGGGCCTTGTTTCTTTTATTTTACCCTCAGAATATGCATATGACCATCACGTGTGGGCACGTGATGGGTATCCATGCGTTGGATATTAATTCTTCAGTTTTACCCTATTTTCTCTTTAAAATGGCATTTGTCAGGGGTCACATGAGGACACATGAGGCATCAATGTCTTTGGGTATAATTTTCTTTTGTTTGATAATTGCCACGGGTCACGTGGGAACACGTGAGACGCCCAATATATGTTCTGCCTTGGCTTTACTTCCTTTTGATTTTGAGAAGTATGTTCAAGCGTCACGTAGGAGCACGTGAGACGCCAGAAAGTGAAATGCCTTGGCTTTACTCTCTTTTTATTTTGAGAAGCTTATTTAAGGGTCACGTGGGAGCACGTGACCTAAATTTTTTCGTTATCTTTCGATCATTGAGGGGGGGAGTCACGTAGACACACCTGACCATGTTGGGTACTGATCTCTTTTACATGCATGGAGAGTTAAATCCCTTATTTAAGAATTAAATTCTTTTATAGGATTAAACCCTAATTTTATTTAGAGGAATTAAATTCCTATGTGTTTGAAAGAATTAAATTCTTTAAACCCAATTATCCCTCTAAGTTTTGGATCCGCATGGCAGAATCTCCCCAATGAGAATTAAATTCTCAACTTGTGGGAAGATCTGCTGCAGATCTTCAACCAGAGAAAGAACTAAGTTCTTTTTAGAAGAGTTAAACTCTTGGTTTGAGAATTAAATTCTCTTTTGTTTTGTGGGGGCTTTTAAAATAATCTCCTTCTTTCTCTTATCTAGAGTTTTTTTTCCTCTAAAGAGATCTTCTTCTCTCTCTGGATAATTAAATTCTCTTTTCTTTTTTCTTTTCTGTATTATCTCTCTGTTGTTGTATCCCCCTTTTTTTTCTCTTCTCTTTTTGGCTCTATTTATAGGAGAAAGAAAAGAATCGGTTTGTTTAGTTAATATTTCATTGAAAGATTTTTGATTAATTTTATAACCAACGTGATCTTTTAGATCACTCGGTGAATTTTATTCACCATTGAATTTTTAATCCAAAAGATATTTTATTTGTTGTTCATGGCAAATTTTTAGGAAAATATTTCCTTGTATAGAATCTTTCTATAAATTGGTGATTTTTAATCACCATTGGATTTTTAATCCAACGATGCTCCCTTTTATAGAGTGCAATCTTTTTTGTTTGGAAATATCTAGGGAAATATTTTTCCAATTAGGGTTTTTGATTTCCTTTTAATTAGAATTTAATTCTATTAGTTTGGAGGGTTTAGGAATCTATCGCGTGTTGGCACGTGACCTCGCTGATTAAGAAATTAATTAGAATTTAATTCTATTGGTTCAGAGCGCTCAGAAACCCATCACGTGTTGGCACGTGACCCTACTGATTAATCATTTAATTAGAATTTAATTTTATTAGTTTAGAGGGCTCAGAAACCCATCACGTGTTGGCACGTGACCCCACTGATACAGCATTTAATTAGAATTTAATTCTATTGGTTCAGAGGGCTCAGGAACCCATCACGTGTTGGCACGTGACCCCACTGATTAAGCATTTCCAATTGTTTATTTTATTCAGCGCATATAGGTTTTGCCTGTAAAAGGTCACGTGTCTGCACGTGAGACCCGATCACGTATGGGCATGTGATCCCCCCTTTGGGGGTTTTCCTTGCTGCTTTATTTATATATTTTAGAGGGAACAAATAATTTTAATTCCTTTTAATTAGAATTTATTCTATTAATTCAGTGGGTTCAAGAGCCCATCACGTGTGGGCACGTGACTTTATCAATTAGGCATTCAGGCGTAGATAGAATCTGCCTATAAAAAGGTTATGTGTTTGCACGTGAGGCCTGGTCACGTGTGAGCACGCGATGCCCCATTTGGGGGTTTTTCTTGCTGCTTTTTTTGTATTTTATTCAGTTCCCATAAGGGAACACGCTCCTCACATGAGCGCTATTTCAAAAGAAGCGCCTTAGCGCTGGCGCCCAGCGCCAAGCGCGCCACGTGCTCCTCACGTGTGCGCTATTTCATAAGAAGCGCTCCAGCGCTCCAAGCGCTATTTGATAAGAGCGCTCTGCGCTCATTATCTGGCGCTCAGCGCTAAACGCACCACGTGCTCCTCACGTGTGCGCTGAGTAAATACAAAGTGTTCTTTAAATAAAACCCATCGCGATAATAAAGAGTGTCCAACACTCAATAAAAAGACAAAAGAAGAAGGGGTGTCAGAACCCAAAATTAATGCTCTGCATTATTGAACAAAAAAGACCTGAGCCTAAACAAATGTTAACATTTTGTTCAAAAATGAATGGACTGAGTCCAAATAAGTGTTCAAACATTTTAACTGAATGGGCTGAGCCCAAGTAAGCCATAAATCCCCCAATTTAGATTAACTGAGCCCATGTGCTCCCAATATTTTTAATTGGTCTTAGTCCCAAACCTGACTATAGATCTCCCAACCAACCTTAGTTTAAGGGTACATCTCTTCATTTCTCTGATATGTGTCATTGTAATTCTTCAACGTCTTCAGAGAGGTGACGGGTGCCGACAACCAGACACTCCACGAACTATGATGTCCTTAAACTTATGGACCGCAATGTCCCTAAACTAAACTCTATGGACTATGAGGTCCTTAAACTCCTGGACTATGATATCTTTAAATTTTACAGACTATGAGGTCTTTAAACTAGACTATGATGTCTTTAAACTGGACTATGAGGTTCTTAAACTCATGGACTATGATGTCCTTAAACTTATGGACCGCAACGTCCTTAAACTAAAATGATAGAGCCCAAATGCCCTGTCATCGGATTATCCCGAACCCCCGTTAAGTAGATCTTAGTCTAATTAGACTAACGTATCCGTAACAAACGTTTAAGTTGATCTTAATCTCAATGAGATTAATGATCCTTAAACCCAACCCAAACCCAAATCTAAGATAATACGGATTTGGACTAATCCACGCCCTGCGGGCGACAACATAAATTAGTCTCCGTATACAATCCACGGGCAACCAAAAATATAATAAACACACACGACATGAAGTGACCATCTGGAGAAGGAGAAAGTTGTTACCGCGATGCAGTAGCGTAATTAACTGCAGGGGCTTGTGTCTGTAGGGAAGAGTGTCTCCACAATAAATAAATAAAACTCACAATGAGGGGGAATCTCACGAAGTCTGCTATATCGGCCGCATCCGTCTAAACATTCGATACATGGTGCCATAAATCAACTTGGTATCTTCGGAGAGGTATACGGATAAAACCAAATAGCATCTGCCCCCAAATTCAGGCGAGACGACCTACGTGGTCTCGTCTCCCGTATTTCAGAGGAGAACAAGGGTGACCAATCCCTCGGTAGGGACGGAATGATTGGTGAACCTAGAGAGGACATGGGAGGTAGGTCGAAATTCGGATGGTCCTAGCCTTATATGCTGGAAACAATCGTGGAGCAGGATATCCGTCGAGCTCCCTGAGTTGACCAATATCCTCTGGACTTCATAACAATGGACTGTGGCCGTTATCACGAGAGGATCATTGTGAGGGAGCGTGTCACACCCCGCTTCCCGGTGTACGATAAGGAGACGTGACGGGCCCGCTACGTATTTACTCAGAAGTAAACACACTAAACGTAAATAAACAATATAATATAAATGTACACAAGAATGATATAAGATGTAAATGAAAAGCAACTTTTTATTTATTAAAAATTATTTACAATGCAACTGAAAATAAGTACAATATGGAAAGCAATGCCTAAATAATGGCATGAATTGAAAGTAAAGGTATATACAAGTGACTAAAACTCTGAGTTTTCTGCGAACTGCTCCAAGTCTTCTGAGTAGGGCTCGATCTCCACAGATTCGGGTCCTCCTGACAACATTCCAAAAAAAGAATAGAAAATTAATTTCGTCAGCGAACAATCGTTCGGTAAGTCCCAAAAAGATATATAAATAGACTAAACATGTAAAGGGAATATATCTAGTATGATGTATGATTATTATGTTAATGTGGTTGTTTGTAGCTTGGTAAAGAATGTGCCAGTGTATACGAGAGGAGTCCAACTTACCTAGTGGACTATGGTATATGGAGTACAAGGCCCCGTCAAAACCCACGGGAAAACGACAACGGATGTTCAGGTTAAGTGTATTAAAGTGACCGTCTCGTGACACTTTTAACATATTCCGTACTAGTCTACCCTTTTAAAACCACCGTAATGTTTTATTGTGTTGTTCATAGATAATTTGTAGATATAAGTCTTGCCGAAACCATGATATCGGTTGTTCATGTAAAAGGATAAGGATATAAACGGATAGTCATGTATATCCATGGTTCGGTCAGATCAAGTCATGTTGATATTGATTGAATTCTGATATTCATGTTTCAAGTTCCAGTATATATGGATTCATATTGTATAGGAGTTATATTTGAATATATTCATGCATTGAAATGTATACAGATTGACTGTGACTCAGAATTGGATTCCTGAGTTAGCTTTTGGAGTTATCGGTAACTGCTGCACATGGATGGCAGGATTTATGACTTTTTCCAGGCCAATCACCATTGATAACCCCGTTTTAGTTTTATACCTTATATAGGCAAACACCCAATTTCTCCGGCTCTCTGATACTCAAGAGAATTGGTCCCGCTTAAACCTATATTTACTAGGGTCCTTATTGTAAATTAATAAACCTGAGGGGGTTTTATGAAAAATAGTTTTGGTATATTTTCAAAATAAAACCTCAAGCATTTATTTATCATATTTAGGGTTTTCATGGATGTAACTTTTAAAAATGAAGTATTCTAATGATTATAAACCTATATTGCAAGTATATGGTATTTTAGTGTAAATTGACTTGTATTGATTTCTTAATGGTGTTTTTATGAAACTTGTGATACTTGTGTTTAGAAAACATGGAATTTATTATAAATATGAAATAGATGTTTTGATAATATATATATATATATATACATATATATACATATATATACATACATATATATACATACATATATATATATACATATACATACATATATATATATATACATATATACATACAATTATTAAAAATAGGATTTATTTATTAAATAGAAATTCACGTTTTTCTCAAAAAATGTATTAAAAATTCCGTCGCGATTGGATGCTCCGTGAGGAGATCTGCATCTCGCTCTACTAGTCCTGAGGATGTGCAATAACCTGCACTATCCCGATTGGGTTCCCCAAAATGGGTTATAGAGGCTTATTTGCAAGGAATTTAATTAAAACAATTTTAAAGAATACGGTTTTATTAGATTAAGGTATTTTATTGTAAAATTGTATTTGTCCTAAAATATTGTAAAGAAGCAATCGTGCTTTGTCATGATGAGTGTTCTGATAAGATAATATATATATATATATATATATATATATATAGATATATATAGATATATATATATATATAGATACATACATACATATATATATATACATACATACATATATATATATACATACATACATATATACATATATATATACATACATATATATATACATACATACATACATATATATATATATATATATATATATATACATACAATTATTAAAAATAGGATTTATTTATTAAATAGAAATTCACGTTTTTCTCAAAAAATGTATTAAAAATTCCGTCGAGATTGGATGCTCCGTGAGGAGATCTGCATCTCGCTCTACTAGTCCTGAGGATGTGCAATAACCTGCACTATCCCGATCGGGTTCCCCAAAATGGGTTATAGAGGCTTATTTGCAAGGAATTTAATTAAAACAATTTTAAAGAATACGGTTTTACTAGATTAAGGTATTTTATTGTAAAATTGTATTTGTCCCAAAATATTGTAAAGAAGTAATCGTGCTTTGTCATGATGAGTGTTCTGATGAGATAGGTCATTATCTCGTGAGGGTTTTCTATAAATAATACAAGTAAGCATGACAAAATATGTCGAATGTAAAGTTTATGGTATTAAACCTAAAAGTGCAATAAACATGATTTTACATGGAGTTTTATGGTGAAATTAGTTTCTAAATTTTTGTTAATGTTTAATAAGCAAGGTTTAATAATTTGGCTAAGAGCTTCCTAAGAAAAAATTGTTATTTTAAAAAGAATAGAATTTAAAAGTCGGTTAACTCCACTTACCGACGTCATTTGAAAAGAGAAGTTATTTAATAGAGAAGAGAGGAGAAAAGAAGAGACTTACTGGATAAAAAGAGAGAGGGGAGGTATAGGAATGGCTTGAAAGCGTCGTGGAGTCATGGTGTCGTCGGATTTGTCCCGAATCATCGCCGGAAGATGACCTTGGGCTAACCCCATTTGTACACCTTATTTGAATTAAAAAAATTTGAGAGTTTTGATGATAGATTTCAGAATAGAGAGGGCTAGGGTGTGATGTGGTATTTATAGGATTGAATTAGGATTTTGGGAATGAATAGAGAATTAAAAATGCATTAAACATTGGATTAAAAGCTTATTTTTAATTCTCTATTAATGTGCAGGAAAAACAAAAAGAACTAGGGTAGTGGAGGGAGGCCAAGAGGTGTTAGGGCAAAATTTAGAGGCATTACCATCAGGGGGGCCTGGCGGCGCCGGCCCAGAACCCCATCTCGCTGGCCATTTCAAGGGGTGGGGTGCTTAGATTCTTGCTACGTGTCAGGGCCGTTTCATATATCTCAGTGCACATGTTTGATTTCTGAGTCTTTTCATTTTTTACGTGTATTGCACGTGCAAAATTTTGGGCTTCCAAAAGGTTTAAAAGAAAAATCAGCAAAAATAATATGTGGCTGATGGGATTCGAACACAGGGGCTATGCCACAGCAGTACAAGGTTTTACCAATGATCTGCAAGTGTTTTCTTACTGTTGTTAAACAAATTAAATACTTATAGCATACTCAGGGTTACAAATACTCCATTTAGTACTTTAATTTTAAACAAATTTCTGTACATTATAAACAGAGTCGTTACATTCTACCCTTCTTAATAAAATTTCGTCCTCGAAATTTATAATTATTTAAGGACTAATTTACAAACAAGTGAGGGTAACTTGCACGCATGTCGTCTTCTCTTTCCCACGTCGATTCTCCTGGTGAATCTTTTCTCCACATCACTCGAACCAAGTTTACTTCCTTGTTCCGAAGTGAATTTACTTTTCTGTCCAGAATTTCAACGGGTTGTTGCTCATAAGATAGATCTGTATGTACAGTGAGCTCAGAGTGATCAAGGATATGGCTGGGGTCGCTCACATATCTTCGGAGCTGGGATATATGGAACACGTTGTGCACTCCTTCCAATGAGGGTAGAAGTGCCAAACGATATGCCACTTCTCCTACTCGTTCGAGTATGTCGAACGGTCCAATATATCTCGGACTTAGCTTACCCCTATTTCCGAAGCGAATCACTCCACGGTTTGGAGAAATCATTAGAAAGACATTATCTCCGGGTTGGAACTCCAAGTGTCGACGCTTTGCATCTGCCCAGTGCTTCTGTCGATTTTGGACTATGCGCATTCTTTTCTTGATAGTGCGAACTACATCTACAGTCACCACTATCATCTCAGGTCCAAAGAGTTCTCTATCTCCGATGGCGTCCCAATTTACTGGTGAATGCCACTTCCTTCAATAGAGCGCTACAAAGGGTGCCATTCCGATACTTATTTGGTAGCTGTTGTTGTATGAAAACTCCACAAGATGTAGGTGATCTTCCTACGATCCTCCGAAATCTAACATACATGCTCTTAGCATATTTTCAAGGATCTGAATCGTTCGCTCAGAATGAACATCTATTTGTGGATGATAAGCTGTGCTAAAGTTCAGACTGTTCCCAAGCTAGCTTGCAGACTCTGCCAAAATTGCGATCGGAATATGATGTCATGATCGGAGACAATATAAACCAGTACTCCATGTAATCTCACGATCTCCTGCATGATTTCATGGCTATCAAAAATAGTACACTATGAAGAGTTAAATCTTAATTATATTCAAACTTACTTCCATGTATTTCTTTGCTAGTATCTCGGTAGATTGGCCAACTCGAAATGGGATGAACTGAGCCGAATTTGTGTGTCGATCCACAATAACCTATACAGCACCATTACCTTTTGTGCTGCGAGGAAGAGAAGTCACAAATCCATGGTGATGTGTTTCCATTTCCATTCTGGAATAGGTAACGGTTGAATTAATCCAATAGTCCTGTGTTGTTCAGCTTTCACTTGCTGACACACCAAATATTTTGTGGTGCTTCTAGCTACTTCACGCTTCATTCCATGCCACCAGTAATGTTGCCGCAGATCTTTGCACATCTTTGTACCACCAGGATGAACTGAATATGGAGAGTTGTGAGCTTCTTTCATTAACTCTTCCCGAACAGAACCTTGTGGTACACACAATCTGCTTCCGTATCTCAAAGATCCGTCTTCATAGATGAGGAAGTCCATTCTAAGTCCACTTTCTACTTGTTCTCTTATCTTTTGCAACTTAGCATCACTTGCTTGAGCTGCTTTGATCTGATTGACAATGGTAGATTGAACTTGTAAGTTCATCAAACTGGAAGCGTTACCTGGCATGATCACTTCTATCTCCATCTGATGCAAATCTTGTTGAAGCTTCCACTGTGCGGTGAGATTCATAGATAACAGCTGGAGACTAAGTTCATCAGGAACTACATTCACCTTTCCTGGATGATATTGTAGGTTGATGTCGAATTCCGCAATAAATTCTAACCATCTTCTCTGCCGCATATTCAATTCTTTCTGAGAAAACACATATTTCAGACTTTTGTGGTCTGTGTATATATCTACCCGTTCTCTAAGAAGATAATGGCGTCAAATCTTAAGTGCAAAGATAACAGCTGCCAACTCCAGATCATGCGTTGGATAGTTGCGCTCATGAACTTTCAACTATCTTGATACATAAGCTACAACTTTACCGTGCTGATGTAGAACACATCCTAATCCCTTACCGGATGCATCGCAATGCACTACGAAACCTCCAGATTGATCCGGTATTACGAGAATAGGCGCTGATGTCAATATTTACTTGAGTTCTACGAAAGCTTGTTCGCATGCTTCTGACCATACGAATTCTTCATCTTTACGTGTGACCTTGGTCATGAGTGTTGCAATCTTCGAAAATCCTTCAATAAATTTTCGGTAGTATCCTGCTAAACCCAAGAAACTTCGAATGTCCTTCACTGTTTTTGGTGGGCCATTCGTTTACTGCTGATACTTTAGCTGAATCTATAGAGATTCCTTCGCCTGACACGATATGTTCGAGAAATCCGACTTGATCTAGCCAAAACTTGCACTTGTTGTACTTGGTATAAAGTTGATATTGTCGTAAAATCTCCAAGACAATTCGTAAGTGTTCAGCGTGCTCTTTCCGATTCTTTGAATACACCAGGATGTCGTTGATGAATACATGTCTAGGTACTCTCGATAAACTTGATTCATCAGATTCATGAATATGGCTGGTGCGTTGGTCACTTCAAATGGCATCACGACATATTCGTAATGTCCATAGCGAGTTCTGAATGCTGTTTTAGGAATATCATATTCTTTGACCTTCACCTAATGATAACCCGAACGAAGATCTAACTTGGAGAAAACGCAAGACCCACTTAGCTGATCGAACAGATCATCGATGCACGGTAGTGGATACTTGTTCTTTATCGTCACGTCGTTCAGAACTCTATAATCAACGCACATTCTATATGAACATTCCTTTTTCACAAGTAATACTGGAGATACCCAACTTGAAGTGCTGGGACGAATCTGTCATTTCTTTAGAAGTTCGTCCAATTGAGTACGAATCTCCTTCAAACCTTCAGGACTTAATCGATACGGTGCTTTGATCACCGCTTGTGCTCCAGGTACTAAATCAATTCCAAATTGAAGAGCTCGATCAGGAGGCAAACCTGATATGTCTTCCGGAAATACATCGTCGAACTCTCGAACTACCGCTGGCTTGTCTTCTCCACCTGTAGAGCTGTAATCACTGCCTTCTTCGATTTTGCTTTGTATGTGCTTGGCTCCAGGGTACGGTCTCCACTTTTGAAATAAAAAACCGGATGCTCTGGAATCTCGAACACTACCCTCTTTTGACGACAGTCGATGGTAGCGTAGAAAGTTCCGAGCCAATCCATACCCAAAACTACATCAAAGTTCCGTATGTCCGGCACCTTAAAGTTAGCATAGAATTCTCTGCTGCAAATGACCACTGGACACATGTCGTATCCCATTGTTGCCACTAGAATTCCATTCCCTAAACTGACATTCCAGCTGAATAAGAGCGTTTTGACTGGAATCGCATGAGTTCGGATGAACCGTTGCACCATAAAGCAATGAGATGCTCCAGCATCGAAGAGTGCTAGTGCAGGAAGTGAGGCTACTAAGATCGTATCTAAGTTATGTGGGATATGTTTTAGGTATAGGAAAAGATATATGGATATGTATAAGGATTGAAAGAAAGCTTGAAAGAAAAGAGTTACCAGTAATGACTTGGCCAGTGGCTTCAGCTTCTTCCACAGTCATTGTGAAAGCCTGTCATCTCGGTACATTCTTCCTTACTGGAGGAACGTTTCTTTGTCCGTTCCTCTGTCCTTGAGGTAGATTCCTTTGTGTTTGATGGAACTGACGAGGAGGTGGTGCAGTAGGTCCATGAGGAGGTGGAGCTGGAAGAGCAAGACGAGGAGCAGGTGCCTGAATAGCTGGCCACTGCGGATAGATGATTACCGGTCTGGGTGCAGTATTCTGATTGAGTCTGTGAGGACAAGACCCAATATCATATGTGGATAAGCCACAGACTAAGCAGAGGCGATTAGCTCGCCTACAATCCTTCGCCAGGTGTCCATTCCTTTTGCAATAAAAGCAGAAATTTAGACTGGGCCGGTTGAATGGTACTCCCGATTTCCGGGGTACAAACGATGGCGTGGAAAAGGCTCCTCCTGCTATCTGAGTAACAGGGTGCTTTACCCCGGCAGATTAAGGTCTGCCATTCTTCTTCACTACTGCCTCGTATCGACGGGCAACCTTCAGAGCTAGGTCATGGATTAGGAAAGCCCCTGTAGCTAGAGCAGATGGATCTCCGGGTCCAACCCTTGCAGAAATCGTCTGGTCTTAATCTAAGCAGTCGGTATGAGATGGGTGTTTCCCCCAATAAAAGAGCAAAGCTCTGTTCAAAATTTAAGAAGCGGCGCCTCACGTGCCTTCCACGAGGGCGCAAGCGCCAGAGTTAAAAACTCTTATATGGGCGCTGTACGTGCTCCTCACGTGGGCGCCAATTTGCAAAGCACATAAAGGAATTAAAACCTTAATTAGCGCCCACATGCACAAAACGTGAGCACCGGCACCCAGGTAGAATTAAATTCTACTTTCTGTTAAACAAAGTTGTTGGATCAAAGATCCAACGGAGATGATAAATCATCAGAAATACAAAATTAAACTCTGTCTGGAGAAAACATTCCCCAAATTAGATTATAGAATAAATCTATTTTTGGGATATATTCACTCAATCTTTCTAAATAAGAAAGATTGCTCTCTGTAAAATAGAGAACCGGTGGATTAAAAATCCAACGGTGACTAAAAAAATCACTGTTTTACAGAATAAATTCTGTGCGAGGGAAAATATTTCCTTAATCTTGTTCTGTAAAGCAGAAACCCTTGGATCAAAGATTCAATGGTAGGTAAAAATCCCCAGATCAATTAGGATATCTTAATGAGGGATTTCTTCGAAAACTAACTAACAAACTTGCCTCAACTATATAAAAGACCCAAGACTTCAAGTCTAAAAAAAAGAACCCCCCCTAAACTTCTAAAAACAAAGCAGAAAGCTTCAGAAAGGAACAAAGAAGAAGATCTCCCTTCTCAAAAAAAATTCTAAATAAATAAAAAGAAGAGAGATCAAAGCATCTCAGTTACCTATTGAAGGATTTAATCGTTTTAAAAGAACTTGGTTCTTTCTCTAGATCTGAGATCCACAAGATAAGTCTCCCACAAGTTGAGAATTAATTTTCATCGGGAAGAACTTGTTCTTGAGAATCAAAGATTCGGAAAAGAACCAGGAAATCGAATTCCTCAAAACAAAGCGTACAAGGAAAAAACCTAGCACCCAGCGCCCCACGTGCCCCTCACATGGGCACCACAAAAAAAGAGTGCTTAGCACTCAATTAAGCGGCACCCAGCGCCCCACGTATCCCTCACGTGGGCGCCATAGAGAAAAGAGTGATTAGCACTCAATTAAACGGCGCTCAGTGCCCAATGCCCCACGTGTCCCTCACATGGGTACCAGAAAGAAAAGAGTGCTTAGCGCTCAATTAAACGACGCCCCACGTGCCCCTCACGTAGGCGCCACAGAAAAAAAAGAGTGCTTAGCACTCATTGGATGGCGCTTAGTGTCAGTGCCCCACGTGCCCCTCGCGTGGGCGCCACAGAAGAAAATGTGATTAGCACTCATTGGGCAGCGCCTAGCGCCTCACGTGTCCTCATGTGGGCACCATAAAGAGTGCCTAACACCCCATACAAAGACAAAAGGGGGTAAAATGTTTAACATTTACTAAGCAATCCCCATGACTAAAAGCCCACATGATTATATGTAAGTGTCAGAACTTACATAGGTGCTCAACATCTTTGTACAAAAAGGGGACTGATTATACAGAGCCTAAACAAGTGCTTGGCAATTTTTAACAAAAAAAACTGAATGGACCAAGCCCAAATTGGTTAGGTCCCCTGAGGATTGAACCTTCCTGATTCAGACCATCCCAGCCCATGCTCTCATGACTTCCCAAGCTGATCTTAGTCCCAAATACAACTATTGATCTTCCAACTAATGATATTCAAAACGGTATCCATTCCACGCCCTCCCGTGGAAATCATAGTCTCAAAATATGACTAATGATTTCCGGTTTTACCACTAACTCATTTTCCCCTCAAATACGGGATTCGGTTTAAGGGTACATCTCTTCGCACCTTTGATATATGTCGTTATAATTCTTCAACGTCTTCAGAGAGGTGGCGGGTCCCGACAACCAACAACTTCTCTTAATGCACTTCCAAACTGATGTGCACACCCCAAATCAGACTGTACCCCAAACTGGGTGCATCCCATATCATCGTTGTTCGTCCCATCACGTAACAAATACACTGCGCACAAGATGAACAACAGACCGAGACGTCCTTATACTAAAATCCCACCTCCAAAATGGTGATCAACGGACCGAGATGTCCTTAAACTAAAATCTCACCTCCAAAATGGTGATCAACGGACCGAGATATCCTTAAACTAGAATCTCGCCTCCAAAATGGTGATCAACGGACCGTAACGTCCTCAAACTAGAACTTCGCCTCCAAAATGGTGATAATGGACCGAACGTCCTTAAACAAAAACAACATAGCCCAAATGCTCTTTTGTTGGATCTGAAATAAAAATGATCCTAAAACCTTGTTAAGTTGATCTTAGTCTCAAATTGGACTAACGTATTCTTAAAAAAAAAAACCAACCGAGCCCCAACTGCTCATATACATTTAAGTCGATCTTGATCTCAAAACGGATCAACGATCCTTAAGTCAACCCAAAACCAAATCTAGAAATATACGGATTTGGACTAAACCACGCCCTACGGGCGACGACATAAATTAGACTCCATATACCATCCATGGGCAACCAAAAATAAAACAAACACACACGACATGAAGTGAACCTCTAGAGCGGGAGAAAGTGGTTATCGCAATGCAGTAGCGTAATTAACTGCAGGGGCTTGCGCCTGTAGAGAAGAGCGGCCCCACAATCAAAAACCTCCTCACAAACGAGGGGGAATCTGATGAAGTCTGCTACAACGGCCGCATCCGTCCAAACCTCTGATATACGGTGTCATAAATCAACTTTGCATCTTCGAAGAGGTGGACGGATAAATCCAAATAGCATCTGCCCCTAAAATTCAGGCCAGACGTCCCAACATCCTGGTCACGTCTTTCGACAGAGAACAGATTCTGGCACGCCCGGTGGGACCTTTCCCCCATTCTACTCTACACTTCGTGTGTCGTGTTCACGAACAAAATTGCGATTTTCTATGGTTGCCTTTGGATTTGAGGTAATAAGATTTAGTGTCTTGCTCCTGTGCAGAAAGAAGAAGTGAACATCAATGGCTTTCAGCTGCAACAGCAACTCCCGCTCCACCCCGAATGGAGGAGTGACTTACGGGCCCAATGCAGCCTCCGTCTTTTCTATGCCAGTGGGGCAGGTGACTCAAGCCACCACTGAATTGTTCTTCGGGACCATGCTCCCGCCAGAAAGCTCCAGCGCCCCAGTGCCACCATAGGAAACTCCCAAGAAGTCAGTCTTCGATCGATTTGCAACCACCATGGCCCCTCTCAACGGGTCGTCCAAGTCTGCCACCTCAGTCTTCAACAGGCTGAGCCAAAGCTCAAGTGAGCCCGCAAAGAGGCTCGCGATACCTAAAGGGACTATTCCAAAATTAATAGTCCTTCCAACACTTTCTATGGGCGAAGTCATCAAAAGTGCTTCCCCTACCAGAACGTCGGCCCTTTGAAATATTGGTCGTTCCCTCTCAACGAACGTCGGCCTTCCACAGGCTGGCACCGGCAGCAACCCCTAACCAAAGAAGGGGGTACGACGGTGCCGCTTCCACAACTGAGATGGTCCTATCGGCAAGGCACGCTCAACGTTGCTACTGGCGTCGAGTGAGAAGAGATGGGGGCAACTACCCCTCCGGATTCACCCCACCAGCTCTAATGGTGGAAGTTAACGCTGTTGTTCCGACCGGGAATAGTTTTGAACCGCTTAGGAGGGTGTGAAAGAACTCCCCAACCACGGTGTTGAAGAAATCTCCACCTCCTGCTGAAAATATGACGCAGGCAAAGCCAGAGCAGCCCCCTCAGTGGCTGTCCTCCCAAATCCACATGGTCTGGCGGAAAGTCCAGGATTCTGTGATCAATAAGAACTACTCCCGTCAACCGGAGAAAATGAAGGTTCGACAAGAGGAAAATCTTCCCTCCACCATACAGCGAGGGACTTCTTTCACACAGGCGCCTGTTACAACGGCTCCTTCAACTTCAACCTCCCACAAAAGGATGAGGCTGGAGAAAATACCACTACCGGCGGTAAATCCCAAAGGTGATGGATCCAAATGCCCCAAGTCTGGGGGCATGATCGTGCACACGATTTACATAGCTTCCGAAGAAGATGAGAGCCATGCTTCCGTGGGTCATCGACCACAAACTCGGTCGTTGACAAAAGCTCCAGGAGATGCTGACGAAAATAGCAGCACTTACCGGGCAAAAAGAAATCCCGGAAGCGGCGTCTGAACAAAGTCAGGAGCAGGAGACCGATACCGAGTTCCTGCGAAGGGTGCTGGAAATAAAGGATAAGGAGGTCGCGGAACAGGCTGCTAATATAAAATAGATGGCACTCATGTTCCAAGACATGGTTGGGATGATGATTCAGCCAGAACCTCCAGCTGAAGACCCGCCGATAATCATCGAGGACGACAGAGGGGAAACATCAAACCCTCTTTCAGCTTTATCAGCAGCCAGGGAGGAAAGGATCTCCAAAGATGCCCTTGATGATTACATAGCTCAACAAATTCGAGCTCATTAGGCAAGTGAAGCGGCTGGCCAAGTCATCAAAACCGGGCGACCGTACCCAGGCTGGTACTATCAAATCAAGTACCCACCGGGACATACGATCCCCAAATTCCATGTGTACAAAGGAACAGGCAAACCGCATCAGCACATCGCTCAGTTCAGAGCTTTGAGCGGCAATACTGGAGGTGATGACAAACTGCTGCTTCGCCAGTTCGTTGGTAGCCTATCGAAGACAGCCTTTGAATTGTACTCGGAGCTCCCGAATGACTCCGTCAAAACATTCACAGATATAGAACTATTGTTCATACAGCGGTTCTCCAGCGCAAGCGAGCGTACCCCGATCATGGCATTAATCAACGCCGGGGTAAATCAAGGAGAGACCTGGGTTCAATACGCAATCCGATGGCGGAAACTATGGTCAAAATGTGAACAACGCATCGAAGAAGTTAAAGGGAAATACGAAGACTCTGATCAACAAGTTAGCCCAAATGGACCAGATGGGCCACGGACCTTCCTCTTCAAAAATGGACCCTCAGAATGCAAAAGGTAAAGGAAAAATGGCCTTCGTTGCCAATATTCAACAACAACCGAGTGACTCAAAACCAGTTCCTAGCCAAAACAACACACGCCCGCGCCAATCCCTGGAAGAGAAGATAGGACGTGCTTACTGGTTTTCCCGTGATAAAATGAGGAGATTATTCGAGCTGGCAGTGCGCAACAAACTCATCACTCTGCCGGACCCAAAATGTCCACCGCAGCCTGGTGACGCCGACAACCCCTACTACTGCTCCTATCACAGAATGGTGAGCCACCCAATTAAAGATTTCTACGTCTTCAAAAATTGGATTGAGGACCAGTATCAACGGAGGAAATTTACGCTTTCTGAGAACTGGAAGGTAAACCCGCTACAGAGGCACGCTCCTAAAAAGGTGGATACGCCGGGGGCATCATGCTCATTTGTGGAAGAAGCTCTGTGGGAAGTTTTCCTTTCAGCTAAAACCAAAAGAATGCTGAAAGATCTTCAAGCATGTCCGGCGATCAGGTGGAAAAGACCGCTGGAGCCCGAGATCATTTAGGGGATGATGAAACCGCGTCCCACACCGAAAACTGTTAATAACGGGCAAAACACCGGGGTCAAGCCTTCAAAGTATTCGAAGGGAAGGAAGAAGGCAAAGAAGCCCGCGCAGCCTGACGACAAACGCACGGACCTGCAAAAGTACATTGATGTGCTGGAAGAATACAACCAGAAGGCGCAGACACCAGTCACTCTCGAAGAGTTTCTCAACCATATACTTGAGAACGGAGATAGTGACGATGATGAGGGAAATGGCTCGTCGGGAGAAACCGAAGATTATGTAGCAAGTTGCCACATGGTTTCTCATTCGTCGTTAAATGGAGAAGAAGCTCCCTCAGCGTCAGAAAATAGCGCAGAGGAACTGGGGACAGGATTGGTGCTAAAATCCCCGGAACTGCCAGAAGACCCAATTGACAAGCTGGTAAACGAAGCCTTTCAAAAGAGCAAAGCTGACCGAAAACGTGAAACGGCCATATACGAAAAGGCCAAGCGCCGGTGTCAGGACAAAGGAGACGCGGCAAAGAGGAGTCACCAAGTACTCCAACCAGACTGAAGCACACCCGCGACAAACAAAAGCAGTTTCAAGACGGAGAAACGGTTCGCCAAACCCCTGTCAATGGGGATGAAGCTGCCATCTCTCAAGGGAAATATTCCCGGGGCCACATGCCTCAACAGAGAGATTTCACATCTTACATCCAAACTATTGCCTATATCATCGGAGGGTCATCCACCCCACCGAAGAGTGCAATACCTTCAAGAAGTGGTGGCAATGATACGTCGCCCACCAACAACACTTCAAGCGGATGAAGCGCAAAGCTCGTCGACAACAAATAAGCGCGACAGATGAGTGTGAAGGAACGACTGACAACTGCTATATGGTTGATACCAGTTCGACAAAAGGAAAATCTCAAGTTCTTACATTTAGGAGCGATTCTGAGGAAGAAATAACCCTTGGCCCTCTCTTCAAAGAATCCACCTTCGGAATAGAAGAAGAAGAGAAGAACTGAGAGAACATTCAACTGCGTAATCATACACTGCCTGATAAGAATCTTGGGCCTACAAACAAAGGTTCGAGCAAAAGAGACAGGGGGAAGGAAAAAGTCCCTGAGCAAATTGCCCTCGATGATAGAGTCGTCAAAGAGCTCGCAACCAAAGACCCGCCTAAGAAAAACAAGGTGGATTACAATGTCCTGGCACATTTGAGGAAGATACCCTCACAACTGAGCATACTGGATGCTCTCCTCCTGTCCAAAGAGGCAAAAGATTCTCTGATCAAGGCATTACAGGAGCCTGATCAGTTCCAAACTTTCCTTGCAGAAGAAAAGATGAAGAACGAGCTGGCAGAGGTTCATACAGCTGATATCACATTCGGCAATGAAGATCTTCTCCTCGGAACGTACGAGCACAATCGCCCTCTATATGTCACCGAGTACTGCCATGACATCAAGATAGGGAAGATCCTGGTCGACAACGGGTTCTCCGTCAACCTTCTCGATGTGAAGGTGCTGAAAGAGATCTGCATGAACGTTCGACACCTGGACTGGGATAAAATTACCATTTCCGGGTTCGACTCGCAATTATCACTGACGCTTGGGTCCGTGATATCGACATTACGCTTTGGGATGCTTGTCACTGACATCAAATTTCATGTCATTGACGCTAAGACTTGCTACAACGCGCTGCTCGGCTGGCCTTGGTTACACGAGTACAATGCCATCCCTTCTACACAACACCAGTGTGTGAAGTATTTGAAAGACGGCCTCGAGTACACCGTTACGGGGGAGCTAAATCCATTCTCCGTAAATAAAGTCCGAAAATATGAAGACGCAAAGTACCTCCTACCGGACTTCAAAGACACGGAAAGATGTCATAAGCCGGAGAATAAACAAAAAGTCGTCGCCACTATCCCGATCTTTGGGAGTGATACTGAAGAAGATGAGGAAATAGTCTACTTGGAGCAACCCGAATGCAACAGGCCCAAACCATCTACTCCTATTTTAGTCTTCGGCAGTGACTCTGAGGATGAGACCAACGCCGTATTCTCCACTCGCCCGTCAGCACAAACCATTACAGGAGCTGATCAGAGTTTACAAATCACCATGGTTCCACCACGGCATTATAAAGAACTTGATGTGCTTGATACATACAGTGTACAAGAGCTACAGGTTTTCTACGTGCCTCCCAGGCAAAGAGGTGAAAGGTAATCCTCTTCTATCAATCTACGGAGACCAAAGTGGAAAAAGAAGTCTAGCATGGCGCCGATTTTGTGCTTGACAGGCTTCAACATATCCGTTTGCCCAGATATTACGCAGAGGAACTGAAAAGGTTGTTAAGATACCAAGGTGTACCCTTCAAACAAAGCGCTCAACAAGCCCAGTTCTACAATAAGATCTAGGATGTCCCCAGGACTCAGCGAAGAATGCCCAACGGGAAGATGGAAACAACTGGGCTTGGATATGTTCGGTCCAAGAAATGGGAGCGATTCCATGGCTGCCGCGCCATAAATAGTTCATGTGAGGAAAGGAATGCTCTTCCAGATAGCTGTGGCGTTGGGACGGAGCAAAATCCCACTGTAAGAGCGTCAAGTCCGTCGTTTGAGGAGCAGGTTGCCAAGATAATAAGTGAAGCCGGCCAAAAGGTTCGGGATGACCACAACCGCGAAATGGCCATTTACGAAAAGGCCAAGACTCGGCGTCTCATTCAGCAATCTGCGGAAAAGGAAAATTGTGATGCCCATCACCCTCAGCCCGCTGTATGTTCTCGTGACAAGGAAAAGGCCCGATACGGAGGCAAAAATATGGTGGAGAACGAGAATGACGTTCTAAAACAACGAAACAAACCCAAGAAGCCACGCGATCAAGAAAAAGTCAGCTGGAATCCATCTTTTATGAAAAAGATGGGACGGGAATACTCTTTTCCCAAAAACAGAACAAGAAAAATATTCAACCTTGTCGTTAAGTATCAAATGATGACGCTCTCGGAGCCTCAATACCCTAAACAAATAAACGAGGTCCATCATCCGGATTATTGCTCCTATCACCAAGCAATAGGTCATCCCCTTGAAGACCGCTTCACCTTCAAAGACTAGATCGAAGACCAGTATCAACAAGGCAGGTTTTCTCTATCCGACAGTTATAGGGTAGCCCCACCGTAAAAGCATGAGCCAAAAGCAACCTATATTATGAGAATAGGGCCAGATCAACACCGGACTTGGAAACGAACTCGTACCTGCCACATGATAACACTCTCAAATGAGGGAGAGTGCGAGAATATGGATGACTTTTTCAGGTGCTTCGTAAATGAGGGCGAGGAGGAGGTGATCTCAGAGTTTCCACCGGTGCTAAAGGAGCTGGAAGATGGGATACACACCACGGCGGACTACCTGAAAAAAATCGACTTGGGGACGAAAAACGATCCAAGGCCAACGTTCATCAGTGAGCTACTATCTAAAAAGCAGTGAGTTGCTTTAAAAAATGAACTTATGCAATATAAAGACTACTTTGCATGGAACTAATCCAAGATGCAGAGACTATATCCAGAGATAGCGGTATATAAACTGGCTATATCGCCGGACGTTAAACCAGTCAAATAGGCACCAAGAAGAATGAGGCTCGAACTCGAGATGAGTATCAATGCCGAAGTCAAGAAACTAATTGACTCCGGCTTCATCCAAGAAGTTCAATATCCCTTTGCCAACATTGTTCCAGTGATGAGGAAAAATGGGACAGTGCGCATCTGCGTGGACTTTCGGGAGCTTAACAAAGCTTGCCCAAAGGATGACTTCCTAGTGCCTGTTACCGAGCTAATGATCGATAACACGTCTACCTATGAAGTCTTCTCCTTCATGGAAGGATCTTCAGGATACAACCAAATAAAAATTCATCCTGAAGACCAAAAGCATACCGCCTTCCAGACTCCGTTGGATATATTTTGCTATAGGGTGATGCCCTTCGGTTTGAAGAACACTAGTGCTACCTACCAGAAGGCCATGATGAAGATCTTCGATGAACTCATACATGAGATTGTCGAATGCTATATTGATGATCTTGTGGTGAAAATAAAATAGTACGAGAAGCATTGGGAGCATATAAAAATAGTGTTCCAGCGTCTTCGGAAATACAATCTAAAGATGAATCCTCTGAAATGCGCGTTTGGAGTCTTCTCAGGAAAATTCCTAGGATTCATCATACAACACCGAGGCATCGAAATAGACCCATCAAAGATCAAGGCGATTATAGAAATGCCCACGCCATGAACTCTCAAACAACTGCGGTCTCTCCAAGGAAAGCTCGCGTATATCCGGCGGTTCATAACCAACCTCTCCGGAAAATGTCGTCCCTACAGTCACCTGATGAAGAAGGGGACCCCATTCTTCTGGGATTACAAATGCCAAAACGCACTGGACGAGATCAAGCAATACCTACAAAATCCGCTGGTGTTGACCGCTCCGGTTAAGGGAAAGCCTCTCATCCTGTACACAACAGCACTGGAAGGTTCATTAAGCGTGTTATGGGCACAGGAGAACGACCAGGCGAAGAAGAGAGCTCTCTACTATTTGAGTCGAGTTCTCCTGAAGGCAGAAAACAACTACTCCCCCATCGAAAAGCATTGTCAGGCACTGATCTTCGCGATAATGAAGCTCAGGCACTATGCCTTGGCACATGAGGTCCATCTCGTATCAAAGGTGGATCGTCTCAAATATTTGATGTCAAGAGCCATACTAATATGAAGGCTAGCCAAATGGGTCCCCCTCTTGATCGAATTCTCGATAACATATCGACCCCTCAAGGCAGTGAAAGGTCAGACCATCGCCGATTTTCTCACTGAGCATCCAATACCAGCCGATTCTCTCATAAATTGTGAATTGCCAGACGAACACGCGTTCGATACAATCAAAGGAGAGAAGGAAGAAAATAATGTCCAATGGGAACTCTACTTTGATGGAGTGTCTTCCATGAAGAAGCGGAAGCATAACGCTTCTATAATCAAAGCCGGGGTGGGCCTCATCTTCATGACTCCGCAAGGAGGAATAATGCTTTTCGCCATTTCCTTAACGGAGCCAAAAACAAACAACGAGGCTGAATATGAAGCTTTGATAGCGGATCTTGAGATCGCTGTCGATATGGGAGTCGAAAACCTCCTCATATATGGAGACTCACAGCTGGTCGTTAGCCAAGTAAACGACGACTATCAGATGTGCAAACCAGAGTTGATAAAATATGGAAGGAGAGTGCAGCAACTGCTGATACAAATCCCCTCCTACATTTTGGAGAGCATACCGCGTGCGAAAAATAGCAAAGAGGATGCGTTAGTCAAGCTTGCTAAGGAGCTGGCTGACGAAAACCTCGATGACGTAAGGATCGTTGTGCAAAACCGCCGGGTTCTCGCGCCAGCAGAAATACCTTCAGAGGATTCAATTGAGCCATCTGCAGGAAAATAAATGACCAAACAAGCGGTGTTCCAAATAAAAGACAAAGAAAAGGTCAAGGATTGGATGGAAGTCTTTATAGATTACTTTAAATCCTATCGAACGCTCGAAAATGCATCGTCAAGACATCAGCTCATGAAACGGGCTATGTCTTCCGCTTTCGTCAATGATATTCTATATAAGAGATCATTCGACTGTCTGTGGCTGAGATGCCTGGGACCAGAAGAATCAAAAAGTGTCGTTCAAGAAACTCATGACGAACTCTGCGGTTCTCATCAGGCCGGGCCAAAGATGAAGCCGAAGATCAAAAGGATGGGCTATTATTGGCCCACGGTGGTTCATGACTGCCTCGAATATGCAAAGCAGTGTCACTCGTGCCAAATTCTCTTGGACTTCATCCACAAAAATCCAAATCCACTACACCCAACGGTAGCCATCTGGCCATTCAAAATGTAGGGAACCGAAATAATTGGCCCTATCGAGCCAGCATCATCCAAGGGACACTGGTTCATACTGGCCACGACCGATTACTTTTCTAAGTTGGCAGAAGCAATACCACTAAGGAAAGTGAAGAAGGAGAATATTCTCCATTTCTTTAAGACACATGTCATTTACCAGTTCGGCACTCCGCGACGGATAATCTCGGATAATGGACCAGCCTATAGGAGCCATAAAATCAGCCGCTTCGCAGAACAGCATAAAATAGATAAGAGGTACTCTTCAGTCTATAATTCTCAAGCCAACGGTCTAGCTGAAGCTTTCAACAAGACCATGACCAAGATTATAAAGAAAACGGTGCCCAGAAACAAAAAGTACTGGCATAAGAAACTGCACAAAGCTCTCTGGGCGTACCGAACGACGTTCAAAACAGCCACGAATACAATACCATACGCGTTGGTATTCGGCACTAAAGCGGTACTCCCCCTGGAAATAGAGCTACCTTCTCTCCGAGTAGCGGTTCAATATGAGCTGACAGATGAAGAAAATGCCCATATTCGGCTTGAGGAGCTCGACACCCTCGATGAAACAGGCCTCATGACGCACCAAAACCTAGAAGCTTACAAGGCAAGGATGACGCGCTCATACGAAAAACTGACTAGACCAAGAACATTCCGCCAAAGCGAACTCATGCTAGTCGTAAAAAGACCTATGATCCCCAATCGTGCAAAACGGGGGAAATTCGAGCCAAACTATGAAGGCTCGTACATCATAAACAAGGTCCACCAAGGTGGGGCCTATCTGCTCATGGATATGTATGGCGAAAGACCCTTCCGACTAATAAACGGCCGATTCCTTAAGAAATACCACGCTTGATGAGTAATGACTTAGGTCAATGATAGATAACGACGCCCGTGTCCGCTCACTATCTTCTTGAGTCAAAACTCTAAGTGGTATTCGGAAAAACTTCGCTTCAAACATGGTGATCAACGGACCGTAATGTCCTTAAACTAAAGCTTCACCCAAAAAATGGTGATAACGGACTGAGATGTCCCTAAACTAATAATGGACTGAAATATCCCTAAACTAGTGCTCCGCTTCAAACATAGCACATCGCCCCAAATACGACGATATCTTCTCTTGAGATTTATATTGCAATAAAGAGCTCCAACGGCGAAGACTGCAACCCAAGTCCCATTGGCAAACCAATGGTTAAAAAAATGGTCTGTCTACAAGCAAAATGGGCACGGATGAAAACCCGAAAGGACGCCGTGAGTAAAAACAACAGGGCTACCGACGAGCTTGTGAAAACTCAAAAGGGCGCAATCTCGTAAAATTTTCACTTAAAAGATCCTCTCAGCTCGTAAGGAGAACTTCCCCTATGATACCCTCACGACTCGTAGAATTTGAAAGTCTTAAGCTATAGGGACCTGGACCTGGACCTATTCTTAAGCCATCGTATTCCCCTTTTGCCCTACAGGCAGTCCAATATTGGCCCTTGTATATAATCCACAGGCACAAATAAACGATTCCCCCACCAAGTTCCACCAATAATGAGAAATGTCCTCATGCGATGAACGACACTTATAAGTCCTCTCGACTTATAAGGAGAAAATACTCTTATGAGATCCTTACGATTTATAAGAGAACACATACTTAGGAATCCCCACGACTCCTAAGGAGAAAATACACCTATAAGATCATCACGACTCGTAGGGAGAAATAACTCTATGAGACCCTTACGACTCATAAAATCTGAAAGTCTTAGTCGACAGGATCCTAATCCTGTTTTCTGAGCCATCTTTATTCAGGTCGACAAAGGAAAATGATGATTCGCTCCTGGCAATGTTCCAGTAGTAGCGATGCTGATGCCTAAATAAGTATCAAACCCAAAGTCCTCTCGAGGCAAATGATAATTCGCTCCTGGAAATATCCCAGTAGTAGCGATATTGATGCCAAGATTGGTACGAGATCTTAGGGTCCATGTTTGCAACAAAAATCAGTAAGCAAAAATATATGTATATAAAATAGCCGAAATGATGGAGCAACTCGCAATAAAAATCAGTGGGCAAAATATATGCATATGACATAGCCGAAATGTTTGGGCAACTCGCAATAAAAAAACAACGAGTAAAAATAAAAATATGCATAGCCGAAATGATTGGGCACCGCGATAAATAGTCGAAATGATTGGGCAATCGCACCTTTCACGATATAAAAAGCTGAAAAGATAGAGCAGCGTGGAAATAAAATATATATATATATATAATAAAATAGAATTTCCTCTGCCCTACAGATGAGTCTACACCGACCCCTGTATACAATCCATGGGCACAAATGAAAAAAGGAACCATATTTTCCCACCAGGCTTCGTCAAAGGGAGAGCCAGATCTCGATGGCAACAACCACAGTCTAGAGATCAGTTCGGCGTTCCTTCTCACTCCAGCAGGATGCAGACGCGACGTCAACAAAAGACCCCAGGGTCGAAACAAAACGGAGTCATGGAAAAATTCCTAGCACCAAGTCTTGACGGTTCACAAAACAACCTAAAGACTATCCCGATATTCCTCTCATTACAGCAAACGCAATGTCAACAAAGGCTCCAAAATAGCCAAATTAAAAGGAAGCGAAGGTAAAATTCCTAGTTTCAGGGTCTTGACGGTAACTCAAATAAAACCCGAAAGACTATCGGAGATCATCCCACACCAGTGCGGAGTGGTTATGACTCATCGGGGCTCCCAAACTGAGCCTAACCACAAGTAAAAAGCAGCATGGCAAAATTCCTAACGCTTGCTCTTTCGACGGTCAAACTTCCTAAGAAGATTGCTTGAAGACGTCTTATCCAGCCCCCGAAGGGATTAAAGACACGACGGTCACGGGGATACTCAAACCGCAGTGTAAAGACTGTATATCGGGGAATGCATCAGCCAACACGATGGTACCACAGACTAAAAACCCTAGTACCACAAAACTTAACGGACCTCTGTCGCAAAGAGCATGGATTATCTATAATGTTAGGACAAGTTTGCCTATAAGCCCAAATGAGGTAAACTAAACAAACTCCGAAATGAGTCCATAAACTACAAGCTCCAAAATGAGTTCATAAACTAAACAAACTCCGAAATAAATCCATAAACTAGAGACTCCGGAATGAGTGAATAAACTAAACAAATTCCGAAATGAGTCCATAAACTATAATCCGAAACGAGTGAATAAACTGCAAACTCCAAAACTAGTAAATAAACTAATCAGCGCCACATCAAGACACAAATAAGCGGATGCAAAAGAAAAATGTATATTCTTATTCATGAATCAAAATATTTAAGAGATACAATCAATGCAAAAGGGAGAATACAATTACAATTGTTAAGAATGCGGGGCTTTTGACAAGTTGGCAACCCGCTCCCCGCAGCTCCTCCTCGCATGCTTCTACTGCGGCCAACTCCGTTTCAATTTGAGCCCGCTGTTGCAAGCATGATGAAAGCCTCTCAGCGATTTCCTGTTTGGAAAATTCACAATCTTGCATGCCCCGCTCGGTAAAGTCCAACTTCTGCCTCAGCACCAGCCCATCAGAAATACACTGTCAGAGGGTTTCGAAAATAACTTGCAGCTGCGTGGCATTCGCTTCAAGCTGGGCATGCAATTTGATGGATTCTCCAGAAGCCATCTCCTGTTTCTTCCGCTTCAGGGCCAACTTTTGTTCAAAATGTTGAATGAAATTGGCACTCTGTTTGATCCACGCGGCCCGCTGAGCCTTCAAGGTCAATATTTCAGGAGCGAAACGCTTGAGCTCGACCTCATGCAAATAAGACTCGATCTCCTTACAATGGTCGACCCAAAAGCGAACGAAATCTTTGTTGTGGAAATTTGCAAGCGTCGTCAGCATAGGATTAACTTTGTCAGCAAAATCCACAGCAAATCTGAGAGCCTCGGCATCAAGATCTTCGATAAATTCGTGTAACATCTGCTTGCTAGTTGTCGCGCCTCTGGAAGATTGACGCTTAGCAAAAGGCCCCGTAGACATGAGAAAACGGGACTCAAAAGGAACCGAAGCCGGTGTAGTCGCTGCAAAATGAATCATGCATGAACGAAGGTCAGATTTGAATTTTAAAAAAATAATAACAAATAATAAAGAAGAATGGTTGATGGATGAGATCTACCGTACAATCTATTAAAGGCGGGACAACAGGGAGCACAGGCGATTAGGCTATCCCTTCACTTCCTCACTCGAGCCGTGGTACTGTGGTCAATATGGGGAAAGCTTAGTGACAGAATGAAAAGAAGAAACACTAAGCAAGGAGTATACTAACCAATACCGGAAGGAGGAATGAATGCCAACTGAAAGGTAAAATACGGGCTTAACACCTGGTGTAAGTAATCAAAGAGCACTCCTACAGAATTGCAACAATATATGGTCGGTACAGGAAAATGGTATGTATACTGAAGCAAAGAAATGAGAAATCATCACCTTCCAGAATTTGGAGAGGCGCCGAAGAAAGGGATGGAACTGTGGCAGTCAGAGCAATGACCGGCGGCAATTCTTCAGCCAGTACAGCTTCAGGGATTACTGCGCCTTTGCTCAGGACAAGGGAAATGTCATCAGAGATGCTTAGCAGAATTAAAAGCTCAAAGATAATACCCAAGGCATACCTGACAGGTCAGAAACTGAAACCGTGCCCGAAGCATCACCGATTGTGACGGCTTCCTCGGTTTCTATTTGGAGAATAGATTCAGCACCCACGGCTTTGTCCCCTGACTCGACAAGGGCCGTCGTAACACTTGCGTCACCCGCCGATATCAAAGATCCACAGGGAGAAATATAGGCAGTTAGAATGGTCCCAGATTCTAGAGAAAGCTTAGCCACTTCAGGCACTTTAATTGCCGGCATTTCGCCTGTCACGTCGTCGCCCAAATCTGGCTCTGTAAATAAAAAATGTGTATGTTATGATACAAAAAAGGGGGAGGGCTGTTACTAAGAGCTGTGTGTTATTCTACTTTGAAGTAGCCGTTCGCCCTTTTCACGAGCTGCACGCGCAACATGTCTATGTTCAGTAGACAGGGCAGAAGGAACGTCCACTGAAAGAATGTCAGCAGGTGGAACAATACTCGAACCTGCACCCGCGGCCAAGACAGCTTCACGTTCCTTCGCAGCATGCTTTCTACGCTTCCTCTCAGCCTAGACCGTAAGAACCGACCTCCTTAAAACTTCCGACAGGGGGACGTCGTCGTCCGAACCGAGCTCGGCCTCCGGAGCCGCTACAACATCCATCATCGGCTGCTTCAGCAATGCCTCCTGTGGTGGCTTTGGGAGGTCCTCGGCCGCGGTCGGTGGCTCTGGAAGCTTTCCTGCATCACCACCTAGGATTGGCACTGCACTTGAAATAACCAGGGTTCTGGTGGTCCCTGTAATAGGACAAAGAAAGAGAGTCAGACCATGAATAAAAGGAATTAAAAGAGTAAAGGTGTAATGAAACAAATTATACCAAGGCCCAAAGAAGCGCGGAGCCTCTCTTCCTCCTCAAACATCCTGAAGGAAGCCGCGAGAACCTCTTCAGCAGAGATACCTGTTAAGGAGGAGAATGTTAATAAAGCATAATAAAAAGGGAGGGGATATAGGCAGAAAAGTGTAAATGAAGTATACCAGACTCCACAATAGAAACCAACGCTGCTTCTTCACGGGCCAGTCATTTGGAAGCATCAATGGAGGCCTGAAGGTCAGTATCGGTCATATGCGCATCAAATAAACCCTCGATGGTGCCATATTCGCACAAGCCCTCGCTATAAGAGGCGTGAGGCTCCTGTCCGAATACGACGTTAGTAGAAAATAGAGACTTCTTCCTTTTCTGTGAAACAATGCCTGTCGCCGACAGTAGAAGCTTTTACCTAACGGGTTTTTTCGGATGACGGGTCCCGATCTATGAACCGATGCCCGAGTCCGGAGACGCCATGGCTACCGCAGTCGCAGGAACATTCGGTCGAACCTTATCAGGAAAATCTCGTGGGACTACAGCCGTAGTGATTTCTCTTAAAGAAGGTGTAACATCCATAAACTTTCTGTACAATTTTTTTTAAAATATAAAAAGGGATACCTTTGCTTGAGCACAAGTTATAAATTTGTTTTGCTATTTAATAGCAAGATGGAGCTTGTAGCTCATTGGTAAGACCTGTAAGTGTATATGCCCTACAGGCCATTACTGTATCATACTAGTTTGTATATTACTTAATGAAAGCTTGGGATATTCACAGTTGTATAGACAATCTTGCTCAAAATGGTAGTATGCTACTTGGTTTGTTTCTAGTTTAATGTGTGCATGTGTTTCTTTTAGCATATCGCCTATACACATTAGTGGAGCCCTTAGGATTTTTGTTTGATTACCAGCGTTGTGATGGCAGTCACACTAGTGGGGGCTGGGTAATCTACAAGCACATCCTTATACAGGTCCCTAGTCGTAGGATTATCGAGACGGGGCATCGATACTCCGGAGTAGACTAGCGTATGCGCTTCTCATCCCAGCAGGGAAGATGGTCTGTCCTACAGCCATTAGTACGTCGTACTTGAGATAGTATGCGGGTGCTGGTTAGGTTACGAGTACACTGGACAGGACTCGTCGGGAACTGTTGGTTGGTACTATACCTATCGTCAGTTATCAGTTCCCAGGTGACAGGAGTACAGCTTAGTTCGTCGACTTGACACTGTCACTTCGCCTCGAGTGTGTTCCCACTGTTCTTAGATTGCTACCCTACCACGGCTCAAATGAGTCGTGCAAACAGGTAGTAGTTGGGTGCAGTCCCGAAGCACTTGGAGGCAGTGACGGTTAGACAGGATTCGTCTCTCCCTGTATTGGGGGTTGATATCGCGCTGTGTCTAGAAGAGCCATTACACAAAGTCCCTGGCCAGGGCAAGCGAGATATACTGGTAGCGTTTCCAGTGTTATCTCAGGGTGTTCTGGGCTACACTCCGACACGACTTGTACCGCTATTAGGGGACTGACGTTTACCGCCCCCCTAGGCCTGCCATGCGATACTCTCAGACGAACAGACCGGACTGTACGGAGATTGTCACATTCAGGCTCAGTAGGAGTTCGGATGGGTTCACCTCATCAGTCTTCTTATCGTCATCTACCTGGGGACCGTTACGTACAGCTAGTACCGCTTGCAGCCTATGGTTAAACCCACTGCCAATATAGTGTCGAGTCTTTAGAGTCCCACACAGAGGGTTTTTCGCCTTTGGGCAAAACAGAGTAGAGGTCGCATGGTTTTGCGACGGGGTTCGTTCACATCCGCGCACTTGTGCACGTTTGGTGTCCGGGCAATTATTACTAGCGGGCTTTGGTTTAAGCCAGATCCTAGTATTTGTTTTGGAATTGGTTTTGTCTCATTGTATTCGTGTTCTTCGGAACACGGATGCGGGTGTGTATGCACAGTTGACAGAGGCAGAGGAATCTCATTAGGGTTTTTGACAGTTGACTTTTTCTTAACCCTAATGAGAATGAGAAATATGATTAATGATATTAATTAAGGATAATTGCGCCATCGTTAGGTTGACCATTTGACTTTTGTTGACCTTTTGACTTTGGTTGACCGGTTGACTTTTGTTGACCTTTTGACCATCATCATTTCACTTGCAAGATGCTTCTTGTTCTTGCAAAATGCATTTATTGTGAAATGATAATGGTCATTCCAAACTAACCATCACGATTATCTTTATTATTATTATTTCATATTATCTCATATGTGAGCATGGTTGTAGAATTCTATTCTTATTCTCTCTTGCTCTTTCTCTCTCTTGTTTTTGAGCTCTTCCTCTTCCTCTCAAAGCTCTCATCTCTCATGTGTTGAGAACCATGAGCTTGTGAGATAAAACCATCAAGACTTCACTCTACTCATTCTAGGGTTCTAGGTTTAGCAAGCCAAGCACTCTAGTTACCTCTTGGTTGAGGTAGGAGCTCAAGGTAGAGGCCTTCGGGTGGATCTTTCTTCGGCAAAGAGAAGACGACGAGCAGGAGCCGTCTACACCACTCCAAGGAGCAAGCAAGAAGGAGGACCACAACAAGAAGAGAAGGAGTTCAAGACCTAGGTATAACCTTCTAACCGAGTAGCTAAACTTGTAGTTAATTTGTTAGTTTTTGTTTAGCAAAGATCCTCTAGTTCTAGTCTATGTTACCTTGTGTTAAAAAACCGTTTTTTACCTATTCCGCCTCCCCGTAAGCACCGAGGTAGGTAACGTGGACTTACAGTGGTATCATAGCCTAGCTAAACAACAACTAGCATGTTAGCTGGACTTACAGTGGTATCAGAGCCAAGCTAAACAACAACTAGCATGTTAGCAAAGTGTTTAGAACTTCGATCCGGAAAAAAATCGCAAAATACATCAAAATATTATACTTTCTGCCGATTTTAAAAACAGCCCTAAAAATATTTCCACACAACTTAAAAATCCATGCAGGGTATTTTAGGAACAACCAAGAAAAACGAGCCCACGACTCGGTCAAAGCGCCGCGGAAGCGCGGCGAAACCAAGCGTTTCGCCGCGGATCCGCGGCCGAGTTGACTCGATCGCGACTCGTTTTTCCTGCAGTTTGTTCAGAATGATGTTTTGGGATTTTTAAGATACTTTGTTTCTGTCCATATTATCCAGAGAACAATGTTGTGTTTGGGGTAGTTACAAATTGGTATTTTGATTGAAGTTCTACAAACTTTGGCTAATTAGTTATATCTGTAATGTGATATATGTACTGAACGTAGACTAATCGCTATACGTCGAATAGTGGGGGTTGTGCATATCTGTGATCTGTAATGTTAGATTGTGTATATGAACTTATTGGATTGTCGCGGATGAATAGCCGGGGGTTGTGAGATGAGAGTTTTCTTTATCTTTCATTTGATGTAAATTGTAAATTGATGTAATATTATTTTTATGGCCGCACATCCGGGATGAGGTTGTAGCCGCCATTGTATATTATTCCTTTTACTGTTTTTGCTCCTAGGATAGACCCAAGGTGGGGTGCACAAACTACCGGGTACTTTGAAGTGCCGAGTGGCCTATTCACGTTGTTGAGGGAGGTTGCTTCACTTCGGGTACTTGGCGGGTAGTTTGCCACACCCGTAGGGGTTTAGGGTGGGGTTTGACTATTCATCGCGACCGTGTAATCCGTCTTTCGTTGCAGGCTCGAACGAAACGCGGATTCCTAGCATATCCAATGTGTTCATCTATGATCTAGAATGGCTATCATTGCATCTGACGAATGTATATATCTATATATGATATCTAGTAGGCGTTGCTTATATTTTGCATCCGCGCTAGTCCAGCCCCTGCTCTGTCGTTAGTTAAGTAACCTAACGGGTGATGACGAGGCCCTGTAGCGAATGCGGATGGCATAAGCGTACGTCATATTTTCGTTGTTTTCTGCAATAGTAGGATTAATTGATGGGACGCATTAAATTAATGTAAGAAAATAAACCAAAGTTAAATCGTTGGAACAATTTCAAAACCACTCGGTTTCTTTTCAAAACAGAAAACCTTTAAAACGCGGAGCTTGAACTACTCCTTTTAAAAGCTATCGCATTCCTTCGATTATATCAAGTTCACTACGTTCACGGTTTCGCCAAAACCATTCGTAGCCCTCCGTCATTTCATATGGATAGTCAATAGTATTCAAGCTGTGTTTGTTGGCCAAAGTCAAGGCATAGTGATTGGTAGCTATTGGATATTCATATGTAGTATAGATAGATGCGTTGATTTGGGACAATCATACTGCCTTGTTGGCCAAAGTCAAGGGTAGGTACAGGTGGGTTTAAATTAACCTGGAAAATGACGGGTAGAACTCGACATGTGACTTATGATTTGTTGGCCACAGTCAAGGTCATAAGAGCATGGGGCAAAAATCCACATCGGGAGTTTCTAAAGAAACCGAAACTTGCTAGTGCTGCATACCATTTGGAGTGTGATGATTCTGGTAGGATTCCTTCAGCTTTATCACACGATGATATTTGGATCCCGATCCTACCGTGAGTATATGCTACTCCTCGGGAAACTTTCTTACTTAACGATCAATGCTATAAACCAAGTAGGTGTCTAGAAAGGTGTTAGCGGGGCTACGCCCATAGGAAAAAGAGGTTATTTAATTAAGGAACTTCGCGAAAGCGTCGTAAAACCTCCCTCGAAGTACCAACACTGGCCTGGCTGAACGGTTATGCAAGTATTGTACGGTGAGATTGATCCCGACTAATTCTTCTTTTTTGGTTTGAGGAAGGATTCGAGAAACGGTGGGAGCCATCCTGTTTAGACAAACTAAAAACCACTCTAAACTTGCAAGAGCGTCATGCTAAAGTATTTCTTCTCTCTCTCCTAATTGCAGCGACCAAATATCATGACCGGCCTTAAGTTACTATTAGATAAAAATATACTGACAGGGCCAAACTACAAAGATTGGTTCAGGAATGTCAAAATGACAATCACTTATAACAAGTTGGGGTATCTCCTTACCACCAAATCTCCCCCTGTCCCAGGTCCTCAATCCAGCGTCGCGGATAAGGAAATCCGTAAGACCTGGGAGATTGACTGCATGAAGGCCAAGTGCCTCGTGCTTGCCTCTATGGACAATGAACATCAGAGGAGGCACGAGAATATGGACCTTGAATCCATATTTCTCCATACTAAGGAACTATATGGAGAGCAATCCCATATCGCCAGATACGAAGTCTCGAAAAAGTTGTTTTCGGCGAGATTGGCCGTCGGATCATCTGTAGCAGAACACGTGCTTAAGATGATTGGCTACATTGAAGAGCTCGCAGACCTCGGGACCACGTTAGAGAACGAGCTCTACACTGACTTGATTCTCCAGTCCTTTCCTTCCACTTACACCCAGTTTATCCTGAACTTCAACATGCAAGGAAAGGAAGTTGAACTTTCGGAACTCCTAAACATATTGAGGAGTGCAGAGGGCACCCTACAGAAAGTAAGGGAAACATCCACTTTGTTTGTTGGAGGAGCTTCCTCTTCTAGTTCCAAGGCGAAAGCCAAAAGAAAGAAGAAGAAGGCCCCCACCAAACCAAGAGGCGGTGTTAGTAAAGTGGAAGCCAAGGGAAAGGCAAAGGTAGCAAAGGTTGCGGGACAGCTTGTGGGGAAGGAAGGGTGCTTTTATTGTCATAAGAAAGGACGCTAGAAGAAAGATTGCAGGGCTTGGAAGGCCAAGAACCAGGACCCGAAGCAAGTTGTGGCTTCGGCTTCAAGTGTGTATGTTATTGAAAACTGTCTATCAATAAACTCTACTTTGTGGGTATTGGATACCAGATCAGGATCTCATATCTGTAACTCTTTGCAGGCACTGAGAAAGCATAGGGTTTTGAAGGCATGTATATGACCCTCAGAGTTGCAAACGGAGCTAGCATGGAGGCTGAGTCCGTGGGGGACTATCACTTGGGATTGTCAGATGGACATGTTTTGGTTTTGCGTGACTGTTATTTTGTACCCAGTGCGACTTGTAATATCATATCTGTATCTTTAATGTCTAAAGAAGGTTATGATTTTGCATTTGTAAGCAATGTTGTAAACATTCACCTTAATCATGTTCTGATTGGGTCAAGTACATTAAGCAACGGTATATACGTATTGAACCAACCACAGATTTTCAATGTCCAAAATACACACAAAAGAAAGTCTCCAGAAATAAATCATGCTTTCTTATGGCATTGTAGACTGGGTCACAACAATGAGACAAGGTTAACTAAGTTGCATAAAGAAGGACATTTGGATCCATTCGTATATCAATCATATGCAACTTGTCAATCATGTCTCAAAGGAAAGATGACAAAGACTCCGTTCACTGGACACGGAGTAAGAGCGAGCGAGCTCTTAGGACTCGTACACAGCGATGTATGTGGTCCAATGTCTACACATGCGCGAAGTGGTTATTCTTACTTCATTACTTTTACGGACGATTTTTCAAGGTACGGATATGTCTTCTTAATGAAGCATAAATCTAAAGCCTTTGAAAAATTCCAGGAATACAAGAATGAAGTAGAAAAACAAACATGCAAAAGTATCAAGACACTGAGATCTGATTGAGGTGGTGAATACTTGAGTGCCGAGTTCCTGGGTTACCTAAAAGAGAATGGAATTCTCTCTCAACTTACTCCTCCATACACCCCACAACACAATGGTGTATCGGAGAGACGGAACCGAACCCTGTTGGATATGGTACGTTCCATGATGAGTAACGCTGAGTTGCCGCGATCTTTCTGGGGATATGCACTAGAATCAGCTGCATATCTTTTGAACCGAGTTCCAACTAAGTCAGTGCCTATCACACCATATCAGATGTGGAGTGGGAAGAAACCCTATATTAAACACATTAAGACATGGGGATGTCCAGCTTTTATTAAAATGCAGCATGCGGACAAACTCGAGGCACGCTCAATACAGTGCAAGTTTGTGGGATATCCAAAGAACTCTAAGGGATATTTCTTCTATTACGCATAGGAACAAAAGGTTTTTGTTTCTCATCATGCCTGCTTCTTGGAAACTGAATTTATGGAAAATCAGATAAGTGGGAGCGCAATAGAACTGGAAGAAATTCCAGAACCACAAGCTATTACTGAAAACTTAGTAGAACCACAAGGTTCGAAAGAACAGGACATTCCTGCACCGCTCCGCAAGAGTAGTAGGCAGTCCCATCCGCCCGAGAGATACTACGGTTTTCTCATAGACGGAGATAGAGAGGATTGCATCATTGATAATGATGAGCCGACTAGCTTCCAGCAGGCCATTCAGAGCACTGACTCGGTAAAATGGCTGGATGCAATGCGGACCGCAATGGAGTCCATGTACACCAACAAAGTATGGACTTTGGACGTTACTCCAGAAGGGGTAAAACCCGTAGGCTGCAAATGGATCTTCAAAAGGAAGATTGGTGTAGATGGACAGGTTGAGACCTATAAGGCTAGACTTGTTGCAAAGGGTTTTCATCAAAGACCTGGTTTGGACTATGACGAAACCTTTTCTCCAGTGGCTATGCTCAAATCCATTCAGATCCTTCTTGCCATTGCTGCCTTCCACGATTATGAGATTTGGCAGATGGACGTAAAGACCGCTTTTCTAAATGGAAATTTAAAGGAGTGTCTCTATATGGACCAGCCAGAGGGTTTCATTCAGAGTGGGAGCAGCGGGAAGTTGTGCAAGTTGCTTAAGTCAATTTATGGACTGAAGCAGGCATCGCGGAGTTGGAACATCTGTTTTGATGAGACGGTCAAAGAATTTGGCTTTATCAAAAATCCAGATGAACCATGCATTTATAGTAAAATTGTAGCACGAACTGTCGTATTCCTCGTTTTATACGCGGATGACATTCTATTGATAGGAAATGACATTCCTATGCTACAATCTGTCAAAGGGTTCTTGTCACACAAGTTCTCCATGAAAGACCTGGGTGATGCCACTTACATTCTGGGGATCCGGATCCATCGTGATAGGTCCAAAAGAATATTAGGACTTTCACAGTCCAGGTACATCGACACCATACTGAAAAGATTCAGTATGGAAGATGCCAAGCGCGGTAATTTACCGGCTTGTCACGGGATCACCCTCTCCAAAGAGATATCTCCCAAGACTGATTTGGAAAGGGATCGCATGTCTATTATACCCTATGCCTCTGCGGTAGGCTCTATAATGTATGCGATGTTGTGTACCAGACCAAATGTAGCTTATGCACTGAGTGTGGTAAGTCGGTATCAGTCAAACCCTGGGAAGAAGCACTGGATAGCGGTAAAGAACATTCTGAAGTACCTGAGAAGGACTAAGGATATGTTTTTGGTTTGCGGCGGAAAAGACCTCCAGATGGAGGCCTTTGCTGACTCCAGCTTCCAGAGTGACAAGGATGACCCCAAATCCATGTCAGGTTATGTCTTTACCCTCAATGGAGGGGCGGTGTGTTGGAAGAGTTCCAAACAAGAAACCGTTGCTGACTTGATGATGGAAGCGGAATATATCGCTGCATCTGATGCCGCAAAAGAAGCCGTCTGGATGAGGAAGTCTTGACAGAAATTTAGGTGGTTCCATCCATTGTTGATCTAATACCTCTGTATTGTGACAACAATGGGGCTATAGCTTTAGCGAAGGAACCCAGGTCCCATCAGAAGTCTAGACACATCTTGAGGCGGTATCACCTGATCAGGGAGATCATGGATCGCCGGGAGATCGAGGTTCGGAGGGTTGCTACAGAAGATAACACTGCAGATCCATTCACGAAGGCCATACCCCAGACTCAGTTCGAGCGGCTGATCGAGATGATAGGTCTTCGATACGCCAGCACATGACCTTAGTGCAAGTGGGAGATTGTTAGTGTATATGCCCTAGAGGCCATTACTGTATCATACTAGTTTGTATATTACTTAATGGAAGCTTGGGATATTCACAGTTGTATAGACAATCTTGCTCAAAATGGTAGTATGCTACTTGGTTTGTTTTTACTTTAATGTGTGCATGTGTTTCTTTTAGCATATCGCTTATACACATTAATGGAGCCCTCAGGAACTTTTCTTGATTACCAGCGTTGTGATGGCAGTCACACTAGTGGGGGCTGGGTAATCTACAAGCACATCCTTATACAGGTCCCTAGTCATAGGATTATCGAGACGGGGCATCGATACTCCGGAGTAGACTAGCGTATGCGCTTCTCATCCCAGCAGGGGAGATGGTCTGTCCCACAGCCATTATTACGTCGTACTTGAGATAGTATGCGGATGCTCGTTAGGTTACGAGTACACTGGACAGGGCTCGTCGGGAACTATTGGTTGGTACTATACCTATCGTCAGTTATCAGTTCCCAGGTGACAGGAGTACAACTTAGTTCGTCGACTTGACACTGTCACTTCGCCTCGAGTGTGTTCCCACTGTTCTTAGATTGCTACCCTATCACGGCTCAAATGAGTCATGCAAACAGGTAGTAGTTTGGTGCAGTCCCGAAGCACTTGGAGGCAGTGACGGTTAGACAGGATTCGTCTCTCCCGGTATTGGGGGTTGATATCGCGCTGTGTCTAGGAGAGCCATTACACAAAGTCCCTGGCCAGGGCAAGCGAGATATACTGGTAGCGTTTCCAGTGTTATCTCAGGGTGTTCTGGGCTACACTCCGACACGACTTGTACCGCTATTAGGGGACTGAAGTTTACTACCCCCTAAGCCCGCCATGCGATACTCTCAGACGAACAGACCGGACTGTACGGAGATTGTCACATTCAGGCTCAGTAGGAGTTCGGATGGGTTCACCTCATCAGTCTTCTTATCGTCATCTACCTGGGGACCGTTACGTACAGTTAGTACCACTTGCGGCCTGTGGTTAAATCCACTGCCAGCGTAGTATCGAGTCTTTAGAGTCCCACACAGAGGGTTATTCGCCTTTGGGCAAAACAGAGTAGAGGTCGCATAGTTTTGCGACGGGGTTCGTTCACATCCGCGCACTTGTGCACGTTTGGTGTCCGCGTAGTTATTACTAGCGGGCTTTGGTTTAAGCCAGATCCTAGTATTTGTTTTGGGATTGGTTTTGTCTCATTGTATTCGTGTTCCTCGGAACACGGATGCGGGTGTGTATGCACAGTTGACAGAGGCAGAGGAATCTCATTAGGGTTTTTGACAGTTGACTTTTTCTTAACCCTAATGAGAATGAGAAATATGATTAATGATATTAATTAAGGATAATAGCGCCATGGTTAGGTTGACCATTTGACTTTTGTTGACTTTTTGACTTTGGTTGACCGGTTGACTTTTGTTGACCTTTTGACCATCATCATTTCACTTGCAAGATGCTTCTTGTTCTTGCAAAATGCATTTATTGTGAAATGATAATGGTCATTCCAGACTAACCATCACAATTATCTTTATTATTATTATTATTTCATATTATCTCATATGTGAGAATGGTTGTAGAATTCTATTCTTATTCTCTCTTGCTCTTTCTTTCTCATGTTTTTGAGCTCTTCATCTTCCTCTCAAAGCTCTCATCTCTCATGTGTTGAGAAACATGAGCTTGTGAGATAAAACCATCAAGACTTCACTCTACTCATTCTAGGGTTCTAGGTTTAGCAAGCCAAACACTCTAGTTACCTTTTGGTTGAGGTAGGAGCTCAAGGTAGAGGCCTTCGGGTGGATCTTTCTTCGGCAAAGAGAAGACGACGAGAAGGAGCCGTCTACACCACTCTAAGGAGTAAGCAAGAAGCAGAACCGCAACAAGAAGAGAAGGAGTTCAAGACCTAGGTATAACCTTCTAACCGAGTAGCTAAACTTGTAGTTAGTGTTGGATATAGTGCCCTCAAAGTCAATTATTGGATCACAGGTACGCGATTGCAATGATTAAGGCAGGACCTATACCGATATGACAGTCTTGCTCGAGATAGTATGCTATCTGGTTTGTCTTTATCATCGTATGCATGCTTTAGTTCACTATTGTATGATGATAGAGCCCATAGGATTCTTGCTTGACTACCAGCAGTATGATGGCGATCATATACGTGGGAGCTGGGGTCTGTAAGCACATCCTTAAAGTGTCCCTAGTCGTGGGAGTTTCGAGACAGGGCATCGATACTCCAGAGTAGTCTAGTGTATACAGTCGAGACCTCGACGAGGGGCGATGGCCGGCCTCATAAGCCATTGGTGTCAGTTGGTTCACCTAAGATGTATACAGGTGCTCCTTAGGTTATGAGTACACCGGACAGGACTCGCCGGGAACATACTAGTTGGTATTATACATATCGTCGGATAGCAGTTCCCTGGTGACATGTGTACAGGTTAGTTCATTGACCTGAGGTCGTCATTTATCTCGTGTGAGTTCCCACTGTGCTTTGATTTCTACCCTACCACGGCTCAAAGGAGTCGTGCAAACAGGTCTTTTTTAGTTACAGTCCCGAGCCACATGGAGGCAAGTGAGTGGATCGGCAGGGGATTCGTCCCTCCCGGTATTGGGGGTGAGATCGCGCTGTGTCTAGGAGAGCCATTACACAAAGCCCTCGGCCGAGGCAGGAGATTTACTGGTAGGTACTCCAGTAGTATCTCAGGGTGTTCTTGGCCACTCTCTGACACGACTTATACCGCTAATGGGGGTCTGACGTTACCAGCCCCCTAGGCAGATATGCGATACTCATAGATGAACAGACCGGACTGTATGTAAATTGTCACTGTTAGGCTCAGTAGGGTTTATGGATGAGTTTGCTCGTCAGCTTCCCTTCCAATCAATACATAGGCAAACGTTACGTACAGCTCGTACCTCTGACGTGCTAGTGGTTATACCCAGTGCCAGTGTGTTGATGAGTCATTAGAGTCCCCCACAGACAATTTCCCAAGTTCGGGCGAAACGTTGTAAAGGCCGTATGGTTTTATGGAAAGGTTCGGAAAATGCATGTGCGTTTTCGCACGTGTCATATTTCGGGCAGATAATACTAGTCGGCTTTGGTTTAAGCCGGATCCGAGTATTATGCTGTGTAGATATAATATCTTTGTCTCAGTTGCATTTGTATTCGGTCGTAATACAAATGCGGGTATGTTTATACTGATACGGGGTTATCCTGAAATTCATTTCAGGGTCACTTTTGGAAGTTGCCGGTTTCCAGTTTTCTATCACCCGTCTTTAACGTTCGGTTAAAGACGGATTTATCTTTTCTTGAGATGAGTATGGAAGCTTCTAGATGATGACTAGGATGGTGAGGTGTTATGTGACTCATTAGTGCATTTAATGATTCATTTAATGCAAGGGTGACTAGGTTAATGACTAGGTTTATGTTCATTGGTTTGCTTTTAATGTGTTCATACAAGGTGTATTATGAATCATCCTTTCTCATTTATTGTTGTGGTCACCCCCCCTCTCCTACACTCACCTCCCTCTTCCTATATGATGGCCGGTCCCCTCCCCTCCTCTACACACACTCTCACTTGTTGATTAAAAAGATTATGATAGTTTGGATTCATGGAAATTAGATAGCCTCATTTCTCATTTCACCCGATCCAAAAGGCAACTTCATTAACCGTTCTTCCATAGCTTTGGACGTAACGAGACAAAGTGTTTTACTCATTCTCTACATCAATCTTGGCCATCTCTTTTAGCAAACTTGATGATCGAGTTGCCTCGGTTCAGAGGCGGGAGCCCGTTTAAAGATCCGTCGACGTGGTGCCACCTGGACGAGAAAACTAGAGATTCAGGAGATCGGAGCAGCCGCAACAAAGCGTGGAATGATGGTTGAAGACCGAAGGACTCGGATCGTTCGGTATAATATTTCTACCCACTTTGTAGTTTGTTAGTTTAGCTTTAATGGCAGATCCGGGTTATAGTACGCGATAGCGCCATTTGTAAAAAGTTTTTGTTCCGCATTTGGCGTCTGTTAGACGGCCGGGACGCTACCGTGGACTAACAGTGGTATCAAAGCCTCACCATTAAGCTTTACTAACTTGTGCTAACGCGTTTAAAATATCGATCGAACGGAATTTCGAAAACTGCAATTTTCTGGGTTAAAGTTTCCGTCGATTTTTAAAAGGGTCCAAAAATTATTTTGCATATCACAGAAAGTTGTGCAGGGTTTTTTAAGCTAACTGTAGAAATTTGGTCACGTGACCCCACAAGACCACCGTGGATCCGCGGTCAAACTTAGGGTTTGACCGCGCATCCGTGGCCAATCTGTGGGACCAGTGGTCCAAATTTCTGCAGTGGCTTCTTCAGTGGAAATTGTGGTTTTTGGTATAGTTCTTTTGGGCCCAGATTTTGTTACTGTACAGCAGATGTACGTGGGGCCCACTTTGGGATATTTGGTCGATCGAAATTTAAACGTGTTAGTTTACATTACTTATATTATATCTCCGACCGGGAATGTCATTCGAGCGGTAAATTGCGTCTAATTGCTATAGCTCTTTTAGACGGATTTGCGAACGTGACATTCGCCTTGATGTTCTGTGTTGTGCTATAATGTTGCGGATATGTCGTGGTGGATAGCAGTGTGCAATGGTAGTGTTGTTTGGATTTATTTGTACATTTGATATTGTGGGGCGAGCGTCCAACATGTGGACTGCTTACCCCGCGACGGAGTGCACGGATAGCCGGGTTCTGGAGGGCAACGGGTCTGTATCTCATGGCTTTGAGAGGCAGAGGGGCCTCACTCTAGAATTGGCAGACTATTCGCCGCACTCGTAGGGGGTGCAGGTTGACCCAAGAAGGGGTGCTCAAGTTACCGGATTCCGTGAAGTGCCGGGTGGTCCATTCATTTTGCTGTAGGGGGCTGCCTCGCTTCAGGTTTTGGCGGGTAACTTGCCGCACCCGTAGGGGTCTAGGTTTTATTGCACAGGCTATCCACACGACCAGGGGAACGTCAAGTTTTAGCAGCGGCTCTGTGAAACCCGGGGATCCCAGATTATCTGTATTGTTCTGTGATGCTTATTACTTTTCTGTAATGTTGCATATTATCACGCCTAGAGCGATTATTGTATATTGGTATATATACTATTAGATGTTGTATATGTTTTACACCCGCACTAGTCCAGTCCCCGCTCTGTCGTTAGTTAAGTAACCTAACGGGTGATGACGGGACACAGTGACGAATGCGTATAGCATATACGTAAATTTTATTTTTTTGTTCTTTTCTGGTGTGATTGATTGATGGGACTTTGTTGATTCTTATCAATGCAAGAAAAACAAACATATATTTGATGTTGTTGGAACAATTTTAAAAAAGTGTTATTACAAAGACGTTTCTTTTTGTTTTGCATAGTGATATTCGGTTAGAATATCCTGCACCTCATTCGACGAGGCAAGGGCTGATATCCCTTCACCGGGAGAGACCCCTTGGGCAGAAGTTTGCGTCAGGGTAATAACTTCAATATAGTCGATTAGAAGTTACTTTGCATAGTGATATTCGGTTGGAATATCCTGCACCTCATTCCACGAGGAAAGAGCCGAGATCCCTTCACCGGGAGTGACCTCTTTAGCAAAGGTTTTCGTTACTATATTTTATAAAAAGCTATCAGGTTCCTTCAACGAGATCAAGTTCATTACGTTAAAGGTTTTTTCGCCAAAAACCAGTCATAGCCCTCCGTCATATCTTATGGATAGTCAATAGTATTCAAGCTATGTTTGTTGGCCAAAGTCAAAGCATAGTGCTTGGTAGCTGCTGAATATTCATCTGTTGCATAGATAGACGCGTTGGTTTAGGACAGTCGTTCTGCCTTGTTGGCCAAAGTCAAGGGCATGTGCGGGTGGGTTCAAATTGACCTGGATAGTGACGGGTAGAACTTGACATGTGACTTATGATTTGTTGGCCAAAGTCAAGGTCATAAGAGCATGAGGCAAAAATCATATCGGGAGTTTCTAAAGAAACTGAAACTTGCCAGGCATCCGCATACCTTCTGGAGTATGATAACTTAAGTGGCTTCCATCAAGTTATCATGCGATGATAATTGGATCCCGATTCTTACTGATGAGTTGGTTTACTCTTCGGGTGATCCCGACTAATTCTTCTTTAAGGTTTGGAGGAGAATTTGAGATTACAGTGGGAGGTTTCCGGATTAGATAAAGTGATAACCATTCTGATCTAGGTTAGAGTGCACGCAGAGTGTTTCTTTTCTCTCTCTCTCTCTCTTTGGCAACGACCTTTGACCGACTCTAGACTATGACTCAGTGACCAAGTTGACCGAACTTTCTTAAAATACTGGCTTTTGGATTGTCTAAACTTGCATAAGTCATTGCCGCTCCTTCTTTTACCCTTTGTATTTCTCAGAACACCCCGTATTACTACGGACATCCACTTCCATTGGATAGATCCATCGTATGGTTATATACAAACTCGAAGGGACTTCTTCGAGGATGGATACAGGTTCAGGAAAAATAGAATTGGTTTATTCAGTTGTCTTTTATTATCACCTTCTCTCAGGTTGCGAGGGCTCCTTAGTTTAGGAGAGTACACCTATTACGCTTATTGGATAGTCTTTGTAAATCCCCGTTCCCTTTCTACATGAAATCTTCTATTTTCTGAATTCTGGTGATTAACTTATTCTTGACTCCATATATTTTTAGTTGGTTGTTTAAACCCTATTTTTTTTCAGCTCTTTTGGAATTATAGTCCAAACCCTAAAAGCTAAAACCTAAGATTTAAAACCCAAAATAAAAAAAAATATTAACACACTATTAAACCCTCAGCCCACATCCCATTTTTTTTAATTCATTTTAAATATAGCCGGCCCTCTCTTTTTCCCTCAGCCCATTCAAATCATTTTTGAATTTCCCAACCCATTTCCTTTACAGCCCACTTCTTTGGGAATTAATTGTTTTTCTTTTTTTTATAAACCGGCCCGTTTCTTTCTGAAGCCCACGAGATTTTTAAAGGAAAATGAATTCTTTGGGCGGCCCACTCCCTACAGCCCGTGCCCGTTTCTCCTCTTCAAGACCCGACCCGACCTTCACTGTTCTTCTTCCCTCTTCAATTGAAATCCCAACGGCTACACCCACGTAACGCGCGCGAGACCCGCCTCCTCCGCCGTCGCCCATGCCCTCGCCCTGCCGTTGCCCCCACGTGGTCAATCTCGTCGCCCTCATCTCTCTTACTCACCAACTCCATCACAAAACAAATTCCTCACCTCTCTCCTCTACTTTCACCGAGCCACAAATCTCCCATAACCCACTGCGACCTCCACCTCCGACGACGACGACGACAATCCCTCGGCAACCTTCAACCACTCCTCTTCCACCAGCCCCCTCCACGACTTCACCATTCTTCTAACCGAGCCCTCTCGATTATCCCCTGCACACTACCATCTCAGCCGAGCTCGAGTCATCACCTATACCCTCGACGCCGGCGAACTCCCCACCACATCGCCGACCTCCCCACAACATCCACACCCTCAGCATCACCCTCACCTCTCCAGACCCGACCCCCACATCTCTCCATCTCTCCAAATCTCAAAACCCATTTCTATTTTCCCTCACTGTGAGCTGCTCCGTACTCGCTGCCGGAGCGACGCCGTCGACCGTCGGCAACTCCATTACACTCGCTGTGAATCATCAAACATCCATCAACGTCTAGTGGCTGTGCAGACGACTCCGGGAACTCCGACGTATAACCCGTTCTCGATCGGGGCTCGCGCGAATAGATTCCACGGCGTACAACGCGTGTTCGCTGCATCGTTGCTGCCGTGTGATCCCGAGTCATCTTCCAGGCAAGTGTTTACTTGCTTCATGCTAAATTATTAGTGGTACAACCCTAAAATCATATGAATTGAAACTTACCGAATAACTAAATGCATTGTGACGTATGTGTTCGATGTATGATCCCAATGGAAACATTTGTCTAATTTGACGGTAACCTATACGTACTGTAGGCCCTTATAATGATGAATATTCTGTAAGAAATTCGCTGGAAAATACGATTGTTAATAACGAAAATCGATACCCCCAAACATGTCGTTAAAACTAGAATTTCCTCGCAACTGAAAACGAATAAATACACCATAAATCATACACATATTGGAAAGATGCGTTCGAGGGCTTAATTCGAAGCCGACTCGACGAGCTTTAACCCGATGTAGAATTTTAATGATTTCTGTTCTGAAACCTTGAAGATAATTGGATCGGAACGCGACTCTGGACTGCAGTCCAGAGCGTTTTTGATTGGTGTGTTCTGTCTAAAATCCTGCGTCCCAGTATTTCCTGAAATCGCATGGTACGGAACTTTACAGTAGTTATAAGATATACCTGTTAGTGAAAGAAAACAAGTGGTCTCTTTCCGATTTATCGCAGTTTGTTATTTTAAACTTATTTTAAAAAGGCAGAACGTAAAGCTGTTCAGAACACTTTCTGAAACAACATTTGAGATTGAACTGTGTATAACTTCCAACGCACAGATGCGACTGAGGCTCCGTCTGTTGCGTTGGATACTTTATTGAAAACCCTAAATTTCATCTAACTGTGACATCGCTAAATTCTGAGCCCAACTGGGTGCAATTCGTGTTGCGAAACGGATGTTCAGTTCTGAAATTGAAATTCCAGCCGTGAACACTTAAACGGAAACAGTCATATCTTGAAAACCGAAACTCCGATCGAACTGAAACAAAATTTGATGAATTCCTGACTGATTGTTCTATATATCTTACCTACATCATATTTGCTGAATTCGTAACATATTAATTTGTGTAATTCATTTTGGTTCGTGACATACATATTAATTCATAACATACCGAGCTTATATGGTAGTTTACAATACATATATCATATCCTTGTCATATATACAGTGTTAGTGCGTGTGGACATTGCATTATCGTGCGTGATAGATGTTAGTTTAGGAGTGACCAGTATACCAATGGAAAGTGAACATTCATGACAGTGATTGATACAGTGGATGGTGTTGAAACCGTGTCGTTGGTATACTTGTACACAACTAGACCAATATCATAAAAAGTGTAACCTGGGGAAAAAGGGGAAATCCAAGTGGAAAGAGTATCGTATTTAGTGGGACCGTGATTAGAGGATGATCATTCGAACTGTGATACTTATACGTGTAGTACAGGATCTAGCGATCCGGCTGACAGGGTTATGTCCCGGGCATGTGGGCCGTTGTCTCGGGTATGTACGAGACTCCTGTTAAACATGATCCTCCTTCCACTATGTGATTTCAAACATGACTTAGAGACCGATAGGGACACATAACATATTCTGCATCATACTGTGATATAGTGTTTACCTGCATTATTCTCATACCAGTAATACCTCATTTACCTGTTTCATCTGCTTATAATAATATTATTATTTGTGTCGCTCTGACGACCTGAGTATGCATGCTCAGATTCCGCGCGAGGACCGGCACCGGAGACGGATCTATCCTTCGAGTTCACGGAGATATAGTTTGGTGTACCTTCTTCATTTATTGCTTTCCATAAAAGAGATTGTGAGATCAAACTTGGTTAGTTATTGTTCTTATTATCTGTAATTTGTGAACAATGGGATTTTAATGTAATAAATTAGTGATGTGATTCCTTTAATACTGTGCTTTAATTACTGATTACCATGTAGTGCTAGAAGCCGAAGTGCGACTACGGCAGGATGATTCCTTGACCGTAGGAGCATGGCTGGCCTAGTCATCCCTCGTTTTCCGTATTTTGGGAAGCGGGGCGTGACATGGTTTAGTTGGTATCAGAGCCTGTGTTTAGTATCAAGGGATAACATTAACTATGCTGTATTACGTTATTCTTGTTTCACTATTCTTGATTTCTATCCTTGAATCTGAACCTATTCTTTTGAATCTTCCAGTGATATGACGTCCCCGAACGACCCCTCCTCAGACTCCAGTTCTCAGGACCGCACTGAAAGAATACTCAGTGCACTGACCACTCTCGCGGAAGCTCAGGAGAGGAAGACAGATTTGCTTACTGAGGGACTCAGAGCGATTACCGCTGCAGGAGGACCCTCCGCACTTATTACCGCCCCCGAGGGCGCTACTCCACCAGCTTATCAGGCTAGGGCTGGTACTGTGTCAGACTTCCGACGGTTACACCCAGCTGCGTTCACAGGGCTAGCTGAACCACTTGAAGCTGAGCAATGGCTGGTAAACATGGAGAATTTATTGGCAGCCGCCAGGGTTCCAGAGGAAGACAGAGTGAATGTGATAAAGATACAATTAGAAGACGAGGCTCGTACATGGTGGTCGGTAGAAGAAAGCAGACTTGAAGAGCCGATTGAATGGGACAAGTTTAAGAAGTGCTTCTTAGATCACTATTTTCCTCCCACAGCCAAGGCAGAAATGGAGGAAAAGTTTATTCTTCTGAAGCAGAATGGACGCCCAGTGGACGTTTATGCGGCAGAGTTCAACCGTCTGAGCCGCTTTGCTCCATACATGGTCAAATCAGAAGTCACCAGGGCTAGGCGTTTCCTTCAGGGGTTAGATTTTGAGTTGCAGCAGCTGATCGCATCGTTAGATCTACAGACTTTCGCACAGGTACTCAACGCAGCGAGAGTTCAGGAGCAATTGATTAACAAGTTCAGGAGGCCCCCAGTCGTTCCAGCACGTACCCACGTGCCTTCTAGAGGAGCCATACCGGTTCACAGAGCAGGGACAACTCAAATGAAGCGCCCGTTTGTACCACAGCATCGCCCCCAGAGGCAGGGCGTAACTTGCGGCTATTGCGGTAGAGGAGGACATACTCAGAAGGACTGTCGCCGTGCTAAGGGACAGTGTTTGATTTGCGGCTCCAGTCAGCATAGGATTAACAGTTGTCCTGAGCGAGCAGAGATACAGGGAAGTTCTGGACCGCCACAGCAGAGGCCGCAGGAACAGAGACAGCCATTTACAGGTCGCGGTCAGGGACGGGCTTTCACCTTGACCGCTGAGCAGGCAGAGGCATCAGGAGACGTGGTCACAGGTACTCTACTTGTACATTCCTTGCCAGCTAGAGTACTTTTTGATTCAGGAGCATCGCATTGTTTCTTGTCTGAGCATTTCACAAATACACACTCAATACCACATGAACCACTAACCAAGGGATGGGAAATTCATACGGGTAATGGCATCATAATATCTAGTCGAGAATGTAGATTATGCCCGGTTGTAGTGTGTGGCAGGGAATTCTATGCGAATTTCCTCCTAATTGGGACAGGCAGTTACGACGCAATTCTCGGGATAGATTGGATGAGCACTTTCCATGCAGTTATCGACTGTCGGGCAAGGAAGGTGATCTTCCGCATCCCCAATCACCCGGAGTTTATTTTCGAGGGCGGAAGCGAATCTTTGGAGCCAGCTAAGTATAGAGCCAAGCCCAAGGAACTGACAGCTATGGAGGTTGATAAGAGCCCGGCCCCAGAAATTGTTCGGGATTTTCTAGACGTATTTCCTGAAGATCTACCAGGTCTACCACCTCCTCGAATTTTGGAGTTCTCAATCGACTTGACTCCAGGTACAGCCCCAGTATCCAGAGCTCCATACAGAATGGCACCAGTTGAATTGGCGGAATTGAAGAAGCAGGTTGAAGAACTATTGGAGAAAGGATTCATTCGGCCAAGCGCTTCACCGTGGGGTGCACCAGTTCTATTAGTAAAGAAGAAGGATGGATCGTTGCGAATGTGCATAGATTACCGGGAGCTGAACAAGGTGACAATAAAGAACAAGTACCCAATCCCGCGTATCGATGACCTATTCGATCAACTAAGTGGAGCCAAGGTTTTCTCGAAGTTGGATCTCCGTTCTGGATATCATCAAATCAGAGTAGCAACCGAGGATGTATGCAAGACGGCTTTCAGGACCCGATACGGACATTACGAATTCCTTGTGATGCCGTTCGGTGTTACCAATGCCCCAGCAATATTCATGGATTTAATGAACAGGGTGTTCGCAAAATACTTGGACACGTTTGTCGTTGTGTTTATCGACGACATACTTGTCTATTCAAAGACCCGAGAAGAGCATGCTGAGCATTTGCGCACGGTATTGCAGGTTCTTCGGGAAGAGAAGTTGTACGCGAAGCTAAGCAAGTGTGAATTCTGGCTTGACAAGGTTCAGTTTTTAGGACATATTGTTTCGGGCGAAGGCATCTCAGTGGACCCGGCAAAGATAGAATCTGTCAGAGATTGGCCGACGCCGAAATCAGTGGCCGAGATCAGGAGTTTTCTGGGATTAGCAGGCTATTATCGGAGATTCGTCCAAGATTTCTCAAGAATCGCAGAACCATTGACACGGCTGACACGGAAGGACGTGCCGTTTACATGGACAGAAGAGTGCACTCAGGCATTCGACACTCTGAAGCAGAAGTTAACCACAGCACCTATACTTACAGTACCAGATAATTCCGGTGGTTTGGTGATACACAGTGATGCCTCAGGGAAGGGTTTAGGCTGTGTTTTGATGCAGCACGGCCGAGTGGTTGCTTACGCCTCTCGACAATTGAGAAACCACGAGAAGAACTACCCTACACATGACTTGGAGTTGGCTGCGGTAGTCTTTGCGTTGAAGATTTGGAGGCACTATCTATTAGGAGAAAAAGTGGAGGTATACACCGATCACAAAAGTTTGAAGTATGTTTTCACTCAGAAGGAACTGAACATGAGGCAGCGCCGATGGCTAGAGCTAATGGCAGACTATGACTTGGACCTTCAGTATCACCCGGGGAAGGTCAATGTTGTACCAGACGCACTCAGTCGCAAACCAGCGGTCATGATGTTGACCGATCAGAGGAGTATTATTGAGGATTTCCAGAGACTTGAACTTGAGGTCGTTACTCCGAACGCACTCAGTCAATTTTGGCAACTACAGGTGCAATCTTCCCTGGTGGATCGCATCAAGATTGCACAAGCGGATGATCCTCGATTACAAAAGTTCAGAGAGCAAGTGGAAGCTGGATTGAGAACGGATTTGATTATACATGAAGATGGCTCTCTGAGATTCGGTAACAGACTCTGCGTACCTAAGGGAGACGTACGAGAAGAAGTTTTGGCTGAAGCACACAGTTCAGCTTATTCTGTGCATCCAGGAGGTACAAAAATGTATCAGGACCTAAAGCAGCACTTTTGGTGGAACGGAATGAAGCGGGAAATCGCGAGGTTCGTATCCAGATGCTTGGTATGTCAGCAGGTGAAGGCGGAACATCAGAGAACAGCAGGATTACTACAACCATTGCCGATACCTGAATGGAAGTGGGAGCACATTACTATGGATTTTGTGACGGCCTTACCACGAAGCCCTAGAGGCAATAATGCTATTTGGGTTATCGTCGATCGCCTCACAAAGGTGGCACACTTCCTACCTTTCCGAGTGGGACAGTCGACAGAATCACTGGCAGAAAGATATATGCAGGAGATTGTGCGAATTCACGGTGTTCCAGTCAGCATTGTGTCCGACCGGGACACGAGATTCTTGTCACACTTTTGGAAGAGCTTACAGGAAAGTTTGGGAACCCGCCTCAAATTCAGCACAGCTTATCACCCACAGACGGATGGACAATCCGAGCGTACAATTCAGACGCTCGAGGATATGTTGAGAGCCTGTATGTTGGACTTTCAGGGTTCCTGGGAGGACCATCTGCACCTAGTCGAGTTTTCTTACAACAATAGTTATCAGGCTAGTATTCAGATGGCTCCTTTTGAAGCGCTATATGGACGGAAGTGTCGATCCCCAGTATGCTGGGATGATGTGGGAGAACGAAGATTACTGGGCCCCGAACTCATTGTTCAGACAGTCGACAAGGTTCAAATGATCAGACAACGTATTAAGACGGCTCAAGATCGACAGAAGAGTTGGGCAGATACCAGCAGAAGGGCACTTGAGTTCGAAGTCGGAGATCATGTGTTCTTAAAGATTTCACCTACTCGTGGAGTTATCAGGTTCGGAAGTCGAGGAAAGCTTAGTCCCCGTTTTATCGGACCCTTCGAGGTGCTAGAGCGAGTAGGAGAGGTGGCCTATCGATTGGCCTTGCCTCCATCGCTAGCTGGTGTGCACAATACCTTTCACGTGTCACAATTGCGGCGTTACGTTCGAGATGAGAGCCATGTTCTGGACCATTCAGAACTAGTTTTGGGAACCGATCTGTCATACGAGGAGCAGCCTACTACCATCCTCGACCGCAGAGAGAAAGTGCTGAAGAATAAGGTCATTCCGTTAGTCCGAGTGTCTTGGGGCGGTCGTTCCCCAGGAGAATCCACCTGGGAGCGGGAGGAAGACATCCGTGATCATTATCCACATCTTTTTGTTTAGTACATTGTACTCTTGTATCTTTGTTAAATTTCGAGGACGAAATTTTGTTAAGGGGGGTATGATGTAAATCCCCGTTCCCTTTCTACATGAAATCTTCTATTTTCTGAATTCTGGTGATTAACTTATTCTTGACTCCATATATTTTTAGTTGGTTGTTTAAACCCTATTTTTTTTCAGCTCTTTTGGAATTATAGTCCAAACCCTAAAAGCTAAAACCTAAGATTTAAAACCCAAAATAAAAAAAAATATTAACACACTATTAAACCCTCAGCCCACATCCCATTTTTTTAATTCATTTTAAATATAGCCGGCCCTCTCTTTTTCCCTCAGCCCATTCAAATCATTTTTGAATTTCCCAACCCATTTCCTTTACAGCCCACTTCTTTGGGAATTAATTGTTTTTCTTTTTTTTATAAACCGGCCCGTTTCTTTCTGAAGCCCACGAGATTTTTAAAGGAAAATGAATTCTTTGGGCGGCCCACTCCCTACAGCCCGTGCCCGTTTCTCCTCTTCAAGACCCGACCCGACCTTCACTGTTCTTCTTCCCTCTTCAATTGAAATCCCAACGGCTACACCCACGTAACGCGCGCGAGACCCGCCTCCTCCGCCGTCGCCCACGCCCTCGCCCTGCCGTTGCCCCCACGTGGTCAATCTCGTCGCCCTCATCTCTCTTACTCACCAACTCCATCACAAAACAAATTCCTCACCTCTCTCCTCTACTTTCACCGAGCCACAAATCTCCCATAACCCACTGCGACCTCCACCTCCGACGACGACGACGACAATCCCTCGGCAACCTTCAACCACTCCTCTTCCACCAGCCCCCTCCACGACTTCACCATTCTTCTAACCGAGCCCTCTCGATTATCCCCTGCACACTACCATCTCAGCCGAGCTCGAGTCATCACCTATACCCTCGACGCCGGCGAACTCCCCACCACATCGCCGACCTCCCCACAACATCCACACCCTCAGCATCACCCTCACCTCTCCAGACCCGACCCCCACATCTCTCCATCTCTCCAAATCTCAAAACCCATTTCTATTTTCCCTCACTGTGAGCTGCTCCGTACTCGCTGCCGGAGCGACGCCGTCGACCGTCGGCAACTCCATTACACTCGCTGTGAATCATCAAACATCCATCAACGTCTAGTGGCTGTGCAGACGACTCCGGGAACTCCGACGTATAACCCGTTCTCGATCGGGGCTCGCGCGAATAGATTCCACGGCGTACAACGCGTGTTCGCTGCATCGTTGCTGCCGTGTGATCCCGAGTCATCTTCCAGGCAAGTGTTTACTTGCTTCATGCTAAATTATTAGTGGTACAACCCTAAAATCATATGAATTGAAACTTACCGAATAACTAAATGCATTGTGACGTATGTGTTCGATGTATAATCCCAATGGAAACATTTGTCTAATTTGACGGTAACCTATACGTACTGTAGGCCCTTATAATGATGAATATTCTGTAAGAAATTCGCTGGAAAATACGATTGTTAATAACGAAAATCGATACCCCCAAACATGTCGTTAAAACTAGAATTTCCTCGCAACTGAAAACGAATAAATACACCATAAATCATACACATATTGGAAAGATGCGTTCGAGGGCTTAATTCGAAGCCGACTCGACGAGCTTTAACCCGATGTAGAATTTTAATGATTTCTGTTCTGAAACCTTGAAGATAATTGGATCGGAACGCGACTCTGGACTGCAGTCCAGAGCGTTTTTGATTGGTGTGTTCTGTCTAAAATCCTGCGTCCCAGTATTTCCTGAAATCGCATGGTACGGAACTTTACAGTAGTTATAAGATATACCTGTTAGTGAAAGAAAACAAGTGGTCTCTTTCCGATTTATCGCAGTTTGTTATTTTAAACTTATTTTAAAAAGGCAGAACGTAAAGCTGTTCAGAACACTTTCTGAAACGACATTTGAGATTGAACTGTGTATAACTTCCAACGCACAGATGCGACTGAGGCTCCGTCTATTGCGTTGGATACTTTATTGAAAACCCTAAATTTCATCTAACTGTGACATCGCTAAATTCTGAGCCCAACTGGGTGCAATTCGTGTTGCGAAACGGATGTTCAGTTCTGAAATTGAAATTCCAGCCGTGAACACTTAAACGGAAACAGTCATATCTTGAAAACCGAAACTCCGATCGAACTGAAACAAAATTTGATGAATTCCTGACTGATTGTTCTATATATCTTACCTACATCATATTTGCTGAATTCGTAACATATTAATTTGTGTAATTCATTTTGGTTCGTGACATACATATTAATTCATAACATACCGAGCTTATATGGTAGTTTACAATACATATATCATATCCTTGTCATATATACAGTGTTAGTGCGTGTGGACATTGCATTATCGTGCGTGATAGATGTTAGTTTAGGAGTGACCAGTATACCAATGGAAAGTGAACATTCATGACAGTGATTGATACAGTGGATGGTGTTGAAACCGTGTCGTTGGTATACTTGTACACAACTAGACCAATATCATAAAAAGTGTAACCTGGGGAAAAAGGGGAAATCCAAGTGGAAAGAGTATCGTATTTAGTGGGACCGTGATTAGAGGATGATCATTCGAACTGTGATACTTATACGTGTAGTACAGGATCTAGCGATCCGGCTGACAGGGTTATGTCCCGGGCATGTGGGCCGTTGTCTCGGGTATGTACGAGACTCCTGTTAAACATGATCCTCCTTCCACTATGTGATTTCAAACATGACTTAGAGACCGATAGGGACACATAACATATTCTGCATCATACTGTGATATAGTGTTTACCTGCATTATTCTCATACCAGTAATACCTCATTTACCTGTTTCATCTGCTTATAATAATATTATTATTTGTGTCGCTCTGACGACCTGAGTATGCATGCTCAGATTCCGCGCGAGGACCGGCACCGGAGACGGATCTATCCTTCGAGTTCACGGAGATATAGTTTGGTGTACCTTCTTCATTTATTGCTTTCCATAAAAGAGATTGTGAGATCAAACTTGGTTAGTTATTGTTCTTATTATCTGTAATTTGTGAACAATGGGATTTTAATGTAATAAATTAGTGATGTGATTCCTTTAATACTGTGCTTTAATTACTGATTACCATGTAGTGCTAGAAGCCGAAGTGCGACTACGGCAGGATGATTCCTTGACCGTAGGAGCATGGCTGGCCTAGTCATCCCTCGTTTTCCGTATTTTGGGAAGCGGGGCGTGACTGTCTTCTTCCAAACCATAGGCAGGTGCCGAAAGGTAGGAATGAAGAAAACCAATTAGCCTAAGTAGGGTGTACAGAAGGTAATAGCTAAAGACAAAATAAAGGGATTAGAAAGATGGCAAAGTAAATTGCGACTGTTATCATTCACGACCAAAACACGTACTTCATCGCCACTCCTATTTCACCTTTGCATTTTTCCCCAGTTCGGGAGAAATAGAATAAGATATTATTCAGTTGTCTTTTATCATCACCTTCTCTCAAGTTGCGAGTACTCCTAGGATTAGGAGAGTACACCCATTATGCTTACTGGATAGTCTTCTTCCAAACCATAGGCTGGTGTCGAATGGTAGGGAAGGAAGAAAACCATTTATCCTAACGATGGTGTACAGAAGGTAATGAATAAAGACAAATAAAGGGATTTGGAGAGATGGCAAAGAGATATACGGTTAAAGTCATGAATTGGATTATGGAAGAGGCATTACTGGGAATACCAGGATACCCTTACGAAACATTTTCGTGTTTCAGTTTAACTGTGCATTGTTAATTGTAAACTGATTTCCCAATTAGACCCTTGCTCCATGGTATGTATTTACCAGGCTTCATTCTCATATCTGTATAGTTTTACAGATGATGAGTGGGAGTAAGTTATTGGGAATTAGGTGATCATCCTCATTATATCGGAATTCGTTGTAATTGGTGATATTTGAGGAAATCGCCCGAGTACAGTTTTTCAACCTACGACGCATAAGGTTTTGAGGTATTCAACTCAGCGGACTTATACAGAGTATTGTATGTTGTCCAGTGTCTGTCAGGACAAAGGGGTAGGTCCTCGTACTATGTTCTGTTTACTTATGACTTCTCTAGTTTTTAGACAAGTGTTTCGTAGAAATACAATGTCTAAGTTTTGAGAAGTTGTGGGTATAAGAATAAAGTAGAGAACCAAGTGTCGCAAGTATCGGGATTCTTCAAAGAGATCGAAGATGTAGATTCTTGTGATTGGTATTCAGATGAAAGTAATGGTTTTGAGAAACTTGTTTCTCTTTCGGGTTACTCATAAATGGATGTATTCCTGAGTTGAGTAATGCTGATTAGACTCTCTCCATTAAGTTGATATGCACTGGAGACAGCTGCATGGTTTGAATCTGGTTCCAATTAAATTAGTGCCTCTATTTCTATATTGTATATAGAATGGTTCATATCTTAACAATGTTAAGGTAAGGGGAGTTGTCCAGCTTATGCTTAAAACCAGATACTGGATAACTCAAGGCACGTTTCTGTAATGGCAGTTTGTGGGTTGATCCTGGCTTTGACGAGGGTTGATTTTCTACCATCTGGAAGATCAATAGTGATATTGTTCTTGACTCGCCACAGTTTTAGTAAAATGGATTTTTTTCAGAAAACAGAAGTGGGAGTATGGTAGAACTGGAAGTGATTCCAGAACCGCAAACGATTACGGAAAATTTAATAGGACCTATATATTCAATCAGGTTTGACATTCCAATAACCACTCCGCAGACATGGTGGGTAACCTCAGACACCCGAGAGGTACTCCGGTAGCCTCAAGGACTGTGACAGGGAGGTTCTAGTTACCCAGACTTGACACTACTGTTGTTCCAGACTATGAGACCCGGCAGAAGGATAAGTATAGCGTCATTCTAAACTAGTTTTAGAAATACACGTATATATTATTCTGCCAGAGGGTTGTCGTAGTCAGTGGGAACAGCGGAAGCATAGTGGGCAAGTAGGTTATGTCTATTTATAGGCTTGAGCAGATATAGCGGAGATAAGATCATCTAATTTTGATGTAACAGTCATGGCTTTGACTTCATCAGAATAGGGGATGGATCTGTTGAGAAGGTAGTAGGGTGTGATGTCCTGCTATTTGGATGACATACACAGATTAGGAAGTAAAATTCCTATACTACGATCAGGTTGTACTTTGGTCGTCACACAGTTGTTTCTCCAGACAGGATATGGATATAATATCTGACATTATGGTTTCTAGATCTATGGTTTTAGATCTAGATTTGGGTAGTTTCCCAATGCGAGTACTTTGACAGTATTCTAATGGTATTTAGAATAAATGACTCCTGGCATGGTGGTGTACCAACAAATGATGGAGTCACCCTCTCTAAAGGTGTCTTACAGACTAAAGGAGAGAGGGATGCGCATGATTGGCAGATCACTTGCTTAGGCAATTGAGTCAATCATGAGATGTCAAGTACCACACCAGATGTTGTTTTTGCACTAGATACGATAAGTTTATATTAATCCAATCCTGGAGAAACATAAGGAAGCAGTTTTAGAACATAAGTGCATGTTCTACGGATTTGATGACAACAGCCTCCTTTAGGAAACGGTTATCATTTCAGGCTTCCAAGGTGACATGGATGACAGATTGATTGTCAGAGTTATAGTTTTTCCTCTGACGAGGGACAGTATTATGGACAGGTGGTCCAAGAGGATACTGTGGGAGGCATGGTGCTGGATACTGATTAGGTTCAGTGATCACTACAGTCTAAGAAGTTTGGATTTGGAGTTCATTTATGAACTAGGTCCAATCAGATATCCAGACATATTCTAAGACAGGTATTACTCGATTCGGGAGATGGCTTTCTCCGCGAACTTGAGATTAAAAGAGACATAGAAAGAAATATCAGAGCGGATCCACTCATTGAGGCTATTTCTCGAACACAAGAGTTTTACAAACTAGCTTTGTGAAACTGATTAGTAAAGGAGTTGGGTGTTCGGTATCACACGGGCTGTGAGTATGCGACATCGCAATAATTAGCCTTAAGTGCAAGTGGGAGATTGTTGGATATAGTGCCCTCAAAGTCAATTATTGGATCGCAGGTACTTGATTGCAATAATTGAGGCAGGACCTATACCGATATGACAGTCTTGCTCGAGATGATAGTATGCTATCTGGTTTGTCTTTATCATCGTATACATGCTTTAGTTCACTATTGCATGATGATAGAGCCCATAGGATTCTTGCTTGACTACCATCAGTATGATGGCGATCATATATGTGGGAGCTGGGGTCTGTAAGCACATCCTTAAAGTGTCCCTAGTCGTGGGAGTTTCGAGACAGGGCATCGATGCTCCAGAGTAGACTAGTGTATACAGTCGAGACCCCGACGAGAGGCGATGGCCGGTCTCACAAGCCATTGGTGTCAGTTGGTTCACCTAAGATGTATACAGGTGCTCATTGGGTTATGAGTGCACCGGACAGGACTCGCCGGGAACATGCTAGCTGGTATTATACATATCGTCGGATAGCAGTTCCCTGGTGACATGTGTACAGGTTGTAGGGTTCCTAGGCACTCTAATGAGGTCTCACAAGGTATCAACCATGCCAATTTCAAATTTTACAAGTGCCGAGAAACCCTAATACGGATCGTTAACTAGAAATTTAGGCGAAACAAGCAACTAGTTAACAATTTAACTAAAAGAACGGAAATACAACCTTTGTAGATCCGGTCCTCCACCTCCATAGCTCCGCAATGAAGTCTCCTCGCTGTCCAAATGGAAATCCGGGCTCTAGCGTCGGCTTCATCGGAGAAATGGGCGGGCAAGGTCGTCGGCTTCGTGCCGAAGATGATCTACATCGAGGCATCACAAGATCAAGCTCCCACTTCACCAAGTCATAAAACTTGTGAAGAAAACACCCTATACTACTTGGCAAGAGATAGAGGATGAAGAAATAGGAAGTGGGTTCACTTTAGAATTGGATTTCTCACTCATTTCATCAAGTCACCATTGATGAAGTCATGCTTTCTTCATTGAAGAAGATGAAGAAGAAGAAGAAAGAATATTATCATAAGTTCTTTTCAAAAACTAAATAAAATCCACACTTATCATATCTTAACCAAGGTCAAGTGTAGAGAGTTAACTTGAGTTAGGTTGAATGGTTAGGGTTAGAGAAGAAGACAAGAATGGTTGCATTGGTCAAAGCTTCATGAAGCTTCAACAAGCTTCATGAAAGAATGAAAGAAACCATTTTTGTTTTTCTTTTATCTATTTCTCAAAAATGAATAGATAAATAAATAAATGAATAAAACCAAAACCCTAACCATTAACATAACAATGATATAAGTCTTTACACAAACCCTAGCTATCATGTATCATCAAACATGATACAATCAAGTGCACAAAAAAATATATCACATATACGATGTGCACATGCGAGTGAGAAAATCCATCTTAAGTGAACCGATACAAGTTAATGCAAAGCAATATATCAAATATATAATTATGCATTAAATCATTAAATCAACACTTGATTTAATGATCCGGTCATATCGCATATAACCGACTAATATCAATAGTAACAACTTATCGAATCAACACTTGATCCGATAACTCGGCTATATCGCATATAACCGATCAATGTTACATATCGCGAGAATCAAATAAAGTATCACATACTGGTATTATTCTCGGTCCCGCACATATCTCATATGCGCTCCTATTTCGCTTCGCTTGAGCCAGGAAACCTCTGTGTAGGACTCTAAAGACTCGTCAATACGCCGGCAGCAGATGATGATCATATCAAGCACCCACAAGCCGCAAGCGGTCTGCTAAACATAACGGCCACCCGGGTATTGAGCGATCAGAAGATCGACGAGCAAGCCCGCTCACACTCCTGTGAATCCAACCAGTAACACTTACCGTACAGTCCGGTCTGATCGTCTGATATGTCGCATATCTCGCCTAGGGGTGGTAAACGTCAGACCCCAATAGCTCGATAAGTCGTGTCGATATGAGGTCTATAACAGTTCGAGAAACTACAGGTAACACTTACCAGTAATTCTCAGCAACCCTGGCCAGGGATTTCCGGTTATAGCCAATCGAACACAGCGCAACATCAACCACCTATACCGGGAGAGACGAATCCCCTCCTATCGCTCATTGCCTCCATGTGATTCGGGACTGTACCCAAAAACCACCGTTTTGCACGCCCTCTTGGATGCGGTAAGGTAGAAATCAAAGCACAGTGGGAACCACACAAGACTCTATGACAATCTCGGGTCAACAGACTACTCTGTACCAGTGTCACCAGAGAACTGCCATCTGACGTAAGGTATAATACCATCTGGGAGTTCTCGGCGAGTCCGTCCAGTGTACCCAGTCTCCACTGAGCACCCGTATATCATCTCTGATGTCAAACACCAATGGATATGGGATCATCCATCGCCCATCTGTATGGGTCGAGAAGGTATACGCTAGTCTACTCTGGTATATCGATGCCCCGTCTCGATACACCCACGACTAGGGACCTTGAAGGATGTACTTATGGACTACCATGTCCCCACTAGTATGATCCGCATCATAGTCCAGGTAGTCAAGTACACATCCTAAGGGCTTCACCAACATGTAACAGAGAGACAATCAGTATACACGTTAAGGTAAAGAGTAACCAGATAGCATACTATCATGTCGAGCAAGAAAGTCCTCCCTATATATGTCCAAGCATCCACTACAATATACATCCTATGTATAGCAATGGCCTCTAGGGCATACATATAACTAACACAGGTTAGTTCATCGACCTGAAGTCGTCATTTGTCTCGTGTGTGTTCCCACTGTGCTTTGATTTCTATCCTACCACGGCTCAAAGGAGTCGTGCAAACAGGTCTTTTTTAGGTACAGTCCCGAGCCACATGGAGGCAAGTGAGCGGATCGGCAGGGGATTCGTCTCTCCCGGTATTGGGGGTGAGATCGCGCTGTGTCTAGAAGAGCCATTACACAAAGCCCTCGGCCGAGGCAGGAGATTTACTGGTAGGTACTGCAGTAGTATCTCAGGGTGTTCTGGACCACTCTCTGACACGACTTATACCGCTAATAGGGGTCTGACGTTACAAGCCCCCTAGGCAGATATGCGATACTCATAGACGAACGGACCGGACTGTATGTATATTGTCACTGTTAGGCTCAGTAGGGTTTAGGGATGAGTTTGCTCGTCAGCTTCCCTTCCAATCAATACATAGGCAAACGTTACGTACAGCTCGTACCTCTGACGTGCTAGTGGTTATACCCAGTGCCAGTGTGTTGATGAGTCATTAGAGTCCCCCACAGACAATTTCCCAAGTTCGGGAGAAACATTGTAGAGGCCGTATGGTTTTATGGCAAGGTTCGGAAAATGCACGTGCGTTTTCGCACGTGTCATATTTCAGGCAGATAATACTGGTCGGCTTTGGTTTAAGCCGGATCCAAGTATTATACTGTGTAGATATAATATCTTTGTCTCAGTTGCATTTGTATTCGGTCATAATACAAATGCGGGTATGTTTATACTGATACGGGGTTATCTTGAAATTCGTTTCAGGATCACTTTTGGAAGTTGCCAGTTTCCAGTTTTCTATCACCCGTCTTTAACGTTCGGTTAAAGACGGATCTTTTCTTGAGATGGGTGTGGAAGCTTCTAGATGATGACTAGGATGGTGAGGTGTTATGTGACTCATTAGTGCATTTAATGATTCATTTAATGCAAGGGTGACTAGGTTTATGTTCATTGGTTTGCTTTTAATGTGTTCATACAAGGTGTATTATGAATCATCCTTTCTCATTTATTGTTGTGGTCACCCCCCCTCTCCTACACTCACCTCCCTCTTCCTATATGATGGCCGGCCCCCTCCCCTCCTCTACACACTCTCTCACTTGTTAATTAAAAAGATTATAATAGTTTGGATTCATGGAAATTAGATAGCCTCATTTCTCATTTCACCCGATCCAAAAGGCAACTTCATTAACCGTTCGTCCATAGCTTTGGATGTAACGAGACAAAGTGTTCTACTCATTCTCTACATCAATCTTGGTCATCTCTTTTAGCAAACTTGATGATCGAGTTGCCTCGGTTCAGAGGCGGAAGCCCGTTTAAAGATCCGTCGACGTGGTGCCACCTGGATGAGAAGACTAGAGATTCAGGAGATCGGAGCAGCCGCAACAAAGCGTGGGATGATGGTGGAAGACCGAAGGACTCGGATCGTTCGGTATAACATTTCTACCCACTTTGTAGTTTGTTAGTTTAGCTTTAATGGCAGATCCGGGTTATAGTACGCGATAGCGCCAGTTGTAAAAAGTTTTTGTTCCGCATTTGGCGTCTGTTAGACGGCCGGGGCGCTACCGTGGACTAACAGTTAGTTTTTTAGTTTTTGTTTTGCAAAGATCCTCTAGTTCTAGTCCATGTTACCTTGTGTTAAAAAAACATTTTTTACCTATTCCGCCTCCCCGTAAGCACCGGGGTGGGTAACGTGGACTTACAAGACCTTGCACTGCTGAACCAAAGTATCAGAGTTCAAATCCCATCAGCTATATTATTTTTTAATATTGTTTTCTTTTAATATTTTAGAATCTCAAAGGTCTACACGTGCTAAACCCGTAAAACCAAAAGTCACACTAAAAACAAATTGTCCCAGGAGAATAACCAAATGTCGATGGACACGAGGCGACGCCGACTCGGGCCGGCGGCGCCGGTCCAACCGAGTTGGATCGCCGAGTTCTCTTCTGAACTCCTGTGCCTCTTTGCCTTCTTGAAACCCCTGTCATGTTTAATTTTCCTGAATTAGTACAGAGAATTAAAAATCCAATTAAAACCCTTTTTAATACAAAATTTAATACAATTTTCTCACACCCTTTCATCTAACCCTAACCCTAATTTTTTCCTATAAATACCACTCCATTCTGCACACCCCTCACTCACAAACTCTGTCCAAACTCTTAAGAAAAATCTCTAAATTTTTGTGTACAAGTGGAGTTAGCGAAGGACGAAACTCTGGCGAACTTCCGACGACGGCCCTAGGAGCTCCCGGCGACGAAACGACGCACCGAAACCTACTTCCACTCCCCCTTCCTCTTTTCTAAGCTAAATTCCAGTAGGTCCCTCCTCCCTCTCCTCTTTTCTATTCTTAAAACATGTATTTCTAAAACCCGACGGAAGCGGAGTTAATCCGACTTCCGATTTGGTTTTTCTTAAAATTCCACCTTTTTCTTAAATACAAACATATCAAACCCTCACATCTTGACTATTAAACATTAACAAAATATCATGAACACGTTCCATAGCAAAATGTTTCATATTGTAATTTTATGGTACTTTTTCAGTAAAATACCATGTAGTTTAGTTTTGACATTAAACGTCATATTTCTTACTATACCATTAAATAAATCATGAAGTAATGACCTACCTCCTCACAACACTCATATGCAATATAGCACGATATTTCTTGGGAAACTAGAATACGGAAATACGATTCTTACAAATAAATACCATAAACTGCAAAACCTTTTTCTACAAGATTATGTATTTTAAACAAATCTTTGCAAAGCGCCGCTATAACCCATTTCGGGGAACCCGTTCGGGATGGTGCGGATTATCACACATCCTCGGTCTTAGTAGTGCGAGATGCAAACCTCCGCAAGCAGTATTCGGTCTCGAAAGATTTAAAATACAAATATCTTAAGAAACGTGATTTTTAGATAAATAATAAATTTAATTATTTTATAAATATTTATATATGTATTATCAAAATATCTATTTTTGATAAATATTCTAACTTTTCTAAATCAAAAGGAATCATTTTACATGAAAATACCACGCAATTCCATACAAGTTCAATACTTTATAATTAAATACCATGTATTATGAAATTAGGTTTTATTCACTAGAAATGTCACAATGATAAAATCTACATTTATGAAAACTTTACAAATGATAATAAAATACTTGAGGTGTATTTTGAAAACTGTACAAATTATTTTTACACAAAAGCCCCTCTAATTTTATAAATTACAATACAGACCCTAGTAAATATAGATTTAAGCGGGACCGGTCTCTTGAGCCTCAGGGAGCCGGAGATATGGGTGCTTGCCTATTTAAGGTAGACAACTTAACAAACGGTGTTATCAACACGGTAATCATCTTTGAAAAAGACACAAATCCTGCCGCTCATATGCAGCGGTTACCGATAACATCAAAACCTAATTTAGGATTTCAATTTCTTATCTAATTGTTCTGACTCAGACTGGGTCTCATTATAAATAATCTGATTTGAATATGATTCAAGTACAAACTACAATTCAATATGAATCCATGAATCTATATAATCAATCTGTTCCATTTATTCAATCTGTATTGACTGAACCGAACCATGGATATACCTTACATTTACACGATTCTCCAGTTACATCCATTTACCGATATCATGGTTTCGGCAAGTCATCCATCTATAAAAGACAATACAATTTATAATATAATACAACAATACAATCAAGACATCGCGGGGTTTTAAAGGGGTAGATTGGTGTGGAAGGTGTTAGAAATGGCACGAGACTGCAAGATTTAAGACACCTAACCTGAATTCATTTACTATTGTACCATGGCATAAACGGTTCCTTGTACTCCATTTGCCTTTAGTCTCTGGCATATAGAGACATCTCTTGTATACACTGGCCTCTTCTGTACCAAGCTACAAACAACAGCGTTAACCATATAATGCAACTTTAAAAGCTGCATTCTCTCTCTGTCTATTCTATTCCTCTCTTATCTTTGGGACTTATCGAGCAATTGTTCATTGACGACATTCTCTTTCTTCTTCTTCAAATGTCGTCTGGTGATTTGGACCTTCAGGAGATCGGCCTACCAGCGAGGACTTAGATCAGCTAGCCTACGACCCAGAGCATTAGATTCATTGTACACATTTCATTTCAGTACTTTCCATTTCTGTTCTTCCACTGTTTAGGCATTTCTTTCATTCAGATGTATTTACTTTTCCATGCATTGTACAAAAGAATGTTAATATATAAAGTTAATGTTCATTACATTTGTCTCTTGGGTATATTTCTTTTATATTGCTTAGATACGCTCAGCGTGTTTACTTCTGAGTAAATACATAGTGGCCTCGTTGTGTCCCCTTCGCCGTACACCGGGAAGCGGGGCGTGACAGAAGGACGAACAGCGGTCTGTCACTTCAGCGGGACCAATGGATTACCGGCTGGGACGACATCCTTGTTTTCAAGTAGCAGCTGCCTCTCCTCCCTGATAACAGCACCTGTCACATGCTGGTACCACGAGACGTAGGCATTCGAGGCTTTTGGCACGTAGCTCGACTCACTAATAAGGAAATGGGACCCCGTATTTAATCGCATAAAATGATGCATTGCGCTGCGAATACCCTCCCCTGTAATAAAAGGCTCAACTAAGAACGCCTCAAGAGGAACGCCTTGATTATAACCCAATTGTTGGGCAAAACGATGCGGGTTGTACCTCATAAACAGCACTGAGGTGTTCTGTCTAAATACTAGGAAGCCCAGTCTGATCGAATACAGGTGCATAACCTCCCGAACCCTCAACGCAGAAGCCCCGTCCTTGAAAGTATTATGCAACGGTTGGACCGCCTTGGAAGATTCTTTGCCGATAGTCAGGACTCTATCGACAAAGGTCATACTGTCCCTAACCATGAGTGGGCGAAGGAGCAGTCGTCGAGCCTCTTGCTATGATGGATCTGAAGCGGAAGCGTTAACTAGATGCATGACCCGGGGGAAGTTGTAGCCTTCGTAGAATCGGGGACGTTTATGAACACCAAAGGCGCCCAGCACGTGCATCTCGATCCATGATGTGAAGTAATGCAATGGGAGATACACAGGCTTTACCCCCGGTTGAGTGGTGTCAGCAGCTAGGCTCAGGCCATGATATAAATGAGCCAACCCCGCAATCCCAACGGCCACGCGCGTACCCGTAACGATGCGATGAGCCGCATAAAAACAGATGGCCTCATGTAGCGGGGTGCGTCGGAAGCTAAAACCAACTCAGCCACATGCCAATAAATCCCAGAAAGAACGTCTCTTCGTCAACATCCGGGGCAGTAATCTCTGCAAAGGGGATGACTGGAGTATCCGAAATAAAGAATTTCTTTAAATCCACTTCCGTAATCGGCAAGTTATCCGAACCGAACCCGAACGGGTCGTCAAGTTTGGCGAATTTTACAGCCTGTTTGGTGGCGAAGACATACACGTGCCCGCCAGACTCCAGGAATAAACTCTCGTACATGTTCAACACCTTAATCAAGCTTGGGATCTGATGTTGAACGGCATTCTGTGGAGTAAGGCCCATTACCAATGGTTTGGTGGCGAAGACATACACGTCGGGGGGAAGTAGCTCCTCATAGTGCTCCCCTCTGATAGGTAGGCCGGAGATCTCCGCAAACTCCTCCAATGAAATTGAAACCTTCCGATCTGATAGGAGAAAGGTATGGGTCGGGATATTCCATTGTGCCAAAAAGGATTTGATCCACCGCATATGAGGAGTCTGCTAGTGAAAGAGGGACGCATAAATCTCGGGATGCAACCTGGTTTTTAATAACAACAATTTCTTGGCCAACAGGATATATTGGGCCCACTGTAAATAGCCGGTCGACTGACTGGGAGTCGTTCCTATCATATAAACTTGCCCTCAAGGATACGACTCTCCCTGGCAAATGCGTCACCCTAAAATATCAAAGGCCATCAGCGGCTGCACTGGTATTGAAGCCATGAAAAGCTGAAGACGACCTTCCGAGGTCCAGTTGGCCTCTTCTACTGTGAAGGTCACCGGTGGCGAATCAACATAATGGATCACCGGGACCGGCTCCGAAGGCGCTGCGTAAGTAAAACTACGTTGATCCCGAATAATTTGACTATACCATGACCCCGACAGATGAAGAGACTTTTGCTCTGGATCATGGTCCCGGATAAGTGCGAAGACTTCCCGATCTACGGGTGCGTCGGCAAAGGCACTCTTCGAACGAAAGAAAGGAAAAAAGGAATCGAAAGCCATAGTACCTGCATAAAAAGGGAAGGGTCATCTATTGACACAATGTTCAAGGCTTTAGTATTCTTTTACACTTAAATTTGTACTGCACCGCAGTTCAAAAAGAAAGGGACGAGGAGCCCCACAAATCAAGGTAACGCCTCATCAATGATGGGGCAGCCACTCATTAAAAATGAAATCCAAAAGGATTCTCAATTAATGAGAAAACATCATTAAACTCTGGTGTTGAACTCCCTCGAAAACTGTGTTCTGCAAACAGATTTCAAATCTGTCAAGAAAATTAAGAAGGGAATAAAATTCGCAAAATAATTTCTTTAAGAAATTCTTCAGAGCCAAGCTCTATAGAACAATGTGATAACATCCCAGAACTCCACTTGAGAGAGGGAATTAAATTCCAAATAACCTTCAAAAAACAAAATTTCTAACAGCGTAAAACCCTAAAAGATCTTTAAGATCTGTTATCTACTCAAGTAAAAAATTTCTTTTTTAGATCTCTATGAGATCATTACAAAAGAAGAGCAAAACTCTATTAATGGGTTAAAAAAACACTAAAACATGAAGAGATTCCTCAAATATTAGGACATGATCAAGGTTCTTACCAAAACTTTGACAGAGTTTTAACTCTAAAAGTGTTTCTTTGAACAGAGATCTGAGCTCTGAAAGGAGAATTAAATTCTCAAGATAGAAGAATATTAAAAAGAAGATGAACAGCAGCCATCTCAATGGCCAAAGACCCTATTCATAAAACTTTAAGAGAAGGTTCAACACCCTAGAAGATCGAACGGTGGAAAAGGTGCCACCGCTACACTCACGTGTGAGCCACGTGAGCGCAACGGTGGGGGGCATTTGTTTCCCCCAATAAAAGAGCAAGGCTTTGTTCAAAATTTAAGAAGCAGTGCCTCACGTGCCTTCCACGAGGGCGCCAGCGCCAGAGTTAAAAACTCTTATATTGACGCCGCACGTGCTCCTCACGTAGGCGCCAATGTGCAAAGCATATAAAGGAATTAAAACCTTAATTAGCACCCACGTGCACAACACGTGAGCGCCAGCGCCCAGGTAGAATTAAATTCTACTCTCTGTTAAACAAAGCCGTTGGATCAAAAATCCAACGGAGATGATAATGTTCCCGCCAAAATTTTCGGCCAAGAGCTATTTGTTCCCTTGTAACCCTTATAAAAAAGGAAGAGAGGAAAGAGAAAATGAATTCACAGTTGGACACACGTGAGCGCTCTGAACATAAACAAGCTAAAACCTACACTAGGGGTCACGTGTTAAACACGTGAGTTCTTTTGCCGCCTACATGCAAAGCATGTGAGCACCCCAATTTAAAATGTTCCTGTCAAATTCTAGAATTAAATTCTATTTGGGAAATATTTTCATATTCTTCCTTAAACTAGAAAGATCTTCTCTGTTAAATAGAGGACCCTTGAATCAAAGATCCAGCGGTGATCATATGGTAGAATAAAAATCTATCATAGGAAAATATTTTTCTAATCTTATAACAAGAATAAAATTCTATGTTAACAAGATATCCATATTAAGAAAATATATTTCTGATCTTGTTAAACTAAAAAGATTTGATAGAATAAAATACTAATCTTGTTAAAACTAACAAAATATTCATAATCTTGTTAAACAAACAAGAAATCTTCTTTGCTAAACAGAGAGCCTTTGGATTAAAAAATCCAACGGTGAATAAAATTCACCGATTGATCTAAAAGATCATGGATTCAATCATGATCTCGCGATGAGGGATTCTCTTAACAAATTGATTCTTATTCTTCTCGTATAAATTGGAGCCAAGAGAGGAAGAGAAAGACACATGGAAAGAGGGGAAGAAAAATACAGAGAGAATTTAATTCTCTAAAAAGAAGAAAAACCCCTCCCAAAAGCTCCCACAAAACTAAAAGAGAATTTAATTCTTAAACCAAGAGTTTAACTCTTCTCAAAGAACTTAGTTCTTCCTCTGGTTAAGATCTGCAGAAGCAGATCTCCCCACAAGTTGAGAATTTAATTCTTATCGGGGAAATTCTGTCATGCAGATTCAAAACCTAGGGAAAAGAACTGAGTTCACAAGAGTTTAACTCTTACAAAACATATGGGAATTTAATTCCTCTAAAACTATGGTTTAACCCTTTAAAAAAAATTTAATCCCTGCAAAGAACAAAAGGAGAACTTGATTTCTCAGAATCACAGAAGAACAGCCTGGTGATTCATTAGTGTTTAACACTATAATGAAACCTCACGTGTTTCCCACATGAGCACCTCTGATGAAAAAAATGGTTGAGACCGAGTCATGTGTTTCACACGTGAGTACTTAAAAGAAGAACTAGAAGTGCCTCCTAGAGCAGTCACGTGTTCCCACGTGACCCCCGAACAAGCACTTATACAGAAAAGGGAAGCGCTCACATTTTGAAGGAGACTCACGTGTTCGCACGTGAGTATCACAGGGTCCAAGTGCTTAGCACTTATAAATGAAAGAGGAATAAAATCCAAAGAACAGTTTCCATTTCGGGTGCCTCACGTGCTCACACGTGAGCCAAGTGCTCAGCACTTTTAAGAGAGAATAAACCTAAGGAAGCAGTGCCGAATTCTCAGGCGCCTTACGTGCCACATGTGGACGCTCCAAATTTCAGTGTTTAACACTGCTTTTGAGCCTCACATGGAAGCACGTAAGCACCGAACAGATATTAGTGTTTAACACTATAAGAGGCCAACCTCAGCCTAAATTAGCCAAGTCTCCCGAGGCCAAAACCCTTTTTGATCACCAATCAACCGAGCCCTCCTATGCTCAGGTTTCCCCAAATCAATCTTAGTTCCAAAGATGACTAATAATCTCCTAACATATGGTATCTAAAATGATGTTCATTCTACCATGATCTCTCCCCTCAATCTGGAATTTGGTTTAAGGGTACATCTCTCCACACCTCTGATATATGTCGTTGTAATTCTTCAACATCATCAGAGAGGTGGAAGGTCCTGACAACCAACAGCTCTTTGACGCACTCTCAAACCCATGAGCATATCCCTATGGACCGCAATGTCCTTAAACTAGCTACAGACCACAATGTCCTTAAACTAGCAATGGACCGCAATGTCCTTAAACTAAACTATCATCCCAAAAATGGTAACCTGTGGACCGTAATGTCCTTAAACTAGCTGTAGACCGCAACGTCCTTAAACTAAACTCTCATACCAAAAATGGTGATTTATGGACCGTAACGTCCTTGAACTAAAGCAATAGAACCCAAATGCTCTTTTGTTGGGTCAAAATGACCCCAAAATCCTGTTGACTAGATCTTAGTCTAAAATTAGACTAACGAATCCTCAACAAACATTTAAGTTGATTTTAATCCTAAACGAGATTAACGATCCTTAAATCAAACCAAACCCAAATCTAAGAAAATACGGATTTGAACTAATCCACGCTCTACGGGCGACAACACAAATTAGTCTCCGTATACAATCCACGGGCAACCAAAAATAAAACAAATACACATGACACGAAGTGAACATCTGGAGCAGGATAAAGTGGTTATCCACATGACACGAAGTGAACATCTGGATAAGGATAAAGTGGTTATCGCTACGCGGTAACGTAATTAACTGCAGGGGATTACGCCTGCAGGGAAGTGCGTTCCCACAATCAAAAAACCCATCACAACGAGGGGGAATCTGATGAAGTCCGCTACAACGGTCGCATCCATCCAAACCTCCGATACACAGTGCCATAAATCAACTTGGTATCTTCGGAGAGGTGGACAGATAAACCCAAATAGCATCTACCCCCAAATTCAAGCAAGACATTCGTCTTCCCCAGCTTTCGGCGGTAAACAGATTCTGACACACCCGGTGGGACCTTTTCCTCTTTCTACTCCACACTTCGTATGTCGTGTTCTTTCTGCGATCAAATAATCGCGCTATATATATTTGCGGTTGCCCTTAGGTGATGAGATACTGAAGCCGGCGTTTCGTCTCTATAAAGAATGGTGTTTGCTCCTACCCTAGCAACTCAGGCTCTGTCATATCCGATGGAGTCAAGTATGGGCCACTTGCAGCCTCAAATCTCTGCAATCCGACTCTTCAAGAAATCGACGGGCTTCTCTTTGGGTCGATACTCCCACCTCCCACCCTCGGAGCCTCAACGCCGATGAAAGAAGCCGAGAGGAAGTCTGTCTTCCACAGGTTGGTTCCCCAAGCTGCAACTTTGCCGACAGAATCAGTCTTCAAACAACTGACACCTACCAAGGACCAAGGTTAACGCAGGGGGCAGAATATTAATCTCTCAAAGGAAACAGGGGCCAGGCTCGGCAAAATCCTGAAGCTAATCAAATCCCGACCGCAAGAAACGGTCGACGTCGATATCGGCATCATACAAAACGAGCTGGGGCAGTTCTCCGTATAGTCTTGTTTTAACCCCAGTGGTGAATGTTGTTGTTCCAATCGGGAACATCTTCAAACTATTGCGAAGGGTCAGAAAAAATTCTCCCACCGCAATATTAAAGAAATCTCCGCAGCCCATGGAAATCCCATGAGAGCATACACCAGTTCGCTCCCTGAGACAACTTTCCTCATCTATATATAAGGTGTGGAAGCAGGTGAAGGGGACTCATCCCAAGATGGATTTTGATACAGCGGTTCCTCCCAAACCCAAAGCGGCTTTTCATAAAAAAGAGAGGCCTAATAAAGCTCAAGTGCCCAAAGCAAACTCCAAAGGCCAAAACTCCAAACACCCCAAGCCTGGGGGCATGGTAGTTCACATAGTCTATGTGGTGAATTCCAAAGACGAAGTTCGAGCTCCTACTAGCCACAGACCTCAAACTAGGTCCCTGACAAAAGTTCAACTGCAACGTGAAAAGGTGCAGGAGATGCTCGCTCAGGTGGCAGCAAACGCTAATCCATCGCCTAAGGAAAATCCCGAAGACGCACCTGAAGAAAGAGTAGAGAAGGAGTCGGATATTGATTTCCTAAAGCGCGCTCTGAAAAAGAGAGATGAAGAAGCGGCAGAAAAGTCCACTAAAATGAACCAGATAGCCCTTCTGATTCAAAATATGGCTGGAATGATGGTTCAATCGGAACCACTGGCAGATGAACCTCCGGTAGTCGGTCTTAAAGATAAGGATGGCATTTCAAATCCTTTGTAAACCTCATCAATGGCTGAAGAGGAAATAATTCCAAAAGCAAAACTGAACGAATATATCGCTCAGCAAATCAAAGCTCACTACGCCAGTGAAGCCGCAAATAGATCATTCAAGACTGGTCGACCGTAGCCGACGTGGTACAATTAAATACAGTACCCGCCAGAGTACACACTTCCAACGTTCCACATATACAAAGGAACTGGGAAACCTCGCCAGCACATTATGCGATTTAAATCCATGTGCGGCAATTCTGAAGGAAATGACATACTAATCCTCCGACAGTTCGTCAGCGGTCTGGCGGGCATCGCCTTCGAATGGTATGCGGAACTCCCAAATGATTTCGTGAAGAACTTCGACGAAATGGATATGCCCTTCTGTCATGGATCCGCTAATGAGAACGAACATACTACCGTGACGGCGCTAGTCAATGAAAGGGTTAGACCGAATGAGACATGGGTTCAATATGTTACCTGATGGCGAAATCTCAGGTGAAATACGAGCAATGCATCAATGAAGTTGCAGCCATGGGAATGCCCATAGCCACCCTTGACCCAAATTCAAAGGCATTATGGCCTACTTCAAGCCGACGACCTTCCAAAAACTCATGGATAAAATGGCTCGATTGGATCAAATAGACTCTTTCTCATCCGATGATGACTAGAGAAAAGTGGATGCAAGATGGCGTTTTTCTCCTACGCTCAATAAAAATAAGCGGCTCTGAAGCAACCTGTCGCCAAAATAGCGAAGGAATGGGTACTCGTTCCCCCTGAGATATACACAGGGGGCATATTTCTCACTGGCGGAAGAATCTCTATGTGGAATGTTCCTTTCTTCTCAAAAGACAGGAAGGATATTAAGGGGCCTACAAATAGGTCCTACAATCTAATGGAATGTCCCACTAAAAAAAACAAAACGGTACGTCCACAACCAAAATGGGCACGGATGAAAACCCGAAAGGGCGCTGTGAGTAAAAACAGCAGGACTGTCGGCGAGCTTGTGAAAACCCAGAAGGGCGCAACCTCATTAAATACACTTACGAGATCCTCACGACTCGTGAGGAGAATACCCCTGTGAAACCCTCATGGCTCATAAGATTCAAAAGCCTTAAGTTACAGGGATCTAGACATGTTCTTAAGCCGTCATATCCCCCAAATTGCCCTACAGGCGGTCCATATTGACCCTTGTATACAATCCAAAGGCACGAATAAATATTTCTTTGCCAAGTTCTACAAATGGCAAGAAATTTCCCCATATGGTGAATAACACTTGTAGGTCGTCTCGACTTATAAGGAGAAAACACCCTTATGAGATCCTTACGACTTATAAGAGAAAATACCACTTAGAAATCCTCACGACTTCTAAGGAGAACATACACCTACGAGATCCTCATGACTCGTAGGGAGAAATACCTTTATGAGACCCTTACGGCTCGTAAAGTCAAAAGTCTTAGTCAAAATGATCCTAACCCTGTCTACTAAGCCACCTTTGTCCAAATCGACAGGGGCAAATGATGAGTCGCTCCTGGTAATATCCCAGTTGTAGCGATACTGATGCCTAAACAGGTGTCAAACTCTAAGTCAATCTCTCTGACAAGTGCCGTCCCTACAACCATCTAATGAAAAAGGGGACCTCATTCGTCTGGAATCGTAAATGCCAAAATGCGTTAGACGAAATCAAGCAATACCTACAGAACCCGCCGGTACTGACCGCTCCGATCAAGGGAAAGCCTCTCATCCTGTACACAACAGCCCTTGAAGGTTCTTTAGGCGTGCTATGGGCATAGGAGAACGATCAGGGGAAGGAGAGAGCTCTCTACTATTTGAGTCGAGTTCTCCTGGGGACAGAAAACAACCACTCCCCAATCGAAAAGCATTGCCTGGCATTAATCTTCACGGTAACGAAGCTCCGACATTACGCCTTGGTACATGAGGTCCATCTCATATCAAAGGTGGATCCTCTTAAATATTTGATGTCAAGAGCCATACTAATGGGAAGTCTTGTCAAATGGGCCCTCCTCTTGATGGAGTTCTCGATAGTATATCGACCCCTCAAGGAAATAAAAGGCCAGGCCATCGCTAACTTTCTCGCTGAGCATTCGATATCAGCTAATTCTTTTTTAAACTGCGAGTTGTCGGACGAACACACGTTTGACGCAATCGACAGGGAGAAAGAAGGGAGTGATGCCCAATGGGAACTCTACTTCGATGGGGCGTCGTCTATGAAGAGGCGGAAGCAAAGCACCCCCATAATCAAAGTCGGAGTAGGCCTTATCTTTGTGACTCCATAAGGAGTGATAATGCGTTTTGCCCTTTCCTTAACGGAGCCAAGAAAAAACTACGAAGCGGAATATGAAGCTTTGATAGCAGGTCTCGAGATCGCCATTGACATGGGAATCGAGAACCTCCTCATATATGTAGACTCCCAGCTAGTCGTTAGCCAAGTAAATAGCGACTATTAGATGTGTAGGCCAGAGCTGGTAAAATATGGCAAAAGAGTGCAGCAATTGCTATCTCAAATCCTCTCCTACGTCTTGGAAAGCATACTACGAGTGGAAAATAGCAAGGCAGATGCGTTAGCCAAACTCGCTAAAGAACTGGCTGACGAAAACCTCGATGACGTAAGGATCATTGTGCAAAGCCACCGGATTCTCACGCTAGCAGAAATGTCTCCGGAGTAGTCTGAAGAAAAGGAAGCGGCCGAACAAGCAGCATTCCAATTAGAGGATGAAAAAAGGTGAAGTATTGGAGAGAAGTCTTTGTAGACTACTTCAAATCTCATCATATGCCCGAAAACGCGTCGTCAAGACATCAGCTCATGAAACGAGCTCTATCCTTCGCATTCGTCAATGATACTCTATATAAGAGATTGTTTGACAGTTTGTGGCTAAGATGCTTAGGACCAGAAGAGGCAAGGAGAGTCGTCCAAGAAACTCACGACGGACTCTGTGGTTCCCATCAAGCAGAGCAAAAGATAAAATTAAAAATCAAGAGAATGGGTTACTATTGGCCCACAATGATTCATGACTGCCTTCAATATGCAAAGCAGTGTCACTCATGCCAAATTCATAGGGACTTCATCCACCAGCATCCAAATCCGCTACACCCAACACTGGCTAGCTGGCCATTCAAAATGTGGGTAACCGATATAATTGGGCCCATCGAACCGGCATCATCCAAGGGACATCGGTTCATACTGGCAACGACCGATTACTTCTCCAAGTGGGCAGAAGAAATACCGCTAAGAGAGGTGAAGATGGAGAACATCCTCCGTTTCTTCAAGACACATGTCATCTACCGGTTCGGCACTCCGCGACGGATCATCTCGGATAATGAGCCGGCCTACAGAAGCCTTAAGATCAGCCGCTTCGTACAGCAGCATAAAATAGATTGGAAATACTCTTCGGTCTATAATCCCCGAGCTAACGGTATAGCTGAGGCTTTCAACAAGATCTTGACAAAGATCATAAAGAAAACGGTGTCCAAAAATAAAAAGGACCGGTACGGGAGATTGCATAAAGCTCTCTGGGCTTATCGGACCACGTTCAAGACAGCCACGAATACAACGCCATTCGCGTTGGTATTTGGCACGAAAGCAGTACTTCTCTTAGAGATAGGGCTACCCTCTCTACGAGTAGCAGTTCGATACGAGCTGACGGATGAAGAAAATGCCCATCTTCGGCTTGAGGAGCTCGATGCCCTCGATAAAACTCGTCTCATGGCGCAGCAAAACCTAGAAGCTTACAAAGCAAGGATGACGCGCTCATATGAAAGATGACTAGGTCGAGAGCATTCCGCCAAGGCAAAATCGTGCTAGTCGTAAAAAGACCTAGGATCCCTAATCGTGCTAAACGGGAGAAATTCGAGCCGAACTATGAGGGCCCGTACATCATAGACAAGGTCTACCAAGGTAGGGCCTGCTTGCTCATGGATATGCATGGCGAAAGACCCTTCCGGCCGATAAACGGCCGATTCCTTAAGAAATACTACGCTTAACGAGTCACGGCTCAGGTTAATGATAGATGACGACGCTCGTGTCTGATCGTTGTCCTCCCGAGTCTAAACTCTATAAGTAGTATCGCAAAACTTCGCCCCAAAACTACTATGGACCGAGATGTCCTTCAACTAACAATGGACCGCAATGTCTTTAAACTAAATACGCCGCCTCAAAACGTAGCGACAGTGCAATCCAGGCCCACAAGTCCCAGTAGCGAGGATTGCAACATAAGTCCCTCTGGCTACACAGCTATCCCGGTCAACAAACTCCCACCATGATAAAAAAAAATGTGGTACGTCCACAAGCAAAAGGGGCACAGATGAAAACCCGAAAAGGGCGCCGTGAGAAAAAACAACAGGGCTACTGGTGAGCTTGCGAAAACCTGAAAGGACGCAATCTCGTGATGTAAAAAATATGGTACGTCCACAAGCGAACTGGGCATGGATGAAAACTTAAAAGGGCTCCGTGAGTAAAAATAGCAGGACCACCGGCGAGTTTGTGAAAACCCGAAAGGGCGCGATCTCGTTTAAATAATAAAAAAACACCTGCAAGGTCCTCTCGACCTTGTGAGGAGAAAACACCTCCGTGAGATCCTTACGACTCACAAGGAAGCAACACACTTAGGGATCCCCACGATTCCTAAGGAAAAATTACACTTACGAGATCCTCACGACTTGTGAGGAGAATTCCCCCTGTGAGACCCTCATGGCTTATAGGATTCAAAAGCCTTAAGATACAGGAACCTGAACCTGTTCTTAAGCCATCACACTCCCCAAGTTGTCCTACAAGCGGTTCAATATTGACCCTTGTATACAATCCACGGGCATAAATAAACATTTCCCCCACCAAGTCTCACTAACGACGAGGAATGTTCTCATATGGTGAACGACACTTATAAGTCCTCTCGAGTTATAAGGAGAAAACACTCTTGTAAGATCCTTACGACTTATGAGAGAACACACACTTAGGAATCCTCACGACTTCTAAGAAGAAAACACACCTACGAGATCCTCACGACTCGTTGGGAAAAACACCTTTATGAGACCCTTACGGCTCGTAAATTCGAAAAGCCTTAGTTAACAGGATCCTAACCCTGTTTGCTAAGTCACCTTTGTTCAAATCGACAAAAGCAAATGATGATTCTCTCCTGGCATATCCCAGTTGTAGCAATGCTGATGCCTAAATCGGTATCAAATTCTAAGTCCTTTCAAAGCAAATGATGATTCGCACATGGCAATATTCTAGTCGCAGCGATGCTGATGCTAAGATTGGTATCAGATCTTGAGTTCCATACTCGCAATAAAAATCAGCGAGCCAAAATGCATATGAAATAGCCGAAATGATAGGGCGACTCACAGTAAGAATCGGTGAGCAAAATGTATGCATATAAAATAGCCAAAATGTTTGGGCAACTCGCAATAAAAAGCAGCGAGTAAAAACAAAAAACAGCCGAAATGATTGTGCACCGCGAAAGAATAGCCGAAATGATTGGGCGATCGCAACTTTCACGATATAAAAATCTGAAATGATAGAGCATCGCGGAATGAAACAAAAAAATGATGAAACTTTTGCCCTGCAGGTGAGTCTACATCGACCCATGTATACAATCCATGGGCACAAACAGAAAGGGAACTATATTACCCCATCGGCTTCGTCAAAGGGAAGCCAGATCTCGATGGCTATATCTACGGCCTTGAAATCAACAACGGCGTTCCTTCTTGTTCCAACCAGAAGCAGATACGACGTCAGCAAAACGGAGCCACAGCAAAGTCCCCTTGTTCCAAATCTTGATGGTTCACAGACAGCCTAGAAACTACCTCGGAGCCACGGCAAAGTCCCCTAGTTCCAAATCTCGACAGTTCACAGACAGCCTAGAAACTACCTCGGAGCCATGGCAAAGTCCCCAAGTTCCAAATTTCGACGGTTCACGGACAACCTAGATACTACCTCAGAGCCATGGCAGAGTCCCTAGTTCCAAGTCTCGATGGCTACATTTATAGCCTAGAGATCAACTGCAGCGTTCTTCCTCCTCCCCCAGCAGGATGCAGACGCGACATCGACAAACGGAGCCATGGCAAAGTCCCCTAGTTCCAAATCTCGACGGTTCACAGACAACCTAGAGACAACCTCGACATTCGTTGCAATATTGTAGACACAGTGTCAACAAACGAAGCAAAGAAAGATCCCTAGCTTCAGGGTCTTGACAGCAACTCAAATGAAACCTGAAAGACTATCGGAGATCATCCCACTCCAGCACGGAGTGGTCATGACTCATCGGGGCTCCTAAACTGAGCCTAAGCTCAAGTAAAAAGCGACATGGAACATCCCTAACGCTTGCTCTTTCAACGATAATATCACCTGGAAGATTACTTGAAGACGTCTTGTCCAGCCCCCGAAGGAATCAGAGACACGACAGTCGCGGGGCTACTCGAACAGCAAGATTGTGTATCGAGGAATACACCGGCCAACGCGGCGGTACGACGGGTAAAAAACCCTAGTACCACAGACCCTAACGGACTTCTATTAGCAGGAATTAACTGTGAAGTTAGGACATCCTTGCGAGAACTTCTCGATTCGTCTCGGCTCGTGGGGAAAATAATGGTCCTGCGAGAACATCTCGACTCGTCTCGACTCATAGGGAAAAGCCTTAAACAACGGGGATAAGGAAATGTTTCCTAAGCACTGGGGCCCTGCAAGTCGGTCCAAGATGGATTATTGCACACTATTCATGGGCCACACTCTCTAAAGTCGAATATCGACAAGGAGGGAAACAACCACTTACGAGTCCTCTCAATTTGTAAGGGGGAAAATTCTCTTATGAGAACCTTACGACTCTCAAGAGAAAACGCACTTAGGAGTCCTCATGACTCCTAAGGAGAAAACATACCTGCGGGATCCTCTCGACTCGTGGGAAGAAAAGTCTTTATGAGACCCTCACGGCTCATGAAGTTGAAAAGTCATAGGCGGCAGATCTAAACCTATTTCCTAAGCCATCGCTGCCCTATAAGGAGGTCCAAGCTGACTCTTGTATACTATCCACGGGCTATATTCTCCAAAGTCGAATATCGACTAGGAGAAAAAAAAAACACTTACGAGTCCTCTCGACTTGTAAGGGGGAAAATTCTCTTGTGAGATCCTTACGACTCTCAAGAGAAAACGCATTTAGGAGTCCTTACGACTCCTAAGGAGAAAATACACCTATGAGATCCTCTCGACTCATAAGAAGAAAAGTCTTTATGAGACCCTCACGGCTTATAAAGTTGAAAAGTCTTAAGCGGCAAATCCAAACCTGTTTCCTAAGCCATCGCTGCCCTACAAGGAGGTCAAGATTGACTATCTATGGGCCACATTTTCTAAAACCACATTCGCTAATGAAATAAAGAAGCTACTTATGGATCCTCACGATTCGCAAGGAAAAATACCCGGGTGAGAGCCTTAAGACTCATAAAGGCGATGAACACTTAGAAATCCTCATGATTTCTAGGAAGAATCTGCACTTATGAGATCCTCTCGACTTGTAGGGAGAAAAAAAAACCTTCTTGAGACCCTAACAGACTTCTATTAGCAGGAGGACATCCTTACGAGAACTTCTCGATCCGTCTCAACTCGTAGGGAAACTAATGTCCTTGCGAGAACTTCTCGATCCGCCTCGACTCGTAGGGAAACTAATGTCCTTTCGAGAACTTCTCGATCCGTCTCGACTCGTAGGGAAAATAATGTCCTTGCGAGAACTTCTCGATTCGTCTCGACTCGTAGGGAAAATAATGTCCTTACAAGAACTTCTCGATTCGTCTCGACTCGTAGGAAAAACAATGTTCCTGCGAGAACTTCTCGATTCGTCTCGACTCGTAGGGAAAATAATGTCCTTTGGTTCATCTCAACTCGTAGAGAAAATAATGTCCTTGCGAGAACTTCTCGGTTCGTCTCGACTCGTAGGGAAAATAATGTTCCTGCGAGAACTTCTCGGTTCGTCTCGACTCATAGGGAAAACAATGTTCCTGTGAGAACTTCTCGATTCGTCTTGACTTGTAAGGAAAAGAATTTCCTTGCGAGAACTTCTCGGTTTGTCTCGACTCGTAGGGAAAATAATGTCCTTGCGAGAACTTCTCGGTTCGTCTTAACTCGTAGGGAAAATAATGTTCCTGCGAGAACTTCTCCGTTCGTCTCGACTCGTAGGGAAAATAATGTTCTTGCGAGAACATCTCGATTCGTCTCGACTCGTAGGTAAAATAACGCTCCTGCAAGAACTCCTCGACTCGTCTCGACTCGTAGGGAAAACAATATTCCTGCGAGAACTTACGACTCATGAAAATGGAAAAAGTCTTAGGCTACAAAGACTCCAAACTTGTCCCCTAAGCCCTCAATTTTATGGCCATGCATAACTCTGTAATACTTCACCCACGTAAATGCTTACGTGGGCAAAGTAGTGGGGGCATTTGTTTCCGCCAAAATTTTCGGCCAAGAGCTATTTGTTCCCTTATAACCCATATAAAAAAGGGAGAGAGGAAAGAGGAAAAGAATTCACAGTTGGACATCACGTGTAAAACACATGGGCGCTCATATGCAAAGCATATGAGCGCTGAACATAAATAACTAAGGGCCAAACATGCATCACGTGTAAAATACGTAGGCGCTCATATGCAAAGCGTATGAGCGCTGAACATAAATAACCAAGGGCTAAACAGGCCTCCGTGTAAAATAGGTGGGCGCTCATATGTAAAGCATATGAGCGCTGGATATAAATAACCAAGGGTCAAACATGCCTCACGTGTTAAACACATGAGCGCTCTGAACATAAACAGGATAAAACCCACACTGGGGGTCACGTGTTAAACACGTGAGTTCTTTTGCCGCCCACATGCAAAGCATGTGAGCATTCCAATTTAAAATGTTCCTGTAAAATTCTAGAATTAAATTCTATTTGAGAAATATTTTCTTGATCTTCCTTAAACTAGAAAGATCTTCTCTGTTAAACAGAGAACCCATGGATCAAAGATCCAGCGATATCATATGATAGAATAAAAATCTATCATAGGAAAATATTTTCCTAATCTTATAACAAGAATAAAATTCTATGTTAACAGGATATCCATATTAAGAAAAAAAAATTCTGATCTTATTAAACTAAGAAGATTTGATAGAACAAAATTCTAATCTTGTTAAAACTAACAAAATATTTATAATCTTGTTAAACAAACAAGAAATGTTCTCTGTTAAACAAAGAGCCTTTAGATTAAAAAATCCAACGGTGAATAAAATTCACCGATTGATCTAAAAGATCATGGAATCAATCATGATCTCTCAATGAGGGATTCTCTTAACAAATTTATTCTTGTTCTTCTCGTATAAATAGGAGCGAAGAGAGGAAGAGAAAGACACATGGAGAGAGGGGAAGAAAAATACAGAAAGAATTTAATTCTCTAAAAAGAAGAAGAACCCCTTCTAAAAGCTCCCACAAAACAAAAAGAGAATTTAATTCTCAAACCAAGAGTTTAACTCTTCTCAAAGAACTTAGTTCTTCCTCTGGTTAAGATCTGCAAAAGCAGATCTCCCCACAAGTTGAGAATTTAATTCTCATCGGGGAGATTATGTCATGCAGATTCAAAATCTAGGGGAAAGAACTGAGTTCAAAAGAGTTTAACTCTTACAAAACATATGGGATTTAATTCCTCTGGAACTAGAGTTTAACCCTTTAAAAAGAACTTAATCCCTACAAAGAACAAAAGGAGAACTTGATTACTCAGAACCACAGAAGAACAGCCTGGTGATTCATTAGTGTTTAACACTATAATGAAACCTCACGTGTTTCCCACGTGAGCATCTCTGATGAAAAAAAAGAATGGTTGAGACCGAGTCATGTGTTTCATACGTGAGCACTTAAAAGAAGAACTAGAAGTGCCTCCTAGGGCAGTCACGAGTTCCCACGTGACCCCAGAGCAAGCACTTATACAGAAAATGGAAGCACTCACATTTTGAAGGCGCCTCACGTGTTCGCACGTGAGTATCACAGGGTCCAAGTGCTCAGCACTTATAAATGAAAGAGGAATAAAATACAGAGAACAGTTTCCATTTTGGGTGCCTCATGTGCTCACACGTGAGCCAAGTGCTCAGCACTTTTAAGAGAGAATAAACCCAAGGAAGCAGTGCCCAATTCTCAGGCGCCTTACGTGTCACACGTGGACGCTCCAAATTTCAGTATTTAACACTGCTTTTGAGCCTCACGTGGAAGCACGTGAGCGCCGAGCAGATATTAGTGTTTAACACTATGAGAGGCCAACCTCAGCTCAAATTAGCCAAGTCTCCCGAGGCCAAAACCCTTTTTGATCACCAATCAACCGAGCCCTCCTATGCTCAGATTTCCCCAAATCAATCTTAGTTCCAAAGATGACTAATAATCTCCTAACAGATGGTATCTAAAATGATGTTCATTCCACCATGATCTCTCCCCTCAATCTGGAATTTGGTTTAAGGGTACATCTCTCCACACCTCTGATATATGTCGTTGTAATTCTTCAACATCGTCAGAGAGGTGGAAGGTCCCAACAACCAACAGCTCTTTGACGCACTATCAAACCCATGAGCATATCCCTATGGGCCGCAATGTCCTTAAACTAGCTACAGACCGCAATGTCCTTAAACTAGCAATGGACCGCAATGTCCTTAAACTAGCTGTGGAACGCAATGTCCTTAAACTAAACTATCATCCCAAAAATGGTAACCTGTGGACCGTAATGTCCTTAAACTAGCTGTGAACCGTAATGTCTTTAAACTAGTTGTGGACTGCAACGTTCTTAAACTAAACCCTCATACCAAAAATGGTGATCTATGGACCGTAACGTTCTTAAACTAAAGCAATAGAGCCCAAATGCTCTTTTGTTGGCTCAGAATGATCCCAAAATCTTGCTGAGTAGATCTTAGTCTAAAATTAGACTAATGTATCCTCAACAAACATTTAAGTTGATCTTAATCCCAAACGAGATTAACGATCCTTAAATCAAACAAAACCCAAATCTAAGAAAATATGGATTTGGACTAATCCACGCCCTACGGGCGACAACACAAATTAGTCTCCGTATACAATCCACGGGCTACCAAAAATAAAACAAATACACATGACACAAAGTGAACATCTGGAGCAGGAGAAAGTGGTTATCGCTACGCGGTAACGTAATTAACTGAAGGGGCTTGCGCCTGCAGGGAAGAGCGTCCCCACAATCAAAAAACCCCTCACAACGAGGGGGAATCTGACGAAATCCGCTACAATGGTCGCATCTGTCCAAACTTCCAATACACGGTGTCATAAATCAACTTGGCATTTTCGGAGAGGTGAACGGATAAACCCAAATAGCAACTGCCCCCAAATTCAAGCAAGACGTTCGTCTTTCCCGGCTTTCGGCGGTAAACAGATAACTCATCAGAAATACAGAATTAAACTCTATCGGGAGAAAACATTCCCTAAATTAGATTATAGAATAAAATTCTATTTTTGGGATATATTCCGTCAATCTTTCTAAACAAGAAAGATTGTCCTCTATAAAACAGAGAACCGGTGGATTAAAATTCCAACGGTGATTAAAAAAAATCATCGTTTTACAGAATAAATTTTGTGTAAGGGAAAATATTTCCCCAATCTTGTTCTGTAAAACAGAGACCCTTGGATCAAAGATCCAATGGTGGGTAAAAATCCCCAAATCAATTAGGATCTCTTAATGAGAGATTTCTTCGAAAACTTACAAACAAACTTGCCTCTACTATATAACGGACCCAAGACTTCAAGTCAAAAAAAAGGAACCCCCTCCCCCATAAGCTTCTAAAAACAAAACAAAAAGCTTTAGAAAGGAACAAAGAAGAAGATCTCCCTTCTCAAAAAAACTCTAGGTAAATAAAAAGAAGAGAGATCAAAGTATCTCGGTTACCTATTGAAGGGCTTAACCCTTCTAGAAGAACTTATTTCTTTCTCTGGATCTAAGATCCACAAGACAAGTCTCCCACAAGTTGAGAATTTAATTCTCATCGGGAAGAAATTGTTCTTGAGAATCAAAGATTCAGAAAAGAACCAGGAAATCGAATTCCTCAAAACAAAGCATACAAGGAAAAAACCTAGTGCCCAGCGCCCCACGTGCCCCTCACGGGGGCGCCACAGAGAAAAGAGTGCTTAGCACTCAATTAAGCGGCGCTCAGTGCCCCACATTTTCCTCATGTGGGCACCACAGAGAAAAGAGTGTTTAGCATTCAATTAAGCGGCACTCAGCGCCCCACGTGTCCCTCACGTGGGCACCACAGAGAAAAGAGTGATTAGCACTCAATTAAGCGGCGCACAGTGCCCGCCGCCCCACGTACCCCTCATATGGGCGCCACAGAAAAAAGAGTGCTTAGCACTCACTGGGCGGCGCTCAGCGCTCAGCGCTCAGCGCTCAGCGCCCGGCGCCCCACGTGCCCCTCATGTGGGTGCCACAGAAGAAAGAGTGCTTTGCACTCATTAGGTAATGCCTAGCGCCTCACGTGTCCTTACGTGGTCGCCATAAAGAGTGCTTAGCACCCCATACAAAGACAAAAATGGGTAAAATGTTTAACACTTATTGAGCAATCCTCATGACTAAAAGCCTACATGATTATATATGAGCGTCAGAACTTACATAGATGCTCAGCACTCTTTGTACAACAAAGGGACTGATTATATAGAGCCCAAACAAGTGCTTGGCACTTTTCAACAAAAAAAACTAAATGGACCAAGCCTAATTTGGTTAGGTCCCCCGAGGATAGAACCTCCCTGATTCAGACCATCCAAGCCCATGTGCTCATGACTTCCCAAGCTGATCTTAGTCCGAAATACGATTATTGATCTTCCAACTGATGGTATCCAAATCGGTATCCATTCCACACCCTCGCGAGGAAATCTTAGTCTCAAAATATGACTAATGATTTCCGGGTTTACCACTAACTCCTTTTTCCCTCAAATATGGGATTCGGTTTAAGGGCACATCTCTTCACACCTCTGATATATGTCGTTGTAATTCCTCAACGTCTTTAGAGAGGTGGCGGGTCCCGACAACCAACAACTTCTCTTAATGCATTTCCAAACCGATGTGCACACCCCAAATCAGATTGTACCACAAACTGGGTGCATCCCATATCATCGTTGTTCGTCCCGTCACGTAACAAATACATGTGCGCGCAAGATGAACAACGGACCGAGACGTCCTTAAACTAAAATTTCACTTCCAAAATGGTGATCAACGGACCGAGACGTCCTTAAACTAAAATCTCACCTCCAAAATGGTGATGAACAGACCGTAACGTTCTTAAACTATAATATCACCTCCAAAATGGTGATCAATGGACCGAGACGTTCTTAAACTAAAATCTCACCTCCAAAATGGTGATCAATGGACCGTAACGTTCTTAAACTAAAATCTCACCTCCAAAATGGTGATCAACAGACCTAGATGTCCTCAAACTAGAACTTCACCCCTAAAATGGCGATAACGGACCGAAACATCCTTAAATTAAAAAAACAGAGCCCAAATGCTCTTATGTTGGATCTGAAATAAAAATGATTCTAAAAGCTTGTTAAGTGGATCTTAGTTTCAAATTGGACTAACGTATGCTTAAAAAAAACCAATCAAGCCCCAAGTGCTCACATACATTTAAGTCGATCTTGATCTCAAAACGGATCAACGGTCCTTAAGTCAACCCAAAACCAAATCTAAAAATATACGGATTTGGACTAATCCACGCCCTACGGGCGACGACATAAATTAGTCTCCATATACTATCCACAGGAAACCAAAAATAAATAAACACACACGACACGAAGTGAAATTCTAGAGCAGGAGAAAGTGGTTATCACGATGCGGTAACGTAATTAACTGCAGGGGTTGCGCCTGCAGGGAAGAGTGTCCCCACAATCAAAAAACCCCTCATAAACGAGGGAGAATCTGACGAAATCTCCTACAACGACTACATCCGTCCAAACCTCCGATATACAGTGTCATAAATTAACTTGGCATCTTCAAAATGGTGAACGGATAAATCCAAATAGCATCTGCCCCCAAAATTCAGGCCAGACGTCCCAGCGTCCCGGTCGTGTCTTTCGGTGGAAAACAATGGGCCGCAAACCAATTACGGTCTTGTGTTAGCTGTGTAGTATGTGATATTAGAAAATCGAATATTTGAGACATATCTTACCTGCTCAATAAAGTGAACTCGGCATCATACTCATCCATAAATTTGCTCCACATAAAACCTTATTGTAGGTGGATGAATTGATGCTCCATGTCAAATCGGGCAGTCTCTGGAAAATACTTTGCGTCGAACATGTCGTGAAAAGTCTTCCATTCGATCGGCTGGGTAAGACGGCTTTCTTCCGCCTTCCACTATACTCGGGCATTATCTATGAGTTGCAGCTTCGCAATCCTTACCCAAGCAATGTTTGGCACTTATGCTGCTGCCAGATCATCTTCGATGGATTGAGCTCATTCTTCAGCTTCCAAAGGACTCTCTTTCCCAGAGAATTGTTTAGGATGCAGTGTCCGGAATTGTTTTACTTCAGGTGCCTTAGCTTCTGGATGGTTCATTAAAATAGCAGTCTGCTGCTGCTGTCCCTCCAGGAGGCTCTTTATTGCCTCGAGCAGTACCGTCTGCTCGTTGATCGGAGCTATAACGGTATGTATAAGTGGAAGAGGTGGTGGTGTGGTGTTGTCGTTCACGTTGGTGCTAATATTGTTTGGAGAATCCATAACCTTAAAAGAAAAATAGGGTTAGGATAGATTCAAAGAATACGAAATATAAAGAATTTTTTAGTTTTTGATTCTTGTAATATATTGCTTAGATTTCCATGCAGAACTGACCCTGCATGGGTATGTAGGTTTCCACGCAGAACTAACCTGCATGGGCCGCCAACAAAACCTATCACGCCCCGCTTCCCGGTGTACGGTAAGGAGACGTGATGGGCCCGCTACGTATTTACTTCAAAGTAAACACATTAAGCATAAATAAGCAATATAATATAAATGTACACAAAAATGACATGAGATGTAAATGAACAACAAATTTTTATTTATTAGACATTCTTTACAATGCAACTTAAAAATAAGTACAATATAGAAAGCAATGCCTGTTGGGGTCAAAATTTGCACCCCAGTTGACCAGGTCAAAATCAAGATCAACCCCAAGTAAGCGGGCCCAAGTCCAAGCAAGTGGGCCCATGCCCAAGTCGAGCCCCGCGGCCGGTCTCCCCATGCCAAAATAAAAATCAAGTAACAAATAATTTTGATGTAATTTTTTGTGCATGAATGTAAGAAAACTGGGCATAAAGCCAAATTTTGGTAAAGCCCATGGCTTATGTGCAAAAAGAAATTGCACATGAGACATGAGATGGGCAAAATGCCATTTTGTAAAGCCCAAGGGGCTATATGTAAATGTGTAAGCCTATATAAGGCAACATGATGATGAATAAAGCATACAATTTTCATTCTCTCAAACTCTAGGGTTTTTGTGCCTCCTTCTCCTTTCTCAAGATTCTAAAATCTTCTTCCCCTTTTGAATTAAATCAAGAGTTTTACTCTTTCTCTTCTAAAAATAAATAGTTTTTCACCACAAAACCCACAAAGGGGAGCTCAGATCTTCCATTAGATTTCAAAATGGGAGATTTTTAAATCCCATTCCCTTTTCTCCAAGATCCGGTCAACGGAGGGGAGGAAGAAGGAAACCCATCTCCAAAGACCCCATTTTGGGAAAGATCCAAGGCTCGGAGGAGAAGAAAGGGGTCCCCTTGAGCATTTACAAGGATTTCTTGGAGTTTAACTCTACAAATCAAAGCTTCTGGGAGTTTAACTCCATATAAAAAAAGAGAAGAGAGTCTTTCTTTCAAGAAGTTCAACTCCATAAGTCAAGTCGGGAGCACAGCTCCCAGTGCAGGGACCAAGTCCCTTTTCCTGCCAGCGCGTAAGCGCCCACATACCGGATACGTGAGGCGATAGCACCCAAAAGCGCTTGCGCTAGCGCCAGCGCCCGAGGGCCCACGTGCCGGGCACGTGAGGCGCTAGCGCCCTAGCACCCACGTGCCGGGCACGTGAGGCGCTAGCGCCAGCGCCCGAGCGCCCACGAGACGGGCACGTGAGGCGCTAGTGCCCAAAGCGCTAGAGCCAGCGCCCGAGCGCCCACGTGCTGGGCACGTGAGGCGCTAGCGCCAACGCTCGAGCACCCACGTGCCGGGCATGTAAGGCGCTAGCATCCAAAGCGCTAGCACCAACGCCCGAGCACCCGCGTGCTGCACACGTGAGGCGCTGGCGCCTTCTCCCACGCATCCTTTGGATGCCCTTTCCTTTTACACACACACACACACATACTCCACAATAATATCCCGTTAGAAAAAATTTATAACGGGACGCTATCCGGGAAGCAGGACCCCCGTAAAAAATCTCTGCGGGGCCCCCAATATATCCAAAACCCCTTCAAAACACGACGCTGCACATTAAGTTCGCATGACCTATTTGACCCGTCAATCGGAGGTTCTCTCGCTCCAAAGGCGAGGGGTAATTAACGGCGGCTTAGTCCGCGGCTGCCGGAGATTCGGATCCCCACAATCATTAAATCCTGGCCTACCCTAGGTAGGGGGAATCTGTAGTACGCCCGACAAGCGCGCGCGTATTCCCATCTCAATGAGGTGACGAAAAACACCCTACAATGCCTAAACAATGGCATGAACTGAAAGTAAAGGTATATACAAGTGACTAAAACTCTGGGTCTTCTGCGAACTGCTCCAAGTCTTCTGGGCTGGGCTCGATCTCCAGAGATTCGGGTACTCCCGACAACATTCCAAAGAAAGAATAGAAAAGAAATGTCGTCAGTGAACAATCGCTCGGTAAGTCCTAAAGAGAGATAGAAATAGACTGAACAGGTAAAGAGAATATATCTAGTATAATGTATGATTATTATGTTAACATAGTTGTTTGTAGCTTGGTACAGAATGTGCCAGTGTATACGAGAGGAGTCCAACATACCCATGGACTATGGTATATGGAGTACAAGACCCCGTCTAAACCCACAGGACAACGGTAATGGATGTTCAGGTTAGGTGTATTAAAATGACCGTCTCATACCACTTTTAACATATTCCGTACCAGTCTACCCCTTTAAAAACCCCGTAATGTTTTATTGTGTTGTTCATAGATGATTTGTAGATATAAGTCCTGCCGAAATCATGATATTAGTTGTTCATGTAAATGGATAAGGATATAAACGAATAGTCATATATTTCCATGGTTCGGTAAGATCAAGTCATGTTGATATTGATTGAATTCTGGTATTCATGTTTCAAGTTCCAGTATACATGGATTCATGTTATATTGGAGTTATATTTGAATATATTCATGCATTTAAATGTATAAAGATTGAATGTGACTCGGATTGAGTCAGACACTTAAAACAGAATTGGATTCTTGACTTAGGTTTTGGAGTTATCGGTAACAGCTGCACATGGACGGCAGGATTTATGACTTTTCCAAGTCAATTACCATTGATAACCTCGTTTTAGTTTTCTAGCTTAAATAGGCAAGCACCCACTTTCTCCAGCTCCTTAATACTCAAGAAAATTGGTTCCGCTTAAACCTATATTTACTAAGGTCCTTATTGTAAATTAATAAACTTGAGAGTGTTTTATGAAAAATAGTTTTGTTATATTTTCAAAATAAAACCTCAAGTATTTATTTATCATAGTTAGGATTTTCATGGATGTAACTTTTAAAATGAAGTATTCTAATGATTATAAATCTAGATTGAATAGTATATTTTATTTTAGTGTAAATTGACTTGTTTTGATTTCTTGATGGTGTTTTCATGAAACTTGTGATACTTGTGTTTAAAAAACATGAAATTTATTATAAATATGAAATAGATGTTTTGATAATATATATATATATATATATATATATATATAATTATTAAAAATAGGATTTATTTATTAAATAGAAATTCACGTTTTTCTCAAAATTTGTATTAAAAATTCTATCGAGATCGGATGCTCCGTGAGGAGGTCTGCATCTCGCTCTACTAGTCCTGAGAATATGCGATAAACCGCACCATCCCGATCGGATTCCCCAAAATGGGTTGTAGAGGCTTATTTGCAAGGAATTTAATTAAAACAATTTTAAAGAATACGGTTTTATTAGTTTAAGATATTTTATTGTAAAATTGTATTTATCCCAAAATATTGTAAAGAGGCAATCGTGTTATAAAATGATGAGTGTTGTGATGAGCTAGGTCATTACCTCATGAGGGTTTTCTAAAGGTAATATATGTCGAATGTATTATTTGGATATGTCGACCTTGTGATAACTCTACTTGTACACCTTATTTGACTTGGAAAATTTTGAGAGTTTTAATGATAGATTTCAGAATAGAATGGTTAGGGTGTGATGTGGTATTTATAGGATTGAATTAGGGTTTTAGGAATGAATAGAGAATTAAAATGCATTAAACATTAGATTTGACACGCCCCGCTTCCCGGTATACAGGCAGAGGACACGACGAGGCCGCTATGTATTTACTCTGAAGTAAACACGCTAAGCGTATCTAAGCAATATAAGAAGTAATGTTAACAAGAGACAAGATGTAAATGAACAGCAACTTTATTTATTAACAATCTTTTTACAATACATCGGAAAAGTAAATACATGGAATGAAAGCAATGCCTAAACAGTGGCATAACAGAAATGGAAATACAGAATGTAAATGTGTACAAGGAATCTAAAGCTCTTGGTCGAAAGCTAGCTGGTTCAAATCCTCGCTGGTGGGCTCGATCTCCATTGAGTCCGAATCACCTGACGACATTCCAAAGAAGAAAAAAAGAGAATGTCGTCAACGAACAAATCGCTCAATAAGTCCTAAAGAGGAGGGAGAAGTAGAATAGACATAACTATTATAATGTTGTTTGTTATATTAACGTAGTTGTTTGTAACTTGGTACAGAAGATACCAGTGTATACGAGAGGAGTCTCACTTTCCCTGGAGACTAAGGTATCAGAAGTACAAGGCTCCGCCGATAACACCATGAAACAACGGTATGGATGTAATTACGTCTTAAGTGACCACCTCGTGCCACCTTTAACATGTTCCATATAATTCTACCCCTTATAAACCCAGCGATGTCTTGTTTGTATCGTTTGTATAGTATTGTCTTGTAAATTAAATTATATAGATGGATGACTTGCCGAAACCATGATATCAGTAAATGGATGTAACTGGAGAATCATGTAGATGGAGGTATATCCATAGTTTGGTTCGGTCAATATAGATTGAATAGATTAAACATATTGAATATATAGATTCATGGATTCATGTTGAATTGTAGTTTGTACTTGAATCATATTCAAGTCAGATTAATTATATTGAGACTCAGTCTGAGTGAGACAATTTGAAAAGAAATTGAATCCTGAATTATATTTTGGTGCTATCGGTAACCGCTGCATATGGACGGCAAGATTTGTGTCTTTTTCAAAGACGATTACGATGTTGATAACACCGTTTGTTAAGTTGTCTACCTTAAATAAGCAAGTACCCATATCTCCGACTCCCTGAGGCTCAAGAGACTAGTCCCGCTTAAACCTATATTTACTAGGGTCCTTATTGTAAATTAGCATAACTTGAGGGGGATTTATGTAAAAATAATTTTGTATAATTTTCAAAGTACACTTTAAGTATTTTATTATCGTCTTTAGATTTTTCATTGATGTGTATTTGATCAATATGACATTTCTAGTGAATAAAAGCTAATTTCAAAATATATGGTATTTATTTGTAATATTGGAATTTAATGGTATTTTCTTGTAAATGAGATGTTTTTCTTGAATTTTGGAAATGTGGAATATTATAAATATTAAAAATAGATATTTTGATATTAATTAGATATATATTTATTTATTAAAAATATAATTTTTATTTATAATAGAAATCACATTTTCTAAAGAAAATTCTATTTTAAATCTTTTGAGATCGTATGCTCCTTGCGGAGGTCCGCATCTCACTCTACTAAGACCGAGGATGTGCAATAATCGGCACCATCCCGAACGGGTTCCCCGAAATGGGTTGTAGAGACGTAATTGCAAAGATTTGTTAAAATACACATCTTGTAGAAAAAGGTTTTAATAAGTCGTAGGTAGTTATGTGTAAAATCGTATTTTTCCCAAATCTATGTTCCCAAATTCCATCGTGCTATATTACATATGAGTGTTGTGAGGAGGTAGGTCATTACTTCGTGAGTTTTCTAAAACTATCATGGTTAAAAGGTATAAACATGTCGATATGAAACATAAAGGTATTTTACAGTAAAAGTGGAATAAAACTTGTTACGATTATTATTTTAATGTCAAACTTATTCTATTATCTTAGTTAATGAATATTAAACCAGATAGAAAAAGTTATAGGTTTGTTATTAAGAAAATGTTGTGTTTTTGAAAGAAAAGAGAATCGGAAGCCGGATAACTCAGCTTCCGACACGTTTTAAGGATTAAGAATTTGAGAATAGCAAAAGAGAGAGAGAAGGGGGACTTACTAGATTAGGGTCAAGAGTGGAGGAAGTGGAAGTTTGGGGAAGCACCGGTGCGTCGTTTCGTCGCCGGAAACTCCTCGGATTGTCGTCGGAAGTTCGTCGGAAGTTCGCCCGTTGCTAACTCCACTTGCACACAAAAAGTCTTAGGAATTTTCTTGAGAGTTTGGGCAGGGATTTGTGAGTGAGGGGGTGATTTGAGGTATGGTATTTATAGGAAAAATTATAGTTTAGGGTAATGAAAGGGTGTATTACATTTTGTATTAAAAATGGATTAAATTGGGGTTTTAATTTGCTCTGTAAATATGCAAACAAATTAAATAATACAGGGGTTATGGGGTAAGCCAAAGGTTTCAGAGGAAAGAAGAAAAAAAGGGATCGGGCCGAGTTGACCCGGCGGCGCCGGCCGAGTCAGCCATTCCGCCGGCCCGACTCGCCCGAGTCGGGGTCCATCTTCTTGCCACGTGTCCCCAACGTTTCGTCTACTACAGTGGACTCGTTTGTTTTATGTGTGACTCTTCAGTTTACGTGTTGTGCACGTGTAGACTCTTGGGCTTCTAAAAAGATTCAAAGAAATCAAAATAAAAATATAATGTGGCTGATGGAATTTGAACTCTGGTGCTTTGGTTCAGCAGTGCAAGGTCTTACCAATGAGCTACGAGCTCTTTCTTGCTGTTCAAAACCAAATCAAACATATAACTTGTGCTCAGGCTCAAGTACCCCTTTCTGTATTTTTGAAAAAAATTGAACAGAAAGTGTAACACCCTAGTTCATTTATACCAGTTCTATTTTGAGTATTTCTTTATTTATGGTATTTTCCTGATTTATTGTGTTTTGAGTGCGAATAGTGTATTTGATATTTGTATTTGCATCTGACCCGATCCGCTTGCTAGAAACCAGTCTTGATTCCTGTTTATCTTTTATCCTGGCTTGTTATGTGGATCCGTGCATTTTCATTTTTTATGTACTGCATACTGGCATCATATCTGGCATCTGCATTTTTTTTAATATAACATTTAAAGTCAAATAAAATATTTTTAAAAAAATATCTAGCATGGCCTGCATGATACCCCTAACCCTGTCGTAGCATTCGCGCATCTTGTTCTCGTCCCGTTCAGTGAATCGGACTCGTTTGGATGGCTACGTGCACGTGTGTGCATCAGTTCTGGGGGGTATGCTTTTTCACTATCTGGATATCCTGTTTTGATGTTGATCGACACGTATATTTTCCGTATTTTAAAACTTGATTTTTAGACCCGACCCGTGCGTAGCTTGGACTAGTTTTGTATTAACCAAAATATCTAATTTTATTAATATTATATCTTTAACTGTTAAACTGTTATATACGAATAATTTTTATAACTAAATATATTTATTTTTGTTACCTGCTGGATTCTCTCTCCCCCCCCCCCTTTCTCTCTCCTCTCGCGGTATGCGAGATCCCGTCACCTCCTTCTTCCCTACGCTCACCTCCTTCCTTCATTTCTTTTCTTCTTCTTTTTAAAACCCATGCACACCCCACGACGAGATCTCAACAAACCCTAACCCTAACTCTCGTTGCCTCCACACTTCGTCGTCGCTTCCATCTTCTCTTTCTCCTTCTCATCACCTCCTCTCTCTTCCCTTCAACCTCTCTCCTCTCCCGAGCACCCGACGACTAACCCATAACCCCACGCACCCATCTCCCCATTCCTGCACCTCGCCACCGACGACCTCGTCGTCGCCTCCACGACCTCATCTATCTCTCCTCTCTCCTCCGTGCCCTCAACCCCAATAGGAACCCTACAACCACAACCCTACGACCACCAAGAAACCCCACCGGCCTCACCTGCACACCCATCGCCGGAGCTCCGATAACCCCAACGACCTCACATCATCGTCACCGTATCCATTTCCTCCTACTCCTATCTCCTACACAATTCAAACCACAGCCCTCTCTTCTTCTTCTTCTTCTTCTTCTTCTTCTATTTTCTTTTATTTTTTGATTTCTTGTTTCTTTTCCGGTGATCACCAGCCGGAGCCGTACTCGGCGCTGACGATTCAAGCAATCCAGTGAACGTCCCCTACCTACGTGGTTATCCACTTGCTTTGTCTGGACCCGTCCCGCGTGCCGTGTGTGCGTTGCGATATTTACCCGACGTCGGACGTGCCGTACGCACCTGTCGTGTGTTCCGCTCAGGCAAGTTTATCTTACTACATGCTATAATACTTATCTTGCATCCATATGAATACAAATATTACATGTTGATTGCATTATACATCCATATTAAAGTTTTACTATTTTCGGATACCCATATGCATCCATATCATCTATTATATATATAGCTGCATTTACAGATCATATTAATTTATGTTTTTGTTATAGTAACACCCCATGCTTAATAATGTGCATCCAACTTAGTCTTGGAACTGTAAATGTAACCCCTGATCGATATTTGTACATCCATACCATTAATTATATATCTAGTTGCATGCCATGTCACATTATTTCATATTAATGTTATATTAACACCCCATGCTTGATAATGTGCATCCTACATAGTCGTGGAACGGTAGTTATAACCCCTGATAGTTAATTGAGCATCCATGTTTTATTGTGTATCCATACCATTAATTCTGCATACCTAGTTGCATGCCATATTACATTAACTCATATTATTGTTACATTAGTACCCCATGCTTGATAATGTGCATCCTACCTAGTCATGATGTAACCCCTGATAGATATTTGTGCATCCATGTTTTTACCGTACATCCGTACTTCTACCGTGATTCAATACCTGCTACATTTTACTGTTGGACACCTATATGTTACACTATGCACTACTTGACATGACCTGATATACCACTACTTGACATGTTACCTGATCCTGTTTCTAATGCCGACAATCCTGACATGTTGTCCTAATGGACATATCCTGTTGTCTGCATAGACAAACCTGTACCTGCTTGATCCTGGGTTGGCATTAGCTCTAGTTTATCAGTACCTGACTTGAACACATAACCTTAGGGGTATGGGAAATCAAAGGTGGAACCGAGTGTAACTTAAAAGGGTATTGCTTGATCCGTGGTCCCGGGGGGTAACGGGACAGAATCATTCGTGATTCTTCTTGATCCGTGGTCCCGGGGGGTAACGGGACAGAACCATTCTTGGTTCACATATCTTGATCCGTGGTCCCGGAGGGTAACGGGACATATTCTTTGAGTTACATGAGGAGTACATCAATTGATTTCGAATAAATTTAGAATAGAAAACCCAGTAGCACTGTTTAGATTATTTATCGCACTTCACCCGCACGTATACACTTCACTGTTCATACCCGTATTACTGTTATACGCTCATTACTGTTACTACTCATGTCTGCATATCTTGTTACCTCCTGATTATATTTTATTGTTTGATATTATGACGCACTGACGTCTGAGTTTTGCATGGCCCAGATCCTCTATCTCTGTCGCAGGCCGTTCAGGAGTATTTCAACCAACAGGCAGAGCAGTGAGGATCCTGTTAGTAGCTAGTTAGTTTAGTTTTATTTTCGTACTTTCATTCCTGATGTGAGCCCGTATTTTGGGACGTACTTTCCAGATGTTATTGTTATTTGGATTTATTGCTTCCGCATATTATTTCTTGACTCGTTTATTCTGGCATATGGACATGTACTAGATAGTTTATTCTATTTTTACTGTTCTTGATATCTTATAGACAGCCGTAACGTGACTGTGGAGGGATGTTTCCTAGCCACAGGTAGCATGGTTGGCTCAGTCACGTTCCGATCTTAGCGCACTCTGGGAAGCGGGGCGTGACAGGGTTTGTTTGGTATCAGAGCCATACGATTTAGGTTAATCGGGTTTGATTCTCTTATAGTTGGGTATTGGACCCAATACACGAATCAGAATACTCGTAACTAGGAGCATGTCCTGCCTTATTGCTACCTTGCCATCCTTGAATCCATAACTATCTTGCCTCTTGTATCTTGTTTATTGAATCTTGGTTATCATGCTAATCCTCTTCAGTGTTTTGACTTCAGAATCATGGCGGATAGAGAACTGCGATCGTACCAGAGGTGTGTTGATGACGCCGCATTGCTTGGAGTAATTCGTGGGATGCTGGAGAACCAGAAGCGGCAAACCGAGCTGAACCAGACAAGCCGAAGCTTTTCAGGAAGGTTTGCGGACCGTCCAGCAGTCCGTAAACAATGTTGCGGCCAAACCAGTATAGCTGTGGGTACCGTGGCGGATCTCAGGAGACTTGGTCCGTCCATTTTCACTGGTTTGGAGGAGCCGTTGCCAGCGGAGCAGTGGATAATCGATACGGAGAATCTGCTCGTTGCAGCACAGATTCCGGAGGACCAGAGAGTGGATGTTGTACGCATCCAATTAGTAGACTATACCCGTGAGTGGTGGCTGGTTGAAGAGACCCGTTTGCCCAAGACGATCAGTTGGGTAACTTTCTCGCAGAGTTTCTTGGAGAAGTTCTTTCCGCAGACTGCACGGGAAGAAATGGATGAAAAGTTTATCAGTCTGAAGTAGAATGGCGGATCCGTGGATGCGCATGCGGCTGAGTGGACACGGCTCAGTCGATTCGCTGGACCTTTGGTGGCCAAAGAAGCTAATAGGGCACGAAGGTTTATGCGCAGTTTGGATGTGGAAATCCAGAGACACATTATATCTCTGGGTTTGACCACTTTCTCGCAAGTTCTTAAAGCAGCCCGAGAGCAGCAAAGCTTATCAATAAAGACAGGGGGTACATAGCAACAGGCAGTTGTGGTACGGAAGCCGGCATTTATGCCGGACCGAGCGCCTATACGCAGAGGTATTCCGGTGAACCGACATGGCGTAGTACCGATGAAGAAGCCCGTTGCAACTGAGCCGAGAGGAAGGATGTTTTGTGACTTTTTCCATCTACCCGAACATCAGCAGAAGGATTGTCGGAGGAAGCTTGGACTTTGTTTGGTTTGCGGATCAGCTGATCATACTGTTAGTGTTTGCCCGTCGAAGCTACGTTTGAAGGATGATGTTCAGAGGCTACCGCAGAGACAGATTCAGGGGCAGAAGTAGATAACTCAGGGACCTAATCAAGATTGAGCCTTTACTCTGACGGCCGAAGAGGCCAAGTCTTCAGATGAAGTTGTTTCAGGTATCCTACTTGTTCATGATTTTCCCGCATTGGTATTATTCGATTCTGGTGTATCCCATTGTTTTATGTCGTCCAAGTTTATTGCTGCACATTCAATTTGTTGCACGACCCTGTCTAATTGTTGGGACATACAAACTGGGAATGGGAAGAGCATATCTAGTACTGAGTGCAAGGATTGTTCGGTTGTTATTTGCGGATGAGAGTTATTTGCAGATTTCTTGGTGATCGATACCGGCAGTTATGAGGTTATCTTGGGAATGGACTTTCTTGGCACTTTCCACACCCACATTGATTGTAGGGTAAAGAAAGTGATTTTCCAGATTCCCGGACATCCGGAGTTTGCTTTTGCTGGAGGTAGCAATTCTGTCGGGCCAGTCGAGTTTAGGGCTAGGCCGACAAACAGTGTTCTTTCGTCGATGGAAGTTGATAAGGAAGAAGCGCCAGCTGTAGTTCGAGAGTTTATGGACGTGTTCGAGAACATCTCGGGTTTACCTCCAAAATGAGATGTGGAGTTCGCGATCGATCTTGTTCTTGGTGCAGCGCCAATCTCAAAGGCGTACTATCCAATGGCACCAGTGGAGTTGGAAGAAGTAAAGAAGCAGGTTACCGAATTGCTTGAGAAGGGTTGGATTCGCAGCAGTAATTCACCTTGGGGAGCTCCGGTTCTTCTAGTCAAGAAGAAAGATGGCACAAGGAGAATGTGCATCGATTATCGAGAATTAAACCGGGTGACTATTAAGAACAAGTACCCGATCTCTCGCATTGGAGAATTATTCGAGCAACTCAGTGACGCGAGGGTATTCTCAAAGCTGGATTTGCGGTCCGGATATCATCAAGTTCGAGTTAAATCAGAAGATATTTGCAAGACTGGATTCCGAACTCGGTATTGACATTACGAGTATTTAATGATGGCATTCGGAGTCACGAATGCACCGGCGATATTTATGGACTTGATGAACCGAATCTTTTCACCGTTCTTGGACCAGTTTATAGTGGTGTTCATTGATGATATTCAGGTCTACTCAAGGAGCATAGAAGAGCATGCAAAACACTTGAAGATCGCACTACAGACATTGAGGCAAGAAAGATTATATGCGAAGATGAGCAAGTGCGAGTTTTGGCTTGAAGAAGTGAAGTTTTTGGGGCACGTCGTATCCAGAGATAGAATCGCCGTTGATCCCGAGAAGATTGCAGCAGTTCAGGATTGGCCGATTCCAAAGAACGTAGCAGAGATCAGAAGTTTTCTTGGACTTGCCGGATATTATAGAAGATTCATGGAGAATTTTGCTCGATTGGCTGACCCTTTGACCAAGCTTATGCGGAAGGTGGTACCGTTCGTATGAACGGATAGTTGTGCGTCTGCTTTTGAAGCGTTGAAGCAAAAATTGATAACCGCTCCTATTTTGACCGTACCAGACAGTTCTGGAGGATTGGTGATTCACAGCGACGCATCTGAGAAAGATTTGGGATGTGTTTTGACGCAGCATAGGAAGGTTATAGCCTACGCATCGAGGCAGTTGAAGACCCATGAGAAGAATTACCCAACTCATGATTTGGAGCTTGCAGCAGTGATTTTCGTTTTGAAGATTTGGAGACACTACTTACTGGACGAAAAGGTCGAAGTATTCACCGATCACAAAATCCTAAAGTATGTGTTCACACAGAAAGAGCTTAAAATGAGACAGCGTAGATGGTTGAAGCTGATGGCTGACTACGATCTTGATCTCAAGTACCATCCAGGGAAAATTAATGTAGTGCCGGATGCGCTTAGTCGGTTGCCAGCAATTCGGATGTTGACTGCACAGAAGGAGCTTATCGAAGATTTTTGAAGATTCGGGTTGGAGATCGTGTTACCACATTCTTCAGGACAGTTGATGCAGCTACAAGTACAATCGTCGTTGATCGAGAGTATTAAGGCAGCGCAGTCGCACGATCCAAGATTGCAGAAGTTTCGAGAACAGGTAGAAACGGGACTTCGAACGAACTTGTTGATTCATGAAGATAGTTCGTTGCGATATGGTAGCCGTTTGTGTATGCCGAAGGGAGACATTCGCGAAGAAGTTATGAAGGAGGCGCACAGTTCCGCATATTCCGTACATCCAGGAGGCACGAAGATGTACCGTGATCTAAGACAGCATTTCTGGTGGGAAGGCATGAACAGGGAGATCGCCCGTTTTGTAGCAAAGTGCTTGGTGTGTCAGCAAGTTAAGGCTGAACATCATAGGGTAGCGGTTTATTGCAACTGCTTCCGATTCCTCAATGGAAGTGGGAACATATAACCATGAATTTCGTGACAGCCTTACCGCGGAGTCCAAAGGGCAACAATGTAGTTTGGGTGATTGTTGATCGATTGACCAAGGCAGCTCATTACATTCCATTTCGAGTTGGTCAGTCAACGGAAGCGTTAGCATAACGATACATGCAGGAGATTGTGAGATTGCAAAGAGTACCTGTGAGTATCGTTTCCGATCGTGATACCCGATTCTTATCACACTTCTAGAGAAGTTTACAGGAAAGTTTGGGGACGCGATTGAAGTTTAGCACCGCTTATCATCCTCAGACAGATGGCCAGTCGGAGAGAACGATCCAAACTCTTGAAGACATGTTGAGAGCTTGCATGTTGGACTTCAAGGGTTCATGGGAGGATCATCTACACTTGGTGGAGTTTTCTTACAATAACAGCTTTCAGGCGACTATTCAGATGGCTCTATTTGAAGTATTGTATGGTCGCAAGTGCCGCTCACCCGTTTGTTGGGACGATGTTGGAGAATGAAGATGGTTGGGACCGGATCTTATCATGCAAACCGTGGAGAAAGTCAATACGATCCGGAATCACATGAAGGCGGCATAAGATCGGCAGAAGAGTTGGGCCGATACATCGAGAAGACCTCTAGAGTTCGCTGTTGGTGATCTGGTATTCTTGAAGATATCACCAACTAGAGGAGTGATTCATTTTGGGAGTCGAGGCAAGCTTAGTCCTTAATTCGTGGGGCCTTTCAAGATTATGGAGCGTGTTGGAGAAGTGGCTTATCGATTGGCATTACCATAATCTTTGACGAATATTCATGACGTGTTTCATGTATCTCAACTCCGTAAGTATGTTCGAGATGAAACACACGTGCTAGATCATTCGGAGCTGACTGTTAGGGAGGATTTGACCTTTGAGGAACGACCGATGTCGATTTTTGATCGAAGAGAAAAGGTCCTCAAGAACAAGGTTATCCCTCTCGTACTTGTTTCTTAGGGGAATCGCTCGCACGGAAAATCGACTTGGGAACGAGAAGATGAGATTCGACAGGAGTTTCCAGATCTTTTCTTGTAAATTCATGTTTATTTATCTTCTCTTGTTCCTGGAATTTCGAGGACGAAATTCTTTTTGTAGTTGGGTATAATGTAACACCCTAGTTCATTTATACCAGTTCTATTTTGAATATTTCTTTATTTATGGTATTTTCCTGATTTATTGTGTTTTGGGTGCGAATAGTGTATTTGACATTTGTATTTGCATCCGACCCGACCCGCTTGCTGGAAACCAAACTTGATTCCTGTTTATCTTTTATCCCGGCTTGTTATGTGGATCCGTGCATTTTCATTTTTTATGTACTGCATACTGACATTATATATGGCATCTGCATTTTTTTAATATAACATTTAAAATCAAATAAAATATTTTTTAAAAAATATCTAGCATGGCCTGCATCATACCCCTAACCATGTCATAGCATCCGCGCATCTTGTTCTCGTCTCGTTCAGTGAAACGGACTCGTTTGGATGGCTACGTGCACATGCATGCATCCGTTCTGGGGGGTATGCTTTTTCGTTACCTGGATATCCTGTTTTGATGTTGGTCGACCCGTATATTTTCCGTATTTTAAAACTGGATTTTTAGACCCGACCCGGGCGTAGCTTGGACTAGTTTTGTATTAGCCAAAATATCCAATTTTATTAATATTATATCTTTAACTGTTAAACTGTTATATACGAATAATTTTTATAACTAAATATATTTAATTTTTTTACCTGCTGGATTCTCTCTCTCTCCCCCTTTCTCTCTCCTCTCGCGGTATGCGAGATCCCGTCACCTCCTTCTTCCCTACGCTCACCTCCCTCCTTCATTTCTTTTCTTCTTCTTTTTAAAACCCATGCACACCCCGCGACGAGATCTCACCAAACCCTAACCCTAACTCTCGCCGCATCCACACTTCGTCGTCGTCTCCATCTTCTCTTTCTCCTTCTCGTCACCTCCTCTCTCTTCCCTTCAACCTCTCTCCTCTCCCGAGCACCAGACAACGAACCCATAACCCCACGCACCCATCTCCTCTTTCTTGCACCACGCAACCGACGACCTCGTCGTCGCCTCCACGACCTCATCTATCTCTCCTCTCTCCTCCGTGCCCTCAACCCCAACAGGAACCCTGCAACCGCAACCCTACGACCACTAAGAAACCCCACCGGCCTCACCTACACACCCATCGCCGGAGCTCCGATAACCCCAACGACCTCACACCATCGTCACCGTCTCCATCTCCTCCTACACCCTTCAAACCATAGCCATCTCTTCTTCTTCTTCTTCTACTTCTATTTTCTTTTCTTTCTTGATTTCTTGTTTCTTTTCCGGTGATCACCCGCTGGAGCCGTGCTCGGCGCTGACGATTCAGGCTATCCAGTGAACATCCCATACCTGCGTGATTATCCTCTTGCCTTTCCTGGACCCATCCCGCATGCCATGTGTGCGTTGCGACGTTTACCCGACGTCGGACGTGTCGTATGCACCCGTCGTGTGTTCCGCTCAGGCAACTTTATCTTGCTACATGATATAATACTTATCTTGCATCCATATGAATACAAATATTACATGTTGATTGCATTATACATCCATATTAAAGTTTTACTGTTTTCGGATACTCGTATGCATTCATATCATCTATTATATATATAGCTGCATCTACAGATCATATTAATTTATGTTATTGTTATGGTAACACCCCATGCTTAATAATGTGCATCCCACTTAGCCTTGGAGCTGTAAATGTAACCCCTGATCGATATTTGTGCATCCATACCATTAATTATATATCTAGTTGCATGCCATGTCACATTATTTCATATTACTGTTATACTAACACCCCATGCTTGATAATGTGCATCCTACATAGTCGTGGAACGGTAGTTATAACCCCTGATTGTTAATTAAACATCCATGTTTTATTGTGTATCCATACCATTAATTCTGCATACCTAGTTGCATGCCATATTACATTAACTCATATTATTGTTACATTAGTACCCCATGCTTGATAATGTGCATCCTACCTAGTCATGATGTAACCCCTGATAGATATTTGTGCATCCATGTTTTTACCGTACATCCGTACTTCTACCGTGATTCAATACCTGCTACATTTTACTGTTGGACACCTATATGTTACACTATGCACTACTTGACATGACCTGATACACCACTACTTGACATGTTACCTGATCCTGTTTCTAATGCCGACAATCCTGACATGTTGTCCCAATGGACATATCCTGTTGTCTGCATAGACAAACATGTACCTGCTTAATCCTGGGTTGGCATTAGCTCTAGTTTATCAATACCAAACTTGAAAACATAATCTTAGGGGTATGGGGAAATCAAAGGTGGAGCCGAGTGTAACTTAAAAGGGTATTACTTGATCCGTGGTCCCGGGGGGTAACGGGACAGAATCATTCGTGATTCTTCTTAATCCGTAGTCCCGGGGGGTAACGGGACAGAACTATTCTTGGTTCACATATCTTGATCCGTGGTCTCGGGGGGTAATGGGATATATTCTTTGAGTTACATGAGGAGTACATCAATTGATTTCGAATAAATTTAGAATAGAAAACCCAGTAGCACAGTTTAGATTATTTACTGCACTTCACCCGCACGTATACACTTCACTGTTCATACCCGTGTTACTGTTATACGCTCATTACTGTTACTGCTCATGCCCGCATATCTTGTTACCTCCTGATTATTTTTTATTGTTTGATATTATGACGCACTGACGTCTGGGTTTTGCATGGCCCAGATCCTCTATCTCTGTCGTAGTCCGTTCAGGAGTATTTCAGCCAATAGGCCAAGCAGTGAGGATCCTATTAGTAGCTATTTAGTTTAGTTTTATTTTCGTACTTTCATTCCTGATGTGAGCCCGTCTTTTGGGACGTACTTTCCAGATGTTATTGTTATTTGGATTTATTGCTTCCGCATATTATTTCTTAACTCGTTTATTCTGGCATATGAACATGTACTAGATATTTATTCTATTTCTACTGTTTTTGATATCTTATAGACAGCCGTAATGTGACTGTGGAGGGTTGTTTCCTAGCCACAGGTAGCATGGTTGGCTCTGTCACGTGCCGATCTTAGCGCACTCTGGGAAGCGAGGCGTGACAGTTTAGGGTTGTTATATTCTACCCTCCTTAAAAAAATTTCGTCCTCGAAATTTGTAAAAAGAAAAGTGTAACGGATTCAAGGAAAATTTGGTGATGGAATTATTGGTAGTGTATGAAAAATATGTGAAGGAATGAAAGAATGCGAAATTTTTGAAAAGAGTTAGGAAATTACCAGGTTTACATTGGTCTACGGCCTCTGCTTCTTCGGCCGCTAAAAGGAAAGCCTGACGCCGTGGTACATTCCTCCTAACTGCGGGCAAATTCCTTTGCCCTCGGGGCATGTTTCTCTGCCCTCGAGGCATGTTTCTCAGAGCCTGATGGAATTGGCGAGTAGGCTGTGCAGGTGGTGGAGCAGGTAGTGCAAGGCGAGGTGCAGGAGCCTGGATAGCTGGCCGCTGCGGACAGTTGGTGGGTGTATGATCTGGGTTGCGTCTATAAGAACAGTTTCTAATTCTGTGATTGGTAGCGCCACAAACTAAACACGGGCCCTTTACGCACCTACAGTCCTTCACCAAATGCCCATCTCTCTTGCAATGGAAGCAGAAATATGGACTTGGCTGGTTATTGATTTGTTCTGATCTCCTGGGTTCAACAGTTGGCCTTGAAGAGGCTCCTCCTGCCATCTGAGTGGCAGGACGCTTCACTCCGGCAAATTGAGCTCTGTCCTTCCTCTTCACCACTGCCTCATATCATCGAGCAGCCTTCAAAGCCAAATCATGGGTTGAGAAATCCCCTGTAGCTAATGCAGCTTGGATTTCCGGGTCCAACCCTTACTGAAATCTTCTAGCTATGATCTCAGCAGTCGGTATAAGATGGGCCGCAAACCTGTTACGGTCTTGTGTTAGTTGTGTAGTATGTGATATAAAATCGAACATTGAGACATATCTTACCTACTAAGCATGGTAAACTCGGCATCATACTCATCTACAGATTTGGTCCACATTGAACCTTATTGCAGATGGATGAACTGTTGTTCCATATCAAAGCGGGCAGTCTCAGGGAAGTACTTTGCATCGAACATGTCACGGAAAGTCTTCCATTCGATAGGTGGTCAAGATAGCTTTCTTCCGCCTTCCACCAAACCCGTACATTGTCCATGAGCTGCAGCTTCGCAACTCGAACCCAAGCTATCTCTGGCACTTGTGCTGCTGCTAGATCATCTTCAACGCTTTGAGCCCATTCCTCCGCTTCGAGAGGGCTCTCTTTTCCCGAAAAGTTCTTAGGGTGCAGTGCCCGGAATTGCTTCACTCCGGTTGCTTCCGCTTCTGGATGGTTCAAGAGAATAGCAGTCTACTGCTGCTGTCCTTCCAGGAGGCTGCGAATCGCCTCAAACGAATCGTCTGCTCGTTGATCGGAACAGCGACGGCATGTGTGTGTGGTAGTGGTGGGGGAGTGTTGTTGACATTCGTGCTGGTGTTGTTTGGGGAATCCATAACCTTGAAAGAAAAATTTTGTTCAGGATAGATTCAAACTATATGAAATGATAAGATTCAAGGAATATGAATTGTAAAGAATGTTTTCAGTTGCCGGTTCTTATGTTATATTGCTTAGGCTATCCACGCAGAACAGAACTGTATGGTAGTGTTCCATATAGCTCTGACCTGCATGGGCCACCAACAAAACCCGTCACGCCCCGCTTTCCGATATATGGGTAGAGGACGCGACGAAGCTGCTACGTATTTACTCTGAAGTAAACACGCTAAGCATATCTAGGCAATATAAGAAGTAGTGTACACAAGAGACAAGATGTAAATGAACAGCAACTTTATTTATTAACATTCCTTTTACAATACATCGGAAAAGTAAATAAATGGAATGAAAGCAATGCCTAAACAGTGGCATAACAGAAATGGAAATGCAGAATGTAAATGTGTACAAGGAATCTAAAACTCTGGATCGAAAGCTAGCTGGTCCAAATCCTCGCTGGTGGGCTCGATCTGCAGTAAGTCCGAATCACCTGACGACATTCCAAAAAAGAAAGAAAGAGAATGTCGTCAGTGAACAAATCGCTCGGTAAGTCCCAAAGAGGAGGGAGAAGTAGAATAGACAGAGAGAGAGTATAACTATTATAATGTTGTTTGTTATGTTAACGTAGTTGTTTATAGCTTGGTACAGAAGATACCAGTGTATACGAGAGGAGTCTCGCTTTCCCCGGAGACTAAGGTATCAGGAGAACAAGGCTCCGTCGATAACACCACGGAACAATGACATGGATGTAATTACGTCTTAAGTGACCACCTCGTGCCACCTTTAACATGTTCAGTACCAGTCTACCCCTTATAAACCCCGCGATATCTTGTTTGTATTGTTTGTATTGTATTGTCTTATAAATTGAATTGTATAGATGGATGACTTGCCGAAGCTATGATATTAGTAAATGGATGTAACTGGAGAATCATGTAGATGGAGGTATATTCATGGTTCGGTTCGGTCAATATAGATTGAATAGATTGAACATATTGAATATATGAATTCATGGATTCATGTTGAATTGTAGTTCGTACTTGAATCATATTCAAATCAGATTAATTATATTGAAACTCAGTCTGAGTCAGACAATTTGAAAAGAAATTGAATCCTGAATTATATTTTTGTGCTATCGGTAACCGCTGCACATGGACGGCAGGATTTGTATCTTTTTCAAAGATGATTACGATGTTGATAACACCGTTTGTTAAGTTGTCTACCTTAAATAGGAAAGCACCCATATCTCCGGCTCCCTGAGGCTCAAGAGACTAGTCCCGCTTAAATCTATGTTTACTAGGGTCCTTATTGTAAATTAGCATAACTTGAGGGGGGTTTATGTAAAAATAATTTTGTATAATTTTCAAAATACACCTCAAGTATTTTATTATCGTCTTTAGAGTTTTCATGGATGTTTATTTGATCAATATGACATTTCTGGTGAATAAAACCTAATTTCATAATATATGGTATTTATTTGTAATATAGGAATTGTATGGTATTTTCTTGTAAATGAGATATTTTTCTTGAATTTTCGAAATGTGAAATATTATAAATATTAAAATAGATATTTTAATATTAATTAAATATATATTTATTTATTAAAAATATAGGTTTTATTTATAATAGAAATCACATTTTCTAAAGAAAATTGTATTTTAACTCTTTTGAGATTGTATACTCCTTGCGGAGGTCTACATCTCACTCTACTAAGCCCGAGAAAGTGCGATAATCCGCACCATCCCAAACAGGTTCCCCGAAATAGGTTGTAGAGGCGCAATTGCAAAGATTTGTTAAAATACATATCTTGTAGAGAAAGGTTTTTATAAGTCGTAGGTAGTTATGTGTAAAATTGTATTTTCCCAAATCAATATTCCCAAATTCCATCGTGCTATGTTACATATGAGTGTTGTGAGGAGGTAGGTCATTATCTTGTGAGTTTTCTAAAACTAGCATGGTTAAAAGGCATAAACATGTCGATATGAAATATAAAGTTATTTTACTGTAAAAGTGGAATAAAACTTGCTGCGATTATTATTTTAATGTCAAACCCGTTATATTGTCTTAGTTAATGAGTATTAAACTAGATAGCAAAAGTTGTAGGTTTGTTATTAAGAAAATGTTGTATTTTTGAAAGAAAAGAGAATCGGAAGCCGGATAACTCCGCTTCCAATACATTTTAAGGATTAAGAAATTGAGAATAGCAAGAGAGAGAGAGAAGGGGGACTTAGTGTATTAGGGTCAAGAGAGGAGGAAGAGGAAGTTTATGGAAGCACCGGTGTGTCGTTTCGTCGCCGGAAACTCCTCGGATTGTCGTCGGAAGTTCGTCGGAGCTTCGCCCGTTGCTAACTCCACTTGCACACAACAAGTCTTGGGAATTTTCTTGAGAGTTTGGGCAGGGATTTGTGAGTGAGGGGGGTGATTTGAGGTGTGGTATTTATAGAAAAAAATTAGGGTTTAGGGTAATGAAAGGGTGTATTAAAATTTTGTATTAAAAATGGATTAAATGGGGGTTTTAATTTGCTCTATAAATGTGCAGGGAATTTAAATAATACAAGGGTTATGGGGTAGGCCAAAGGTTTCAGAGGAAAGAAGAAAAATGGGATCGGGCCGAGTTGACCTGGTGGCGCCGGCCGATTCAACCGTTCCGCCGGCACGAGTCGCCCGAGTCGGGGTCCATCTTCTTGCCACATGTCCCCGACGCTTCGTCTACTGCAGTGGACTCGTTTGTTTTATGTGTGACTCTTCAGTTTACGTATTTTGCATGTGTAGACTCTTGGGCTTCTAAAAAGATTAAAAGAAATCAAAATAAAAAGATAATATGGCTGATGGGATTTGAACTCTGGTGCTTTGGTTCAGCAGTGCAAGGTCTTACCAATGAGCTACAAGCTCCTTCCTGCTGTTCAAAAGCAAATCAAACATATAACTTGTGCTCAGGTTCAAGTACCCCTTTCTGTATTTTTGAAAAAAATTGTACAGAAAGTTTAGGGTTGTTACAAGATTAAAAGCTCATTCTTAATTCTCTGTTAATATGCAGGAAAACAAATAGAACTAGGGTGGTAGGAGAGGCCAAGGGGTGTTAGGGCAAAATTTGGAGGCATTACCATCGGGGGGCCGGTGGCGCCGGCCCAGAGCCCTATCTCGCCGGCCATTTCAAGGGGTAGGGTGCTTGGATTCTTACCACGTGTCGGGGTCGTTTCATATATCTCAGTGCACATGTTTGATTTATGAGACTTTTCATTTTTTACGTGTATTGCACGTGTAAACTTTTGGGCTTTCAAAAAGTTTAAACGAAAAATCAGCAAAAATAATATGTGGTGTTTCCCTAATAAAAGCAAAGCTCTGTTCAAATTCCGAGATTTGAACAGAAGCAACGCTTCGTGAAAAGCGCTAGCATCAAATGCGCCAGCACTAAGAGTCAAAGACTCTGAAACGGCACTCACGTGCAAAGCACGAGAGCGCTAAGCGCCAAAAGCGCTTCACTCTCGCAAGGATCACTTGCGCCTGTTTATAACAGTGTGAGTTCTATAGTGCATATACGCCTGACAGAGGAAGAACAAAAGAATTAAAATAAGAGGAACACTTGACAGATAACGACAAAAAGGAAGAAAACACTTAATTAAACATTTTATTGCAATGGAAATAGATCGCCAAACATGGGATCAAAAGTACATGGGTTTACAAACATATAGATAAAATTATCTAGTTCCCTCTCTATCTTTTCCACCATGTCAAAGCGACGATATTCGCGAGGAGTAGCTACCCATCGGTTAGCACCGCATTCACCAGCGAAAGAAGAGATGACGGCCCGATGAGCCAGTATTTAGCTCAGCAACTGAACAGAGCAATCCCTTAGGGCTTTAGTGATCAAGTGCGCCTCGAAGAAGCACTCGATCTTGTCTTCAGCGGCATCGAGCATCACTGGGGTCATCTCCACCGGAGGAGGGGAATATCAGCGAGCACGGACATAAGGATCATCCGAAGCCAAATAGAGTTGGGAGGGAGAGGAGATCCTACACGAGTCAACAGCTCGTGCAGCGCTGCGTTGCATTGGTCATCCGTAAGAGCAGGATTCACCAAGCGCGCAGCGAAGCGAGAAACAATGTCCTGAATGGGCACTTCCCATGGTTGTCGACGAGCATGTGGGCGGTTATAAGCCATAGTTAAGATGGTTCTCTGAAAATGAGAAAAGAAAGAAGCATTGTTTCAGATTATAAAGACTATGCACAGAAAATTTTGTGCATAATGGAGCTATTTCCAAGATCTGGGAAATGTAAGTTCTGGGGAATATAAGTTTGACTTAAAAAGAAGGTGAAAAGACACCTCCAACAATTGAAACAACGCTTCATAGTAGCGCTAAGTGCGCTGCGCCCTAAGTAGCGCACCATGTGCAAAGCACGTAGGCGTTAGCGCTAAGTGCGCTACGCTCTAAGCAGCGCACCACGTGTAAAACACGGATGCACTAGCGCTGAATACGCTGCGCCCTAAGTAGCGCACCATGTGCAAAGCACGTGAGCGCTAGCGCTAGGTGCGCTGCGCTCTAAGCAGCGCACCACGTGCAAAGCACGGGTGCGCCAGCGCTGGAACTAAAAGCTCCCCACCGTCAGATTAAAGATCTAATAATAATGATAAATCATTAGTCAATCAGAATTAAATTCTGTTAAGGAAAGATTTCTTAAATATTTCCAAACAACAACATTGTGCTCTATAAATAAGGGCACCGTTGGATTAATGATCTAATGGTGATTAAAAATCACCAAAGTACATAATAAATTCTGTATGGAAAGATTTCCCAATCTTATTAAAAACAAGAAGATTACCTTCTGTAAATCAGAAGCCCTTGAATCAAAGATCCAACGATGGAAAATTCCCCAAATCAATTGGAGAAAAGATCTCCTTAACTGATTGAACTGGTCAGCTTGCCCTATATAAAGACCCCCAGACTTCAAGTCTCATATACATAAATAGAGAGAGAAACCCCCCATAAGCTTTGAGAGATCTCAAAAGCCAAGCTCTCAGAAAAAGAAGAGTTTCTTCAAGGTAAAAAATGAAAAGAGAGATGAAATCATCTCATGATTAAAAAAGAAGAATTCACTTCTTTACAGATCATAGATCTACAAGACCAAGGTCTTTTAAAAAGAGATCAAAAGATCTCATCATAAAAAGAAGAACATAACTCTTCTCACAAATCATAGATTTATTAGACAAATTGTCTTTCAGAGATCATAAACATCTTATTATAAAAGGGGGGAGAATAATTCAATTCTCTTGAGGATCACAGATCCATAAAGGCAAAGCCTTTCATCAATATAAGAGATTGAAAACATCTCCTACAAAATAAGAACTTTGTTCTTAAAACTTTAAGACAAAGTCTCTTATAATAAGAGAATTTAATTCTCAGGGCGCAAACTGATCTAAGTTGCATAAAAGGAGTATTTCAGCGCTCCACATCAAGTGTAAAGCGCTGCAGAGCCTTGGCGCTCTTAATTTTAAAGAGCCTCAGCGCTTTAAACATAGCACATTGGGCTCCTTGACTGGCTCTCAGTGCCAAGCGCAGCCAAACCTGTAAAGCACTTTGTCCAAGCAGTCCCAACGCATTTTATCATATGCCTTTGCCGACGACACATGTCCCTCACGTATGCGCCACTTAACAGTTAGCGCTTTGCGCTCTTGAAATAGCGCTTTGTGTTCATGGACTGGCGCTCAGCGCCAGGCGCACCACGTGTCATTCACGTGTGCGCCACTGAACTACTAGCGCTCTACGCTCATAAACTGGTGCAATGCGCCCATCATCTGGCGCTTAGCACCAAGCGCGACATGTGTCCCCCACGTGTGCGCTACTCGGCAGAATCGCACTGCGCTTTTTGACTGGCACAAAGCGCCAAGCACGCCACGTGTTGCTCTGATAGAACATAAATTGTTCTTTAATAAGCCCAGGGCTATGATGAATGCTCAACATTTAGTAAAAGACAAAGACATCGTCAGAATCCAAACTAATGCTCAGCATTGTTAACAGGGCCAAGCCCAAATAAAATGTTAAACATTTTAACTTGATTGGACTTAGCCCAAGATTGGCCATAAGTCCTCAACTCAGATTAATTGAGGCCATATGCTTATAAATCACAGATCTTAGTCCCAATTGGACTGCAGGTCTCCCAACTCATATCGGTTCAAGGGTACATCTCTGAACCCCTCTGATATATGTCGTTGTAATCCTTCAACGTCTTTAGAGAGGTGACGGGTCCCGACAACCATAAATTTCATAGACTATGACGTCTTTAAACTGGACTGTGGGGTCTTTAAACCCACGGATTATGACGTCCTTAACCTTGGATTGTGGGGTCCCTTTAAACCCATGGACTATGACGTCCTTAACCTTGGACTGTGGGGTCCCTTTAAACCCACGGACTATGATGTCCTTAACCTCGGACTGTGGGGTCCTTTTAAACCCATGGACTATGATGTCCTTAACCTTGGACCGTAATGTCCTTAAACTAACAATGGACCGTAATGTCCTTAAACTAATCGACCGCACTGTCCCTAAACTAAATAATAGAGCTTAAATGCTCTCTTGTCGGATCTAAACGATCCCGTTAAGTTGATCTTAGTCTAAAAATTAGACTAACGTATCCTTAACAAACATTTAAGTTGATCTTAGTCTCAAATGAAACTAACGTATCCTTAAACCCAACCCCAAACCCAAATCTAAGAAAATACGGATTTGGACTAATCCACGCCCTACAGGCGACAACATAAATTAGTCTCCGTATACAATCCACGAGCAACCAAAAACAAAACAAACACCCATGACACGAAGTGACCATATGGAGAAGGAGAAAATTGTTACCGTGATGCGGTAGCGTAATTAACTGCAGGGGCTTGCGCCTGTAGGGAAGAGCGTCCCCACAATCAAAAACCCCTCGCCGAGGGGGAATCTGACGGAGTCTGCTACATCGTTTGCATCCGTTTAAACCTTCGATACACGGTGTCATAAAGCAACTTGGCATCTTCGGAGAGGTGGATGGATAGCACCAATTAGCATCTGTCCTGAAATTCAGGCAAGACGGACCTGCATGGTCCCGTCTCCGTGTTTCGGCGGGGAACAGATTCTGGCATGCCCGGTGGGACCTCTTCCTCTTTCCACTCCACACTTCACGTGTCGTGTTCGCGAACGAATTGCGGTTTAATATGGTTGCCTTTGGGTTCGAGGTACTAAAATTTGGTTTTGCTCTCGTGCAGAAAAAAGGAGATCAAATAGCTTTCAACTGCACAAGTTGCAACAATGGCAATAACTCCCACTCCGTCCCCGCAGGAGGAGTGACCTACGGGCCTCAGGTGGCCTCTGTTTTTATAATGCCGGTGGACCAGGTGACTCAGGCCACCACTGGGCTATTCTTCGGGACCATGCTCCCACCCATGAACTTCAATGCCCCGCTGCCATTGCAGGAAGCCCCAAAGAAGTCGGTCTTTGATCGACTTACCACTGTCGCGGCCCCTCTCAACAGGTCGCCCAACTTCAAGGCCTCGGTTTTCAACAGACTGGGCTAGAACGCCAACAAGCCCGCGATACCTGAAGCAGCCATCCCAAAGCGGATAGCCATCCCAGCTCAAGCAGACGAAATCATCGGAGAGGCTTCTTCTGCCAAGAAGTCAGTCTTCACAAGGCCGGCCATTCTGGCTCCCGTGCCAGGCAAAGTCCTCAAAGCTGCTTCCCCTGCCCAGAGGTCTGTCTTTGACAGATTGGATATTGCTTCTCAACGGACATCGGTCTTCAAGAGGCTGACGCCGGCGACAACCCTTCGCCAAAACAGGGAGCATGATGAAGCCACCCCCATAGCCGAACCAACTTCATCTGCACGACATGCTCGCCGTCGTTACTGGCGCCGAGTAAGGAAGGCTGGGGGCAACTCTCTTTCTGGACTGACTCCGCCGGCTCCAAACGGTGGAAATCGATGTTGTTGTTCCAACTGGGAATAGCTTTGAACCGCTTCGGAGGGTTTGCAAGAACTCTCCAACTGCCATACTAAAAGATCTCCTCCACCTGTGGAGAATGCTACAGAAAAGGAGCCGGAGCAGCCCCCTCAGCGGCTGTCCTCCAAAATTGATAAAGTCTGGCGACAGGTCCAGGAATCGGTGATTAACCAGGACTACTCTCATCGACAAAAGAAGATTAAAGCTAGACAAAAAAAGAGCCATCCCGTGGTACCACAGAAGATGTCATCCGTCTGGGTGCCCGCTACAACGGCTTCCTCAACTTCAACCGCTCACAAGAGAAGGAGGTCGGAGAAAGCCACTGTGACCGCAGCGAACCGCAAGGACGCTGAATCTAAATGCCCCAAGTCTGGGGGCATGGTAACACATACCGTTTATATGGCTTCCGGAAAAGAGGAAATCCGTGATTCTACGGGTCATCGACCGCTTACCCGATCGATAACGAAGGCTCAGGAGCAACAGCAACAAAACTGTAGGAGATGCAGACTGCGATGGCCGCACTCACTGGGCCGAAAGAAAATCCAGAGACCTCAGAGCAGCGTCAGGAATAAGAAACTGATGTTGAATTCCTCCGAAGAATGCTCGAGAGGAAAGAAAAAGAGGCCGCAGAACAGGCGGCCAACATAAAACGAATGGCTCTTTTGTTCCAAGATATGGCCGGGATGATGTTACAGCCAGAACCTCCAGCTGAAGACCCCCCGATTATCATTGAAGATAACAGAGGAGAGACATTGAACCCTCCTCCGGCTCTTTCAGCAGCCAAGGAGGAAACCATCTCCAAGGCCGCTCTGGATAATTACATTGCTCAGCAAATACGAGCTCACCAGGCGAATGAAGCGGCTGGGCAGATCGTTAAGACTGGACGACCCTATCCGGGATGGTATGACCAAATAAGGTACCCGCCGGGATATACGACCCCAAATTCCATGTATATAAGGGGACGGGAAATCTGCATCAGTGCGTCGCTCAATTCAGAGCCTTGTGCGGCAACACCGGAGGTAATGATAAACTTCTGCTCCCCCAGTTTGTTGGTAGCTTGTCGGAGACGACGTTTGAGTAGTATTCGGAGCTTCCCAACGACTCCGTCAAAACTTTTGCAGAGATGGAGCTACTATTCACCCAGCGTTTCGCGAGTGCTAGTGAACACACCCCAATAACGGCATTGATCAATGCCAGGGTGAAGCCTGGATAAACATGGGTCCAATATACAATACGGTGGCGAAATTTATGGTCGAAGTGCGAGCAGCGCATCAAAGAAGCGCCTGCGGTGGGAATGTTCATGGGCACTCTTGACCCTCAAGCGACCATCTCCCAATTCATGATGTTTTTCAAGCCGACCACTTTCCAGTCCTTGATTGATAAGCTGGCCCAAATAGACCAGATGGGTCACAGGCCTTCCTCTTCGAAGCCGGAGCTGCGGAATGAAAAAAGGAAAGAGAAAGCGACCTTCGTCGCCAATGCTCAACAGCAGCCCGGTGGTCCAAAATTAACGGATCGCCTAGGCGAGAGTCGGCGATACTATAATGAGAAAATAAAGCGCCCTTATTCGTTTCCCCGGGACAAAACGAGGAGATTGTTCGAGCTAGCGGTGCGCAACAGGCTCATTAGTTTGCTGAATCCAAAATGCCCATTGCAACCCGGTGAGGCTAATAGTCCCAATTATTACCCCTACCATCAAGCGGTAAGCCATCCAATTGAAGACTGCTTCGTCTTTAAAGGCTGGATCGAAGACCAATACCAACAGGGCAAGTTTGCATTGTCCGAGAATTGGAGAGTAAACCCGCCCCAGCCGCACGCTCTCAAAAAGACGGACACACCGGGGGCATCATGCTCTTTTATAGAAGAAGCTCTATGGGAGGTCGTTCTTTCAGCCAAAACAAAAAGAATGCTGAAGGATCTCCAAACATGCCTGGCGATCAGGTGGAAAAATCCACTGGAACCCAAGATCATCGAGGGAATGCTGAAACTGTGCCCAACTCCAAAAACTGGCAGTGATAGTCAAAGTACCCACACCGAACCGTCGAAGTCTTCGAAGAAGAAGAAGAAGACCAAAAAGCCCGTGAAGCTTAGTGACGAGTGCACGGACATGCAAAAATATATCGACGCGCTGGAAGAATATAACCAAAAGGCACGAACTCCAGTCACACTCCAAGAATTTCTCCGCCACATCCTTGAGGACGGAGATGACGACAATGGAAAAGACTCGTCGGATGAGCCTGAAGATTATGTGGCAAGCTGCCACGTGATCTCTCATTCGTTAATAAACGATGAAGAAGCTCGGGATGCAGAGAAACCGGGGGCAGATCCTGAGCTCGAACTTCGAGGACCATCAGACGAAATGATTGATGCATTCCTAAACGAAGCTCTTTTGAAAAGCAAAACTGATCGGGAGCGCGAGATGGCCATATTTGAAAAAGCCAAATGCCGGCGACTGGACGAAAAGGTCGAAACACTCCTTCCAGATCAAAGTACATCCGCCGCAAATAAAAGCAGGTTCAAGACGAGGAAAAGGTTCGCCAAAGCCATATCGATGGGAATGAAGCTGCCACCCTCCGAAGGAAACACTCCTGATGAAGCGGATATACATCCTAGCTACTGCTTATATCATCGAAAGATTGCGCACCCCACCAAAGGGTGCAATGCTTTTAAAAACTGGTGGCAGTGATATGTTGCTCACAGAAAAAAATTCAAGCGGATGAAACGCAAAACTCATCGGGAGCAAAGAAATACGACCGAGGAGCGCAAAAGAACTACCGGCAACTGTCACATGGTCGACGCTGGGGGATCGCAAGTTCTCACCTTCGAGAGCGATTTTGATAAAGAAATAGCCCTTGGCCCTCTCCTCAAAGAACCCACATCCGAAATGGAAGAAATGAAGACCTGTGAGAACATTCAGCTACGCAATCGTACGCTGCCTGAAAAGAATCTCGGTGCCGCGAACAGTGGGTCGAATAGAAAAGATAAGGGGAAAGAAAAAATCCCTGAGGACATCACTCTAGATGATCTAGTCGTCAAAGAGCTGACAGCTAAGGACCCGCCAAAGAAAAACAAAGTGGATTACAACGTTCTGGCACACTTGAGGAAGCTACCTTCGCAGCTAAGCATTCTCGATGCCCTCTTATTATCAAAAGAAACAAGAGATTCTTTGATCAAGTCACTGCAAGAGCCCGAGCAATTCCAAGCTTTCCTCGCCGAAGAAAAGATGAAGGACGAGCTGGAAGAAGTGCACACAGCCGATATTACCTTCGGCGATGGAGATCTCCTCCTCGGGACGTGCAAGCATAACCGTCCCCTTTATGTCTCCGAATATTGTCATGACATTAAGATAGGGAAGATTCTGATTGACAATGGGTCCTCCGTCAACCTCCTCAATGTAAGAGTGTTGAAGAGCGTTCAACACCTCGCTCGTGATAAGATCACTATCTTCGGGTTTGACTCCCAATCATCACGGGCGCTCGGGTCTGTGATACTAACGCTGTGCTTTGGGCTGCTCATCACAGAAATTAAATTTCATGTCATTGACGCCAAGACATGCTACAATGCTTTGCTCGACCGGCCTTGGTTACACGAATACAACATCATCCTTTCCACACAACATCAGTGTATGAAGTATTTCAAGGATGGTCTCGAGTATACTGTGACAGGGAGTTAAACCCATTCTCCGTGAATGAAGTCCGAAAGTACGAAATGCAAAATACTTCTTTCCAGATTTCGAGGACACGGAAAGATGTTATAAACCGAAGAACAAAGCTATCACTACTATTCCAATCTTCGGGAGTGACACAGAGGAGGAAGAAGAAATAGTTTATTTAGGGCCGCCCCAATGCAACAAGCCGGGACCGCCACCCCTATTTTGGTCTTCGGCAGCGACTCGAAAGATGAGGTCAATATCGTATTCTCTGCTCGGCCGTCGATACAAGCCTTCGCTGATGAAGATCAAAGTTTGCAAGTTGCCATGGTTCCGCAAGAGCGTTACAAAGAGCTCGATGCACTTGAAACTTATAGTGTGCAAGAACTGCTGACATTCTATGTCCCTCCCAGACGAAAAGGTGAAAAGGCGATCCTATTCTACCGATCCGGGGAAACCAAAGTGGAGAAAGAAATTTGGCATGGTGCGGATTCTACACTTGACAGGTTCCAGCCCATCCGTTTACCCAGATATTATACAAGCGGATTAAAAAGACTATTGAGGCGCCAAGGCGTACCCTTAAGCAGACTGCTCGACAAGCTAAGTTCTATGACATGATCTGCAATGTCACCGGAACTCAGCGAAAGTTGCCCAACGGGAGAATGGAAACGATCGGGCTTGGATATTTTCAATCCAAGAAACGGGAGAAATTTCGCAACCGCTAGGTCATACATGACTTCGATGAAGAAGGAGATGCTCTGTAGGAAGATGTTAACCCTGAACCAAAACAAGCTCCCGTCGTGAAAATGCCAAGCCCGTCGTTCGAAGAACAAATGGACAAGCTTATAAGGGAAGCAGATCAAAAGGTTCGAGACGACCATAATCGCGAAATGGCCATCTACGAGAAAGCCAGAATACAACGCCTCCTTCAGCAGGCTGCGAAAAATGAAAATGCTCTTCCTCGTCAATCCATCATACAAAAGACCCAGCGCAGAGGCAGTAAATCCAAGAATGGAAAAAGCGTTCGACTGCAACGAAGCGGGACCAAGAAACCACGCGATCGAGAATTGAGCAACCAGGATTCGTCACTTATAAAGAAGATGGGTCGAGCGTATTCTTTTTCCCAAGACAAGACAAGGAAGATACTTGATCTTGTCATAAAACATCAGATGATGACACCTCCGGAGTCCAAGCACCCCGAGCAAGCAGGCGAGGTCTCTCATCCAAACTATTGCTCCTATCACCGAGCAATAAGACATCCCCTCGAAGACTTCTTCACATTCAAAGACTGAGTGGAAGACCGGTATCAGCAAGGCAGGTTTGCTCTATCCAGCAATTGGAGAGTAACCCCGCCGCAAAAGCATGAACCGAAAGACACGTATGCAGCGAGAGTAGAACCAGATCAACAACGGTCTTGGAAGCGATCTCGCACCTGTCACGTGATAACGATGTCAGGAGAAAGAATATGCGAAGATATGGTTGATCTCCCCTGGTGCTTCGAAAACGATGATGACAAAGTGATCTCCGAGTTTCCACCGGCGCCAAAAGAGCTGGAAGACGGAATACATACTAATGCAGATGACCTTAGAAAAATCGACTTGGGAACGGCAAGCGACCCACGGCCAACGTTCGTCAGTGAACTGTTGTCAGAAGAAAAGGAGGCTACGCTTAAAGACGTGCTCATGCAGTATAAAGATTGATTTGCATGGAACTATTCAGAGATGCTGAGACTCGATCCAGATATCGCTGTCCACAGATTGGCGATTTCTCCAGACGTCAAACCGATCAAACAAGCACCGAGAAGGATGCGGCTCGAGCTTCAGATGAGCATCAACGCCAAAGTCAAGAAGATAATCGACTCCGGCTTCATCCAAGAGGTTCAGTATCCTGACTGGATTGCCAACATCGTTCCAGTGATGAAGAAAAATGGGACGGTGCGCATATGTGTGGATTTTCGGGATCTCAACAAAGCTTGCCCGAAAGACGACTTTCCGGTACCGGTCACCGAGCTGATGATTGATAACACATCCACTCACGAAATTTTCTCCTTCATGGACGGCTCGTCAGGATACAATCAGATAAAGATGCATCCCGAAGATCAGAAACATACCGCTTTCCGGACCCCCTTTGGGCATATTCTGCTACAAAGTGATGCCTTTCGGTCTAAAGAACGCCGGTGCCACCTATCAGAGGGCCATGACAAAGATTTTCGATGATCTCATACATGAAATCGTCGAATGCTATATCGACGACCTCGTAGTTAAAAGCAAATCATACGAGAAACATTTAAAGCATTTGTCACGCCCCGCTTCCCAGTGTACGGCGAAGGGGACACGACGAGGTCCTCTACAAACATACTCAGAAGTACATACGCTAAGCGTATCTAAGCAATATAAAATAAATACACAAGAGACAAGAAATAAAAAGATCGGCAACTTTTATTTATTAACATTCTTTTGTATAATGCATGAAGGAAATACAACTGAAATAAAAAGATGCCTAAACAGTGGCATAACAGGAAATGTAAAATACTGAATGGAAAAGTGTACAATGAACTAAAGTGCTGGATCTTCGGCAAACTGCTCCAAGTTTTCTGCAGATGGCTCGATCTCTGCCGGGTCCAAATCACCTGATGACATTCAAAGAAGAAGGAAACAGAATGTCGTCAGCGAACAGGTCGCTTGTTAAGTCCCAAAGATAAGAGAGAAATATACAAAGAGTAGGAGAGAGAGAGTAGATTTTAATGTTGTATTGTATTGTTTTAATATTGTATTAACGCTGTTGTTTGTAGCTTGGTACAGAAGAATACCAGTGTATACGAGAAGGGTCTCTATATGCCAGAGACCAGGGCAAACGGAATATAGAGTACAAGGCTCCGTTAGAAGGCCCGGAACAACGGCAATTGGATGCATTTTAGATGTCTTAAATCTAACCATCTCGTACCACTTTTAACACCTTCCGTACCAATCTACCCCTTAAACCCCGTAGTGATTTGATTGTATTGTTTTTCTTGTAAATTGTATTGATTGTATAATTGATTGACTGACCGTAACCATGATATCAGTAAACGGAAGTAACCGTAGAATCATGTAAATAGATGTAAACAGGAGTTCATGTAATTAGAATGTATATCCATGGTTCGGTTCGGTCGAGTTGTATAGATTGATAATTGGATTCATGGATTCGTATGTTCATATTGAATTAGAATATTGTAGATTATAGATTGACTTGAATCATATTCATGTCAAATTAATCAGACTCAAATCCGAGTCAGACAATCAGAAATGTGAATCGAAATCTTATAATTGCTAAGGTCCTTAGGGTAATTTATAAAACTTAAGGGGATTTCATGTAAAAATACTTTTATATACTTTTCAAAATACACTTCAAGTATTTATTGTTCGTCTTTAGAGTTGTAATGAGGGTGGGTTTTATGTTGTAACATTTCTAGTGAAAATATCCTAATTTAATAAATAAGGGTATTTATCTGTAATATTGATTATTTGAAGTTCATGGTATTTTAGTGTAAAATTTATTATTGTGATTTTTAGGAAAAGGTGGAAAATTTATATTATAATATAATAGATATTTAAATGATAAATATATATATGTTTATACAAAAAATAATTTTTAATAAATATTTTATATTCCAAAAATCTCATTTTCTTAAGATGTCGTATTTTAAACCTTTCGAGACCGAATGCTTCTTGCGGAGGTCTGAATCTCACACTACTAGCCCGAGGGTGCGTGATAAACCGCACGATCCCGAACGGGTTCCCTAAAGATGGGTTGTAGCGGCGCTTTGCAAAGATTGTAAAATACTAATCCTTTAGAAAACAGTTTTATAAAGTAAAAGGTATTTATTTGCAAAGTGTAATTTTCCGTATTTTAGATTCAAGGGTTTCCTAAGCCAACTAGCCTATTTCTAAATGGTCTAAACGACAAGTCGTTAGAAGTCTCAAATCGCCTCTTCACCGCCAATTGTGGCCAGGTAAGTACAAATGAGGAAAGGAGGGATCCGCTCACGAATCGTGAGACGGGCCTTTTAAAGTTACCTTTGCTCACTTACCTAGCCTAGACACCACAAAGTCAGGTTTAGATAAACGATCGATGTCCACAACTTATCGTGTTTTCCTAATAAGAGCTATTTATTTAAAAGTGTATCAAAGCTAAAACTTTTAGAATTGATTTTATTAAGAATATGGTATTTAAATGAAAGTATTTTTTATCGTATTCTAAGTTTTGATGATATCATTTAGGGTTGTATTTGCGTGTGTGTAGAGGTAGGTCATTACCTCGTGCTCTAATTTAAATGTATAGCAAAGTTAAGGGGTTAAATGTGAAATCGAAATATGATGGTATTAAAGTGAAAAATACGATAAATTGAAAAGGCTATCATTTCATGTGACGAAACTTGTTCAAATTGATTTTTAAAAGTTTAATAGTCAAGATAAAGATGTTTAAACATGAATGTATTTGTGAGAAGTGAATTTTTATAGAAAACCGAATCGGAAATCGGATTTGTTCCGATTCCGTCGGATTTCGTAATTTCGTATTTTAGAAAAATAGAAAGGGGGATAGAATGGGACTTACGGGTTTTAATTACTCAAGAGAGTGAGGGGGAACTAGAGGAATCGTCGGTGTATTGCGTCGTCGCCGATAGCTCCTAAAACGTTCGCCGGAATTTCCGCCGGAATTTCGTCGGAGCTTCGCCTCGAGCTTGTTTCCAAAGTACACAAATCTTGGAAAAATTTTGAGAGAGTGGCTCAAGATTTTGGGGGTGGGAGGGTAGTGTGTAAGGTTGGTATTTATAGGGTTAGGGTAGATGAAAAGTTAAAAATAAAAATGTGATAAAATGTATTAAAAGTGGAGTAATTGGGATTTTTTAAGAGCTCTGGAAGTGGTCTGAGGCTGAAATTTTGCAGGTGCATAGGGAATATGAAAATACACAACTTTTATGTTGTGGCCGTCACCGGAATCGGCCGACTCAGGGGTGACTCAACAGTGACTCGGTCGGAGCACTGAGTTGGCCGAGTCGAGGCCGAGTTGGGTCCGGCGGCCAGGATCCCCCCCGACGGTTCATCTAACTCATGGAAGTGTTACATCTTTGGGTATAGTGGGGTTTTGTGAGATATGCACGTGTAAACTCTTGGTATTCTAAAGGTTTTTAAAAAATCAATATTAAAAATAATGTGGGGTATGGGATTTGAACTCTGGTGGTTTGGTTCAGCAGTACAAGGTATTACCAATGAGCTACAAGCTCCTTCTTGTAATTATGGTGTGAAATAATTACTTAAAGTGGTAACAGTAACATTAAATACCCCAAGTATACTTTAATTTTAAAACAATTTTATGTACACTAAAAATGGATTTTGAAAAAATTTATATAGAAAAGTGTATAGGAAAATTAGGGTTGTTACAGCATTTGAAGATCGTATTCCAGCGCCTTCGGAAATACAACTTGAAGATGAACCCTCTCAAATGCGCATTCGGAGTTTCCTCGGGCAAGTTTCTAGGATTCGTCGTCCGACACCGAGGCATCGAGATAGACCCGTCGAAGATCAAGGCGATCATGGAAATTCCTCCGCCAAGAACTCTCAAGCAGCTGCGGTCTCTCCAAGGAAAGCTCGCATATATCCGGCGGTTCATAGATAACCTCTCCGGCAAGTGCCGTCCTTACAGTCACCTAATGAAGAAGGAAACCCCGTTCGTCTGGGATCGCAAATGCCAAAGCGCACTAGACGAAATCAAGCAATACCTGCAGAATCCGTCAGTATTGGCCACTCCCGTTAAAGGAAAACCTCTCGTCCTGTATACAACGGCCCTCGAAGGTTCTTTAGGAACGCTGTGGGCACAAGAGAACGACCAAGGAAAGGAGAGAGCCCTCTACTACTTGAGTCGAGTTCTACTGGGGGCAGAAAACAATTACTCCCCCATTGAAAAGCATTGCTTGGCGTTGATCTTCGCGATAACGAAGCTCAGACACTATGCGTTGGCACATGAGGTCCATCTCATATCAAAGGTGGATCCTCTCAATTATTTGATGTCAAAGGCCATATTAATGGGACAGCTCGCTAAATGGGCCCTGCTCTTGATGGAGTTCTCGATAACTTATCGTCCCCTCAGGGCAGTGAAAGGCCAGACCATCGCCGACTTCCTCGCTGAGCATCTGATACCTGCCGATTCTCCTTTGAATTGCGAATTGACCGACGAGCATGCGTTCGACACAATCAATGGGGAGAGAAGAGATAATGATACCCGATGGGAACTATATTTCGATGGAGCATCTTCCATAAAGAAGCGCAAACAAAGCACCCCCATAATCAAATCCGGGATGGGCCTCATCTTCGTGACTCTACAAGGAGGGATAATGCGCTTTGCCTTCTCCTTAACAGAGCCGAGGACAAACAATGAAGCCGAATATGAAGCTTTAATAGCAGGTCTTGATATCGTTGTCGACATGGGAATTGAAACCTCCTCATATATGGAGACTCCCAGCTGGTCATTAGTCAAGTAAATGGCGACTATCAAACGTGAAAACCAGAGTTAGTAAAGTACGGAGAGAGAGTGCAACAATTGCTGACTCATATCCCTTCTTATGCCCTAGAAAGCATACCGCGAGCGGAGAATAGCAAGGTGGATGCATTAGCTAAGCTCGCTAAAGAACTGGCCGACGAAAATCTCGATGACGTGAGGATCATTGTGCAAAGCCGTCTGGTTCTTGCACCGGCAGAAATATCTCTATAGTCGTCCGAAGGAAGGGGAACTACCGAGCAAACGGCCCTGCAAATAAAAGACCAGGAAAAGGCTATGGATTGGAGAGAAGTCTTTATAGACTACTTCAATCCCCGTCGGACACCTGAAAATACGTCCTCAAGACATCAGCTCATGAAACGAGCTCTATCTTTTGCCTTCGTCAATGATACTCTGTATAAGAGATCGTTTGACTCTTTATGGTTGAGATGCCTGGGACCGGAAGAAGCAAAAAGAGTCGTCTAAGAAACTCACGACGGACTCTGCGGTTCTCACCAAACCGGGCCGAAGATGAAGTTGAAGATCAAAAAGATGGGCTATTATTGGCCCACGATGATCCAAGACTGTCTCGAATACGTGAAGCAGTGCCACTCGTACCAAATTCATGGGGACTTTATCCACCAGCATCCAAATCCGCTACACCCAATGGTGGCTAGCTGGCCATTCGAAATATGGGGGAACTGACATAATCGGCCCCCATCGAACCAGCATCGTCCAGAGGACATCGGTTCATTTTGGCAACAACTGATTACTTCTCCAAATGGGCAAAAGCAATACCGCTAAGGGAAGTGAAGACGGAGAATATCCTCCATTTCTTCAAGACACACGTCATTTACCGGTTCGGCACTCCGCGACGGATTATCTCCGATAACGGGCCAGCCTACAGAAGTCACAAGATCATCCACTTCGCACAACAGCATAACATAGACTGGAGATACTCTTCGGTCTAAAATCCCCGAGCTAATGGTCTAGCTGAGGCTTTCAACAAGACCTTGACGAAGATCGTGAAAAAGACTGTGTCTCGAAATAAGAGGGACTGGCAGAGAGACTGCATGAAGCTCTCTGGGCATATCGAACTACGTTCAAAACTGCGCCCTATGCGTTGGTATTCGGTATAGAAGCGGTACTCCCTCTTGAGATAGAGTTACCCTCTCTACGAGTGGTGGTTCATTATGAGCTAACAGACAAAGAAAATGCTCACCTTCGGCTTGAGGAGCTCCACGCCCCTGATGAAACCCGGCTCATGGCGCAACAAAATCTGGAAGCTTATAAAGCAAAGATGACGCGCTCATATGAGAGATTGACTAGGCCGAGAACATTCCGCCAAGGCGAACTCGTGCTAGTAGTCAAAAGACCTATGATCCCCGATCTTTCCAAACGGGGAAAATTCGAGCCGAACTATAAAAGCCCGTATATCATAGACAAAGTTTACCAGGGTGGAGCTTATCTACTCATAGACATGCATGGTGAAAGACCTATTAGGCCAATAAATGGTCGCTTCCTGAAAAAGTACTATGCCTGACGAGTCACGGCCTAGGTCAACGATAGATGACGGCGACTATGTCTGCTCGCTATCTTCCTAGGCCCAAACTCTGTAAGTAGTAGCCGGCTTTCGGACCGAAATGTCCTTAAACTAAGAACGGACCGAGATGTCCTAAAACTAACAACGGACCGAAATGTCCTTAAACTAACAAAGGACCGAGATGTCCTAAAACTAACAATGGACCACTATGTCCTAAAACTGGCTACGGACCGAAACTTCCTTAAACTAACGATGGACCACTATGTCCTAAAACTGGCTGTTGACCAAAATATCGATAAACTACTACGGACCGCAGCATCCCAAGACTGACCAAAAAAAAGGCATATCCATAAGCAAAATGGGTACAAATGAAAACCCGAAAGGCCTCCTTGAGTAAAAACAGCAGGGCTACCAGCGAGTTTTATGAAAAGCCGAAAGGGCGCAACCTCGTTAAAAGACGCTTGCAAGGTCCTCTCAACCTTGTAAGGAGAAAATACCTACGTGAGATCCTTACGACTCATAAGGGAGCAACACACTTAGGGATCCCCACGATTCATAGGAGAAATTACACGTACGAGATACTCATGACTCGTAAGGAGAATCCCTCTTTGAGACCTTCACGGCTCATAGGATTCAAAGCCTTAAGCTACTGGAATATGAACCTGTTCTTAAGCCATCACAACCTCCAATATTGCCCTACAAATGGTTCAATATTGACCCTTGTATACAATCCACGGGCGCGAATAAACATTTCCCGAACAAAGTCTCATCAGAGACCGGGGATATGCTCATATGGCGAACGACCCTTGTAAGTCCTCTCGACTTATATGGAGAAAATACTCTTGTAAGATCCTTACGACTTATAGGAGAACACACACTTAGGAATCCTCACGATTACTAAGGAGAAAATGCACCTACGAGATCCTCACGACTCGCAGGGAGAAATACCTTTATGAGATCCTTACGGCTCATGAAGTCAAAAGCCTTAGTCAACAGGATTTTAACCCTGTTTGCTAAGCCACCTTTGTTCGACATCAACAGAGGCAAATGATGATTCGCTCCTGGCAATATCCCAGTTGTAGCGATGCTAATGCCGAAATCGGTGTCCAAAATCGCAGCAAAAAGCCAGCGAGCCACAAATGCATACGAAATAGCCGAAATGATGGGGCAACTTGCAACAAAATCAGCAAGTAAAATTGTATGCATACAAAATAGCCGAAATGGTTGGACAACTCGCAATAAAAAGCAGCGAGTAAAAATAAAACAAATAGCCGAAATGATTGGGCACCGCGAAAAATAGCCGAAATGATTGGGCAATCGTGACTTTCACGATATAAAAGCTGAAATGATAGAGCATTGCGGAAAGAAATAAAAAATATATAAAATGAAACTTTTTGCCCTACAGGTGAGATCACATCAGATCCCTATATACAATCCAGGGGCACAAACAAAGAGGGAACCACACCTTTCCCCAAGGCTCCATCCGAAAGAGAGCCAAGTCTCGACGGTTCACAAACAGCCTGGAGATCTTCTCAACATTCGTCTCATTACAATAGATGCAACATCAACAAAGTGGAACCGCGGCAATTCCCAGTTCTATGACTCGGCAGTGCACAGACAACCGAGAGTCAAATCCCGACTCCGTGCTGATGCGGATAAAGTCAACCCTACATGGTTCTTGCGGAACACAGCTATGTCAATCCTGACCCCGTGGGAAGCGTCCAAAGCGGAACCTGGTCCTTGCGAAACACGGCTATGTCAATCCTGACCCCGTGGGAAGCATCCAGAGCAAATCATGGTCTAGGGGAACACGGCCTATGTCAATCCTGACCCCATGGGAACGTCCAGAGCGGAACCTGGTCCTTGCGGAACACGACTATATCAATCCTGACCCCGTAGGAAGCATCCAAAGCAAATCCTGGTCTAGTGAAACACGGCCTATGTCAATTCTGACCCCGTGGGAAGCGTCCAGAGCGGAACCTGGTCCTTGCGGAACACGGCTATGTCAATCTTGACCGCGTGGAAAGCATCCAGAGAAAATCCTGGTCTAGTGGAACACGGCCTATGTCAATCCTGACCCCGTGGGAAGCGTCCAGAGCGGAACCTGGTCCTTGCGGAACACGGCTATGTCAATCCTGACCCCGTGGGAAGCAGCCAGAGCAAATCCTGGTCTAGTGGAACATGGTTATGTCAATCCTGACCCCGTGGTAAGCGTCCATAGCGGAACCTGATCATTGCGGAACGCGGCTATGTCAATCCTGACCCCGTGGTAAGCATCCAGAGCAAATCCTGGTCTAGTGGAACACGGCATATGTCAATCCTGACCCCGTGGGAAGCGTCCAGAGCGGAACCTGGTCCTTGCGGAACACGGCTATGTCAATCCTGACCCCGTGGGAAGCATCCAGAGCAAATCCTGGTCTAGTGGAACACGGCCTATGTCAATTCTGACCCCGTGGGAAGCGTCCAGAGCGGAACCTGGTCCTTGCGGAACACGGCTATGTCAATCCTGACCCCGTGAGAAGCATCCAAAGCAATCCTGGTCTAGTGGAACACGGTCTATGTCAATCATGGCCTCGTGGGAAGTGTCCAGAGAGGAAACTGGTCCTTGCAGAACACGGCTATGTCAATCCTGACCCCGTGGGAAGCATCCAGAGCAAATCCTGGTCTAGTGGAACACGGCCTATGTCAATCTTGACCCCGTGGGAAGCGTCCAGAGCGGAACCTGGTCCTTACGGATCACGGCCTATGTCAATCCTGACCCCATGGGAAGAGTCCAGAGCGGAACCCGGTCCTTACGGAATACGGCTATGTCAATCCTGACCCCGTGGGAAGCAGCCAGAGCAAAATCCTGGTCTAGTGGAACATGGCTATGTCAATCCTGACCCCGTAGGAAGCGTCCAGAGCGGAACCTGGTCCTTGCGAAATGCGGCTATGTCAATCCTGACCCCGTGGGAAGCAGACAGAGCAAATCCTGGTCTAGTGGAACACGGCCTATATCAATCCTGACCCCATGGGAAGCGTCCAGAGCGGAACCTGATCCTTGCGGAACAGGGCTATGTCAATCCTGACCCCGTGGGAAGCAGACAGAGCAAATCTTGGTCTAGTGGAACACGGCCTATGTCAATCCTGACCCCGTGGGAAGCATCCAGAGCGGAATCTAGTCCTTACGGAACATGGCTGTGTCAGATCCCGTGGGAAGCAGCCAGAGCAAATCCTGGTCTAGTGGAACACGGCCTATGTCAATCCTGACCCCATGGGAAGCGTCCAGAGTGGAACCTGGTCCTTGAGGAACACGGCTATGTCAATCCTGACCCCGTGGGAAGCATCCAGAGCAAATCCTAGTCTAGTGGAACACGGCCTATGTCAATCCTGACCCCGTGGGAAGCGTCCAAAGCGGAACCTGGTCCTTGCGGAACACAGCTATGTCAATCCTGACCCCGTGGGAAGCATCCAGAGCAAATCCTGGTCTAGTGGAACATGGCCTATGTCAATCCTGACCCCGTAGGAAGCGCCCAGAGCGAAACCTGGTCCTTGCGGAACACAGCTATGTCAATCATGACCCCGTGGGAAGCATCTAGAGCAAATCCTGGTTTAGTGGAACACGGCCTATGTCAATCCTGACCCCGTGGGAAGCATCCAGAGCAAATCCTGGTCTAGTGGAATACGGCCTATGTTAATCCTGACCATGTGGGAAGCATCCGGAGCGGATACTGGTCCTTATGGAACACGGCTATGTCAATCCTGACCCCGTGGGAAGCATCCAGAGCAAATCCTGGTCTAGTGGAACATGGCCTATGTCAATCCTGACCCCGTGGGAACCGTCCAGAGCGGAACTTGGTCCTTACGGAACACGGCTATGTCAATCCTAACCCCGTGGGAAGCATCCAGAGAAAATCCTAGTCTAGTGGAACACGGCCTAAGTCAATCCTGACCCCGTGGGAAGCGTCTAGAACGGAACCTGGTCCTTGTGGAACACGGCTATGTCAATCCTGACCCCGTGAGAAGCACCCAGAGTAAATCCTGGTCTAGTGGAACATGGCCTATGTCAATCCTGACCCCGTGGGAAGCGTCCAGAGCGGAACACGGTCCTTGCGGAACACGGCTATGTCAATCCTGATCCCGTAGGAAGCATCCAGAGCAAATCCTGGTCTAATGGAACACGGCCTATGTCAATCCTGACCCCGTGAGAAGAGTCCAGAGCGGAACCTGGTCCTTACGGAACGCGGCTATGTCAACTGACCCGTGGGAAGCATCCAGAGCAAATCCTGGTCTAGTGGAACACGGACTATGTCAATCCTGACCCCGTGGGAAGCGTCCAGAGCGGATCCTGGTCCTTGCGGAATACGGCTATATCAATCCTGACCCCATGGGAAGCATCCAGAGCAAATCCTGGTCCCGTGGAACACGGCTAGAGTCAATCTCGACCCCGTGGGAAACGCCCAGAGCAACTTCTGACTCCGTGAAATGCGAATAATATCAACCTCATCAATCACTTACGGGTCCTCTCAACCCATAAGGAAGAAAACTCTCTTCTAAGATCCTTACGACTTATAAGAGAAAACACACTTAAGAGTTCTCACGATTCCTAAGGAGAAAATACACCTACGAGATCCTCATGACTCGTAGGGAGAAAAGTCTTTATGAGACCTTTACGGCTCATAAAGTTGAAAAGCCTTAGGCAGCAGATTTGAACCTGCTTCCTAAACCATCACTACCATTCGAAGAATTCAAGACGGAATGGCCTCTATCATCTACAGGCAACGCTTACTAAGGTAACATGCCGGCAACACAGAAAAGAGAAGAAAGCATAAGATGAACACATGGAAATGGAAAAGCTTGCCATTCATATTTCAGAAAGTTCTTACATTGGTGAAAGAGGTAAACAAAAACGCCATTAAAATGTTCACAAAGGCAGGACATCAAATCCAGGACATGGATTGAGAAATTCAAAAGTAAGGCCATCCAAAAAATTTCGGGCCTCTCGGACCATTTTCGTGTGCATCCTCTCATGATCACAAGCGTCAGGATCCCCACTGATGTCCTCCACCCTTCGATAGGCAGCGAGTATCGCCGCTTGTTGAAAAGCTTGATGCAGGATATCAATGAGGTGGTCTCGCCTTTTCTTTGAAATTAAGCCCATCAGATACACCGAATGCACCTTATCTTCAGCGTCGTCCAATGCTTTAAGCGGCATGCCGGCATAGAATAGAGGAAGTGCTCCCCAGATCGCTCCCACAATAAGCTTCAAGAGAGAGGAACGACGAGGAAGTAATCGACCATTGTATGCATCAAAGCGGCCCATAATTTCAGCGCACTGGGCGTTTGTGAATTCTTGGTCTTGGGAACGGCCGAGTGAGCGGATGTCTCCATAAGAGATAATCTCATCGAGGTCATATAAATGAACAGCCATAGTGTCTGAAAAGGAAACATCATTGAAAGATTAGTAACGAGGAAAATCAGACATTGGGATTTAAACAAGTTCTTGGGAAGACAAGTTCTGTCAATCGACAAACAAACTCAAAATTTGTGCGATTAAGAAAGAAAACCCTCAAAATACTCCCATTTAGGTCCCTCGGGCCAAGAAGTAAATCTCCCTTGAGAGCAATGCTCTTCAGCAGAAATGACAACTGCCATAATTAATAGGGGAATAAAATTCCCCGAAAATGCTAAAGGGCAACGCTCTGTAGAGAAGATGTGATGATCCATCAAGAAACCCTGAAAGCAAAGCTTTCTGCAGAAGTAAAAACTTCAAAATCTTTAAAGTGAATTCCAAAAATTCTTCATCAATAGGTCGAAAGAAACCCTAAAAAGGTTTTCTTTTTCGGATCCATGATCCAAATAAAGCAGAGCGCTGATAACGAATTCGAATATCACCAAAAAGAAAAAGATCTGACAGAGTTTTGATTCTTAGAAGATTTCTTAAAAAAGAGAGCAATGCTCCGAAAGAGAATTAATTCTCAGAAAAGGAGATGAACAATGGTCATCCCAAAGGGCCAAAGGCCCTATTTTTAGGCGTTGAGAGCCGTTTCAACTCCCAAAAAATTTGATCGAACGGCGGAGATGCTACCACCGCTGCACTCGCGTGAGGGCCACGTAAGCGCAACGGTGGGGGGCATTTTTTTCCCCAATCAAAGCAAAGCTATGTTCAAATTCCGAGATTTGAAACGAAGCAACGCTTCGTGAAAAGCGCTAGCATCAAATGCGCCAGCACTAAGAGTCAAAGACTCTGAAACGGCACTCACGTGCAAAGCACGAGAGCGCTAAGCGCCAAGAGCGCTTCACTCTCGCAGGAATCACTTGCGCCTATTTATAACAGTGTGAGTTCTATAGCGCATATGCGCCTGACAGAGGAAGAACAAAAGAATTAAAATAAGAGGAACACTTGACAGATAACGATAAAAAGGAAGAAAACACTTAATTAAACATTTTATTGCAATGGAAATAGATCGCCAAACATGGGATCAAAAGTACAGGGGTTTACAAACATATAGATAAAATTATCTAGTTCCCTCTCTGTCTTTTCCACCATGTCAAAGCGACGATCTTCGCGAGGAGTAGCTACCCATCGGTTAGCACCGCATTCACCAGCGAAAGCAGAGATGACGGTCCGATGAGCCCGTATTTGGCTCAGCAACTGAACAGAGCAATCCCTCAGGGCTTTGGTGATCAAGTGCGCCTCGAAGAAGCACCCGATCTTGTCTTTAACGGCATCGAGCATCACTGGGGTCATCTCCGCCGGAGGAGGGGGAATATCAGCGAGCACGAACATAAGGATCATCCGAAACCAAATAGAGTTGGGAGGGAGAGGAGACCCTACACGAGTCAAGAGCTCGTGCAGCGCTGCATCGCATTGGTCATCCGTAAGAGCATGATTCACCAAGCGCGCAGCGAAGCGAGGAACAATGTCCTGAATGGGCACTTCCCATGGTTGTCGACGAGCATGTGGGCGGTTACAAGCTATAGTTAAGATGGTTCTCTGAAAATGAGAAAAGAAAGAAGCATTGCTTCAGATTATAAAGACTAGGCACAGAAAATTTTGTGCATAATGGAGCTATTTCCAAGATCTGGGAAATGTAGGTTCTGGGGAATATAAGTTTGACTTAAAAAGAAGGTGAAAAGACACCTCCAACAATTGAAGCAATGCTTTATAGCAGTACCAAGTGCGCTGCTCCCTAAGGAGCGCACCACATATAAAGCACGTGTGCGCTAACGCTAGGTGCGCTGCGCTCTAAGCAACGCACCACGTGTAAAACACGGATGCACTAGCGCTTGTAGGGTGTTTTTTATCACCCCATTGAGATGGGAATACGTGCGCGCTTGTCAGGCGTACTATAGATTCCCCCTGTTTAGGATAGGCTGGGGTTTAATGATTGTGGGGATCCGAATCTCCGGCAGCCGCGGACTAAGCTGCCGTTAATTACCCCTCGCCTTTGGAGCGAGGGAACCTCCGATTGACGGGTTAAATTGGTCATGCGAACTCAATGTGCAGTGTGCGTGTGATGTGTTTTGAAAGGAGATTTTGGGTATATCGGGAGCCACGCAGAGTTTTCATGGGGGTCCCGCTACCCGGATAGCGGGCTGGGGGTCAAGGGGGCTAGCAGCCCCCTTGCGGGGTGCGGGGCAGCACCCCGTTAGAAAAAAAAATTCTAACAGGGACAGTGTTGTGGTGTATGTGTGTGTGCACATATGTATGCATATGTGTGTATATATATATATGCATATATGTATATATATATATAAAAGAAAAGAGGGGGGAAAGGCATCCAAAGGATGCGTGGGCCAGCGCCTTGGGCGCTGTGCGCCTAGGTGCTGTGCGCTCAAGCGCTAGCGTGCCACGTGTCGGCACGTGGGCGCTCTGCGCTTGAGGGTAGGGCGATGTAGCGTAAGCGCGCCACGTGTCGGCACGTGGGCGCTTTGCGCTTCAACGCCTGACGCTCGAGCACAAGTGTGCCACGTGTCGGCACGAGGGCGACTTGCGCTTGAGCGATGGGCGCTTAAGCGCAAGTGTGCCACGTGTCGGCATGGGGGCGACTTGCGCCAGAGCGTTGTGCACTTGAGCGCAAGCGCGCCACGTGTCGGCACCGGGGTGACTTGCGCTCGAGCGCTTGCGCTTGAGCGCAAGCGCGCCACGTGTCGGCACATGGGCACTTTGCGCTCGAGCGCAGGGCGCTGTTGTGCAAGCGCGCCATGTGTCGGCACGTGAGCGCTTTGCGTTTGAGCGCTGAGCGCTTGAGCGCAAGCGCGCCACGTGTCGGCACGTGGGCGCTCTGTGCTTGAGCGCCGGCGAGGAAAAGAGGCTTTTAGCAAAAAAATGATTCTCGGAAGAGAAATCAGAGTGGAGTTGGACTCCTAAATGTGTTTTTGGGGTTAATGGAAGGGGTTCTTCTTCCTCCTCCTCTGTTAGCTGGATCTTGAAGATCAAGAGATGTGAGATCTCAAAATCTCTCCTTTTTGGGATCTAAAGACAGATCCAAGTTCCACTTTGTGGGTTTGGTGGTGAAAAACTATTTTGTTTTTGAAAAGGAAGAGTAGAACTCTTGATTTAATTCAAGAGAAAGAAGAAACTTTTGGAACCTTGAGGAAGGAGAAAAGATCTCAGATCTAATTTTTTTTTGAGAGAATGAAAAGTGTATGCTTTATTCATCATCATGTTGCCTTATATAGGCTTACATATTTACATATAGCCCCTTGGGCTTTACAAAAATGGCATTTTAGCCATCCCATGGCTCATGTGCCATTTCATTTTGCACATAAGCCATAGGCTTACAAAATATTGGCTTCATGCCCATTTTGTTTACATTCATGCATAAAAAAATTACATAAAAATTATTTATGACATGATTTCGTTGTTGGCATGGGAAGGCTGGCCGCGGGCTCGACTTGGACATGGGCCCGCTTGACCTGGGCTTGGGCCCACCTAGCTTGGGGTTGACCTTGACTTTGACTCGGTCAACCGGGGTGTAAATTTTTACCCCAACAAATTGCCCCCCATCAATAAATGCACACCGCACATGTGGGTCGTGTGCATGAAATTGATGGATCTTCTTTCACGTGGAGGCGACTTGCTTTGGTTCCCACTTTTTGAGATGCACTGCCCTTTTTACGACGTGGACGGTCGACGCTCTGATCCGAAGCGATTTGGTAGACGTGTCCCCGGCACGGAGTGTCGTTGGTCGACGTTTCCCCGAGGCGGAGTGCCTGTTGGTTGACGTATCCCCGGTACGGAGTGTCTGCTAGCATATGCCCCCAGCACGGAGTGTCTGCTTGACGTTTCCCCGAGGCGGAGTATCAGCTGATTGACGTGTCCCCGAGACGGAGTGTCTGTGTTGGACGTTTCCCTGATGCGGAGTGTCTGTGTTGGACGTTTCCCCGATGCAAAGTGTCGCTTGCTGACGTGTCCCCGGCACGGAGTGTCTGCTTGACGTTTCCCCGGCGCGGAGTGTCGGGTTGACTTTTCCCCGTCACGGAGTGTCGCTGATCGACTTTTCCCCGGCGCGGAGTGTCGCTGGTAGATGTTTCCCCGAGACGGAGTGCCTGTGGTAGGACGTTTCCCCGATATGGAGTGCCTGTTGTAGGGCGTTTCCCCGAGACGGAGTGTCTGTTGTAGGACGTTTCCCCGATACGGAGTGCCTGTTGTAGGACATTTCCCCGATACGGAGTGCCTGTTGTAGGGCGTATCCCCGAGACGGAGTGCCTGTGGTAAGACATTTCCCCGATACGGAGTGCCTGTTGTAGGGCGTATCCCCGAGATGGAGTGCCTGTGGTAGGACGTATCCCCGAGACGGAGTGCCTGTGGTATGACGTTTCCCCGATACGGAGTGCCTGTTGTAGGACGTTTCCCCGATACGGAGTGCCTGTGGTAGGACGTTTCCCCGATACGGAGTGCCTGTTGTAGGGCGTATCCCCGATACGGAGTGCCTGTGGTAGGACGTATCCCCGAGACGGAGTGCCTGTGGTAGGACGTTTCCCCGATACGGAGTGCCTGTTGTAGGACGTTTCCCCGATACGTAGTGCCTGTGGTAGGACGTTTCCTCGATACGGAGTGCCTGTTGTAGGGCGTATCCCCGAGACGGAGTGCCTGTGGTAGGACGTATCCCCAAGACGGAGTTCCTGCGGTAGGACGTTTCCCCGATACGGAGTGCCTGTTGTAGGGCATTTCCCCGAGACGGAGTGCCTGTGGTAGGGCGTATCCCCAATACGGAGTGCCTATTGTAGGGCGTATCCCCGAGACGGAGTGCCTGTGGTAGGACGTTTCCCCGATACGGAGTGCCTGTTGTAGGACGTTTCCCCGATACGGAGTGCCTGTTGTAGGGCGTATCCCCGATGCAGAGTGTCGCTTGTTAACGTTTCCCTGATGCGGAGTGTCTGTGTTGGATGTTTCCCTGATGCGGAGTGTCTGTGTTGGACGTTTCCCCGATGCAGAGTGTCGCTGGTTGACGTGTCCCCGGCACGGAGTGTCTGCTTGACGTTTTCCCGGCGCGGAGTGTCGTTGTCGGACGTTTCCCTGATGCGGAGTGTCTGTGTTGGACGTTTCCCCGATGCAGAGTGTCGCTGGTTGACGTGTCCCCGGCACAGAGTGTCTGCTTAACGTTTCCATGGCACGGAGTGTCGTTGTCGGACGTTTCCCTGATGCGGAGTGTCTGTGTTGGACGTTTCCCCTATTCAGAGTGTCGCTGGTTGACGTGTCCCCGGCACGGAGTGTCTGCTTGATGTTTCCCCGGCACGGAGTGTCGTTGTTGGACGTTTCCCTGATGCGGAGTGTCCGTGTTAGACGTTTCCCTGATGCAGAGTGCCGCTTGTTGACGTGTCCCCGACACGAAGTGTCCGTTGTCGATGTGCCCCCGGCACGGAGTGTCTGCTTGACGTTTCCCCGAGGCGGAGTGTCGCTGATGTACTTTTCCCCGGCGCGGAGTGTCGGGTTGACTTGATTCCGAGGCGGAGCATAATTCCGGCAGGGAAGGTAGATATCCCGAGGCGAAGCATGATTTCGACACGGGGTAAATTCTGGGACGGAGCATGATTCCGCCATAGAGGTTGGTTTGATTTGATTTGGGTTGACATCAGCATCGCTACACTGGAATATGGTACCATGAGCGAATCATCATTTGTCTTGAGAGGATTTGGGAATTGGTTTTCTGTCGGCATCTGCATTGCTGCACTGGAATAATGCCAGGAGCAACTCATCATGTGCCCCGGGAGGATTTGGATTTGGTTTTTTGTTTGGCATCTGCATTGCTGCACTGGAATAATGCCAGGAGCAACTCATCATTTGCCCCGGGAGGATTTGGGAATTGGTTTTGTTTGGCATCTGCATTGTTGCACTGGAATAATGCCAGGAGCAACTCATCATTTGCCCCGGGAGGATTTGGGAATTGGTTTTTGGTTGGTGTCTGCATCGCTGCACTGGAATATGGTACCAAGAGCGACTCATCATTCACCACTTAGGGGTTGGGACGCGATGACTTAGGAGACAGGTTTAGATCCCTATCACCTAAGGCTTTTCAATTTTATGGGCCGTGAGGGTCCCATAAAAGCATTTTCTCCCTACGAGTCGTAAGGATCCCGTAGGTGCATTTTCTCCTTAGGAGTCGTGAAGACTCCAAGTGTGTTTTTCCTTTGTGACTCGTAAGGATCCCACAAAGGTTTGTTCTCCTAATGTATCGTGAGGACACATGAGTGGATTTCTCTCGTTCCCAGTTTAGTGACTTAGGGGTCATCTGTTTCCAGTTTAACGACTTAGGGGTCGTCTGTTTCCAGTTTAACGACGTAGTGGTCGTCTGTTTCCAGTTTAACGACGTAGTGGTCGTCTGTTTCCAGTTTAATGACCTGGTGGTCGTCTGTTTCCAGTTTAACGACGTAGAGATCGTCTGTTTCCAGTTTAACGACTTGGAGGTCGTCCGTTTCCAGTTTAACGACTTGGTGGTCGTCCGTTTCCAGTTTAACGACTTGGTGGTCATCCGTTTTCAGTTTAACGACTTGGTGGTCATCTGTTTCCAGTTTAAAGACTTAGAGGTCATCTGTTTCCAGTTTAACGACTTAGAGGTCATCTGTTTCCAGTTTAACGACGTGGTGGTCATCTGTTTCCAGTTTAACGACTTAGAGGTCATCTATTTCCAGTTTAAAGACTTAGAGGTCTACTGTCTCCAGTTTAACGACTTGGAGGTCATCTGTCTCCAGTTTAACGACTTGGTGGTCATCTGTTTCTAGTTTAAAGACTTAGAGGTCATCCGTTTCCAGTTTAACAACTTAGAGGTCATCTGTTTCCAGTTTAAAGATTTAGAGGTCTACTGTTTCCAGTTTAACGACTTAGAGGTCATCTGTTTCCAGTTTAAAGACATAGAGGTCCATTGTGCCCAGTTTAACGACTTGGCGGTCATCTGTTTCCAGTTTAAAGACTTAGAGGTTATCTGTTTCTAGTTTAATGACTTAGAGGTCTATTATTTCCAGTTTAACGACTTGAAGGTCATCTGTTTCCAGTTTAACGACTTGGTGGTCATCTGTTTCCAGTTTAACGACGTAGAGGTCGTCTGTCTCCAGTTTAACGACGTAGAGGTCGTCTGTTTCCAGTTTAACGACTTGGTGGTCATATGTTTCCAGTTTAACGACGTGGAGGTCATCTGTTTCCAGTTTAACGACTTGGAGGTCATCTGTTTCCAGTTTAAAGACTTAGAGGTCTATTGTGCCCAGTTTAACGACTTGGCGGTCATCTGTTTCCAGTTTAAAGACTTAGAGGTCATCTGTTTCCAGTTTAAAGACTTAGAGGTCTATTGTGCCCAGTTTAACGACTTGGCGGTCATCTGTTTCCAGTTTAACGACTTAGAGGTCATTTGTTTCTAGTTTAAAGACTTAAAGGTCTACTGGATTGATTTGGAATTTCGGGATAGGGGCCGGCATCAGCGTTGTTAACACTGAAGCACATGTGCCAGGACACATGAGTGGGTCTTCCCAATGAAGCACAATTCCAAAGGCGGAGACCAGCCGCGTAACTGGTGGTTGCGATGGGGCATGTGTATGCTGAGGATTATTTGAGCCCGTGGATTGTATACGGCAGTCAATTTGGGGACTAGCTGTAAGGCCGGAAGAATTTTGAGAAATTGGATTTTGGTCGGCGTCTGCATCGCTGCACTGGAATATGGTACCAGGAGCGACTCATCATTCGCCTTTTTTTTTTGTTTTTGTTTTTGTTTTTGTTTTACCACGATTGCTCTATCATTTCAGCTATTCTTATCGCAAAGGTCACGATTGCCCTATCATTTCGGCTTTTATTCGCGGTTGCCCCATCATTTCGGCTTTATTTTTATTTTTATTTTTACTCGCTAATTTTTATTGCGAGTTGCCCAATCATTTCGGCTTTTCTTTATTTTTCTTTTATTTACACATTTTTTGTTTATTTACATATATATATATATATATATATATTTTTTTTACATTCCCAGTTTAACGACTTAGAGGTCAATTATTCCCAGTTTAATGACATGGCGGTCGATTGTTCCCAGAGAAAGGCGGGTGTTTGAGAGAATTAGGTCCCTGAAGGACTTCGGTCCCCGTTTGTATGAAATTGGCGGTCGCAGCTTGATTGTTTATTAACACGCCAGGGGACAATGATATTTCTCCCGCCTTGTATTGTTTCTCGACCCAATCCTTGAAGATGCAACAGTCTTCAATAGTGTGCCCCAGCACTCGGTGGTATGGGCAAAAGTTGGGATGATCAGTCTTGTTCGCTTCACTTAGCCTTCTCGGTTCTGGTAGCCGCAGGCCATTCTTCAGAGCGTCTTTAAAAATTTTGTGGACCTTATCCCTTCAGAACGAGTAGACCTTATTTCTTCTTTCCTCCAAAGTTGGCTCTCGAAACTGGCCAGTTTTTGCTCCGCCCGTTCTCTGCTTATTTGAAGAGTCGGTGATGTTAGAACTTCTACCTTTTCGGTTGTCGTCCCTCCAAGGTTTCGGTCTGTTTGTGAACTGAAGATCCTGAGCGGACTCGGGCTTTGAGCGTTCCAACGTTTGGACCTTTTTGGTCAGCTCTTGGAATGTTTTGAGACCCGCGGTACATAGAAACGGGGCCATCCAGTTGTTGAGATTTCTGACAAGGAGACTGACAGATTGGTCCTGCTCTATCGGCGGTTCACATTTGACGGAGAGATTGCGCCATCGGGTTATAAAATCCGTGCTGCTTTTGTTGTTCTTAGGCTTGGTCCTTACGAGCTCGGCAATGGTGATCTTATCGCTGACACTCATGAACCTTTGTCGAAACAAAGATTCCATTTGGACGAAAGTAGTAACGGAGCCATCCGGTATGCTCGCGTACCAGTCGAAAGCAACATCGGTCAGGCTATTAACGAACTGGCGGAGGAGAAGCGCATCATTACCCCCAGTATTCCCGCATGAGGCTTTGAAGTGGGCGATGTGCTGATTCGCGTTTCCCGTCCCATCGAATCTTCCGAATTTGGGGATGACATAGCCGCTAGGAAATTCTACCAGATCATACTAAGCGGGATATGGTCTCCCACTACTGCTGATATCTTTATGCGCTTCGGCTTCGGCCACCAATGTCTTGACTTTGCTGGCAACCAAGTCCATGATTTGATCTTGAGTTAGCGGGCTACTGTCATCGGTAGCCAAGATATTTCCCGAGATAGGATGCGACCGATTTTCATGTAGTTCGCCCACTTTTGGATTTGAGGGAATAGGCGTAGGCTGCTTTGGGACACCATTTCCCGGTTCACGAGCTGAGCCCTCCGCCTGATTGGGCGGCTGAGAGGCAAGCCGGGCTGTGAACTGCATCACGACATTCGTCAAGTCATCGATTTTTGAGTAGAGCTTGGCCATCTCCTTGTCTTTGCTTCTGAGCTATTTTCGGAGCTCTTGGAGAAGTTCTTGCTCCGCAGTCCTGGGGTGGAAAGCCGGCTCTTCTTCGCTTTCCGAGCCCGACTCCTCATGGACCGAAGGGTCTTTCTGCCTATCATCCTCATCGAGAGGGTCTTCATCACCCAGCAGAGGCGGCTGTTCTTGGGAATCGGCCACCACATTCAAGCCAGATTGGATTTGAGATGTAGTGGCCCCGTTCTTGCTCTTGCTGCGCGTGCCCACCATGTAGACAATGTGGACCTCATATCCAGTCGTCTCTTTCTCATTGGCGGGGAGCTTAAAGAAGACACCCGACCGAGCAGTGGTCAAGAGCACCGCTGGAGCTTGCTCGGGACGCATTGTAGCTTCGTTGATGTTGATGGCCTTGCCCCCAGCTGGGGCCAAGGAAAGTCGTTCAAACACCGACTTGCGTTTGGGTTGGGGCGCCCTTGAGATCACCACATTTGGTCTCCTGCCTTTCGAGACCGATTTGTCTGCCACCGGGGCTTGAGGAGCTGGGATGGCGCCAACTGGCATGAACATAATAGAGCCGAATGTTAGCAGCGGCTCCTCCCATTGTCGCCCGAAACTGGCCGGAAGGACCGTCCTGGAGTCTATCTTCATTGTGTAGGAGACGGGAGCTGAGTTCATCATCGAAGACATCGTCGGAAGGTGATTGCTTGAAAATCTGCATGAAAAAGCATTATTTTTAGTATAAATACAGGTATGTATATTGATTGAGTTCACATGAACGCTTAACCCGAAATATGGGAGGAGAGATTGGTCCCACCGGGCGTGCCAAAATCTGTAGGGTGTTTTTCGTCACCCCATTGAGATGGGAATACGCGCGCGCTTGTCAGGCGTACTACAGATTCCCCCTGCCTAGGATAGGCTGGGGTTTAATGATTGTGGGGATCTGAATCTCCGGCAGCCACGGACTAAGTTGCCGTTAATTACCCCTCGCCTTTGGAGCGAAGGAACCTCCGATTGACGGGTTAAATTGGTCATGCGAACTCAATGTGCAGTGTGCGTGTGATGTGTTTTGAAAGGGGATTTTGGGTATATCGGGAGCCACACAGAATTTTCACGGTGGTCCCGCTACCCGGATAGCGGGTTGGGGGTCAAGGGGGCTAGCAGCCCCCTTGCGGGGTGCGGGGCAGCGCCCCGTTAGAAAAAAAAATTTCTAACAGGGACAGTGTCGTGGTGTATGTGTGTGTGCACATATGTATGCATATGTGTGTATATATATATATATGCATATATGTATATATATATATATATAAAAGAAAAGAGGGGAAAAAGGCATCCAAAGGATGCGTGGGCCAGCGCCTTGGGCGCTGTGCGCCCAAGTGCTGTGCGCTCAGGCGCTAGTGTGCCACGTGTCGGCACGTGGGCGCTCTGCGCTTGAGCGTAGGGCACTGTAGCATAAACGCGCCACGTGTCGGCACGTGGGCGCTTTGCGCTTCAGCGCCTGACGCTCGAGCACAAGTGCGCCACGTGTCGGCACGGGGGCGACTTGCACTTGAGCGATAGGCGCTTGAGCGCAAGTGTGCCACGTGTCGGCACGGGGGCGACTTGCGCCAGAGCACTGTGCGCTTGAGCGCAAGCGCGCCACGTGTCGGCACTGGGGTGACTTGCGCTCGAGCGCTTGCGCTTGAGCGCAAGCGCGCCACGTGTCGGCACTGGGGCGACTTACTGTAGCGTTTTGAAAATGGTTTCGGTGAAATTTCGGAAAATCGGTAAAATGAGGGGGTTTTCTGTAAAAAGTCAAAATACAAATATCTTATTATAAAAATTAAATATACATATTCTAGCTATGTAATTGCTATTATTTGGTGTTTATTGAGCCGCTGGTGAAATTTCAAATTTTCTGAAAAAAATATTATTTTATTATTATTTTAAGCCGTCACTAATACATTTAATTAGGGAAAATTACAAATTGGAATGAGTTGAAACAAATTTTGTGCATCATAAAACATTAAATAAAAAATTTATCATGTGGTTTTTGGAACGAAATCATTTGCCAAAACGGTTTAGAAATTATTGAAGAAAAAAGGGTTTTTTTTAGCGTAAATGGATGTTTGGGGTATTGTATTTATCATTTTTCATCACCCCACACCCGTGCCCACACCCACACACCCCCACTTACCCCTCCCCTTAGCCAAATTCAGCAGCCCTCACTTTTTCCCCACTTGGTTTGCAAAGGAAAAAGAAATAAAAGAAAAGATTAGAAAATAGATAAAGTAGTTAGACTTTGACCTTACCTTGACCTTGACTTTCCTCCCTTGCATTTTCCTCACCTCCCTCTCTCTCCCCTCACCCACTTCTGGCCGAAAATGATCCCACAACAGCAGCCCTTCCCCCCCCCCCCCAAAAAATCCACACTATTTTGCTTCAAAAATCCAAGAAAAAGCTTCAAAATCCATACAATTTCAAAGCTTTTTCCAAATCCAACTCCTACCAATTATTTCTTGCCTATCTAGCATGGATCTAGGAGCATGGAAGCTACTTTTGGAGGCTAGGATTTGCATGCTAGGACTCAATTGGGAGGTATAAATTTTAACCCTTTAGTGAAATTGTTGCTTTATGTTAGCTTATTAAGTGTTTAATTAGGTTTTAGATTGGTTCTAATTGCATGTTTGAAAAATTCAAGAATGAGGTTGATTTCAAGTTAGGGTTTTGAGTAATGGGATTATGGTTGTGATGGGTAGCTTACCATCTTAGAATTTGTAGAAAGTAATTTAGTAGTTAAATTTCATATTGTTGCATGGAAATGTCTAAATTAAGTTTTGTTTTTGCTAACTAGAGTTTTTGAAAAAATTATCAAATGCTTAGATTAAAATATAATTAAGTGTTCATGTCATTATAACTATTATAATGAGTGGTTTAATGACTTTGGTTCATGCAAAACGAAGCTTAATTGATGAATTGTGAATTTTGCTTTAAAGGGTGTTAAATTTGATATTTTGCAAACTAGGATTTTGGAAATTATGCAAATTTATGAGTTTAAATTATGGAAATGGTTTTTATGACTTATTTAAGATAATTAATAAATATATTGGCCGCTACATTCATTTAAATATCGTGTTTTGTACAAAAACGGCGAATTGTGCTTGCTAGATTTTCGGAAAAATGACTTTTTGAGTGAAATTGGCGGTTTTGTGAGTTTCAACCTAGTTTATATTAAAATTAGTGTTCGTGAATGTGCAAATGAGTGTATTTGGGTTTTTCTCGATGGTTTGGCGTTTGTACGCCGACGTCGAGGGTTTTTGGGTTGATTTGTGAAAGCAACCATAGGTTTTGACCTATGTGGGATTCGTGCGTCGTTTTGATCATGAGTCGGATTTTAATGAGATATGGTGCGTTATGATATGTAGGTACCCCCATGTGGACTTCGAGACGACAAGCAAGCGCGTGGCGACGTCGGCACCGGCTAGCGAGGACCAGGTGAGTAGATTTATATCTACGGGGAGAAGTCGGGTGGATGGCGTATAGCACCCCCGCAGTCCGTGGTGGTGTATACGGATGCGTATACACACCAAAAATTATTATATGTTATTTGGGATTAATAACGATGCTTAGGATGGATATTGGTGTGTTGGATTACTTTAGTGTTGCGAACCCTAGGGTAGTGTTACACACACATACACACATACATACTTGCATACATTCCTATTGATATGTGCTCATGGGATTCTTTATAGTTATGTGTTCACATGGGTATGGGACTATGTGTTCACGTACGGATTGAGGATGATACTTGGGATTGAGCTGAGTCGATGAGATTTGATTTGAGGCCGTGAGATCGGTGATATAGCAGGGTTCGTATCTTAGATACGACATGACGTTGTAGCGGGTCCTTGACGTAGTGTTTCACACACGTTCATGCATACGTAGGCGGTATCAGTATGGTACTAGACGTAGATCAGTACCCCGATCATGATATTTGATAAAGAGGATACCAGGTGAATAGTATGATGAATGTGATATTGAACCGTACCCAGATTGGGATGCCGTACGACGGATTTACGTACGAGCTATATTGATGATTGATCCGCACTCTTGACTTGGGATGCCTGATTATAGATATGGTATCGGATATGATATTATTGAGGCGGGATCACCGACTATACATATACAGGTATGTATATGTATCGACTCAGATGATAGGCGGTTTCCTTACCTGTAGTTCAGCTTGTTAGTTCAGCCGTATAGTTTAGTGTAGTTGTTAGATTAGATTAGACTCCTTACCTATTTCAAAAACTAACGAATCGTGGGCATTTTTAAAGACAGCTCAAGGGAATCTACGGATATTTCAAAAAAACGACGTATCTTTTCATAAAAACACCGTAGCCCCTATTTTCAAAACCCCATGATTCGTGTTATTTCAAAAGGCACAATTCGTAGGACTTATATTAGATTATTGCAGATTAGTTATCGTTGTGTCTAGTATTCAGCTCCCGCACATTATTGTTGTTCGCTCTGCCTCGCATATTTATTTTGCTGCATATTCCATTATTGATATCATGCTGTTAGGACACCAGCACTATTACCGATGATGCGTATGTACCACGTACACCTACTTGCCGGCTCACACACATCTTCATCGGTAATTGCCATGTCACGTACACTTTAGAGAATATAATTGCTTGACTTAGATTGTTAGCTGGTAGTTTTGACACGATATTAGTGTACTTCCCTTATATGCCATATTAGACATTGTAGTTATTACCTACCACTTCATGCATACTGTTATTCAGTTGTTCATGCCTAGTTCATTATCATTGACGTATGCACTTGTGATGATTTCTTGAGATTTATGATATTTCTGGATTTCGGGGAAAGCCGCAAAATTTACAACTTATGATCTTTTAAAATATAAAATGTTGCGGTTTTCTAGTGATGTAAAGTGTCGTCCACCATGAGTTTGCTGTGGTTTTGGAGATCCGTGTCGAGGAGTGGAGGAACCGTCACGGGTACATGGTGGGCCCGGTATGGTACCCCGGGGCAAGAGGAATGTGGTGTTGACGTTGAGCCTGGCTGGGGAGCACTACCTACCGGTGATATTACCCGACGCGTCGGATATCCGGAGGATACCGTCGTGGTCTTGAGATGGATGGTAGGGGCCGGTGCGGACTGACGGCGCCCTAGATATTGAGCTTGAGACATTGATATTTCGAGACAGTGAGATTTATGTTTTGTGTCGATGCTAGACACTGTTGATACTGATTTCATTATGATACCTCAGTTTAAAAATACGAAGGAAATCTCACTAATTTATGAAAACAGTTTCTTCATTTACATGTATTCTGTTTCATGCATTCATACCTCATTCATATGATATATTGCTACCTGAGGCACTGACACGGGCACATGAAATTATACTCGGGATAGATATTACCCTAGACATTGTCATAGGCTGCCTGTTATACATATATTTGAGGATATTTTATGATCTTTGACCTAGGTTGCGTTATTTATGCGATTTCTGTGCGTAGATGTTTTTCTATTCACGAGTTGGCAACTCACCCCCGTTGTGCCCCAGTTTCTTGCAGATTTGCCGTACAGGTTTCCTTACGGCTTGCGGGCTCAGTTTCATTCGGGTGATTTGCTAGTAGGTGGGTTTACTTGTATCATACCCCCATTATATATCTTGTATATCATTATTCTGTTGTATCTAGAAGTTCCATCAACCAAACATGTATCTATTGAGATAGAGACCAGTGTTGTTTATTCTTTCGACCTTAGAGTCGCTCGTTATATTTCTGGTGGTTTTGAGTTCCCTTTTGAGTTTTTGATCCTCGCCGTTGGCGTTGTATATTTATTGCTTGTGTGGTTGTGACCATCGTTTGACGAAGAGCTAGCTCCCGCTTGGGGATGCCTTTTTTCTTGATTTCGTATACTATTCATGTTGTATCCCGTTGGGGGCCAGTATTTACAAAGGAGACTCTGCCGAAATTTTCAGTAAATTTTTGATGTTTTAAAAACCGCATAATTCGGCTTATGCTATTGAAATTACTTTCTTTAAGTTGGTTTTTCCTGCACTCTACTACTTTTCTTGGTTTGGATTTCTGGGTTTTCGGTTTACTTAGATTACGTACGCCTCGAGACGTTCGTAGTTTAAGTGCCGGTCATGTTCCGTACTTTCGGGTCATGACACTTACGCTCGAGCGCTTGCGCTTTAGCGCAAGCGTGCCACGTGTCGGAACATGGGCGCTTTGCGCTCGAGCGCAGGGCGCTGTTGTGCAAGCGCGCCACGTGTCGACACGTGGGCGCTTTGCGCTTGAGCGCAAGCGTGCCACGTGTCGGCACGTGGGCGCTCTGCGCTTGAGCGCCGGCGAGGAAAAGAGGCTTTTAGCCAAAAAATGATTCTCGGAAGAGAAATCAGAGTGGAGTTGGACTCCTAAATGTGTTTTTGGGGTTAATGGAAGGGGTTCTTCTTCCTCCTCCTCTGTTAGCTGGATCTTGAAGATCAAGAGATGTGAGATCTCAAAATCTCTCCTTTTGGGGATCTAAAGACAGATCCAAGTTCCCCTTTGTGGGTTTGGTGGTGAAAAACTATTTTGTTTTTGAAAAGGAAGAGTAGAACTCTTGATTTAATTCAAGAGAAAGAAGAAGGTTTTGGAACCTTGAGGAAGGAGAAAAGATCTCAGATCTAATTTTTTTGGAGAGAATGAAAAGTGTATGTTTTATTCATCATCATGTTGCCTTATATAGGCTTACATATTTACATATAGCCCCTTGGGCTTTACAAAAATGGCATTTTAGCCATCCCATGGCTCATGTGCCATTTCATTTTTGCACATAAGCCATGGGCTTACAAAATATTGGCTTCATGCACATTTTGTTTACATTCATGCATAAAAAAATTACATAAAAATTATTTATGACATGATTTCGTTGTTGGCATGGGAAGGCTGGCCGCGGGCTCGACTTGGGTATGGGCCCGCTTGACCTGGGCTTGGGCCCACCTAGCTTGGGGGTTGACCTTGACTTTGACTCGGTCAACTGGGGTGTAAATTTTTACCCCAACAGCGCTGAATACGCTGCGCTCTAAGTAGTGCACCACGTGCAAAGCACAGATACGCTAGCGCTAATTGCGCTGCGCTCTAAATAACGCACCACGTGCAAAGCACGGGTGCGCCAGTGTTGGAACTAAAAGCTCCCCACCGTCAGATCAAAGATCTAATAATAATGATAAATCATTAGTCAATCAGAATTAAATTCTGTTAAGGAAAGATTCTCAAATCTTTCCAAACAACAAGATTGTGCTTTATAAATAAGAGCACCATTGGATCAATGATCCAATGGTGATTAAAAATCACCAAAGTACAGAATAAATTCTGTATGGAAAGATTTCCCAATCTTGTTAAAAACAAGAAGATTACCTTCTGTAAATCAGAAGCCCTTAGATCAAAGATCCAACGATGGAAATTCCCCAAATCAATTGGAGAAAAATTCTCCTTAACTGATTGAACTGATCGGCTTGCCCAATATAAAGGCCCCCCAGACTTCAAGTCTCATATACAGAAATAGAGAGAGAAACCCCCATAAGTTTTGAGAGATCTCAAGAGCCAAGCTCTCAGAAAAAGAAGAGTTTCTTCAAGGTAAAAAATGAACAGAGAGATGAAATCATCTCATGGTTAAAAAAGAAGAATTCACTTCTTTACAGATCATAGATCTACAAGACCAAGGTCTTTTAAAAAGAGATCAAAAGATCTCATCATAAAAAGAAGAACATAACACTTCTCACAAATCATAGATCTATAAGACAAATTGTCTTTCAGAGATCATAAACATCTTATTATAAAAGGGGGGAGAATAATTCAATTCTCTTGAGGATCACAGATCCATAAAGGCAAAGCCTTTCATCAATATAAGAGGTTGAAAACATCTCCTACAAAATAAGAACTTTGTTCATAAAACTTTGAGACAAAGTCTCTTATAATAAGAGAATTTAATTCTCAGAGCGCAAACTGATCTAAGTTGTATAAAAGGAGTATTTCAGCGCTCCATATCAAGCGTAAAGCGCTGCAGAGCCTTGGCGCTCTTAATTTTAAAGAGCCTTGGCGATTCAAATATAGTGCGCTGCGCTCATTGACTGGCGCTCAGCGCCAAGCGCGATACGTGTCCCTCACGTATGCGCCACTTAACAGTTAGCGCTTTGCGCTCTTGAAATAGCGCTTTGCGCTCATGGACTGGCGCTCAGAGCCAGGCGCACCACGTGTCATTCACGTGTGCGCCACTGAACTACTAGCGCTCTGCGCTCATAAACTGGCACAATGCGCCCATTATCTGGCGCTTAGCGCCAAGCGTGACACGTGTCCCCCACGTGTGCGCTACTCGGCAGAAGCGCACTGCGCTCTTTGACTGGCGCAAAGCGCCGAGCGCGCCACGTGTTGCGCTGATAGAACATAAATTGTTCTTTAATAAGCCCAGGGCTATGATGAATGCTCAGCATTCAGTAAAAGACAAAGACATCATCAGAATCCAAACTAATGCTCAGCATTGTTAACAGGGCCAAGCCCAAATAAAATGTTAAATATTTTAACTTGATTGGACTTAGCCCAAGATTGGCCATAAATCCTCAACTCAGATTAATTGAGCCCATATCTCATAAATCCCAGATCTTAGTCCCAATTGGACTGCAGGTCTCCCAACTCATATTGGTTCAAGGGTACAGATCTGAACCCCTCTGATATATGTCGTTGTAATCCTTCAACGTCTTCAGAGAGGTGATAGGTCCCGACAACCATAAATTTCATAGACTATGATGTCTATAAACTGGACTGTGGGGTCCGTAAACCCATGGACTATGACGTCCTTAACCTTGGATTGTGGGGTCCCTTTAAACCCACGGACTATGACGTCCTTAACCTTGGACTGTGGGGTCCCTTTAAACCCACGGACTATGATGTCCTTAACCTCAAACTGTGGGGTCCTTTTAAACCCATAGACTATGATGTCCTTAAACTAACAATGGACCGTAATGTTCTTAAACTAATCGACCGCAATGTCCCTAAACTAAACAATAGAGCTTAAATGCTCTCTTGCCGGATCTAAACGATCCCGTTAAGTTGATCTTAATCTAAAAAGTAGACTAGCGTATCCTTAAAAAACGATTAAGTTGATCTTAGTCTCAAATGAGACTAACGTATCCTTAATCCCAACCCCAAACCCAAATCTAAGAAAATACGGATTTGGACTAATCCACGCCCTATAGGCGACAACATAAATTAGTCTCCGTATATAATCCACGGGCAACCAAAAACAAAACAAACACCCATGACACGAACTGACCATATGGAGAAGGAGAAAGTTGTTACCGCGATGCGGTAGCGTAATTAACCGCAGGGGCTTGCGCCTGCAGGGAAGAGCGTCCCCACAATCAAAAACCCCTCGACGAGGGGGAATCTGACGGAGTCTGCTACATCGGCCGCATCCGTTTAAACATTCGATACATGGTGTCATAAATCAACTTGACATCTTTGGAGAGGTGAACGGATAGCACCAATTAGCATCTGCCCCGAAATTCAGGCAAGACGGACCTGCGCGGTCCCGTCTCCGTGTTTCGGCGGGGAATAGATTCTGGCATGCCCGGTAGGACCTCTTCCTCTTTCCACTCCACACTTCGCGTATCGTGTTCGCGAATAAATTGCGGTTTAATATGGTTGCCCTTGGGTTCGAGGTACTAATATTTGGTTTTGCTCTCGTGCAGAAAAAAGGAGATCAAATAGCTTTCAACTGCACAAGCTGCAACAATGGAAATAACTCCCACTCCATCCCCGCAGGAGGAGTGACCTACGGACCTCAGGCGGCCTCTGTTTTTACAATGCCGATGGACCAGGTGACTCAGGCCACCACTGGGCTATTCTTCGGGACCATGCTCCTACCCATGAACTTCAATGCCCCGCTGCCGTTGCAGGAAGCCCCAAAGAAGTCGGTCTTTGATCAACTTACCACTGCCGCGGCCCCTCTCAACGGGTCACCCAACTTCAAAGCCTCGGTTTCCAACAGACTGGGCCAGAACGCCAACAAGCTCGCGATACCTGAAGCAGCCATCCCAAAGCGGATAGCCGTCCCAGCTCAAGCGGACGAAATCATCATAGAGGCTTCTTCTGCCAAGAAGTCAGTCTTCACAAGGCTGGCCATTCTGGCTCCCGCGCCAGGTGAAGTCCTTAAAGCTGCTTCCCCTGCCCAGAGGTCTGTTTTTGACAGATTGGACATTGCTTCTCAATAGACATCGGTCTTCAAGAGACTGACGTCGGCGACAACCCTTCGCCAAAACAGGGAGCATGATGAAGCCACCCCCATAGCTGAACCAACTCCATCTGCACGACAAGCTCGCCGTCGTTACTGGCATCGAGTAAGGAAGGCTGGGGGCAACTCCCTTTCTGGACTGACTCCGCCGGCTCCAACGGTGGAAATCGATGTTATTGTTCCAACTAGGAATAGCTTTGAACCGCTTAGAAGGGTTCGCAAGAAATCTCCAACTGCCATACTAAAAAGATCTCCTCCACCTGTGGAGAATGCTACAGAAAAGGAGCCGGAGCAGCCCTCTCAGCGGCTGTCCTCCAAAATTTACAAAGTCTGGCGACAGGTCTAGGAATCGGTGATTAACCAGGACTACTCTCGCCGACCAAAGAAGATTAAAGCTAGACAAGAAAAGAGCCATCCCGTGGTACCACAGAAGATGTCATCCGTCTGGGTGCCCGCTACAACGGCTTCCTCAACTTCAACCGCTCACAAGAGAAGGAGGTCGGAGAAAGCCACTGTGACCGCAGCGAACCGCAAGGACGCTGAATCTAAACGCCCCAAGTCTGGGGGCATGGTAACACATACCGTTTATATGGCTTCCGGAAAAGAGGAAATCCGTGCTTCTTCGGGTCATCGGCCGCTTACCCGATCGATAACGAAGGCTCAGGAGCAACAGCAGCAAAAACTGCAGGAGATGCAGACTGCGATGGCCGCACTCACTGGGCCGAAAGAAAATCCAGAGACCTCAGAGCAGCGTCAGGAATAAGAAACCGATGCTGAATTCCTCCGAAGAATGCTCGAGAGGAAAGAAAAGGAGACCGCGGAACATGCGTCCAACATAAAACGAATGGCTCTTTTGTTCCAAGATATGGCCGGGATGATGTTACAGCCGGAACCTCCAGCTGAAGACCCCCCGATTATCATTGAAGATGACAGAGCAGAGACATCGAACCCTCCTCCGGCTCTTTCAGCAGCCAAGGAGGAAACCATCTCCAAGGCCGCTCTGGATAATTACATTGCTCAGCAAATACGAGCTCACCAGGCGAATGAAGCGGCTGGGCGGATCGTTAAGACTGGACGACCCTATCCGGGCTGGTATGACCAAATAAGGTACCCGCCGGGATATACGATCCCCAAATTCCACGTATATAAGGGGACGGGAAATCCGCATCAGCACGTCGCTCAATTCAGAGCCTTGTGCGGTAACACCGGAGGTGATTGATTGTTACGAATTCTTGTTGTGTATATTTGAGAAAATTGTAAAGAAATCACAACCAAAAATTATTTGACCGCAATCAACTACGGTGTCGGATGTAGATTGTTAGTGAGTGCGGATCGTCCACAGGGAAAGTGTAATCGTTCGTCTTTTGAATTAGATGAGTCGAAACTTTAAAGAAAACAAAACAAAACAATTCATGATTTAAAGAATTGAAGTTCAAGAATTAGAAAAATCTAGATCTAATAACAAGAAAAAGGTAGAATCAAGAATTGATCGTTTGATGATTTTTCCAAACCAAATATCAAGAATCGAAATGAGGCTCGTAGGAATCGATCGGATCTATAGATGTGATGTAATCTTACAATTACGTATTCTTATCCTTCGATGAATTGATACTAGATCGATGATGATCGATCGAGAATTAGGGATTTCTTGTGAAACTAGGGTTTCATCTTATCCCTTGTTCTTTCGTCGATATCATTCATATTCTAGCCTCTAGTAAATTCAAGAAACGATCGTAGATCCCTAATTTCGAGCGATCACAATCAAGAAAACATCGCTACGAAACTAGGTCATCGATTCTTGAACTTGCTAGGGTTTTCAAAACTCGTAGGACTTAAAAATCGTATTAAGATTTGTTACATCATCATTCTACAATCGTCTCGACTCCTTTACGAGCGGAGTTTTACTCAAACATCATCACAAGAACTACAATCATAAATTGAGATCGAATCATGATGCAAGAATTTAAAGAAAGCAAGATTAAAGAATTTCACCTTTTATTTATATCAACAATTTCATTACATTCGCTCAAGAACTACAAGAGGAAGAACTCGATCGTCGATTTGGCTTCGCTCGTCTCCTTGAGTCGCGGATCGGCTTGGATCACTTGCCCGATTGAAGATCGGCTCGGCTCCTAAAAGGTTGAAGGCTTCTTGCTTGATTGGCACTCAAGATCTTGAATTTGGAGTGGAATTAGGGTTAGGGTTTCGCACAAGCCTTGTCACTAGACTTGTGGAAGAAGATGATGAAAGAGGGAAAGATTAACTAAAATTGATTCCCCGAAAGATTGATTAGCCTTTAACCCTAGGTCTAGGCTCCTATTTATAGACATCTAAACCCTAGATCTAGGATTTCAAATTCTAAGTTTCCCTCCTAAAGTTTGTTGAGGAAATTCAAATTTCCCTCCAAAAGTTAGTTAGGGGAGAAGCTTCTAGATGTGATTAGTTAGGAGGGAGCTTCTAGAAGAGGATTAGTTAGGAGCTTAATTAGGATTAGCCTTGCTTAATGATCTTTGCTGATCTGGCAGTATCTTCGAGGGACTTCTGGAATTTGACATATCATAAAGGAATGTGGCCACTGAGATAAGAATTTTGCACTGAAAATAAAGCGATGACGTGGCATAAGAGCGGCGGATCCGCGGCGCAAGCAAGCTCCCGCCGCGGATCCGCGGCGCTTTGGAGTCTTCATGGCTCTGGCTTTCTGGTACAGGCTTAGGCTGATGTATGGGCCTTTATTGTATATGTTGAATTTAATATCTCCTTCTGAAATGCTACCAGATCTGAAATCATGAAGTTGGCGTAATTTTTGATCAGCTCTTTTGTTTTTCTTCCGTATTTTCCTGCACAGACTCAAGACAAGTGTTGCGCAAATACAGAAATGATGCGATGCCATGAAATGCGGTTAATTTCCCTTAAAGTGTCGGTTTAAAAGTCTAATACTTGAAATCTGATATTTTACGACTGATTTGCTAATATGTGAAATATGAATACCGAAAACTTCTAAATGAGTGCAAATGTTAGGGAAATTGCCGTGTTAAAAATACATTATTTTCTACTGATCAAATACTCCCAAACTTAATTTCGATCGTCTCGAGCGAATGTTTTATTAAAAAGAGAAGGAGAAAATAAAGAATGAGAAAAACTAACTAGCACACTTTCGTAGGCAACACGATTGCACTGAGCACGTGCAACAAGCCTTTAAACCTCTAGGTGTCCCCAGTAGGAGGAGTGTTGTCTCCTGAGGGTTGTCAGCGGATTGCACCCACAAAATCCAATAATAAAAGGAAGATTATGAATATTACATTTAAAGACAAGAATTGTAAAAGAAAAGCTTCGAAAATTAGGGTTTCCAACCAAGCTAGCTTTTCGGTTGTCATGAGCCCTATCTTAATGGTCATGAAAAAAATGTCAGAAATCACGTCCTCCCTCAATAAAACATCATCTTATTTTTCATTCCTATGTTTCTTCCAAACATCGATCATATAACCCTGCGTGTGTGTAACGAACATCCCTACACCCGGAGAATTCAATTCAAGCTATCATACTCTTGCCCATCAGCCTCAGTACTTTTTAATTAATGAATATTTAGATGAGATTGCTCACACACTTTCATGCGACCGTTAATACTTCTTGAGGTACTAACCGACCGATTACTCCTGTGCTTGCTTACTTGGTGTATTTTCCTCGTCTTGCACCACCTCAGGCATAGCGGTGACTCCCAGACCAGTTGGCCTTAGGGCACTAGGTGAAGAGGCACCCTCGCTATATATTTTTTATTGCCCTTGGTGATAACAAAACCAGTGTCCATTTTTCTCACCACTTTATATTTTCTTCATTTTTTTTATTTTTTTATTTCCTTCATACTTTTGGCTTTAAGACAAGAGCATTTCAAGGTATCCTCTACTATCCCGGGCTTCAAGACGTGTGTAAGTGCGAATAGCAGGGTATCAACGTTCAAAATGTTTGGCTTCCAGAATAGAAACTATTTTTCAGACTTATTTTTATCCTCAGATTAGTGACGTCTTCCATTTTACTAACCCTTGGGACAACGGCTCATAACTACTTATTACTAGTTCGTATAAGAAAACTTCTAATTTTCTTGGTTTTCTTAAATTTTTCTAATCTCATGGATGTAATTTTTCACTATCTAATCTTTTATTATCTTATTTATGTACAAAAATATTTTTATAGTTTTGAAAATTTTTAAATTTTTATAGGTTTTTCAAAAAATGTTTTGTGCTTATGCAAATGATATGCAAATGATGCAAAAATAAGCACAAACCTCCCCCAAACTTGTTTTCAACAGTGTCCTCACTGTTGCCATCTGCTAAATCTGAAAAACCTGTAAGCTTGGGAGGAATTTATTAGTGGGGGCAAAATATTTAAGTGAAGAACCTCCCCCAAACTTATTTTTGGCTCATCATTTTATAAAATTTCTTTTCAAGAGCCAGAAAAAATGCCCCCCCCAAACTTAAGCAATGTTAATCTTTTGAAAATCACACGAGGGGGTCAAAAATCAGTGGTCGATGCCAAGCTTTGCAAAGACCGAAGGTTAACACCAACCATTCAAAAATTTTATCAATGCAGTGCTCTGGTTGGTGGAAGAAGAAGTGGGGAAAGGTTAAGTGGTGGAATAGAATGTGTGTGCGTCTCATTTTGGAGAGACGATGCAGTGAATGTGATGGATTACTCGCATTCTTTTTACAGTTCAGAAGAAGGGGTGGAGGTTCAATTTCAATGACTGGGAGATGATTCATCTCAACACCCGTGTTGTTCAGAAATGCAAGTTTTTCAGCAAAGATTTCCTCAAAAGTTCTATCAATACCCCGGAGAATAATGTCATCACAAGGTGCGGGGTGATCTTCAGACTCTAAAAGCAGTTCATAATCGGTGTTAATTGTTGACCCGGACATCTCGGTGGAAGAGTCCGTATTTGTATGATACATAATTGGGTCAAACAATAACGTATAAAAAGAGTCTAGATCAATATCAGGAGGATCATCAAATTTGCTGCTGTCGACATCCATTAAGTCGACAGAACAGACCTGAGCAGTAGGTTCGGAGGGTACACTTCCCAACTTGTAAATGTTCAGTTCTATTGACCTATTCCCGAAAGATAGGGTCATAGAACCGTTACGACAGTTGATAATAGCATTGGAAGTGGCCAAAAAGGGGCGACCTAAAATCACCGGAATTTGATTCCGTGGGTTCGCTACAGGCTGTGTATCAAGTACAATAAAATCCACAGGGAATACAAATTCCCCAATTTTTATTAACACACCCTCCAGTTCACCCCTAGGTTTGGTGATTGATCGATCAGCCATCTGGAGAGTTATGTTCAAGGGCTTTAACACTCCGATACCTAATTGCTCATATACAGAGTAAGGAAGTAAGTTAACACTAGCGCCAAGGTCAAGTAACGCACGGTTGATGTGTTTCTCCCCAATAAAAATGGAAATAGTAGGACAGCCAGGGTCCTTACGTTTCCGTGGTAATTGTTGGGGAAAAGCCGTGTCTACAGTACTCGACATGAAGATTTTTTTAGGCACTTGAGTCTTCCTCTTCCTAGTGCATAAGTTCTTAAGAGTTTTTGCATAGGACGGAACTTGTTGAATAGCATCTAGGAGAGGGATGTTGATGTTAACTTCCTTAAACATGTCCACAATCTTCTCCATTTGGGCATCATGTTTCTTGGGCCTCAACCTATTTGGAAATGGAGCTCTATCAATAAGTGTTGGGTCCAACATTTGTGGAGAAGTTTGTGGGGGTGGAAAAGATGAGGTGGGTGGAGGGTTCGAGCCCTTGGGAATACGGAGAATAGGCTCGGAAGAAGAAGGTAAGTTAGACGAAATAGGGTAAGAAATAGAAGTGTGAGTGGAAGTGGAAGTGGAAGTTGAAGCCGGGGTGTTAATGATCAATTCATCATTATCAATTTGTTCACCCAAATGATTGTCTAGCACTCTTCCAGATCTCAACGTTGTAAAAGCGTCCACATTAGTGCAATGTGAAGGTCTAGGATCAGGTACGGGTTAAGATGGAAGATTCCCTTCTTCTCTAGCACTTATTTAGGCTGTTATTCGTTCAATTTGAGCTTCCATTGATTTGATATTCTCATTTTGAGTGAGAATGATCTTTATCATATTATCGATGGAAGATTGAAAACTTGCCGACTCTTGGATGGATTGTTTCATGAAAGTAACCAAGGTTTGCACCAGTGCAGAGATATTATCAGTACCGGCCAATTGCAAAGAGTTTTCATGTTGTGCAAAAGTGTTGGCAGGATTTTGAAAATTTTGCGGTTGGAAGGGGTGCTGACTAAATTGAAGTGGTGGTTGCTGTTGTGGTGGAGGGACCCTTTGAAAATTGTTTAGGATTGGAACCGTGTTTTGAGATTGTGATTGGCTCCAAGAAAAGTTCGGGTGATTCCTCCAATCTTGATTATATGAGGAAGAAGAGGGATAGTTTCCAGGTCTTTGCTGAAGTGCAGCATTAGTCTGACCTTGAAACGGTACATTCAAAGGACATTCTTCCGTCAAATGTGAAGGGTTTGAACAGCAGCCACACACGGTTTTGGGAAGTGTGGATTGGTTTAGGGAGGCTGAAGAGATTTTGTTTTCTATAGCGTCGAGTTTCCTTTGTATTGTGGCCATTTCGGCTTTCAAGGTGACGGAAACATCGAGCTGATTGACATCTTCCCTAGGTGGTGGTGGTCTAACACTTTCCCATTGTGATGTGTTTTGAGCTAAATCTTCTAAGTATTTCCAAGCTTCACCATCATCTTTAGATAGGAATTGGCAATGACACATGGTTTCAAACATCTGTCTAGTAGTGAGATCAATACCCTCATAGATAATTCGACACAAATCCCATCTGGAGATTCCGTGATGAGGACATTGGATAAGAAGATCCTTGAACCGTTCAAAGCATTTCCAGAATGGTTCATTGGGAAGTTGGGTAAATTTGAAGATTTCGCTCCTAACACGACTGGTCTTGTGATTAGGATAAAATTTCTTAAGGAATGCTACAACGAATTCGTCCCATGTTGAAATAGAATGTGCAGGTGTGATGTAAAGCCACTTCTCGGCTAATCGCACAAAGTGAATGGGAGAAGACGTAAACGCAGAGCATCCAAAGACAGTTGTGAATTCCCCATCAAAGCACATACGTTTTCAAATTTGGAAATAAACATGTATGCGTTTTCAGAATCAAGACCATGAAATTTGGGTAATAGTTTGATGAATTGGGGGTTAATTTCAAAATTTTCCCCGATGGCAGGTGGTATAGAAAGACAGGTGGGAAGGGTAACACGTGTAGGATAGCATCTCTCTTGGAGAGAAATGCGTGGAAGATTCTGCGCACCTGCGGGTGGTGGCAGAGTAGTGTTAAAGTTTGATGGATTTGGGTCCATCGCGGGTGTGGTGGGTGGTGGGGGAGAAGACGAAGAATTACCGACTCTGGGGTCGATAAAAGAAACGCGGACAAGACGGGAAATGGAATCCCGTGTCCAGCCTAACATTGTGCTAAATGGTTGTAGCACAAGTGGCAGCGTTGGTATAATTAGAGGAAATGAAGTGTTGGTGTTTGTTTTGAAAAATGATACGGATTTTTTTTTTGAAAAATGATGCGATCACAACAAATGCAACAACAAAAACCCTAGAATCTAGTGGTTACCTAGGTCCGGCTCTAGACCGCTCCTAACTGCCAAAAGACAAGTCGCAGGATCAATCCTCCACTGCCTCTTTGTCCTCCTGTGGCCGGATAAGTGCCAGGTAAGTGGGAAGGTACTCCACTACGTAAGTAGTGGGCCTAATTAAAAACCACTAGCCTTAGACACACTCGCCTTAGGCACCACAAGAAAACGCGGATAAGCAATGAATTACCCACGGCCTTCTCTTGTCCTAATTGAGCGCGACGGTCCTTAAAGTCATCTCTAGATATTTTTTAGTTAATGTGGGTCAATGCGGATGCAAGTTTTGCGATTTTCGGGGCCTAGGAAGGGTAATGAACTCCCCACCTAATTTGAATTTGGTCGTGCCCCTTAATTTCCGTATTAATATGTAAACAACCAAAAATCAAAAACACGCACAAATTTTTATTTTGCTTTTTGCGCGCTGCGATTATTTGCAAAGAAACCTGCACAAAAGTAGGAATTGGAGAAGATTTAGGAGAGAGATAAGAAAGATAGAAGTTACTGTGAAAATTTTATGCAGAGAGGAGCTAGAACTGCGGCGGATCCGCCGCGTATTCAGGATAATGCCGCGGAAGGGCGGTGGTATGTTGGGATCAGTGCACAGAAATTTGTGCACAAGCTTCTGTTCACCTACACAGCTCTCTGGATGTTTCAGAAAAAATTTTCCACAGCTCCAATGATTCCAGATTTTCTCGCAATCAAATCACAACACACGTATTAGTGTTTGCACGAATTTTGATCACAAAATTTAGATGGAATAAAATTTTCAACTCAAATTTCAAAATACGAACTATTAGCGCACTATCCCCGGCAACGGCGCCATTTGATTGTTACGAATTCTTGTTGTGTATATTTGAGAAAATTGTAAAGAAATCACAATCAAAAATTATTTGACCGCAATCAACTACGGTGTCGGATGTAGATTGTTAGTGAGTGCGGATCGTCCACAGGGAAAGTGTAATCGTTCGTCTTTTGAATTAGATGAGTCGAAACTTTAAAGAAAACAAAACAAAACAATTCATGATTTAAAGAATTGAAGTTCAAGAATTAGAAAAATCTAGATCTAATAACAAGAAAAATGTAGAATCAAGAATTGATCGTTTGATGATTTTTCCAAACCAAATATCAAGAATCGAAATGAGGCTCGTAGGAATCGATCGGATCTATAGATGTGATGTAATCTTACAATTACGTATTCTTATCCTTCGATGAATTGATACTAGATCGATGATGATCGATCGAGAATTAGGGATTTCTTGTGAAACTAGGGTTTCATCTTATCCCTTGTTCTTTCGTCGATATCATTCATATTCTAGCCTCTAGTAAATTCAAGAAACGATCGTAGATCCCTAATTTCGAGCGATCACAATCAAGAAAACATCGCTACGAAACTAGTTCATCGATTCTTGAACTTGCTAGGGTTTTCAAAACTCGTAGGACTTAAAAATCGTATTAAGATTTGTTACATCATCATTCTACAATCGTCTCGACTCCTTTACGAGCGGAGTTTTACTCAAACATCATCACAAGAACTACAATCATAAATTGAGATCGAATCATGATGCAAGAATTTAAAGAAAGCAAGATTAAAGAATTTCACCTTTTATTTATATCAACAATTTCATTACATTCGCTCAAGAACTACAAGAGGAAGAACTCGATCGTCGATTTGGTTTCGCTCGTCTCCTTGAGTCGCGGATCGGCTTGGATCACTTGCCCGATTGAAGATCGGCTCGGCTCCTAAAAGGTTGAAGGCTTCTTGCTTGATTGGCACTCAAGATCTTGAATTTGGAGTGGAATTAGGGTTAGGGTTTCGCACAAGCCTTGTCACTAGACTTGTGGAAGAAGATGATGAAAGAGGGAAAGATTAACTAAAATTGATTCCCTAAAGATTGATTAGCCTTTAACCCTAGGTCTAGGCTCCTATTTATAGACATCTAAACCCTAGATCTAGGATTTCAAATTCTAAGTTTCCCTCCTAAAGTTTGTTGAGGAAATTCAAATTTCCCTCCAAAAGTTAGTTAGGGGAGAAGCTTCTAGATATGATTAGTTAGGAGGGAGCTTCTAGAAGAGGATTAGTTAGGAGCTTAATTAGGATTAGCCTTGCTTAATGATCTTTGCTGATCTGGCAGTATCTTCGAGGGACTTCTGGAATTTGACATATCATAAAGGAATGTGGCCACTAAGATAAGAATTTTGCACTGAAAATAAAGCGATGACGTGGAATAAGAGCGGCGGATCCGCGGCGCAAGCAAGCTCCCGCCGCGGATCCGCGGCGCTTTGGAGTCTTCATGGCTCTGGCTTTCTGGTACAGGCTTGGGCTGATGTATGGGCCTTTATTGTATATGTTGAATTTAATATCTCCTTTTGAAATGCTACCAGATCTGAAATCATGAAGTTGGCGTAATTTTTTATCAGCTCTTTTGTTTTTCTTCCGTATTTTCCTGCACAGACTCAAGACAAGTGTTGCGCAAATACAGAAATGATGCGATGCCATGAAATGCGGTTAATTTCCCTTAAAGTGTCGGTTTAAAAGTCTAATACATGAAATCTGATATTTTACGACTGATTTGCTAATATGTGAAATATGAATACCGAACACTTCTAAATGAGTGCAAATGTTAGGGAAATTGCCGTGTTAAAAATACATTATTTTCGACTGATCAGTGATAATAAACTTCTGCTCCGCCAGTTTTTTGGTAGCTTGTCGGAGACGGCGTTTGAGTGGTATTCAGAGCTTCCCAACGACTCTGTCAAAACTTTTGCTGAGATGGAGCTATTATTCACCCAGCATTTCGCGAGTGCTGGTGAACGCACCCCAATAACGGCATTGATCAATGCCAAGGTGAAGCCTGGAGAAACATGGGTCCAATATGCAATACGGTGGCGAAATTTATGGTCGAAGTGCGAGAAGCGCATCGAAGAAGCGCCTGCAGTGGGCATGTTCGTGGGCACTCTTGACCCTCAAGCGACCATCTCCCAATTCATGATGTTTTTCAAGCCGACCACTTTCCAATCCTTGATTGATAAGCTGGCCTAAATGGACCAGATGGGTCACAGGCCTTCCTCTTCGAAGCCGGAGCCGCGGAATGAAAAGGGGAAAGGAAAAGCGACCTTCGTCGCCAATGCTCAACAGCAGCCCGGTGGTCCAAAATTAACGGATCGCCTAGACGAGAGTCGGCGATACTATAATGAGAAAATAAAGCGCCATTATTCATTTTCCCGAACAAAACGAGGAGATTGTTCGAGCTAGCGGTGCGCAACAGGCTCATTAGTTTGCCGAATCCAAAACGCCCATTGCAACCCGGTGAGGCTAATAGTCCCAATTATTGCCCCTACCATCAAGCGGTAAGCCATCCAATTGAAGACTGCTTCGTCTTTAAAGGCTGGATCGAAGACCAATACCAACAGGGCAAGTTGGCATTGTCCGAGAATTGGGGAGTAAACCCGCCCCAGCCGCACGCTCTCAAAAAGTCGGACACACTGGGAGCATCATGCTCTTTTATAGAAGAAGCTCCATAGGAGGTCGTTCTTTCAGCCAAAACAAAAAGAATGCTGAAGAATCTCCAAACATGCCCGGCGATCAGGTGGAAAAATCCACTGGAACCCAAAATCATCGAGGGAATGCTGAAACTGCGCCCAACTCCAAAAACTCGCGGTGATAGTCAAAGTGCCCACACCCAATCGTCGAAGTCTTCGAAGAAGAAGAAGAAGACCAAAAAGCCCGTGAAGCTTAGTGACGAGCGCACGGACCTGCAAAATTATATCGACGTGCTGGAAGAATATAACCAAAAGGCGCGGACTCCAGTCACACTCCAAGAATTTCTCAGCCACGTCCTTGAGGACGGAGATGACGATAATGGAGAAGACTCGTCGGATATGCCTGAAGATTATGTGGTAAGCTGCCACGTGATCACTATCTCCGGGTTTTACTCTCAGTCATCATGGACGCTCGGGTCTGTGATACTGGTGCTGCGGTTTGGGCTGCTTATCACAGACATTAAATTTCATGTCATCGACGCCAAGACATGCTACAACGCTTTGCTCGGCCGGCATTGGTTACACGAGTACAACATCACCCTTTCCACACAACATCAGTGTATGAAGTATTTCAAGGATGGTCTCAAGTATACTGTGACAGGGGAGTTAAACCCATTCTCCGTGAATGAAGTCCGAAAGTACGAAGATGCAAAATACTTCTTACCAGATTTCGAGGACACGGAAAGATGTCACAAACCGAAGAACAAAGCTATCACTACTATTCCAGTCTTCGGGAGTGACACTGAGGAGGAAGAAGAAATAGTTTATTCAGGGCCGCCCCAATACAACAAGCCAGGACCGTCCACCCCTATTCTGGTCTTCGGCAGCGACTCGAAAGATGAGGTCAATGCCGTATTCTCTGCTCGGCCATCGATACAAGCCTTCGCTGATGAATTTCAAAGTTTGCAAGTTGTCATAGTTCCGCAAGAGCATTACAAAGAGCTCGATGCACTTGAAACTTATAGTGTGCAAGAACTGCAGACATTCTATGTCCCCCCCAGGCGAAAAGGTGAAAAGGCGATCCTATTCTACCGATCCGGGGAAACCAAAGTGGAGAAAGAAATTTGGCATGGTGCGGATTCTACACTTGACAGGTTCCAGCCCATCCGTTTACCCAGATATTACACAGGCGGATTAAAAAGACTATTGAGGCGCCAAGGTGTACCCCTTAAGCAGACTGCTCGACAAGCTAAGTTCTATGACAGGATCTGCAATGTCATCGGAACTCAGCGAAAGTTGCCCAACGGGAGAATGGAAACGATCGGGCTTGGATATGTTCAATCCAAGAAATGGGAGCAATTCCGCTACCGCTACGTCATACATGACTTCGATGAAGAAGGAGATGCTCTGTGGGAAGATGTTAATCCTGAACCAAAACAAGCTCCCGTCATAAAAATGCCAAGCCCGTCGTTCGAAGAACAAATGGACAAGCTTATAAGAGAAGCAGGTCAAAAGGTTCGAGACGACCATAATCGCGAAATGGCCATCTACGAGAAAGCCAAAACGCAACGCCTCCTTCAGCAGGCTACGAAAAATGAAAATGCTCTTCCTCGTCAACCTGTCATAAAAAAGACCCGGCGCAGGGGCAGAAATAAATCCAAGAACGGAAAAAGCGTTCAACAGCAACGAAGCGGGACCAAGAAACCACGCGATCGAGAATTGAGCAACCAGGATTCGTCTCTTAGAAAGAAGATGGGTGGAGCGTATTCTTTTTCCCAAGACAAGACAAGGAAGATACTTGATCTTGTCATAAAACATCAGATGATGACACCTCCGGAGTCCAAGCACCCCGAGCAAGCAGGCGAGGTCTCTCACCCAAACAATTGCTCCTATCACCGGGCAATAGGACATCCCCTCGAAGACTGCTTCACATTCAAAGACTGGGTGGAAAACCAGTATCAGCAAGGCAGGTTCGCTCTATCCAGCAGTTAGAGGGTAACCCCGCCGCAGAAGCATGAACCGAAAGACACGTATGCAGCGAGAGTAGAACCAGATCAACAACGGTCTTGGAAGCGATCTCGCACCTGTCACGTGATAACGATGTCAGGAGAAAGAATATGCGAAGATATGGCTGATCTCCCCTGGTGCTTTGAAAACGATGATGACGAAGTGATCTCCGAGTTTCCACCGGCGCCAAAAGAGCTGGAAGACAGAATACATTCTACTGCAGATGACCTCAGAAAAATCGACTTGGGAACGGCAAGTGACCCACGGCCAACGTTCGTCAGTGAACTGTTGTCTGAAGAAAAGGAGGCTACGCTTAAAGACGTGCTCATGCAGTATAAAGATTGCTTTGCATGGAACTATTCAGAGATGCTGGGACTCGATCCAGATATCGCTATCCACAGATTGGTGAATTCTCCAAACGTCAAACCGATCAAACAAGCACCGAGAAGGATGCGGCTCAAGCTTGAGATGAGCATCAACGCCGAAGTCAATAAGCTAATCGACTCCGGCTTCATCCAAGAGGTTCGGTACCCTGACTGTATTGCCAACATCGTTCCAGTGATGAAGAAAAATGGGACGGTACGCATATGTGTGGATTTTCGGGATCTCAACAAAGCTTGCCCGAAAGATGACTTTCCGGTACCGGTCACCGAGCTGATGATAGATAACACATCCACTCACGAAGTTTTCTCCTTCATGGACGGCTCGTCAGGATACAAACATACCGCTTTCCGGACCCCTTTGGGCATATTCTGCTACAAGGTGATGCCTTTCGGTCTAAAGAACGCCGGTGCCACCTATCAGAGGGCCATAACGAAGATTTTCGATGACCTCATACATGAAATCGTTGAATGCTATATTGACGACCTCGTAGTTAAAAGCAAATCATACGAGGAACATTTAAAGCATTTGAAGATCGTGTTCCAGCGCCTTCGGAAATACAACTTGAAGATGAACACTCTCAAATGCGCATTCGGAGTTTCCTCGGGCAAGTTTCTAGGATTCGTCGGCCGACACCGAGGCATCGAGATAGACCCGTCGAAGATCAAGGCGGTCATGGAAATGCCTCCGCCAAGAACTCTCAAGCAGCTGTGGTCTCTCCAAGGAAAGCTCGCATATATCCGGCGGTTCATAGCTAACCTCTCCGGCAAGTGTCGTCCGTACAGTCACCTAATGAAGAAGGGAACCCTGTTCATCTAGGATCGCAAATGCCAAAGAGCATTAGACGAAATCAAGCAATACCTGCAGAATCCGCCAGTATTGGCCGCTCCCGTTAAAGGAAAACCTCCCGTCCTGTATACAACGGCCCTCGAAGGTTCTTTAGGCGCGCTGTGGGCACAAGAGAACGACCAAGGAAAGGAGAGAGCCCTCTACTACTTGAGTCGAGTTTTACTGGGGGCAGAAAACAATTACTCCCCCATTGAAAAGCATTGCCTGTCGTTGATCTTCGCGATAACGAAGCTCAGACACTATAAGTTGGCACATGAGGTCCATCTCATATCAAAGGTGGATCCTCTCAAATATTTGATGTCAAAGGCCATATTACGGGGATGGCTCGCTAAATGGGTCCTGCTCTTGATGGAGTTCTCGATAACTTATCGTCCCATCAGGGCAGTGAAAAGCTAGGCCATCGCCGACTTCCTCGCTGAGCATTCGATACCTGCCGATTCTCCTTTGAATTTCGAATTGCCCGACGAGCACGCGTTCGACACAATCGATGGGGAGAGAAGAGATAATGATACCCGGTGGGAACTATACTTCGATGGAGCATCTTCCATGAATAAGCGCAAACAAAGTACCCCCATAATCAAATCCGGAGTGGGCCTCATCTTCACGACTCCACAAGGAGGGAAAATGCGCTTTGCCTTCTCCTTAACAGAGCCGAGGACAAACAATGAAGCCGAATATGAAGCTTTGATAGCAGGTCTTGAGATCGCTTTCGACATGGGAATTGAAAACCTCCTCATATATGGAGACTCCCAGCTGGTCATTAGTCAAGTAAATGGCGACTATCAAACGTGCAAACCGGAGTTGGTAAAGTACGGAGAGAGAGTGCAACAATTGCTGACTCATATCCCTTCCTACGCCTTGGAAAGCATACCGCGAGTGGAGAATAGCAAGGCGGATGCATTAGCCAAGCTCGCTAAAGAACTGGCCGACGAAAATCTCGATGACGTGAGGATCGTTGTGGAAAGCCGTTGGGTTCTTGCACCGGCAGAAATATCTCCAGAGTCGTCCAAAGGAAGGAGAACTACCGAGCAAACGGCCCTGCAAATAAAAAACCAGGAAAAGGCTATGGATTGGAGAGAAGTCTTTATAGACTACTTCAAATCTCGTCGGACACCTGAAGATACGTCCTCAAGACATCAGCTCATGAAACGAGCTCTATCTTTTGCTTTCGTCAATGATACTCTGTATAAGAGATCGTTTGACTCTTTATGGCTGAGATGTCTGGGACCGGAAGAAGCAAAAAGAGTCGTCCAAGAAACTCACGACGGACTCTACGGTTCTCACCAAGCCGGGCCGAAGATGAAGCTGAAGATCAAAAGGATGGGCTATTATTGGCCCACGATGATCCAAGACTGTCTCGAATACGCTAAGCAGTACTACTCGTACAAAATTCATGGGGACTTTATCCACCAGCATCCAAATCTGCTACACCCAACGGTGGCTAGCTGGCCATTCGAAATGTGGGGAACTGACATAATCGGCCCCCATCGAACAAGTATCGTCCAGAGGACATCGGTTCATTTTGGCAACAACTAATTACTTCTCTAAATGGGCAGAAGCAGTACCGCTAAGGGAAGTGAAGACGGAGAATATTCTCCATTTCTTCAAGACGCACGTCATTTACCGGTTCGGCACTCCGCGACAGATTATCTCCGATAATGGGCCAGCCTACAGAAGCTACAAGATCAGCCGCTTCACACATCAGCATAACATAGACTGGAGATGCTCTTCGGTCTATAATCCCCGAGCTAACGGTCTAGCTTAGGCTTTCAACAAGATCTTGACGAAGATCGTGAAAAAGACGGTGTCTCGAAATAAGAGGGACTGGCACGAGAGACTGCATGAAGCTCTCTGGGCATATCGAACTACGTTCAAAACTGCCACAAACACAACGCCCAATGAGTTGGTATTCGGTACAGAAGCGGTACTCCCCCTTGAGATAGAGTTACCCTCTCTACGAGAGGTGGTTCATTACGAGCTAACAGACGAAGAAAATGCTCACCTTCGGCTTGAGGAGCTCGACGCCCTTGATGAAACCCAGCTCATGGCGCAACAAAATCTGGAAGCTTATAAAGCAAAGATGACGCGCTCATATGAGAAATTGACTAGGCCGAGAACATTCCGCCAAGGCGAACTCGTGCTAGTGGTCCAAAGACCTATGATCCCCGATCTTGCCAAACGGGAAAAATTCGAGCTGAACTATGAAAGCCCGTATATCATAGACAAAGTTTACCAGGGTGGAGCCTATCTACTCATGGACATGCATGGTGAAAGACCTTTTAGGCCAATAAAAGGTCGCTTCCTGAAAAAGTACTACGCCTGACGAGTCACGGCCTAGGTCAACAATAGATGACGACGACTGTCCGCTCGCTATCTTCCTAGGCCCAAACTCTGTAAGTAGTAGCCGGCTTTCGGACCGAAATGTCCTTAAACTAAGAACGGACCGAGATGTCCTAAAACTAACAACGGACCGAAATGTCCTTAAACTAACAACGGACCAAAATGTCCTTAAACTAACAACGGACCACTATATCCTAAAACTGGCTACGGACCGAAACATCCTTAAACTAACGATGGACCACTATGTCCTAAAACTGGCTGTTGACCGAAACGTCGATAAACTATTACAGACCGCTGCATCCCAAGGCTGACCAAAAAAAAAGGCATGTCCATAAACAAAATGGGCACAGATGAAAACCCGAAAGGGCTTTGTGAGTAAAAACAGTAGGGCTACCGGCGAGTTTTGTGAAAACCCGAAAGGGCGCAACCTCATTAAAAAACGCTTGCAAGGTCCTCTCGACCTTGTAAGGAGAAAATACCTACGTGAGATCCTTACGACTCACAAGGGAGCAACACACTTAGGGATCCCCACGATTCTTAAGGAGAAATTAAACTTACGAAATCCTCACGACTCGTAAGGAGAATCCCCCTTTGAGACCCTCACGGCTCATAGGATTCAAAAGCCTTAAGCTACAGGGATCTGAACCTGTTCTAAAGCCATCACAACCTCCAACATTGCCCTACAAACGGTTCAATATAGACCCTTATATACAATTCACGGGTGCAAATAAACATTTCCCTAACAAAGTCTCATCAGAGACCGGGGATATGCTCATATGGCAAACGACCCTTGTAAGTCCTTTCGACTTATAAGGAGAAAATACTCTTGTAAGATCCTTACGACTTATAGGAGAACACACACTTAGGAATCCTCACGATTCCTAAGGAGAAAACGCACCTACGAGATACTCACGACTCGCAGGGAGAAATACCTTTATGAGACCCTTACGGCTCATGAAGTCAAAAGCCTTAGTCAACAGGATCTTAACCCTGTTTGCTAAGCCATCTTTGTTCAACGTCAACAGAGGAAAATGATGATTCGCTCCTGGCAATATCCCAGTTGTAGCGATGCCGATGCCGAAATAAGTGCCCAAAATCGCAGCAAAAAGCCAGCGAGCGACAAATGCATACGAAATAGCCGAAATGATGGGGCAACTTGCAACAAAATCAGCAAGTAAAAATGTATGCATACAAAATAGCCGAAATGGTTGGGCAACTCGCAATAAAAAGCAGTGGGTAAAAATAAAACAAATAGCTGAAATTATTGGGCACCGCGAAAAAGAGCCGAAATGATTGAGCAATCGTGACTTTCGCGATATAAAAGCTGACATGATAGAGCATCGCGGAAAGAAATAAAAAATATATAAAATGAAACTTTTTACCCTACAGGTGAGATCACATCAGAACCCTGTATACAATCCTGGGGCACAAACAAAGAGGGAACCACACCTTTCCCCCAGGCTCCATCCGAGAGAGAGCCAAGTCTCGACGGTTCACAAACAGCCTGGAAATCATCTCAACATTCGTCTCATTACAACAGACGCAACATCAGCAAAGTGGAACCGTGGCAATTCCCAGTTCTATGACTCGGCGGTGCACAGAAAACCGTGAGTCAAACCCCGACTCCGTGCGGATGAGGATAAAGTCAACCCTACCTGGTCCTTCCGGAACACAGCAGTGTCAATCCTGACCCCGTAGAAAGCGTCCAGAGCGGAACCTGGTCCTTGCGGAACACGGCTATGTCAATCCTGACCCCGTGGGAAGCATCCAGAGCAAATCCTGGTCTAGTGGAACATGGCCTATGTCAATCCTGACCCCGAGGGAAGCGTCCAGAGCGGAACCTGGTCCTTGCGGAACACGGCTAAGTCAATCCTAACCCCGTAGGAAGCATCCAGAGCAAATCCTGGTCTAGTGGAACACGGCCTATATCAATCCTAACCCCATGGGAAGCGTTCAGAGCGGAACCTGGTCCTTGCGGAACACGGCTATATCAATCCTGACCCCGTAGGAAGCATCCAGAGCAAATCCTGGTCTAGTGGAACACGGCCTATGTCAATCCTGACCCCGTGGGAAGCGTCCAGAGCGGAACCTGGTCCTTGCAGAACACGGCTATGTCAATCCTGACCCCGTGGGAAGCAGCCAGAGCAAATCCTAGTCTAGTGGAACATGTCCTATGTCAATCCTGACCCCGTGGGAAGCGTCCAGAGCCGAACCTGGTCCTTGTGGAACATGGCTATGTCAATCCTGACCCCGTGGGAAGCATCCAGAGCAAATCCTGGTCTAGTGGAACATGGCATATGTCAATCCTGACCCCGTGGGAAGCATCCAGAGCAGAACCTGGTCCTTGCGAAACACGGCTATGTCAATCCTGACCCCGTGGGAAGCTGCCAGAGCAAATCCTGGTCTAATGGAACATGGCTATGTCAATCCTGATCCCGTGGGAAGCGTCCAGAGCGGAACCTGGTCCTTGCGGAACGCGGCTATGTCAATTCTGACCCCGTGGAAAGCATCCAGAGACAATCCTAGTCTAGTGGAACACGGCCTATGTCAATTCTGACCCCGTGGGAAGCGTCCAGAACGTAACCTGGTCCTTACGAAACACGGCTATGTCAATCCTGACCCCGTGGGAAGCAGCCAGAGCAAATCCTGGTCTAGTGGAACACGGCCTATGTCAATCCTGACCCCGTGGGAAGCGTCCAGAGCAGAACCTGGTCCTTGTGGAACACGGCTATTTCAATACTGACCCCGTGGGAAGCATCCAGAGCAAATCCTGGTCTAGTGGAACACGGCCTATGTCAATCCTGACCCCGTGGGAAGCGTCCAGAGCGGAACCTGGTCTTTGCAGAACACGGCTATGTCAATCCTGACCTCGTGGGAAGCATCCAGTGCAAATCCTGGTCTAGTGGAACACGGCCTATGTCAATCCTGACCCCGTGAGAAGCGTCCAGAGCAGAATCTGGTCCTTGCGAAACACGGCTATGTCAATCCTGACCCCGTGGGAAGCATCCAGAGCAAATCCTGGTCTAGTGGAATATGGCCTATGTCAATCCTGACCCGTGGTAAGCGTCCAGAGCGGAACCCGGTACTTGCGTAACACGGCTATGTCAATCCTGACCCCGTGGGAAGCATCCAGAGCAAATCCTGGTCTAGTGGAATACAGCCTATGTCAATACTGACCCCGTGGGAAGCATCCAGAGCAAATCCTGGTCTAGTGGAACACGGCCTATGTCAATCCTCACCCCGTGGGAAGCATCCAGAGCGCAATCTGGTCCTTGCAGAACACGGTTCTGTCAATCCTGACCCCGTGGGAAGCATCCAGAGCAAATCCTGGTCTAGTGGAACATAGCCTATGTCAATCCTGACCCCTTGGGAAGCGTCCAGAGCGGAACCTCGTCCTTGCGGAACACGGCTATGTCAATCCTGACCCAGTGGGAAGCATCCAGAGCAAATCCTGGTCTAGTGGAACGCAGCCTGTGTCAATTCTGACCCATGGGAAGCGTCCATAGCGGAACTTGGTCCTTGTGGAACACGGCTATGTCAATCCTGGCCCCGTGGGAAGCACCCAGAGCAAATCCTGGTCTAACGGAACACGGCCTATGTCAATCCTGACCCCGTGGGAAGTGTCTAGAGCGGAACCTGGTCTTTGTGGAACACGGCTATGTCAATCCTGACCCCGTGGGAAGCATCCAGAGCAAATCCTGGTCTAGTGGAATACAGCCTATGTCAATACTGACCCCGTGGGAAGCATCCAGAGCAAATCCTGGTCTAGTGGAACACGGCCTATGTCAATCCTCACCCCGTGGGAAGCATCCAGAGCGCAATCTGGTCCTTGCAGAACACGGTTCTGTCAATCCTGACCCCGTGGGAAGCATCCAGAGCAAATCCTGGTCTAGTGGAACATAGCCTATGTCAATCCTGACCCCTTGGGAAGCGTCCAGAGCGGAACCTCGTCCTTGCGGAACACGGCTATGTCAATCCTGACCCAGTGGGAAGCATCCAGAGCAAATCCTGGTCTAGTGGAACGCAGCCTGTGTCAATTCTGACCCATGGGAAGCGTCCATAGCGGAACTTGGTCCTTGTGGAATACGGCTATGTCAATCCTGGCCCCGTGGGAAGCACCCAGAGCAAATCCTGGTCTAACGGAACACGGCCTATGTCAATCCTGACCCCGTGGGAAGTGTCTAGAGCGGAACCTGGTCTTTGTGGAACACGGCTATGTCAATCCTGACCCCGTGGGAAGCATCCAGAGCAAATCCTGGTCTGGTGGAACACGGCCTATGTCAATTCTGACCCCATGGGAAGCATCCAGAGCGGAACCTGGTCCTTGCGGAACGCGGCTATGTCAATCCTGACCCCGTGGGAGCATCCAGAGCAAATCCTGGTCTAGTGGAACATGGCCTATGTAATTCCTGACCCCGTGGGAAGCGTCCAGAGCGGATCCGGGTCCTTGCGGAACACGGCTATGTCAATCCTGACCCCGTGGGAAGCTTCCAGAGCAAATCCTGGTGTCGTGGAACACGGCTAGAGTCAATCTCGACCCCATGGGAAATGCCCAGAGCAACTTCTGACTCCGTGAAATGCGGATAATGTCAACCTCATCAATCACTTACGGGTCTTCTCGACTCGTAAGGAAAAAAACTCTCTTGTAAGATCCTTACGGCTTATAAGAGAAAACACACTTAAGAGTCCTTACGATTCCTAAGGAGAAAATACACCTACGAGATCCTCACGACTCGTAGAGAGAAAAGTATTTATGAGACCCTCACGGCTCATAAAGTTGAAAAGCCTTAGGCAGCAGATCTGAACCTTTCATCCTAAGCCATCACTACCGTTCGAAGAATTCCAAACGAAATGGTCTCTATCATCTACTGGCTACGCTTACTAAGATAACATGCCGGCAACACAGAAAAGAGAAGAAAGCATAAGATGAACACATGGAAATGGAAAAGCTTGCCATTCATATTTCAGAAAGTTCTTACATTGGTGAAAGAGGTAAACAAAAACGCCATTAAAATGTTTACAAAGGCAGGACATCAAATCCAGGACATGGATTGAGAAATTCAAAAGTAAGGCCATCCAAAAATTTTTGGGCCTCTCGAACCATTTTCGTGTGCATCCTCTCATGATCACAAGCGTCAGGATCCCCACTGATGTGCTCCACCCTTCGATAGGCAGCGAGTATCACCGCTTGTTGAAAAGCTTGATGCAGGATATCAACGAGGTGGACTCCCCTTTTCTTTGAAATTAAGCCCAACAGATACATCGAATGCACCTTATCTTCAGCATCGTCCAATGCTTTAAGCGGCTTGCCGGCATAGAATAGAGGAAGTGCTCCCCAGATCACTCCCACAATAAGCTTCAAGAGAGAGGAACGACGAGGAAGCAATCGATCATTGTATGCATCAAAGCGGCCCATAATTTCAGCGCACTAGGCGTTTTTGAATTCTTGGTCTTGCGAACGACCGAGTGAGCGGATGTCTCCATAAGAGATAATCTCATCGAGATCATATAAATGAACAGTCATAGTGTCTGAAAAGGAAACATCATTGAAAGATTAGTAACGAGGAAAATCATGCATTGGGATTTAAACAAGTTCTCGGGAAGACAAGTTCTGTCAATCGACAAACAAATTCAAAATTTGCGCGATTAAGCAAGAAAACCCTCAAAAGACTCCCATTTAGGTCCCTCGGGCCTAGGAGTAAATCTCCCTTGAGAGCAATGCTCTTCAGCAGAAATGACAACTGCCATAATTAATAGGGGAATAAAATTCCCCGAAAATGCTAAAGGGCAACGCTCTGTAGAGAAGTTGTGATGATCCATCAAGAAACTTCGAAAGCAAAGCTTCTGCAGAAGTAAAAACTTCGAAATCTTTAAAGTGAATTCCAAAAATTCTTCATCAATAGGTCGAAAGAAACCCTAAAAAGGTTTTCTTTTTCGGATCCATGATCCAAATAGAGCAAAGCGCTGATAACGAATTCGAATCTTATCAAAAAGAAAAAGATCTGATAGAATTTTGATTCTTAGAAGATTTATTAAAGAAGAGAGCAATGCTCCGAAAGAGAAATAATTCTCAGAAAAGGAGATGAACAATGGTCATCTCAGAGGGCCGAAGGCCCTATTTATAGGTGTTGAGAGCCGTTTCAACTCCCAAAAAAGTTGATCCAACGGCGGAGATGCTGCCACCGCTGCACTCGCATGTGGGCCACGTAAACGCAACGGTTGGGGGCATTTGTTTCCCAATCAAAGCAAAGCTATGTTCAAATTCCGAGATTTGAAACGAAGCAACGCTTCGTGAAAAGCGCTAGCATCAAATGCGCCAGCACTAAGAGTCAAAGACTCTGAAACGGCACTCACGTGCAAAGCACGAGAGCGCTAAGCACCAAAAGCACTTCACTCTCGCAAGGATCACTTGCGCCTGTTTATAACAGCGTGAGTTCTATAGCGCATATGCGCCTGACAGAGGAAGAACAAAAGGATTAAAATAAGAGGAACACTTGACAGATAACGACAAAAAGGAAGAAAAACATAATTAAACATTTTATTGCAATGGAAATAGGTCGCCAAACATGGGATCAAAAGTACAGGGGTTTACAAACATATAGATAAAATTATCTAGTTCTCTCTCTGTCTTTTCCATCATGTCAAAGCGACGATCTTCGCGAGTAGTAGCTACCCATCGGTTAGCACCGCATTCACCAGCGAAAGCAGAGATGACCGCCCGATGAGCCCGTATTTGGCTCAGCAACTGAACAGAGCAATCCCTCAGGGCTTTGGTGATCAAGTGCGCCTTGAAAAAGCACTCGATCTTGTCTTCAGCGGCATCGAATATCACTGGGGTCATCTCCGCCGGAGGGAGGGGAATATCAGCGAGCATGGACATAAGGATCATCCGAAGCCAAATAGAGTTGGGAGGGAGAGGAGATCCTACACGAGTCAAGAGCTCGTGCAGCGCTGCGTCGCATTGGTCATCCGTAAGAGCAGGATTCACCAAGCGCGCAGCGATGCGAGGAACAATGTCCTGAATGGGCACTTCCCATGGTTGTCGAGGAGCATGTGGGCGGTTACAAGCCATAGTTAAGATGGTTCTCTGAAAATGAGAAAAGAAAGAAGCATTGCTTCAGATTATAAAGACTAGGCACAGAAAATTTATGCATAATAGAGCTATTTCCAAGATCTGGGAAATGTAAGTTCTGGGGAATATAAGTTTAACTTAAAAAGAAGGTGAAAAGACGCCTCCAACAATTGAAGCAACGCTTCATAGCAGCACCAAGTGCGCTGCGCCCTAAGTAGCGCAGTACGTGCAAAGCACATGTGCGCTAGCGCTAGGTGCGCTGCGCTCTAAGCAGCGCACCATGTGTAAAACACGGATGCACTAGCGCGGAATACGCTGCGCCCCAAGTAGCGCACCACGTGCAAAGCACGTGTGCGCTAGCGCTAGGTGCGCTGCGCTTTAAGCAGCGCACCACGTGCAAAGCACGGATGCGCCAGCGCTGGAACTAAAAGCTCCCCACCGTCAGATCAAAGATCTAATAATAATGATAAATCATTAGTCAATCAGAATTAAATTCTGTTAAGGAAAGATTTCTCAAGTCTTTCCAAACAACAAGATTGTGCTTTATAAATAAGAGCACCGTTGGATCAATGATCCAATGGTGATTAAAAATCACCAAAGTACAGAATAAATTCTGTATGGAAAGATTTCCCAATCTTATTAAAAACAAGAAGATTACCTTCTGTAAATCAGAAGCCCTTGGATTAAAGATCCATCGATGGGAAATTCCCCAAATCAATTGGAGAAAGGATCTCCTTAACTGATTGAACTGATCAGCTTGCCCTATATAAAGTCTCCCAGACTTCAAGTCTCATATACAGAAATAGAGAGAGAAACCCCCCATAAGCTTTGAGAGATCTCAATAGCCAAGCTCTCAGAAAAAGAAGAGTTTCTTCAAGGTAAAAAATGAACAGAAAGATGAAATCATCTCATGATTAAAAAAGAAGAATTCACTTCTTTACTGATCATAGATCTACAAGACCAAGGTCTTGTAAAAAGAGATCAAAAGATCTCATCATAAAAGAAGAACATAACTCTTCTCACAAATCATAGATCTATAAGACAAATTGTCTTTCAGAGATCATAAACATCTTATTATAAAAGGGGGGAGAATAATTCAATTCTCTTTAGAATCACAGATCCATAAAGGCAAAGCTTTTCATCAATATAAGAGATTGAAAACATCTCCTACAAAATAAGAACTTTGTTCTTAAAAGTTTGAGACAAAGTCTCTTATAATAAGAGAATTTAATTCTCAGGGAGCAAACTGATCTAAGTTGCATAAAAGGAGTATTTCAGCGCTCCACATCAAGCGTAAAGCGCTGCAGAGCCTTGGCGCTCTTAATTTTAAAGAGCCTCAGCACTTCAAACATAGCGCACTGCGCTCATTGACTGGCGCTCAGCGCCAAGCGCGACACGTGTCCCTCACGTATGCGCCACTTAACAGTTAGCGCTTTGTGCTCTTGAAATAGCGCTTTGCGCTCATGGCCAGGCGCTCAGTGCCAGGCACACCACGTGTCATTCACGTGTGCGCTACTGAACTACTAGCGCTCTGCGCTTATAAACTGGCGCAATGCACCCATCATCTGGCGCTTAGCGCCAAGCGCGACACGTGTCCCCCATGTGTGCGCTACTTGGCAGAGGCGCACTGCGCTCTTTGACTGGCGTAAAGCACCAAGCGCGCCACGTGTTATGCTGATAGAACATAAATTGTTTTTTAATAAGCCCAGGGCTATGATGAATGCTCAGCGTTCAGTAAAAGACAAAGACATCATCAGAATCCAAACTAATGCTCAGCATTGTTAACAGGGCCAAGCCCAAATAAAATGTTAAACATTTTAACTTGATTGGACTTAGCCCAAGATTGGCCATAAGTCCTCAATTTAGATTAATTGAGCCCATATGCTAATAAATCCCAAATCTTAGTCCCAATTGGACTGCAGGTCTCCCAACTCATATCGGTTTTAGGGTACATCTCTGAACCGCTCTGATATATGTCATTGTAATCCTTCAACGTCTTCAGAGAGGTGACGGGTCCCGACAACCATAAATTTCATAGACTATGACGTCTTTAAACTGGATTGTGGGGTATTTAAACCCACGGACTATGACGTCCTTAACCTTGGAATGTGGGGTCCCTTTAAACCCACGAACTATGACGTCCTTAACTTTGGACAGTGGGGTCCCTTTAAACCCACGGACTATGATGTCCTTAACCTCGGACTGTGGGGTCCTTTTAAACCCATGGACTATGATGTCCTTAACCTTGGACCGTAATGTCCTTAAACTAACAATGGACCGTAATGTCCTTAAACTAATCGACCGCAATGTCCCTAAACTAAACAATAGAGCTTAAATGCTCTCTTATCGGATCTAAACGATCCAGTTAAGTTGATCTTAGTCTAAAAATTAGACTAACGTATCCTTAATAAACGTTTAAGTTGATCTTAGTCTCAAATGAGACTAACGTATCCTTAAACCCAACCCCAAACCCAAATCTAAAAAAATACGGATTTGGAATAATCCACGCCCTACGGGCGACAACATAAATTAGTCTCCGTATACAATCCACGGGCAACCAAAAACAAAACAAACACCCACGACACAAAGTGACCATATGGAGAAGGAGAAAGTTGTTACCGCGATGCGGTAGCGTATTTAACTGCAGGGGCTTGCGCCTGCAGGGAAGAGCGTCCCCACAATCAAAAAACCCTCGACGAGAGGGAATCTGACGAAGTCTGCTACATTGGCTGCATCTGTTTAAACCTTCGATACACGGAGTCATAAATCAACTTGGCATCTTCGGAGAGGTAGATGAATAGCACCAATTAGCATCTACCCTGAAATTCAGGCAAGACGGACATGCGCGGTCTCGTCTCCGTGTTTCAGCGGGGAACATGTACCTGGTGGGATTCAAACACAAGAGCTATGTCACAGCAGTGCAAGGCTTTCTTAATGAGCTACAAGTGTTTTCTTACTGTTCTTAAACAAATTAAATACTTATAGCATACTCAGAGTTTCAAATACTCCATTTGGTACTTTAACTTTAAGCAAATTTATGTACATTATAAACAGAGTCGTTACAGAGCGATATGTCGTGGAGGTTTTCATCGGTGAAAATGATCGGCTTTTCCCTCCTGCACCTCTTATGTGGTATATCGCTTGTACCCTCGACTGGGAGGATGTGGCGGTTCCCTCCGCTTTCCCGAGCTGGATCCGAGGTAACGATCATGATCTGCCCGATCGTTAATTCCCCGGGAGGGGTTTGATCCTTCTGCTCCGCCTGCCGCTTGTCCTGCAAGTATTTTGCCAGGTGGCATGAGTGGATCAACTCCTCGATGTAGTCACGGAGTTGTTTGCAGTTCTCAATCGGGTGACCCTGCGACCTGTGGAAAGCACAGTATGGACCGCGGAGATGCTTGCCTGCCCTTTGGGTGACTGGCAGGAGCTTAAAGAACCTCTCGCCCTTAGCTTACTCCAGCAGCTTGGTCTGAGAGATATTTAGAGGAGTGTACTCCTGATTCCTCGGGGAGTAAGGTTTCGGATGATCGACTTTCTTTTTCTCCTCCCTGTCCCTTTTCTTTCTGTCCGCCTGGTTGGCTCGGGGCAGGTTTGAGTTCACCTCAGACTCGAGTTGGATTTCTCGCTCGGTCCAGGCTTTCACTTTGGTCAAGATCTTAGGTTGCGCTAATGCAAAAGAGCGGAGCCACTCTTTGTGCCTAAGACCCGACCTCAGTGCGGTCATAATTGTTTCATCTCGGTGCTCGGGGACCTCCAGGAGGACGTTGTAAAAGCGGGTGACATATCCTTTGAAGGATTCCTTGTCTCCGCTCTTGACAGTGAATAGGTAGTCGACCGTCCTCTTCTGTCGTCGATTCCCGACGAAGTGACCGAGGAATTGGGTGGCCAAATCGTCGAAGGTCGAGATGGAGCATAGTGTAAGTCCTCGGAACCAGTCCCGGCTAGCCCGGATTAGGGTGGTAGGAAAAACTCGGTATTGAGCCGCGTCCCAGTTATCTTCAAAGCTCATGCCCGCTATAAATTCGTCCAAGTGGTCCTTCGGGTCGGATTTCCCGTCGAAGAGGGCAACTTTTGGCGGCTTGTTCCTGGACGAGACGTGCTCGGCCAGCAGCTCTTCTGTAAAGGGCTTTGTTAGTGAGCCGGCGAAGTACTTGGCCCCTTCGCCGGATGCATGGCCATCCCGTCGTATGCCTTCGATTTTCTTCTCAAGGGCTTCAAGTCGATGGTAGTACCCCGAGGATTCTGCACAGTCGGAGTGGTGGCTACCCCCACTCCGGGTCTGCGTGATGGTGCGGCTTCAATTTCGCTCTATCAAGTTTCTCAAATTCTCGGACGAGGCCCTTCTTGAGTAGCCCCTGCATTCGCCGTTCGTGTAGCCCTGGCGAGAGTGGGGGCGTCGGTCATGCCTGGAAGCAGGCGAGCTGACCGACACCTCCTCATGGGGAGAGAACGCGCGGCGGGTATTAGAGCGACGGCCCAGTCTTCCCTGGGATCGTGGCGGGGAGCTGTCCGGCACCCAGCGGGTTATGGAATCAATCGCCGCATGCGGGTCACGGCGGAGTCGGCATGCCGGCGCTCGGTGGCGCTGAGATGAGCGTGAGGGAGATCGAGTGATTGAGCGTGCCCATTCGTCCTTCTGCGGACGTCGTTATCCCGAGAAAGCGGAACCGCGGTCTGGTGGGTAGGGCTCGCCGCTTGAACACGGACGAGGGCATCCACCAGCGATGTGGGCATGTCTATCCGAGCAGATAAGGCATTGATGACGTTAGGAGGGGGAGACGAGCCGCTCCCGCCTCCGTTGTGGCGGCTCATATTTGGACCATTGCAGTTGTCGCTCGCCATCGGGTCGAGGCCGGAAGATTGACTTATGGGTGGAAGCTTCTGAAGCGTTCCCACAGACGGCGCCAACTGATGGAGGCCATGATCTCCTTCAGATATTGTCCTCCGTCGATCTTGTGTTGGTGGTCTTTAACGATTGAGATTTGGCTTGGGAGTTGTTAAGCGTGTGGGTCTCAATGGGTTGGCATTGACGTCGAGCTATCTGCAAAGGAAGTCCCGGAATGGATGACCACCGTAGGACCCTCCGACGATCAAGTTAGTGCCGAGAAATAGGTGCAGAGTAACGGCATATTGGGAATGAGTTCCAGTTACCTGAGTCGTCTAAGAGAAGGGTTTATATAGTGGTCGCGTAGAGCGAGCAGGCACGAGATCATCACCGTCAGTTACGCCCCTGCGTTATCCTTGCATTTAATGGCGGGATGCGTCCATTAATGGGAGGATGCGCTAACGGGGACGCAGAACGTGGGGATGCGGATATCTCGCCCTTGCGAGATACACGGAGCTATTGCGGGGGCGCTTGAGTTCTGCGCTCTCGGTTGATCGGGGAGGCCGAGAATGCTCGGCCTGACAGATGGCTCGTAGATGAGTAAGGAGGCCGAGGAAGCTCCGCCTGTCAGATGGCTCAGAGACGAGCGAGGAAGCTCGGCCTGTCAGATGGCTCGGAGACGAGCAAGGAGACTGAGGAAGGTCGGAGACGAGCTATTGGTTGTTTGCTAGGTGAAGGTGGAAAGTACTCAGAGAGGTCTCCTGAAAGGTCGAATATGTCCTGGGAGACGAGGATGCTCCTAATGCAACTCATTTATTCCACCTCCGTATCCTTCGGGACACGTCATCCGCCATGTGTCGTAACCTGAGGAAATATCACTTGTGAGCATCATCAAGAAGAGAGGTAAAGGGTGCAAGAGATGATATATTGAAGGAAAAAGTGATTGAGAATTTTTTTATCAAAGATGAAATAAAATATAGAGATAGAAGAAAAAATTCTCAAAAAGGAAGAAGAACAAGGGGGAGAGAGGGGGGTTAAAAAAATTAGCCATGAGCTAAAAAAATTATCCATGGGATTAGCCATATTTAAGGTTTTTAAAGCCTCCGGATTAATGTTGAAAATCAGCATATGATGGAGGTCCTTTTCGGGTCTCCGTCAGATGTTGTCTTCCGTCGATCTCCTGGTGGATTTTGGAGGTGATCTGTTGCGTGTGGGTCTCAATGGGTTTTGAGGAGATCGGTGGTTTGAGGAGTTTGCGCCGAGTACCTGCAAGGAAGTCCCGGGATGGTTTGGTACCACCGAGGACCCTCCAACGATCAAGTTATCACAAGATCTGAGCAGAGTAATGCTAAGTGGGGTGAAAAAAAGCTTACTTGACCCCTCTGTGATGGGGGTTTATATAGCGGCGGCGGCACGCAGTAGCAGGCGTGAGAATCTCGCCGGCGGTTACGCTCCCGACGTCACGCCCGCGTAATAAGAAGATCGCCCGTTAATGGGGATCGTGATGGCGTGGAATGTGGGATGTTGCCGGCGGAAGATCCGCACATGGCGAGATTTGCGGAGCGGCGGTTACGCCTGTGAGCGGCGGAGTTGGTCGGCCGGAGGGGCCGAGGAAGATGGCCTCGGCGGGAAAGCTCGGGAACGAGCGGGAGGGCCGAGGTATCTTGGTCCTGTGGTATCTCGGGGGAGAGCTGAGAGGCCGAGGAAGCCAATTTGCAGGGGGCTCTGAGGTGAACCAGCTTGTGCTTGCAGATCGGGTACAGGGGTGGCCTGGTCAGCCCCTGCGGGCCCTTTCTTTTGAGCTCTGGGACACGTCATCTTCCACGTGTCATGATCTAGGAGGTCACCAATATAGAGCATCATCATTAGCCCCCCACTCTTGTCCCGACCAGCTGGCGGGTCGGGTCAAGAGTGGACTGGCGGGTCGGGTCAAGAGTGGGCTCCCTCCCAAGATTTCGTCGGGACACGTTCCCGGGCTGTCAGCTGTCTTTTCTGCCAGCGAACCAGGGCGAGATCTCTCCATTTAAGGAAGGTGCGCCAGTCCGTGCATCTTGTCACTGAAGCGACGGTCCGCATGTCAAGCATCGGTTGGCCGACGCGACGTGTGCAGACCTGTGGCGTCTGATGGGATGCGGCCTAGTGTGGGAACGACAAGTGGAGCGATCGGAATCGTTGGACGCGAGGAGGCATTTTGGCGGGAGATGAAGGGTGCCATTGGATGAGGGCGATTGCGGTGATAAATCGGGGGTGGGGCCCACTCCAGGGCATCTACTCCTTCATATTTTTCTTTCTTCTAGGTCTTGGCTGCTCGGCACTCTTCCTCTTTTGGGTTGGATACATGGTTCGTTCCCACTCTTTGGGTTTCTCGTTCCAGAGGGAGGCCAGCGGCGCGGCCGTGCCCCCAGCTGGCTCGTGCCCTGCGCCAAATGTTTTGCCGGCGATAGGGCCGTCCGCTTCGTTGATGGCTCCTGGTGATTATTCCGGCGGCGGCCAGAGACGTCCATGGTCATCCGAGCCCCAGACGAGAGACGTAGGGGAGGGCAAGGACGGGGTCCCCCTTAAGAGGAAAAGGACAATCTCTCGTGCGCCGCCATCGAGGGTTCCTGAGGGGATTCCCGTGCAGGAGGGTGATGTCGTCTTCATGACTCCATCTGGACTTTCCGTCGCTGCCAGCCTGCTCGCAGGGATGGAAGAGTCGGCCGGGGGGAGGCTTCCGCATGGCACCCTGAGGATTCAAATGGAGGCCATAGCCCATGGGGCGGTCCAGGTATGAACTCCCCCACACGTTGTTTTTTTACCTTCTTTTCTTTGGCTCGAGCGTCTCTAAGTTTCTCATCCGTTTCCCGTCAAGTCCTCCAACACTGTGCCCTCGTTACTCGTATGGAGGCCGAGGGGGCGTTCCATGCACCGAGGCCGGTGGAAGCGTTTCCTTCAGAGGTTGAGGTCCTGCGACGTGGCCTGTGTCTGGAGAGGGCGAGGGCTGATGTCCTGGCAGCCGAGTGAAGAGCGCGGAGCTCACCGTCTCAGCGAACCAGGGTGCCTATCGTCGCCTGAGTGCATCCCACCGAGTTGCTAAGGAAAAGCTGGCGGATCTGGCCGATCGTTTCGTGGCATGGAGGAGGAGAAAAACGCCAGCAGGAGGGATGCCGAGGTGGCGCTTCGTGCAACCGGGATTGCCGAGGTTCGGGCTAGGAAAGTCGTGGCCGATTACAAGGCGTCAGAGCAATTTTACACAGAGCTTGGCGAGCATTCCGCCGTTGCGTGGAACAAGGCTCTAGATGCCGTGAAGGAGCAGCTTCCTGAGTTCGCCGACGGTGAGCTCCGTGCTCGGGTCCCACTCCCGGTGGCAAAGCCTCCGGCAGACAGCGATGAGGGAAGCGAGGCGCACCCCTGGTGGCAAAACCTCCGGTGGTGAAGCCTCCGGCAGGCCGCGATGACAGTGATGAGGGAAGCGAGGCACGGGAGGGGGTTTGTGGCTTAGGCCTTTTGATATTTCCCCGTCCCTCTTTTGTAAGCGTCTGGAACTTTGTAAGGCTGGGGAGCCCCCAATACCCCTGTAAAAACATATTGCTTGTGCGAATAAAACTCTTGCTGTTTTATTGCTTTGCACTTTATCTTTTGGATATGAAGAGTATTCCTAGAATATCCTTACTTGCTTTGTTGGGCTTCCATGTCAGGCGATCGTACGTCGAATTGATTTCGATCACTTGTCAAACATGCCGAGTGCTGCTGAGAAGGAGGTATTCCCATGGCCCCAGGGTCGAGGGGCGATCGCTCAGGCTTGAACAGATCCAGTGTCTCTCAGTGGGGTTTCGGGTCTGCGGCATTTGATGAGCAGCATGCTGCCCGCCGCAGATTTGCTAAGCAGAAGGGAGCTAGGTAGCCTCGTTATGAGGGCTTCAAACCGGCAGCGTATGGTTGGCAGGAGGATGCCCCACGGTGGGAGCCATCCGGGCAGTGAAGCTGCGGGGTTGCCTCTTGGCGGGGGCCTTGATCCCTGGTGCCGCGAGTAGGGAAGTTATCGGCTAGGAATGACCGAGCAGGGTAGCCGCTCAATTGCCTCTTGCGAGGGCTTTGATCCTTAGCGTTGGAGGGGCTGTAAGAAGCCTACTAAGGATAACCGGACAGTGAAGCTGCGCGGTTGCCTCCTGGCGAGGGCTTTGGTCTCTGACGTCGTGGGTAGGCAACCACCAGCCGGGGATGACCGAGCGGGGTAGCCACTCAGGTGCCTCTTACGAGGGCTTTAATCCCTGGTGTCATGGGTAGGGGATACCAACCGAAGATGACCGAGCAGGGTAGCCGCTCGGTTGCCTCTTGCGAGGGCTTTGATCCTTCAGGACGGGGACCGAGCAGGGTTACTGCCCAGTTCCTCTTGGCGAGAACTTTGAACCCTGTCAGTTATGGTAGGAAGCTACCAGCCGGGGATAGCCGAGCAAGGGTCGGGCTCGACTGCCTCTGGGAGGACTTTGGTCCTTAGCGCGGGAGGGGCTGTAAGGGTTACTGCCCGGTATCTCTTGGCGAGGGCTTTTGTCCTGAAGGATAGCCGAGCGAGGGTCGGGCTCGACTGCCTCTGGGAGGGATTTTGATCCCTGTCGGTTGTGGTAGGAAGCTACCAGCCGGGGATAGCCGAGCAAGGGTCGGGCTCGACTGCCTCTGAGAGGACTTTTTGATCCCTGTCGGTTGTGGTAGGAAGCTACCAGCCGGGGATAGCCGAGCAGGGTAGCTGCTGAGCTGCCTCTAAGGAGGACTTTGATCCTCAACGTTGGAGGGGACACAGGAGGCCTGCTAGGGATAACCGGGCAGTGAAGCTGCGCGGTTGCCTCTTTGGTGAGGGCTTTGGATCACAAAGACAGAATTCTATTTGCAATGTTCTGACGTTCCTTTATTTGAATGGAAAGGATTTTTAGAAAACATTTACATCGTCTTCGCGAAAGGAGGGGTACACACTTGTTAGCCTTAGCCTCATTGGTATAGCTTGAGCTTCTCGGTGTTGTAAGGCCGCGGGAACTTGCATCCGTCCGCGTCTTGTAGGCGATAGGCTCCGTCGAGGAGTACTTCAGAGACGAGGAAGGGACCGTCACACTTTGGGGAGAACTTGTGCAGCCTGCCTTGATCGATGAACTCGTTTCGCCGTAGGACCAGATCTCCGGTCTTGAAGGAGCGGCGCTTGACCCGAGTGTTGTAGTATCGGGCCATTTGTTGTTGATAAGCGGCAGCCCTAATTTGAGCCCGGTCTCTCTTCTCCAACAAGATATCCAGGTTGGTCCGTAGCGCCGAGGTGTTCGCATCGTCGTCGAAGTGCTCGACCTGATAACTGGGTAGCCCGATCTCCGCTGGGACCATTGCCTCGGTCCCATAGTAGAGGCTGAAGGGGGTTTCCCCGGTGGGGGTCTTCTTTGACATGCGCAAGGCCCATAAGACCCGGGGCAGTTCTTCGACCCAACTGCCTTGTCGCCCTTCTAGGCGGGTCCAGAGACCTCGGAGGACGTCTCGGTTAGCGACTTCGGCATGCCCGTTGCATTGGGGATGCGCGACCGCGGTGAACTTCATGAGGATATGGCACTCCTTGCAGAAGTTCTTCACTTTCTCGTTCTCGAAATTCGTCCCGTGGTCGGTGATGATACATCTCGGGATTCCGAACCAGAGTATCAGATTGTTTTGCAGGAACTTGATGGTCGTAGCGACATCCGGTTTCCTGATGGGGACGGCCTCGATCCACTTGGTGAAGTAGTCTACCGCGACGATGGCATATTTGTGCCCGCCCGTACCGGTAGGGAACTGGCCGATCATGTCCAATCCCTACTGGGCGAACGGCCATGGGGATGTTAGGGCGGTCAGCTCGGTAGCGGGGAGGCGAGGGATGCTACCGTGGAGCTGGCAACTCTTGCATCTTCTGACTAGCTTCTGGGCATCCTCGTGAACAGTGGGCCAGTAGTACCCATGGAGCAACGCCTTTTGGATCAAGGTTCGAGCCCCTTGGTGCGCACCGCCAACCCCCTCATGGATTTCACGGAGGACGTAGTCGACTTCGTGAGGGTCGATGCACCGGATCAGGGGCTGAGTGAAGGATTTCTTGTAGAGGTTCCCATTGCTCCAGATGAAGTGGCGGGCTTTGGCCCGGAGACGGCGGGCGGCTCCCCGATCTTCTGGGAGCGTACCGTCCTTCAGGAATTCCACGAGGGGCTTCCTCCAATCTTGGTCGCCTTCCTGCGCCGCATATACGTGGAGTGTTGTCGCTCCGTCTTCCACGCTGGGCTGAGGCAAGGTTTCGAAGAGTATAGACCACTTATTGTTGGCTGAGTATGACGAAGCCAGCTTGCTCAGGGCGTCGTCTTGGGCATTTAGCTGCCTGGGTATTTGTTCTACTTGAACTTTGTCAAAATTCCTCCGGAGTTTCCTCACCTCGTCCAGATACTTCATCATCAGAGGCTCCCGAGCTTCAAAGCGGCCGGTCACTTGGCCGACGACAAGGGCCGAGTCGCTGCGGATTCGAATTGTCTTCAGCCCCAACCCGGCGGCCATGCGCAGTCCAGCCAGGAGGGCCTCGTACTCTGCCATGTTGTTCGAGGCTTTGAAACCGAGCTTCAGAGAGTACTCCATTTCCGTCTTGTTCGGGCCCCGGATAATGAGGCCGGCACCACAGCTTTCCTCGGTTGAAGACCCGTCGACGTAGATGACCCACTCAGGAACCGAGCCAGGCCTTTCCGCGATGGGACACTGAGTTGCGAGGGGCGGCGTGGACTCCGGTTCCTTGCTAGGGATGGTGCATTCAATGATGAAATCGGCCAAGGCCTGCGCTTTGATGGCCTGCCTCGAGCGATATTTTATGTCAAACTGAGATAGTTCCCACCTCCACTTTTCTAAGCGGCCTGAGGATTCCGGTGATGGAAGGATAGCCCCCAATGGGCGCTCAGTGAGGACGATGATAGTGTGTGCTTGGAAGTAGTGCCGCAGCTCCTTGAGGCCACCACGAGGGCTAAGACAATCTTCTCTATGGCTGGATATCTCATTTCTGCGTCCTTAAATACATAGCTCACATAGTACACCGGTTTCTGCGCTCCACCAACCTCTCAGACGAACACCAAGCCTGCTGCTTGGTCGGATACCGCCAGATACAGCGACAGCTCGTCTCCTTCAACTGGTCGGGTGAGCAGTGGTGGCCTCGCGAGGTGCTTCTTCAATTGGTCAAAGACGGCCTGGCACTCCTTCGACCACTCGAATCTCGGGATCTTCCTCAGAGCTTTGAAGAACGGGAGGCATTTCTCCCCCGACCTGGACATGAAATGGCTCAGAGCATCGACTTGTCCCATGAGCCGCATGATCTCGACGTTGGTCTTGGGCACGGCCATGTTGAGGATAACGTCGATTTTCTCTGGGTTAGCTTCAATTCCACGGTGAGTGACCATGAAATCGAGAAACTTTCCCCCTATGACTCCGCTTGCGCATTTAGCGGAGGTTCACCCGCACCTCCGTTGAGGGGAAGGTGGTGGCGGGTGCTTAGATCTTCAGGGTGATCGCTTGCCATGTGGATGGAGATCGGAAGGCCAACTTTGTTTTTTTGTGGAGTTTAGTTTCCCACAGATGGCGCCAACTGGTGGAGGTCCTTTTCGGGTCTCCATCAGATGTTGTCTTCCGTCGATCTCCCGGTGGATTTTGGAGGTGATATATTGCGTGTGGGTCTCAATGGGTTTTGAGGAGATCGGTGGTTTGAAAAGTTTGCGCCGAGTACCTGCAAGGAAGTCCCGGGGTGGTTTGGTACCACCGAGGACCCTCCGACGATCAAGTTAGCACAAGATCCGAGCAGAGTAACGGCTAAGTGGGGTGAAAAAAACTTACTTGACCCCTCTGTGATGGGGTTTATATAGCGGCGGCGGCACGCAGTAGCAGGCGCGAGAATCTCGCCGGCGGTTACGCTCCCGACGTCACGCCCGCGTAATAAGCGGATCGCCCGTTAATGGGGATCGTGATGGCGTGAAACGTGAGATGTTGCCGGCGGAAGATCCGAGAATGGCGAGATTTGCGGAGCGGCGGTTACACCTGTGAGCGGCGGAGTTGGTCGGCCGGAGGGACCGAGGAAGATGGCCTCGGCGGGAGAGCTCGGGAACGAGCGGGAGGGCCGAGGTTTCTTGGTCCTGTGGTAGCTCGGGGGCGAGCTGAGAGGTCGAGGAAGTCAATTCGCAGGGGGCTCTGAGGTGAGCCAGCTTGTGCTTGCAGGTCGGGTACAGAGGTGGCCTGGTCGGCCCCTGCGGGCCCTTCTTTTGAGCTCTGGAACACGTCATCTGCCACGTGTCATGATCTGGGAGGTTGCTAATATAGAGCATCATCAGCATCCAAACAATCACTTTTGATGGATTGAGCTAATCCGTTGGATAAAAAAGAATCTTGATCTAAAATCCATAGGGGTAGACCTATCCAAATATGACTTTTTTTTTAATAGCTTGTATCTTATCATATCTAATTATGTAATCTTTAGCAATAATGTGGCCAAATGAACTTGCATATCTGATATCTTTGTCAACTGGCTGCAATTAAATATTCAAATGTCACTTGAATCTTTGTTGGCGATCGTTATTCCTTCTCGGCTTTCAGTAGTGGTCCAATTTTATCTTCTTTTTTATATCAAGCAATTCAGCATGCACCTCATATATCAGCATGGCTCATTGTAGATCTGCAATTAATTAACTAATAATTAGTAATAAAAGCTCAATAGATTCAGAGTTTGTGTTTATTTTATTCTCCCAGGGGGGATGGGAACTGCGAAAGGGACGCCAACCCTCGGAGACATGAAGGTATCATTTGCCCTTTTCATAATTGACATGGAAATCGCATCATTTTCACTAATTTATTTTCGCACGTCCGATGCATGTGGATGGTTAGCAGTTGTTGCATGGAATCGGTTTTAACATTTTACCCAAGGAGCAATAGCCCAGTTCCCCTCCTACGGAGAGTGCGGATTCGATACCCAATAGGGAAAGTGGCTTCAATTTAACGCCTTCGAGGCAAATTCATGGGTCCCTGGATGCGTGTGTCTGATGTGTGCTTGTGTTGGTGTGTTGCGTGCATGAGTTAGGCTTACGAGCCAGTTCGGAAAAAAAATTGTTATTTTAGAATTGAGTTTGAGAGATGTTCTAAAAATAGAAATAAATGACTTGGTCTGGAAGGAGGGATATTTGGGTGTTTGAAGTTTGAATTAAAATGACTACGCGGATAGGTTGAAATAAGGAATAGATTAAAAAAATTCTCAATTTTCTATTTCTCTTGTTCAAAAGGGGAAAAATATAAATTTATGATAAAATCTACATTCTTGAAAGTTGTGATATCATGAAGAATCTTCTCATTATCACCAGAACTCTCTTGTTTTTCTATCACAAAAGAAATGATTTTATTCATCGTAGTCCATAAAAAATATGTTAATCAACCAGGCTACTGTGGCCCAGTTCAGGGAAGCGCCGCCAACCGCTTCCTCCACATCGCCACTCCCTCGAACGGGAAAGCGGCGACGTTTCCCACTGCTCCTCGTTTCCCACTGCTCCTGAGGAGCGGTGGAGAAGAAAAGGCATGGTGGCCTTATCTTTAAGTTTAGTTTTTTATTTTTAAAAATTATGGTGGGGCCCGTCTGTTTAAATTTTGTTTATTAATGTATTTTTAATATATATATTTTAATATACATACATTATTTTGGTAATTTATATTTAAAATCGTGGTTCAGGTTCTCCAAATACTCTCCAAAACACATTCATATGGTTCTCCAAAAACTCTCCAAAACATACCGCCCGTCTGTTCATGGTTACAAAATCATGGTTTCACACCACTCTCCATAACACACCACAAAATATGGTTTCGTTACAAAACTATGGTTTCACAACCATATTTCAAAATCATGAATTCACACCGCTCATCCGAACTATGCCATCCCATCTAATTACTTCTTTATAATTTATCAAAACAGAGGATTAGAAAGTAAAATTGTTTCATGTACCCAAGTTAAGTTCCCAATACAATCTGATTCGGACATCTCCCTCCAACATCCAGGGAAAAAATATCTAAATAATGATTGTTGTACTCATTACACAAATCTGAAAAAATCAACCTTCTTGGGCCCTACAAAATGATTATTCCAAATACTATTATTGCTGCTAAAGTGAAGAGGATGCTCTATGCTCCAGACTTGGGCCCCACGAGATGCTCGGCCACCAGCCGGCGTTGAATCTTTCCGGTGGCCGTTTTAGGCAATGTATCTGTTAGAAAAATCTTCTTGGGCACCTTAAATGCAGCCAAGTTTTTCTTGCAGTATTTTTCAATCTCCACCGCCTCAATCTCCGCACCTTCCCTCAGAATTATCGCGCAATTTATCTATCACAAACACGAAATACTTCGAAATTGCAAAAGGAAGTGCAAAATTGATCGTAAAGAAATGATAGCTAACGACAAGATTATGAAAAAGACGCACCTCTTCGCCATATTTGTCATCCGGGACACCAAAGGCTACAGCCTGTGCGACGTCTGGATGAGATAATAGTACTGCGTCTACCTCGATTGGAGATATCTTCTCACCTGTAAAATGTTTTTACGAGATTAAAAAGGACCGTATAATGTATATTTGTTGGCCTGATATTGTCCAAATGATGTTTGTCTGCATAAATAATTAACGTCGATCATGAGTTGAATTAGGTCTTTTTAGCCTCTGCTCTTCTTTCAAATAAAAATGAGTTGAATCAGGTCAGGGAAACAGATACTGTTAACATAGAAAGAAATTTGACAAAAAATGAGAATATGCATACAATCTAGCCGTGACCAAATTTGTTAGGTATAATAGGTTGATATATGTTTGATGGTTATATGAGCAATTCCATAATCAAAGTAGACTCAGGTCGTCAATCTTATGGCTTTTATGACCTACAATTTATCTAAAGGAAGTTCCATATGCACACTGTCAGGAATTCACTATTAAGTATAATATTATATTTCTTCATTTTATTATATTAAATAACAAAAATTTTGTATTCCACATATATGGTATGCACAAACTAGCACCTAAAGTTGTTGAAAATGATGGTGAATTTACACAACTGCTGTAGTCAACCAGATCGGTTCCGAAGCTGATCTTGCTATCTTATTGTTAATTGTTCTATGTATTTCAGCAAAAATTTTGTTCTATGTATTTCAGCAAAATTTATAGCTACGACGCAATTAAACCTCTTCATTGATACACTTTTGAGGTGAGTTAAGACTCTGTTTTTCATAGGCTCTGTTTTTCATTAAGAAAAATCAAAGATCATTACAAATGTATATCTATTGAATTTACTGTAGGTCAACTAATGTTAATATTCCTTTACTTTTGTATCTTCCATGTGCAAAAACATAAATACAAGAAAATAAAGAATAAACCCAGATCATTATAGATTTCTCGCTAAATAATTGCTGATTTCGCCGCACCTACAAAATTTTTCTGCCAGTGGCTACAAAATGATCCAGCTGCATGTAAATAAGAGCTAGATACCCAAACGCTACCAAAAAGTTTTAACCTTTGGCAAAATATCAGGGGACTTGGTACAGTAGTACCATATCTACACTAATGGCACGCCATCTAAATCCGTTACAGTTCACCATCAATCATGGAAGGTATTCAAAATTTATGGACCTTTACGTGGTTTCTTGGCAAACGCACAAACCTTTTGGTAGTTCTTGGAAATAAGTTTAATAAACAAATGTTGGGACATTTACCAACGTCGACATGTTTGATCAAGATGGAATTGCACAATTCGGATCATAGGTTCATTAACAAGTAAACTAATGAATGTAAATAAAAAAGAATTGAGAGAAAATATTTACCTCCACGATTAATAAGCTCCTTGATCCGTCCAACCAAATGCAAATACCCATCGCTATCCAGAAACCCCACATCCCCTGTATGAAACCACCCATGCAAGAATGCCGACTTATTCGCCTCCGCGTTATTCTTATACCCCTTGGTGACGTTTGGCCCTCGGATACAAACCTCCCCTGAGACTTCAGCAGCCACCACATTCCCGGCCTCATCGAGCGCCGCCATTTCTTGACCCACAGGCTTACCCACCGACCCAGGCTTGTGGGGCCCATCCTCAGGTAAAGGGTTGGAGGACATCAAGTGGGAGGCTTCAGTCATGGCATAGGCCTCGAGGACTGGGGCATTGAAGGATTGCTCGAGACGGGCGAGGATGGAGGGGGCCAGCGAGGCGCTGCAACTGCGGATAAAGCGGAGTTTTGGGTAGGTAGGTTCGGGTTTGGTCAAGTGGCGGCCAAGGAGAATTTGGTGGATGGTGGGGACCGCTGTGTACCAGGTCGCATTGGAGGAGACCATGACCGACCTGTGTGAATTGAAGAAGGATTAATAATGATTTAGAAAGAAAGAAAAAGTGGGAAAAGTCTTTTTATTGCACTTTGCTGCTTTACCTATGACTAATTAATGTCGGACACAATATTTTCAACTCTAGGGGTCCTTCCTAGACTTTGATATTTGTATTTTTCTAAGTCCAGGATGGATCCTTCATCCTCATTAACTTCTCCACTTTGCCTTACAAAATCGAAATAATATATTCAAATAATTATTTTTTTGTGCTATTTAGAACAAGCGCCGTACAACTAAACCAGCTTTACCCTCTCCTTATTTTTTTCTATCATACAATTATATACTCCATCTGTTTCTTCTTACTACCTTTTTTCACTTGCACACTTACTTATAAAAAAAAGTCATAACATGATGCAAGCGGTCTTTGAACCTAAGTGCTCACAGGTGATGGCAACAACTAAACCTAAGACTAGAATGTTTAAGGTTAAAGTCGGATTGATTTTTGGATTAAAATATTTTGGAATGCGCATGCATCCCAAAAGTAAAATTCCAAAGTAAACATAATACGTGTTCGGATGGGTAGGACATGAATAGCATTAAAGTGAGGGAGATAAAGGAAAAGAGAGATTGATGATAATGACGTGTCGTTTCAAGAGAGAGAGAGAGAGTGTGTTTTGGATTAGAAAAATTGGATCTTATTAGAAAAATTGGATCTTCCCCAATTTTTTGAATTCAATGGAGTGGGGATATTTTTGGTTCTTTTTCCTGTGGAATTATTCATAAACAATTTAATCAAACAACCAATTTCTTAAATTGGATCAGTCAATTGGAGAAAAAATGAGCTGCCATTTTTTCAATTGGAATATGGGAACGACGGCCAGGGGGTAAATTTTAACAGTCAAATCATTTTGACCTAACAAAGCCACGAAAAGGAGTATGGAAAAAAGATTCCATACCAAAACGTAGAAGCGGAAAACCGCCCCGACGCCGGCAAGGTCACGGCCCCGCCGGCCGCAAGCGAGCTGAGCAGCCCCGCGACGAGCCCGTGCACGTGGAACAGCGGCAGCACGATCACCGTGGCGTCGTCCTCCCCAAGCCGGTACACAGACCGTATGTTCCTCACCGACGCCGCCAGGTTCCGCTGGCTCAGCGGCACCCCCTTCGGCCGGCTCGTGGTCCCCGACGTGTGCAGGAACAGCGCCACGTCATCCTCCTCGTTCTCCACCCCCAATTCCTCCGAGGTCTTCGCCGCCGGCAGCGAGATCTCGATCTCGGCCGAATCCGAGATCTTGAGCTCGGCCATGGCGGCGGCGATCCCGATCTTGGAAGCGGCGGCTTCGGCCGCGGGATTCCCTTCAGGATTGGTGATCACGAACCTGGATTCGGAATCGGCGAGGTAGAACTCGAACTCCTCCTGAGTGTAAGCCGAGTTCAGCGGCGCCGCCGTCGCCCTGGAGCGGATCACCGCCAGGAACATGATCACATACTGCAAACAAATGAAACAATTCACCTTTTTAGTTTCCAAGATCGACCATGGCTAAAAAATCTGTAGCAAAAGACGGTGTCTTTATTACCTCAATGGTGTTGGGGAAGACGAGGGCGATGACGTCGCCGCGCTTGACGCCTGCGGCGACGAGACGGGCGGCGGCCATCTCGATGAGGCCGTGGAGCTGGGCGTGGGTGAGGTCGATCTTGTTGGGGACGAGGAGAGCTCGCCGGGATTTGAAGTTGGCGGCGGCGCTTTTCAGGGTTCCGGTGAGAGTTGAATTCTCCATTTTAAATTAATTTAATAATTTACTAAAAATCAAAATTTTAAATGGAAAGAGGGGGAGGGTTTTGGAAGGAAGAGAGAGATGGCGTTGCTTTTTATGGAGGAAAGAAGAAAGATTGATGGTTGGCGGTTCATATGTGACGGTGAGGTTGCAGCTGGGTTAGGCTGTGACACGTGTCGGCTGCTGATGGGTCGGAATCAGACGCCTGAGCTTTTCGGGGTTGTGCTGGGTGTTTGCAGAATTCGGTCCCTTTTTCTTATTTTGTTTGTTTTTGGCGGCCTCTCTTTGGCCTCCAGGATACTGGTTTATAAATGATGTTGAAATTCAATTTCTACGGTTATAATGGAGACCAAGGATGTACCCAATAGTCTCCCCTTTTTAATTAAAAAACATAATTTACTAACAGTAGAAGCCTCTCAAGGACAAGGAGAATGGGATTTAGATGTTGATGGGTGCCCGTTGATTTTTCTTTTAACGAGGAAAATCATGACGGCGATGAGGGGTCCATTGTGGGAGGAGGGTGTAGCTGGGTTAGGCTGAGACGCGTGTGGGCTGCTGATGGATCTATCTCATGCCTGTGGCTTCTGGTTAGGTTGGGTGTGCAGAAGCCAGATGCGTCACGCTTTTGTTTTGTTTTCATTTTTATCGGCTTCTGTACTTTGGGTTCTAGAATGGGCTTTTTGCAGAGCTGGGTCACTCTTCATCATAGTAACGTAATTCGTGAATAATTCGCCTAATTCGTGAATTATTCATGAATTTTTGATTGGCCGATTAATTCTCCGATTTAATCGTCACTGGCGATCGCTTCGAATAATTCGCGAATTATTCATGAATAATTCAAATAAACAACGAGTAATTCACAAAAACAACGAATAATTCGCAATATCAAAACCCAACGTCTCATATATTAATTTCTTTCTCGAAATCCTTCCCGAACATTTCCCGAATACTTGCCAATTCTTTTCCGAATACCTGCCAATTTTTTCCGAATAGTTCCCCGAATCCGAATTTTTGACCTCGCCGAATAATTCCCAAACAATTCCCGAACGGCGAATTTGTGACTATGCTTTTCATGGGGGAAAATTACTTTTTCTACCGATCCAAGTAATAATCCTGCAGCCATGATTCTTTTTGGTGTATAATGTGACATGATATCCAATGAGAGGCCTTATAGCTTATGTGTTCAACCACATGGATAGATATAGTATTTCGTATTCACGGTTATCCATCTGGTAGAATGCATGAAGGCTGTCAGATTTCTTATTTGATACAAGATGGAAATAAAGGGTGCAATTATCTAATAAAGGATATTATGTCTTACTCTCCACCTAGTGATAAACCCAGCAGTCTACATGTATCTTATTGGATTGATGGTAAAGAACATTTTTTTACTCAAAAGAAATACTTTGCTTACCAATCCCGTAGATTCCACACAGGCTACCGGGTCGATAATTAGATATAAGACGGAGACAAAAATAAAACTTTGGTACTTGCATTTTTGTACCTAATCACTGATATGATAGCCTATACGGAATCCGCTAGGTTGGTATGTAAAGCAGTTTTCTATACTAAACACAGAAAGAAATGCAAAAACCTGTTGCTTACAATAAATGATACATTGTTGCAGCTAAAATCATCTAAATCCATTCTTTGGTTATTCACATTCTGCAATTGGATTCCAAAATCCCAATAATCGTTTTGTGTTTAATTGAAAAAAAAGAAAGAGAAGCGAAGGGAAATACAATATTTGTTGCAAACATGCTTATGTGGCTTTTCAGAGGCTTATATGGCACTCATATTAATCAACACTGACAAATTTCTTAAAGCTGCCATTTTTATTTTTTTTGCAACAAATGTTGCAAGAATTTAATCATTTTTTGCAACTTCATTTTCGTTTCCCACCCAAAATTTTGTTTAGCTGGGAAATAAAACTTGTTACTGCAAATAAATATATAGAGAGAGAGATAGAATAAAGAAGAAAATATGCTATAAGAGGGAATTTACTCCTATGGCGTCCAAAATATACAACCTCCACCATTTTTTCCGACGACCGGCACACATCATCACCGTTATCATCTAAGACGTGCATACACCAAATTTCATGTGATTCCACCATTTTTTCACCTTTGAATTAGCAATGTAAAAGGTTCTTTTGTCGGTAAACCATTAATTTTGCACCAACTAAATCAACGGTGAAAAAATGGTATAATCATATGAAATTTGGTGCATCCACATCTTAAATGATAAAGTTGGAGGTGAAGTATACCGATCGTCGAAAAAAGTCATGAAGGATGCATTTTTCCGCCATTAACCTCATGTGTGTGTACACACACGGCATACAACTCAATTTACAAACAAACTAGCAGATTTTAATCTCTAATCTTAACGCAAACTTCAAAGTTACAGGCCATCTCATCAATTGATGGACTCTTTTTATTAATAAAAGAAAAAAAAAACTTTTAACTGGTTGTTTGGGGTGAAACTCCCTCCCAACGTTGTGCAACGTACATGCACATATATCTACCGGCCCGGTGAAACTCCTGGGCCTAATTGCTAAATAATAATCCAATATTTCACCTACTTTGCACTTATATACTTTAATGAATTTTTCGCTGCCTTTATATACCATAAAATACAAACCGTTAATTTCTTGCTCCTTTCAGTTGATCATTAAATTCACCACTATTCAAAAAAAAAAGTTGAAACGGTTTGTACTGTAGAGTATCCAAGTGCAACAAAAAAGACAATAAGGTATATAAATGCAATGAATGTAGATGAAACATTAGTGTATTATCGAATGTTTTTGTCAAGAGGGACAGCATGCATCTGAAAATATACTCTCCAAGAGAAGAGAAGCATATTTTGTTAGGAATTTTATATTTGAGTAGAAATTGAGTGCTGCACACTAGAATGAGGAGATCTAACAGGCTTCCAGGCTGAATTGAGAGTGGATTGATCACTTGAATTAGGCTTCCAGATCAAGGTGCATATATTATATTCCTGTCTAAATAAAAGAAATTAAAAGATAAGAAAAAAAATTTACCCGTCTATTCCGCATTTCACGGTAGCCATGTCATCCCTTTTATTTTTAAGAACCGTCCTGTAAACCTAACCTCTGCACACACAAAACACACTCACGCACACAGGACATACATGTACTAAGAAGACCCACGAATTTGTCTTGAAAACATTAAATTGTGGTCATTTGCTCTCATGGGAATCGAACCCCGGCTCTCCCCAGAAGGGGAAGTGTCATACCAACTGTGAGCTATCGCTCATTGGTATATCTAGGGTTGCATCCGGATCCGGATATCGACCGGATATAGATACGGATATATATATATATTTAAATATCCTTGCAGATACGAATACATATACGATTTTAGCAAAATTATCCCGATATGTGAATCCGGATACGGATATGGATCCTGATATCCGCAGAAAAATACAAGAAAATATATCATTTTATATTAATATTTTCCTTAAATGCCTATTTAAACCATAAGTTTTTAAAATATTTTATATGCTATGCATTTACAAGAATATTCCATTATTTTTTTTATAAAATTATTTTAAAATACGCTAATTATATTTAATATATTGTTAACGTGTTTATCTATTCATCTATTCATTTTAGTATATTGTTTTAAATAAACATTCGATGAAATATATCAATTACATACACATTTCCGCTTCACATTTATATTTTTTTGTATATTATATGTTATTTGTAGAAATATCCGGTTCGTATCCGTATCCGTCTCTTTAATATCCGCTATGAATCCATATCCGTTTTTCCCGGATACGGAAATGGATATTTCTTACCGGACCGTATCCGTATCCGTATCTGAAACTAGAAAGCGGATACAGATATGGTAATTCTCATATCCGATCCGTATCCGATCCGGATGCAACCCCAGGTATATCACATCATCTATTTATCTATTTCTTGTGGCATCTCTAAAATTTTATTGAATAAACGCGATATTAAAATCACATAGATCTTAAATACAACATCAGCTACGTGCATGAAAATATCTTTAAATAATAGAATCATTATTTAATGAGCTTTTTACGTGGGACTCATGATGTACATGAGCCGTGATCCGTTTTTGTTGCAAGTGGATGCGAATATGCGATTCGACACAAAAGAAATGGACGAATAAGAAGGGAGATCGAATCGAAGACAGCTTTTTAATTAATGATGGGAAACAAGAAAGGCAGGAATGACACGGAACTTGGAATCTCTCTGTCATTGCCTTTTTCTGAAGTTGTTTATAATAGTAAATTCGATTTTTTCTTCTTTTTTTTATCACTGGGCATTCATTGAGAAATGCTACCGACATGAAAATATTAGGATAGATGAGAGGTAGAACTAAATGATAAGATAAAAAAAACGAGTAATTTCATAATAAATTGGAGATCGCTTCTCTCATAAATGAAGGATGAAAGACAACCGATTGAGATGGATTAGACCAATACAACAGAGACCAATAAATACCTCGGCAAGAAGAAATGACAAAATTGTAAACAATGACGTAACTAAAATTAACAATAGATTTAAATGAACATGGATAAATGTAATTGACCTTAAACAGAACGGAACGGAAGAAAATTGCATAATTATATAGCAGACTCCAAAATTTTGAGAGAAGGAGCTTTTGTTGTACAAAGCTTTCATGGCCAGTCTGGCAATTAGAAAGAGGAAAGAAAGTATAAAGAGAAAGTAAACTTGGTTGGCTGTTTAATCTTAAAGAAAGCGAGAAAGTAAACTTGTTTATTTAATGTTAAAGGAAGTAAAATAGTTGACGAGTTTCAAACTAAGCAGCTGTAGAAAATTTATTTAAAAAGAGAAGAAGTGATAATCAATCGTCAAATATGCGTTGAATAAAAGTGAAATACAATTATAAAAACACAAGCTAATAGGCCCTCCTTTCGCTTTCCAACCGCTTTCTAAGATGTTAGTTGGAAAATGTAAAGCAGGTGAAAACATTAGAGTATTAATTAGCGATTAACCCAAATTTTAATCTACATTATCTTTTCTTGGAGCTTGTATTTTATTATAGAACTTTGGATGTAACGCAGATGTGCATTATGTTGTAGGAGTTTGGAGACCAAGGGGATTATCTAGTTTTGCTTTCATTAAAACTTTTAGGGTAAAATGTCAGAAAGCTCCCGGCCTGGTTCAAACTTTACTAAAAACCCCCGTAAAAATAAAAATAAGAATTAATCACCTTTTCCTAAAAAGTAAAAAAATTTACCCGGACTTTTTTGACAATTGGGATGGCTAATATGAACCGCCTTTTCCTAAAAAAAATTTAATCTACATTTGTTTTTTCGGCTGATCAGCACTCCTTAGAGGATAGTTCGTCAATTGAATCCACAGGACAATCAAATTGATCCCGTTCTACATCTAAGGGCTCCCTATAGATTAAAATCATACATCTGCAATTCTTTAGAGAAATACATTACCTATCAAACCGGTAGATTCCACGTAAACTACCAGGTTGGTGATCAGTTATAAGATAGGGACAAAACACGATTTTAGGATTTGTACTTTCGTCCATATTATTATAACCAATCACCAACTTGGTAGCTTATAAGGACTCAACCGGTTTTGCAAATAAACTACTTGACGTATCATAAATACTATGAGTTGCTATTTTGTGTTGAAAGTGCCGATGAATCTAAAGCCGCCGCAGTCCTTTTTCCCCTGCACCGCAACCATCCCTCAAGTTGGTCGATGGTAAACGGAGTGCTTTTAATCTTTCTCCCAAGAAGCAATAATCCCCTCAAAACTTTCTGAATACTTATCACTCCTCGAACAAATGCTGAATTGATTCTTGATAATTATCCGCACACATTACACACACCCATCATCAACAATGATTCCTTTCGAAACCAACCGCTCTGTTGTTGCTGGTAGAAAATTGGTGAAGGGCGATTTGCAGAAGGATATCAAGAAGCTTTTTGCGTTTTCCGAACGCATCTACGCATATGATGGATGTCGGGAATGATTGCTTCTGTAGTGATGGCTCCACTTGTTTTTGGTTTACTTGCTGTGGGAAAAATCTGTTGAAATTCACTTGTTTTATCATATTGTTGGTGTTGATTATTGTTCAGGATAAACTTAAAAATTACATTAAGCACCACTGAACGCTTGAAAATTGCATTCTAATCGACAAAGATTCACATCCAAAAGTGGCATTATCTATTTGATGTTAGATGGTGTTATATGAAAAAAATTGCAACATATAGATTGTGTTTTATGGGGAAAAAAATGCACAATATAGATGGTGTTTTTGTTCGAGCCTTCGTGTTTAATACTAAACTCTTTTGACAAGCCAAGAAAACTCAACAAACAAGCCAGAAAACACCAAAACATAATCAAATGCGGTTAAAGCTTTTCCAGAGTGTAGACGGTTTGATTCCCAAAAGATTGCATCCAAACGAAAAAGGCCAGAAATATTAAATAATACTGAATGGTCTCATATGGAAGCACCATTCAAAAAGGACTACATACCCCACCAACCCCACACCCAAACACTATATTCAACAAAAGAATAGAAATACTAACCTATCAATGCTCTTATTTGCAAAGCTTAGTACTGTTAAACGATCTGCCAGCTCCAAAATAAGTAAAAACTATGAGAACCTAAGAATATGATGGCTCCCAAACTTTCTGTTTATAAAAAAAAGAAAGCCATAAAAAGTCTCATCCGCGAGTCAAATTAATGTTGATGGGGTTCCTCATATCCATTTGCTGCTGCCGCCTTGATACTGGCCATCCTCCCAGCAATGGCATTGGGATGTTCTGATCGCGTATCATCATCCGACTATCATTTATTGGTGTGTTCTCCTGGCTATTATCCATTGGAATCTCATGTTCTGGTTCCAACAACTCATGATTGGTCTTGGACTTGCTCTTCGCTTTAGAGCCACCATAAATAAAACTCCCCAGAATAACCTGCAAGATTCGTTATGGATGTCGCTAATTACGGCAATAAGAACTCAAAATAAGCTGCATCATCTTCACTGGCTACAAAGTTAAACCCGCGACGTATTGTTAAAATTATCTGTAGCTAGATAATACATGTCTAATAAAAGATAATTGAATTTGATAGATCTGAGTTTGATTCCGGTAAGATAATGATGATATATGTTTAGTATTTAACTCTTAGATTTTCCAAATCGAATTTATTATTGAGCATGTAGAAAAATTTTACGATATATGTTGGTTTAGATGTCAGTTTAGAATTTGACATTCATTCAGGTTCAATTATATCTCTTCTAACCTCCTAAAGATATTATCCATGTACTTTAGAAAAGTAATCTTTTGTTGAATGAATGAAACTATAGATTAAAATTGTGTTTGAGAAAATAATCCCTTCAACTCTCTGCTCTTCATCACCGTTCTTCGCCACCCGACCACATTTATCAACTCAAGTATTGAACCAACGCGTCCCGACTAAAGGGATATGAGAGCCGGTAGGACATGTGAATTGTGACAAGGTCACAAGTTCATCAAACCTCATTTAGATATGAAGTTGGTGGGTTCCTCATGCTACCGTGTGCATGCGTGCACGTTTGACTAGAATCGTATTTGCATGATTCATAAACAAATCCCAACAAGTTTGTAGTCTTTATATCTATATTGCGAATTTGGAATGTGTACAATCAATCACGAAGAAAAATTCCCATTTTTTTTCAATCATGACTGATGATATCAATGCGAGCGCTAAGTTGCAAAGCGGATCAGAAGGTAACAGGGATAAGAGGATTTGTTTCTATATCGGAAGTACTCTGGTGTAACTCTATATGCATGCATGCATGTTTGCATGTATAACACAAGGTGTAACTATTACCTGAACAGGAGTAGCAGCTATCAACAACCCACCGACACCACCACCAAGCACGCGGCCATCAGGGCTTGAAAGGCATATGCGAAGACCAGCATTTTGTCCATCATCTCTTGTCAGATATGAGCCCGCCAAGCATATTATCTCAAATCGGCCCTGCACCATTTGGCACAATAGCACAAAGTCTGAAAATATATTCAACACAAAACTGAAATATAAAATGCACATCGATGATGAAAATTTTGCTCTCATTGTTTTTATTCCCTTGTGTGTGTGTGTGTGTGTGTGTGTAAAGGATGAAGCTCGTCGGCATTTACATTGGAGAGAGAACAAAGTAAGTTGGTCAGGCCGAAGCTCCTTTATCCTTTTCTCATGTCTGTAAATATGTGAGACAGAGATCAGGCTAAATGGGATACTATCATGCTAAGAGGTGGCTACCATGAAAAGAAAAACTGTAAGAGAAACTTCGAGAACTTAGCCACCTGACCTATTCACCATAATTTGAAGTCACTTCAATCTTACAGTTTCATTATTCTGCTTGATAGCATGGTAAGCTCCTATGTACTAACAAAAAGTTCTAATTCTCTTGAAATCTTCCAGTTCGAACAGAATTATGCCCGAATATGGATGCTTCACACCTTTTAACCCGAAATCAACAATACCTGAGGGTCTAACTAGCTTGAATCTGACGAAACTCAACCAGAAAAAAGTAAAATTGTCACAGATTTAAGCTTCATCAATATATGGTTTACACCTTTAATTAGCCCCTTGTGTAGGTTGCGATATATCACACTTTTGGAGCATTAGCATGTCAGATTGGCAATTAATAAGGTATGGGGGAAACATATATAAGAAGAGGCTAATGGAGGAAAGAGGCCATAGGAGGGAATTTCCTCCTATGGCGTCGAAAAAATACACCCTCCCTCATTTTTTCCGACAATCGGCACCCACCATATTCATCGTTATCATCTAAGATGTTGGTACACCAAATTTCATGTGATTCTACAACCTATTCACCGTTGATTTAGTGGGTTCAAAATTAACGGTCAATAGAACTTTTTACATTGCTAAATCAACGGTGAAAAGGTTGTAGAATCACATGAAATTTGGTGTACCATATCTTAGATGATAACGATGAAGATGGTGGGTGCCGGTCGGCGGAAAAAATGAGGGAGGTGTATTTTTTCGACGCCATAGGTAGAGATTCCTTCCTATGGCATCTTTTCTCCATTATTCTCATATAAGAAATAGGTAAAAAGAGAGATGATAACATGGGTTAATTTTGTATTAGGTTTCCATTTTACAGTACTCCTTATGCACAGCCTGCTAACCATGCGTTCAGCAGCAATATCATACAAATAACTCCACATCCCAAGACATCATCAAAGCTTTCAACTTATAAACAAAAAATTCTAAGTCCATTAGTTTCATTTTAAGCAGCAAACCCGTTATGAATGTCCTTTGAAGATCCTTCTTTAGAAATACTACTAACCGGTGACAGCAATGCTTAAATGCCATGTGCACCAACTACAAGCTAATCCAAAATTTTTAATAAATCTCGACATCTTTGACATGTGAGGAACAGCATGTTGCTTTATAAATTGTGGGTAAGGTAATAACCCAAGCATATTTAAGCCAATGTACGAAGCAAACCCCAGAGTCAAGCAAATAAGACATATATGCTCAATGGTGCTGCTTTTCTTGAAGGATCCAACCCATGCATGTATGTACAGGCAGATAGAGAGAAGGGAAAGAAGGCAGTGTCGGAAGAAAATGAGCAAGATGAGGTCTAAATTAACAAAATGAAGGTGGCTGTTCGATTTGCAACTGGTACCATAAAGCTTGAAACTAAGTTATGTGAAGATCACATATGAATTGAAAAACTAGCTAGTCATAGAACCTAAAAAACGAGTTTTCATGATTAAACAGGCATCCCCAGCTTGAATGAGACCTAAACTTCAGTTTCTGTAAGAAACTTCACATGTGAGGTAAACTACCAAGGTCCAAGGACCTTGTAACTCTAAAATACCAATATCATTCACTCATCAGGTCTTCCAAGAGATGCTACAAGATAGACATCTTCTTCTATTGTCCATATTATATTCAGTTGTTTGAAAAGGTTAACCCTTATTATTTTGTCCACTATGATAATGATGTTAATATGTTCAGTCACTGCTTCCTAATGCAGTTTGGTGTTCAATTTGGTCCCACTCGAGTCGTAATAAACTTGTGCAAACTTGAATTCAACTTCAAATGAGTATGCATTCCTCATCATGTATCAGCAAGTACAGAGTATCACGATCTTGACTGACAGCTCTCCTTAAGTGCATCTTTTGCTGCATAGTGAACATGAATCATACAAGCTAAACATTTCGGAAGCAATAAGATTATGCCCATAATTCCGTAATATACCATCACATAGGTTGGCCCTGTTTAAACTGTTTAACCGTGATTTTCCACGTGACACCATCAGGGATTCCTTAGAGACTTTAAGCAATGATTATGATTCAACAGTTGATTTGCCCTCATCAGTTATTTGTACTTCATATATAGCTCAACCGCATAGAATTATAACCTAATTTCTAAGTACAGTTTCGGGTTTGGTGGATAACCTCTTACTGTGATATGAAGTGTTTAAAGCTTTTAGCCAGAATTTCATGTAATTTGCAATCCTTATGAAGAGCACAATAATTGTTTGTAATAAATATCACAAGAAAGAGCACTTCTTATCATACAGGCATACCAAAAATAAACAACAGTTCAAAATAGTCAAGGGTTCCATTGAACTGGTCTTACGTATGGATATTATAAGGCATGCAGCTATCAAACTGAGAAATTAGACACAAAAGTATCGACTCCATAATAATATGTACCTCATATGTAACAGTGCCACCTGAAGGTGCGGAATGGCAGAGAGATACTCTGGAGACTGCACCACTTGCTGAAAGGATGCAGACAGCCCTTGGACCCTGCTGCGAGAACGACTTTATCTTGGCCGCAATGTCCTGCAGAAGTATAGCTTATGTCACATCTAATTTTATGTCATAGGAGCCTCTTAGATAGTGCAAAGTCACCTAAGAATGCATTTGCTATCAAATTGTGCAAATACATTGTACAAATTGTGTAAATATACCGTACATACAAAGTCACTTAGGCCCAGTAAGATAGAATCGATGCAAATACAGTTTTACGTTTAGCATCCAATCATAGATTTCAGAATCGTATCAACATATAATCATTTTACCACCCCTGTCTAGTAATGAATTGAGTATCTTCCTCTGAGACACAAACATGCAAACAAATTTTGAGCATTTGTAAGTAATGAATTCCACAGCCCTCTGCAGCAAAATGGCATGTAAACATTCCCAATGGTAGTGAATCCGTAAAGCATTGAGCTTGACTTCCGGAAACCAAAAAGCGCAAGGAATATAATGTAAACGATAAGCTACACGGTTATATTGAATTTTTTTTTTAAAAAAATTGGGAAAAAATATTAGTTCTCTTAAACCTATAAAAGCTACATAAAACACACAAAAAACATGATTTGCTAGTTATACTATTATACTAATTCAAAAGTTTAACAAAATTAAATTGTGCTAATTTATTCATCAACATTACCAGGAGTTAACAAATGATGTTAAAAAGGGTAAAAGAAACTAAATTATTCTTCAATATTAACTTGATTAAATAATTCTACAACGGGATTAAGCATTAAGCTAATTAACTAGATTTTGTTTGTTTGACAATGCTAGTCAGCTATGTGAGCATGAGGAGCACTGAGGTGAGGGCATCTCTATGGTGTAGCCTGCAGGTAAAGCGGTGTGTATGTGCAGAACCCTGAGATCAGGCCTGTGTCCAAGTATGTAAATATTGGATATCAGGTTTACATCGTTTAGGTTTATTATTATATTGCATGATATATATATATATATATATATATATATATATATATATATAAAGGATGAGTAAATGGCGGGTGCCCATCTTGAGCATCCTATATATACTAAGAGAATTATAATGTGTAGATGACTAAATGCTATTTATTATATGAACTTATATCTGAGGTCGTGTAATGACAACATATGTTTGGGACAAGCAACAAATCAATGACAACATTAAGTTTTTATCACAGAAAAATACCTTAAACTATGGTTTGAAGGGATATTTCTCTCACTAAAACACCCATAAAAGTAGTACTTCAGATATTTTTCTTTAATAATAAAAAAGGTAGTTTAGTGAAAACCACAATAGTGAAGAAATTTACCCTCTTTAAATTGGTTCACAAACATTCATTGCAATGCAGACAAATAACGTAGTTTACTTTGCATGTATTTCAATATATACATTTAGAAAGTTTTGAGGTAAATCAGGTAGTAATTACTAGGACAATTTCCTATTTGTACCATCATGTTTGTCACTCCAAGGTCATATATCCTACTAACTTTTTATTCAATGGCAATGGCATCTGTAAATCACTATGAATAAGCTATGCTTGCTATACAATTAAGCTATAACAATATGATGAAAATTAGGTCGTATGGACCAATAAGGAATATATCGGACAACATATTCGACAATATGCAAGTAGCACATGATATATCATCAAACCGATACAAACAACAGTGTTGTCCATTTCGGAGAATATATAGTTTTATGACATACTACTATAGATTTCTTTTACTCATTTTCAGATTATCCGAAAAAGAAATGTCTCCAAACTGAAGCCATTGAACAAGTTCAAGCTTTCAAAAGTTTTGAAAGAGTGGAAGGCCGAACTGGGAAGGAACCTGATCAAGCAGAAGTCCTAAAAACGTTTGTTGAAGAGATTGCAAGATCTTTCGGTGTACAAAAAGCCAAGTTCAAAGATTTATATGGCACCAGTAGATTCATATAACATTGTGAATGGCTATCAAAATAATTTTACAGCTTGGCCTTCATGGTAGTAGATGATATATTCTGATTTACATAGCTTCCAACAATTTTCTTTTCTCTATTTCCTTTTTCTTTTCATTGACTATGCCATTTGTAAAGGACTATGCCGTAGTGATAGTGAATATATGAGAAAGGGTTTGTGCCCAGCTCCTTCATTTAAAAAATAAAATATACAATAAATACAACGCCCATGAAAACATCGATTCCCAATATATACTATTGTTCACATCTCTTATTTTTATTGTACTTTATATATTGACCAATTAGTTTCAACCAGGAAGACACCAACTTTGCACCAAAACAATATTTAGCATATAACACCTTCTAAAGACGCTTATAACTTTCAAACTGGAACCTGGCACCCCTATATTATTCAGAAAATACGTCAAACTGGATATTATAGAACCGATCAATACTAATCCCAGATGTATATAGATGTAAAAAATGTTATATGTAATTAAACACAGTAGGTTGTATGCAATTATGCATGCAAGTACTTTAGATCACTATATCTATATGTGTACATCACAAAATTCACATCGTGGCAAATGGAGGAATAGCTTTAAAATATGTACACCAAAATTACTGTTGTAGAGCCTGTAAACGATCACCAGGAGATAATATTTTAACTCAGCAATAATCTTCCTTGTGTATCGAATGTAAGCTACACAACACAATTACGTTTTGTTTGATTTCCTGAATAGTTGGAAGCACATTACTTATACAAATTTATCGAAGAATGATAATATGGTTCAAACCAGGACCCAGTTAGGTGTGTTAATGTCACTGAGAAATTGAGGGCATGATATCAAGTATAATTATACAAATGGAAAAAATCAATCACGGACACTACAAGCCTGAAAAGTCTCAAAAATATCAATTTTCCTTCCAATAATCTATTTAATCATTCATCTTCCTTTACATTCTAGTTGCAGAATTCTCTTGCTAAACCCTAGGGAAGGTCAACATAACGAAAACTAAAGAGAGCCCTCTCACTCTCAGGCTAACAAACAAAAAAACTGCAAGAATTCAAAAAGGGAAAAGGAGAAGGAGAAGAAATAGGAAAAGATTCTTCTTCCAAATTCTTTAATTGAAACCAAATTAATATAGTAGTTTTCACAGAGACGGACATCAATTTCCTCGTAATTAATCTAAATCATTAGCCGTAATTTCCATTGAAAAATTTTTAAATTGAAAGAATGATATTATCAAAAAAATTATCTGTTTGAAAGAAGGCGGCAAGTCATACCTCTCCTACACCAATTAATATTGTATGCGGGGTAAAACCCATTCCAGCTGAGCCAGCAACCCATTCCCCTATAATCATAGAACAGTCAACAACCCAATATCTAATATCCTCGCTCTAATTAACATAAATCTAAATTACACAATTAATCCATTGACCAAATAAAGCTTGGAAGGACCACAAGTATTTGTGGTCATATGAAATTAAAACATACTCCGTTAGATTAACTACTACTTATAGAACGGGAAGAAGTGCGGATCAGTAGATTAGAAAGTGTTAGAATGTTCCATGAAATTAAACAGAACAGCACAAAATTCTCACATGGAGAAATCTCTCGTAAGCCAATTTAGGCCATACAAATCAATACGGTACAATAACTAAATTTGATTTAATTCATTCTCATATTGCATGTGAGATTATATTAAAAACCTCGTTAGTATCCTTACATAGCATGCATTATGCACAAATCTCCACACTCCTAGGCAAGTTGAGTAACATAGAAGAACAGATAGGGGAACTAAGGCGAATTAAATTGAACCTCAAATTTATGAACGTTGCTTCTGGTTCCATTAGGAGAGAGCCTGATGCTTCTATCTTTCAAAGCATACAATCAAATTGCCAGATTTCATATGGAAATGGAGATCTGGTTGGTTTCTTCATATTTTTCAGTACAATGACTACCAAGCTTTCCACTTTTCCAGCATTGAACACCAAAATAAACTCAATTAAGCCGTCACACACAATGGCTTTGTTAATATAAGGAAGACTCCTAAAACAGGTTAGGCTAAACTCCAAATACCTGGGGGGAGGGAACAAAAGGCATGTGCTCGCCATAAAAACTAGTCGAGCAAAAGTTCTCACAACTCAAAACTTACAAGATGTATTTGATGCCATAATTACCAATAACATGTAGCTTTTCTGTCACCAGTCAAGATAATACAGGCTAAATTTTAAGAATATCCAATGAACCAGGGGGGGGCCAACAAAGCATTTTGCTAGCATATCTTAGTTTGCGCTAATAAACAATTTGAGGGGGTCATAACAAATGAATTAGGTATAACTACAATAAATTATATGCAATTAGCCAAAAACCAAGGCCCTGTTTGGGAATGGAGTTAAGTTTTCTAAACTGCAGTTTCGTAAAGTTAGCAACCTTAATTCCAAAATGCTGACTTCGGCCTGTTTGGCAACAATTTTGGAGTTGAGATAACTAGAGTCATCTGAAGTTTTAACTGCAGTTATCTCAACTCCAATCTAACCAAAGTTTTGTAAACTCCATTTTTGGAGTTTGGGCCTCGCAAAGCACAGTTTGCTTTTCTCTACCTCCACTTAAAAATAAAACACGGTTTTCCTAACTCTGTATCAAAACAGGGCCTAAATCTTTAAATAAGTATGGTATTTTTTCCCTCCCCTTTCATGCCTCTCCACATGCAAATGGTAAACATCATTCCTATTAAAGTACACATTAACCCATGTATTAAATTATTTCACCAAACCAAACAAATGAAACACCTAAAAGGTGCAATCAACACAAGCTCACCAAGAGAGGCCAGCTGCTGCTTACTCCCCGTCCCCGGCGGCCTCCCCCGGCCACGCTTAGGTGTCACGGACCCCGCATTCACCGCCGGCGTTGAACTCGCAGCACTGTTAGGAGGTGCGGGCCCCGCATTACCATCGGGCCCGTTCTTTCTCGGCCTCCCCCTCTTCCTCTTCACTTGCCCTCCATCACCACCAGCGACCCCATGAGGCAAAATCGTCGATGGCTCCAACGGGAAACCTGGGCTAATCAACCCCAAGCTAGGGTTTTGCGCCCTATTGAAGGACGATGCAGACGCCATTTCCCTACTATCTTCCATTCATGGACATCCAAAGCTCCAAAACCCTAGTTTTGGCCTATTAAAACCCTAACTTTTCAAAAATGAAAACAAAGATCGCACCTTTAACAAAGGTGCCAAACCCTAGGCTCAGAGAAGTCGAGGAAAACGCCAAACGCCACGAATGAGTTCAGGGAAAAGCTCGAAAGTATCGAAATTCGAATGGTTTGTGCAGTGAGGGGAGGAGAGAGAAAAAGAGAATGGCAGAGGCGTAAATAAATAGGGGAGAGAAAGAGGAAGAGAGAGAGAGAGAGGGAAAAGTATACTGTAGAGATGATAGGATAGGACTGTATATGTAAACTCCTGTACAGTATATATATATAAGGAAAGAAAGAATACAGTAATTTTTTTGCCAAGTAAATATTTTGGTTTTTTTGTTTGGATTTTGGGTATGAAGATATTGGAAAATTCTTCCTGTACAAAGATAGGATCATGGACTTCAAATAACTGTAGAGAAGATGAAGGGAATCTCCATTTCTTTCTGGAAAATGCGGTCTGTGACCACCGCAATTTATCTAAAGGATAAACACCATATCCCACCATTTTGTCTCTTGGGTAGATTGTGGTAGCATTTCAATCCGGTAGGTAAAGCATTACTCTTTGTTTATCTCTTTTTCCCAGGTGCAAAACTTCCGGTATATACCGAATAATTTCTTGTTAAAATCATAGATTAAAAATGTTTAATGAAGTTTAGTTAAGTTAATAAAGAATTTATTTAAGGCTTCTAGTAGAGATTTTAACATATTTGATCAGATTCGGAAAAAATATTTATGGTTTCATAAATATTTTTTTCAAAAGATTACAAATCCTTTAGAACCAACAAGTATATATACAACAAAACTTCAAAAATTATTAAAAATCTGAAATCTATCTTCAAAGACGAACTCATTGAAGAAATAAAAGAGAGCAATTTTTGCCGTGTAAGGGCAAATCATAGCATATAATTAAGTTTCCTGACCGATTTATCAAATCATCTCAAACCTATTAAGATAATAAATTAGTTAAAAATTAAAGTAACAATATGCATATTTATTTAGATTATAAAATTAAAAATTTCTTCGATTTATATATAATGCATGTGCCATTACGATAGCAAGTATAGAATCCTACAAGATTGTTGACCATCATAATATTCAATACTTTTTGTTTAACCAATTTTTAGGCTTTTATGGTTTTTGTTCCAATTATAGGATCGTTCTCATCAAAAAATAGCCGTGGACAATCTAAGACTAAAGGATTTTCTCTCCTTTTAAAATTATTTTATTTGAATTGAACTTAAGAGCAGCATGTGTGTACCCCTAGTTTTCTTGTTAGGAGCGCAGGCGTCATTACACACCTACGATGCATGTGACTAAAATGATTGTGTGTGTGTGATGATGCTCGATATCGGTGATCTTCCAGATCATGACACGTGGCTGATGACGTGTCCCGAACCTCACAAAAAAGGACCTACGGCGGCCGACCAGGCCACTCCTGTGTTCGTCCCACAAACAAACGCTGGCTTATCTCCGAGCCCCCGCACAATTGGCCTCCTCGACCCTCTCAGCTCGTCTCCGGGTTACCGCAGAACCAAGATACATCGGCTCTCCTGCTCGTCCGCGAGCTCTCCCGCCGAGATCATCTTCCTCGGTCTCATCGACCGACCAACGACACCACTCACAGGCGCAACCGCTATCCCGCGAGTCTCGCCATACGCGAAATATCCGTCGGCCACATCCCACATTCCACGCCATCACGATCCCCCATTAACGAGCATGTCTCTCCATTAATGCGGGATCCCGCCCATCACGCGGGCGTGACGTCGGGAGTGTAACGGCTGGCGTGATTCTCGCGCCTGCCTGCCTGCTGCCACCGCTATATAAACATCTCCTTCAGATGGTTCAAATAAACCATTTTTACTCCACTAAGCCGTTACTCTGCTCGGATTTCCTCTCTAATTTGACCGTCGGAGGGTCCTCGGTGATACCACCACCCTGGGATTTCCTTGCAGGTAGCTCGGCCCAAACAACCTCAAACCCATTGAGATCCACACGCTTCAGAAGCCAGCCTCCAGATCCAATCTCAGCCGTCTATCGCCGCCATCAGCAGATCAACGGAAGGTAACATCTTGACGCGATCCAACACGCGTCAGCTGGCGCCGTCTGTGGGAAAACTTGATTCCACAAAAACAAAAAGTTCATCTTCCGATCCCAACCCAATGGCAAGCGGTTATCACGACGATCCAAGCACCAGCCGCCGCCTCCCCCTCAACGGAGACGCGGACGAGTCCCCTCCTCCGACGAGCGTCTACAACGTCCTAGCCGTCCGGATAGACCGACTTGCGTCCGTCGTGGACGCGCTCGTCCGTGTCCAAACGGCGGGGCAAGCTCCCCAGGTCACCGCTCCCCCACCTCAGGACCGGAACCCCTGCAGAGGAAGAGAAGACTCCGCTCGCGTCGGCACCGTCGACCACCGCCTCGCTGCCTCCCATGGCGGCAGATCCCCCAGGCTGATACATTCTGCGACCCGCTTGGTGCCCACAGTTCGACACCGAGGTCTGTCGCCAGAGTGCGTAGCCCCGAGATCCTTCGCGCACATGTCTCTCCTAAGGAGATGTCGGTCGACTCGCCTGTTACCAGGCATGACCGACACCCCCTCCCTCGACAGGGTCGCGCGGACGGGGCTCGTCACGGCAGCTCAAAAACTATCTCGTCCGGGGATCTAAGGGACCTCATCAAAAGGAACCGGGGCCGTGGCCAGACACGGGCCACCGACAGCAGAGGCCAAAGATCAGAATGTGCCGAATCGACGCGATACCACGGTCGGCTCGACGCCCTCGAGAAGAAGATCAAAGGTATGTATTGGGAAGGTCACCGTTCGAGCGACGGGGATAAGTACGCCACCGACTCACACACCAAAACATTCACCGAGGAGCTGCTCGCCGTCCACGTCTCCTCTCGCAACAAGCCCTCGAAGGTCTCCCTCTTCGACGGCAAATCTGACCCGAAGGACCATTTGGATGCATTCACCGCGGGAATGAGCTTCCAAAATAACTCCGACGCCGCCCAATGCCGAGATTTCTCGGCCGGTCTCATCCGCTCCGGACGAGACTGGTTCCGGGGACTCGAGCCACGCTCATCTCATTTCAACAAGCTGGCCACCCAATTCCTTAGCCACTTCGTCGAGAACAGTCGGCAAAAACGCACAGTCGACCATCTCTTCACAATCAAGAGCGGGGACAAAAAGACATCCAAAGTATACATCACCCGCTTCTACAGCGCCCTTCTCGAGGTCCCAGAGCACCGGGATGAGATGGTCATTACGGCGCTTAGGTCTGGTCTTAGGCACAAGGAGTGGTTACGCTCCTTTGCATTAGCGCAACCTAAAACCATGGCCGAGATAAAGGCCTGAACCGAGCGTGAGGTCCAGCTCGAATCCGAGGTGAACGCAGATCTCCCCGGGGCAGAGCAAACCGCCCAGAAGAAAAGGGCGAGGGAAGAGAGAAAGAGACTTGAGCGGCCAAAACCCTACTCCCCGAGGTTTCAGGAGTACACCCCGCTCAACGTTCCCCAGACAGTACTGCTTCTGACAGAAACTCAGCGAGATGACCTGGTCCATTTCCTCAGAAACAACTCCGACGTGTTTTTCTGGGTGCCTGCTGACATGCCTGGGATCGACCCCAAAGTTATATCTCACACGCTTGGGGTAGATCCTACGGCCAGACCCGTCAGACAGAAAATACGGAGCTTCGCCCCGGTCAAACAGAAGGCTATCGAGAACGAGGTAGATCGGCTCTTTGCCGCCAACTTCAGGCGGATCACGCACCCTACACGCGACCGCAGGACGCCAGCGGGTCACGTGCACTGCATGTGACCGCTGGACGCTGGGCTTCCGCGGGTCGCGTGAGACGCACGTGGGCGCTCAGCGCCCGTGGGTCACGTGCCCTGCACACGACCGCTGGGCGTCCGCGGGTCAAGTGCGCTGCACGCGACCGCTAAACCCCTGTGGGTCACGTGCGCGGCATGCGACCGCTGGAAACACCAGCGGAAAAGGGGCTTAGCCCCTGGTTTAGGAGTTAAACTCCTAAGAGGCTTTGAAGTTGAACTCCTAACATGGATTAGATATAGAATTGGAGTTAAACTCTTAAAAAGGGGTTTGATTTATAGAGTGAAACTCCAACGGATCTTGAATGGAGTTAAACTCCTAGAGATCTGTGATCTTTTTTTGAGCCTTGGATCCTTCCGGAGTGAGATTTTTGGAGACGGGTCTCCTTCTTCCCCCTCTTCGTTGGCTGGATCTTGAAGGAAAAGGGGGGTGAGATTCAAAATCTCCCCTTTTAGTGATCTGATGGGAGATCTGAGCTCCCCTTTATGGGTTTTATGGTGAAAAAATGTTTACTTTTGGAAAAAGAAAGAATTAAACTTTTGATTTAATTCAAAAAGGAGGAAAAGGTTTTAGAACCTTGAGAAATGAGAAGAAGGCATAAACCCTAGAATTTTTTAGAATGAATTGTTCTTTTTTATTTCATCATCATGTTGCCTTATATAGGCTTACAAATTTATATATAGCCCCTTGGGGTTTATAAAATGGCATTTTGCCCATCTCATGTCTCATGTGCTCATTTTTTCGCACATGAGCCATGGGCTTTACAAAAATTTGGTTTTATGCCCATAAAGATCACATAAAAATTATTTATTACATGATTTTTATTTTGGCATGGGGGAGGCCGGCCGTTTCATGTTCGGGCTCAACTCGGGCATGAGCCCACTTGACCTGGATTTGGGCCCATTTTGGCTGGGGTTGACTTTGACTTTAATTTGGTCAACCGCGATGTAATTTTTGATCCCAACAATGAGCATAATTTTAGACCTCTAACAATTATCTAAGTTTTTGTTGGTTATAATCATCCCTTAAATATTTTTTTTAAACCCAACCTCTTATAATTGTTAATTTAAAAAAATTTCTCATATGAAAAATTCAATCATGTGGACCATTATCAGTATTAAGAAACTTTTTTCATTTTCTGAATTTAATTCGAATTAAATATGAGAGTGTCACGTGATCCGGTTCTTTTCAAGTTAAAATAGTTGAGATTTAGCATGTGTGAAGCACGTGACTTTTAATCCTGTAATTTAAGTACATCTATGTCTTACTGCTTCATGATATCTTGCTATCCATTACCAAGATCTGAAAAGATTTAAGAAGTTAGCCATAATTTTTTCAAATATTTTGATTACTTTTGTCATGTGTGGTTTTGAAATTCGTCCATGAACAAAAGGTTTTTAGACTTGTTACAATTGTTGAATATTTTGTTCACCATACTATTCTATTTAAACAATGTTCAAAATTATTTCCAGGCTTTTATTGTTAGTTTTATAAGATTTTCTACAAAATTTTCTCAAGCGTTAAGAAAACCAAATTAAACAAAAAAAAAAACTTAAGAAATTAAAAATGCATAAAAGATACGTGTTGATCCCTGGAAAACTCTATCCAATGTACCGCGAAAAAAAGAAAAGAAAACCTATAAATATAAAATGAGTCAAATAAGCTAGCATTTTGGCATGTGCACGTTGATTACTTTAAAAATATAGCAAAAATTAGCTAATATGTTGATTTTTTAGTTTACTTATATCTATGATGTATTATTTAATTTATTATTAATGAATTAGATATCATTTAATTTTTTAACATGTTGGTTGAAAGGATAGATTTAATTAAAATTGTTATATTGTTCACTATAATAATCTTTTTAAATATTTGTTTTTTAAAACTATTTTTGAAGTTTTATAGTTTCTGATTCTATAGGATTTTATTATCAGAAAATTCGATGAGTTAGACTGTCTTAATATCAAGGACTTTTCTTGTTATTCTGAATAAATAAATACGAGAGCGCTACATACCCCATTGTATTGATTCCTTGAAAACCATATCAAATCTTGAAGAAAAAAATGAAAATACAAATTACAAATTTAGAATAAATAAAAGAAATATTTTGATCCTTCCCAAAACATAATCAAATTAATGTTAATTTTCGTTAAATTTTCATTCTATAGCTTTAATCTAATATTTCTTTCTTATTTAGTTAGCCCATGACTAGTTTTATCATAACCATTATGAAAATTTTTGGTCTGAAACATAGATTCAATTAGATATCCATACTCACATCTAAAGTTATTAAAGATACTTTTATAGTCGTGTTCTCAACTTGGTGAGAAATGACAATTTTCAATGAGAAACATGTTAAGTTGCAATTTTGATGGAGTTCCTTTTCGGGCCTCCGTCAGATGTTTTCTTCCGTTGATCTCGAGATGAGCTTGGTTCGCTGTCCTTCGTTGCGTGTGGGTCTCATTGGGTTTTGAGAGGAGAAGGTGGGATGAGGAGGCTGTCGCCGAGTACCTGCAAAGAAGCCCCGGGGTGGTTTGGTACCACCGAGGACCCTCCGACGCTCAAGTCAGTGATGAGATCCGAGCAGAGTAACGGCGCAAAGTGTAAAGAATGGCTTACTTGACCCTTTTGTGATGGGGGTTTATATAGCGGCGGTGGCATGCGGCGGCAGGCGCGAGAATCTCGCCGACAGTTACGCTCCCGACGTCACGCCCGTGTAAAGAGCGGATCGTCCATTAATGGGGATCATGATGGTGTGGAACGTGGGATGCTGCTGGCGGAGAATCCGCGCATGGCGAGATTTGCGGAACGGCGGTTGCGCCTGTGAGTGGTGGTGTGGGTCGGAGGACCGAGGAAGACGGCCTCGGCCGGGAGCTCGAGGAGGCCGAGGAGTCTTGGTCTTGTGGCAGCTCGGGGCGAGCTGAGTGGCCAAGGAGGCATATTCGCAGGGGGCCCCGAGGTAGGCCAGTTTGCGCTTGCAGGTCGGGCACAGGGTGGCCTGGTCGGCCCCTGTGGGCCCTTTCTTCTGAGCCTTGGGACACGTCATCTGCCACGTGTCCTGATCTTGGAGGTCGCCAATATCGAGCATTATCATTAGCCCCCCACTCTTGTCTCGACCAGCTAGTAGCCGGGTCAGGAGTGGACTGCCGGGCCTCCTAAGGTGAGATCCCTTCTATGGTTTCGTCGGGGCGAGCCCTCGGTCCATTGGTCGTCTTTTCTGCTAGTGAACCAAAGCGAGGTCTTCGCACCTTAAAGAGGGTGTGCCGGTTCGTGCACTACGTAACCGGAGCAATGGTCCACGTGTCAAAGGGCGACTGGCCAGTGCGACGTACGCGGGCCTACAGCGCCCGATTGGATGCAGTCTAGTGCAGGACCGATACGTGGAGCGATCGGAGCCGCTGGTCGTGAGGAGTCGTTTCGGCGGGAGTTGACGGGCGCCGTTGGATGCGGTGATAAAATGGGGGCGGGGCCCGCCCCAGGGCCCCTAACCTTTCATCTCCCTTCTTCCTCGAGTCGCTATCGCTCGGCATTCTTCCTCCTTCGTGAGACATGGTCCGCTCCCACTTTTCGGGCAGCTCGCTATTGGGGGAAGCTAGTGGCGTAGCCGAGCCCCCGGCTAACTTGCGCCCTCCGCCTGATTCTCCGCTGACGGCAGGGCCGTCCCTCTCATCGGCGGCACCTGGGAGTTTCTCTGGCGGCGGCCGGAGTCGTCAGCCGTTACCCGAGTCCCAGACTGGTGACGGGAGGAAGGGCGAAGGCCGCCCCTTCCTAAGTGGAAAAGGACGGTTTCTCGTGCGCCGCCGTCGAAGGCCCCCGAAGGGATTCCCGTGCGGGAAGGGAGCTCCGTCTTCACTGTTCCGTCTGGGCTTTGTGTTGCCACTGGTCTGCTCGCCGGGATGGAGGAATCGGCTGGGGGAAAGCTCCCGTGTGGCTCCTTAAGGGATCAATTGGAGGCCATGGCCCAAGGGGCGGTCCAGGTACGAATCCTTCTACGCGCATTTGCCTTGGTATGCCTTTCCTTGGTTCGGATGCTTCCTGGTTTCTCATCGGCTTTCTGTCGGGTTCTTCAGCATTGCGCCCTCGCTATTCGCATGGACGCCGAGAGGGCATTCCATGCCCCGAGGCCAGTGGGGGCGTTTCCTTCGAAGGTCGAGATCTTGCAACGTGACCTGCGCCGGGAGAGGGATAAGGCCGACGTCGTGGCGGGCCGGGCGGAGGCTGCGGAGCTCGCCAACTCGGCGGCTTGGGGTGCCCTTCGCCGTCTGAGCGCGTCTCTGCGGGTTGCCGATAGGAAGCTGGCGGAAATGGCCGAACGCTTTGCGGCACTGGAGAAAGAGAGAGACGCAAGTAGGGGGGATGCTGAGGCGGCGCTGCTGAAGGCCCAGGTTGCCGAGGCTCGGGCAAAGAAAGCCGTGGCCGAGTACAAGGCATCGGAACAGTTTTACGCCGAGCTCGGGGAGTATTCTGCCGTTGCATGGAATAAGGCTTTGGACGCCGTGAAGGAACAGCTTCCCGAGTTCGACGATGGTGAACTCCGCGCTCGGGTTCTGCTTCCGGCGACGAGGTCTCCGGCGAGGGACGACGAGGGAAGCCGGGCGCGCCCTTGGTGGCAAAGTCTTCGGTGGTAGGGCCTTGGGCCGTGACGCCGACGATGAAGTGGCCGAAGTAAGCCTCCGGGCAGTTTGTAGGGCTGGGGGGCCCCAGAGTACCCTTTGTAAAGATCTTGATTTTGGCAATAAAAGAAAAAAAGGAACTCTTGATTCGTCGGTTTGTGTTTTTTCTCTTCTCTTGCTTTTGTGTGAAGGACGTTCGCAGGATGTCCTTGCTTGTATTTTTGTGTTTCCGTGTAAGGTTGGCCATATGTCCGGCGATCTCCTGTCGAGTTTGCCAGCCGGCGAGGGTGCCAGGCGCTGCCGTGGAGGTATCCTCATGTACCCCCTAGGTCGATGGGAGATCGTTCAGATTTGGATGAACCAGCCGTCCTTCCGGGTGTCTCAGATCCTTAAGCGCGGCCACAGGGCAACCGGCCGGGCTTGGCCGAGCAGGGTGGCCATTTGGTTGTCGCTTGGTTAGGGGTCTGATCTCTGGCGTCGTGGGTAGGCAACTACCAGCCGGAATTTTTGACGAGCAGAGTAGCCGCTCGGTTGCCTCTTGCGAGGGCTTTTGATCCTTCAGGACGGTGGTAGGAAGCTACCAGCCGTCGATGGTCAGGCAAGGACCCGACCGCCTCGGGGAGGAATTTTGATCTTCGGCGTGTGGCAGGGAAGCTGCCCGCTAGGGATAGCCGAGCGAGGGAACCTCGGGCTCGGTTGCCTCTGGGAAGGCTTTCAGATCCTTCAGGACGGGGACCGAGCAGGGTTACTGCTCAGTGCCTCTTGGCGAGAACTTTGATCCTTGTCGGTTGTGGTAGGAAGCTATCAGCTGGGGATAGCCGGGCAAGGACCCGACTGCCTCTGGGAGGACTTTGGCCCTTGGCGCGAGGAAAGCTATAAGGCTGTAGGAAGCCCACCAAGGACCCTTGGCCGGGCAGGGTTACTGCCCAGTGCCTCTTGGCGAGGGCTTTTGTCCTGAAAGATAGCCGAGCGAGGGAACCTCTGGCCTCGACTGCCTCTGGGAGGGCTTTTTGATCCCCGGCGTTGTGGCAGGGAAGCTGCCCGCGGGGGATAGCCGAGCGAGGGAACCTCTGGCATCGACTGTCTCTGGGAGGGCTTTTGATTCTTGGCGCAGTGGCAGGGAAGCTGCCCGCTGGGGATAGCCGAGCGAGGGAACCTCGGGCCCGACCGTCTCTGGGAGACCCTTCTCGTTGTACAAGGGGGAACCCTACCGGGAAAGAAGGTTTGAAAGTTTCTTTATTAGTATGGATAGAAATTTTAGACAACGCTATACACCATCATTTCAAAGGGAGATTTTGAGAGGTAGCCGGGGTGCGGCGCTTTGCTAGTTTTGACTTCATAGGTATAGCTTGAGCTTCTCCGCGTTGTAAGACCGAGGGAGCTTCCGTCCGCTCGCGTCTTGCAGGCGGTAGGCTCCGCCGGGGAGCGCTTCGAAGACCAGGAAGGGACCTTCCCACTTTGGGGAGAACTTGTGAAGCCTGCCTTGGTCGATGAACTCGTTCCGCCGCAGGACCAGGTCCCCGGCCTTGAGGGATCGGTGTTTTACCCGAGCGTTGTAGTACCGGGCCGTTTGCTGTTGGTAGGCGGCGGCTCTGATCTGGGCCCGATCCTTTTCTCCAACAATACGTCGAGGTTGGTTCGTAGTGCCATAGTGTTTGCTTCATCGTCAAAGTGCTCGACTCGGTGGCTGGGTAGCCCGATCTCTGCTGGGACCATTGCTTCGGTCCCGTAGTAGAGGCTGAAAGGGGTCTCCCTGGTTGGAGTCTTTTATGACATGCGTAGGGCCCATAAGACCCGGGGTAGTTCCTCGACTCAACCGTCTTGCCTCCCTTCCAGGCGGGTTCGGAGGCCCCTGAGGACGTCCCGGTTAGCGAGCTCGGCCTGCCCGTTACATTGGGGGTGCGCGACCGCGGCAAACTTCATGAGGATGTAGTATTCTTTGCAGAAGTCCTTTACTTTCTCGTTCTCGAAGTTCGTCCCGTGGTCGGTGATGATGCACCTTGGGATCCCGAACCGGTGAATCAGGTTGTTTTGGAGGAACTTGATGGTTGTGGCGGCATCCGGTTTCCTGATGGGAACGGCCTCGATCCATTTGGTGAAGTAGTCCACCGCGACGAGGACGTATTTATGTCCGCCAGTCCCTGTGGGAAACTGGCTGATCATATCCAATCCCCATTGGGCGAATGGCCACGGGGACGTCAGGGCCGTTAGCTCGGTAACCGAGAGGCGGGGGATACTGCCGTGGAGTTAGCAGCTCTTACACCTCCTGACTAGCTTCAAGGCATCTTCGTGCATAGTGGGCCAATAGTACCCCTGAAGTAGTGCCTTTTAGGCCAAGGTTCGAGCCCCCTGGTGTGCGCCGCCTACCCCTTCATGGATTTCCCGCAGGACGTAGTCGGCCTCGTGGGGGTCAACGCACCGGAGCAAGGGCTGAGTGAAGGCCTTCTTGTAGAGGTTCGCGTTGCTCCAGACGAAGTGGGTGGCTCTGGCCCGGAGGCGACGGGCGGCTGCTCTGTCTTCCGGGAGCGTGCCGTCTTTCAGGAATTCCACGAGGGGCTTCCTCCAATCTGGGTCATTCTCCTGTGTTGCGTACACTTGGAGCGTCGCCGCCTCGTCTCCAACGCTGGGTCGGGCCAAGGTTTCGAAGAGTATCGACCGCCTGTTGCTGGCCGAGTATGACGAAGCCAACTTGCTCGGGGCGTCTGCTTGAGCATTCATCTGTCTGGGTATTTGCTCCACCTGGACTTCGTCGAAATTTTTTCGGAGCTTCCTCACCTCATCTAGGTATTTCATCATTAGGGGCTCCCGAGCCTCGAAGCGGACGGTCACTTGGCCGACGACCAGGGCCGAGTCGCTGTGGACCCGGACGACCTTCAGCCCCAGCCCGACGGCTATGCGCAGTCCGGCTAGGAGGGCTTCGTACTCCGCCGCGTTGTTCGATGCTTTGAAACCGAGCCTCAAGGAATACTCCATCTCGGCTTCGTTCGGCCCCCGGATAATGAGGCCGGCACCGCAGCCTTCCTCGGTGGAAGACCCGTCAACGTAGATGACCCACTCTGGGGCTGAGCTAGGGCCTTCCTGGTCGGGATGCCGGGCTGCGAGGGGCGGCGCGGGATCCTGCTTCCTGCTAGGAATGGTGCATTCGACGACAAAATCGGCTAGGGCATGCGCCTTGATGGCTTGCCTCGGGCGATACCTTATGTCGAATTGAGACAGCTCCCATCTCCATTTCTCTAGGCGGCCAAAGGATGCTGGCGATGCCGGGATAGCCCCCAAGGGGCGCTCAGTGAGGACGATGATGGTGCGTGCTTGGAAGTAGTGCCGCAGCTTCCGCGAGGTTACTACGAGGGCCAGGACGATCTTCTCTATGGCGGGGTATCTCGTCTCCGCGTCTTTGAATACATGGCTCACATAGTACACTGGCCTCTGCACCCCCTCGGCCTCTCGGACAAGCACCGAACCTGCTGCTTGGTCGGATACCGCCAGGTACAGCGACAGCTCGTCCCCTTCCACGGGCCGGGTGAGTAGGGGCGGCGTTGCAAGGTGCTTCTTCAGTTGGTCGAAGGCGGCTTGGCAATCTTCCGACCATTCGAACCTTGGGATTTTCCTCAGCGTCTTGAAGAACGGGAGGCACTTCTCCCCCGACCTGGACATGAAACGGCTCAGAGCGGCGACCCATCATGTGAGCCGCATGATTTCGACGTTGGTCCTGGGTGCGGTCATTTTCAGGATGGCGTCGATCTTCTCCGGGTTAGCTTCAATCCCGCGGTGAGTGACCATGAACCCGAGGAATTTCCCTCCGGTAACTCCGAACGCACACTTGGCGGGGTTCAGCTTCATGTTGAACTTGCGGAGCACCTTGAACGCCTCGCCCAGATCCTTGACATGGTCGGCCGACGAGACGGACTTGACGAGCATGTCGTCGACGTAGACCTCCATGTTTTTACCGATCTGCAGCTTGAACATGCGGTTGACCAGCCTCTGGTATGTGGCCCCGGTATTCTTGAGGCTGAATGGCATCACCCTGTAACAGCACACACCCCGGTCCGTCGTGAATGCGGTCATGTCTTCGTCGTCAGGGGTCATGCGGATTTGGTTGTAGCCGGAAAAAGCGTCATGAACCTCAGGAGCTCGTGCCCGGCCGAGCTGTCGACGAGCTGGTCTATGCGGGGGAGTGGGAAGTTGTCCTTGGGGCAGGCCCTGTTGAGGTCGGTGAAGTCGACGCACATACACCACTTCCCACTCGACTTCTTGACCAGGACCACGTTGGCCAGCCTCTCCGAGTAGGGCACGTTCCTGATGAAGTTGGCGGCAAGGAGTCGGTCAACTTCTTCTTCGATGGCCTTTTGTTTGACCGGGACGAAGCTTCTCTTCTTCTGCCTGACGGGTCGAGCCGTAGGATCAACCCCGAGCTTGTGGGAGATGATTTTGGGGTCGATCCCAGGCATGTCGGCTGGGGCTCAGGCGAAGACGTCGGAATTGCTCCGGAGGAACTCGGTCAGGTCATCCCGCTGGGTTCCCGCCAGGAGTGACCCGACCTGGACGGTCTTCCCCGGGTCTCCTTCCGCTAAGGGCACCTTGGTCAGTGGCTCGACCGGTGCCCCCACGGACCTCCTTTCGCTCGTCTCGGGTGTCCAGGGACCCCTCCATGTCGCCGCATGCATCGGCGCTATCAGCGTGCTGCTCGGGGGAAGATGCCTCTGCCAGACCTACCTCCGCGACCCGTTGGCTTCCGTAGGCCCGGCCCACCCCACCTTGGTCGAGGGGGAACTTTATCGTCAGGTGGTATGTCGATATCTGGGCCTGGAGGGAGTTCAGAGTCGGCCGGCCGAGGAGGACGTTGTAGGCCGAGGGGACCCTAGCCACAATGAAGTCTACCGGCAGCGTGCGCCTGCGGTCGGGCTCCCCGATCGTGAACTGCAGGGTGACCACCCCTTGCGCCGGGACGGAGTGGTTAGTGAATCCCGAGAGGACGTAGGAGGTTGGCCTCAAGTCCGCTGGGGCCAGCCCCATTCACAGAAAGCAGTCGTGGAAGAGGATGTCCGCTGAGTTGCCTGAATCGATAAGTATTCGGTGGACCTTGTATCGGTGAATCCGCGCTACGATCACCAGCGGGTCTCTATGGGGCACAAATATGCTGTGGAGATTCTCGTCGCCAAAGGTGATGGGCTCCCGGCCCCTAGCACTTTTGATCGGGCGGCCGCCGGAGCCTGTGGGGTGGCAGCCTGCGGGGAGACCGATGACCTTGGGCGAGTGTCACGACCCGCAGGGTACGGAACGTGACCGGCACTTAAGTTTACGAAACGTCTAAAGACGTCCGTAAAATAAGTAAGCCAAAGCCCAGAAAACAAAACCAATTAAGTAAAAGAGTGAAGAAAACCCAATCAATTGAAAGCGAGTTTATCAAAAAAGTCATGTAAAACCCTTTTTAAAAACAATACCAATTTTTCCGAAAATTTCGGCAGAGCCTCCTTTGTAAATACTGGCCCCCAAAATGGGTACAACAAAATATATATGAATCCAACAAAATAGGGCATTCCCAAGCGGGAGCTAGCTCTTCGCCACAAGGCGGTCACAAATCCCACGCAATATAAAATGACAACAAGCAAAATAATCATAATGAAGCATAAGAAAACATCATGTCGACTCAAGTGAGCTCGACCCCAAAATACAGCATAAAAGTCCACAAACCTCACAGTCTCATCTCTAGGTCAATATACAATAATACTGGTAGAAACAGTAGATGGAGTACACTAGATACAAAGAATATACAAGGTGGTACAAAAATAATAACATAACCCACCTATGAGCAAAATCTCGAGTCCAGGCAAAAGAGGCAAGAGGACAAGTGCGCCCGCCGCTACTGAACTGACGGAGCGGACCTGCAAAAGACTGTGGCACAACGGGGGTGAGTTGCCAACTCGTGAGTAATAAATAACACCTACAAAGGCTATCGTATGCATGCACACAAGCATCCTAGCATCTAAAATACAGGTATGAATGGGTGCACTAGCAGGTGTGTATACAACATCAGTGTACGAATATGTATGCAACATGAATATCTGAGGTCTCAATAGGTACATATAAGAAACATTTATCTCTTTTTGTTTTTGAAACTCTTTTAGAATGCCAGCATAATACTCAAAGAATCGACGAGAACCGGTGTCCAGCAACGACACCCAAAAGCTGTCTCAAATCTCATAAATGTATCTCTGGCCTCAGCCGTCCGGCTGACCCATCTCAAATATCAATATCTCATCATCTAGCGGCCACGGTCGGTATCCTCTGGATATCCGCCGTCCCAAACAGTCACCGGTAGATAATCCGTCCCCTGCCAGGCTCAACGTCATCACCACATTCCTCTTGCCCCGGGGTACCTTACCGGGCCCACCATGTACCCGTGCCGGTTCCTCCACTCCTCGACACGGATTTCCAAAACCACAGCAAACTCATGGTGGACGACACTTACATCACTAGAAAACCGCAATTTACATATTTTAAAAATATAATAAGTTTAGAAATTTTGCGGCTTTCCCCCGAAATCCAGCAATATCATAAAATCTCAAGAAATCCTCATAAGTGCATATATCAGTGATAATGAATGCATATGGTATCAATAATCAAGTTGCGATGTGTGATTAATGGATTAAGCATGAACAATTAATATGATGAATAAAATGCACATGAATAGCAATCCTACGGTTTCATTTTAAGAAATTTAAGGCAATAGCACAAGTTTAAGTATCAATTAGTAAAAGGTTTAAATTTAAAGGTTATCTAGTGTGGTGGCATGGCAATTACCAGGGTGTGTGTGTAAGCATGAATAGTGCTCGTGCTGCATATAAAAACCCTGGCAATGGTGCAGGTGTCCTATAAAATGGTTTCGTATAGGTATGTCAATATAATGCATGGATGCAGCAAAAAGTCAAATAAGTAATTCACCCCTAATTACTAACATCACTAAGGATCTTGTAAGTTACTAAAACTATCGGGCGGCTTACGCCATCCAACGATAGTCCCCCGTAGATGTTACATCTACTCACCGGAATCCCTGGCTAGCTGTGTCCAATCACCGCCTTCCCCTTTCGCGCCGCGTCTGACGTCTCCGCGACCGAACCTGGAATTTACATCAATACCAAACATAAGGTTACATATCAAGAACGACGCAAAACCCCAACGAAACTACTAATGTTCGCTAGCTAGGTACAACGTGCACAAAGTGCGCGGAACACGCGAAAATCGCAAAAACTGCCAAAAAACGCCGATTTGGTCGGCCGGCAAAACTAAAACCCGACTACCCAAAAATCCGCACTCACGCATCCTAAACGTCATAGGAGATGCTAAAAATATCCCCAAGGTATCACAAATAATTCACCAATTAATTTTAATAAAAACCTAGTAAGCACAAACTAGCAATTTTGGTGCAAATACCGAAAATTAGCGAAACGGTTATCACAATCCAACCACACAACAAGCAATCTACAAACACTAATATCACAACACATTAGCAAAGATTCACAACCTATTTTCCATAAACAACCATTACTTGAATTATATAACCTAGCAATTCTTAATCCAAACTTTATATGAAAACCTTAAATTAACACTAATTTATAACTCAATTAGCAAGTTAACCTTCTAGATTAGGTTAGCAAAACAACTAGATAACAAATTAGATTTAATCAACTAAATAATGGTTTCTAAACCTTAATTCAACTCATTAATCATGCTTCACAACCCATTTTCATACACTAACCCCTTTCTAGATTTTGGTAAATTAGCTAACTTAATGCAATTTCACACACGATTAACATAGAATAGGTTAATAGGAAGCCGCATAAGCAAGGTAACCATATAGATTAGTTAATTAACAACTAGATTAACTACAAAACAATTTAATTAACTATCATGGCTTCAAAAACCCTAGTTTAATACAAACTATCCTTTTATAAGCTAGATTAGAAATTAGTTAAACTTTTAACACTAAAACCATATAATTAAAGGAATTTAGCCAAAAGAAGTTAACTTGATGGAAATTATACCTCAATTTGAGATCTAGCAAGAATAAATTTGCTCCAAATGATGGCCTCAAGCATCAAGATCCAAGCTAGGGAGGTGAAAGAAAAGAAAGATGAAGGATGGGTTTAATTTGTAAGCTTTAATTTGCAAATTTTGATGTGTTTTCTTGAAGAAATTTGAAGAAAATGAAAAGAAAAGAGATGAAGAGGGGGGTGCAGGTTTCGGCCAGAGGAGAGCGGGGGAGGGGTGTGGGTGTGTGGGAAAGGTCAAGAGTCAACCCCCCAAAAGTCAAAGCACCATACCTTATCAACTATATTTAAAATAAATCAATAAACCAACTAATTCAACTCAAGAAAGAGAACAAAATATGAGGCCAGAAATTTCTGGACTTGGTCAAGGTGGGGCTGTCCTAGGGCTGAGGGAAGAGAGAGAGGGGTTTTACAAAAGAAATTTTATGCAAAAAGACCCCCTACAAGTCAAAAATTGCAAGTTTTAGCTTAAAATTCAATAAATTCGTTTCCTATCATAAAAATTTGTTAAAAATCAAAATAAAATGCTAAAAATTTATGTTTCAACTAGATTTTAATTATCATAATTTTAAAGATTAAAATTAGCCCGGAAAAATTTGTATTTATCGCTAAATTAATGTATTTTCTTACCGGCTTAAAATAATATTAAAAAAATAAAAAAATTAGGGAAAATTTTTAAACGACCAGAATTTCATAATTAACTCATTAGCTACTAAAAACAAGCAATTACCTATCCATTTTAAGTATAATTAGCCCTAAACTGCAAAATAACGAGAAAGACGGTTTTCGGAAAAATACCGAATTTTCACCGATTTTCAGGAAAACACCAAAACGACTTTTCAAGACGCTACAATATTCCCCCCTTAAAGAAATTCGGTCCCTGAATTAAAAAATATAGCTACGCGTACCTTCGAAGAGATGGGGATATTTCTTCCTCATCTCGCCCTCGGTCTCCCAGGTAACCTCCTCGCTGCTCGGGCTACGCCAAAGGACCTTGACGGTTGGTATAATCTTCGACCTCAACTTCTTCACCTGCCGATCCAGAATGGCCACCGGCTGCTCTGCAAAAGAAAGGTCGCGCTCTAGCTGGACTGTCGGGTGCTGAATCGCATGCGAAGGGTTGTGAAGGTACTTGCGGAGCATCGAAACATGGAAGACGGGGTGAACATCGGGAAAGCTGGGAGGAAGAGCCAAACGATATGCAACAGCGCCGACACGCTCGAGGATCTCGAAGGGACCTACGAATTTAGGGCTAAGCTTCCCCTTTCGCCCAAAACGCATCACGCCCTTCATCGGAGAGACTTTCAGAAAAACATGGTCGCCAACTGCGAACTCTAATCTGCGACGGCGCCTGTCCGCATACGATTTCTGCCTGCTCTGAGCCGCTCTCATCCGGTCTCGGATCAACTGTATCTTCGCTGTCGTCTCCTCAACAAGCTGCGGCCCCAAAATACTGCTCTCGCTGAGCTCTGTCCAACAAACGGGCGATCTGCATCTCCTCCCATACAATGCCTCGAAAGGTGCCATCTGAATAGTGTCCTGGAAGCTGTTGTTGTAGGAGAACTCCACTAGAGGTAAATGACGATCCCAGCTACCACCAAAGTCTAAAACGCACGCTCTGAGCATGTCCTCGAGAGTCTGAATGGTCCGCTCTGACTGTCCGTCGGTCTGCGGATGAAACGCTGTGCTGAAGCTCAAACGAGTGTCCAAAGCCTCCTGAAGTCTCTGCCAAAGTCGGCTGGTGAACTGAGTGCCTCGATCTGACACGATACAAATCGGTACGCCGTGTAGTCGCACGATCTCGTCAATATAGAGCTGAGCATACTGAGCGAACCTGAAAGTCGTCTTCACTGGCAGGAAGTGAGCCGCTTTCGTCAATCTATCCACGATCACCCAGATGGAGTCGTACCCTCGACTGGTCCTGGGTAGACCCACAACGAAGTCAATCGAAATCTGTTCCCATTTCCACTCTGGAATGGGTAACGGCTGTAGCTCTCCTGCGGGCCTCTGGTGCTCGGCCTTGACTTGCTGACAAGTCAGGCATCTCGAAACGAACTCCGCAATGTCCCTCTTCATCCCGTCCCACCAGTAGGTCTCTCTCATATCATGGTACATCTTGGTGGAACCGGGATGGACACTATACACTGATCGGTGTGCCTCCTCAAGAATGTCGCGCCGCAATCCATCAGCATCTGGTACGCACAGTCTAGATCCATATCGTAAAATCCCCTGATCGTCAACCACGAACTCGGAAAATCTGCCCTGTCCCATCTGTGCCATGATCTCTGAGCAACGGTCGTCACTGCGCTGTGCCTCACATATACGGTCAAGCAACTGTGGGCGTGCACGAACATGCGCGAGCTGTCCCCCTGTTTGAGTGAACTCGAACTCAACTCGGCTGTCGCATAACATCTGCCAATCTGCTGACGACTGCCTCTGCACTGCGCGCAAAAAGGATAGACTACCCCTGGGCCTCCTACTCAACGCATCTGCCACCACATTCGCCTTGCCTGGATGATATAAGATCTCGCAGTCGTAGTCTTTCACCAACTCCATCCAACGACGCTGTCTGAGGTTCAGGTCTCGCTGCTGAAATATGTACTTTAAGCTCTTGTGATCGGTGAATATCTGACACGACTCGCCGTACAGGTAATGTCGCCAAATCTTCAGTGAAAAAACCACTGCAGCCATCTCCAAATCATGAGTGGGGTAGTTCTGTTCATGCTTCTTCAACTGCCGAGAAGCATAAGCGATCACCCGGCCATGCTGCATCAATACGCATCCTAATCCCACTCGCGAAGCATCACAGTAGACAACAAATCCGCCTGATCCCGAAGGCAAAGATAATACCGGCGCCGTAGTCAAACAAGTCCGTAGCTGCTGAAAACTGCGCTCGCACTCCTCTGTCCAGACGAAAGGAACTCCCTTCCGGGTCAAACTGGTCAACGGTGCAGCTATACGGGAGAAGTCCTGAACAAAACGCCTGTAGTAACCCGCTAAGCCTAGAAAACTATGGATCTCAGTAACCGATGTAGGTCGGGGCCACTGCTGAACAGCCTCAATCTTCTTCGGGTCCACACAAATGCCGTCTCTCGTAACCACGTAACCCAAGAATCCGACGCTGTCCAGCCAGAATGCACACTTGGAGAACTTTGCGAACAGCTGGTGCTCCCTCAGAGTCTGTAACGTAATCCGCAAGTGCTGCTCGTGCTCCTCTCTGCTCCGGGAGTACACCAAGATATCGTCGATAAACACGATGATGAACAAGTCAAGATACGGCCTGAATGTACGGTTCATCAAATCCATGAATGCTGCTGGGGCGTTGGTGAGTCCGAACGACATCACCAAAAACTCGTAGTGGCCGTAGCGCGTGCGGAAAGCTGTCCTCGGTATATCCTCATGTCGAACTCGCAGCTGATGGTATCCTGATCGCAAGTCGATCCTCGAAAAATACCCCGCACCCTGAAGCTGGTCGAACAAATCATCAATGCGCGGCAACGGATATCTGTTCCGAACGGTAACTTTGTTCAGCTGGCGGTAGTCGATACATAAGCGCAAACTTCCATCCTTCTTCTTGACAAACAGGACCGGAGCACCCCACGGAGAAACACTCGGTCGAACAAGCCCCTTATCTAACAAATCCTGTAACTGATCCTTCAGCTCTCGAAGCTCTGCCGGGGCCATCCGATAAGGCGGTATAGAAATAGGCCCCGAGCCGGGAATCAAATCAATGCAGAACTCAACATCGCGCTCAGGCGGTAGCCCAGGTAGCTCATCAGGGAAAACATCAGGGAACTCACAAACTACCGGGACCCGGTCTAACGGAACTTCTGCAGCTCGAGTATCACAAATAAACGCTAAGAATCCCTGACATCCCTTCCGCAAGAGCTGACCAGCGCGAAGAGACGAAATTAAGCTGGGAAGGGTGACACTGCGGTCTCCCCGAATAACAAGGACTGGCTCTCCCGGAAAGCTAAATATGACTGCCTTCTCACGGCAGTCCACCGAAGCATAACAAGTGGCTAGCCAATCCATGCCCAGAAGCACATCAAAGTCCAACATATCGAGGAGAATCAAATCAACCGATGAATCCCTCTCCCCGATACGAACGGAACACAATCGAAAAACAAAACGAGCGACAAACGACTCGCCTACCGGAGTAACAACAACAAGCGGCTGATCTAACGACGACGACTCACGGCCCAACATCGGTGCAAAGTGTGTAGATACGTACGAATGTGTGGAACCTGGGTCGAATAATACCCGGGCGTCGAAAGAACAAACTGGCAAGGTACCTGTCACAACGGCATTGGATGCCTGCGCATCCTGCGGTGTCAAAGCAAAAACTCGGGCCTGTCCTCCACCGATAGCGGGCTGACCTCGACCTCGGCATCTGCCTCCTCGTCCTCTCTGAACAGGACCGCCGCGTCCACGGCCTCTCGGTGCACCTAACTGGCGTGGAGCATCGCCTGGGGTAGGAAGTAGGGCTCTCTGAGGAGGGGTGGTGATGGTGGCAGGGTCACATGCGGAACTGTCGCTGCTCCCTGTCGTCTCACCGGACAGTCTCTGACAAGATGGTGCAAACTCCCGCACCCAAAACACCCTGGCGACGGCTGCTGCCCCTGGGGATAAGAACCATATAACTGTCCCCGCCCAAATCCTCTGCCAGGCCTATCTCTCGGAAAGAATCTGGCGCGCTGCCTCTGAGATGGTACATCGGTGCGAATCCTCTTCGGCCCAGAAACGGCCGAAGTCCGTGATATGCGTGTCTCCATCCGCAATGCCGTATCCATAGCAGCTGAATAAGTGTCGTAGTGCTGGGCGCCAATGGCAAGATATAGCTGGGCATCGAGTCCCTGTACGAACCTCTTCACCATCTTCTCCTCGGTATCCACCAAATACTGAGCATATCGGGATAACTGTATAAACTGGATGTCATACTCAGACACCGTCATCCCAGGTGTCTTGACTAAGGCCTCGAAGCTACGAGCTCTGGCGTCACGAACGCTCTCTGGAAGGAAACGGGCTAGAAAGACCGCTGTAAACTCGGCCCAAGTCATAGGCGGTAGACCTGCAGTTCGACCCCTCAAGACTGACTCCCACCATGTCTGTGCGAGACCCTCTAGTCGGAAACTCGCAAGCTCTACCCATCGATCATCCGAACATCTCAGCGAACGGCAGATCCTGGCTAAACTGTCAAGGAACGTCTGTGGGTCCTCCGCTGCCTCGGTGCCGGTGAATACTGAAGGTCTCAGCCTCATGAAATCCTGTAGTGAAACCGGGATGGTCACGGTGGTAGTAGTAGGAGCAGGTATCATGGTCGTCTGTGATGTAGTAGGTACGTCATCCGGCCTCGGTGTACGACTGGCTGCAACTAGGGATCCTACCATCTGACGTAGCTCCTGCATGCCTCCCATCATCTGTCGCAACTCCTGCATACCAGTCTCGAGCCTATCCATACGGCCTGGGGAAGGTGGATCGGTCTGTCCCTGCGGCGTAGGCATACCACCCTGCTCAGTCCTAGTCTCGGACGAGCCAGCTCGAATCTCGTCTCTGGCGGCAGCCCTCTGTGCCCTCGTAGCCTTCGGCGGCATAGTGGCTGTTACAGGAAAACGGATAGTAAGAACAGTGCAATAGGATCATAGGATACACGGAATTGAAGAAGAATTTCAAGCAAGTATCCTAAAGTCACTTAGGCGGAGTATCGTATCGCAAGTATGCCGCGGACATACGCACGCTACGTTACCCTGCTTAAGTCACTTACTCCATCTACCAAGGGTCATCCTACACTCACAAAGGTAAAACCTATCGCTCTGATACCAACTTTGTCACGACCCGCAGGGTACGGAACGTGACCGGCACTTAAGTTTACGAAACGTCTAAAGACGTCCGTAAAATAAGTAAGCCAAAGCCCAGAAAACAAAACCAATTAAGTAAAAGAGTGAAGAAAACCCAATCAATTGAAAGCGAGTTTATCAAAAAAGTCATGTAAAACCCTTTTTAAAAACAATACCAATTTTTCCGAAAATTTCGGCAGAGCCTCCTTTGTAAATACTGGCCCCCAAAATGGGTACAACAAAATATATATGAATCCAACAAAATAGGGCATTCCCAAGCGGGAGCTAGCTCTTCGCCACAAGGCGGTCACAAATCCCACGCAATATAAAATGACAACAAGCAAAATAATCATAATGAAGCATAAGAAAACATCATGTCGACTCAAGTGAGCTCGACCCCAAAATACAGCATAAAAGTCCACAAACCTCACAGTCTCATCTCTAGGTCAATATACAATAATACTGGTAGAAACAGTAGATGGAGTACACTAGATACAAAGAATATACAAGGTGGTACAAAAATAATAACATAACCCACCTATGAGCAAAATCTCGAGTCCAGGCAAAAGAGGCAAGAGGACAAGTGCGCCCGCCGCTACTGAACTGACGGAGCGGACCTGCAAAAGACTGTGGCACAACGGGGGTGAGTTGCCAACTCGTGAGTAATAAATAACACCTACAAAGGCTATCGTATGCATGCACACAAGCATCCTAGCATCTAAAATACAGGTATGAATGGGTGCACTAGCAGGTGTGTATACAACATCAGTGTACGAATATGTATGCAACATGAATATCTGAGGTCTCAATAGGTACATATAAGAAACATTTATCTCTTTTTGTTTTTGAAACTCTTTTAGAATGCCAGCATAATACTCAAAGAATCGACGAGAACCGGTGTCCAGCAACGACACCCAAAAGCTGTCTCAAATCTCATAAATGTATCTCTGGCCTCAGCCGTCCGGCTGACCCATCTCAAATATCAATATCTCATCATCTAGCGGCCACGGTCGGCATCCTCTGGATATCCGCCGTCCCAAACAGTCACCGGTAGATAATCCGTCCCCTGCCAGGCTCAACGTCATCACCACATTCCTCTTGCCCCGGGGTACCTTACCGGGCCCACCATGTACCCGTGCCGGTTCCTCCACTCCTCGACACGGATTTCCAAAACCACAGCAAACTCATGGTGGACGACACTTACATCACTAGAAAACCGCAATTTACATATTTTAAAAATATAATAAGTTTAGAAATTTTGCGGCTTTCCCCCGAAATCCAGCAATATCATAAAATCTCAAGAAATCCTCATAAGTGCATATATCAGTGATAATGAATGCATATGGTATCAATAATCAAGTTGCGATGTGTGATTAATGGATTAAGCATGAACAATTAATATGATGAATAAAATGCACATGAATAGCAATCCTACGGTTTCATTTTAAGAAATTTAAGGCAATAGCACAAGTTTAAGTATCAATTAGTAAAAGGTTTAAATTTAAAGGTTATCTAGTGTGGTGGCATGGCAATTACCAGGGTGTGTGTGTAAGCATGAATAGTGCTCGTGCTGCATATAAAAACCCTGGCAATGGTGCAGGTGTCCTATAAAATGGTTTCGTATAGGTATGTCAATATAATGCATGGATGCAGCAAAAAGTCAAATAAGTAATTCACCCCTAATTACTAACATCACTAAGGATCTTGTAAGTTACTAAAACTATCGGGCGGCTTACGCCATCCAACGATAGTCCCCCGTAGATGTTACATCTACTCACCGGAATCCCTGGCTAGCTGTGTCCAATCACCGCCTTCCCCTTTCGCGCCGCGTCTGACGTCTCCGCGACCGAACCTGGAATTTACATCAATACCAAACATAAGGTTACATATCAAGAACGACGCAAAACCCCAACGAAACTACTAATGTTCGCTAGCTAGGTACAACGTGCACAAAGTGCGCGGAACACGCGAAAATCGCAAAAACTGCCAAAAAACGCCGATTTGGTCGGCCGGCAAAACTAAAACCCGACTACCCAAAAATCCGCACTCACGCATCCTAAACGTCATAGGAGATGCTAAAAATATCCCCAAGGTATCACAAATAATTCACCAATTAATTTTAATAAAAACCTAGTAAGCACAAACTAGCAATTTTGGTGCAAATACCGAAAATTAGCGAAACGGTTATCACAATCCAACCACACAACAAGCAATCTACAAACACTAATATCACAACACATTAGCAAAGATTCACAACCTATTTTCCATAAACAACCATTACTTGAATTATATAACCTAGCAATTCTTAATCCAAACTTTATATGAAAACCTTAAATTAACACTAATTTATAACTCAATTAGCAAGTTAACCTTCTAGATTAGGTTAGCAAAACAACTAGATAACAAATTAGATTTAATCAACTAAATAATGGTTTCTAAACCTTAATTCAACTCATTAATCATGCTTCACAACCCATTTTCATACACTAACCCCTTTCTAGATTTTGGTAAATTAGCTAACTTAATGCAATTTCACACACGATTAACATAGAATAGGTTAATAGGAAGCCGCATAAGCAAGGTAACCATATAGATTAGTTAATTAACAACTAGATTAACTACAAAACAATTTAATTAACTATCATGGCTTCAAAAACCCTAGTTTAATACAAACTATCCTTTTATAAGCTAGATTAGAAATTAGTTAAACTTTTAACACTAAAACCATATAATTAAAGGAATTTAGCCAAAAGAAGTTAACTTGATGGAAATTATACCTCAATTTGAGATCTAGCAAGAATAAATTTGCTCCAAATGATGGCCTCAAGCATCAAGATCCAAGCTAGGGAGGTGAAAGAAAAGAAAGATGAAGGATGGGTTTAATTTGTAAGCTTTAATTTGCAAATTTTGATGTGTTTTCTTGAAGAAATTTGAAGAAAATGAAAAGAAAAGAGATGAAGAGGGGGGTGCAGGTTTCGGCCAGAGGAGAGCGGGGGAGGGGTGTGGGTGTGTGGGAAAGGTCAAGAGTCAACCCCCCAAAAGTCAAAGCACCATACCTTATCAACTATATTTAAAATAAATCAATAAACCAACTAATTCAACTCAAGAAAGAGAACAAAATATGAGGCCAGAAATTTCTGGACTTGGTCAAGGTGGGGCTGTCCTAGGGCTGAGGGAAGAGAGAGAGGGGTTTTACAAAAGAAATTTTATGCAAAAAGACCCCCTACAAGTCAAAAATTGCAAGTTTTAGCTTAAAATTCAATAAATTCGTTTCCTATCATAAAAATTTGTTAAAAATCAAAATAAAATGCTAAAAATTTATGTTTCAACTAGATTTTAATTATCATAATTTTAAAGATTAAAATTAGCCCGGAAAAATTTGTATTTATCGCTAAATTAATGTATTTTCTTACCGGCTTAAAATAATATTAAAAAAATAAAAAAATTAGGGAAAATTTTTAAACGACCAGAATTTCATAATTAACTCATTAGCTACTAAAAACAAGCAATTACCTATCCATTTTAAGTATAATTAGCCCTAAACTGCAAAATAACGAGAAAGACGGTTTTCGGAAAAATACCGAATTTTCACCGATTTTCAGGAAAACACCAAAACGACTTTTCAAGACGCTACAGCGAGGGTCCGCCTGCGTCCCCGTTGCGAGGGAGGCGGTAGCGGGCGTTTGGATCCTTAGGGGAGTCGGTTGCCATGCGGGCGGAAATCGGAAGGCCAACTTTGTATTTTGTGGAGTTATTCTTCCCACAGACGGCGCCAACTGATGGAGCTCCTTTTCGGGCCTCCGTCAGATGTTGTCTTCTGTTGATCTCGAGGTGAACTTGGTTGGCTGTCCTTCGTTGCGTGTGGGTCTCAATGGGTTTTGAGAGGAGAAGGTGGGGTGAGGTGGCTGTCGCTGAGTACCTGCAAAGAAGCCCCGGAAGGGTTGGTACCACCGAAGACCCTCCGACGCTCAAGTCAGTGATGAGATCCGACCAGAGTAACGGTGCAAAGTGTAAAGAATGGCTTACTTGACCCCTCTGTGATGGGGGTTTATATAGCGGTGGCGGCATGCGGCAGCAGGCGCGAGAATCTCGCCGGCAGTTACGCTCCTGACGTCACGCCCGCGTAAAGAGCGGATCGCCCATTAATAGGGATCGTGATGGCGTGGAACGTGGGATGCTGCTGGCGGAGAATCCGCGCATGGCGAGATTTACGGAACGGCGGTTGCGCCTGTGAGTGGTGGTATGGGTCGGAGGACCGAGGAAGACGGCCTCGGCCGGGGGCTCGAGGAGGCCGAGGAGTCTTGGTCTTGTGGTAGCTCGGGGCGAGCTGAGTGGCCGAGGAGGCATATTCGCAGAGGGCCCCGAGGTGGGCCAGTTTGCGCTTGCAGGTCGGGCACAGGGTGGTCTGGTCGGCCCCTGTGGGCCCTTTCTTCTGAGCCTTGAAACACGTCATCTGCCTCGTGTCCTGATCTTGGAGGTCGCCAATATCGAGCATTATCAAATTTATATTCCTCAAATACATAATTAAATTCTAAATGAATATCGGGATTTAAAATATCTAAAGAATAACAATTTAAGACTTTTGAAATTCAGTTTATCACAAAGATTGAGAAAATAAAGACAAATAAAATTTCAATATATTGAAAAGTAATGATGAATTTTTTTTCATCATTTTAACATATGGATTTCTTTTTTTAAAATGATTTTTTCTCCATGTAAGCCAAAAAATGGTAGAAATTAAATAAGAATGAATCAAAAAAGAAACATTAGATTAAAGTAATAAATAAAAAAGTAAAGAATATTATATGTTTGTTTTATGTTTTGAACGGATCAAGATATGTCTTTTATGGATTCTAAATTTATTAACTATTTTTTTCCCGTCGGATTGATATAGCTTTTAAGAAATCAAGACATTTCTTTTATGCATACTAAATTTACAGGTTATTTTTTCTTCTCTTCAGCCCCCTCAAATTTGATATATAGCTTCAAAGGGTCAAGACATTTATTTTATGCATTTTTAATTTCTAAATTGTTTTTTTTTTGGTCTTCTTAATCACTGGAGAGGGAGAGAAAAAAAGCTATAGAACAATATGATCTATTTCCAGAAAGAATTAATTTATGGGAGGAGAGTGAAAAATAATTAACTTCTAAATTAAAAATATAAAAACTTAGCTTAAGAAATCTTCTGTCTCTAGTTTCTCCATCTTGGATTATGTGGTTATTTGAGTCCACATGCCAATATTTGATTGTTTATGACGTAATTAATCAGCTAATGATTGGTTACGGGCCTCATGACACAACAAGCATGAAAATTTTCTTTACACGCGTCAAAACAGATAAAAACTCTTTCAACAAAGTAAATCTCTCTTTCCCGTCTCCTCAGCATAAATTTAAAAAGTCCATTCTATAGAATATTTAAAAAAATAAAAATGGATGCATATACTAAGTCTTACAAATAACAAGACTTTATTATTAATACAGATTTCATGGTAAGCTCAATCAAAAAAAGAAAAGTTTATCACACCTAAATTACCACGAATAAAAGACCTTTGGAGGGGGTTATTGGTTTCGAATTCTAAGATTGGATTTGAATTTATTTTAAGACTTTGATTTTAAGTGTTATTGGTTTTGAATTCGGATTTGGATTTTAAAATACAGGGTTATTGGTTTTGGACAATCCATAGCATAAAATTGATAAAATTATTATAGTCATATCTTTACAATTCATAGCATGCACTTTGTAGTCTATATATTTTTTACTATGGGACTTGATTGAGATTTATTAGTCTATCAATATCAATTTTAACTGCAAGTGCAGAGTTATATCGCAGTAGTACTTACGAATCGATCCACAAAGAGAGATAAATTTTAACTAGTTCTAAAAATAAGTAACAGAAAGAATTGATTTTTAAAATAAAATAAAATTGCAAATAATCTAAAAGTGCAGAATTTTAAAAACAATTAGATTTAAAAGTTGGTTGAATAAAAAGAAAGATAATTCCAGGATTTTTGAATTACTTTTCTAAATGTTGTTGGTTTATATGATTATACTTTTATTATTTTTCTTAGTTTTAATTAATGATCTATTAATTATATAAAAGTATAGAGTAAATTAATATAATTAATGTTATCCTATCAATTATATAACATCATTTAGAATTAATTAAAACCCTAGATCTAGTTCATTAAAAATGATATAAGTTTTAACCGTCGATGAATATTTGTAAGTGATCAATCTACAACTACCATGTTATAGGTTAACCTAGATCATCTTAACTACCTAGATTAAATATCTTTGATTTTTAATTATTTCTTAACTTTCATGATTAGATTTCTAAGTTGTCAATCTATAATGAACCTAATCAGTTTCTAATTGTTATCATCTATCCCCAATCTTATTCAATATGTCAACTTTCATTATAAAAATTGGTTTTTTAAGATGAAAAAACAGAAAGACACAATCTTTATATCAAAGAAAATTCATATTGAAAGCAAGAAAAGATAGTAAAATGTTTATTTTACATTTTCTCTTTATTTATGCATAACCAAAATTCACCTCTAGGGTATGAGTTGTTTGATAACGTGGTTGCATGCTTTTTAATTTTACTATCTTTCATTGCTTTTAATATGATTTTCCTTTGATATAAATGAAGTCTCTTTTTGTTTTTTCATCTTAAAAATCTAATTTTTATAATGAAATTTGACACCTTGAATAAGAATAGGAATAGATGATAACAACTAGAAATTCATCAGTTTCTTGATAGATTGACAATCTAGAAATCTAATCAGGGAAGTTAAGAGATAATTAAAAATCAAAGATATTCTAAAATTCTTTACAAATTTGTTCAATCCCTCTCCAAAAGAAAACCCTAATTTTGGAGCATGAGAGAGATAATTAAAGCCTAATATATAGAGTTTTTTATAGTACTTCGGAAGAATTGGAATAAACTCCACAAAATAACCAGAAAATACAAATAATTACTCAAAATTCCAACTTCATATCTGATAAAATTTCGGTTGTTTTCGATGTATTGGTGAAATCCGCCGAAATTTTGAGCTCTATGCATCTCTGGTTTGCTGCATCTTCTGTTGTTTTGCGATGAGATTCCCAAACTTTGTTCCAATTTTGCAAACCGTTTCTCTATTTTTCTGATTATCTCCATGAAGTACATTCCACGCAGGTGATCTTCATTTTAGCTCTCTTTAACGTCTTTTTGCGTTTAAACCCTGTTATCTGCATTTATTCATAAGAACATCTAAAGTAGGATAAAATATGAAATATAAACGATAAATGTTGTCACGCCTGCTTCCCAAATTACAGAACACGAGGAGTTGATAAGGCCAGCTATGCTCTTACGGTCAAGGAAACATCCTGCCGTAGTCATACTTCGGCTTATAGCTTTACGTGGTAATCAGTAATCAATGCACATGTAATGAGAAATGTAGTCACTAAAACAAAACAAGTACAAAAAACTAATCAGCTAGAGATCAAGGAAGTATAGCGCTGAGTCACTGATCCAGATATCCGCAATGTCCTCGAGGTACGTCAGGTCCTGGTCCAAGCTAAATTCACTTCTCACTCTGAGCATGCATACTCAGGTCGTCAGAGCGACACAATAGCAATATATATAAATACAAATGTGAACACGTGCAATAATGATGAATATGAAACAGTACGCAGGAAGTAACAACATGAGCATGAAGCAGCCAGTACAGGTAAACAGTAAAACAGGTAAACAGCATGGCGGGTATATTGAATCCGTAATCAATGCATGTCACTAACCCTATCAGTCTCTAAGTCTCACTGTCCAGGTCGCTAAACCCATCGTCGGTCCAAGTGTGAGAGTCAACCACTCGTGAGTATCCCCCACCCAAGGGTAGGACCCAAGGACAAGGGAACACGGGCCCGAGTCTCTCGCTAATAATCAGTATATCTCCAGAATCGCTGTATGTGCCGGCAATGGGACTTCCGAGATTCCGTTGAACTCATACTCAAACTACCCCCACACCCCGTGGTCTACATCAAACGCCAACCATAAACTCAAATACTGGTCGGTCCATGACAAGTCTACGCGAGAGCTGGAGACATGATCTCCATCAAGCATGTCCCGAGTGGTACCCAAGGTAAATGAACAGTGTTTGGTGTCTTACCTATGACACTAATATAAGTGCTTCATAACCGTCCCATTCCAGTTATGGTTACACTTATACACGCCCCATAGGCGTCGACAATGCAATAAATCAATAGGGTCCACTGATTGTGTACAAGTACGTGTCACTTTCAATTATTCATTCATACTTAAACACCGACGTACTTGCCACAATCAAACATTAATATCTATCACTAGGTAATGCACACGATCAGTAGGTTACCAATATAATGACATCTACATGATATGATGAGAATACAACAATTGCGATATGAATAGAATATCATCCGTCAGTGTCCTACCACTTTCATAATTTACTATAAACCATACATGCAGAATCGGGCAAAACAATGAAAAAGGGGTAAGCAATATGTTTAATTATATATCCGTAAAAATTGGTTTCACGCCAATCGGGTTTCAGGTTTGCTAGATACGGCCATTTCAATTTAAGTGTTCACTGCTGAAAATCCGGTTTCAGAATTGGAAGTCCGTTTCGTAACACATTTTAATCCCAGTTGGGATTGTAATTAGGTGACTCTATAGTTGAACAATATTTAGGGCTATCAGTTAGGTTTCCATCGCAATTGGAGGATCAGTAATATACTATCTCAACAGGGAGTTATGATCAGGTTAAGATTGACGTGTAAAATCCGTCACTGCAGAATTCAGCTAGACATGTCGACATTATAAAATGTGTTAAAAATATCAAAAAGAACAGGAATTCAGTGAAACCAGTGGAGTAAGAAATCTAACTCAATTTTTTACGTAACTATATAGGGTTCCACAGATTCTCATATTTGAACAGGAATATACAGGGATTTAAAAACAGGGGTTAACTGGGATTTCCGTTCTAGACTGCAGTCTAGAATCGTAATCCTCCGCAATTATCTCTATCATAATTTGTTAAAATTCAGTGATCAACTATAGAATACTGTAGGTTAGACAGTTAACTTTGATACGAGCCACGGAACGCTAAAATCCGATTTGTAAAAGATTTAATATGAATTTAACCATCTAGAAAATTCTAATTTCGCAATGATTGTCGGGGGTAGTATTTTGTAGGTGAAACGATATTTGTTTGTAACCAAATTTCCGTAGCATCACTATAGATAGTAAACGGGCTTAATGATCACAAGTTCTGCCATTTAAAGATAGGTTTTCACTTAAGGGTTCACATCGAATACTTGTTTATACGTATGGTGATCGAAGTTTTGGTTATGCGAAATATATAAACAATTATAGGTTTAACACTAATAGCATGTGAAGCAAGTGGAAATCACTTGCCTCGTTGACGATATCAAGGAGATGACGGATCGGTCGGACGCTGCAATGCGCGGCACAGATGTGAAAAACGGTCGTTGCGACGAAACCGGAGTTCGCGAGCCTTGGAATTGCAATAGCGTGGCCTCGAATCCTTACTTTTGATTGGCTACAGCTTGCACTGATCGACGTGGGTGGCGGTACTTGAAGGCTCCGAGTTCGCAGAAGTGAGGCCGTCGATGGTGGAGGGGTCGTCGCACAGTTCTGGGTCGTGGTCGGAGCAGGTGGAGGGAGCAAGGAATCTTGGGTACGGGCCTGGGGGTTGGTGACGAGCTACGGCGCGGGCCGGGGCCGCGATAGTCGCGACGGGGAGCTCAGCCTGACTGCAGGAATTGACCCGGGGCTGGTGCTCGGCTACTTTGGACTACCGAGGAGGTGGATGCAGCTATGGTGGCCAGTGCATGCACGATCACGTGTGAGTCTCGGTTTGGGTTCTTAGGGTTCGATTCGTCGAGGATGGGTTGCAGGGGTCGGGTAAGGGGAAGGAGGAAGGAGGAGAAGGGAGGTGGTTGTGGGTTGGTGGCCGGGGTTCGCCGTCGACGGTACTGATGGCTTGGGCGTCGGTGGTGAGGCAGGGGTGTGATGACGATGGTTCTCAATGGTGATGGAGATAGCGACTGTTGGGGTTGGGTCGAAGGAGTGAGGAACTTGGGAGCTCGGAGAGGAGAGGAAGGTGAGGAAGAAGGAGGTGGCGATGGGGATGAGGCGAGGTCGAGGTCGGTGAGGTGAAGGTGGAGGTGCGCTCGGGGGAGGAAGGGCTCGAGCTCGGGGAAGAAGGAGAGGGTGGCCGCCGGTAAGCTCGTGGGTTGGAGAAGCTTGGGGAGGGAGATGAGGGGAGAGTTTGAGAAGGGGTGACGCTGGCGAGGTGGGTTGCGGCTGGAGGCAGGGGGTGGCAGTGGCGAAAGGGTGATGGTGACAGGGAGAGAGGGGAGGCAGTGAGTGAGGGGGATTGAGAGATGTGAGACAGAGAGAGACAGAGAGAGACGTGGGGGAAAGAGGGGCGAGAGAGGTGGCGCGGCGGTCGCGGGGAGTGGGCGCGCGCAAGAAGCGGGGGTTCGGGAACGTGCGCGTCGACGTGGGGGAAAGAAAAAAGCGGGAAGGAAAAGAACGGGGGAGAGGAGGAAGGAAACGGGTCGGGTCGGGTCGGGTGAGGGGGAGGGGTTTTGGGCCGGGGTTATTGGGCCGGGCCAGAAAATAAATAAAAGAGAGTTAGAGAGGGAGTGGGCTGGGCTTGGGTTAGTTTAGGGAAAAAAAGAATTTAAAAGGGAATAGAAATAGGGTTAGGGTTATAAAAGGAAACAAAATAAAATGAAGGGATTAGGGTTTTAAAATACTTAAAATAATTATAAATATAAATAAGTAAATTTTGTAAGTGACCTTTTTATAAAAAAAATATGGATATTGACGTATAAAAAAACTGGGTATTACAAATGTTATATAAAAATGCGCACTAAATTGCATTGCCTGTTTGTTTGGATGTAAAGGGGCAAGCAAGAGTGAAAATTATTCTGACAATGAACTATAGCCGGTAGTTCTCCATTTCCAATGTCAAGAGACCACTAAGATTGTCAAGTTATTTACCATAATACCACTACAGCTAAGCAGATCTTGGAAAACGTTTTGAGAGGTTTTGGTAAGGAATTGTCAAGAAAAGAGGAAAGAGAAAGTACTAGATGGGACGGCTCTCTCTCTCTCTCTCTCTGCCGAGCGCTTTCTTTTCTTTCAAGCAACTATTTCGAGGTCAACCCTAGGGGCTGTTTGGTTGCAGGATTATGGAATTTGGATTCCAAAATAGTATGGTTGAAATTTCTGGATTTGGTAATTTGTTGTTTGATTGGTTTTGGATTCCTAGTATTGAATTTGTAGATCCTTTTAATCTTTGTTTGGTTGGTGAAAAAAAGTGGGATTTGGATTTGAGGATTTTAGAGAGAGATAGAGAGAAAGAGAGGATTGTTAAATAAATAAAGTGCATGGGCCCCATCTAAAAGTACAATGAATAGTGCCAAATCCTTGAAAATCCTTGAAAATTTTTAGGATTCCATAATCCTTAAATGAGGTGGGCCCCCCATAAAAAACAAAGGAATCCTAGAAATCCTAATTTTGCAACCAAACACAAAATTATGGAATCCTAGGATTCCACAATCCAAAATCCAAATCCAAACTCATAATCCTGCAACCAAACAGCCCCTAAGAAAAGCAATAGTTTTATTTTACTTCCAAGAATTTATATGCAACCAAACATGGGAAAAGCTAAAAAAAAATGAATTTTGCTGATTTTGTTTTCCATGACGCTTGTCAAGATATTTTCCCCGTTTCAAACATGTCCTATGTATGCGGTGCAAGATATCAACGCTCCACCACATGCAGCGCACATGGAAAAACACCAGTTATCGTATCACAAAATGTTTGGGGTTTTTGGTTTGATTTTGTCTTTTCCTATAGATCTAGATGGCAGCTAGTATCGTGATAATGTATTCGGTCTTTTGACAGATGATAATGCGTTTGGTTAGGCCAAATAGATGCATGATGCGTTCGTTATGAGTTCAATTACCATTTGCTGAGACACGTTCTTGTAGGGCTTAGCCTCTATCTACATAGTGAAATAATCAATAGCAACTCAACCTATTTAATGCAATAAATCGTGATGGTTATAACTAAAGTAGTTAGGAATCACCCACCGATCATTTTGATCCATGGGTCTACCTTACAACACCGGTTATGAGTCAAACATTTATAACCTGTTTAAAAATACCCCATATCTGGCTTGGCCGTTTAAAAGCAGCATTGGGCCGATCCAACCCTCGGGTTGCCCGCATTGATAAAATCAAATGACTTAATATAAATTTTTAGTCCCGTTTAATAAATTTTACATGTTAAAGTTACATCAAGCACACCAAACAAATCTTGGAATGCACATTCGAAGTAGTAATCATGTTTAGTATGATATTTAAACTATTTAAGTCACAAAAATTCTATATTAGATTTTTTCAAATTTATATAATATATATAAAAAGAGAATATTCTTTTATCAAGCTTGAACTTTAGTGGAAAAATAGTTATCTAGGCCTATCAAATTTCCTTACTACATTTGGATCATAGAAACGTTTTATAGGCTTAGTACATGATTTTTATCATTTTTTTATCCCTTACGGTTAGACTTATATAATGGAAAACATTAAAAAATCATTTTTGTTCTCTTATCAATTAGGTATTACCGGTAAAATATTCAAAAATTTTATTTTTTTTTGTGTTTTCTAGCATTTAAAAAAATATAGAAAATTCAAGAAAACAGAAAATTTTAACAATTTTGGAAAAATCACTATTTTAATATACTATAACATGTAAAATATTAAAATTTTGAAGAAAATAGAAAATTAGAGATTTTTAAAAATTTCACGATTTTTGTATGCAATATCATGCATGATATTGAGAAAAAAAGAAAACATAAAATTTTGAGATTATTGAATATTTTGCGATTTTCTTATGCTACAGTATGTAAAATATAAAAAAAGAAAGAAAACAGAAAATATTGGAACTTATAAAAATTTCATGATTTTTGTATGCTATATCAAACAAAAAATACTGAAAAACAGAATAACACAGAAAAATCTTGATATTTTTTGAAGATTTTACGATTTTTGTTTGCTAATAATAATATTGAAAAGTCAAATAAAACAGAAAATATTGAGATTTTTTGAAAATTTTACGATTATCGTCCGTTACAGCATGCAAAATATTGATAATTTGAAGAAAACAATAGATTTTTAGATTCCTTAAAATTTCATTATTTTCGTGTATTGTTCAGAATTTCCCAGCTATCCAAAGTACTCGGACCGGCTTTATTTATTCTGTTATGGTCTTAATGTAATCAATGACAATTTCTTCTTTACTTCATTGCCTTTTATCTTGTTGATACTAGGAAATTCTCCAAATATATGAGCAAATAAAATATTGGAAAACTTTTAAAAAAATTCTGAGATTGAATTTTCATGATTTTCGCGTGCCATGTAAAATAATGGAGAAAAAAAGAAAACAAGAATCTTTTTAGATTTCTGAAAATTTTGCAATTTTCTTTTTTCATGGCAAGCAAATTTTGAAAAACTGAATAAAACAAAATCATTGGTTTTTCTGAAAATATTGCAATTTTCATGCTCTATATAACAAGCAAAATAATATAGAAACAAAGAAAACCAAAACAATAAATTTTAATAAATTTCAATAAATTTCACGATTTTTATGTGCTACAAAATATTGTAAAATCGAAGAAACAAAAAAATTGATATTTTTGTAAGATTTAGTTATTTTTGTGTGTTACAGGAAGTAAAATATTGAAAAGCAGAAAATTTGACATTTTTTAAAATTTCGCGATTTTCATTTACTATAGAAGGAAAAATATTAAAATCCGAATAAAACGATAAGTATTAAGATTTTTGAAAATTTTACGATTTTCATGTGCTAATTATAGCACGCAAAATATTTGAAAATTTAAAGAAAACGGATTTTTTTGAATTTTTTAAAAATCATGATTTTCATATGCTGTAGCATGCAAAATATAGAAAATCTGAAAGAAACGGAAAATTTTGACGTCTTGAAGACATCGCAATTCGTGTGTTATAGCAAGTAAAATAATGAATGTATAGAAACTTTTGGGGTTTTTTTGAAAATTTATAATTTTCGCGTGATATATCTGCAAAATATTAAAAAATCGAAGAGAACTGAATTTTTTGAGATTTTTGAAAATTTCATGATTTTTGTATATTATAACTAGCAAAATATTGAAATACCGAAGGATAGAAAAAAGTTTAAGATTTTTGAAATTAGACAATTTTTATATGGGAACATGCAAAATATTGCAAATTCAAAAGAAACAAATATTTCTAGGATTTTTTAAATTATTCTATAATATGTAAAATATTTAAAAAACCGAAGTTAATGGAAACATTTGAGATTTTGAAAATTCCATGATTTTTGTGTAATACTTGATATTGAAGAAGGAAGAAAATTAAAAAATATCGAGATTTTTGAAAACACTGCGATTTTCGTGTGTTATATTTCGAAAAATATTAAAAACCGAAAGAAACAGAAAAATATCGAGATTTTTAAAAACATTGTGATTTTCGTGTGTTACACCTTGAAAAATATTGAAATTGAAGGGCAAAGAAAAAAATTATTTCTCTTATCCTATATGCTATAGCAAACAAATATTTGAAATCCCAAGAGAACAGAAATTTGTAGACTTTTTAAATTTGACCATAATTACTACAGTGTGCTGAATGTTGGAAATTTTAAGAAAACAAAATTTTTAAGGATTGTGCACATCTCATAATTCTCGTGTACTGTAAACAATCAAAATATTGAAAACTGAAGAATTTTTTTTTTTTGAGATTTCTAAAAATTTCACGATTTTCTATACTATAACAACAAACTTTTACATCGATATGATTTTTATTGATTTTAGGCTCTGTAACTGTGTATTGCGGAGCCTGTGCTAGTTAGATTGCAAAACCATCTTTAATTAAAAACATCACGAGCTACCCATTAACATGTTTATGGACGGCTTTGCCCTTTTCGTAAAACAAAAGGTTTCAAGGATGGCTCATTCATCCATACTTGGGTTATCCGCATATCCGTCTTCCATACAGGGGTCGGGTGTTGGGCCAAAATTACATATGCTTAAATCCAGGCAATTGTACTTGTATCCACTATCCAATTTACCCGCTATCTGCAAGAGCGTGTCTGCGCACGGCCTGATAGGGATGTAAGCTCTGTCCTCTAATGGTTAGCCAATAAATTACTTGTATTCATTCATCGTGATTTAAACGATTGGACGAAAGCACAAAACATGAGCATGTTTTGGATAATAAACTACTAGAATTTCATAACCTCAACAAATTTTAGCTCACCAACCGGGCTTAGCTTAGTTAGTACCAATCTTCTCTTGAGAGGTCGCATGTTCGACCCAGGAAAAAAAAAAATCAAATCAAATTTAGAGCTCCATGGTCACAAAAACACAAAAGGAAAAAGAAAAAGAAAAGTAAGCCTCTGCTTCATTGCTCAGTTTATTACATATGCCCCAATAACACAAAACCACACCATTCATATTAACCATAACCAAACTTTTGTGTAATTTTCTTTTTGTGTGTGTCTATTGCATTACATGGGGGATTGAGCTGGAGGAGATGCCACAGACGACTCTGGCCCTGCAGCAGCAAACACCACACTAGAGGCCGGTCCGGCGGCGGCGGCCAGCGCCACACCAGAGCTACGGATCTCAGCCATGGCACGTCGCGGATTCGCTCGTTGAGCTTCGCATAATTTTGGAAGGAATACCCCTATATAAAAGGACAAAAGGAAAACAAGTTTTATCGGAATCAGAATCATACATAGACCAAAGGTGTATTTCGTGTGTGGGGTTTGGGGGATTAGACCTGATGTTTTTTCTGTAACCTGATGCAAGTGGGGTTTAAGTTTTAGAGTTCTTGCTGGGAGACAAAAAAAAGGCTTTACAACTATGCAATAGGGACACCCGGGGACGTAAAGTTCTTTGAGTGAAAGAAACGTGCTTTTGAAAGCGCAGCGGGATTTTTAATATTATTTTTGGGATTAAGGGTTGTTTAATGATTTTCGAAAAGTATTTTCCCGCATATTGTTTTGAGTTATAAGGCTGAATATGAAACACTTTTGTTCTTTCTTAAGTACTTGTTAATTTTTTTTTTTTTTTATATAATTGTGATTTTCTTGTAATAATTTTCTCATTAAAAGAAGAAGTTTTTAATTTAAACAAGACTCGTTGGCACCAGGGGTACAATAGTCAGACCCTCGTAAAGAACTATGTTATATTGGCTCTATGTAGGTAATTAGCTACCGCAAATTAGGAAAATGGTGGGTGGCTGCTATGGGCTAAATAATAGCATGGGTGCTTTCGAGCAATTTTAGCCACACATCCAACGTGCAAAGTATGTAGGATACACCAATACCAAAAGGCTTATGTTTCACTCAAATCTCGACAATTCATTTTTATCTTGGATGAATCTGAACCGCTGGATCTAACAGCATGGGTGCTATTATGCCTCCAATAGCAGCCACTTCGGATCCGGAAAATTAGGGCTAAAGTGGAGTAGGGGTAGGCCTCTTGGAGTTTTAAGTTTGTGGGGCCCATCCCCACGGGCGGTGAGTGCGCCAGCAAATTACTAACCCGTTTAAATTCTCATATATACCTCGATAAGCAACTATTCAATAGATTTACCTTCCCCAGCAGCAAGATTGAAGTAGAGATCGACAATATTAGGACATCCTGAGGAGCATTGGGTAGAGCACAACTTCTCCGTAAAGCGAGACTCCAGCAGTGAATCTGAAGATATCCCGAGTGAATTTCGATCAACCCCGCAAGCTTCAATGCACTCGTTGGTCTCGATCCAATTTTTTAGCCCATTCGTCTCGATTTCTGACGTGCAGCACACGTGCTTCTCATGCCCTCCCCTCTGCATGCGCTTTTCTAGAACGCAACGCATGCCTGATGAGGACACAGCATACGCACATGAGGTCTGGTTGAGCCGTTCGCACACAATTTCTCCTGAAGATGTAAGAAGAGTGGAAATATGTTTATTTTATTTATTTATTTTTTTAATGAAAATCGAGATTCCAATTTTAATTGCAATCTGACAAGTGGCACACAAGTCTCTTATTGTTTCTATGCATAACGGATAAAAAAAAAATACATAAGTGATTGGTAAGTACTTCCTTTGTTATCTCTTTCTCTCGCCCGCTTAACTAAATCGTTACTCTCTTTCACATATACAATTATGCATCACATGTGTGCTTAAAAGAGCGGTTAATAATAGCGGCATTAAAACATAGTTTGTAAACAGCCAAAAAGAGAAGGAACGGTCGGTAGAGCATGAGAATTGCGATCCGGAGACCACAAGTTCGAGCAAGGTTTCGGAATCTTACCAAGAGAAACAGATGCATGAAAGACTAGAGCAAGTGCTAAGGAAACCAAGGCTTTGGAGTAGGATGAAGCTGCCATTTTTAAAAAATGGGATGTGAATGAATACAAGCTATGCAATGGTTTGTTGATTAAGAGTCATTGGGAGGGGAATTTATAGACTTTGAGTGAGGAAACTTGAGGAAGACTTGGAAGCATTTTTTGCTTCATTTTCCACAACACCGAGCCATCCTTTTCGTACTTTAAACTCGTTCAATTGCCCGTCATCAACGGTTTGAAGTTGCGATCAAAGTTAATTCCAAGCATAATGGATGCCAATTCCTTGGTCTAAGGCAATGAATGGTCAAATTTGTTGACATCTTGTTATTATGCTGGTGACAAATCAACGGCAAGACTCCGGGCTTTTTCGAGCTCAATCAATCAATTATGAGATGTTGAAAAGATTACTACATTCGTTTGGGTGAGGAGGGGAAAGCTAATTTATTCGCCTGCGAGAAATTATTACCGGACCGTATAATACACCTGAAGAGAGAAAGAAAAAGAAAATTCCGGCACCCTTCTGGCAGCTTGATGGGACCCATGTTTAGTCATGTCATGTGAATGATGACAAAACTAATTTTTTATTTTTGCCACTGCCCTGCAACCCTTAACCTATCCACACAGCATACCAACGCACACATCACACAACACACACAACACACACCCGGGAGACCCGACTTTGCCATGAAAAAAGTTAATTTGCCCTAACTTTCCTATTTATGGTTAAAAATAAAAACAGTACTGTAATTTTCATAGAAACACGCCGTTAAAGCTAATTGGATAGTGACAAAACTCTACGACTACATGTCTGTCCTAAAATTACAATGCCATTCTTACTTTCACACATTCCACACATTAAAGGAAGGTTAAGTTTTGTTTTTCCACACCGCATAACTGTGCTTTCAGTCACTGAATTTCCATGATGCCTAGATTCATGTTCAGAAGATAAGCATATTGTTGGATTATCCCTACAAACCAACCAATGTACTAACCCACAAACCCCAGGGGCATTCATTAATAAACAAAAACGTCGGGGGCTCACATTTTGTAGCACTACTACATATATTCCTACAAAAATGCAAGAGAGCAGCAAACACATTTAGGATCGGTTCACCATGAATTTATAATCAAACCATACTTAAAGATGTGTGAGCAGCGTGGAACCATATGGAACCACCATTGTAATTAAAACAAAGAATTAAAAGGCATGATCCACCATTTATTCCCTTTTTAATTAAGAAAAACCTAAAAAACCGAGCAGAACTCATACCTTAAGAAATTTTTTTATAAAAAGAAAGGATGTGACCCACCCCTTTCTTCCATACTGCCATGGGGAGCATAGCTTTTCCCACCGGCCGCCATAAGCGGCGGGAACCGCCAAAGCGTTGAGCGGCCTAGGCCGCTCAATGCTGGGGCGCTATTCCCCCGAACAAGGCCTTACTCAGTGGAACAAGCCTACAATACCAAAAATAAACGCGGATCGTTATTCCTCCAAAATGAGAACAACAAACCAAGGAAATTGTTGCCAAAGTTACAGGACCAGCTATCATATCAACAAAACACAGCTACACCAGTTACTTCGACGCCTCATATGTTCAGCTCCAAAACACAGATAAAACAGTAAATGAAGAAAAATCGATTATGATACTCGTTACTAAATATGCATGCTAATAAAAGTTGAAAGAATTTGCTGGATGGCATAATTAACAAAGATTATGAAAAGAAAATAATATATCAGCATACAAGTGCTGCACAAAAGTATAAAGACAAAATATCAGCAACTTGGTGAGACTACATGGAAAACTGGTTGCGAATAAAATAAGCAGCAGGCTATATATAAATGGTAGACATGTCCATACAGAAAGGCTGAATGTCTAATATTTACTGCCGAGGAAGTTGCCCCGAAAAATAAAAGAAGAAAAAGAAAGTTATTGATCATGTTTCAAGTAGAAGATTACACCATGAAGATGAAAGGAGAATGAAATAATCTTATTGATCATTTAAACAATAACAAAAATGACATTTAAATGAATGAACAAAATGAATGGGGAAAAAAGAAAAATATATATTATATGAGTTAATTAATTCAATTGTGGAAAATGCAAAAATTGGGAGAGGCTCTCAAACTTGCTTTGTTTTCTAACTGTTCTTTTGAGAGGCCTTTTGTTTTCTCTCCATAAATGACCGATTTCACCATAACACTTAAGGATGCTGCTTAAATCAACAGAACTCTCCTCCATTTTCTGCTGCAAACTACATATAGCTTTCTTCGTCCGTCTTCTGTTTGATTCACTGTGGGAAGCTGGGGGTGTATGTGGTTCTTCGTCAGTACTTGATCTGCAAAAGTGAAAAGGAGGGGAGAAATAATTTATTTGCCTTCTGAACATTAATGTAAGGTAAAATCATTATGTAGTGGATTTAAATAAAGGAAAAGGCAATTTGATTGAGATTCTAAATATAAGCATCTCAACTACTTTGGTCTTCATGATTTATAATGAATTGGTTATAGATAACCAACAGTTGTGTTGAGGGAATTTTTATTTTATCCTTGTTCTAATTTCAACATTACAGATGAACTGAAATCAAGCTTTATGATCTCACCTCTCTTCATGACAAATAGAAATAGGAAGAGTGATGAATTCTCCATTTGACGGATTGCAAGCAGGACAAAAGAATTTCTTTGGAGGGGGTTCATGCAAATTGATGCACTCAAAGTGATACCACTCATCACACTGATCACAAGCAATCATAGCTCTCTGATCATACGGTTTTCGGCAAATGCAATAAAGTACACTTCGATCTCTTATCAACTGCATTGTACAACATATATGAGTTTGGATAACCAAAATGCAGCACAATACAGTTAGTTAGAATTTAGAGGCAAGTTCACCTTCATTTCCTTGTCAAAATGAACAGGCAAAGATTCACCCTCACTTATAAGTTTAAATACCTTGCTCAACTCAAGTTTCCCTGAATCTGATGCGACCTGCATCAAGAAAATAAATCGTTAAAAATCAACCATGCACCTCAGAAAATGCACCTTAGAATCAGAGGACTGGAGAAAACATCTCACCTTCTTGGCAGTATCTACCCACTTCAAACTGATCTGCTTTACTTCCATGATTTCCTGCATGAAATGATCTGTCGATGGTATTCCAATGGCCAAACCCTGAAGCACCAGCATCCAATTCAAATTTTACAAGTTACGCACCAATACTGTAGAACTTGCGTATCACTATATTATTAACCTCGAGTTAATAAATAACATATTAGAAGGTTGATGGATATCTGCAGATGCAGAAATAGCAACAATACCATAAGCTGATACATATGCAGAGTTTATAGCAATAGCACCGACAAGGTTATACTGCCATTGCATGATTGACAAAACAACAGAGTAAAGCAGTAGCACAAATCTGTACGTCCACTAATACAGTTAAGTCTCGTAATTAACTCCCAACACATTCCAATTATAAGCTCCTATGCCACTTCAAGTCTTTCTAAAAGCTTCATGTCATCTGAAGCAACACATCAGATTTAGATCCTTTCTGCACTGTGCCTAATACCATTTAATTGCCACCTCACTCAATTCATCTACAATGATATGGACAGCACAAGTGTTCTCCGACAAATTAGTGAGATCTTTGGCAAGCTGAAATAAACATCAGCCTGAAGATAGGACAAGAGAAAAACTTAAGATTGTTTGAATCAACTGCAAGAAATCTTGACTTCTTGACACAGTTGCACTGGATAGATTAGTTATAAATTAACCATGGTAAAGCAGAAATTTATTGATTAAGGTTATAGCCCATGTCAACCGTCTTCCTTACATAGAAAAGGTTAATGACCAGGAAGCCACTTGAACAAAGTTTTCTTTCAGAAACAGTTGATAAAACACCAAAATTACAGATAGATAAGTATGGCATGGAATTCAACTCGCAGGCTACATCATTATGTGCAACTAATTATAACGATCACTGCTAGTTCTTTTACCTCCTTCAAAGTACGCTGAATATGTGGGATAGAAGGCTTCTTCGATCCCTTCAATAACTTCTTGACTCTGACCTTCCATGAATTTTGATAAATAGCCGACTCCAGATTACATCCATCTTCACTATCATACACCCCAGATACAGAAACAGCCTGTTATGTACACCAGATTGCAGTTAGAAAATGTCATAAAGAGAAAAACAAAAATATTATGGTTTGTATGGCATTAGTATAAATAATTAAAGGAAAAATGGTTTATCCAAGAAACCATAGGCATGCAATGTGATACACTTAAAAAAATTACCTTCAATGCACGCTGAAGACTTTCTGAGACAACGCTCAGATCTTTGTCATGGTGACTAAGAGAATAATTCACTATTTCAGTCAAGTACGATTTGCATTCCAAAGCAAGTTTTACAATATCTTGCACGGAAGCTACTACTTGAACCCTATTAAGAAAATAACTTGTACAATCGTCATCTCAGATATAAGATAAATGCATATAAACTGAAGAAAAAAACAATAAGCCGCTACATATTTGATGCAATATCCATTGCAAAGGTGAACTAGAATACTCTAAAATATACCAAAATTTTGAAGTACTTAGGTTTGATCAAATCAACTTGGATAAAAATGGACTGGTATAGTATAAATTTTAGATAATATTTGGAAAACGATTTTCTTGGGCTAAATTTCATTAAACCCCGCTAAGGTTTAAGGTACATCACAAAACAACCCCCCTTCCTTTCAAAGTGCTATACGGTGACCCCTTATATTTTTAAAATTTGTGAAACATCTAAATCTTAAAATAAACCTTAAAAATGACCAAATTACCCTAAAGCTTTATATACAAATGAAAACCCAATTGATTTTTCCTTTTGATAATCTTGGTTTTATCATCAAATGTAAAAACCAAACTCATGGAAAAATAAAGGAGAAAAGAGAAAGTGAAGGAGTGAAAGATCTCATTAAACAATAAATGTAAGTAAATCCATTCTTTAGTGATTAAACTATTTTTTCTTTTTTAAGGGCAAGATGGTCATTTTCTATAATATGAAAGGTCTAGTGTTGAAAAATAAAAAACTTTGGGCGGTGCTTTGTAGCATTTTGAAACATAGAGAGGTTATTTGATATATCCTTTAAATCAGTCATTTGTGATAACTTACAACCCAAGTGGTTTAAGTGATTGATGCAAGGACATCTGTATTATTTGGCGCAGAGTTCAAGTCTTGCTTCTGCTCTATACTGTCCAAAACTTGCTTTCTAGAATTTTTTAAACATTAATTTAAATCATAAAATTTTAACAAATTCTCCCTCCCTGAACCTAACATGGGTTGGTTTCGGTAAGGAATAGAACTGGTGCAAACCCGGTTCCGCCCTACGGCCCTAGCATTAAAATGATAATATTAATTGAGTTACGATCTGGTCTTCCCCTCATAACCAAAACCTTTCTCTCGACCAAATTGTTATCTATTACATTCTCAGTATCAACGCGTTAACCACTAAACTGAATCAGAAAGAAAATACTGATACACGGGACATGGAATTTCATTAGATTTTAATCTATCAGATATAGTTTACTCTGCCACTGGGGATCTGATAACGAAAAAAGAACTTAATCTGATTATGTACCGCCAACCTTTTGTGCACATATATGTGTTATATATGTGCTATTAACCTTATGCTAATTTCTTATTTTTCCAGTTTCTTTGATTATTATGAGTTCTCTGTTATTACAGCTTAAGTTTGATTCAATCTATTGTGCACTATACAAAATACCACATCTAGCAAACCCAAGTATGCATGTGATTCATTTTTCATCTGCTCACAGCCTCGCACTCAAAAACATAATGAAGCTCCTTAGGGAGGCCCTCAAAGAATTTTCCTGGATTTTGTTCTACAATCAACCATAGCGCCACATATTTCCTTGCACTTAAGCTTAGGATAGAATCCGACTAAACCAAAAATTAGTCATGCCGGCCGATATATAGGCCAACATAACGTATCGGTACCCCTCGCGATATGCGAAAGCTGATATATATATTTTCTGAGATCTCGGCCCATATAGCAATATTGGCTGCATATGGTATAACACCTGTCTGGTACAATTATTGTCGATATACGCTATTTAGAACCTTGTTGTCTAGTTTGCAAAAATGCGGTGAAAGGAAAAAAGGGAGAGGCAGAAAGAAAATCCCAAATTGGCTATATGTAGCCTATGAAAATACAAGTGAGGACTTATCAACTAAAAGTATGATGCAAAGAGATCGGAAGGAACTCAAGTGCACTAGACATTTTTACATGACAGCTCAGATGAGGATGGGGTGAACAAAAGTTTATATGAGTTTGTCTATTTAAGCATTGGTGCTCCAATGAGGAGTTGCACTTGTGTCATAGACATGACGGATAATGGCGGATACATGACAGATACTCATTCCACATATCCTATTATCTGTTATGTATTTCAAGAAACTAAATTGCTATTTAAATGATGGGATTCTTGAATAATTTGATTTTCCGATGCTTTTATTCTAGATTTCTTCCATAAATACATACATAATGCAATCTAATTGATTCCGCATTGTAGATGACTATGTAAGCATGTTTCAACTTTTTAATTGGATGTTGATTGAATAACAAGCTTAAGCTACTTTTGCGAACATAGTGAACTAGTGCATCTCTTGTTATTAGTTTATATATTTATTCGTGGCTTAATTCCAAAAAAAACCCAAACCTTTTAGCTAAAATACGAGAAACCAACAAAAAGTTTTAAAATACACAAGAAACTACCACAGAATTTGTAAAATACTCAAGAAACTACCACAAAAACTTTCAAAAATTATGAGAAACCCCCAAAATTCAGGTGACATGTCCGCAATAAATAACACAAAACTGCATACCATTGGGGTTTCTTATAATTTTGAAACTATTTGGGGGGGGGGGGGGTTCCTTGTATTTTAGCTAAAAGATTTTTTTTTAGAATTAAGCCTTTATTTGTTGTTGTATGCTTTGAACCTTCGTTATTTATTGTTAAAAATAAGTAATGGATGATATTATTCTTTCAACGAATCCCCTGTAGTGCCAAATCTTAGCATTCTAATGCATCCCAATGTCCATAATATAGCATATTGTGGCAAGGTTTCCATATGCATATAAGCGTGCAACTTTGGTGACAATTTGAAAGAAGATGATTACAGGGAGATGAGAAGAGAAATAATGCTGGGGCAATAAATATAGAATACAAACAACCTGACTAATGGTTCAGACACATGCAGATAATTACTAGCAACTCATACTACAAACATAAAGTAACACTGCCTAGCCATCATGTATTGCAGATAAACTGATATTAATAATTTCACTTTAAAAAATGAACCAGTAGTAATATGAAAGCAGAAAAACGCATCAAAAAATTTCGTCAATTCTTATTACCCTTCACATAAGCCTTTTGCAATGGATAGAAGTTCATTGAATGAATCAATTTCAGGGCGATCCCCTTTGCAAATCTGAAACATATAATTCACATATCAGACACGACAAAGGCGCCAATTGAAACAAATCCAAAACTATATAAAATTAAATTTACCAGTGCATTCCCTGCAGGTCCCATAACCGCTCCAGTTTCCATACAAAGGCAAAATGGACATGCATATTCATTTGGCATGCCAGCAGCAGCAAGCGGTGGCCCCATGCATGAAAAGTGATACCTGTGCCATCAAAAAATAAGTTATCATTAACATTAGAAATTCTTTTAAGTCATAGAATACTGTGTAAACAGTGACGAGCAGTTGAGCTCTGAAATCTCAAAAAATGACTTCAACAAAGTATTTGGTGGGAGTAGGAACCTATTCTGTCTCTAACAAGAAAGCCTAAAGCTTCTGCTTCGTGTATTACATACTAACCTCATGTTCTTGCAATACTATGTAACAACAGCAAATATCTACACTCCTTGCAGCAGATAGTACATATAACCACTTATTTATTTTCTTAAAAACCAGTTGTTTATTGTTTAACTTTGCTTTATTTTGTGTTACTAATTCCCTAATTGTTTGATCCAAATGATAAAGAACTGATAATATCATAGAAGGCAGGGAATAACAAACATCAAGCACCCTTACCGGTCCTCACAAGTCAAACACATGTATGCATCACCATCAGAATCATTTGGGCAACATACACAGAATGCTCTTTTAGAGCAGCTTGAACCACGATAGATAGACGAAGCTTTATCCAAAGTACCTTTGATCTGAGTACAAATGAAAATGATGTTTCAGTACATGTTAGGAAATATCATGCTTAAAAACGACTACAGTGTTGGGAATAGAAAGACATCACACTTTTGCAAGCTCAGTGCCCAAAGAACCAAGGTCGCCAACTAAAGGCTCCACTAAATTGTGGCACTGAAGCACCCATTTATCAACCATTTCAACTTCATAAGCAACTTTATCTAATTCTGGACAATCATAAGCATCAGACTGCCCAAGATCCTGCAACAGTGGAATCCATGATTATACGCCAATAGAGGAAGAAATATTTCTAAAAGGCAAAGATAAAGTTTATTCAGAGTAAATAGTAAGACTAACTATGATTATGTAGTATACTTTCTGGATTGTAGGATACTGAAGTACTGAAATAATTCTCAGAATACATCAGAGTATTTGATGGACTATTGAGCATCAGAAAGAACTTTTTGAAGTAACCATTTTATCTGAGTTTTATTAAGGAATTTAAGCATAGAATTCTTTCTCATAAGACAAGTTGCTAAGATCACTAGAGAACTGAAAGAAACCAAGGTTAGGGTTACAGAAATTTTCTGTTATTTAAAATATTAAATGAAAACCAGATCAAAATAAAAGGTCAAATTGCAGGACATCCCATCACTTTTGCCTCATTAGCAGGAAACTGCCCTCGTTTAGAACTTGCACTTTGCCCCTATCTTGCCATCTGTTAACTTCTTGTGTCATTTTCTATGCCTAAAATACCCCTCATCAAAAGTATCAATTACGAATTGTTAATGAAAACAATGGCAGAAAATGATGTATGTTCAGGGGTATTTTAGGATTAAGTAATATAGAAGGAAATAATAACATTGTTAAAATCGATGCAGTTTAAAGTGCAGATAATTAAAAGAGTGTTTTCAAGAGTGTCTTCCAGCTATTTGAACAAACATGAGGGGATTTAATTTAATGACAAGCCAAATGATATATCATACATGTGCCGATGTATCTATTATATTACTACTAAAAATGAATACATTAAACTATCCGACTCTCCTTATCATCAACCACCTATGTATATACTTCTAAATATATTCAATGGAAGGAAAAAAATTCAAATCTTACTAAATTAAACAATGTTTATTATCATACATCAATGCTGCCCAGTCCAATCATTTCCAAAGGTGCGCCATAATCAATTAAAACAGTATTAAAATTCTATTGCATATAAATAATGAAATTTAATTACTCGCTATTAGTCAACCATTATTTCTGGCAATCTCCTTGCTCCACTTTGCCAGGCCATCTCTCTAACCCATTGAACTTGACTCAAAGGTTCGGTAAATTCGCAACTAGGGTGAGTTGATTCTCGAGAAAATATAAACTTAAATAATATTTGGGTTTAAGCACAATAATATGCTAAACTATTATTGATTATCAAAACAAAATATAGTAATCCCATTAATTAGCAAAATTAATCATTTAGAAAAGTCAGGAAGAGACAGAGTGGAGTAATTATGAAGAGACAAATGGAGCATTTCTGTTTTGATAAGACGAACTTTAGAAGGTAAAAAAGAGGTTTAAGAGTAATTCTTATGTCATATATCTAATAACTACTTGGATGTGATCCGCATACTTTACCTAGTTTATCTAACTGGATCGACAATGTAATGATCCAAACACCCAATTAATTGATTATGATTCAATGAGTTATACAACTAGATTACTTAGTGACCTGATTCAGAGAGTCAATACCCACGAGTTTTCTGATTCCACTACCACCGCGTGGTCGAGAGAGCTGACTCCGATCCCAAAAGTAACCATTTGATATCGGTATCGATACCGAGATGTTGAAATCTTGATTGAAACTCCATACAGAAACACTCATGGATTTAAAGTATATTTAAGTTTAAGTTATCCAATGATAATTTATTATCAGATTTAAGGCTTAATTATTGCAAATCTTTACATTTGCTATAACGAAACTGACACCATCGTATTTATATTGTATGCTTCGGATTTTCAATCTGAAATTTACTGCCTACTTATAGCATTTTCTATTGCAAAAGGTTTATAGGTTGGAGGGTGGTCTAATATATGAAGCATGGATACTTGTATATGCCTTACGAATCATCCTCGATTGCGTATCGGAATCCAAAACTCTCGGATTCGCTTCGACTTGTAAACATCCTACCAACCTCTCTCGAATCTGCACATCCATTCTTTCTCTCGAAAACTAAGGCATTCCAAAGTTTGAAAGTGTATTGAATATCTAACATAATACCATTATTTAATTATATATTACTATAAATTGATATGTATACCTTAATATATATTCATATTTAGTTAATTTAAAATCGATATAAGAACGTATCACGTATCCTAGGTTTTTGGAAAATTGCGAATCCGTGAATCCGTATCGTATCGCGTATCCGAACTCATGCTACATAGGATCGAATAAAGCTTAGTTGACAACATATATTGATGGTTTCTGGAATAAGAGATTAGTTTGAGACAGGGTCGAAGCCAAAGGGGGCGGATTAGGGCCCGGGCCCTGGCAAAAATTTCGAAACGGTATTAGATACCGATATGTAGTACAGTGATAAACAAAAGTATATAGCAATTTTTAATCAATTCTTAACAAAAACTTATGTGAATCTCATGGAGAGGCTTGGAGATTTCGCCATAAAGTGCAGGGTTCGAATCTTGTTAAAATCTTTTTCCACATATTGCAATGGAAATTCTCATAGGACCCTTATAAATTTCTTTGGAAAATGGTGTACAAACTATTCATTTATTTATAAATTTTGCTTTTCTAAACTAATTTGTACGTAACTTTGAAACTCAAATCGTTATTATTAATAGAATCATAGTTAAATTCAAGTATAAACAATTTGTTATCTTTTCAAATTCTTACATTAGTAGAAAATGATAAATGGATATATCAATCAAGTAATATTATGATATCTAAAAATAAATTATAAATTATTGAACCTTTTGTTACAGCTGGAAAAATATAGTTAGGATTTGAGAGAAGCTATTAACTATGGTTGTTCTTCATTTTCATTTTAGATTAAGATTTTGATCAACTTGCTAAATTTTTTCGCTAATACCGAAGGGTCCAGTAATGTAGTAACATGAAAAATTTAGGCCGCTTATATATAAGTAATTAGTAATATTTTTATTTAAGGGCTTTTATGTATTTGAAATATAGGTTTTATATTGGCCTCAGCTATTAATTCCTGGCTCTGCTCCTGGTTCGAATCATGATTTTAGAACTTGCTATCTATTTCGGTACTCTTAAGATCAAGGTTCAAGAACTCAGTATCGGTATCAGTTCCTCAAAATTTGGTTAGTATCGTTGGATTTCGCTCGGTTTCGTTAGTTTTGATCCAAGTTTCGGTTTCAATTGATATTCATGTGGTGTATACTTGTATATTAATACATACATATATGTATATAAATATATATAGGGTTTGAAACTTAAAAGATGGTATTGAAGGGATGACTATTTAGCAAGATATATAAAAGAAAATGGCATGTAATTTGAAAATTATAATTGATATTTCTTTTTTTCTATTTTCTTTTTTTTAAAAATATTTTTCTTAATATCGGCAGATATTGGTCAATTTTGGCCATTAGCGCCCGATACATGAGCAATACTGAGTTTTGAAGCTGGCTTTGGACCGGCTCAAACCGAAACCGATATGATACGACCGAAACCCAAAAGTTTCAGCCGAAACCTTGAACTTTCTTAAGATTGCTAGATTTCGGTATGTTTAGGTAAGATTCGTTAGTTTCAGTTCAAGTATCGATTTCAGTTTTGATTATACGTGTATTCTTCTTTTTTTAGCATGAACTACTAGATACCAAGTTGAGTTAATCTTATCAGGAATTAAAATTATATTTTAAAACACATTATGAGGAGTCAATACCAATTTTATATTTAAAAAGATGAGGCGTGTAGCAAGCAATGATACCAAGTACATTTGTTCTTTGTAGTTCATAAATATATGGTTATACTTTTCTCTGAAAAAGACATGCCATGTGGGCTCAAATGGACTTGTCTCATCATTTTGATCCCCTCCACCATTTTTTAATCTTTAAGACATTTTTTCTCTTTGACTTTCATTTTTGAATAAAGAAAACAAAGACAATCCAGAGAAGCTGGAGCATGACTGCAGCAAGCCGGCATAGGTACTTTATGATGCCATCTCTCTTCCTACAATTTCCTCTTCTTTCTACATGTTTAATTTGTTTATTCTTTCGTTTTTACAAGCTTGAGCTCTAGAACATAGCTTTTAGATATTCAAAACCAAAATAAAACTTGTATTGGTCTAAATCGCCTCAAATCGGTCGAAATTTTGGTCGATTGCAGCCAGTACAACTTAGTTTCGTCCAATATTATCTCGCAGCTCCCAAAGCCGAGTTTATAAAAAGATTTCGGACCGTCCTGCTCCAAGAGTATTTCACACGGCCAAAACTTGGTTGTTTCGACGGAGTTCTCGAATTTTTTTTTGAGACTTCTAGTAGCCAAACTCAAACAAAAAGGCCTTCTAGATGTGATTCATCTTATGCAAGTAATTTCTATTATATGGGCTTTTAAGGTTTTTCGATAGTTTTGTTACTAAATATTTTATGATTTTAATATAGATTTAGCTGCGGCCAGCCAGCCAGAAAAGGGGATGAATTCCATCCCTATAATCTCAACATAACCCACCTCCCTATATTTACCCTGTTTGAGGCTTTTCGATTGCTTCGAGAGCATCTAATTAGCTACATTTTATAAGAAAATGGTCAAGAAAAAACGCTACGTGGGAAACAAGATAGTGAAGGTTAATAAATTTTTATTTTGCATCAAGTTTTGAATAATCATGGGACACTGTGGGCAAGAATTTGGTTGAGCATTAATAGTTTTCTATAATAGTTTGAAAATCAAAGATATATAATACTTAAGAGAGAGTAAAACAGACTAATTCAAAAAGATTGTACGATAAAGATTGAAAATAAATTAGACTGAATTTTTGAGTGATTTTGACTTACATAATGACTTTTAATTACAACTATACGAGTCTGCAATCATCCAAAACTGATAATGTTAGTTTCGTTGTTATTTGATTCCGAAAAATTATCAATAACTATATATAATGTTTGATATTAATTATATACCGAGACCTACTATTTACTTTTCATGAATGATATTTATCACCTTGGGATTTATCTAAATTTAAGAACCAGGATATAATAACTTTTAATAATTTATGTCAAATAATTTATTATATTTTAATCAATTACGCATCTAAATCGATAGGAAAAATAACAAAGCAAATGAAAGACTATCTCATTCATTTGATTAACGTGACTTATGATGAATAAAAATAAACGTGAATCAATGAGATTCCTTTTTTCACACGAATATGATCAAAGTAGTATATGCACTGAATTTCGCTACCGAAACCTTGCAAAAAGTGAAGATTAAAAATCGCATATGCAAGTCTATGATTTGTGAGAACATTTTTAACCTTCAATAATATATAGGGTGGGTTTGAAATCACGGTGTGGTATCAACCACATACAATGTTTTGCAAATGCTCTCTATTAAGGTTCAAAAAAAGGGATATCCGGTCGGATATCCGGATTTGTTCACCAACCAAACGAAAAACCCATTATCTGGTCCAATATCTACAAACCAAATATCCATAGAATAAACTGGTTATTCGGCCAAAAAACGGTTAACCGATCGTATTAGTTTGTGGATGTTTGATTGTTTGTTTCATTTCAAATCAATTTAGTTATATATCTATATACAAGTAAATCATAATTTACATCGGTTCCACCAAGCGTTTGTGAAAATATGTCATTGGACATATACAACAACTGAGCCTTTATTTCATTGAACATATAATTATATATTTATATGTATACTATATATTATATTTATATTTTATATTTATATTAAAATATTGATGGCAAAATAATCCGGAAACCGAAGACACCGAATAATCCGGTTATCCTTTATCTGTCAGCCGATCGACCGAATACCGAATACTTATTTTATAACCTTGTATGTACATATTATTTGATACCAATTAACACTAAAATTTGTAATGAATATGATCATTAGTTTGCTATGGAAAATCATGGTAAATTACCATTTTGTTAATGCGTCTAAGTGGCAAATTAGACATTCACATACACATAAAGAGCTCAAAATCACATTCTTAATTGAAAGATGTATTTTGAACAAGTAAATTTGTCCAACTTATCCGCTCATCAAAATTCCAAATTAACCATTCGTTCTAGAATTTGAATAAATTAAGGATGATTATATGCATTAAATATTCATTGAGAACTGAAGTACGGGTCAATGGTAAAATGGCGGGATTGGGTTGTGGGCGATAGCCATTATTATTAAAAATAAAACTTACATGTTTTTCCTAAAGAGGTATTAGTGGAAAGGTATTTTAAAAACATAACGTAAAAATATAAATGTTTTCAAAGTTTAGTGTCAGTGAGAAATGACTTTAAATTGTAATTTTAAAGTTTGATGTTAGTGGGAGAGAATTTAATATTGGAACTTTAAAGTCTGGTGTTAGTAGAAAGCACTTTTCTCTAACCTAATAGTCCAACCTAAATCTCTCTTTTTCACCTTTCTCTCTCCTACACTCTCTATATTTATAAGAGTGATAGCGGTATTAATCGTTTGGCAAGAAATTGAGCAAGATATTTGCTTAGGGCCCCTATTCTTTTTATTATATATAATGAGAGAGAATCTGATAAATTTGTAATTGCATGAGTTAATTATCATTTCACAGGATTTTTCGCAAGATAAGTTTAACAGGGAAACCTTTCCTCTAATAAAAAAAACATGTTTAAGGCTATTTTTGTATGCTTCTAAATGTACAACAGAAGAATCAAATCAATAGGTGTATATTTTATAACATGAAGCCTTTGAAAAAAAAAGGCACATGTAGGCAATTGTGTTTTCAAATTGCAAAAATCAATTGGAGGTGGCTGTACATTCTAGAAGTGCATTAATGCCAAAAATAGCAAGTGGAAAGGCGATGATGCACGTATTTTTACAATCTTATAGTTATGTGCAACTTTATTATCGCCGAAAAATTATTTGCTTGGGACCTAGGGTGAATACGAAAAGCATATATTTTCCCAAAATGTATAAAGTAAGGAACCCCCACGCCCACTCACACAAACAAACAAATCATACCTTTAGCTTCATTAAAGAAATCCATGATCGTTCGCTATAGTGGCTAAAGAATGAATGCACTTGTTCTATCCAGGTCCTGCAATTAGATAGATCGAGACAAATAAGTCATAACAAAAACACTTGCATTGCTCTTAATCAATATATTAACTTGCAACAAATGAGGAATGCGTGTCAGTAAATTGTGGGGCTAAAGTTAGTTCCTAAATACTTAACAAATATTATTTATTATAGCGATCAGGCAAGATATTTTTTCTTCCAAGAAACTAATATATACTACATTTCTTAGGCAAAACTAGCAATGCAATTTTTCAATCTATCAGAACACAGCAAAACAAGTAGACCAGGAGGCTGGTGCCAGCTGTTTTTGTATTGTGTAAGAGACTGGTTCAGTAATGTTACCAAACAATTCAATAATAATAAGGAAAAAAAACAAAAGCAGGCCCATTATCTACCACAACTGAGAATTTTAAGGAGGCTAAATTGCACAAAGGTACCTATGAACTTCCACTTTTTTTGTGTTTGATACTACGAACTTCAATAATTAAAGATATCTACCATGAACTACCACTTCCGGTTGCAACTTAATACCATTTTACTGGTAAAAATATGAAAGTTCTATAGTGTACCCATGGTATCTATTTGCAATTATTAAAGTTCACGGAATCAATCGCAAAAGACATGAAAAATTCATGGGTACCTTTGTGCAATTAAGCCATTTTAAGGAGACCAAAGTTAGACATATGAGAAGCATAGCTTCTACCAAATCATTGATGTTATTAAATAGGACATTGTTACTACGGATGTCCTTGCTTGTATCAATCCAGGCCCGAGTAATTCAATTGTTTTTCATCTTTAAGTTCTGATTAGCTGTCAAATAGAATTACTGTCATGAACGGTGAATCAACTGACACTATGGATACATCATATATCAAACGAAGTTATGAACTACCACCAGCATATGACTTTTTTCAACGTTCATCACATTGGTGGAGTAATACACTCTCTTGATTTCAGCATAAACCATGTCAATATTTAGACATGGGCAGACTCATCAGATGATATAAGCTGGGATAACAAATGCCTTGCAGCCTTGGTGCTACTAAAAATCAACACAGTTAAAACATGGTATCTTCATGATTGCAAGAGATTTATATAACCATTTAAACTTTGGTATATTCATGATTACAGCCTTGGTATCTTCATGACAGAGAAGACACTTGTATAACCATTTAAACTTAGACTACATTAGAAAGCAAGAGACAAGAGTTGAGCCAGAAAACTAACTCATGTTTTCCAATGGCATGTCCAAGATGAGCCACCATCACAGGATAGGGAAGTACTAATTTCTGCAATTTGCACAAGCAACATGCACATAAAGAAGTTTTCCCTCTTGGAAACATAAATGCAGCATAATTAGATAAGGTTGCAAAGCATAAATTTAGAGTGAAATTATGAAGGCATGAAAGAGCCAATAAGAAATAGTGTACCTTGCTTTCTTCCAGAATTTCCTCTGCATCTTTCAACTTGCATCTTTTTGAGATTCGTGACCCAGGAAACATGCTAATAGCTTTTCTCAGCCAGTTGCATCCCTTAGTCAATACTTCAACTAAATTATTATCTCCAAATATATTAGGAAGCTGATGTGCATCTTCAAGCAATCTATCAACCTCCTGTGCAATCAAAAATCCAAGGTTAGTTGACTGATATGTCGGTTTGAGACAGTATTAACCAAGCATTAACCACTTAATCTTTTGGGTTAATGTGGTTAGATAACATGGCATCACAGTTTGAGCTTTCAGATGTCATAGGTTTGAATGTTCTATAAACAATTTACGTCGGTGTGAATTATATCCTTCCTAGTGCAAGGTTGCCATGTGTCAGTGAGCTAAAGTTAGCTTGGGATACATTCTTTGTCACATTACCTACCAGCGAAAGTTTTTCGAGTCTTCGACTTCCTAGATCATCCTGGTGACCCTACTTTATGTTAAACAAATGTATAATAGACTTTCATATAATTTCCAAGTTCAAATTAATCTCCAAGGGTTATTGACGGGATAGACAGAGCAAAAGAGCCTCCATGATTCTCAAACCGCGTGTTATCTTCAGTACATAATTCTCCCATAAACTCTGAAACCAGTTTGATAGAAAGTTATCTTCATCCACACCCGACTTCCACTTGTTATTGTTATCCTCCCATTCATTTCCTTTTTCTATTTTCTCTGAAAAACAAAATCCCCATGGAACATTGAAGCCAGTGTAAATACTAAATGTATAATTTCATGCCTCTTGCATTCGTTCCCTGTTATATCCTCTACTTTCTTCCTCATATATTCTATGTGAACCAATCATGTGTTTCTCATTAGTTCCTGATAAAAGCAATTTACCGTTCACTGCTTAAACCCTTCCTCTTCCTCCTGTTCGGGCCTCAACACTGTGCAGGCATGCTGTTAAGGGTCCCTAGAACCTACTGCTCATCTTCAAAAAAAGAGGGAGAAAGCTTGGGGTCACATGGAAAAATGATGCAACATTCTGATCAATAAGCAGAAAAATGTGGGTATTACAAAAGGAGACCCCCCCCCCCCCCCCCAAAAAAAAAAAAAGAATCCAAGTAAAGATTTCAAAATACATGAATAAAATAGAGATGGCGCCGCAATCCATTTTCAAAAGCATTTTTATTAATGTAAGTGATTGGTCTCGCATCAGAAGACCCAATAATAGAACTAATGCAGCGAAACTATTACACAGCATTGATCAGGAACCTTATATGCTAATCCGGTTACACATTTATTAGGGTGACAGTCAATTAAATATCTACAATTCATTTATAATATTCTTCTGTAATGCCAAAAGAGCATCCAAATATAGAGGAAGATTACTTGTAACCCAAGCCATGTGATGATGACACAAGAACACACTAAGTCCATACGTTGGCTATTTTAGAATACTTGTCGAATAGATGAGCACAGGGATGGTTGCTAGATTAATACTATGCAGGTAGAGGTCATGTACTGTATAGTCAATGTCTTTTCTCTTGGAATTGGCCATGCTGGCTTGTATCTGTAATGGTTCTTGCAGAAATATATGCATAGGTGTCTGCTAGTTAAAGGAACATGTTTGGATCAGATTCATGGAGTCTTGACTAAGAAAGGGACGATTTAATCCTCAAGGATTTGTAAATTGGCTGAAGTGTTCAAAACACTTAATATGTACCCACAGTCCATATCCTAACCCAAGAGAAACAACTAAGAGAAAGAACAAGGCCATGTGAATCAAACGGTTATCCTGATATTGCAGTCATACTCCAATTGTCAAGTGTTTGTGTGTCGAAGGAGAGAAAAACATGAAGGATCACTTTGAACGAATTTTAGACAAATCAGATGTTTTATTTATCGATTCAATAGATATATTACTCAAAAAAGTCAAGGAGTCAGTGCATGAAATGACATATCCTGTTGGTTATAGTGAATGACTCCCGGGAGGTATAACCTCCATTGCATGGGCTTGCATCATTCTATACACAAACTTCTAAACATTAATTAAAGCTACATCTACAAGACAAAAGTACAAAACTAGCAAAGCTTAATTTGAACAATTAATAAATCACAATATAAGAGAGAAAATTTTTTTAAAAAAAATGCATGTTCCCTAAATAAACATTTTTTTTGTCTCTTGGATTATTGATTAGTAAAAATCATAGGCCATAGAGACCATGACCACTCTTGGGTTGGGGCCGTTGGGCATGATGGTACAAGTTCATGAAGAAGAAAGAGAACTGCAGAAACATTATCAAATTCACTATTAACTAAATACCTGCTTTAAAGGTGTAGGGTGTTTTTCGTCACCCCATTGAGATGGGAATACGCACGCGCTTGTCAGGCGCATTACAGATTCCCCTACCTAGGGTAGACTGGGGTTTATTGATTGTAGGGATCTAAATCTCCGGCAGCCGCGGACTAAGCTACCGTTAATTACCCCTCACCTTTGGAGCGAGAGGACCTCCGATTTACGGGTCAAATAGGTCATGCGAACTCAATGTGCAGTGTTGTGTTTTGAAGATAATTTGGATATATCGGGAGCCCCGCAGAGATTTTACGGGGGTCCCGTTACCCGGATAGCGGGCTGAGGGTCAAGAGGGCTAGCAGCCCCCTTGCGGGGTGCGGGGCAGCTCCCCGTTAGATTTTTTTCTAACGGGGGAGATATTTTTAGTGTCGAATGCATGTAAAATGAGGGGGGAAATGGCGCTGGGCGCGAGCGCCTCAAGTGCCCGACACGTGGGCGCTTGGACGCCGCTGGAAATAAGGGGGGTTTTTATCCCCGGAAAAAGGAGTTAAATTCCAAAAAAGGATTTATTATTTATAGAGTTAAACTCCGAAAGGTGCTGAATGGAGTTAAACTCCTAAAGCAAAGTTTGATTTATGGAGTTAAACTCCAACAGGTCTTCAATGGGGTTAAACTCTTAGAAATCTTAGGAAATGATCAAAGGGGACCCCTTTCTTCCCCCTTTGGCCCTGGATCTTCTTTTAGGCCTTAGATCTTTCCAAGATGGGAATTTTAGAGATGGGTCTCCTTCCTCCTCTTCTGTTGGCCGGATCTTGGAGAAAAGGGGATGAGATTTAAAAATCTTCCCTTTTTGAGATCTGATGTAAGATCTGAGTTCCCCTTTGTGGGTTTTGCGGTAAAAAACTATTTATTTTTGGGAATGAAAGAGTTAAAATCTTGATTTAATTCAAAAAATGAAGAAGATTTAGAACCTCGAGGAAGGAGGAGGCACATACCCCAATTTTTGAGAGAGAAAAAAAGTTGTCATAGATATTTTCATCATGTTTGCCATTATAGGCTACAAACTTTACATATAGCCCCTTGGGCTTTACAAAATGGCATTTTGCTCATCTCATGCCTCATGTGCTCATTTCTTTTGCACGTGAGCCATGTGTTTTACAAAAAATTAGCTTTATGCCCATTTTTCTTATATTTATTCATAAAAAAAATACACCAAAATTATTTATTACAAAATTTTTATTTTGGCATGGGGGAGGCCGGCGGCTTCATGTTCGGGCTCGACCCGGGCATTGGCCCACTTGACCTGGGCTTAGGCCCACTTCGCTTGGGGTTGACTTTGATTGACTTGGTCAACCAGGGCGTAAATTTTGACCCCAACAAAAGGTAATCCTAAAAATGAGCAAACTCACACGCTCCCATTTTCAGTTTCCTGTACTTCCCTTCCTGGGACCACTATTTCACAAATGTTGAAACTAGCAAGCACTAATGCGCAAAACAGCGCAGTTTAGTGCTTAACGGGGCCTTTTTACATAACACTCTGAAAAAGCACCCGAACAGTCTAGCTTTATGCAATTTTGAAATAGCATAAGCTAGCATACTTGCGCTACAAATCTTTCGCTACAAACAATATTTGGATCAGGTTTTATTTGTACCCAATCTCAAAACCCATTAAAAGTAGATCAAAAAATTACCCACTGCCTAAAACAATCGATCCTATCTCTCAACCTAAGACATGCAGCGCACGCAAACACGCGCGCGCGTGCACACAGATACACACATACAGATACACATATACATATACATATATATGAACCCCCCTAAAAAAAAACAAGAAAAAAGAAGAAAAATCCATCACCACCGACCACGCCAGCCCATCTGCAGCCAAGTCCAGCCATCTGCAACCATATTGTGCCATTTTTGAACTTAAAGTTCCTGGAACTCCTTCTATTTTACGCGACTTCTTTAGCTTCTCACAGGAAGAGATTTCCCAATCTCCTTGCTTACTAATTACATAACAAGAAACATGGTGCATGTGTTTAAGTTCTTTAAATGTGAGTTTAATTTTCTATCGTTGTTTAACTATTTTTTTGCTTCTATTTTGGCTGCTTTGTGGTCAAATTTGTCAAAAATTTGGGAAATGCTGATATGTCTAGTAATATTTGTTTAAGTTTAAAATTCTCTAAATTTTGGACTATTTTATTATTTCCATTTATATCTTTAAAACTAAATAACCGAGACTCTTGAGACCGCTCTTTGGCCTACGCTAAAAACTCCAGATCAAACGCTACTGAACATAATAATACGTGTAGCTTATGCTTTACACTATGCATACTTTTTGCTCTTTGAAGGTGGAGCGTGAAGCTAACGCTATATTATACATTGGTCAACAAAATTATAGGATATTTTCAGCATTTAATTCCAAGAAACTTACAAATGGTAGGAGCAGTAGAATTAAGAGAGGCGTAGGAGCAGTAGAATTAACAGAGACACTTTCCCTAAATAATACACCAATTTGCATGACGAATGCCCCTTGCTCTGGCAAAAACTTGCATCAGTCTCTATCTATAGGTTTGATAACAAGCCACATCGGCTTATTCTGGCCTATGGTCAAGAAGTTTCCATCGACATGATCCAAAGCTGGCGCTGAACCCACTAGTCACTGCTTGAGCCGCTTCTTGAGTCGTTCTTTCAATTAAGTGACTAATCATGTTGAAGTGGGCTTTGGTTGTATTGAGATGACTCACAACGTTCTTAATTAACTTGTAAGTATGAAAGATCATCTCTATATGTGTGTTATCTAAGGCTTGCATATTCATGCTCATCGAGTTTAGGGGTTGGCTGAAAGATTGGCAACGAGTTTTGTAAGCTAACATAAGCATTCAATGGCGTTTTAGGCCAATAAATTGCGATTAATAATTATAATTTTTTAGCTATAAATTTGAACCCATGTGGGATCTACTTTTTATCATTTTGTATTAGTTGTTTTATACTTATGGTCTTTTTAGACACAATTTAAATGTACGAACCACATTGTCTCGTATTTTAAGACTAATAAGTATAAATTTAAGTTGATAATTAATAAAATTTGAATACATAATCTCTTAAGAAAAATCTTGTTCTCTGTTTACAAATTAATAAATAACTAACCAAAAAGTTAAAATTGTTGGGCTAAAGGTTAATAATTTATATCAAGCTAATATAAATGTTTGACACATAATATTGTAATGTGAATTTCGGAGAACTTTCAAAATCATAAAATATACTCATATATGATACACTTGTCGTTATCTAAATGTCTACAATAAGCTCATCCAAAATTTATACAAAAAAATCTTAATTTACAGAACAAAATAGATGGAGTCAATCAATTATTTCGTGGTCGAATCCAGTCATCTCTAAATACCAGATAATATATTTTTTAAAAACTCATGAGCCGATACCCTTAATCTTTCATATATGCCCAATGCACATATCTTCATACCTGAAATTATGACGGACGGACAAAGGCAACAAATGCCTCATAAACTCCTCCACTATCTATGTCTATTGGGCATCCACAATACCAATATTGCGATACATTAGCATTTGTGGTTCAATAAACAAACATGTTGTGATCGAACCAAATGATCGTTTGATTCTTTTCGGCGTCTCGATAGGAAGAGGGGAGACATGGTTAACTTGTTGAAACAGTTATGCTTTTATTTCACCAATAATAAAGCGACCGTAACTTACTAAAACTTCCCGAAAACATTTGGAAACAAGTTCTCATTCTGATGTCAACAAATTGAAGGTTTATGGATTTAAGATATCGATGTGCGGAAGAAAAATTACTGAAAGATCCATGAAAGTTTTTTTTTATAAATTTAAGGTGCTTATGAATTTTTTTGGGCGAAAAGAAAGAAATTTGGAATTGAAAGAGAGATGAAATTATCCTATATACTAGATCTGAAAACAAACCGTGCACAACAATTATCAATTATCCCACAATAACAAACATTGAATGGCGACAAAACAAAGCAAATCATAGAGCATATAATGGAAAGTTTGTTGATACATGAAAATTTAAAGGGTAAATTGCAAAATTATACCCATGAACTAACACATTTTGTGCGCTTGATATCATGAACTAATTTTGTAACGGATTTCTACCATGAACTACCACCAATACAAACGTTATTTTTAACTGTCACGTCAGCAATTTTTGTAGTGTCTTTCCTTTTTTAGCCTCCTTCCTTCTTCTCATTGTTGGGGTCAAAAATTGCATCCCGGTTGACCAAGCTAAAATCAAAGTCAACCCCAAGTAAGCAGGCCCAAGCCCAGATCAAGTGGGCCCATGCCCAAGTCGAACCCCGCGGCCGGCCTCCCCATGCCAAAATGAAAATTATGTAATAAATAATTTTGATGTAATTTTTATGAATAAATGTAAGAAAAATGGGCATAAAGCCAAATTTTTGTAAAGCCCATGGCTCATGTACAAAAAAAAGAGCACATGAGGCATGGGATGGGCAAAATACCATTTTGTAAAGCCCAAGGGGCTATATGTTAATTTGTAAGCCTATATAAGGCAATATGATAATGAAATGAAAAAAAGAACCCATTCCTCTCAAAATTTAGGGTTTCTGTCCCACATTTCCCTTTCTCAAGGTTCTACAACCTTCTCCCCTTTTTGAATTAAATCAAGAGTTTAGCTCTTCTTTTTACAAAAATAAACAGTTTTCACCATCAAACCCTTGAAGGGAAACTCAGAACATCTATCTGATCTCAAAAATGGGAGATTTTTAAATCTCACCCCCTTTTTCTCCAAGATCCGTCCGACCAAGAGCAAGGAGACCCATCTCCAAAAATCCCACCTTGGGAAGATCCAATGCATAAAAGAAGATCCAGGACCAAAGGGGAGAAGAAAGGGGTCCCCTTTGATCATTTCCATAGATTTGTAGGAGTTTAATTCCATTTAAGATCTGTTGGAGTTTTACTCCTTAAACCAAACTCTTTTTTTATAGGAGTTTAACTCCATTCAACATCTTTCGGAGTTTTAACTCCATAAATAAAAAAATCCTCTTTCAGAGTTTAACTTCTTTTTCCGTGGCTAAAAGCCCATTCTTTCCGCCGGCGCCCAGCGCCTACGTGTCGGGCACGTGGGCGCTGGCCCTCACGCTTCCTTTGAACGCTATTTCCCCCTTTTTTATATACATCCTACAACACTTCCCCCGTTAGAAAAAATTTCTAACGGGACGCTGCCCCGCAACCCACAAGGTGACCCCCAGCCCGCTATCCGGGTAGCGGGACCCCCGTAAACTCTGCGAGGCCCCCGATATACTCAAGACCCCTCAAAACACAACACACGCACACTGCACATTGAGTTCGCATGACCAGTTTGATCCGTTAATCAGAGGTTCCTTCGCTCTAAAGGCGAGGGGTAATTAACGGCACCTTAGTCCGCGGCTGCCAGAGGTTCGGCTCCCCACAATCAATAAATCCCCGCCTACCCTAGGCAGAGGAAATCTGTAGTATGTCTGACAAACGCTTGTGTATTCCCATCTCAATGGGTGACGAAAAACACCCTACACTAATAAGAAAAAACAGAAAAGAAAAAGAAATTAAAAAAGCCTCTCTTTCTCCCCCCTCACCAAACCCAAACTGATAAGAAAAAAAACCTCTTCCTTTCTCCCTGCGTCGTATCGACGACTCCTTAGATCGCAACCTTCCCTTCAACGCCTTCCCTCGAAGCCCTACCTCAATCGAAGTCATCTCCCTCGATAGATCTTCAGGCCCTACCAGAACGAACTCCTTACCCTTAGAAAAACCCAAATTTGATGAAGAAATTGAAGAAAATAATGAAGACATTGAAGAACAAGATGATTGTCATGATGAGGACAAACCTTATAAAGCTCTCATTTTTATTCAAAAGGATGATGATGGTGAAGGTGATGAAGATGAAGAAGATGAGGAAGAAGCCCTAAACATATAATCTTTCATTACAAAATTATAAAGTCAGATGAATAAATTTTTACAAAATTCCATCATCACCATGATCAAATTTGCTAGAATTAACAAACACATATCTTTGAATAGAGGAATTTGGTGTAGATCATGAATCAGTAGTATAAAAACTGGGTAAAAGGAAGGGGGAAAACCAAAATCAAGCTTTATTTTGTGTGGCACAACTGGAGGCCGCAACAGCATGGATGAGTCCGATCGTTGGTGACGGTTGGGAGGAGACGGAGAGGGCGGAATATGGCATAATTTCATACCTTGTTGGTTATGGCAATTATCATCCTAAGCCTTGCCTTCTGTATGGCATTTCATCGAGCACATCATGGTTCAACTGCATCGTGGAGATTCTCCTGTAAAGCTCCTTGTCCATGTCAATGAAGATCAAGTAATTATAGTGTATTTTAATTCAAGTAATTTTATTTGAATCAGGGGTTTGTGATCTTGAACCTTCATGCCATGCGCATGAAATACAAGTAACCCTAATGATGAGATCTGCCAAGAATTATACAACTGAACACCATTAATAATGAAATTACAATGCCTTATGGGTTGAAGGAAGAGAGTTGAAGAAAGCGAATGGTGGATTTTTTAGATTTCTGGGCATAAAATTGAAAAAGGGAATATAGAGTTGATGAGGGAAGGGGAAAGGAGCTGGGCAGGAGGGGAGGTTGGAGGAAGGGGCCTGATGAGGGTGGTGATGATGATGAAGAAAACGGTGATGAAGATGAAGATGTTAATGATGCTATGACGACAGGAGTCGATGGTGGTTGATGCGGCGGAAGGACGGTCGCGAATGTGGAAGGAGGTGGCCTAAGTTTTTTAATTTCTTTTTCTGTTTTTTTCTTTTTTGAAATCGAAGGGTATAACGGTCTATACATGCACATTTTTTAACGCCGTATGGTAGTTATGTCAAAAAGAAGTTCGTGGTAGATTAAAGTTTATGGTATCAAGCGCACAAAACGTGATAGTTCATGGGTACATATTTGCAATTAACCTAATTTTAAAATAGAAGAATGATAGAGCCAAGAAATATATGTAATGTGACGACTGATACAAAAAAGAAAAAAAATAACCAAAAGACAAACATATGTATATATCGCGGACACAAAAAGAATGATCGAACCTTAGAGAGACATTTACATATAATGAAAGATACCAAAAAAGCAGAACCATAGATACTAATGTTCTAAACATAAATCTATATCTATTGTCCTGTTTTTTTGCTATATATCATTATATGTAAATATGTCTCTGTAAGGTTCGATCTTTCTTTTTGTGTCCGCAATATACACATATGTATATCTATTGAGCTTAATCATTCTTCTATTTTAAAAACTCAATGTCTCAACAAACTTTCCATTATATGATCTATGATTTGCTCTGTTTTGTCGTCATTAATTGTTGTGCGCAGTTTATTTTCAGCTCCCGCGCATCGCACTTGGTTCACCTCTAGTATATAGGATCATTTCATCCCTCTTTTAAATCCAAATTACATTATTTTCACCCAAAAATTTATAAGCAACTTTCATCTATAAAAAAGGCTTCATGGATCTTCAAGTAATTTTTCTTCCATATATCGATTTGTCAAATCCACAAACCTTCAACCCGTTGACAACAGAATGGGAACCAGTTTCCAAATGTATTCGTTTCCAAATGTTAAAGTTACGGTTGCTTTACCGTAACATATCCACAAGTTACCGGTGAACTAAAAACGCAATTGTTTTAACAAGTTGACCGTGTTTTCTCTTCCTATCGAGACGTTGAAAAGAAAGCAAGCGGTTATTCGATTCGATCACATGCCTGCTTCTTGAACCACAAATGCCACTGCACCGCAATATTGGCATTGTGGATGCCCAACAGACAGAAGTAGTAGAGGAGTTTACGAAGCACTGTTGCCTCCGTCTAACCGTCACAATTTCAGGCATAAAGTTAAGGGATATATTTTTATATATTAAGTATTAAAAAACCGCGAAGAAAAAATTGCTGAAGATATATGTAGTAGGCATATATGAAAAATTAGGGTATCGGCTCATGAGTTTTAAAAATATATATTATCTGGCATTTAGAGATGGCTCGATCCGACCACCAAATAATTAATTGACCCCGTTTATATTGTTCTGCATATTAAGAATTTGTAAATAAATTGTGGATGGGTTTATTGTAGACATTCAGCTAAATAAAGTGCATCATATATGAGTATATTATATGATTTTGAAAATTCTTCAAAATTCACATTACAATATGTGTCAAACATTTATGTTAGCTTGATATAAATTATTAACCTTTAGCCCAACAGTTTTTAACTTTTCGGTTAGTTATTTATTAAGTTATAAAAAGAGAACAAGATTTTTCTTAAGAAATTATGTATCCAAAATTCATTAACTATCGACTTAAAATTACGCTTATTAATCTTAAAACACGAGACAATGTGGTTAGAACATTTAAATTGTGCATAAAAAGAGTATAAAACAACTAATACAAAATGATATAGAGTAGATCACAACAACCGAGCCTTTTATCTCAACCATATAGAGTACGCTACATGAACCAACATGATAATCATCCCGGGTCGAGCATATGAATCCTCCACCTCCATTCACATTTTCTTTCATCTCCCTTTCGCTCTTTTGGCATGGCCTAAATCGAGAATATCCATTCGTCGAACCGGTGCTTCCGTAGTTCTACGTCGCACATGTCCAAACCATCTTAGACGGTTTTCCCGTATCTTTTTCTCTGCGGGTGCTATACCAACCTTTGCACGAATATTCTCATTTCGTACCTTATCTTTCCTAGTGTTACCACACATCCAACGAAGCATGTCTTCTCCGCTACATGCATCTTCTATGCAAAATTTTGTAAACGGAAAGTTAAGATCGCACATATTCTCCGTTGCACTCGTCCATTTCAACCAACCAGCCTAAATCCTCTGGCTGACATCGCTATCGATCTTCATGCTTTTGGATGATGGAACCTAGATATCTAAACCGATCACTTGGTGATATCTCTTGTCAATTCAGTGTTATACCACTGTGATCTCGACTCCTCTATTTACTAAATTTGCATTGTATATATGCTCTTGGACCTACTCAATTTAAACCCTCGAGATTCCAATGTTTGCCTTCATAACACCAATTTGGTATATTATCCCCTACTTTCGTCTCATTTACCAGAACAATATCATTAGCGAGTAACATATACCAATGTATCTCATCCTGGATAGTTCTAGTAAACCCATCCATCACTATGGCAAACAAAAATAAACTTAATGCTGATCCTTGATGCAACCCAATTGTGATCGGAAAATCACTCGTTAGGCCGCCGTAAGTTCTTATATTTGCCACTACTCCATCATACATGTCTTATGTAAATGTACTTGATTGGGACTCACTTCTTCATCATTGTATGTCATAATCTCTCTTTAGGTACCTTGTCGTAAGGTTTCTTTTAGTCAATAACAATCATATGCAAATCCATTCTTCTTTCTCGAAAACGTTCGACAAGTTGACGAAGCAGTCGTCGATCGTCCAAGTATGAACCTAAACTGGTTTTTTGTTATCTTAACATCCTGCCTTAGCTAGTGTTCAATCACCCTCCCAAAAGTTCATGGTTTGACGTGAGTTTTATTTCACTGTAGCTTGAGCAATTTTGAATGTCATCATTGTTCTTGTAGAAATGTACAAGGATATCCTTCCTCTACTCATTTGGTATCTATTAGTTTGTCAAATTTTATTAAACAGGTCCGTCGGCCGACCAACGCCCATCTCTCCAAAGCATCTCCATACCTCAATTGGAACGTCGACTGGACCAACAACTTTCTTTGTTTTCATGCTCCACACGTGTTCAAACTTATACCTAAAAATTATAATTATCAGTCGCAATTTATTAGCCCAAAATATCATTGAATGCTTATGCTGGCTTTAAATGCTTATGCTGGCTTTCCACCCAATTTGTTGCTAATATTTTTGCCAACTCTTAAACTCGATGAGTAAGAAGATGCAAACCCTAACTAACACTTACAGAGATGATCTTCCATACTTACAGAGTCAATAAAGAACGTTGTGAGTCACATCTCAATACAACCGCAGCTTACTTCCACATAATCAGATACTCAATTAAAAGAGCAACGCAAGAAAAAGCTCAAGGAGTGACTAAAGGGTATAGCTTTAGCTCCGAAACTGTGAATCATATCAATGGAACCTTCTTGACCATATTATACCAGAATGAGCCAGCGTGACTCGTCACCAAATCTATAAATAAAAATTGGTGTAAGATTTTGCCTGGGCAAAGGGCATTCATGATGCTAATTGGTGTATTATTTAGGATAAGTGTGCAACGACCGTAAAATCCATGTACTCTTTTCTTTATAATAAGATCTTTTCTTTTGAAATTCTATATATAATGATTTCTTTTCGAATATATGCATGATCATTACTTGTATCCCTTTGGTTAAGACGTTGAGATGTGATTCTAGAAGTCACAAGATCGAGCCTTTGATGTTGCAGCTTTTTATTTATTTAATATAGTTTTCGTTAAAAAAGGTATAATTTATTTTTAAGAAATTAGTTTGAAATTTAAAAATTTATTTTAATGTGAATATTTATTTTAATTTTTTATAATTTATTTTTATTTTTCTTAAAACCAAAACACTTTCTAAGCCGTTTGATCTAACCCAATTAAATCCTAACCCTTGATCTTTAAAACCTTAATTTCTAGTTCTATATATAAACCCTAGTTCTTCTCAAACCCTAATTTTCTCTTCTCTACTGCTTCCTCCATCTTTTATTTGCAAATCTTAACATAAGAAACTAAGCGAAAAAGGAAGACGATCCCGATCACGCACGAGCCTCGATCACTTCGAGGCTACCTTTAGCCGCTTTAGAACGATCGTAGATCATTCAACCTTTGGAAGTCTCTTCTTTTTCCTCATCGATCTTAATCACCAAAGTTTAAATTTTTAAAACCCATGCATTATTGCAAAATTAATACTAATCATAAACTATATTTGCTGAGTGCAAAATACTGATTATATATCATTATACAATATTCTAATCGTCAACAATAGCATTTGTATACTATTGTGTTGGTTATTATATTATCACTTTTTATCACAACACATGCTACTGAAGATTGCTATTTATTATTTGTAACTACATATTCTACATGTACTGAATAGTATAGTTGTCATTAATACCTTTATGTCTATCACTGCTGTGTTCTAATAATACCATCTTTTCTTTGTTATTTACTTTTAATATTATTACAACTACCTACTTATCTTTCTTTAACATTTTATTGACTAGACTTTATTTACAACTAAAAACTTATACTAATGGTTACAATGATATATATAATAAAATCATGTTAAAGAAGCTTTGAACAGAATGTGTTTAAGAAAAGCGGTTGGTCCTGACGGGATTCCTATCGAGATTTGGATATGCTTAGGAGAAATAGGCGTTAAATGGCTGACAGATCTGTTTAATAAGATTTGGCAGACAAAAAAGATGCCAAATGAATGGAGGAAAAGTATCCTTATACCTATCTACAAGAATAAGGGTGACATTCAAAGTTGCTCAAACTACCGTGGAATAAAACTAATGTGTCACACCATGAAACTTTGGGAGAGAGTGATTGAACACAGGCTAAGGAAGGATATTAAGATAACAGAGAACCAATTTGGGTTCATGCCTGGACGATCGACGACAGAGGCGATTCATTTGCTTCGTCAACTTGTCGAGCGCTTTCGAGAGAGGAGAAGAGATTTGCATATGATATTTATTGATTTAGAAAAAGCGTACGACAAGGTACCTAGAGAGGTATTATGGGGGACAATGATGAAAAAGGGGGTCCCCGTCAAGTATATTGACATAATCAAGGATATGTACGACGGAGTAGTGGCAAATGTCAGAACTTGCGGTGGCTTAACAAGTGATTTTCCGATTACTATTGGTTTACATCAAGGATCTGCATTAAGTCCTTTCCTGTTTACCATCGTGATGGATGAGCTTACTAGAACTATCCAAGATGAGGTCCCTTAGTGTATGCTATTCGCTGATGATATTGTTCTAGTAAATGAGACGAAAGCAGGGGTTAATGCCAAATTGGAATTATGGAGACAAACATTGGAATCTCGGGGATTCAGATTGAGCAGGTCCAAGACAGCATATATGCACTGCAAATTTAGTAGCCAGAGAAGTCAAAACCATATTGGTATAACATTGGAAGGGCAAGAGATATCACCGAGCGACCAGTTTAGATATCTAGGTTCCATCATCCAAAGGAATGGGAAGATCGATAGTGATGTTAATCAAAGGATCCAAGCTGGTTGGTTGAAATGGAGGAGTGCAACAGGGATTTTGTGTGATCGTAACTTTCCGTTAAAATTGAAAGGGAAGTTTTATCGGAACGCTATTCGGCCTGCCTTATTATATGGTACAGAATGCTGGGCTCCTAAGAAGCATCATACACAGAAGATGCACGTAGCGGAGATGCGCATGCTTCGTTGGATGTGCGGTAACACTAGAAAAGACAAGGTGCGAAATGAGGATATTCGTGCAAAAGTTGGTGTAGCACCCGTGGAGGAGAAGATGCGGGAAAACCGGCTTAGATGGTTTGGTCATGTGCGACGCAGACCTATGGAAGCACCGGTTCGACGAATAGATACTCTCGATATGGGTAATGGCAAAAGGGCAAAAGGGAGACCGAAGAAAACATGGATGGAGGTGATACGAAACGATATGGTTGCCAAAGGACTCAATGAAAGTATATTGTTCGATAGAAGTGAGTGGAGACAGAGGATTCATGTGCTGGACCCGGCGTGATTTTCATGTTGGTTCATGTAGCCTACCCCATATGCTTGGGATAAAAGGCTCAGTTGTTGTTGTGATATAATAAAATCATGTGCTATACAATTCTTTAATTAATATGATATAAATGCATTATGCAACTACTATATTAAATTCTAAATATAAGTATAAACACATAAATAGCAAAAGCTTTAACTCCGTAAATTTGATTTTATAAGTATGAATAATTATATAAAACTGTGTACTACACATTTAACTCATATTTCTTTACGTTGTTTTATATAATATATTCTATATCCCTACAAACACCTTTGCTTATCTTTTTCTGAATTCAAAAATACTATTCTAGTTTATAATTTTTTTTATAAAATGTCATCATCACAACTGTTAATATGCTATATACCTAAATATAAACATTCCTCTATAATTACTTACACTAATATACATATCATATGACACTCTTGACGTTAAAACTTAATCTCCTTGATATCACTCATGCTAATATAATGATCATACTCATTATTTTGTACAACAATATTATATACTAATTTACTACATCACTAATATATAATATCAATATTGCAACAACCTAAAACGATCGGACGGTAATTTAATGGAATAAAGTTATGTTAATTGATTTTCTAGTAATTTAAAATTATTTGATTATTAAATTGAGTTTTGTGCCATGGGATTTTATTATTACTGGGTTTATTGGTAAATTGACTTGGATTGGATTGCCATGGATTTTATTCTTGATAATTATTGGGTCATGGTAATTTATTAGATTAGTAAATATTTAATTGAGAAAAGATATATGGTCCTATTTAAACCCTCAAGTAAACATGCATATATTTTTCTCCATATTATTTTCTTTTCTTAAAAAAAGTAGTATCCCTCTCCCCATCAAAACCGAACCCCAACCCTAAACCCGAGCAGCCACCCGAGGAGGATCATCATCAACATCGTCATCATCGTGCTCGTCGTCTCCTCTTCTTCTCGCGTCCCGGACGAGCAATTGCTAGGTTGAGATTTAGACAAGAGTTCCAAGTTTGGTTGTTCTATCGTCGGTATCGTGATCGTCGTCTTTGAAGCAAGTAATCAAAATACTTGTTGCATGCTAGCTACGACATGATCAGATTGGGTCATAGCACAATCATTATTATGGTGTAATTATGTGATATTAGATTTAATTGACGATGCATCGAGATTTGTATCACGATGCAACGCCAAACCCTAAAATATGATATGCATGACTTTACTGGTTTTAATGTATTAGAATCTAGAGAAATTGGTTGATTGTTTTCTGTTTAAATTCACGTATTGGAACAAGTAATCGAAACCCTATTTTATATATCAGATCGTCTCAAAAAATCCCGTGGAGACGTCTGTACCAGAACCCCAAACGTCTCTAAAATAGATTTACAATAACTTGATTTGAACTGCAGAAGCCTGTCCCGGACGTCTGTTATTCATATATTTAGGGACTAGACGTCTTTACAGACGTCTGGAACAGAATATGAGATAGGCCAGATGTCTCCTACAGACGTCCTCTGTATATGAACCTGGACCAGACGTCTGATGATTAAATCTGTTGAAACTGATAGTCAACACTAATATGTTATATCGATTCACGCATACGATATATCTTACCTGACCCGTTACTTGAGATGTGTGGTATAGTTCTGATACATATTACCTGATTGTCTATACTGATTGATGACATGTATCCTTGATATCCTAATATTGATATTGTCTTGCCATTGTATCATGTCAAACCTTGCTGGTGACGTAATGTTCACCGAAATGCCAACAATTCATGATATTGTCTTGATTGGCCCGATTGTCTCGATCGACATCACCTGTACAGATACTTGATTGTTCTTGTGTTGGCATTAGGTAAACATTGTATCGACAACGGACATGAAACTTGAAAATTGGGGGAAAGAGGGAAATCAAGAATGAAACACAAATTGTAACTCAAGAGTTTATTGATCGTTAGAGACTGATCAGTCGACAGGAGCTTCGGGCTTCAGAATGGTGATATTGACATCATTCGTCCATCTTGACCTTGTTTTACTGCCTAATGGCATGTCTCAGATTCAGTCCCGAGAGTCATGAGACAGTGGTCCCGGGCACACACAAGATACTATTGAGTTACGGGAAAGATTGTATTGATTGATTTCAAATACCTGTAGAATATATAACTTGGCGACATGAGCCCATAAGATATACATGACATGATTACCCTGTTCTACCTCGCTTGATATATATATATATATATATATATTACTTGCTATTGATATTGTATACATACATGACATTGATTCATGTATAACGACATGTTATATTTCGTGATTGGTTATATTCACTATGATATTATATTCGACGCTCTGAGGTCTGAGTTTTGCACGGTCCAGATACTTTGACCTTAGCACAGAAGGATCGTGAGTATTTCAAGAAGGTTGACGAGCAGTGAGAAGTACTTGATTTATCTAGATATTGATGGTTTAGGTTTCTTTTCAAGGATTGAAGTTTTATTGCATTTATTATGCGCCCATAAAGGACAAGTACTGTTATTGTTCTATTTTCCTTGGATCATAGAAAGACTTGATATTTCTTTATTGCTTCCACTATTGACTATAGATTTTATTATTGTTTATTGTGGCTATTGGACATGTAATAGTTAGATATTACATGTATATTGTGCTTGATTACTACATCACGATTTTAATGTGACCATGGAAGGCTGATTCATTATGGTGGGTAGCATGGCGGACCGAGTCGTGTTCCGTATTTTCTGTGTATTTTAGGAAGCGAGGTGTGACAAGTATACTGACTTTTATCATTCTTTGAATTCATTGCAGTAAGAATTCATTTTTTATTTTCTAAGTTTTTACATCTAAATGAAGAAAGCACATGAAACGTGAGTTGCATTAAATTATTTATGCAATGAGCAGACTCACAGTCCACTGTTTTTTTTAATAAATAATAATGACTTAATGCATTGTTGTTTTCATGTGTTTATCATGAATTACAAATTTTGAATCTCATGAACATGACATGTATAATAGACACTAGTGTTGTGTGCATATATATATAGAGAGAGTTCGACTAGGATACTATCGGAAGGATTTGGAAACAAATCCTTCCCATCTTTCACCATTAGATTAACTTTAGAATTTGTATATTCAATTATGTTATGTTTAATAATAAATGAAATATTTTATTCATAATTGTTAGCACGCATCCCAAAATTAATCTAATGAGGAAAACGTGGAAATGATTTGTTTCCAAATCCTTCCAATAGGATCATACTCAATACACACACACACACATATGTCATGGGGATGGGGTAGCTCAAAGAATGGGGATATTTATGAGTAACAGGGGATCAACTTGTTCCTCGTGGTACCGGAGAATACGGCACATTGCATTACATAAATCTTGAATCTCATGTTGCTGTTGTTCCATGGGAATTACGGAATATTCCAGTTACATAATAAAACTCCCACAAATCGAGCTTATACTTATAATTAATAACACTTAAATATCGAATATCGAGATACTCGAGTTATCTTGCACTGACTAACCCATATTACTTATTTGACATGCACATTACCATTTATTGTTCTAAGTTATTCTCATACTTAGTATTATGTATACCATGTTTCGTTTCAAATATTGTTTTTTATATAAAATGGGGACTTACCAAACTTTAGTTCGCTGACGACATTCCCGTATTGTGGTTTCTTTTCTGGAGAATATCGTCAGACGACATTGGGGTAGACGATGAGGCTAGGTCGAGACAACTGAAGACTTTGATCAACTTTCTTCTCAAGCCTATTATTAGTATTCATCTCAGTATGCTCTTGTTCGAGGCTTCATTAATGGCCTCTTATGTCCTTTTTTTGTGGAACATATGTGTCCATTTGGACTTGATTTGTAATAAGTTTTGTTGGATATTTTATATGCTTTAAATTCTTATACTATATTTTCAAGTTACTGCTTATACAGAAGCTTAGCATATTCGTATTGAGAAAGGATGATTCTCGGTGTGAATACGTTGCGGGTCTCGTCCATCATCGCTCTCCGTCTTTTGGGAAGCGGGGAGTGAAAGTGCGCACATGCATTTTATATTTTTATAGGCTAAATTCCAGAAAACCCTCAAGTTTCGTTGTTTGGCAAGAAACACCCAAAACCTTTACCATGGATAATGGCCTGGTTTATGGGGATAATTATGACCATTTTTTCCTTATAATAATTATGATTAATTAAATTATATTACTATTAATTATTTCATCAATAATCTTTAATAATTGTTGATAAAATATTAATAATTATATGGGAATGGAGACCACGCGGAGGGGGTGAGGTCAGGGTTGGGGAGGAAGGCGGGTGTTGGGGCTGCCGAGGAAGGGTGTGAAGGTGGTGGTTTGGGATGGGGGAGGGGGTGGTAGGCAGGTTTTGAGGGGTGGGTGGAGCGGTGGTCAAGGTGGGGTGGGTGCAGGTTTTGGGGGTGTGGGTGGAAGCGGTGGTAGCGGGGCAGGGGGAGGGTAGGTGGATGTGGTTTATGGAAATCGGGGGTGCTCAGGAGGGTGGGGGAGATGGGTTGGTGTGGGGGGGAAGGGATGGGCTGGTTGGAGGGCAGCCGGAGGTGAGGGCGCCGGCGGTGGGTGGGTGCAGGGATTAGGTCAGGGTTAGAAATGAAGAAGACGGAGGAGGAGGAAGAAAAGAGGTATTTTGGGGAATTTTGAAATTTTTAATATGATGTGGCAATTTAAGTGACATGGCGTTGATATGGAACTGTTACTGATGACATGGCACGCCATTATCCATGGTGTTTTTTTCAGAGTTCACAAAGGATCTGGGAGTTTCTTGCCAAATAACAAAACTTTAGAGGGGCTTTCTGGAGTTTAGCCTTTTTTAAATCTAAGACCGACTATTGAAGGAAGGCGTATTTAAAACTTGAGACAAAAAAGTATTATAACAGACAATTAATAGGTAGCTCCAAATATTGTAGTATATCTGGTGCAGGCTAATCTTATACACTGAAAATTTTCATGAAGCAACAAATCGTGAGATCCAAATATTTATTCGAGTAAAAGCAAGAGCAGTTACCTCATACAGTGGGATTCTAGAGCAGTAGGACAGAGCTTTCAAGCTCCATTGCAATATAGAAGATGCATGATGTAGTTCGGGCAATTCCTTCAACTGGAAACCCAAGGAAACCCCATTTTCAATAGTAGAATCAATTTTATTAAGTAATTCCTCAAGTTTTACCGAAAAGAGGCTGTCAATTATAATATCAGTATCATGCGTGTATAACGCTGCTTCTGAATGTTCTAGCAAAGAATGTGTGCATTCCTCCCATCTATTGACATTATCCAAAATGGACTGAAGCCTTTCCACTCCATCTACAGTAACTTTCAGGTAAATGGACTGTGTAACTAGCTCCTACAAAAAATGTTGCAGTTCATTTACATATCCAAATTCCAACAAAAAAACTACATAGATTTATGAGCAATATGAACCTTCAGGTTATCAACATTCAGCAAAGGAACCAATGAATCAGCAGCGGCTGATAAATATGGCCGAGAATTACTAATCCAAAATTGAGCTAATGATATTGCATCCTTGACATCGGGGACAGAAGGAAGGGCCACAAATATATTCTCTGAAGCCCTGAAATATTTACAATTTAATCATTAGATAAAGTGTCACAAATAGTGCAAAGCGAAAAATGGAAGGGAAAGAGGGAAGCATATAGCAAAATACCTTAAAACTTCCTCAAACGCAGATAAGGGAGCTGCCCCCTCAAGCACAGACTTGGCTCTTTCTTCCCAAGATTCAGCAGCAGTAATAACTTCAGAAATATCCACAAATGGCTTTTCATTCTCCAATTTAAATCTGGGTCGGTGTTATATTGAGGTATCAAGAGCATGAAACATATAAAAACCAGTTTTTCAAAAACAAAAAGAAATTTTGTGCAAGTGCAAGAGATGGATACATTGAAGCCTCATCCCACAGCTGCTGGAGTATATGCAGGGGCACATGGATAGAAAGCGCCTGCATGTATTCTTTCATAAGTTAGAAGATTTAATGCGAAGATAATAATAATGTCTAGCTAAAGAGTGGCGCATCCACAATAACAACAAATGCTTTATCCCCAAATTTGAGGTCACGAGGTCAGGCAACGAATTATCTCCATTCAGTAATGTTAGGCATTGTCTCCTTTATCAAATTTACTGTGATCTGATTCTTTTTCATTTTCTCAATTCATGTTCTCATTTTCTCAATTCATTGTCTCCTTTATCAAATTTACTGTGATCTGATTCTTTTTCATTTTCTCAATTCATGTTCTCTTCACTCTGCTCCTAGTATATCTCGCTCCGTCTAATAAAATCATATTATTCCTGTTTGTTGCTGTATTGATCACAACTGCACATGCCAAACCATATTGTCATTAAAGAGATTAAAAGACTTTGATTGACTTGAATTCATAAAGTGAAAAAGGTTTTCTCTTCAGCGCTTAAGTTATCTCCAAGACTCCAACATGCTTTGGTGCGTGCGTTATGTTTTAACATCTTCTCAAATACCACAAGTTATTGACATGCAAGGACCCTAAATGATATAATTCTTTATTTTACGCAACTTACCACTAATGGAAAATTGCCTAAGACGGATTATCAAGGTTGCACAGATACGAACACGATACGACGCGACACAGCAAAATCCCAAAATATAAGATACGGGGACACAGGGATATATATAGATAATATAATTATAAGAAATATAATATCATATCACTGTAACAACATATTCAATAAAAACCTTAGCATTTTAACATGTTTTTATTATATTTATCAAATCTCAGAAAAAAAAACTTAGTTATTTTTGCATAACTTTAGCAAAAATATGATTTTAGCATTTTTTCTACCTATATTTAACATATTTCAGCAATAACAAAATAATTTTAATGGTCTCCTAACCGTACATAACATAATTTTTGAAAGATCATATAGTTTCAGCATTTTCGTAACAAATTAACAAAAATACCTTATATATCTCACATAGAAATTATATTAAGCAGCAAAACCGTCTTGTTTGACACGTGTTCAACACGTGCCCGAATCCAAAACCGTCTTGTTTCGAAGTGGGACACAGAAAATGTGTCGGACACGTGTCATCCAGTGTCGGGCATGAATCCGTGTCCGACACGCGTCCGACACGGATATGACAACCAAAGAGACGTGTCCGTGCAACCTAGCCGATTATGTAAATGGTGATACACAATCCAACCGGTTTTTCTTAATTTCGTAATCATCTATGATATTATATAATTTGTTCATAAGATAAATAACCTATCAATACATATAATTACAAGAATATAATCAGCACGCACCTGCATAGGGCTGACCTATTGTGCTATAAAGAATCTGTTGGAATATTCAACAATCAACAGGCTCCATATACCATTTTTAACCAACTTGGTATTTGATAGTGGAAAAAATTAGATAAAAATGATATTTAAATATTATTGGTAATACTACTACTTCCAAGTTCTCTAAATTTTCTTCAGTTTGCTCTTTCTTGAAAAATCTTCTATGTTCACAGAATTAATTTCATGTCAACTACTTATCTTGCATCACATAACTTTATCACTCTTTGCGTTGAGCATTTCCCATTACTAAATAACTTATTAGCATATATTACTTAATTTAGTTCTTCGATATATACATTTAGAATTAAAAAATGTTTTTATCTTAACTTTTTATTTAATTCACTATCTTAGATTAATCACATCCATCTCCTCCCCTCCCCCATAAGAATATAAACTGAAGATGCTATTATACTATACTCATCAACTGCTTAAAAATCATAATCAAACAAATACAAAAATATGACACAGGTCACTATTTTAAAAGCTTTTCATTCTTCCTCTAAAGATGCATTATGCATATTTAGTATATTAGTATATGGCACATATAAAGCATTATGCAAATTGATAAACATTACTTAAGTAACCTCATTTATATTGTGAATTTGAAACATTCGACAACATGTGCATGCATGCCAATGCCGTTACACACAGGCAAGCACACATACATTCTCTTAGATAAACAATGTTTGGTATGTAAATGCATATTTGTGGCTTCCCCAAAACATCATTCTAGTTAGTTTCCAATGACAAACACACAAACTGAAAGGTAAATCAGTAAATGGGTTCACTCTTTTAATGTAAATAACTCAAGTAAATGGAGTTAGATCTGAGAACCATCATAAGAATTTTATTGTGTTGGCCCTACTTAACCATTAACACTTTAAACAACGACCTGGTAATTGCTTTAAAATAAAGAATGTTTTGCATTATGTTTCTTGAGAACTACTGTAAGTAAATGGATAAGAATCAGTGTTCGAGTGTATAGTGTGTTCTGACTCGTGTATCAAATGCATGTCATAAGATCCACTGTGGTGCATATATATTGTAAGTTACAAATACCTCACAAAAGAAAAAACGAGATGAGAATGAAGAAAAGTAAGAGGGAGAGAGGAAGAGTAGGAGGTGGGAGATATGGAATACATCTGAAAGTTTTATGTTGTCGAGAGGGCCCACCATGGTCCCCACAAGATCTCTTTGGAGTCTTCTGCCCTTTCACACCTGTTCAAGTATTCAAACTTCCGAGAAATTGAGAATAACCAAAAGTGGGTCATCAGTCATTCTCTTTTGTCTAGGACTAATTTGAGGCACTGTTATAATAATTTTTCCTATAACAGATTGAAGGTCTACTGCTATTGTGACCAAGGGATAGAACATGGATAGAGGTGGCAATTTGAGGGTAGGTACAGATCAGGCACAAACGACATGCAAGTTAAAGAGGATCAGATATCAGTCCTGTTGACACAATAAGCCAATAAAATATCACTAATTCGCTTTCTAAACAATATAATTATTATTATGAAGATGTTATATTTCATCATGAATAGTGATTAACTGGTGCTAATTCATCTTGAAGGGAAAAACAAAGATCGAGGGCCTTCAGAATTTTTAAGCAGATCAAGTTCATAGTGGCTGACTGTAACACCTTAGAATGTGTTTTGTAGCTAATTATATTTTAATATGTAGTTTTTAATAAAAAGTTTACCAAATTAAGTTTTAAATATTTTATCCTATTTATTGTACAATTTATTATATTTTTGTTGGGCACACACACACTTGTGCATGTTAACTAGGCTTGTTTTTGGTGTTTAACCATGGTTAACTAACCATTTCTCTAATCTAGTTTTAATATTGTTAAGTGTCATGATGGTTTTTAAATATAAATGAATTTAAAAGGGGTTTTATTTTGAATTTTTGTTTTGTGCTTGGTTGACTTTGAGAGAGAGAGAGAGAGAGAGAGAGCATGGGCATTATGGCTTTGCCCATGCCTCATTTAATGAGAAAGAGAAAAAGAGGGGGGGTCTTGGTTGCTTGCTCCCATTCTCCACTCATTTCCATCTCACATTCTCTCATTCTCACACACACACACACACTGCAGAGAGAGAGAGAGAGAGAGAGAGAGAGAGAGAGGCAGTGGCAGCAGCAGCAAGCTGCATCAGCAACAGCAGCCCCAGCATCTTCTGCAGCAACTCAAGAAGACAGCAACAGCTTCATCTTCACACACACACACTCACACCTTGTGAGAGAGAGAAGCAGCAGCAGCAACAGGATCAGCAGGAGCAGGAGCAGCAGCTGCAGGCATCCTCATCATCATCATCACAACAACAACAACAGCAACAACAGCAGCAACAGCAACAGGGGGCAGCAGCAACAGCAACAGGGACCCCAGCTCTCGCAGGAGCTCTTCTCCACACCTTCACCTGCCTTCTAGGGTTCAGTGGGTATATTTCCTTAACCCCATTGCATGGTTTGCTTAGTTGTGCATCGATTGATTGGATTAGTGCTAAATTAGCTAATTTGTGCTAAATTGTGGTGTTTAAATGGAATTTTGGTAAATTGTTGATTTGGTTAGCTACCTTAGGTTGGTTTAGTGTTAGTTAGGCCACTTCAACTGAGATATTAGCCAAACTTCACTAAAATACCATAGATTTCTTAAATTGTGCAAATTTGTGACTTTTGATGTGATTTTGTGATATCTGGTACCTGCTGTGATCCGAGGTGAATACTAGAAAATTAAACATAGTGGTAGTGTTGTACTAGGGGACCTGGAGCACCACCTTCAAGATGGACCCCAGGCCACCGGCCAGGGCCGGCGGCGGCTGAAGGAGGGGCCGGCGACGCCGGGCTAGTTGGAGAGTTAGGGTTTGGGTTTTGTTCTGTAGGTGTCTGCTATGGTTAGGGTTCCTCTGGTCTTGTTGAATTGTTTAGTTTTCACAGTAGTCAAAATCTGGGATCATATATCGCTTTTGTGTTTCGTTGTGTTTGCGCGATACACGCGATACGTGAGTGGGTTCTATGATCCAGCGTATCGCGGCGTGTCGCGATGGTTTTAGACGCGTACACACACGATTCAGCGTATCGTGCACACGCGCGCTTAGTTCGCGACGCGAGTTTCTCGTTTCGTTTCGATATCGCGTTTCGCAGGATATTTGGCTTATATGTGATTTCCATGCCTTATTTGCAGGTTTGCAGACAGGGACTACAGACACCACTACAGAGGGAGCAGACGGTAGGATTCACCCAGCGTGGAGTGTAGGTGAGTAGATATAACATCTACAGGGGAATCGCCCGCATGGCGTTATGCGTCTGGGCTAGGATTCAATTACCTGTCGCACTTTCTACGTCATTGTAGAATTGCGCCTTACTGCATTTCCTAGATATAGTTATATACTGTGACTAGCAGCCGTAGGACACTGCACACATTATTGACGGTCCATGTTGCACGAGCACGGATTGCATGCTACACACACACCGTCAATAATTGCCATGTCACACACTACCCCTTATAGCTACTATTGCTTGCCACACATGACATCTAGCCTATCGGTATACCTATAGCGTATCATACCTTTAGTGATAGGTATATTTTCACTTGCGATACAGCTACAGGTATACCTCCTACATATTTTACCTATACCGGGAGGGATTTCCTACATATGTTACTTATACCCAGGGGGGTATACGACATCAGTTCCATTAGGTAGATACCTATACCTTGCTACACCTGTATGTTAGACACATATTCAGTTGCTGTCGCATATTTACATTTACTGATGTTACTTAGCTGTACCTTATCTTGTTTTTCGCATACATCTGGTTCAGCTATATACATGTGTTTACCTGCTCGCATTCAGATATATTACATACATTTATTCTTGGATTCATGCATTGTTTATCTGGATTCTATATGATGTTTTCGGGATTTGGGAACCGCGGGAGTTCATGAAATTATGCATACATGCAACAACCCGGTTTCCTTGATATGATATTTGAGCGTCCCCCATGAGTTTTATCGGTGCTGATTATCTACTCCATACGAGGTGTGGTTGCCGTATGAGAGTACATGGTGGGGCCCGGTATGGTTCCCCTCGGCAAGAAGATCGATGGGTTTGCCGATTGAGCCTGGAGGCGGGCGAGTACCTACCGGTGATTGATATGACCTGGCAGTTGTCCGGAGGCTACTGGCCAGAGTAGAGAGATGGATACGGGATGACCTGTACTGTCGGGGCCGAGGGCCGACACTGCAGACGGACCCCGTGGGCTGATCCGGACTGACGGAGCCCCATATACAAGGATTTCTGTGTCGATGCTTGGCACACGGTTTCATGATATTTCTTTAACCCCTTTTTGTATATATAACAGGGGATTTAGCCGTTATATATACCCTTACACCAATATTAGTGGTATGGGACGCTAATATATGTGTATTGCCCCCATCATATATATTTCTGTACATATATTTACCTTTAGGATGCTAGAAACTTACTTGAGATTGGACTTGGGATACTAGGTGATTCATTGGGATTGGACATTGGATATACCTATGTGATTGGTGATTTGTACATTCGGGATATAGGAGATTACTCGATATTGTACATTGAGGAGATGTGAGACTTTCATATTGTGACAGCCCAATGTGGGGGCCGGTTTGAGGATTCGGGATTGGAGTATCTTGTTGGATTGTGATCCTGCCACGACGTCAGGTTTCCGTGGGAAATGACATATTCCACCCTATACCTCACCCTTACCTACCTTATGCACAGATTCATATATTGGTAGTACTTGTAGTGTACCCTTATGATAGCTGCATATTGCTTTCTCATATCTCTATTGCATGGTTATTGCATACTATTTACATGTCATCATTGCTTCACATATTGGTTGTACCTGCTAGTGTACTCTCCTTATTTCAGCACTGCATGACATACTATTATTGTAATCGCATATCTTAGATTCATGCTGTACGTGCATTCCTGCGATTACCTGCATATGTTTTATACTATTCACGAGTTGGCAACTCATCCCCGTTGTGCCACAGGTGTTTCAGGTTGTTCCCCAGAGTAGTCGAGGCGGGCTATTTCTCTATTCAGCTATCCAGCTGTCACCTTTTGCTTCAGATACCGCATCAGCTCACAGTACCTTTTTGCTTAGGTGGGTTAGATGGTTATCTGTGTTTCTTATTGTATATTCGTTGTATTTTGTACTCTCCATCAGCTATTGTATTATTGACTTAGAGACTTGGTGAGGACGATACGTGTATTAGTGTGGATTTGAGGTCTTTTATATTTACAGCTTCTTTCTCTACTGTTACTATTTTCTGTTGTATTCATCTTTGCTGGGTTTTACAAAAAGGGGTGTTGCTAAAGTTTTAAAGAAAGAAAGAAAGTAAGACTTTTAAAGAATTTGGGTTGCGATTTCAAATGTTTCAGAACTTATATTATCTTTTCCGTTTTTTTTTATGGTTTAGATTCCTGGGTTTGGCTTTCTTTTACTACGTTGCGTCTTTAGGCGTTGCGTAGTATTAGGGCCGTCACGGGCCAATTTTGGGTCGTGACAAAGTTGGTATCAAAGCGTTAGGTTTTACCTTTCGGAGTGTAGGATGACCTTAGTATGATGGAGTAGGTAGCTTAAGCAGAGTAACGTAGTGTGTGTATGTCTGCAGCATACCCACAGCGCGGTACCTTGCATTAAGTGACCTAAGTACAATTTGCTTGGCATTCCTTCCTTGATGATTCATATCTTTGAGATTCGATTTCCTCATTCTTATCGAATCTCATCTTATATCTATTTATAGCCTTGCCGCCGATGACTATGGGGACTCAGAGTGATGCAGCGAGGGCCGAGGTCAGAGTTAGCTCGGGTGAGACGAGTACTGACCAGGATGGCACTCTAGTTGCACAGGTGCAGACGGAGCAGCCTACGACCTATACTATGGATAGACTTTTGGTAGAGATGCAGGAGTTCCGCCAGACGATGAGTTCGTTAGTTGACGTCATTCGGGAGCTACGACAGGAGGTTGTCACCCCCGTTACTCAGCTATCCCTTACGATCAGTATGCAGCAGTCCGTCACCTACATAGCACCGGTGGTTGCAGCTCCAGTTGACGAGGCGCATATTACAGAGGCTCAGAGAGTCCCAGGACAGTGGAGGACTCGTACCAGCGTACCAGCCCAGAGACAGAGGTTTGGTCGTCGAGACGGATTTCGTGGCCACTACGGGAGTAGCAGAGGCTTAGGACGAGGACAGTCGTTCAGCTCTCATCCCCAGGATGGTCAGCAGTCAGCACGTGGATGTTTTCGATGCGGAAGCCTTCAGCACTTCGTCAGGGATTGTTCCTCAGCACGGCGTCAGGATCGTATTCAGAGAGGTCGTGGACGTGGAAGATTTGCTCAGAGGGCTCAGGCTACCAGAGGAATTCATCCAGCTGCGAGTAGAGGGCAGACACAGGAGTTTGCTTCTACTCATCGGGACGCGCAGACGTCCAATGTGGAGTTTTCAGGTACCCTTGAGTTATATTTTCTCTTGGTGTATTTGTTTGTTTCTTGCTTGTACCGTGGTTGGGTAGATTAGTCGTAGTGGTGTTAACTTCTGTCAGCGATTCTTTTGTTGCGCGACACGTATTTCAGTTTTGTGCTAATCGGATAGGAGGTAGAGATTCGTCCGTCGTTTTGATCCTTATTGAGATATTGGATTTGACGTTCTCCTGGACACGGACTGGTTAACTACGTGTTAGGCGTTTGTGGACTACCGTGTGGAAACAGTCAGGTTTGTTTTCCCCGGCAAGTCAGTTCTTGTTGTGCAGATGGATAGTTGTGCCGCCTCTCACAGCTTGAATTCAGCCTGTTTCGCTAGTTGGCTACTGAGGAGATGTCGTGGATTCTTGACATTCATTCGTGATACCGGAGCCACCGTGGGATTGTTGGACCGGGTTCTTTTCGTGCGAGAGTTTTTCCGACGTTGTTCCTGATGAGCCGGCGAAGCTGAGGGAGCTTAAGGATCAGCTGCAAAGTTTTGGTTTGGGGAGTTTTGTGCGTCTGAGTGTTTCGCTTTTGGAAGCTCCGATTTCTGTTCGTCAAGGAGAAAGACGGCAGTTTGGGGTTGTGTATCGACAAATCGTCAATTGAACCGGCTTACGGTGCGGATAGGTATCCTTCACCTCGCCGTGACGATTTCTTCGATCAGCTCCAGAGTGCGAGACATTTTTCTAAGTGTGTTTGGGATCAGGTCATCATTATTGCGGATTCGGAGTGACGGCATTCCGAAGACTGCCTTGTGCGTGCTACGGGCTTTGTGTGTTTTTGTGAGTCGTTGGATTCACTGTCGCCCTAGCAGCATTCGTAGATATGATGAACCAGATTTCTGCAGGCCGTTCCTCGACCAGTTCTGTTGTGTTACTTACGACATTCTGGTCTATTTAATGGGTCTTGAGGGACAGGAGTAACACTTGAGGATTGTTATGCAGATGCTGGGAGAGCGCCAGCAGTTTGCTAAATTCTCGGAGTGTTTCTTCAGGCTTGTTTGTGTTGACTCCTAGGTCTTGTAGTCACGGGAGACGGTTTCGTATGGTTCCGAGGGAGGTCGCGACCGTACAGCTTAGGCCCAGACTTGTGTGCAGGACGGAGATCCGCGGATAGTTGGGCTTAGCAGGTTTTTACCGCCGTTTCGGGCAGGATTATGAGAGTAGTGCTGCACCGTCGACTAAATTGACCAGAAAGGAGGTTTCTTTTCTTTGGACTGAGGCATGTGTACGGGGTTTTCAGCAGTTGAAGATTCGGTTAACAACTGCATCAGTCCTTTCTTTGCTTTTGGTTCGGGCGACCCTGTTGTTTAACTGTAATGTTTCTTGAGTGGACTCGAGTGTGTACGGAGGTGACACTATAGAGATATCGCTTTTGCTTTCCCTACATTTGGAGGAAGTACGAGGAGGATATTCCACTCATGATCTGGAGATGGCCGCTGTGGTTTTGCGTTGGATATTTGGGGACACTACTTGCTTGAGAGTCGTGTCAGACTTTCCACGGACCACTAGAGCTTAATGTACATCTTCCTGCAGCAGATTTGGATTGTTGTGATGGTCTTCTGCAGATTTACAGTTCTTGTGTGATCGTCGAGTATAGCTTAGTTCGTCTCTACGGAGGGGACAGCTTGCTCATGTCCGCGCCTGACCACTTTCCTTAAATCGTTTTCGTGAGACACTGCCCGTCGAAGCTCTTACGTCAGAGATACTTGAGCATATTCGGCTGGGTAAGGATTCGGAGACCTTGATTGTGACAATGATGTGCCAAGTTAGGGACACGTTTGTGTACCTGCCATTGCCAGGTAGAGGCGTGTAATCCTAGAACATGCACATCTGTCAACTCCCTCTATGCATTCAAGTTCCACCAGCTTTGGCGTGACTTGTGAGATAGTTACGAGTGGACAGGAATGTAAGGAGAAGTTTCAGGTTTCGTTTCAAGTGTCTGTCTTGTTGTGTGCTTTGGGTCGAGCATCTGAGGCCGGCTGGAGAATTGCAATCTTTTTACCGTTCCGAGGAAGGAATGGGAGCAGATCTCCATGAATTCCGTTATGGTTTCGACCCAGTTAGTTAGGGTGTGACTCCATTCGGATTCTTGTCATCCGGTTATACTCAGTTTGCTCAGTTGTTTTGTTAAGTTTGTGTGTTTGTTTGTTGGCAGCAGTTGGGGATCGTCACTCGCCATCGTTAGGGTTCTCCTTCGATAGCTGTTATCAGGAGACACTCCAATTGGCCACCCTTAGGCTTAGGGGTTAGGACGTGTCGACCACCAGCCTGTTGTTTTTCTGACTCCGCGTAAGTAGGATTTTGGACCCCAGCTATGTCTAGAGGATTCGGAGTTAGTCCAGTTGTGTTCAGGTCAGGATGAGAACTGTCCATTGCAAACAGATGACTTATGCGACTGTGCTGGTCGCAGGCTTGAGTGCACAATGGCACATCATGTATTCCTACGGACCTTCCGATGAATGACGTGTTGGATTTTGGGAAGTTTGTCCCAGGATTTTAGGTCCTTCTAGATCCTATAAGCGAGTTAGTTTTGTTGCCTTCAATTTGGCACTTCCGCCCAGATTATTGGATTTTCACCCCGTATTCCTTGTGATGATACTTTACAATTTCCGACCTTTCTCACATGTTTGCACCAGACCTTTTAGCTGGACGCGATCTTTCGTTCACCCGCAGCCATGTGTGTTAATGGCTCGACAGGTGGAGAAACGTCGGTCAAAGGTCTTGCCATCTGTGAAGGGTTTTCTCGGGCGTAGCCGTGTAGTGAGATAGTCACTTGGGAGGCTGCAAGCGAGAATTGAGGATTTTAATCTTCTTTTGAAGGTACGCGTAACAGTATAAGTTTTAAATTCGGGGACGAATTTCTTTTAAGGGGGGGAGATTGTAACACCTTAGAATGTGTTTTGTAGCTAATTATATTTTAATATGTAGTTTTTAATAAAAAGTTTACCAAATTAAGTTTTAAATATTTTATCCTATTTATTGTACAATTTATTATATTTTTGTTGGGCACACACACACTTGTGCATGTTAACTAGGCTTGTTTTTGGTGTTTAACCATGATTAGCAACCATGGTTAACTAACCATTTCTCTAATCTAGTTTTAATATTGTTAAGTGTCATGATGGTTTTTAAATATAAATGAATTTAAAAGGGGTTTTATTTTGAATTTTTGTTTTGTGCTTGGTTGACTTTGAGAGAGAGAGAGAGAGAGAGAGCATGGGCATTATGGCTTTGCCCATGCCTCATTTAATGAGAAAGAGAAAAAGAGGGGGGGTCTTGGTTGCTTGCTCCCATTCTCCACTCATTTCCATCTCACATTCTCTCATTCTCACACACACACACACACTGCAGAGAGAGAGAGAGAGAGAGAGGCAGTGGCAGTGGCAGCAGCAGCAAGCTGCATCAGCAACAGCAGCCCCAGCATCTTCTGCAGCAACTCAAGAAGACAGCAACAGCTTCATCTTCACACACACACACTCACACCTTGTGAGAGAGAGAAGCAGCAGCAGCAACAGGATCAGCAGGAGCAGGAGCAGCAGCTGCAGGCATCCTCATCATCATCATCACAACAACAACACACAACAACAACAGCAACAACAGCAGCAACAGCAGCAACAGCAACAGGGGGCAGCAGCAACAGCAACAGGGACCCCAGCTCTCGCAGGAGCTCTTCTCCACACCTTCACGTGCCTTCTAGGGTTCAGTGGGTATATTTCCTTAACCCCATTGCATGGTTTGCTTAGTTGTGCATCGATTGATTGGATTAGTGCTAAATTAGCTAATTTGTGCTAAATTGTGGTGTTTAAATGGAATTTTGGTAAATTGTTGATTTGGTTAGCTACCTTAGGTTGGTTTAGTGTTAGTTAGGCCACTTCAACTGAGATATTAGCCAAACTTCACTAAAATACCATAGATTTCTTAAATTGTGCAAATTTGTGACTTTTGATGTGATTTTGTGATATCTGGTACCTGCTGTGATCCGAGGTGAATACTAGAAAATTAAACATAGTGGTAGTGTTGTACTAGGGGACCTGGAGCACCACCTTCAAGATGGACCCCAGGCCACCGGCCAGGGCCGGCGGCGGCTGAAGGAGGGGCCGGCGACGCCGGGCTAGTTGGAGAGTTAGGGTTTGGGTTTTGTTCTGTAGGTGTCTGCTATGGTTAGGGTTCCTCTGGTCTTGTTGAATTGTTTAGTTTTCACAGTAGTCAAAATCTGGGATCATATATCGCTTTTGTGTTTCGTTGTGTTTGCGCGATACGCGCGATACGTGAGTGGGTTCTATGATCCAGCGTATCGCGGCGTGTCGCGATGGTTTTAGACGCGTACACACACGATTCAGCGTATCGTGCACACGCGCGCTTAGTTCGCGACGCGAGTTTCTCGTTTCGTTTCGATATCGCGTTTCGCAGGATATTTGGCTTATATGTGATTTCCATGCCTTATTTGCAGGTTTGCAGACAGGGACTACAGACACCACTACAGAGGGAGCAGACGGTAGGATTCACCCAGCGTGGAGTGTAGGTGAGTAGATATAACATCTACAGGGGAATCGCCCGCATGGCGTTATGCGTCTGGGCTAGGATTCAATTACCTGTCGCACTTTCTACGTCATTGTAGAATTGCGCCTTACTGCATTTCCTAGATATAGTTATATACTGTGACTAGCAGCCGTAGGACACTGCACACATTATTGACGGTCCATGTTGCACGAGCACGGATTGCATGCTACACACACACCGTCAATAATTGCCATGTCACACACTACCCCTTATAGCTACTATTGCTTGCCACACATGACATCTAGCCTATCGGTATACCTATAGCGTATCATACCTTTAGTGATAGGTATATTTTCACTTGCGATACAGCTACAGGTATACCTCCTACATATTTTACCTATACCGGGAGGGATTTCCTACATATGTTACTTATACCCAGGGGGGTATACGACATCAGTTCCTATAGGTAGATACCTATACCTTGCTACACCTGTATGTTAGACACATATTCAGTTGCTGTCGCATATTTACATTTACTGATGTTACTTAGCTGTACCTTATCTTGTTTTTCGCATACATCTGGTTCAGCTATATACATGTGTTTACCTGCTCGCATTCAGATATATTGCATACATTTATTCTTGGATTCATGCATTGTTTATCTGGATTCTATATGATGTTTTCGGGATTTGGGAACCGCGGGAGTTCATGAAATTATGCATACATGCAACAACCCGGTTTCCTTGATATGATATTTGAGCGTCCCCCATGAGTTTTATCGGTGCTGATTATCTACTCCATACGAGGTGTGGTTGCCGTATGAGAGTACATGGTGGGGCCTGGTATGGTTCCCCTCGGCAAGAAGATCGATGGGTTTGCCGATTGAGCCTGGAGGCGGGCGAGTACCTACCGGTGATTGATATGACCTGGCAGTTGTCCGGAGGCTACTGGCCAGAGTAGAGAGATGGATACGGGATGACCTGTACTGTCGGGGCCGAGGGCCGACACTGCAGACGGACCCCGTGGGCTGATCCGGACTGACGGAGCCCCATATACAAGGATTTCTGTGTCGATGCTTGGCACACGGTTTCATGATATTTCTTTAACCCCTTTTTGTATATATAACAGGGGATTTAGCCGTTATATATACCCTTACACCAATATTAGTGGTATGGGACGCTAATATATGTGTATTGCCCCCATCATATATATTTCTGTACATATATTTACCTTTAGGATGCTAGAAACTTACTTGAGATTGGACTTGGGATACTAGGTGATTCATTGGGATTGGACATTGGATATACCTATGTGATTGGTGATTTGTACATTCGGGATATAGGAGATTACTCGATATTGTACATTGAGGAGATGTGAGACTTTCATATTGTGACAGCCCAATGTGGGGGCCGGTTTGAGGATTCGGGATTGGAGTATCTTGTTGGATTGTGATCCTGCCACGACGTCAGGTTTCCGTGGGAAATGACATATTCCACCCTATACCTCACCCTTACCTACCTTATGCACAGATTCATATATTGGTAGTACTTGTAGTGTACCCTTATGATAGCTGCATATTGCTTTCTCATATCTCTATTGCATGGTTATTGCATACTATTTACATGTCATCATTGCTTCACATATTGGTTGTACCTGCTAGTGTACTCTCCTTATTTCAGCACTGCATGACATACTATTATTGTAATCGCATATCTTAGATTCATGCTGTACGTGCATTCCTGCGATTACCTGCATATGTTTTATACTATTCACGAGTTGGCAACTCATCCCCGTTGTGCCACAGGTGTTTCAGGTTGTTCCCCAGAGTAGTCGAGGCGGGCTATTTCTCTATTCAGCTATCCAGCTGTCACCTTTTGCTTCAGATACCGCATCAGCTCACAGTACCTTTTTGCTTAGATGGGTTAGATGGTTATCTGTGTTTCTTATTGTATATTCGTTGTATTTTGTACTCTCCATCAGCTATTGTATTATTGACTTAGAGACTTGGTGAGGACGATACGTGTATTAGTGTGGATTTGAGGTCTTTTATATTTACAGCTTCTTTCTCTACTGTTACTATTTTCTGTTGTATTCATCTTTGCTGGGTTTTACAAAAAGGGGTGTTGCTAAAGTTTTAAAGAAAGAAAGAAAGTAAGACTTTTAAAGAATTTGGGTTGCGATTTCAAATGTTTCAGAACTTATATTATCTTTTCCGTTTTTTTTTATGGTTTAGATTCCTGGGTTTGGCTTTCTTTTACTACGTTGCGTCTTTAGGCGTTGCGTAGTATTAGGGCCGTCACGGGCCAATTTTGGGTCGTGACACTGACCAGCTTATGGCATGGGTCAAGCAACTACTAGCAAAACCTAGGATGCATAGGCTTGATACCAGAATAATAGAACATGACCCAACATGATATCATCCCATGCCACTGAAAATAACTTGTAAACTCTATCAATTTTTCCTCCTATCAATAATGCCTTAGGTTTTTTCTACATTGAACCCATGATGCTTAGCTATTTCTTCATACAACCCCTAAAATTTAAGTATTCTAATTACAACTCCTAAAGCTTCTATACATAGGCACCCATGGTCAAGTTCCATCCATGATCAATCACACTTACTTCTAGCCGTTAGGGGGTTAAATGACAAAATTATACACCAAATGACTAATATTTCAGCCTTCAAATAGCTCCTTCCCTTCCTCACTCACTTACCTCTGCATATTAAAACTACTACACCTTTCTGCAGTAACCCAGTTCAGCAACCTGGCTTCTTCATCTTCTTCTACAAAGTAGAAGCTTCTACAACCATGAGTAACACTGATTCATCTTCTTCAACTTATCAATTGATATGCTTTTATGGTGTGCCAGATAAGGTGTACACCAGCTGAAGATCTTCGTTTGAGGGGAGTTGATTAAGTTTGAAAGAAGAAGGTGACGACTCCAAGCTTGGAAGAGTTGGGAGTGAAGTTTAAATTGCATAGAGATGATACAAGGGTAGACAAGATTTTTTTATTCTTAATATCTAACCATAGTTAGTCCTATGCCAAGCCTGAAGTTGGGTAAAGTAGAAAGAAGATTCTATTCAGTTAAGGGAGTTCTAGGTATTGTATATAGAATACTTGAGCTTTAGAGGTTGTGTAGATAAGTCTTAGCCTTTTAGAGATTCAATTACAGAGAACTCTTTCACCTTACATAATATTCAAGATTTGTAATCCGTATCATACATAATCATTCAACAGTCTAGCTTTTCAGCAATATAATGCTCAAAACGATTTGGTTCAATTCACAAAAATAAGTACCTTCAAAGCTTTTTCTCTCCAACTGAACCTTTTTAGTTCTTCCTCAACAATGGGTAACTCATCAACTGGTCGACACAAACATAACTTAATATGCAGAATTCTAAACAGTTCTATATTCCCAATAACAGATATATGAATGATAAAATTGGAAAAATGCTTACCTTGTACACTCAGCAACTTTCCAGCCTCCAAGATACAATTGAGTTCTCTAACAACATTACGAATGTCCTCACGGTCTTTTAGATTAGGCAAAACAGCATTAAGATGACAAATCCAGGAACAAGCATCTGCATTATATTGCCTCAGGATTTCTAACTCTGGGATTGTAACTCTAACTTTATCAGCATCCTGTAGAAAATCTTTAAGATCCTGTGCAATGAAAAGTGTTAGGAGGCTATCATTCTATAGAAGCTTTAGAGTGACTAACCACAGTAAGCAGATGACAACCTTCCGTTTAATGGGACTTTTCCATAACTCTTTGCACTTAGTTTGCCATGAGTCGACCTCACTACACAAGTTCAGTATTGAATCCATATCTGGAAGCCGAACACACAGCTCATCCATCTAGTAACGATAATATACCATGTCATACTGATCAAAATAATTGCTCTACATTTTATACTATAAGCACTTTTGAGTAGTGTTAATTCAGATGTAGAAAGAAAAAAAATGCGAAAAAAGTGTCTAATAATACAAAGAAATAAGACTTTCCATACGTGGAAGAATTGCATACTTTTGATTTTACCCTGTAGAGGAAATCAATATCAATAGCAGCAGGCTTTTCTTCAGAAAGGCATCTAGCTGCATCACTAATCCAATCCTGTGTTATAATGCGACAGCAGATATAAGGTGCCTCACAAACTACAAATAGGAAATGGAATAAACATAATGTCAACAAATAGAAGGGAAAGATGAGGGAATAGCCTGAAAAGAGAATCCTGATGAATAAGACTTGCTAGGATCAGAAATTAATAACAGAATAAGTTATAACAATTTATATCAGAAGTGAAGAAATGAAGAAGTGGAACTACACTATAAATTTTCACATCGTTTATAATATAAATTAAGGTCATTGATGTTGAGATAAAGGGGGCCTTGATACTTGTGATTTCCTCCCACAAGTCTCCTCATGCTCATTTCTTTACTCAAATTTGAAATTTATCAAAGGATGGTACTTCTGCCACCCTATGTCGGGCAGCTATATCCAATGTCTGGCTGACGTATACCTATGACAGTTGAATTTCTTTGACTCCCAGCTTCTACTACTCAACAAGGTGTATGTCATCATGCACAGGGTATGCCTATGACTTGATCAGTGACTTGACTTTGACCCATCATCGGTATTTGCTGGATGGAAGTTGAAAATTCTTACTAAAAGGCTGCGGCTAAAGAAGAACCACATATTTAAATTTTATTTTTTACTTCACTTCAAACAATAATAATTGTTAAGAGCCACTTTATCCAAAAGCTTAACCTGGTAGGCTGTGGAATAACAATGAATATCAATAAACATAATACTTCAACACTCCCCCACACATGAGCCTTTGAAGTTTGCACCACGTGGAAAGATGTCCAGCAATAAACTCTATCGCTAGTAACCTCGGAATAAATGGGGGATAAATAAACATGTTTTAAATGGACAATAATTAGGTTTGAACCCAAGACCTCTTAAACCCGGTGCGCTCTGATACCCTGTTAAGAACTACTTTACCCAAAGGCTTAAGCCGGTAGGTTATGGTACAACAATGAATATCAAAAAAACATAATACAACAACAACAATAAAGTACGGTAAGAGTGCGTAACTTCATTTGACCAGCCAAAATGGTAATTCTTCTTGATGCTTTAGGGCGCAGGAAAATTTTAAATTTAGTCTTGGTACAAGCTATTGGAATCGATCTTAGCCTCAAGTCTCATTGCAAATCCTGCATAAATACCTACAATGTACTCTGTCTTTCTCTCAGGAGAGTTGAGCAAGGGACAGGCTTTTCAATCTGATGAGGATCGAAGTCGGGAAAGTAGGTAGGTCCACTAAATTGACTGCTTTCTGCAAGCCCCATAATTTGAAACAAGGTTTAAAATCTCGGTATTGGGATCACTATCGGACGGTCACTTTTGGAATCAGAATAGGCAATCTTGGCCGTATCGGCCCTCTCGGACGGGGATATCGAATTTTATATGGTTTGAGAAAAAGAATTTTAAAGAGTTAGGAAAAGAATTTAAAATAAGTTTTTTTTTTATTTTGGACCCCCAAAACTTTGGTATTTATAAAAAAGACACCTAAAACCACGTATTTCTAAAAAAAGCTCACAATTCTTTAAAAGTAAACTAAATTAGTCCCTCTAGTTAACTTCCATCCAATTAACATCCAGATTCAGATAGTTAGTTGTTAGTTATATTCGTTATAGTCATCAAGTTGACTAATTTACTTCTCTAATGGTTGGTTATGCTTAAGATTTGGGTTAGGGTTTCTTTTCCCGCCAAAGAGGACGAGGGGCATGAGGCAGTGAAGGGAGGAGTGGAGGTGGGGCAAGGGGAGGATGCAGGTGGCTGCCCTCTTCTTTGTTATTGTTGATCTCTCTCTCTCTCTCTCTCTCTCTCTCTCAACTCTTCTTTATCATTAAGCGAAACCCAACCCATGAAGTGATGAAACTACCTTGAAGCTGACCCAACCAATGAAGCTAATCCACGAAGTCAACCCATTAAGCTACCATGAAGCCAACCCATAAAACCCATTTAGGCAACCCATGATGCAAACCTCTAGCAAAATCAACCCAAGGAGTTGATGATGATGAGAGCCAAGAAAATAAGGAGAAGAAGATGGGTTTTAATTTTGCTTTTTCATTTGGTGGTGAAAATATGATGATGAAGAGAAATGGTGAGATGTGGAAGAAGAAGATGGGTGGGGATAGATGAAGTGATTAATTCTTTAATTTAACTGTAGTTGACTTAACTAACCCAATAAACTAACTTTAGACTGACTGAGGGGCTTTTTTAGTTAACTATGAAGAATTGTGTCTTTTTTAGAAATACGAAGTTTTGAATGTCTTTTTTAAAAATACCAAAGTTTTAGGGGTCCAAAATAAAAATAAAACCTTAAAATAATTATAAACAATTTGTCAAATTCTTTTGTAATTAATGATATCTAAAATCATATAAATGATGTCAAAATAACCGTAATAGCCCAATAACCTATAATAAACCAATTAAACTATTAATGAACCCATTACTAAACCCACTAGCCATCAATAAACTTAAATGAAAACCCCGATATAAAATGGTAAGCACAATATTACTTGGTATCAGCTTTCATATGGTTGTTTTTGGGATTGGAATCCAAACCATGGTTTGAACAATATGTGGCCTGCTTAATATATGTAGGACATTGTTTCTAAACATGAAGGCGGGCAGGTTTCCTAGTGGCTACAGTCAGATAAAACCTCGACGAAATGAAAAAGAATGTTGCATAATGGCAAAATCGAATGACCTCGTATTGGAAGGAATGGTTAGGACTTGGGTGCCACCTCAGGGTATTCAGGTCCTTGAGTCTCAAAGCTTATTAGGTCAGGTAAGTAAATAAGGCTTGGTAGAAAAATCACTAAAAACCATTCAAGACGTGCCGTTGAGGCTACTGCTAACCGGTATCTTTATATGTAGGTATACAATCATTAAGAGTACACAAGACAAGCTAGTTAACACGATGTAAGAGATTATGGTTGGGTCTTCAAAATGAGAATCCAAGAGTGACAAATGTTAGATGGTCTACCTTCATTCAACGGTTATAAAAAGAGACGATCATAGCTAAAGAAAACAGCTAGGAAGCACAAGTACTTCTATTTGCTTGTCGTGTCCGTTTCCGACACGTATCAAATACTTGAACACTCAGACGACACTCCGCCTGACACCGTATTTGACACACTTGGGCCGTGTCCATCCAAATTGGACATGTTCAACACTTCAACCTAGCTAGGAGCTTGAGAAATAAGAATGTGTATATATGTGTAGACAACTTTAATACCTTCAAGTATACAAGAATATTAAATATTTCAAATCTCTCATGTCCAACTAGAGCTAAGAGTAAAGGTTCAAATTGATGCAAATGATGAAGTCGAGCTATGAAAGTCACCTCCAATGAAAGAGGGTTAACTTTTTTTGGTTTGTTTTATCTCTTCTAAATTGTATTCTTGTGTGTTCTACTTCTAGCTTATATATGTATTTGTTTGAGCTCAAGCAAACTTATAGTTATGGAAAGAAGATATAGCTTTGATTTTATTTTGACTGTGCTTTTAATGTAATTCTGGTACATGTTTCTTTTCGTGGTTTATTTATATTCTATTTCACACGCATAAATAATATAGTTGTGTCCATGTGTCCTCTTTTTTACAAATTTGTCGTGTCCCGAGTTTGTGTCTGTGTCTGTGCTTCATAGGAAAACAACATTTGTAAATGATCAATAAAAAGATTTATCTAATGGGAGGGTAATACATAGACTTCACCTTCACCCTCATTATCGGTTTTAGGTGGACACCAATTCTTTAGGCCACATACTTGGCAGCACAATCATAGAGCCTATTACCCCTCTTCTTCTATCATAGGATGATGTCCCAAACAATCAAATTATTCTTTACCTCCACTACTGAATACTGGTTACATCTTAATTATCAAGTGACCAAGTTGTTTCAATCTAAAGTAAGCCATACTGCTACTTGACAGTACAGTTTTCCCCGGCTTAATGTATACTGTTATTTAGGAAATCAGGGAGGAGTTTAACCTTATAAACAGTTAGTTCTGCTATTGGTCTGTTTGGTGCTAATTTGATGTGCACCAATCCTTTCTTATAGTTATTCGTCACATATTCGGAAGTGTCCAATTCAAATCAGAAACTGCTTGTGACAAACACTGCTCACAGTTATCACTGCTCTTTAAAAAAATATATATTATTTGATCCTCTTTGCACTCCGGTAAATCCACAATGCTTGCTAATATCCAGCAATCATGTTGAAACAGAATCCACTTTTCTAATGCTAATTTTATTTTCATGAGCTTTATACCTGCAGTACTTTTAAAAAGTACAGAAAATTGAATGATATTCATCAACTATGGCTTTTATGTAGGAAGTCCAATGCTCAAATATAAACTCAAAAAAGTTAGCCAAGGTGAAGCTATCAAGAAACTAGCAGCATTAGTTAACCATACCTTTGCAGAAGAGATCTCACTTTCTAATCTTCTAGTCTCTTCTATCTTTACAGGAAATTCAATTGCCCTGGCGCACAAAACTTCCAATTGGTCAATCTGGTGTTGAAATGTCAATGAAGGAAAAGGTGTAAGAAGTTGCATACTATTTATTATCAAGTTGCAGACTATTTATTACATGTCAAAACTGAGAAATGTTTATAATCTGACAGCAAAAGTAAACAAAATATATAATCCACAGTTCCGTAATGCGATAAGGGAAGAAAATGTAGAATAAAACTATCAGTATGTCGATATAGAGACCGAAGAACAAAACAAAGATTACTCAACTATACACCAGTATCAACACAGCTGATCCATAGCTTGATGTTAACCCAGTTCTATTTTGATGCTAGAAAGTTTTAAGTGCGCTATATGCAAATTATGTTCAATAAAAAGTAAAATATTTCAGGTAAATTTTTTTCAATTACAATTCTGAAATTGAGACGGATTTCTCAATAGAATGGATAGAGTTGATCATTAATGGTAAAAATGAAAAATGAAGAAAATAATATTATTTTTGCATTTCCTTACTTCCAAGCAAGACAGAAAAGAAGATTCTATTTCACAAATTAATTTCTTTGCATCTTCTGCAAAAGCCTGTAAATGAAAACAATAGACAAATGTATTAGTCATCAATAAAGGGCAAAAAGTATTTCAGAGCTTCACGCAATAGGTAAAACCAACCTTTAATTTAGTATACTCTGGTTCGCAGCAAGGCAAAGGAGTGACAGCCAGCAGTTCCACAATTTCGGATAATGATACTTTCTTTGTTTGATTGCCCAAACAAGGTAAGCAGTCATTCATCTTAGAAAGGACACTCCTTACGTTCATAGCCCACTTCTGAGCTTCCATCAATCTACTTGCCACATCACGTACCTAACAAGTATATCACAGTGCAATCAATATATACATATACAACTAATCCACAATTTTTTTGGGGAAAAAAATTCTAGGTTCTAAACAATCTAATCATACCGGGTCCATGCTATGATCTGCCCAAAGAAATTGTTTGGCTTCCTTTAGGGCTTTCTTATAAGCAGTGTTCGAGAATGGAATCTCTAGAAGGTGGCAAGAATGAGAAAGCCAATCTTCAGCAATTTGTGTATAAGAAATATAACCACCTTTCACCTAACATATAAACTACAATTTCAGCACCCAGCATAAGGAAACTGGATATTAAATCCAAAAACAACTTCCACCGAAAAAAATGGAGCATCTTGTGCTAATATGAAGCAGATATGCGAGAAATTTGGATTTTCAGAGCAATAGCAAGCACCGATGATTACTAAAATGTGCATCAAAAGTAAGGGGGTGCTGATCAAGCTTCACTGATAAGTACTAATTAGTAAATACAGTAGAGGGGTACATTTAGAGCTACGCAATGGGAAGGAGCCAAGAAAAAGACATGTAGACAGAAATTATTTGCACCAGTTCACCAGATTGACAAAAAGAAATGATAGAATCCACAGAAATAAGCTACTGACTTCAGAATGAGAAAGAAGGTGGCTTCTAAACATATAATAGACGATGAGGAAAGAGAAACTGAAAATGACAGGATATAATTTGGGATCGTGTGGTAAACCTAAAATGAAAACTAACAAAGCTAGTACACAGGAAAACTAAGTTCAAAGAAAATACATTGCTGAAAGAGAGTTGAAGTTAAATAAGTGGTAACTGGGACAAGAGCAATAGCCAACAAAGCCTACTCAACTAAAATTAGTTTGTCTTGGTCTCAGATGAACAAGAAGGCTAAGGTATTTTCTAGTTGAGTTTGAAACAAATAATATTTATAAATAAAAACGCGTAAATTGTATTCGCCTATAGCCATTGTGCTAATTACTAAATGTCCTGGATTTAAGAAATAATAAAAAAGAAATGACAAAGATATGCTGGTTGAAGATGTTTGCAAGAAGACAAACATGCAGTATTAGTCCAACCCGGCTACATCCAAACACATGTTCAATGTTTTAATGATTGGAGGTGTGTTTGCTCTCTAGTAAGGTTTTCTCCCTTTCGAAGATGTTTGCAAGAAGACAAACATGCAGTATTGGTCCAACCCGGCTACATCCAAACACATGCTCGATGTTTAATGATTAGAGGTGTGTTTGCTCTCTAGTAAGGTTTTCTCCCTTCTAAAACTATTTCTTCCTAGAAGTAGATTAGAATGACCCTTTCTTTTAAAGAGCTGCTGTCTCCATCAACAATTCTTGATGGACATTCATAAAATCATTAATCCATAGCTATGTAAATAATATTTCACAATAACAGCTCCCTCAACCTAAGAGTAGCTTTTATCCTGTCATTTTTGCTACATTGAAAACAAGGTTACATATAAAATTAAAATATAAAGCAAAGAGGTAGAGCGTTAAAATCTACTTAAAACCAAGCTTCTTATATAAATCTATGATAAAACTTTTTTTGTCATAACACTTGCTTCACTGACCGACTATCTGGTGTTAAGAATTTCTGCTATAGTTAAATATAAAATTAAAATATAAAACAAAGAGGTAGAGAGTTAAAATCTACTTAAAACCAAGCTTCCTATATAAATCTATGATAAAACCTTTTTTGTCATAACTTCACTGACGATCTGGTGTTCAGAATTTCTGCTATAGTTAAATAGAAAATTAAAATATAAAACGAAGAGGTAGAGCGTTAAAATCTACTTAAAACCAATCTTCCTACATAAATCTATGATAAAACCTTTTTTTTCATAACACTTGCTTCGCTGACGATCTGGTGTTCAGAATTTCTGCTATAGTGACCTTCTGCAGGACATGTAACTTCAGGCATAGGAGCCCCAGCATGGACCAAGTCGCTTAGCTCTGCAAGAGTCTGACGATAAAGAAGGCAATGCTTGCTGGGATTGCATTCACAAAGATGTTGCCAATGCTGCAAAAAAAGGTACAGAGTAGCATTAATGATTTTTATTAATTTTCTTAGCATGTATCTTTAATTAACACAGTGTTCATACAATAGTAGCTTATTTAATAGAATCAATAGCCTTATCGAAACCCTAGGAGAAACTTGGTAGTGAGGATCAGGTAGGTGTGTATAATTTAAGAATCTTGAGTTTAGCTGTTTGGGAAGAATATCCAGCAGCATTGTTATATGGAATTGCATTTAAAGATTAAATTATATAATTTTGAAATGTATGAGAATGATATCCACACACAAAAAATGGAACATATTGAAGGTGCCACACTGACAAATAACATAAAAAGAGTAAGCTGTGCCTTGTCAACCTGAAATTGGATGGTATGCGCCTTTGATATAAGACAGATGCTTACGACAGTAATGCAAGATTACATTCACTTATATGCATATAAAAAAATGGTTTGAATGTCGCAATCGAAGCCAAAAGTTTAAATTGTACACATCATACCTCAAGGCACACAAAAGCGGATGGCCTACAGAAGCAGGTTACGGCTGAAAGATATAAATATTGTTGGCAGATGATGCATGTTGGATCCTACAAAATTTCCGTACATGGTTTAGTTTTTTCAGAAAAGATCACATATGAAGTTTATATCTTTAACAAAGATAGATCACCAGGATAGAAAAGCTACCTCCTCAGTACCCACATACATAGGGTGTTTTCTGGGTAACATCCTTGAGGATCTGACAAGACCATTTTTCCAGAGTTCCTCTCTACACTTTCTCTCTCTATTAAATATTCTATACATTTCTTCCTTCAAGTAAGGCAAGGCTTTAACATCACAGCCATTCTGTTGAGAAACAACCAAAGATTCGATGTTACAAAAAGCAACATCAGTGACCACATTACAGCAAATCAAGGATACGGTGTATCGAATAAGAAATGGTAAAGTGTGGAAAGCTTCAAAGAAGAAAAGAAGCAGAAAAATACATTCAGATATCTGCAAATAGCTACACAAGCCGATAAATAATAGGGGAATAATGTAAACCACGAGTTATGATAAGGTGAGCGAGGTTGGATATGTTAAATTTTTACTGTGTGTGCATACAATAGATATGGTTATCAATTTAATAAATATAAACTAAGGATACATATCACTTTCACCAGTCCAGTTTAAGAATGCAAATCCTAGATATTTCTCATTTTTTTCCTAATTGCCACCATTTAGGAGAATTTTGGACTAATTATTGCATTAAGTTTGCTAGCATGTACTAAAATAGTCATTGCCTTTTATATTCTCCATTGAGAATGTGGGAAAATTGCATAATGACTTTATAAATAAAATTGAATTATGACTCCATCATTGATGCAAAGATTATTCATATCTAATGTCACACATTCAATCATCCAGAATATAATATAAATTTTAGAATGAACCAAAAAAAGTATCCCAAAAATATCTACAAAGCATATAAGTGTCTGCGTATCCAATACGGATCCTCGATAAAGTGCCCATGCAATATAGTAGTCCCCGTGTATATGTCATCATGCTCTAAATAAAAGAGCAATGCCAGGTGAAAATTGCACGGATGTCAATTATGTCCTGTTGTATAAGCAGAAAGGATAATGTCAGAAAGAAGAAAGGCAGTCCTTGAACCAATGGGGAAATAAATGTATCATGTAGAAAGTTCATATCAACGGGAAATGTTCAATGGCATCTGAGGATGTTGCAACAAGAAATTGGTCTGGCTCCAATTTATATCAAAACAATTATGTTTCACAACTTCAACTATTTTTCTTATTTTGCAGAGATTGTTATTAAAAGATTTGTTGTTCTCAAAGTAGTTGATCATTTCAAATTCGTGGAGTATATAAATCAAAAGTCTAATAGTACATCACCAGCTGGCAAATCGTGTTGAACTTCTGGTCGCTACTGAAAATCGAAAAACAAAGATACGAAGGTATGGTGAAACAGATTAGTTAAGCAAACCTAATGGAATTGCAAACAGAAAGGCATCAGTTGTGTTAAACATAAGTAAAATTATTAAAGAAAAGAGTATCTGTAGTGTGTATCGTTCAGAAATTGCAGAGCTGCCTCGATCAATAGAAATTATACAGGCTGCAGAAAGCATAAATGCCCCCGAAAAAAAGCATGGAGATGAAAGGCGAAAGGCTCACCATGGAGACCACACATAAAAGTTCTTCGTGAGATAGAACTGCAGCTTTGTGATACAGCCGATACCATTCAGCTCCAACACCACCATGAGGTAGCCAGTCAGCGGGAGCAAAGTTGACAGCCTCTGCACAATTTAAGCCTGAAAATTCCACCAAAACACTAGAGATTTTTTTCAACATAACACAAACAATAATACAATACAATATGCTTGGGAATCAGTTTTCATGTAATTTATATAGGAATACTTACCAAAATTAAAACCCCCATGATACGACTTTGGGAAAGTTACAACAAAATTTCCAGGTTCCTGTAAATGAAGAAAACATACACGTCACTAAGTATGTCTTCAATGAAGTTCAGAATAGAAAGTGCATTACTAACGTTAAACTCAATCGAAGTTGAAAATAGAGGATGGAAGAGTTTGTTTGATGGGACCGAAAATGTATGATAGACATGAATCTCTTTAAATTCAAAGGTGAGGACAAACATTGCAAGCATTGTTTCTAACTTACCTGTAACACATTATAAACAGATACACCATTTTCTTGCAGAACAGATGGATTGAGCATCGTGACAAGCTGGAAGAGCAAATCTGGTTGGGCATCAAATAAATCTGGAAGAGTATTTCGCATAACCTATGAGAAAATGGAGCAAATCAACTCACAATTCCAGATATAGGCTAAGCAAAAAATTACAAGCTGAAAATGAGAAGAAGAAGCATACCTCGAAATTTATCTATCAGAAAGGATTAAACTATGACCAAGCAGGCAAGCATGGAAAGTGCACATTCCATGTACTAGGGAAAATTATTTAGTTCGTCTCTCTATAGAGACATTTCTTTAAGTAAATGTGGATCCATATGGAGGTCGAAATAATGATGAGATCAAGTGTTAGAATCATATTTATACCACATAAGATTCACCTCCAGACCTCAAGTTTGCTGTCAATTTCATGGTAAAATAGAACAAAATGCAAATTGCATGCTACAAGTTAGTTAGCTAAAGATTCCAAAGAACTACCTGCTCAAATGCACTAGCTTCAATACCAGGGACACCATACCAGCACTTTGGTTCACCCCTGTAAACAGATGATCAATCAGGATCACCGTCAATTCATACATGAAGTAAATAAATTACAATAAAGCCTTTATCCAAACTACTGGGACAGAGAGAAAAGATCTCGAAGTTAAATACCCATAATTTGTATAAGTCGTCCGAGCACCTAACATTAAGGAATGCACGACCCATGTGCTTGAGGGCCACACAGCATAACCAGAATATGTGACGCATATACATCCACATATCTGTTTTGCATTTTTATTAACATAAAAAAGTTCATGAAATTGTATATAAATGACAAAAAAGAAGAAAAATATGGGAAAGATCAGAAACTTTTCTTTAAGATATTTAGAGGGTCCTAAAGTCAATAATCAACATAATAATAAAACCTTGAATTATTGGGTCTAACTTGTATCAATTATACCAATATGCAAAAGACAATCATATCATATGATAATAACACTTAAGAAATCGTATATTGCAACAGTGTATAAATATAACGTAAATGCTAATATAAAGGGTGTACCTCAATAGTGGAATGTGGCAAGGGGGTTTGAATATGGGCTTTATTTGTTATAGTTATTTGGGTTTGGATATGGGTTTATTAAAAGCACCCGACCTGAACAGTATCAATAAATAAAACCAACCCGAATGAATTTGTGTGGTTTATGCGACCGCATATTGGATTATGTGGTTGCATAATCTTTTTTGCCCCGGTTAGAGGTAACAAAATTGTGCGTAATGGCGCAACTAAGGATAGTGGTAGATATAAACGGACATGGTTAGAGGCAATTAATTACGGCATCAATGTTCTATAAAGTGGTCTAAGCGGACGCCTAGGCGGAAGAGGTGCTAGGCCGCTCCGATTAAGCCATAGGCGGTTTAAGGGCTTAAGTTGCCTAGCCCGCTTAAGCGGGCATCTAAAAGGACCCAGCCTGCTTAATGAAATAAAATTTAGTCATTTTTAAAGTATCATGGGTCAGATTTGTTCTCTTTTCACCATACCTGACCCAAACTCATACTTAATGAAATAAAAATTACTCAATTGTCTCATTTTCTGAATAATTTTTGAATTACATAGCTCAAAATCTATTTTTTGCTAAATTTTACTGTTACAACATCAATATGTACCTTGTTATTATGCTGAAATATCAAAATATTTTTGTTTTTACTGCTGAAATTTCAATATATTGTTTTCTATGTTGAAGTGTCAATATACTGCTGAAATTTCAATATGTATATATATTAAATATAATTTTAACTAGAATTAAAAAAAAAACGTCTAGACGGCGACTAGACGCTAGACGGTACCCCAACCACTCAGCTCCGTCTAGCGCTTTTTACAATCTTGTACGGCATATAAATTGTTAATTTAATCGAGGACATGGTCCTTAACCGAGCAAAATGGAAGAAAAATTCATATAACCAAGCCCAAAAATTTGGGATAAGGTCTTCTTGTTGGTAACGGTGCATAATCTCATCCATCTGCCCCTCTCAATTTTTGACCGCGTATTATAAAAATATGCTTTTTTATGCTGCAAGCCCCGAATACGCATATGTGGGTGCATATGCGCCTGGATAATTCGATTTTTTCAACATTGCATGGTCCTATTTGATTGCCATGGATTAAACTTCAGTGTTTTCCTAAACAATGCAATAAAGAATCATAAAATTGCAAATACAGTTATTACAATCAACTTTATTAATTCAAATTGTTAAAATTCATAGAAATTCCACTCGTGTGTTAAGTTCACACAAATGAAAGTTATGGATTATGTTTGGAGTTAAAGAGACGAGGGAGAGAGAACAGAAAGAAGAGGTAGGGGAGCTATAGATGTTACGCCATGAGAGAGCATGTGGCAAGAAAGAAAACAATGGAGGGCAAAGCACGAAGAGCGGGAGAGGTTATACAATGAAAGAGAAAAGAAACCAAAAAAATATGAGATTAACATTGCAAAATAAGGAGGTAACAAGATATTGCAGGTCTCACGCTTAGATTTTATGAATTGAAATCCACTCATTTTTTTGTGAATAACAAATAGGCAGCAGCTGAAATTTCCTGGTTCTAAACCAACAAATGATTGGGTTTAACCTTCCTATAATTCATGAAATTTCATTTCACTATAACCAAACAAGCCCCGACTACGAAGAGTATGACAACTAATATAAACATAGTACAATATTGAACTAAAGTAATAAATGAAGTATGTTGGTTGCATTATTGGGTTAGGTCATTGAAACTATACTATAAGCAAACTATATTTGAGGCACATGAGAGCTGAAAGAAATTATAAAAATTACTTCAGTTACTTGAACCATGATCATGTGCTCTTTTTTCCTATATATATAGCATGATCATTGTATAAATCTTGGGCATTTTTATTGCAAGTCGACATTAGGGTTTGAAAAGAGAGAACGGATACAAAAGAGATTTAAGGATTAGCGCCCAACCCCCTTCACTTTATTATTTTGCACATACATCCCTGTCTAATCAGACAACTCATGCTAGAATACTCTTGATCATCGTAGTTTATTCCAACACTTCCTCTCCAACCGGAGCATACATATCAAACATTTGCAGCTTGTTGCAAATGAATTCACACTAGCTGTTCCTAAAGGTTTAGTAAAAAGATATGCTAAGATGACAATCTTCCCAAAGTAGAAGATGACACTATAGGTACATACTATGTAAAATATGCACACAAAAATCTCTATTAACTCAAAAAAAAATCCCCATATCACTTTTCTCATATCTTGTTAATGTTGCTTATTTGGTCCTTACCAATACTGGAATTTGTAGCATATCCCCTGAAAATTCAATCAAGCACCCTTTTCAAATCTATATTTATTTTTTTATTTGTGGATTGTTAGAACCTTCCATTTTCTTATCTTTGGATGACGTGCTAATAATAGATCAAAGCTATATTAGCTATGGCATGTATTTGAATTGTATTTTATGAACACATTGTTCATTTTCCTAACATTTAAAATTTCATAATAATCTAAGCAGCAATAGAAATTCATTAGAGATAAATATTATTGTAGCATCAAGATTAACATAATGCAAATTATCTTCTTTTCCTAGCACTTTTTTGCCATTATTCTTCAAAAAAAAATTATGATTCTTGTGTAGAAATGAGAGACACTAGGTTAAAGAATCTCGATTAGAGTAAAATTTGAGCAACCGTTATTCTTCGGAAAAAACAAGTCTATCACGATTCTTGTGCATAAATGAGAGATCCTAGGTTAAAAAATCTCGTTTAACTCAAAAATTGAATTCATTTATAATAAAACGATGTGGATAAAATTTTGAGTTAGTAGAGAAATTTTTTAACCTAGGTTCTCTTATTTCTACATAAGAATCGTGAAAGATCTGTTTTTTCTAAAGAATGATGATTGTTTAAATTTTGCTCTAATCGAGATTTTTTTACCTAGTGTCTCTCATTTCTACACAAGAATCATGATAGATTTCTTTTTTCTACCCAATAATAACAATAAAATAGCAAAGAGGAGGTAACTTGCAATATGCTAACCTTGATGCTGCAATCATATTTATCTCTAATAAATTTCTATTGCTTAAGATTGTTATGAAATCTTAAATCTTAATTGGTAGGAAAATGAATAATGTGCTCACAAAATACAATACAAACATATCTCATAACTACTATAGCTTTAAATTTATAATTAGCACAATCATGCAAAGACGGAAAACGAAAGGTCCCAGCCACCTATAAATAAATAAAAAATAAGCAATAATATATAATACAAAAGGGTGCTTGAGTAAATTTTCAAGAGATATATACTACAAATTCCAGTATTGGTACAAACCAAATAAACATTAACAAGAATTGATAAAAATATGTGCATAAATTTCTAAGTTAGCATAGAATTTTTGGCAAATTTTACATAGTATGTATCTATAATATCATCTTCTACTTTCTCTCGAACAAGATGAGAGTCAACTTTAATTAGATCCGACGATAGAAGCTCAAATCTTAGACCAAAAACCTTAGGATCTGATGAGGTAGAAGTTGATGAGCTCATAGTTGATGAGCTCTGCAAAAACAGACTTGAATCTGATGGGTTCGAACTCAAATCTGATGAGATCGACGAGATTTGGAGGTCGGCAGCAGCATCTCCGGTGAGATCAAAGCTGGCGGTGAGATCTGAGGGTGAAGACGAGGTCACTTAGAATGAAATCGAAGTCGACGGCTGCTTCTAGAGCAAAATCGACAAATTTTGATGGTCAGCGACGAAATTAATAGTGAAATCGATAACGATGAAGGTGAAGACGAGATCGTCAATGATCATTGAGGATGAAGACGAAATGAGCAACGATGAAACGACGACGACGGTAATTTTTTATTTATTTAATGAAGGGTGGAGATTTGAGTTAAGGTTTAAATCAATGGCTCTGATAACATCATATTAGGGTATGAAAAGAGAAGAGATTTAGGGAAATAATTTCGGATGATTACAGATTAGCCCCTAACCTCCTTTATGAAGACTTTGTTATTTTACACATACGTCCCTCTCTAATCATAGTCACACACGACAACTCATGTCATAATACTCTAGAACATCATAGCCCATTCTAACACAAATTTAAAAATTAACTAAAATGCATAAAAATATTGAAATCATGTTTTACTAATAATTCTGATTTAACATAACTAGATTTTTTGCACGTGCAAAATGTATAGTAATATTATATGGTTTCTATTTAATTTATACATTGTTGTTTTAGAATGTATTCTTAAGAGAGGTCTCTGAAAATACGGTAAGGATGAGTTAGATATTAATGGGAAGAAAAATTTGAATTTAAAAGAGCCTTTAAATATTTTACCGCGATGATGAGGTGGACATTTTAAAAGAGTTTGAGAGATTTTTCTCATTACTTCAAAAAAGTTATTATTACAAAGAATAAAGTATCAATTAATGACACGGTCTACACCTTCGGGTTTGCATTATAATTGTAGAGATGATAAATATAGGCATTGTTTTAGTTTACTAATCCATTCTACCGGCCTTTTTAGTTCATAAGCAAGGTATTTGCAATTATCCAAAGGACAAGATTCAGTGAAAGGAAATTAAACTTAGAAGTTTAAGAATTTTTCTTTAAAACTATGTAGCTTCAAGTTTTTTCATACCCACGGATACAAATTTATGCATTAATTCAAACACGACTGTTCTCACATGTACTCTTCATAAAAGTACTTTAAATCAAAATATATTTATTTTTTTAATGCACACATAAAAAAGAAATCATGTATCCAAAATAAAATATGTTTTTATAGTTTTTTATATGATAGCATAATGTTTCCTAACACAAAAAGATGTTAGATTAACATATTTATGGAATAAAGAACGTCGACCTCTTAGCTTTATCATAACATTGCACAGATTTAATAATTAATGTAGTTAACGGATATTTTAATCATGTTAATATAAAAATATTTTTTCTTCTTTTTACAAGGCTAAAATTCATATTAATAAAAAAACGTTTGATCTCACTAAAATGCCCATAAGTTGTCCATCTTCACTAAATTTTTATGATGTTTCTTTCTAAACTACTTATATGTAACTACCAAGATATTTAACGTTATACCTGAAAGATGATAAATTATCTTATCTATTATTTACTTCTCATTTCCCTTCTTCAATCCATGAACTCCTTTTTAAAGTCAATAGTTTTTATGTTAACAATCAAATCTTAAAACAATCAATAATGCCTGCCTCATTTCTTTTCTTCTTGAACTCGGGATGCAAGTCAGGTCGGGTTTGACCCAAACCTAGCCCGACCTTACTTGATATTTTTGGTTTGTTTTTGGCATCCTATCCCTGCCAGAACCTGAACAGGTGATTTCAAAGTAGGTACAAAAATTTTGATCTATATGGGTTGAATACGAAAATCGCTCATTCTAACTCTAAACATGAACCGAACCGAACCAATCCCACTTCTTATATCTAACTCGACCCAAACTAAATTGTACATCGTAGACTTTAATACAAAATATTGACCCATGTAATTTATAATAGGCTTAATTCCAAAAAACTACCACATATTTTGGCCTAATTACGAGAAACTACCAAATTCGTGTTAAATATACAAGAAACTACCGCAACATTTAAAAACTAAATGAAACTACCATAAAACTTTCAAAAACTATGAAAACCTCCCATAAATAAGGAGCGACGTCGGCAATAATTGCAAAAAAACTACCAAAAATTTTCGAAGCATGGTGGTTTCTCGTATTTTTGAAAGAATTTGGTAGTTTTTTTTAGAATTAAGCCTTTATAATATTGAATTTAGTTGATGGAATCTTTAAGTTTAATTTATAAATTTATAATATATAATTTTATATTGTTTTTCAACGTGGAAATTTATTCATATATCGGGTAGAACTCGACACAAATTTCGATTTTTTTTATTTTTTTGTAATTTATAACTGGTCAAGACTGAAATAACTAGCAAAATCCAATCCTTCACCTACGCTCGAAACCCACCCAAAATCCACAATTACATATCTATGTATAATGCATTAAAAATCCATCGAATTTGGATCGGATATAAAATTGTCAAAAACCAACCCGACCAGCACGATTTCACCCAATCTTAAACGTATTGACACGTTTTTCCTTCAATTCATCAACCTTACATAACAAATGGCTCTTTTGAACCATCAAACCCATCCTATCCTCCAACCTCATTTCTGTCCTAAAACCTTTCGAGTTCTTTTCTGAACTCATCAACTCCTCTTTTATCTTACTCATCAACTTAATTTAATACTGAACTCCTCAAACTCATTTACTCCATCATCCCCACCTCAAACACAATAAACTCAACTCCTCACTCCTCAAACCCATTAAGCCCACCCATCCCATTCCCCTTCTAACACTTAATAAGTCTTTTTCATCAACCCATTAATTTAATAATCAAATTCTCAAACCTATCAAGCCCATCAACCTATCAAAATAAGGAGATTAAGTCCATCAAATTAGAATTACATACAAAGAACGAAAGTGGAGGTTGAATATCACGTAGGATCAAGCAGAAAAGATCAAAATGGGTAAAATGAAAAACTAGCATGAAGATGAAAAAGATTTTTGTAGTTTCTTTTAATAAATGGTGTTATCACCATATTTCAAAATGTCCAACAATTACATTGTAGTCATATTCGGATGAGCCCGCAACATCTACGATCAAGGTTATGAAAAGCGTAAATCGAAGCAAAACAGTGGGATGGCACTACTGCAATTTAGCTTTTGTGGACTTTAGCAATGTTTGGCGGATAAACTATTTTTGAATATACAAAATTAATATACATATTATATATATAGTTTGATAACAATAATATAATTCAAATAAGTATGAAAATATATATTTAAAATTCAAAAAATAGTAAGAGATCAATAGCTTGGTAATATATTTTATATAATTAAGTTATTAGTTCAAGTATGATCGCTTTATCTTAACCTGAACCTATTAAGATTTATTTTTTATTACAAACCCGCTTTGCATCTAACCCGCTTTCCTATACCCACTTCACCCACTTTATGACCCACTTCGCCTGCTTCACAGCTATTTCGTCTGCTAAAGCGCCGCTTTTTTGTTTCGAAACTTTAAAAGAACTTCTCAACGTTCTATACCATCGTTTTCCTCTAAAATGAAGCGGAAACCTCTTAAACGTTTTAGCATATGCTTTTAGCACTTTTTACAACAGTGTCTGCGATCTTACCCTAAGACTATGACCACCTCAATGTTTTCCAGAAAGCGAAGCATCTAGGTATGGAGAATGAAGACGTACATGAGGTATTCCATTTATTATGAAGCGTAGTACGATTTTTTGTACGCTTATATGGGACGGGAAAACGTATCTATATAATCTCGAGTGTTCTTGGATTGTTTGCATATGGCAATATGTGTGTGTGCAAGTATATACTGTATTTATAATTTACACATAATTTAATTTATTTTTGCTATCTATATTTAAAATCCAGAAGAAAAAAAACAAATATTTTTTAATATAATATAACATTAACCTGTTTAATTAAGGTTTTCAATGGGTTAATTTGCTTCTTTTAACCTAGATAAGAACAATGACTCTTCTAGTTTTGAACAATGGTATTCACCGATTGTGAATGATCATGCCAAATCGCAAATCAAAAATCACTAATGGTTTAGCAATTTATAATAGCACAGGAGTACCTATCCACTACTCTCCATTTCATCGATTCCTCTTGCACCACCAAAATATGAAAAAACTTGCAAAAGCAAGTTAAGATCTCTTCTTATCTTTTTTCTTCGTGATTTGTTAATCTCTTATATATTCTCTATCAACACTTAAAACAAGGATTTTCGGTAAGTTAATTAATAAATTAATGAGATAAAGGTTGGACTTGAGGATCAAACATTTTTTTAATCGATCAACTGATCAAAAATATTTATACTATTGATATTAATTATTTGAACTTAACGGATACAATCCTAGCCCATAACCAACTGAAAATAACTCAATTAGTTTCAGTTAGATAAATAATGGTATGGGTCGGATGGGGCTTGCTTGATTAAGCGAATGGGTTCGAGTTCACCCAAAGCTTTGACATCTAACTTACTAAATCTACATTCCTACTCAAATCAACTCATTCTAGCTCAACCAAACTCCTTATTTTAGCACCATTTCATCCATATACATGAGTTGGTTTTATTATAATAGTCTATTCCAACCAAAAGATTATCACCAAGTAAGTTTAACGCATTGAATACAAGAACTTTATGTCATATAAATCAAATTCATCAATTTGCAATTTTGTCAAAAATCTAGGATTCAATTTTTTAAAACAAGTTTTTTTATTGTTTGCAGTTACATAATAAAAAATTATTATTATAGCAAAACTAGACCACGAATAAAAAAAGTTTCATTATTTTACTTCTAAAAATGGAAATCCTAAATTGTTAATCCTCTCTCTAGACTTCTGCTAATTTTAGTCAATTTGAAAGATGCTAACTGATCATTTTTTTAAAAATAGTTATCCAAACAATTATTGTCTTTAATTTTTCTATCAAGTGGGCAATTTACGTAAATGTGTCTATAAATTAAATTAAATGATGAGTTGTCGATGCATAGATAATTGGTGTCTTAATAATTAACATATGTTTGAGATATCTACAATACAATATAAATTTTTGGATGCTTCAGGAGGATCCAAGGAGCATCTTTATGTATCCAAGTATCCGAGTATCCAATAGAGATACGCCTACTTCATGAAAAATCCAAGGAACAGTACCGGAATAAGGTTAGGCCACATAGAAGCCATGTCCAAGATGCATGTCCAAATAGCACCCTTGATAAAAAAATGAATGCGGTGCCAATTAGAAAATCTTACTATATTGAGATATTTGAAACTAGGTCCTTGGCACAAATTGTAGGTCTGCCTATCTACGGACTAGGTGTTCAGGCTCTTGCATACCTCTACTTTAGAGTCACATTGGGAATAATTTGGACAAGCTAAATTTAAGGTGAACACAAGTTCGACAAATTTGGTGTTCTAAAGCTTGCTTAGGCTTTGATAATCTTTATACTCATAAAAACTTTATCCAACCCTCATATTATTTGTTAGTAAATGCATTCACTCCCTTCTAGAACCAATCAATACTCTACATTTTAAGTGAGCAGGAGCCACATGACAAAGAACCATTGCACATTAGACTTTAATGTGAGTGCATGGAAAGGCCTCTTTTCTTATGTTATTCAATAAAGTATTACATGATTCCCGGACTATAGTTTTCTTTCTTCATCGAATTACTCTTACATGTATTATATTTGAATCAAACATAAGCTCTCCTTATCTTTAATATAAATTATGTTCAATTCGAAGGCATAGTGTCCGTAGATGAACTAAAATTTATGCCGGGAATATTAGGTGTAGATAAAACAATTAAAAATGATCAAAAGCATGTGCATACCAATGGAGATAATTGATCGAATAAAAGCAGTGATCTTCAACATGCCAACAAAAGGATGAAAACAGCATTCCAACATAGAGCCAAGGAACCATGACGCCGGCTATATTATCATGAACCGCACGAAGCATTGAACCTGGCAATTTCGGCAAGTTATTGAGGTTCCAGGGGCTAGAACAATACTCCCTCCACACGTTCCGATCAATTGAAGAAGGAACGATATCGGCATTATGTGGGAACCCACTCCCATAAACCGATGTATCCAAATCACTTCCGTAAATGACCTCCACCTCCCCTCTTTTACCCTCCACTATTTCCCAAAACTTCTTCTCGGTCTGCGCTGTTGTAGTACCGGTCTGCAACCACTTCCTCTTTGCCCGATCATTCCTCCGTCTAAAAACCTCGATTGAGCATTTCTTCCCAGGGACAAAACCAAAGCAATCCTTGTCTGAATTCACACACTCCAAGCAATACCAATTCCCTGACGGGATGCTCTTTAACGGTGGTGTAAGGCAGTACAAATGCCAACCTTTATCACATCGATCACACAATAACATTACCACCCCATGCAACCCGCTCTTGCATTGCTCGCAAACCTGATCAAACTCCACTTTAACCTCTTCTTTCACGGTCTTTGCAACCAAATTACCCCTCTTTCTCCTCTTCGAACCCTTCTGTTCATCAGGCCCGCTATGATCTCTCTCCCTCTTGCACTTCTTGGTCTGATACTCCTCGTACTCATACAAATGCTCCCGATATAACTGGCAAAGGACATGTTTCGCACACTCGGAAATCTTTCCATTAGGCCTAACAAACCTCGCAACATCACGCCACTTTTTCCCCTGGCAAACCTTATCATACCCTCCGAATCTCTTAACCGCATTAAAAACACGGCATAAATCCAACTCTTCCCCCTCAAAGATTGCTTTTTTCTTGAGCTTCTTGCTCAATTGGCTCTCCAAGAACCTGCTGTGCTCCAATTCGAATGTCTTCGAGTCACACGAAGGCGGCCGAGCCTGAAGGCGATGGATCGCTTGAGATTTCGTCGGAAAGGTGAAGCTCTGCGCGTCGAGGGCGAACGGTGGCACCCACGATTTGGGGGGGACGATGCGGCAGATGCCAAAGGGCTCAGCTTGAGGTCGGATCTTGGCGATGAAATCTAAGGGGTCTTTGAACTCCTCCTCTGCTGGGTAGAATACTAGAGCCTGGGGAATTGAAGATGGGGACAAATTAGGGTTTTGGATGGACTTTTCGATGGCTCTAGGTCGGCCTTTGCCCATGGCATTGAGGCGATTGCAAATCTAGGGTTTTTCGATTTGGGAATCTAGGGTTTTGATAGGAGATTTGGGGGAAATTTTTGATGGCTGGATTGGGGATTCTAGGCATTTGATCGGTAACGGTAAGCAAAGACGCGACGACTTTCGCGATTCGCACGATGCAAGCTGCGGGTCGCCTCCGAACTTCGTTAACTGGCCCAAATAGCTAATAAAAGGCCCAAGCTATTTGTATGTCTTGAAGCAATTGATCAATTGATATCAATTTCTTTTCCAACAACTTAGAGATCGCAAATTTGATCTCGGATTGATTTCCAAAAAGTATATTTGCATGTCTCTAATATGATTGTCATTAAGCAAAATGCTTCTTAAGCTCTTAAAAAGAAACACGAGGGTTGTTATGCCTCTAAATTTATCATGTTCCCAACCCGATGACGCTCTATTTTCTTATAACACCTTTGATGTATAAATAATAAAATTTCAAAACTAGGTTTGACACGGTATGAAATAATTTCATTTATAAATAGTTATTCATATACGTGCGAGAACCTCGGCCAAGTACTTTCTGAGACAATATCCAAATTCACTAGCATTGACTTTCAACATGTTGTTTTCATAAAAGGAAATATAATTTCGAAATTAGTTCTCTTTATTTGACCTATCGCTCTTTAGACATGGTTACTGCTCCCGAAGAAAATTGATTTCAAAATGGATTCCGAGCTATTGAAAAACATGTGTTTAGTTAGGCCAGGAATGGAGTTAAGTTTTCTAAACCGTGCTTATAGAATGACTTAACTTTCAAATACTAATTTTGCCCTGTATGAGGCTCATTTTGGAATTGAGATAACTACGGCTATCTCACATTTGAAAGTGAAAAAACTGCAATCATCTAAACTTCAATCTAATCAAAGTTTAAATAAATCAATTTTTAAAATTTGAGGCTTGTAAACCTCAAGTTTGCATCTCTCTGCCTCTATTTAAAAATAAATCATGGTTATCTAAACTCCATTTTCACTTAGGGCCTTAGCATTTTTGGCATAATAGATTATTCCGGAATAAATTGTTTATTGTTTGTTCTGATTTCCTCAAATTTGATATCAATTGATCTTTCATATCACGCGTTCCCTCGATGCCCAATTTAATTCGTATTGACGGATTTTACCTTAATTCAAAGAAAATTTTCCCTCCTTTCTTATGAAACTTCTATCCTATCCCCCCTTGCCCTCCCTTCCTCCTCTCTCTCCTCATTTTAACAAGTTATTCTAGTCACTGTAGCGTTAGTGCGGGCTTGCAACAAAAGCGATCAATAAACCCTAGAGCAAACCATCATGAAGCTTTGTAGCGAAGGATTGTCTCTAGAGTGGCAAAATTGCATTAGTGCATCACAGTCGTTGCTCGATAAATTTATAATATTTTATTCTATTTTGGTCATATACAGCATGCAATACCAATGTTTAAAATAGCTTGTTATTTTGCGGTATATAACCTAACTTAGTCTATTCGCTAGGTGACTTTGGAAAAAACTCAAATACAAAATAGCTTATATTTTTTCTTTAAATAGCTTACGTTTTTTAATAGATAGTTTACGCTACGCTATTCTTATGCTATTTTCATATAAGATCTATTGAAGTTCTTAAGATTTCAGTATATAATCCTAAACTATATGAAGAAGGTATCATTGAAGTTTTGACTTCTCAATTTGAAATTATATTTAGTAGACATATTTCCTAACCAGAGATTATTTAATTTATTTTCGATAGGTTTAATACCAGTATGAATCATATATATGAACCCAAGAATTGAAAATTTTGAAAATGCCTTTTTTTTTGAATTTTGGGAAGCAGAGAAATTGCAACCATATAAAATATTGTTACTCGCTTATTGTTCTATGATCACAAGCTAACTTTATGTTTTTATAAAGATATAATTTATTGTAAATGAGTTGATCATATCAATAATTAATAATCCATGTAGCTTACGCTGTGCGTAACGTTTTTTGCGCTTTTCGCTATTTAGCAGTGGAACGTTATGCAACATGCAATCGCTATTTTGAACATGCAATCCTCTATAACTCAAGTGTGTATCATCTCCAAAATTGTGTCATTTTTCAAATAATCCCACTTCATCTCATCTTGATGATGTCACGAGTAAACTAACGGAGGATAGTTAATTCTTCGATTCAAAGTAAGAACAGAGTGACATTGCTCTCCTTTTAAGGTATGGAAATTAATAAATTGTTAAATTCTAACAAACGAAGAGGAAGAACAAGTATGGTCATCTTGTCCAAAAGTAGGTAGCTATAAAGCAACCATTGCAGAATATTCTCTGAGGTAAATGGTTGGTATAACGGCAATGGGAGGATTCATGGATGGAGGTGATACGAAAAGACGTGATTGCCAAAGGCCTCAATGAAAGCATATTGTTCCATAAGAGTGAGTGGAGGTGGAGGATTCATGTACTGGACCCGGTGTGATTCTTATGTTGATTCGTATAGTCTACGCCATATGTTTGGGATAAAAGGCTCAGTTGTTGTTGTAACGGGAATGGGAGGATACGTTACTAAATAAGTTATAGAGTTCACATCCGAAAAGCATGAAGTTTATGTGAACATATATGGAAACAACTAAGTTTTTATATTTGATTCTATCACTTTTTCACCGTTGAATCAGCAATTTAAAAAGTTCTAGTGTCGGTAAATTGTAAATTTTTGCACCCACTAAATCAAAAATGAAAAGTGGTAGAATCAAATGAAATTTGGTATATCCACATCTTAATGAAGATGAAGATGAATATGATGGGTGCCGATCGTGAGGTATATTTGTTCGACGCCATACAAGGAAATTCACTCCTATGGCCTATTTTCATTACTCGTGTGCGCGCGCGCATGTGTGTAAGAGCAACTATTTTACTCTCTAGGTGTAACTAAGTTAGTTACACCGACGGCAAAATAACCTAATAAATGAATTTTTTTTCATGATTGGTCCCGTCCGTCTTGATCTATATCATCTAAAGTATTATTACATCAAGTTTCATGTGATTTGGAAACTTATTATTCATGCATCGGTTGGTTACAAAATGAACGGTTTTCCGACAATACAATATTTTATAATCAATAATCAATGTATAAACAAGATTCAAATCACACAAAACTTGATGTACCCACTTCCGTCGATCATTAAAAATAATTCATTTATTAGGTTATTTTACGGTTGGTGTAACCAACTTAGTTACACCTAGAGAGTAAAATAGTCGCTCCACACACACACGTATATATAGCGGCAATTTACTCTCTAGATGTATAAGCGTGTGTGTATTGTGTCTGTATGAGAATAATGAAAAAGATCATACGAGTGAATTTCCTTCCATGTCGTCGAAAAAATACACCCTCCATTATTTTTACGATGATTGATACCCATTATCTTCATCTTTATCATCTAGGATGTGGATACACCAAACTTCATGTGATTTAACCACTTTTCACCGTTTAATTAACAATGTAAAAAGTTCTATTATCGGTAGACCGTTAATTTTGCACCCACTAAATCAACGGTGAAAATGTGTCAAGATCAAATGAAATTTGGTGCATCCATATCTTAGATGATAAAGATGAAGACGGTGGGTGCCGATCGGCGGAAAAAATAATGGAAGGTGTAATTTTTCGACGTCATAGGAGGATATGTATATATAAAAAATAATGGAGAAATGTGCCATAGTAGAAAATTCTCAATCATGGCGTGGAAAAATATACTTCCACAATTTTTTTCGATGATCGGCACCCATCATTTTCATCTTCATCATCTAAGACGTGGATACACCAAATTTCATGTGATTCATCACTTTTTCACCGTTAATTTAGTGGATGCAAAATTAACGGTTTACTAACAATAGAACTGTTTACATTGCTAATTCAACGGTGAAAAAATGGTGGAATCATGTGAAATTTGGTGTATTCACATCTTACATGATAAAGATGATGACGATGGATGCCGATCGTCGAAAAAAATCATGGAGAATATGTAGGTGTATGGTGCTAGGGTCGCAACATTTATGAACCGCGGCGGAATATGGAACAAAAAATTGTAAACCTAGCACCATTGACTGAAACCAAGATCATCCATGAACTAGTAATTGTAAAGCAACAACACAAAACTATTCTAAGGGTTCTAAGGGGCTACATCCTTTGTAGCGTATTCACTCTTTAGTGAAAGATCCGAGCTTTGCTCATAGAGTGTTGGATCGAACTAGTTCAACGATCTCTTTCATCAAGGATGATCCACCTTGAAAGTAACCCACCACAAATGTAACGACTCTGTTTTAATGTACAAAATTTTCTTAAAATTAATGTACTGAATGGAGTATTTGCAAGCTGAGTTGTCGGGACCCGGTTCTTACTCACGGAGCAAAGTGCCGCGCCAAGTGTCATGTTAAGTGGGCAGAGGCTACCTCTTGAATCCGTAGGGTCCACCTCTTGAGTCCGTGTGACTCACTGTAGAACAATGGGAAATCTTCGGAATACATTCCGAAAGAGGGCAGATCTGTATTATAAATGGAATGATACCACTCTTCAACACAGAAGCGCCTTTTAAGTGAACCGGCACTACAGGAGCTTGAGAACTCCGTAGTTAAGCGTGCTCGAGCCAGGGAAGTTCTGGGATGGGTGACCTCCTGGGAAGTGGCCCCTGGCCGGGTCCGGTTCGCCCCGAAGGACAAAACCGTGCGGCTTCGGCCAGAGCGGACAATACTCTCTGTATTGGAGGTGGGGCGTAACAGAATGGTATCAGAGCCGGTCCCTCAATAGTAGGTCTGTGGTTCGAGAACGAACCATTGTTCAAAGGTGGGGAGAATGTCAGGACCCGGTTCTTGCTCACGGAGCAAAGCGTCACACGGAACAAAGTGCCACGCCAAGTGTCATGTTAAGTGGGCGGGGGCCACCTCTTGAGCAAAGTGTCACAATGGAGAATCTTCGGAATACATTCTGAAAGAGAGCAGATCTGTACTATAAATAGAATGATACCACTCTTCAATACAGAGACGCCTTTTAAGTGAACCGGCACTACAGGAGCCTGAGAACTCCATAGCAAAGCGTAACAGAATGGTATCAGAGCCGGTCCCTCAATAGTAGGTCTGTGGTTCGAGAACGAACCATTGTTCAAAGGTGGGGAGAATGTCAGGACCCGGTTCTTGCTCACGGAGCAAAGCGTCACACGGAACAAAGTGCCACGCCAAGTGTCATGTTAAGTGGGCGGGGCCACCTCTTGAATCCGTAGGGGCCACCTCTTGAGCAAAGTGTCACAATGGAGAATCTTCGGAATACATTCTGAAAGAAGGCAGATCTGTACTATAAATGGAATGACACCACTCTTCAATACAGAGGCGCCTTTTAAGTGAACCGGCACTACAGGAGCTTGAGAACTCCATAGTTAAGCGTGCTCGAGCCAGGGAAGTTCTGGGATGGGTGACCTCCTGGGAAGTGGCCCCTGGCCGGGTCCGGTTCGCCCCGAAGGACAAAACCGTGCGGCTTCGGCCAGAGCGGACAATACTCTCTGTATTGGAGGTGGGGCGTGACATGAGTATACTTTAAGCATTATTTTGTTTGAAAGACAACAAGAAATCACCTGTAGGTTATTGGTAAAGCCTTGCACTGCTATAACATAGCCCATTTGTTCGAATCCCATCATCCACGTATTATTTTTAATGATTTTTCTTTTAAACTTTTTGGATGCCCAAAAATTTACACGTGCAATACACGTAAAAATGAAAAGTCACTGAAAACAAACATGTAGAAAATGTTATATGAACAGATCTCAACACGAGGCACCAATCCAAGACCCAAACCATCCCAAACGACCGGCGAGATCTCTCTTTGGGCCGGTGCCGCCGGGCCCCACCGTTGGGAATGCTTCCATATTTTGAACCCTGGTCGTTTGGCCTACCCCACTACTCCTCTTCTGTTTGATTTTCCTAAAATTAAACAGAGAATTAAAAATGAGCATTAATCCAAATTTTAATGCATTTTGAATTCCTTTCTTCAATTCTCAAAATCCTAATTTCTCCTATAAATACAACATCACACCCTGGCCCTCTCCATTCTGAAATCCATTATAAAAAATTCTCAAATTGTTCCAAGTCAAAGAAGTGTATAAATGGAGTCAGCCCAAGGTCATGTTTCGACGACGATTCAAGAAAAATCCGACGACTCGCGACTCCACAAAACTCTCAAATCCTTCCTATACCTCCCCTCTCATTCCAACTCGTAAGTTCCGTCTTTTCCTGTAACACCCGAGTTCATTTATACCAATTCAGTTTCAGTATTTTACTTATCCACGGTCTATTCCTGATTTAGCGTGTTTGGGTGCGAATAGTACTTCACAGGTCACTGGGCATTCGACCCGACCCGCTTGCTTGAACATGTGTAACTTTTATTTATAAATTACCTTAATTTGTTGCATAGACTAGAGCATCTCATAATCTAGTATATACTGGCAATTTTTATCTAGTATCGCATCTGTTGCATATAACAATTTAAATCATGTAAAATAAATTAAAATTGCATTTCATGGCCTGCCTGATATCCCTAACCCTGTGGTAGCGTCCTTGTATCGTGTTCTCGTCTCGTTTAGTGAAACGGATGTGTTTGGACGGCTACGCGCACGTACGTGCGTCCGTTCTTGGGGGTATGCTTTTCTGTTACATAATTCTTCATTTCAATTTTTGGAACTTACTAATAATTTTCATATTTCAAATCCAAAATTTTGGACCCGACCCGGGCGCAATTCTGAATTATTTTGTATCCCGCCAAATTCTAAATTATTTAAATATTTTAAAATTCATTTAATCTGTTTCTTCAGCTAAGTTAACTGTAGAATATTTTCTTTATCAATGGAAATCTTTTCCTTATCTCCCCAGCCAATGAAATCATTCTGAAATATTAAAATCTTTTTATATTTTCCCTAATCTAATTTTTCATCCCCCACGAGCCAATCGCAGCCTCCCTTTCTTTGTAGCGGGCCCCACCACTAAATTTCTCTCTCTCCTTTCAACGAATCAAAATCCCTTCTGCTTCCGTTGGGCCCCACCGTCTCTCTCTTTCTCTCCTTTCCTTTCTCCTTCTCTCTCTCCCCCCCGGGCGCAGTCTCTCTCTCTCTCTTCTTTCTCTCTCCTCTCGCGCTTTCTCTCTCTGCTCGCGATCACTGTGCATTCCTCGACTCCCGTCACCGCCTCCCACTACGGTCACCTCCCTTCGTTCTTCTTCTTCTTCTTCTTTTCCTTCTGTTAAAGCGGGGCGCCACGAGATTCTCCAGAGACCTTAACCCTAGCTGCCACCGACGACGACACCTCATCCTCAATCCTCGTGCTCGCCTCCTTCACTTCATCGCCCTCTCCCTCATCTTCTTCTGTTCTCCCCGCCTCGTCTTCGCCTGCAACCCACGACCTTAACCCTAGAACCCATCGCTCGTCGTCGCCTCGCTGGAGCTCCAACCCCATCGGCCTCATTCTATCACCACCACCTCTCTCCTCTATCATCCTCCTCCGTACAACTGAAGGCCCAGCACCCAATCCCGCACACCTTGAAACCACAGAATCCCTCTCCCTCACCTGTATCCTTGCACCCCTCGTCGCCGGTCATCCTTCGCCGTTGCCATCTCTCCTCCTCTCCTTCTCCTGTGTACTTCTCCCTCATCTGTATCCCTGCACCCCAAGAAACCTCATCTAGCAAACTGAGCTTAACCCTAGCACACCCGAACCCTCGCCTCGCCGGAAACCTTCATGTCGGAAACCCTTGTCGTTGACACCCCTTGCCGACTCCCCTCTGCAACCACAGAACGCGGCCACGGTAAGCTCTCTCCAATGGTTTCATTCTTCCATTATTCTCTCCATTCTTTCTTCTTTTCTTTGTGAATTGTTCTCTCGATTCACTGCTATTTCTCATTTGCTGGGATCCGACGTGCCGACGACTATTCTGACGACCCAGCGTGGATACCTGACCCGTGTGTTTCCTCCGTGCGTGGTTTGGACTCTTTCCGTGCACCGTGCGCGCGTCGCGACTTTTCCGCCGACGCGTAACGTTCCGTTTACCGTATCGCGATCCAATCAAGGCAAGTAAAACTTGCTACATGCTACTTAATTTATTACTTATACATTTTATGGCACATTAAACCCGTAGTCTAACCTTAGTACCATGATTTTCCTTTTTCATGCTCGATGTCGCGTTATTTCATTTTATTTTCCAAATTTGGAACCTACCGTGTGCATTTACTTTATTAAACCCAATAACCACATTTATATGTTTAAATCACATTTTAACTATTGACACGGCCTATGGTATTCTCTATATAGTTTTGCTCCATCGGACACTCATGTGCATTTTAACCTGTTTAGCTAGGATTTCATCTAGTGAACATATTTATATATCATTGCATCCTTAAAATTTCTTAATACCTGATAACATGAATAAACATCCATTTTAGTTATGCTGTAGTTAAGTAATGTTGACACCATCCCTTAAATGCAATGTGATAACCATGCATCGTTATGATTTAATCAGTACCTAATTGCTTATCATATCACCTGATCTGGTTCATTGTGCTGATATCATTCATGCTTGTTCATTTATAACCATAATTATGTTAGTTTGATTTATGAGCACCCACATAGCATTTTGTGCTTCCTGACATGACCTGTTGCACTTCCTACGTGACACGACATGGTACCGTGCGACTCTTGATATGTCATGACACTTATATACACTACCCGGCTTGACTTGATGTACCATGGTCTTATCCGTTACCTGATCTTGTGTCTAATGTCAACAAACCTGACCTGTTGTCCTTACGGACCGTTCCTGTTGTCTATCCAGACAAACCTGCTCTTACCTGATCCTGTGTTGGCATTAGTTCTGGATTACGGAATACCTGACTTGACACATATAACTTGGGGGCATGGGGAAATCAATGATGTAACCTGACTTGTAACTCGACAGTGTACTACCTTTACTGATCAGTTTTAGAGGCTAGGCCAGCCTTGGGATGATGCTGCTGACATCATTCATCTGTATATATTTCCTGTTTTAGTGCCTAGCGGCATGTCTCGGATTCAACCCGAGAATCTTGACCGTGGTCCCAGGTATGCACGGGATACTATTGAGTTATATCGATGATTCATCAAATTGATTTCAAAGACTTAAGAGTAAATAACCCAATAGAACAATTTAGTTTACTCACTGCACATTACCTTTCACTGCCCTGATTTACATTACTGTTACCTCTGCTTTTTATTCATGATTATATTTGCATTGCCTGTTACCCTGTTTATATTTTATTGCTTGATGACATGACGCGCTGCCGTCTGGGTTTTGCATGGCCCAGATTCTTTTACCTTGTTGTCACGCCCCGCTTCCCAGAGTACGCTAGATTGGGCACGTGACATAGCCAACCATGCTACCTGTGGGTAGGAAGTATCCATCCACAGTCACATTACGGCTGTAGGGATATCAAGAAACTAGACAAAACTATCTAAAACATGTCCATAATCCAGAATAACGAGAGTCAATGATAATTAAATACGGAAGCAAATGATCCAATACAATAACAAAAAAGTATGTCCCATAATGCGGGCTCCCATCTGGAAATAAAATGCAGGAAAATAAAACTAATCACTACAGAACTCACAACTCAGCCTGCTGGCTGAAGTACTCCTGCTCGGACAGCGACAGCGGTAAAGAATCTGGGCCATGCAAAACCCAGACGTCAGCGCGTCATATCAACCAGTAATATAATATGAACAGCGTAATAGGCAATGCAGAAATAAACATGAATAAAGCAATAGTATGAAGCAAGCAGTGCAGGGTAGTGTGCAGTGAGTAACTAAACTATTCTATCAGGTTTTCTATTCTAAAGTCTTTGAAATCAATTCGAGTAATCCTCCATGTAACTCAAAGGATATGTCCCGTTACCCCCCGGGACCACGGATCAGGAAGATGGGAACCAATAGTGGTTCTGTCCCGTTGCCTCCCGGGACCACGGATCCGGAAAATGTAAGAGTCACGAATGGCTCTGTCCCGTTACCCCCCGGGACCACGGATCAAGTAATACCCTTTTAAGTTACACTTTAGTTTACCCTTTTGATTTCCCCATACCCCCAAGTTATATGTGTCAGGTCAGGTATTCAGTAGTCAAGAACTAATGCCAATGCCAACACAAGTTCAGGTAACAGTAGGTTTGTCTGGATAGACAACAAGATTGGTCCATGAGGACTCCATGTCAGGTTTGTTGGCATTAGGCATGAGATCAGGTAAAAGGTCAGGTCATGGTACATCAGGTCAAGTCAATAGTAAAAGGTACCATGTCAGGTGCATCAGTATACATCATGTGTAGCAAAGTCAGGTCAAGATGTAACAATATCGTGGGTGTGCTCACAACAGATATATAATCGAACAGGGGATTAACAGCAGGAAATAAGCAATAAATTAAACAACAATAAGCAGTTCATTCAATCACAATAGTGCATTAATATAGTGCAGCCATTTTATCATATTAACAGGTTTTGAGCACCCTTCGCGGTGCAACAGATTAAATGATGGTGCAATACCGTTATATCAATATCCGAATGTAATAGAACTACATGTGTAAAGGCTATCATCCTTTAAACAGTAAAATGTAATTAACGGGTAAACTTCGTTATTAGGGTTAAAGTGGCAAACTGTAATTTTAGGTTAACTGTAAAATGAATATATGTCATATTGCAACCAAATGAGAAAATAACTATACCGAGTTAAGTTTTGCAGGTTTAATGAGTCAAAACATATATAATTGTATAGTATAGCATGTAGCAAGTGATACTTGCCTCGACGGGTCGCGAACCGGGGAAAAACGGAACGTAACGTCGGCGGGGAAACACGCGATGGACGCACGGTTCACGGATTGAACCCAAACAACGAACAATGGAACCACGCGGACCGGGGTACCTTGCTGGAACGTCGGATCACGTCGTCGGCATCGCCGGATTCCGGCGAGAAAGAGAACAGTGAACGAGAGATTATGGTATGAAACAAGAAGCAAGAAACGCAAGGAAAATACCAAGAAAAAGGGGGAGGAGGATCTGAGAGAGTGCTTACGATGATCAGCAGAGGGGTTGCGAAGGTTGACGACGTCACCGGAGCTCCGGCGGTGAACAGTGATCGCGGGCAAAAATCTGCCGATGAATGCATTAGCCGAGATAGGAAGAAGAAGGGAAAAGAGAAAGGAAGTATCTTACCGAGGAGCGTGTGAGGTCGGGGACAAGAGGACGGGGTCGTCGGCGGCGACAAACGGCAGTTCGACGGCGTGCAGGGTCACGGATGGCTGCGCAGGCGCTGTAGCGGCGAGGGCGAGGGCGCTGCGAGGGTGCAGGCGCACGGGAAGGAGAACGAGGGTTGGTTGAGGCGAGAAGGCACGGGCGAAGGCGCTGGTGTCGTCGGCGACGGGTTGCGGCGGCGACGGGGACGAGGCGGCTAGGGTTGCAGGTTCTCATGATGGGTTCGTTCTCGGGAGATTTTCTGGGAAGGGAATATATATAGGAGATAGAGAGAGAGATAGAGAGATTGGAGAGAGAGAGGGAAATACGTTAGAAAGGAGGAAAGAGAAAGAGAGAGATTGGAATAATGAAGGGGCCCACGTCTCGTGATTGGCCAGCCAGGGAAAGATTTAAAATTAAAGAAATATTTTAAAGATTTTGAACATTTTAAGTTAACAGTATATATATAACGAAATATTATAAGGTTTAGATTATATTATAAATTTGGGATTTTGGCGCTAAATGAAACATTTCCAAATCGCGCCCGGGTTGGGTCCAAAATTTCGAAATTCAAATAATAGGATTTTAAGCGGGTTCCAAATTTTAAAATGAAATGTTTTATGATTAAAAAGCATACCCCCAAGTCGGACACTTGCACGCGCGCGTAGCCGTACAAAACTCGCCCGTTTCATCGAACGGGATGAGAACTCGACGCACGGACGCTACCACGCGGTTAGGGGTGACAAGTAGGCCAAGATAGATATTTTTAATTTTACTTTAGGTGTTAAAATTTGTTATCTGCAGAAATAGCTTAGCCAGTTAAAATTTTACAGTAAGACCCAAACAAGCAAGATAAATGAAATGAGCAATATCTAACACTCAACCAGAAACAGAAACAGTAGTATTGGGCTCGGGTGTTACATTATACCCAACTACAAAAGAATTTCGTCCTCGAAATTCCAAGAATATAAGATAGAAAACTACAGGAAAAGGTGAGGAAACTTCTGTCGGATCTCGTCTTCTCGCTCCCACGTGGACTCTCCATGCGATCGATTACCCCAAGAAACCAGCACAAGGGGGATAACCTTGTTCTTAAGAACCTTTTCTCTTCGATCCATGATTTCAACCGATTGCTCCTCAAAAGTTAGGTCCTCCCGTACCGTTAACTCCGAATGATCCAAGACGTGTGTTTCATCTCGAACATACCTTCGTAGTTGAGATACATGAAACACATCGTGCACACCTGCCAAGGACTCCGGTAACGCCAAACGGTACGCTACCTCTCCAACACGCTCCAATATCTCGAAGGGTCCAACGAATCGAGGACTAAGCTTCCCTCGACTCCCAAAACGAATCACCCCTCTAGTCGGTGATATTTTCAAGAATACCAAATCACCCACGGCGAACTCTAGAGGTCTTCTTGACGTGTCAGCCCAACTTTTCTGTCTGTCTTGAGCTGCCTTCATATGCTTCATGATTGTATTCACCTTCTCGACTGTCTGTACCACCAAATCTGGTCCCAGTAATCTTCGTTCACCAACATCATCCCAACAAACAGGTGAACGGCACTTACGACCATACAAAGCTTCAAACGGAGCCATCTGAATAGTTGCTTGGAAACTATTGTTGTAAGAAAACTCCACCAAGTGTAGATGATCCTCCCATGAACCCTTGAAGTCCAACATGCATGCTCTCAACATGTCTTCAAGAGTTTGGATCGTTCTCTCCGACTGACCATCAGTTTGAGGATGATAAGCTGTGCTAAACTTCAATCGAGTCCCCAAACTTTCCTGTAAACTCCTCCAGAAGTGTGATAAGAACCGAGTGTCCCGATCAGACACGATGCTCACCGGTACGCCATGCAATCTTACAATCTCCTGCATGTACCGTTCTGCCAACGTCTCCGTTGATTGACCAACCCGGAAAGGAATAAAGTGAGCTGCCTTGGTCAACCGATCGACAATCACCCATACTGCATTGTTGCCCTTTAGACTCCGCGGTAAAGCCGTCAAGAAATCCATGGTTATAAGTTCCCACTTCCACTGAGGAATCGGAAGTGGTTGCAACAAACCAGCAACCCTTTGGTGTTCAGCCTTGACTTGCTGACATACCAAGCACTTAGCCACAAAGCGAGCAATCTCCCGTTTCATGCCTTCCCACCAGAAATGTTGTCGAATATCTCGGTACATCTTTGTGCCTCCTGGATGTACAGAGTAAGCTGAACTATGTGCCTCCTTCATAAGCTCTTCACGAACATCTCCCTTTGGCACACACACACGGCTACCATACCTCAACGAACCATCTTCGTGGACCAGTAAATCTGTTCGTAGTCCGGCTTCAACCTGCTCTCGAAACTTTTGCAGTCTAGGATCCTGCGATTGTGCCGCTTTAATCTTCTCAACCAAGGACGACTGTACTTTCAACTGCATCAACTGTCCCGTAGAATGTGGTAGCACAACCTCCAAGTCGAATCTTCAAAAATCTGCAATGATCTCCCTCTGCGTAGTTAACACCTAAATCGCTGGTAACCGACTAAGCGCGTCCGGCACGACGTTAACTTTTCCTGGATGGTACTTAAGATCAAGGTCGTAGTCGGCCATCAGCTCCAACCATCTTCGCTGCCTCATGTTCAACTCCTTCTGAGTGAACACATACTTCAAACTCTTGTGATCTGTAAAAACTTCGACTCTCTCGCCCAAAAGGTAGTGTCTCCAAATCTTCAAAGCGAAGATCACAGCCGCGAGCTCCAAGTCATGAGTTGGATAATTCTTTTCATGGGTCTTCAGTTGTCTTGATGCGTATGCCACGACCTTCCCATTCTGCATCAAAACACATCCCAATCCCTTTCCAGATGCGTCGCTGTGAATCACCAGTCCTCCGGAATTGTCTGGTACGGTCAGGATAGGGGCGGTTATCAACTTCTGCTTCAACGTCTCGAAAGCCAACGCACATTTATCCGTCCATACAAAAGGTATCTCCTTGCGCGTAAGCTTGGTCAACGGTTTTGCCAAACGAGCGAAGTTCTCCACAAACCTCCTGTAGTATCCGGCTAATCCAAGGAAACTTCTTATCTCAGCTACATTCCTTGGAATAGGCCAATCTCGAACTGCTGCAATCTTTTCGGGATCGACGGCGATTCCATCGCCCGACACAACATGCCCCAGAAACTTCACTTCCTCCAGCCAAAATTCGCACTTACTCATCTTCGCATACAATTTCTCCTGTCTCAATGTCTGCAGTGCGATCTTCAAATGCTCAGCATGCTCCTCCAAACTCTTCGAATAAACTAGAATATCGTCAATGAATACCATAATAAACCGGTCCAAGAACGGTGAAAAGATTCGGTTCATCAAATCCATGAATATTGCCGGCGCATTCGTTACTCCGAAGGGCATCACTAGATACTCGTAATGTCCATACCGAGTTCGAAACGCCGTCTTGCAAATATCTTCTGCCTTCACTCGGACCTGATGATATCCGGATCGCAAATCCAGTTTCGAGAATACCCTCGCGCCACTAAGCTGCTCAAAAAGTTCTCCAATGCGAGGGATCGGGTACTTGTTCTTAATAGTTACCCGGTTTAATTCCCGATAGTCGATGCACATCCTTCTCGTGCCATCCTTCTTCTTTACTAGAAGAACTGGAGCTTCCCAAGGCGAGTTGCTGCTTCGAATCCAACCCTTCTCAAGCAATTCAGCAACTTGTTTCCTAACTTCTTCTAACTCTACTGGTGCCATTGGATAATACGTTTTAGATACTGGCACTGCACCAGGAATAAGGTCAATCGCGAACTCCACGTCCCGCTTCGGCGGTAAACCCGATATATCTTCAAACACATCCACAAAATCGCGAACAACCGCCGGCTCTTCACTACTATCAACTTCCATAGCTGCAAGAACATTGTTTGTCGGCCTAGCCCTAAACTCGACTGGCCCGACAGAACTGCTTCCTCCAGTGAAGGTAAACTCAGGATGTCCGGGAATCTGGAAAATTACTTTCCTTGCCCTACAGTCAATGTGGGCGTGGAAAGTGCCAAGAAAATCCATTCCCAAGACAACTTCATAGCTGCCCGTATCAATCACCAAGAAATCTGCAAAAAGCTCCCGTCCGCACACCACAACTGTACAGTCTTTACACTCCCTACTAGATACAATTTTCCCATTCCCAGTGTGTATGTCCCAGAAACTAGACAGGGTCGTGCAGGCAATCGAGTGTGTAGTTATAAACTTGGATGACATAAAACAATGGGATGCACCAGAATCAAATAATGCCACTGCGAGAAAACCAGGAACGAGTAGAATACCTGAAACCACTTCTCCTGATGCCTTGGCCTCCTCGGCTGTCAAGATGAAAGCTCGAGCCTGATTGGGTCCTTGAGTCAGCTGTTTCTGCCCTTGGAACGGTCTCTGCGGAGGCTTCTGTATATCATCTCTCGTGCGAAGCTTTGACGGACAGGCACCAACTGCGTGATCAGCCGCTCCACAAACCAAACAAAGTCCCAGCTTCCTACGACAATCCTTCTGCACATGCCCAGGTAAACGGCAGTAGTCACAAATCACGCTCTTTCTTCGATCAACGACCACAGGCTTCTTCATGGGTGCTACACCACGACGATCCACTGGAATACCTTTGCGCCCATGATCTCGGTTAGGTACAAATGCGGGCTTCCTGGCCGCAACTGCTGTCTGCTGCAGGCTTCTTTTCATCCCCGATAAACTCTGTTGTTCCCGAGCTGCCGTAAGAACCTGTGAGAAAGTGGTCAAACCCAGGGAGACAATCTGCCTCTGGATGTCCACATCCAAACTGCGCATGAACCTTCGTGCCCTGTCTGCCTCGTTGGCGACTAAAGGTCCAGCGAAACGGCTGAGTCTCGTCCACTCCGCTGCATGCACGTCTACGGGTGCCCCATTCTGCCTCAGCCCAATAAATTTCTCTTCCATTTCCTCCCGTGCAGTCCGCGGGAAGAATTTCTCCAGGAAACTCTTAGAAAACTCCGCCCAACTGATCGGCTTGGGCAAGCGGGTCTCTTCCACAAGCCACCACTCTCGGGCGTAATCCACTAGCTGAATGCGCACCACATCAACTCGTTTGTCCTCTGGAATCTGTGCCGCAATCAGCAAATTCTCCGTGTCGACTAGCCACCGCTCGGCTGGCAACGACTCCTCCAAACCTGTGAATGTAATCGGGCCCAAACGTCGGAAATCTGCCACGGTCCCTACCCGGTCAACTGGTTTAGCTCCAGTGTTGTCTACAGACTGCCGAATGGCCTGCAAACCTTCCTGAAATGAATCTGCTTGCTGCTGGATCAACTCAGTATGCCTCTTCTGATTTTCCAGCATTCCTCGTATTACTCCCAACATGGCGGCTTCGTCCACGCGCCTCTGATACGTCTTGAAATTCTTATCTGCCATATTCCTGAAATCAAAACACCCAACATTAGCATGATGATAGATTCAATATATAAATTAAGGCTAGAACTCCAAGATACTTAAATACAGTACCGCATTGTACCTATGCCGCGGTATCATAGCCACAATTACTTAACTCCACCCAAGTCGCCTAAGTCCTAGAGATAACAAGAAATCAGGTTTTCAAGTCGACATGCAAAGTAAGTTTGCACGTCGATATAATCAGGAAGAATGTGATTCAAGAATGGTAAAACGGTCAAGGTGGTAGGACATGTTTCCTAAGCACGGGTATTCTGATTCGTGTATTGGGTACAATACCCAACTACAAAAGAATCAACCCAACTAACCTATGGCTCTGATACCAAAAGAACCATGTCACACCCCGCTTCCCAGAGTACGCTAGATTGGGCACGTGACATAGCCAACCATGCTACCTGTGGGTAGGAAGTATCCATCCACAGTCACATTACGGCTGTAGGGATATCAAGAAACTAGACAAAACTATCTAAAACATGTCCATAATCCAGAATAACGAGAGTCAATGATAATTAAATACGGAAGCAAATGATCCAATACAATAACAAAAAAGTATGTCCCATAATGCGGGCTCACATCAGGAAATAAAATGCAGGAAAATAAAACAAATCACTACAGAACTCACAACTCAGCCTGCTGGCTGAAGTACTCCTGCTCGGACAGCGACAGTGGTAAAGAATCTGGGCCATGCAAAACCCAGACGTCAGCGCGTCATATCAACCAGTAATATAATATGAACAGCGTAATAGGCAATGCAGAAATAAACATGAATAAAGCAATAGTATGAAGCAAGCAGTGCAGGGTAGTGTGCAGTGAGTAACTAAACTATTCTATCAGGTTTTCTATTCTAAAGTCTTTGAAATCAATTCGAGTAATCCTCCATGTAACTCAAAGGATATGTCCCGTTACCCCCCGGGACCACGGATCAGGAAGATGGGAACCAATAGTGGTTCTGTCCCGTTGCCCCCCGGGACTACGGATCAGGAAAATGTAAGAGTCACGAATGGCTCTGTCCCGTTACCCCCCGGGACCACAGATCAAGTAATACCCTTTTAAGTTACACTTTAGTTTACCCTTTTGATTTCCCCATACCCCCAAGTTATATGTGTCAGGTCAGGTATTCAGTAGTCAAGAACTAATGCCAATGCCAACACAAGTTCAGGTAACAGTAGGTTTGTCTGGATAGACAACAAGATTGGTCCATGAGGACTCCATGTCAGGTTTGTTGGCATTAGGCATGAGATCAGGTAAAAGGTCAGGTCATGGTACATCAGGTCAAGTCAATAGTAAAAGGTACCATGTCAGGTGCATCAGTATACATCATGTGTAGCAAAGTCAGGTCAAGATGTAACAATATCGTGGGTGTGCTCACAACAGATATATAATCGAACAGGGGATTAACAGCAGGAAATAAGCAATAAATTAAACAACAATAAGCAGTTCATTCAATCACAATAGTGCATTAATATAGTGCAGCCATTTTATCATATTAACAGGTTTTGAGCACCCTTCGCGGTGCAACAGATTAAATGATGGTGCAATACCGTTATATCAATATCCGAATGTAATAGAACTACATGTGTAAAGGCTATCATCCTTTAAACAGTAAAATGTAATTAACGGGTAAACTTCGTTATTAGGGTTAAAGTGGCAAACTGTAATTTTAGGTTAACTGTAAAATGAATATATGTCATATTGCAACCAAATGAGAAAATAACTATACCGAGTTAAGTTTTGCAGGTTTAATGAGTCAAAACATATATAATTGTATAGTATAGCATGTAGCAAGTGATACTTGCCTCGACGGGTCGCGAACCGGGGAAAAACGGAACGTAACGTCGGCGGGGAAACACGCGACGGACGCACGGTTCACGGATTGAACCCAAACAACGAACAATGGAACCACGCGGACCGGGGTACCTTGCTGGAACGTCGGATCACGTCGTCGGCATCGCCGGATTCCGGCGAGAAAGAGAACAGTGAACGAGAGATTATGGTATGAAACAAGAAGCAAGAAACGCAAGGAAAATACCAAGAAAAAGGGGGAGGAGGATCTGAGAGAGTGCTTACGATGATCAGCAGAGGGGTTGCGAAGGTTGACGACGTCACCGGAGCTCCGGCGGTGAACAGTGATCGCGGGCAAAAATCTGCCGATGAATGCATTAGCCGAGATAGGAAGAAGAAGGGAAAAGAGAAAGGAAGTATCTTACCGAGGAGCGTGCGAGGTCGGGGACAAGAGGACGGGGTCGTCGGCGGCGACAAACGGCGGTTCGACGGCGTGCAGGGTCGCGGATGGCTGCGCAGGCGCTGTAGCGGCGAGGGCGAGGGCGCTGCGAGGGTGCAGGCGCACGGGAAGGAGAACGAGGGTTGGTTGAGGCGAGAAGGCGCGGGCGAAGGCGCTGGTGTCGTCGGCGACGGGTTGCGACGGCGACGGGGACAAGGCGGCTAGGGTTGCAGGTTCTCGTGATGGGTTCGTTCTCGGGAGATTTTCTGGGAAGGGAATATATATAGGAGATAGAGAGAGAGAGAGATTGGAGAGAGAGAGGGAAATACGTTAGAAAGGAGGAAAGGGAAAGAGAGAGATTGGAATAATGAAGGGGCCCACGTCTCGTGATTGGCCAGCCAGGGAATGATTTAAAGTTAAAGAAATATTTTAAAGATTTTGAACGTTTTAAGTTAACAGAATATATATATATATAACGAAATATTATAAGGTTTAGATTATATTATAAATTTGGGATTTTGGCGCTAAATGAAACATTTCCAAATCGCGCCCGGGTTAGGTCCAAAAATTCGAAATTCAAATAATAGGATTTTAAGCGGGTTCCAAATTTTAAAATGAAATGTTTTATGATTAAAAAGCATACCCCCAAGTCGGACACCTGCACGCGCGCGTAGCCGTCCAAAACTCGCCCGTTTCATCGAACGGGATGAGAACTCGACGCACGGACGCTACCACGCGGTTAGGGGTGACGAGTAGGCCAAGATAGATATTTTTAATTTTACTTTAGGTGTTAAAATTTGTTATCTGCAGAAATAGCTTAGCCAGTTAAAATTTTACAGTAAGATCCAAACAAGAAAGATAAATGAAATGAGCAATATCTAACACTCAACCAGTAACAGAAACAGTAGTATTGGGCTCGGGTGTTACACTTGTTGCTGACTGATCAGGAGTATTGCCGCTGTTAGACGAGCGGTGAAGTTCCTGTCGGTATGTAGTTTCACTTCCAGGTGTTTCATTTATTGTATCTTTTGCCTTCCGCATATTGTTATTTCTTGACTCTTTTACTCTGACTTATGGACATGTACTAGATAGTTAGTTTACTTTCCTGTTCTTGATATCTCTACAGCCGTAATGTGACTGTGGAAGGATATTTCCTATCCACAGGTAGAATGGTTGGCTATGTCACGTGTCCATCTTAGCCTACTCTGGGAAGCGGGGCATGACATTTCCTCTCTCTTCCTAACTTAAAAAGTTCTCTTTTCAAAACTCGTCGGAAGTGGAGTTATTCCGACATCCGATTCTACAATTGTTAAAAACACACTAAATCATTATATCTTGTTTAATAATCTTTAAAAAAAAATTGATAACAAGTTTCATACTAAAATACCATGCTATGCAACTTTTATTACACTTTTATGTTTAAATACCACAAACTTTATATACGATATCTTTTATCATATTTGCTTGTACTACCTTTAGGAAAATCTCACGAGGTAATGACCTATCTCTCACAACACACATCTTGACATAGCAGGATTGCTTGAAATAATATTTTGGGACAAATACGAACTTACATTTAAATACCATAAACTATTAAAAACCATATTCTTTAAACCGTTTTAATTAAATTCCTTATGTCTCTACAACCCACTTTTGGGGAATCCGATTTGGTTGGTGCGGGTTATCGCACATCCATCGAACCGGTAGGGCAAGATGCAGACCTCCTCAAAGAGTATACGATCTCGATGGAATTTTTAATACAATTTTTAAGAAAAACGTGAATTTCTATTTAATATTATATATAATATTATCAAACCATCTATTTTAAATATATATTATAAATTTCATGTTTTCTAAACAAAAGAATCACAAGTTTCAGGAAAATACCATCAAGAATCCATACAAATAAAATTTACACAAAAATACCATATATTATTCAAGCTAAGTATTTATTCACTGGAGTACCTCACTTTTAAAATTTACATCCATGAAAACCCTAAATACGATAAATAAATACTTGAAGATTATTTTGAAATTATACTAAAACTATTTTTCATAAAACCCTCTCAAGTTATATTAATTTACATTAAGGACCCTAGTAAATATAGGTTTAAGCGGGACCAATTCTCTTGAGCCTCAGAGAGCCGGAGAAAGTGGGTGCTTGCCTATTTAAGGTAGAAAACTAAAACGGGGTTATCAATGGTAATTAGCTTGGAAAAAGTCACAAATCCTGTCGCCCATATGCAGCAGTTACCGATAATTCTAAAACCTAATTTAGGAATTCAATTCTGTTTAAGTGACTGACCCAGACAGAGTCTCAGTCTAATATGAATACAATCCATTCATGAATACAATTCAAATATAAATCCGATACAATATATACTGGAACTTGAACATGAATACCAGAATACTATCAAATATCAATATGACTCGACTGGATCAAACCATGGATACATATTGACTTGACTACACGATTATCCGTTTATATCATTATCTATTTACATGAACAATTTATACTATGGTTTCGGCAAGTCTCATACAACAAATCAATACAATCAATACAAAATACATTACGGGTTTTTTTAAGGGGTAGACCGGTACGGAATGTGTTAAAAGTGGCACGATGATGGTCACTTTAATACATCTAACCTGAACATCTGTTGCCGTTGTCCCGTGGGTTTTAACAGGGTCTTGTACTCCATATACCTTAGTCCTCGGAGTAAGTTAGACTCCTCTCGTATATACTGGCACATTCTGTAACAAGCTACAAAAAACTATGTTAACATAACAATATATACTTTACACGTTCTATTCTCTGTCTATTCTTCTTTATCTTTTGGTACTTACCGAGCGATTGTTCGCTGATGACATTCCTTTTCCCTTATTTCTTTGGAATGTTGTCGGGAAGACCCGACTCTCTGGAGATCGAGCCCAGCCAAGACGATTTGGAGCAGTTCATTGAGGACCCAGAGCTCTAGTTCACTTGTATATACTTTTACTTTCAGTTAATGCCATTGTTTAGGCATTACTTTCCAGTATTGTATTTACTTTCCAGTGTATTGTAAAGAATGTTTAATCAATAAAAAGTTGCTGTTGATTTATATCTTTTGTCATTTCTTGTGTACATTTATTATGTTGCTTATTTACACTTAACGTGTTTACTTCTGAGTAAATACGTCGCGCTCCTTACTCGTACTCTGGGAAGCGGGGCGTGACAGGTTTTGTTGGCGGCCCATGCAGGTCAGTTCTGCATGAAGTCATACCATGTAGGGTCAATTCTGTATGGAAACCTAAGCAATATAGCACAAGAATTATAAGAATCGACAACTAAACGTTCATTACATTTCATATTGATTGAATCTATCCTAACCCTATTTTTCTTTCTAGGTTATGGATTCCCCAAACAACACGAGCACCAACGTGAACGGCAACACCACACCACTACCTCTTCCACTTACAGCTATCGTAGCAGCTCCTATTAACGAGCAGACGGTATTGCTCGAGACGATCAAGAGCCTCTTAGAGGGACATCAGCAGCAGACTGCTATCCTAATGAACCTCCCCGAAGCCGAGGCACATGGTGTGAAACAATTTCGGGCACTGCACCCTAAACAATTCTTTGGGAAAGAGAGCCCTTTGGAAGCAGAGGAATGGGCTCAGTCGATCGAAGACGACCGGGCAGCAGCACAAGTGCCAGAGATCGCTTAGGTAAGGGTTGCAAATCTGCAACTAACGGATAATGCCAGGGTATGGTAGAAGGCGGAAGAAAGCCGTCTTGCCAGCCGATCGAATAGAGGATTTTTCGCGAGATGTTCAACACGAAATATTTTCCCGAGACTGCCCGTTTTGATATGGAGCAGCAATTCATTCATTTTCAACAAGGTTCTATGTGAAATAAATTTATGGATGAGTATGATGCTGAGCTCACCATGTTGAGCAGGTAAGATATGTTTTAAATATTCAAGTTTCTAATATCACATATTACACAGCTAACACAAGACCGTAGCAGGTTTGCGGCCCATCTCATACCGACTGCTGAGATCAGGGCTAGACGATTTCAGCAAGGGTTGGGCCCGGAGATCCAAGCTGCATTAGCTACAAGGGATTTCCCAACCCATGATTTGGCTTTGAAGGCTGCCGGAAGATATGAGGCAGTGGTGGTGAAAAAGGGCAGACCTCAATCTACCGGTGTGAAGCGCCCTGCTACTCAGATAGCAAGTGGAGCCTCTTCCAGGTCACCATTTGTACCCAGGAGACCGGGAGTACCTTTTAACCGGCCTAGTCCAGATTTCTGCTTCTATTGCAAAAGAAATGGACACCTGGCGAAGGATTGCACGTGTGCAAATCGCCTATGCTTAGTCTGTGGCTCATCCATACACGATGATGGATCTTGTCCTCATAGATTCAATCCAAACACTGCATCCAGACCAGCAATCACCTATCCGCAATGGCCAGCTATTCAGGCACATGCTCCTCGACTTGCTCTCCCAGCTCCACCTTCTCGTGGACCTACTGCACCTCCTCCCCGTCAGTTCCATCATGCATAATGGAACCTACCTTAAAGACAGAGGAACGTATAGAGAAATGCGTCTCCAGCAAGGAGGAATGTATCTAGGCGACATGCTTTCACAATGACTGTGGAAAAAGCTGAAGCCACTGGCCAATCCATCACCAGTAACTCCCTTTCTTTCAACCTTTATACATATTGAAGTATCTTTTCCTATACCTAAACATATTCCATACAACTTAGGTACAATCTTAGTAGCCTCACTTCCTGCACTAGTACTCTTCGATATTGGAGCATCACATTGCTTTACGTCGCAACGGTTCGTCCTAACTCATATGATTCCAGTTAAACCGCTTGTATCCAACTGGAATGTCAGTTCACGGAATGGCGTTCTAAATGCAACTTTGGATACGATCTATATCCAGTGGTCGTATGTAGCAGAGAATTTTATGCTAACTTCAAGGTGCTGGACATACCGAACTTCGATATAGTTTTGGTTATGGATTGGCTAGAAACTTTTTATGCTACCATTGACTATTGTCAAAGGAGGGTAGTGTTCGGGATTCCAGACCATCCAGTCTTTTATTTCAAGAGTGGAGACCGTACACTGGAGCCTAGCACATACAAAGCTAAACCAAAGAAAGCCGTGGTTGCAACTGTTCAAGCAGAGGAAGAATCGAAGCCAGAGGTGGTTCGAGAGTTCAACGATGTATTTCCTGAAGACATATCAGGTTTGCTTCTCGATCGAGCTCTTGAATTCAGTATTGACTTAGTACTTGGTGCACAACCAGTAATCAAAGCACCGTATCGGTTAAGTCCAGAATAATTGAAGGAGATCCGTACTCAGCCGGACAAACTTCTGCGGAAAGGGTGGATTCGTCCCAATACTTCAAGTTGGGGATCTGCAGCTTTGCTTGTGAAGAAGAAAGAAGGTTCATACAGAATGTGCATTGACTACTGAGCTCTGAACGAAGTCACGATAAAGAACAAGAATCTGCTACCATTGTTCGCCGCTGAAAGCCGGGAAGACAAACGTTGGGATGTCTGGCTTGAATTTTGGGGGCAGATACTGTTTGGTTTTATCCGTCCACCTCTCCGAAGATGCCAAGTTGATTTATGACACCGTGTATCGGAGGTTTAGACGGATGCGGCCATTGTAGCAGACTTCGTCAGATCCCCCCTCGTGTACGAGGGGTTTTTGATTGTGGGGACGCTCTTCCCTGCAGGCGCAAGCCCCTGCAGTTAATTACGCTACCGCATAGCGGTAACCACTTTCTCTTTCTCCAGATGGTCACTTCGTGTCGTGTGTGTTTGTTTTATTTTTGGTTGCCCGTTGATTGTATATGGAGACTAATTTATGTTGTCGCCCGTAGGGCGTGGATTAGTCTAAATTCGTATTTTCTTAGATTTGGGTTTGGTTTGGGTTTAAGGATCGTTAATCTCATTGAGATCAAGATCAACTTAAACATTTATTAAGGATACGTTAGTCTAATTTTAGACTAAGATCTACTTAACAGAATCATTTAGATCCAACAAAAGAGCATTTGGGCTCTATTGTTTTAGTTTAGGGACATTGCGGTCCATAAGTTTAAGGACATCATAGTCCATGGAGTTTAAAGACATCATAGTCTAGTTTAGAGACATCATAGTCTGTAGAGTTTAGTTTAGGGACGTTGCAGTCCATAAGTGTAAGGACATCATAGTCCGTGGAGTTTAGTTTAGGGACGTTGCGGTTCATTAAGTTTAAGGACATCATAGTCCATGAGTTTAGGGACCTCATAGTCCGTAAAGTTTAAGGACATCATAGTCCAGTTTAAAGACGTCATAATCTGTGGGGTTTAGTTTAGGGACGTTGCGGTCCATAAGTTTAGGGACGTAGCGGTCCATAAGTTTAAAGACATCATAGTCCATGAGTTTAGGGACCTCATAGTTCGTAAAGTTTAAAGACATTATAGTTTATGAGTTTAAGGACTTCATAGTCCATAAAGTTTAAGGACATCATAGTCTATGGAATGTCTGGTTGTCAGGACCCGCCACCTCTCTGAAGATATTGAAGAATTACAACGACACATATCAGAGAAATGAAGAGATGTACTCTTGAACCAATGTTGGTTGAGAGATCTGTAGTCAAGTTTGGGACTAAGATCAGTTAAAAAGATTTATGAGCATATGGGCTCAATTAATCTGAATTAGAGATCTGCGGCCAACATGGGCTCGGCCCACTCAGCTAAATGTTGAACATTTAATTAGGCTCAATCCTTTTTTATTTAACAATACTGAGCATTGGTTTGGCTTCTGACAACCTTTATGTCTTTTATTGAGTGTTGAGCCCTCATTATGGCTCTGGGGCTTTATTTAAAGAACAGTTTATGTTCCCTCAGCGCCCACATGAGGAGCACATGGCGCGCTTAGCGCTGAGCACCAAACTTAGAGCGCTAAGGCTGTTCCTGTGAAATAACGCACACGTGAGGAGCACGTGGTGCGCTTGGTGCCGAGCGCTAGACTTGGAGCTGTTTACCCCAATCAGAACAAAGCTCTGTTCAAATTCCAAGGCGGGAGACGAAGCAACGCTTCTGTTTCCCCCAATCAGAGCAAAGCTCTGTTTTGAAATTGAAGTGAAAATTAAAGTTAAAATAAATGAAACAACACTTCAGATCCTCTGCGCTGCGCGCAGAGCGCCACGTGTCAAAATCAGACACGCCAGCGCAGGGAGCGCAGCGCCCAAGGCAGCTCACCCAATCAGAGCAAGGATCTATTTAAAATGAAAATAAAGGAAGCAACGCTTCAGCTGGGTTGCGCTCTGCGCTGCGCGACACGTGGCAGCGCAGTTGCGCTGCGCTCTGCGCTGCGCGACACGTGTCAAGCGCAGGTGCGTTTGCGCCAAACAGAATTAAAATTCTAGAAAGATCTTTCTGATTTTATTAAAACAATAATATTCTCTTCTGTAAAACAGAAGCCCTTGGATCAAAGATCCAACGGTGGGGAAAATCCCTAAATCACTCAGAGAAAGATCTTTCTAACTGATTTAACAAATCAATTGGCACTATAAAAAGGCCCCTAGACTCCAAGTCTAAAAGAGATGAATATAGAGAGATAGAGAAACAGAGACAAAAACACAGAAACAGAGAGAGAATTCAGAGAACTCTTAAAAAGAATAGTTTGAAGAACTCAGAAAGAAAAGAAGGTAAAACCTTTATAAAAAGAAGAATTTCTTCTGAAAAGATCATTAATCTAAGAACAAGATCAATGATCTTCAATAAAAAATATAATAAATAACAAAGGCATTGCCTTTTGATGAACCATTGGTTCTGGAATCTTAAAAGATTCTTTTCTTGAATCCAAAATTGGATCAAGATATTAAAACAGTGCCTTGCACTTGTAAATCTGCACCGTTGCGCTCTTGGGTTGGTGCAAGCCACCAGAGAGCGCCACATGTCAGCTCCAGAACAACTTGCGCTATGCGCTTTTAAAATAGAGCACTGCTCTCTTAAATTGGCGCAACTCACCAGAGCGCGCCACGTGTCAGCAGCGCAACAGCGCAGCGCACTGGCACAGCGCACTGCGCTTGCGCTCACCAGAGCATGACACGTATCACTTCCATATGCGCTTGCGCTCATTAATTAGCGCAGAGCGCCTGACAGGCCACGCGGCACTCTGTCAGAGAAATTAATGCAGTGCATTATTTAAAGAGGGACAGAGCCCATTTAAAAGGGCCTAACAGGCTTAATAAAATGCTCTGCATCATAAATAAAGGGACAGAGCCCAAATCAAAAAGGCCTAAAAGGCCAGAATAAAATGCTACGCATCACTAAATATGGGCAGAGCCCTAGTAAAGGCCCAACAGGCCAAATGCAAATAAAATGTTGAACATTTTCAGCTGGACTTAGCCCAATCATGGCCGTAAGTCCTCAAATTAAATTGACTGAGCACGACTGCTCTCTTAAATCAATTTACATCTGGTTCAAGGGTACATCTCTGAACTCCTCTGACACTTGTCGTTGTAATCCTTCAACGTCGTCATAGAGGTGATAGGTCCCGACAACCACACATAATACGGACTGTGAGGTCCTTAAACTCATGGACCGATGCGTCCTTAAACTCACGGACTTATGCGTCTTTAAACCATAATACGGACTGTGAGGTCCTTAAACTCATGGACTGATGCATCCTTAAACTCACGGACTTATGCGTCCTTAAACCAAAATACGGACTGTGGGGTCCCTAAACTCACGTACTAATGCGTCCTTAAACTAATAGACTAATGCGTCTTTAAACACATCGATACGGACTGTGGGTCCTTAAACTCATGAACTTATGCGTCCTTAAACCAATAATACGGACTGTGAGGTCCTTAAACTCACGGACTGATGCGTCCTTCAACCAAAATACGGACTGTGGGGTCCCTAAACTCACGGACTAATGCGTCCTTAAACTAATGGACTAATGTGTCTTTAAACACATCAATACGGACTGTGGGGTCCTTAAACTCATGGACTTATGCGTCCTTAAACCAATAATACGGACTGTGAGGTCCTTAAACTCATGGACTGATGCGTCCTTAAACTCACGGACCTATGCGTCCTTAAACCAAAATACGGACTGTGGGGCCCCTAAACTCACGGACTAATGCGTCCTTAAACTAATGGACTAATGCGTCTTTAAACACATCCATACGGACTGTGGGGTCCTTAAACCCATGGACTTAAGCGTCCTTAAACTCATGGACTAATGCGTCCTTAAACTAATATTCGTCCTCAAAACGGGAGAAATGGACCACCATGTCCCTAAACTGGAAATGGACCACCATGTCCCTAAACTGGCAATGGACCGCAATGTCCTTAAACTACCTACGGACCACTATGTCTCTAAACGGGAACAATAGAGCCCCCAAATGCTCTTTTGTCGGATCTAAACGATCCCGTTTAAGTTGATCTTAGTCTCAAATATGGTTAACGTATCCTTAAACCTCCAAACAGATTTTAGTCCCAAACTGGACTATAAGACCCCGAATCGACTTTGGTTCAAGGGTACATCTCTGAACTCCTCTGACACCTGTCATTGTAATCTTTCAACGTCGTCAGAGAGGTGATGGGTCCCGATGGCCATACATGCAATGGACCACTACGTCCCTAAACTGGAACAATAGAGCCCCTAAATGCTCTTTCCGTTAAATTGATCTTAGTCTCAAATAGGACTAACGTATCCTTAACGAACGTTTAAGTTGATCTTAGCCTCAAATACGGCCAACGTATCCTTAAACCAAAACACTAAACCCAAATCTAAGAAAATACGGATTTGGACTAATCCACGTCCTACGGGCGACGACATAAATTAGTCTCCATATACAATCCACGGGCAACCACAAACAAAACAAACACCTACGACACGAAGTGAAATTCTGGAGAAGGAGAAAGTTGTTACCGCGATGCGGTAGTGTAATTAACTGCAGGGGCTTGCGCCTGCAGGGAAGAGCGTCCCCACAATCAAAAACCCCTCAAGCGAGGGGGAATCTGACGAAGTCTGCTACATCGGCCGCATCCGTCCAAACCTCCGATACACGGTGCCATAAATCAACTTGGCATCTTCGGAGAGGTGGACAGATAGCACCAATTAGCATCTGCCCCGAATCTCAGGCCAGACGTTCAGTCTGTGGCCGCCATTCGGAGGGAAACAGGAGCGCTGATGCGCTTCTTATGAAATAGTGCACACATGAGGAGCACGTGGTGCGCTTGGCGTTGAGCGCTAGCCAATGAGTGCAGAGAGCTCTTGTGAAATAGCGCACACGTGAGGAGCACGTGGCGCGCTTGGCGCTGAGCGCCAGCCAATGAGTGCAGAGCACTCTTTATTAAGTAGCGTCCACGTGAGGAGCACGTGGCGCGCTTGGCGCTGAACGCCGGCCCATGAGTGCAGAGCGCTTCTTGGGAAATAGCGCACACATGAGGAGCACGTGGCGTGCTCTGCGCTGAGCGCCAGCCAATGAGTGCAGAGCGCTCTTGTGAAATAGCGCACACGTGAGGAGCACGTAGCGTGCTTTGCGCTGAGTGCCGGCCAATGAGTGCAGAGCGCTCTTTATTAAGTAGCGCCCACGTGAGGAGCACGTAGAGCACTTGGCGCGAGCGCCAAGCTTAGAGCGCTGGGCACTTCTTTTAAAATAACGTTTGGAGCGCTGGGCGCTGAGCGCCAGACTTGGAGCGCTAAGACGCTTCTTTAAATTGGAGTGCTAAGGCTCTTTTTAGGCAGCTTTGGTTGGTTCCGCGCTCTGAGAATTAAACCCTCGTTTATAAGAGACTTTGTCTCATGGCTTTGAGAACAAGGTTCTTATTTTAATAGGTGATACTATGATCTCTTCTGTTTTTGTGAAAGACTTTATCTTTGTCTTATAGATCTGTGATCTAAAGAGAACTAAGTTCTTCTCCCTCCTTTTTATGATGAGATGCTCCAATCTCTTCTACTGTTATGAAAAACTTCTGTCTTTGTAGATCTATGATCTAGAAAAAGAACTAAGTTCTTCTTTTTTGATGAGATGCTTTGATCTCTCTGTTTTATTTACCTTGAAGAAATTCTTCTTTTCAGAGCTTGCTCTTCTCTTTGAAATTTCTCAAATTTTATGGGGGGTCCTTTATATGGAGTTTTCGTATAACAACAGCTTTCAGGTGACTATTCAGATGGCTCCATTCGAAACTTTATCTGGTCGCAAGTGTCGTTCACCTGTTTGTTGGGACGATATTGGAGAACGAAAATTGTTGGGACCGGATTTGATCGTGCAAACAGTGGAGAAAGTTAATACTATCCGGAATCATATGAAAGCAACACAAGACCAACAGAAGAGTTGGGCTGATACATCGAGAAGACCTCTAGAGTTCGTTGTTGGTGAGTTGGTATTCTTGAAGATATCACCGACTAGAGGATTAATTCGCTTCGGAAGTCGAGGAAAGATTAGTCCTCGATTCGTTGGACCTTTTGAGATCTTGGAGCATGTTGGAAAAGTGGCATATCGATTGGCTTTACCGCAATCCTTGGCGAATGTTCATGACGTGTTTCATGTATCTCAACTCCGTAAGTATGTTCGAGATGAAACACATGTGTTGGATCATTCAGAGCTGACTGTACGAGAAGATTTAACATTTGAGGAACGACCGATGTCGATTGTGGATCGAAGAGAAAGGGTTCTTAAGAACAGGGTTATCCCTCTCGTACTTGTTTCTTGGGAAATCGCTCACATGGAGATCTACTTGGGAACGAGAAGACGAAATCCGACAGAAGTTTCCACATCTATTCTTGTAGTTCTTGATCCTTCTTTGTTCTTGGAATTTCGAGGACAAAATTCTTTTATAGTTGGGTATAATGTAACACCCTAGTTCATTTATACCAATTCCAGTTCCTCGTATTTCTTTATTGGTGGTATTTTCTAGATTTATCGTGTTTTGGGTGCGAATGGTATTTTACAATTTACATTGCATTCGACCCGACCCGCTTGCTTGGAACCTGTTCGATTCATGTTTATAGTTTAACTTGACTTGTTACGTAGACTTGTGCACTTTCATAAATACTGCATACTGGCATTTTATCTAGCATTGCATCTTTTACCATATAACATTTTAGGTCACGTAAAATATTTTAAAAATACATTTCATAGCCTGCATGATACCCCTAACTCCGTGGTAGCATCCGCGCATCTTGTTCTCGTCCCGTTCAGTGAAACGGACGTGTTTAGATGGCTACGCGCACGTACGTGCATCCGTTCTTGGGGGTATGCATTTTTGTTAGCTGGGCATTCATTTTGAAATTTGGACGTTGCATATATTTTTCATATTTTAAATCTGAATTTTTGGTACCTCGGCACTGTCCACGCTCACATTGATTGTCGGACAAAGGAAGTGATTTTCCAGATTCCCAGACATCCAGAGTTTATCTTTGCTGGAGGAAGCAGTTCTGTCGGCCCAGTCGAGTTTAGGGCTAGGCCGACAAATAATATTCTTTCGTCGATGGAAGTGGATAAGGAAGAAGCGTCGGCTATATTTCGAGAGTTCATGGACGTGTTCGAGGACATCTCGGGTTTACCGTAAAACGAGATGTGGAGTTCGCGATTGATCTTGTTCCTGGTGCAGCGCCAATCTCAAAGGCGTATTATCCAATGGCACCAGTAGAGTTGGAAGAAGTCAAGAAGCAGGTTGCTGAATTACTTGAAAAGGGTTGGATTCGCAGCAGTAGCTCACCTTGGGGAGCTCCAGTTCTTCTAGTAAAGAAGAAGATGTCAGAAGGAGGATGTGCATCGATTATCGAGAATTAAACCGGGTGACTATTAAGAACAAGTACCCGATCCCTCGAATTGGCGAATTGTTCGAGCAGCTTAGTGGCACGAGGGTATTCTCGAAGCTGGATTTACGATCCGGATATCATCAGGTACGAGTTAAAACCGAAGATATTTGCAAGACGACGTTCCAAACTCGGTATGGGCATTACGAGTATTTAGTGATGCCCTTCGGAGAAACGAATGCACCGGCGATATTATGGACTTGATGAACCGAATCTTTTCACTATTTTGGACCAGTTTATAGTGGTGTTCATTGATAATATTCTGGTCTACTCAAAGAGCATTGGAGAGCATGCAGAACACTTGAAGATCGCACTGCAGACATTGAGGCGAGAAAGATTATGTGCAAAGATAAGCAAGTGCGAGTTTTGGCTTGAAGAAGTGAAGTTTTGGGGACATGTCGTAGCTGGAGATGGAATCGCCGTTTATCCAGGGAAGATTGCAGCAGTTCAAGATTGGCCGATTCCGAAGAACGTTTTAGAGATCAGAAGTTTTCTTGGACTTGCAGGATACTACAGAATGTTCGTGGAGAATTTTGCTCGTTTGGCTGAGCCTTTGACCAAGCTTACGCGCAAGGAAGTACCATTTGTGTGGACGGATAAGTGTGCGTCAGCTTTTGAGGCGTTGAAGCAGAGATTGATAACTGCTCCTATTCTGACCGTGCCAGACAGTTCTGGAGGATTGGTGATTCACAGCGACGCATCTGGGAAAGGATTGGAATGTGTTTTGATGCAGCATGGAAAGGTTTTAGCTTACGCATCGAGACAGTTAAAGACCCATGAGAAGAATTACCCAACTCATGACTTGGAGCTAGCAGCTGTGATTTTCGCTTTGAAGATTTGGAGACACTACTTATTGGGCGAAAGGGTCGAGGTTTTCACCGATCACAAAAGCCTAAAGTACGTGTTCATACAGAAAGAGCTCAACATGAGGCGGCGTAGATGATTGGAGCTGATGGCTGATTATGGTCTTGATCTTAAGTACCACCCGGGGAAAGTTAATGTTGTGCCGGATGCGCTTAGTCGGTTGCCAGCAATTCAGATGTTGACTGCATAGAAGGAACTTATTGAAGACTTTTGAAGATTCAAGTTGGAGATCGTGCTACCGCATTCTTCGGGACAGTTGATGCAGCTGCAAGTACCGTCGTCGTTGATCGAGAATATTAAAGCAGCGCAGTTACAGGACCCAAGATTGCAAAAGTTTCGGGAACAAGTTGGAGCTGGATTTCGAACGGATTTACTGATTCATGAAGATGGTTCGTTGCGATATGGTAGTCGTTTGTGTGTGCCAAAAAGAGACATTCGCGAAGAACTTGTGAAGGAGGCGCACAGTTCAGCATATTCTGTACATCCAGGAGACACGAAGATGTACCTGTTTCCTGATTTAAAATCAGGAAAGCTTCTGGGAAAAGCTTCAGAAAGGGGTCACGTGTTGGCACGTGACACCTAAAAAAGCATCATCAAGTCAAGTTCAGTTTCCTGACTACGCTGAAGAAAATGGGCTTTAGAAAGAGTCACGTGCTCCCACGTGACCCTGGTCACGTGGCGACACGTGACATTTAAATGCAACCGTCAAAGGCACGCAAGTTCCCTGATCAAGTCAAGGAAAAGGCTTCAGAAGAGGTCACGTGCTTCCACGTGACCAGGGTCACGTGTTGGCACGTGACGTTCAAGGCAGCAGACTCGTTCTCTAAATGAACCAAGGAAAGAGAGTTCAAACAAGGGTCACGTGCTCACACGTGACCGGGAGTCACGTGGTGGCACGTGACGTTTAAGCAACGATCAGAAGACAGAGTGCAAAAGAAAGGAAAAGGCTCATTCCAAAGGGGGTCACGTGCTCACACGTGACCATGGGTCACGTGGTCACACGTGACCGGCTCTCAAAGCCCATTTTGTCAACAGAATTAAATTCTGAGAGAAATTCAAATCTTTCCAAAGGAAAGCAACTATCTGGAACCAATCAAATTAAAGATTCAGAGGTGATGAAATATCATCTATCTATGGGAAAATCTCGGGTTTGGAAAGATTTCCTCTTAAAATCTAACCAAAATAACAAAGGAGAATCTCTGGATTTAAAATCCAATGGTGAATAAAATTCACCTAATAATCCAAAGGTCCAAAACGAATAATGGATGCAAATCAAATCTCTTAATGAAGATTCGTCAAAAACTGATTGATTCGGCTGCTTCTCCTATAAATAGGAGCCAAGAGACACAGAGAAAAATATACATACGCAGAGAAGAAAAAAAAAGGAGAAGAGCTTTGATACTTTGAAAAGACTCGGATCTTCTGCAAAAAACCCTAGGTAAGAAAGGGAAGGCCTTTTGAAAGAAAGAGAATTTAATTCTCAACAGAGTTTAACTCTGATAATGTAAAAACAGAAGAACATATTTCTTCTCTCTTTGATAGAGGATCTGCAAAGTGCACATCTCCCCTTAAGGTTGAGAATTTAATTCTCAATGGGTTGAGATCTTGCCATGCAGATCCAAAACATAGAGAGGGAATGCAAGCATGAGAATTTAATTCTCACAGAACTATAGGAATTTAATTCCTTTAAAATAAAAGTAGGGCTTGACCCTATATCATGGGAATTTAATTCCTTCAGAACAAAAAAGAAACAGGGTTTAACCCTAATTAAAGAACTTAGTTCTGTTGAAACAACGGGAATTTAATTCCCTTAATCATCATTTAACAGGGAATGGGGATTCAATTCCTTAAAAACTTTTATTAGGGTTTAACCCTATTCAGCCCTTCACATATATGAGGAATTTAATTCCTACAGAAAATTCAGAGTTAAACTCTATTCCAGAATACAAAGTCTTCGAAAGGAAGTAGGAATTTAATTCCTCTGAAATTTACAGTTCGAGGAATTTAATTCCTGAAAAAAAGATTAACAAAGCCTCTAAACAAAAATATATAGAGGCAGGGTCACGTGTCATCACGTGACCCCCCCAAGAGATCTACAGAAAGTCCCTTTGAGGCAGCACCCCACGTGACCCACGTGACCCTCGGCAGAAGCTCTAATACATAGGCATTTGAATGCCCATCACGTGATGGCACGTGATGCCCTGAAAGGCACGATAATCTCAGAATAAATGAAGAGAGGGCACTCTCACGTGCTGCCACGTGACCCCTCTTGTCTTAGTGTTTAACACTAAATTGAAACTCTCGAACTCAGTGTTAAAATACTGTTGGGCTTTAGTGTTCAACACTAATTGAAAAGCTTTATCTGCAGTGTTCAACACTGATTACCTTAGCGTTTAAACACTAATCTGAGATCTTCATTTGCAGTGTTCAACACTGATCTGTTTTTAGTGTTTAACACTAATTCGAAAAGCCTTGTTGCTGGTGTTTAACACCAATTATCTCTTAGTGTTAAACACTAACTTGTCAACCTCATTCCCAGTGTTCAACACTGACTGCTCTGTAGTGTTTAACACTAGACTTTGGCCCAATTGGCCTAAATGGATAGAGGCAAAGCCTCTCCTGATTGGACTTAGCCCAAGATGGCCATAAGTCCTCAATTGGTGATTAACTGGTCCAATGGACTCATAACATAATTAATTCGTCTTGACCCCAAATTGGGCCAAGGATTATTTAATCCACTCCGGTTCTAGGGTACATCTCTTCACTCCTTTGATACTCGGCATTGTAATCCCTCAATGTCTTCAAAGAGGTGACGGGTCCCGACGACCACACATCGATATGGACTGTGGGGTCCTTAAACTCATGTCTAATGCAAATTCCTGGTTACGTGGAACGCGGATAATGTCACTCTTTGACCCCGTGGAATACGTCCAGAGCGGAGCCTGGTCCTCGCCAAGCACGGCAGTGAACCCGTGTGAAGCATCCAGAGCACAGTGGACTGTGGGGTCCTTAAACCCATGGACTACGACGTCCTTAACCTTGACCGAGATGTCTTAAAACTAACAATGGACTGTGGGGTCCTTAAACCCATGGACTACGACGTCCTTAACCTTGACCGAGATGTCTTAAAACTAACAATGGACCGCAATGTCCTTAAACTACCCATGGACCGCAACGTCCTTAAACTACCCATGGACCGCAACGTCCTTAAACTACCCATGGACCGCAACGTCTTTAAACTAGAACAATAGAGCCCCGTATGCTCTTTTGTCGGATCTAAACGGTCCCGTTTAAGTTGATCTTAGCCTCAAAGATGGCTAACGTATCCTTAAACCTTCAAACAGAGTGGACTACGAATTCCCCCAATTAACCCTGGCTCAAGGGTACATCCCCGAACTACTCTGACATCCGTCGTTGTAATCCCTCAACGTCGTCAGAGAGGTGACGGGTCCCGACGGCCATACATACGATGGACCACTATGTCCCTAAACTGGAACATTAGAGTCCAAACGCTCTTTTGTCGGATCTAAACGATCCCGTTAAGTTGATCTTAGTCACAAAGTTAGACTAACGTATCCTTAACAAGAATTTGAGTTGATCTTAGCCTCAAGTATGGCTGACGTATCCTCAAACCAAACCTCCCCAAACCCAAATCTAAGATAATACGGATTTGGACTAGTCCACGCCCTACGGGCGACGACATATGTCACGCCCCACTTCCCAGAGTACGCAAGATTGGGCACGTGACATAGCCAACCATGCTACCTGTGGGTAGGAAGTATCCATCCACAGTCACATTACGGCTGTAGAGATATCAAGAACAAGATAAATAAACTATCTAACACATGTCCAAATCCAGAATAACAAGAGTCAATGATAAATAAGTGCGGAAGCAAATGATCCAATACAATAATAGAAAAGTACGTCCCATGATGCGGGCTCACATCTGGAAATAAAATGCAAGAAATAAACAAATCACTACAGAACTCACAAATCAGCCTGCTGGCTGAAGTACTCCTGCTCGGTCGGCGACAGCGGTACGGAATCTGGGCCATGCAAAACCCAGACGTCAGCGCGTCATGTCAACCAGTAATAACATAATAGACAGGCAATGCGAATATGAACATGAAATAAGCAAGAGTAACAATAATATGAATCAGAGCAGTGCAGGGTTGTATGCAGTGGGTAAACTAAACTGTTCTATCAGGTTCTCTGTTCTAAAGTCTTTGAAACCAGGTAAGGTAATCCTCATCGTAACTCGTCGGTAGTTATTCCGTAACGCCCGGAAAGACGGCAAACAATAGGTATTCCGTAACGCCCGGAAAAACGGCAAACAATAGGATATTCCGTATCGCCCGGAAAAACGGCAAACAATAGGTATTCCGTAACGCCCGGAAAAACGGCAAACAATAGGATATTCCGTAATCAAGAAACTAATGCCAACACAGGATCAGGTAAACAGATTTGTCTGGATAGACAACAGGAACGGTCCATGAGGACTACATGCTAGGTTTGTTGGCATTAGACACACGATCAGGTAACGGGTCAAGTCAAACAGTATACGGTACCATGTCGGGTAGATCCATATACATGTAGTAAGTCAGGTCAAGTTGTGAACAATATCATATGTGAATTCACAGTCAGTTATAGAATCAAGCATGGTCATCAACAACATGATATAAGCAATGAATTAAGCAATAGGCAGATGCGCTCAGATTGCAGTACAGTTATTAGTTGTGTCACAGAGAGGATTTCAACATTACAAGAATGCAGTAAGACAATTATAGTCATTTAATCATGTTAATAAGTTTAAGACTTCATGGATGCAATTATATGCAACTTAAATGCGATGGATGCAAACGGGTATCCGAAAGGTTATAAAACTATAAAATGGTAATGTGGGATGCACAACTAAGCAATATGTGATATAAATATTGATATAATAATATTAATATGGATAGCATATTCAAAGCGATTAATAACTATAAAAGTGGTATTGATTAACCACGCACAAGAAGGTTCCGTTCAGAAATTCAGCGTCACCCTAATTTGTAAAATAGCTTAAAAATAACAAATGTTCTCCAAAAGAGACGTATCTTATACCAAAACAAAGATAATTCAATAAGGTTTTCAGTTTTATAAGTATAAGCATCTCAGGTTATCCCTACAAAAAGTTATGAATATTCGAAGTTGAAAGTTTGCTGCTGGAATTTCCCTGGACAACAGTTTAAAGGCATTTTCATTTGCATTTTACGTTATTTAAACAATTTATTTTGCCAGTAAATACTTCATAGAGTTATAGTATTCTGAATTAGCTTCGTAACGAACTAAAGAACGTATACTAATGATTTTTCTATGATTTATAATGAATTTTATAAGATAAGGTGTACAGTAAATTTCAGATTTGTCATATCCGATTTTTCAACGACGTTTCATGTGTAAATTATAAGATTTTCAAATGTATAACATTATAAGATGAAGATTATAAAAGTATATAGCATGTAGCAAGATTAACTTGCCTCGATGGGTCGCGAATCGGGAAAACGGAACGTTAACCGTCGGCGGGGAAAACTCGCGACGGGCGCACGGTTCACGGAATGAACCCAAACGACGAACAAAGGAACCACACGGGTCGGGGTACCTCACTGGAACGTCGAGAAGCGTCACCGGCACGACGGAATTCCGGCAACAAAAGAACAGTTAAAAAAAATGAAAAACGGAACATGAAGCAAGAAGAGAAAGAATGATAAAGAGAAGTACGAGAGAATATATGAGGGAGAGGGAGAGAGAAAAAAGTGGAGAGAGAGAGAGAAAGTGGGGCCCACAGGGTTAAAGGGGAGGTTGCGATTGGCTGAGAGAATAAATTAAGAAGGATATAAAGATTGTAAAAATATTATATGGTTAACTTAAAGATTTAAAAGATATGTAATGAACAGTAAGATATCAGGTTAGTTAGAAAAAATATATGCGATGGTTTTAAAATTTGGGATTTTAGCGCCAAATAAAACATTTCCAAATTGCGCCCGGGTTGGGTCTAAAAATTCGAAATTCAAATAATAGGATTTTAAGCGGGTTCCAAATTTTAAAATGAAATGTTTTATGATTAAAAAGCATACTCCCAAAACGGACACACGCACGTGCACGTAGCCATCCAAACTCGCCCGTTTCACTGAACGGGACGAGAATACAATGCACGGACGCTACCACGAGGCTAAGGGTGTCAAGTAGGCCAAGAAGAATATTTTCAATTTTATTTTAGGTGCTAAAATTTGTTATATGCAGAATGACTTAGCCGGTTAAAATTTTGCAATAAGAACCAAACAAGCAAGATAAATGAAATGAGCAATGCCAAACACTCAACCAGTAACAGAAATAGTATTATTGGGCTCGGGTGTTACATCATACCCAACTACAAAAGAATTTCGTCCTCGAAATTCCAAGAATTCAAGATAGATAACTACAGGAAAAGGTGAGGAAACTTCTGCCGGATCTCGTCTTCTCGCTCCCAAGTGGATTCTCCATGCGATCGATTACCCCAAGAGACTAGCACAAGGGGGATAACCTTGTTCTTAAGAACCTTTTCCTTTCGACCCCCGATTTCAATCGGTCGCTCCTCAAAAGTCAAGTCTTCTCGTACTGTTAGCTCCGAATGATCCAAAACGTGTGTTTCATCTCGAACATACTTACGGAGTTGAGATACGTGAAACATATCGTGCACATTTGCCAAGGACTGCGGTAACGCCAAACGATATGCTACCTCACCAACACGCTCCACGATCTCAAGGGTCCAACGAATTGAGGACTAAGCTTTCCTCGACTTCCAAAACGAATCACCCCTCTAGTCGGTGATATCTTCAAGAACACCAAATCATCCACGGTGAATTCTAGAGGTCTTCTCGACGTGTCAGCCCAACTCTTCTGTCTGTCTTGTGCTGCCTTCATATGATTTCTGATAGTGTTAACCTTCTCAACTGTCTGCATCACCAAATCTGGTCCCAACAATTTTCGTTCACCGACATCATCCCAACAAATAGTTGAACGACATTTACGACCATACAAAGCTTCAAACGGAGCCATCTGGATAGTTGCCTGAAAACTGTTGTTGTAAGAAAACTCCACCAAGTGTAGATGATCCTCCCACGAACCCTTGAAGTCCAACATGCATGCTCTCAACATATCATCAAGAGTTTGGATCGTTCTCTCCGACTGACCATCAGTTTGAGGATGATAAGCTGTGCTAAACTTCAATCGAGTCCCCAAACTTTCCTGTAAACTCCTCCAGAAGTGTGATAAGAACCGAGTGTCCCGATCGGACACGATGCTCACCGGTACGCCATGCAATCTTACAATCTCCTGCATGTACCGCTCTGCCAAAGTCTCCGTTGATTGACCAACCCGGAAAGGAATAAAGTGAGCTGCCTTGGTCAATCGATCGACAATCACCCATACTGCATTGTTGCCCTTTGGACTTCGCGGTAAAGCCGTCACGAAATCCATGGTTATATGTTCCCACTTCCACTGAGGAATCGGAAGTGGTTGCAACAAACCAGCAACCCTTTGGTGTTCAGCCTTGACTTGCTGACATACCAAGCACTTAGCCACGAAGCGAGCAATCTCCCGTTTCATGCCTTCCCACCAGAAATGCTGTCGAATATCTCGGTACATCTTTGTACAACCTGGATGTATAGAATAAGATGAACTGTGTGCCTCCTTCATAAGCTCTTCACGAACATCCCCCTTTGGCACACACAAACGGCTACCATACCTCAACGAACCATCTTCGTAGACCAGTAAATCTGTTCATAGTCCAGCCTCAACCTGCTCTCGAAACTTCTGCAGTCTAGGATCCTGGGATTGTGCCGCTTTAATCTTCTCAACCAAGGACAACTGTACTTGCAACTGCATCAACTGTCCCGTAGAATGTGGTAGCACAACTTCCAAGTCAAATCTTCGAAAATCTGCAATGATCTCCCTCTGTGTAGTTAACACCTGAATTGCTGGTAACCGACTAAGCGCATCCGGCACAACATTAACCTTCTCCGGATGGTACTTAAGATCAAGATCGTAGTCGGCCATCAGCTCCAACCATCTACGCTGCCTCATGTTAAGCTCCTTCTGTGTAAACACATACTTCAAGCTCTTATGATCTGTAAAAACTTCGACTCTTTCCCCCAAAAGGTAGTGTCTCCAAATCTTCAAAGCGAAAATCACAGCCGCAAGCTCCAAGTCATGAGTTGGATAATTCTTCTCATGGGTCTTCAACTGTTTCGATGCGTATGCTACAACCTTCCCATGCTGCATCAAAACACATCCCAATCCTTTCCCAGATGCGTCGCTATGAATCACTAGTCCTCCGGAATTGTCTGGTACGGTCAGGATAGGGGCGGTTATCAATTTCTGCTTCAACGTCTCAAAAGCCAACGCACACTTATCCGTCCATACAAAAGGTACCTCCTTGCGCGTAAGCTTGGTCAACGGTTCTGCCAAACGAGCGAAGTTCTCCACAAATCTCCTGTAGTATCCGGCTAATCCAAGGAAACTTCTTATCTCAGCTACATTCCTTGGAATAGGCCAATCTCGAACTGCTGCAATCTTTTCGGGATCGACGGCGATTCCATCGCTCGACACAACATGCCCCAGAAACTTTATTTCTTCCAGCCAAAATTCGCACTTACTCATCTTCGCATACAATTTCTCATGTCTCAATGTCTGCAGTGCGATCTTCAAATGCTCAGCATGCTCCTCCAAACTCTTCGAGTAAACCAGAATATCGTCAATGAATACCACAATAAACTGGTCCAAGAATGGTGAAAAGATTCGGTTCATCAAGTCCATGAATACTGCCGGCGCATTCGTTACTCCGAAGGGCATCACTAGATGCTCGTAATGTCCATACCGAGTTCAAAACGCCGTCTTGCAAATATCCTCTGCTTTCACTCGGACCTGATGATATCCGGATCGCAAATCCAGTTTCGAGAATACCCTCGCGCCACTAAGCTGCTCAAAAAGTTCTCCAATGCGAGGGATCGGGTACTTGTTCTTAATAGTTACCCGGTTTAATTCTCGATAATCGATGCACATCCTCCTCGTGCCATCCTTCTTCTTTACTAGAAGAACTGGAGCTCCCCAAGGCGAGTTGCTGCTTCGAATCCAACCCTTCTCAAGCAATTCAGTAACTTGTTTCTTAACTTCTTCCAATTCTACTGGTGCCATTGGATAATACGCTTTAGATACTGGCGCTGCACCAGGAATAAGGTCAATTGCGAACTCCACGTCTCGCTTCGGCGGCAAGCCCGATATATCTTCAAACACATCCATAAAATCGTGAACAACCGCCGGCTCTTCACTATTATCAACTTCCATTGCTGCAAGAACATTGTTAGTCGGCCTAGCCCTAAACTCGACTGGCCCGATAGAACTGCTTCCTTAACGCAACTGCTGTCTGCTGCAAACTCCCTTTCATCCCAGATAAACTCTGCCGCTCTTGGCTGCTGCAAGTATTTATGAGAAAGTGGTCAAACCCAGAGAGACATTCTGCCTCTGGATGTCCACGTCCAGCCTGCGCATGAACCTCCGTGCCCTGTCTGCATCGTTGGCAACTAAAGGTCCAGCGAAACTACTGAGTCTCGTCCATTCTGCTACATGCACATCTACGGGTGCTCCCTTCTGCTTTAGTCCGATGAACTTCCCTTCCATTTCCTCCCGTGCAGTCCGCGGGAAGAACTTCTCCAGGAAACTCTTAGAAAAATCCGCCCACTTGATCGGCTTGGGCAAGCGGGTCTCCTCAACAAGCCACCATTCTCGGGCGTAGTCCACTAGCTGAATGTGTACCACAACAACTTTTTGTCATCTGGAATCTGTGCCGCAAAAAGCAAGTTCTCTGTGTCAACCAGCCACTGCTCCACTGGCAATGGCTCCTTTAAACCAGTAAATGTAGACGGACCCAACCGCCTGAAATCTGCTACGGTCCCTACTCGGTCAACTGGTCTAGCTCCAATATTGTTCACAGACTACTGAACGATCTGCAAACCTTCCCGAAACGAGTCCGCTTGCTGCTGGATCAGCTCGGTCTGTTTCTTTGATTCTCCAGCATTCCTCTTATCACTCCAAGCATGGCGGCTTCATCCACACGCCTCTGGTACGTCTTCACATTCTTACTTGCCATAATCCTAAACTCAAAACACCCAACATTAGCATGATGATAGATTCTGAATATAGATCAAGGCTAGAACTCCAAGATACTTAAATAGAGTACCGTATTGTAACTATGCCGCGGTATCATAGCCACAATTACTTAACTCCACCCAAGTCGCCTAAGTCCTAGGGATAACAAGAAATCAGGTTTTCGAGTCGACATGCAAAGTAAGTTTGCACGTCGTAAAAGATATAATCAGGAAGAATGTGATTCAAGAATGGTAAAACGGTCAAGGTGGCAGGACATGTTTCCTAAACACGGGTATTCTTATTCGTGTATTGGGTACAATACCCAACTACAAAAGAATTAACCCGACTATCCTATGGCTCTGATACCAAAAGAACCATGTCACGCCCCACTTCCCAGAGTACGCAAGATTGGGCACGTGACATAGCCAACCATGCTACCTGTGGGTAGGAAGTATCCATCCACAGTCACATTACGGCTGTAGAGATATCAAGAACAAGATAAATAAACTATCTAACACATGTCCAAATCCAGAATAACAAGAGTCAATGATAAATAAGTGCGGAAGCAAATGATCCAATACAATAATAGAAAAGTACGTCCCATGATGCGGGCTCACATCTGGAAATAAAATGCAAGAAATAAACAAATCACTACAGAACTCACAAATCAGCCTGCTGGCTGAAGTACTCCTGCTCGGTCGGCGACAGCGGTACGGAATCTGGGCCATGCAAAACCCAGACGTCAGCGCGTCATGTCAACCAGTAATAACATAATAGACAGGCAATGCGAATATGAACATGAAATAAGCAAGAGTAACAATAATATGAATCAGAGCAGTGCAGGGTTGTATGCAGTGGGTAAACTAAACTGTTCTATCAGGTTCTCTGTTCTAAAGTCTTTGAAACCAGGTAAGGTAATCCTCATCGTAACTCGTCGGTAGTTATTCCGTAACGCCCGGAAAGACGGCAAACAATAGGTATTCCGTAACGCCCGGAAAAACGGCAAACAATAGGATATTCCGTAACGCCCGGAAAAACGGCAAACAATAGGTATTCCGTAACGCCCGGAAAAACGGCAAACAATAGGATATTCCGTAATCAAGAAACTAATGCCAACACAGGATCAGGTAAACAGATTTGTCTGGATAGACAACAGGAACGGTCCATGAGGACTACATGCTAGGTTTGTTGGCATTAGACACACGATCAGGTAACGGGTCAAGTCAAACAGTATACGGTACCATGTCGGGTAGATCCATATACATGTAGTAAGTCAGGTCAAGTTGTGAACAATATCATATGTGAATTCACAGTCAGTTATAGAATCAAGCATGGTCATCAACAACATGATATAAGCAATGAATTAAGCAATAGGCAGATGCGCTCAGATTGCAGTACAGTTATTAGTTGTGTCACAGAGAGGATTTCAACATTACAAGAATGCAGTAAGACAATTATAGTCATTTAATCATGTTAATAAGTTTAAGACTTCATGGATGCAATTATATGCAACTTAAATGCGATGGATGCAAACGGGTATCCGAAAGGTTATAAAACTATAAAATGGTAATGTGGGATGCACAACTAAGCAATATGTGATATAAATATTGATATAATAATATTAATATGGATAGCATATTCAAAGCGATTAATAACTATAAAAGTGGTATTGATTAACCACGCACAAGAAGGTTCCGTTCAGAAATTCAGCGTCACCCTAATTTGTAAAATAGCTTAAAAATAACAAATGTTCTCCAAAAGAGACGTATCTTATACCAAAACAAAGATAATTCAATAAGGTTTTCAGTTTTATAAGTATAAGCATCTCAGGTTATCCCTACAAAAAGTTATGAATATTCGAAGTTGAAAGTTTGCTGCTGGAATTTCCCTGGACAACAGTTTAAAGGCATTTTCATTTGCATTTTACGTTATTTAAACAATTTATTTTGCCAGTAAATACTTCATAGAGTTATAGTATTCTGAATTAGCTTCGTAACGAACTAAAGAACGTATACTAATGATTTTTCTATGATTTATAATGAATTTTATAAGATAAGGTGTACAGTAAATTTCAGATTTGTCATATCCGATTTTTCAACGACGTTTCATGTGTAAATTATAAGATTTTCAAATGTATAACATTATAAGATGAAGATTATAAAAGTATATAGCATGTAGCAAGATTAACTTGCCTCGATGGGTCGCGAATCGGGAAAACGGAACGTTAACCGTCGGCGGGGAAAACTCGCGACGGGCGCACGGTTCACGGAATGAACCCAAACGACGAACAAAGGAACTACACGGGTCGGGGTACCTCACTGGAACGTCGAGAAGCGTCACCGGCACGACGGAATTCCGGCAACAAAAGAACAGTTAAAAAAAATGAAAAACGGAACATGAAGCAAGAAGAGAAAGAATGATAAAGAGAAGTACGAGAGAATATATGAGGGAGAGGGAGAGAGAAAAAAGTGGAGAGAGAGAGAGAAAGTGGGGCCCACAGGGTTAAAGGGGTGGTTGCGATTGGCTGAGAGAATAAATTAAGAAGGATATAAAGATTGTAAAAATATTATATGGTTAACTTAAAGATTTAAAAGATAGGTAATGAACAGTAAGATATCAGGTTAGTTAGAAAAAATATATGCGATGGTTTTAAAATTTGGGATTTTAGCGCCAAATAAAACATTTCCAAATTGCGCCCGGGTTGGGTCTAAAAATTCGAAATTCAAATAATAGGATTTTAAGCGGGTTCCAAATTTTAAAATGAAATGTTTTATGATTAAAAAGCATACTCCCAAAACGGACACACGCACGTGCACGTAGCCATCCAAACTCGCCCGTTTCACTGAACGGGACGAGAATACAATGCACGGACGCTACCACGAGGCTAAGGGTGTCAAGTAGGCCAAGAAGAATATTTTCAATTTTATTTTAGGTGCTAAAATTTGTTATATGCAGAATGACTTAGCCGGTTAAAATTTTGCAATAAGAACCAAACAAGCAAGATAAATGAAATGAGCAATGCCAAACACTCAACCAGTAACAGAAATAGTATTATTGGGCTCGGGTGTTACAACATAACTCAGTCTCCGTAAACAATCCACGGGCAACAAAATACAAAACAAACACCCACGACACGAAGTGACCATCTGGAGAAGGAGAAAGTTGTTACCGCAATGCGGTAGCGTAATTAACTGCAGGGGCTTGCGCCTGCAGGGAAGAGCGTCCCCACAATCAAAAACCCCTCATTCGAGGGGGAATCTGACGAAGTCTGCTACATCGGACGCATCCGTCTAAACCTTCGATATACGGTGCCATAAATCAACTTGGCATCTTCGGAGAGGTGGACGGATAGCACCAATTAGCATCTGCCCCGAATCTCAGGCGAGACGTCGTGTCTCGCGCCGCCTTTCGGAGGGGAACAGATTCTGGCACGCCCGGTGGGACCTTTTCCTCTTTCCACTCCACACTTCGTGTGTCGTGACTCGCGAACCAATCGCGGTTCGCCAATGGTTGCCCTTGGGTTTCAAGATACTAAGAATTGGCGTCTTGCTTATTGCAGAAAGCAAAGGATCGATGGCTTCTACTTCCGTGAAATTCTCCAACCGCTCAGACTGCAATTGCAACCAACGCTCTGCCTCGCCAGGAGGTATAGCCTACGGACCCCAAGCTGCTTTGCTATTCACAATACCCGTGGAACAGGTCACTCGTGCCACCACAGGATTGTTCTTTGGGACCATGCTCCCGCCGACAAACTTCACCGCTCCAGTGCTGACAACGGACGCTCTTAAGAAGTCGGTCTTTGATCGTCTTACCCCTGCCGTGGCTCCTCTCAATGAGTCACCCAACGTCAACGCCTCGGTCTTCTCTAGATTGGGCCAGAAATCCTACAAACCCATCATGGGGCCTACAATCTCAGAGAAGGCTGCTTCTAAGAAAGTGGCTGCTCCTGCTCCCGAAATCGTCAAGGCAGCTTCTCCGGCCAAAAGGTCGGTCTTTATAAGATTGACAGCTTCAGCTCCTGTTCCTGCTGCCCAAAGGACGTCGGTCTTTGACAGGCTAACACCAACAGCGACCCCCCACCTACACAGGGGGCAAGACGAAACCATTCTTACCGCTGGCTCTACGCCGTCCGCTCGGCACGCTCGACGTCGCCATTGGCGCCGAGTGAGGAAGGCTGGGGGCAACTCCCCTCCGGGTTGACTCCATCGGCCCCGGTGGCAGAAGTTAATGCTGCTGTTCCAACTGGGAACAGCTTCGAAATGCTAAATAAGGTGCGAAGGAATTCGGCTACTGCAGTGCTGAAGAGGTCTCCTCTCCCATCAAAAAAGGTTGTGGAAATAAAACCCGAACAGCCCCGATCTCCTCAACGGCTGTCTTCCAAAATCTATAAGGTTTGGCGGCAGGCCCGAGACTCGATCATCGATCCAAACTTCTTCCGCCAGCACAAGAAGCTGAAAATCCAACCGGAAGCTGGTCACCAGGCTAAACCCCAAAAGGCTGTTGATCAACTTACTCATAAAAGAAGGAGGCCAGAGAAGACCCCACAGCATGCAACGACGGCTAAAAGCACTGAGCCCAGACGCCCTAAGTCTGGGGGCATGGTGGTGCACACTGTTTATATGGCCTCTGGAAAAGAGGAAAGCCGCACGTCTACGGGCCACCGACCGCTAACCCGATCCGTGACGAAGGCTCAAGAGCAGCAACAAAAGCTTCAAGAAATGATGAATGCTATGGCCGCGCTCACCGGGCCAAAAGAAAACCCAGAAACGTCTTCAGACGCACGCCGGGAGGAAGAAACCGATGCTAAATTCCTTCGCCGGACACTAGAGAAAAGGGACAAAGAGGCTGCTGAACAAGCGGCCAACATACAACGGATGGGCCTTCTCTTCCAAGATGTGATAGGAATGATGATCCAACAGGACTTACCCGCCGAGGATCCCCCAATCGTTCTCGAAGACGACCGAGGAGAAACGTCAAATCCACCGCCGGCCCTCTCAACGGCCAAGGAGGAGGCAATCTCTAAGGCTGACTTGGCTGACTACATAGCCCAGCAAATCCGGGTTCATCACGCTACTGAGGCAGCTGGTCAAGTCGTGAAAACGGGACGGCCGTATCCGAGCTGGTACGACCAAATCAAATACCCGCAAGGCTATACGATACCAAAATTCCACGTGTATAAGGGAACCGGCAATCCCCATCAACATGTTGCCCAGTTTCGGGCCCTCTGCGGTAACACCGGCGGTAATGATAAATTGTTGCTCCGCCAGTTCGTGGGCAGCTTATCAGAAACAGCGTTCGAATGGTATTCGGAACTCCCGAACGATTCTATCAAAACGTTCGCTGAAATGGAGCTGTTGTTCACTCAGCGATTCGCAAGTGCCAGCGAACGCACTCCAATAACTGCACTTATTAACGCCAGGGTAAAACCGGGCGAAACCTGGGTCCAGTACGCTATACGCTGGCGGAACTTGTGGTCGAGATGTGAGCAACGCATCGAGGAAGCACCTGCGGTGGGCATGTTCGTAGGAACTCTAGACCCTCACGCAACTATCTCCCAGTTTATGATGTTCTTTAAGCCAACCACATTCCAGGCCTTGATCGACAAGTTGGCTCAGATGGACCAGATGGGTCATAGACCACCTCCCCCGAAGTCGGAACCTCGGAATGACAAGGGTAAAGGAAGGGCAATCTTTGTTGCAAATGCCCAACAGCAACCTAACTCCCCGAAACCGGCAGATCAACGGGAGGAAAGACGTCGGTATTATAATGAGAAGATGAAGCGCCCCTACTCGTTCCCACGGGACAAGACGAAACGGTTATTCGAGCTGGCAATACGCAACAGACTTATAAACCTACCAAATCCAAGGCGACCGCCGCAACCCACGGAAGTGAATAATCCTAATTATTGCCCTTACCATCAAACGGTAAGTCATCCGATCGAAGATTGCTTCGTCTTCAAAGGATGGATTGAAGATCAGTACCTCCAGGGGAAGTTTGTACTGTCCGAAAAGTGAAAGGTAAACCCACCACAGCCGCATGCTCCTAGGAAAGCGGATACACCGGGGGCAACATGTTCTTTTATTGAAGAAGCTCCATGGGAAATCGTGCTATCAACTAAAACCAAAAGAATGCTGAGAGACCTTCATGCGTGCCCTGCGATCGAATGGAAGGACCCTCTTGAACCTCAAATTATCGAAGGGATGCTAAGGCGCCGCCCGACTACAAAGACTCACGATAAGAGCCCAGATACTCACGCCCAATCGTCAAAATCTTCGAAGAAAAAGAAGAAGAAATCCAAGAAGTCCGTGAAGCCTGGAAAAGAGCACACGAACTTGCAGAAGCAAATCGACGCACTGGAAGAGTACAATCAAAAGGCGCGAACTCCTGTCACACTGCAAGAGTTCCTCAACCACATCTTTCAAGAGGAAGATGGTGGAGAAAGCTCGTCGGATGAATCCGAAGGATATGTGGCGAGTTGTAACGTAATCTCCCACTCGTTTACCGATGATGGGAAAACTCCTGGCACTAAGAAGCTGGAGGCAGAGCCTGTACCAGAGCGTGCATGGCCAACAGATGAAATGATCGACGCTTTTCTAGACGAGATTCGTCTAAAATGTAAAGCGGACCAGGAGCGTGAGATGGCCACATCGGAAGGAGCCAAATGCGGGCAACTGAACGAAAGAGTTGAACTACCCCTGCCAGAGCGAAAGGCATCCGAAGTAGACAAGAAGATATTCAAGACGAGGAAAAGGTTTGCCAAAGCCATGTCAATGGGAATGAAGCTACCACCCTCGGAAGGAAACACACACGATGGGGTAGAGACGCACCCTGACTATTGCGCATATCATCGGAAAATATCACATCCCACGGAGGAGTGCGACGCCTTTAAGATATGGTGGCAAGGGTATGTTGCTCATCGGCAACATTTTAAGCTCATGAAACGCAAGATCCGCCGAGAGCGAAGAAGTACCGTCGATGGGCACAACAGAACTACTGGTAACTGTTACATGGTTAACGCCGGGGGGTCACAAGTTCTCACCTTTGGGAGCGACTCTGACGAAGAAATGGCTCTGGGCCCTCTCTTTAAAGAATCCGCTTTAGGGAAAGAGGAGAAATCGGAGATCTGCGAGAACATTCAGCTGCGCAATCGCACACTCCCAGAGAAGAATCTTGGACCCGCAAATAGAAAGGATAAGGGAAAGGAAAAGGTCACTGAAGATATCACTTTAGATGACCAAGTCATGAGAGAGCTGGCTGCCAAAGACCCTCCTAGGAAGGGTAAGGTGGACTATAACATCCTCGCGCACCTAAGGAAGCTGCCTTCTCAGCTTAGCATTTTCGATGCTCTCCTATTATCAAAAGAAGCGCGAGACTCACTAATTAAGGCGTTGCAAGAACCTGAGCAATTCCAAGCCTTCCTCGCCACTGAAAAGATGAAGGATGAACTGGAGGAAGTGCATACGGCCGACGTCACGTTCGGTGATGAAGACCTCCTTCTCGGGACGTGCGATCACAACCGTCCCCTATACGTCTCCGGATACTGCCATGATATCAAGATAGGAAAGATCCTGGTGGATAATGGATCCTCCGTCAATCTCCTTAATGTTCGGGTGTTGAAGGAAATCTGCATGAGCGTGCAACACCTCGCTCGTGACAAGATTACTATCTCCGGTTTCGATTCACAATCGTCACGGACTCTCGGATCTGTGATACTAACATTACGCTTTGGACTTCTCGTCACAGACACCAAATTCCATGTCATTGACGCCAAGACCTGCTACAACGCCTTTCTCGGTCGTCCTTGGTTACACGAGTACAATATCATCCCTTCTACACAACATCAGTGTATGAAGTACTTTAAGGATGGTCTCGAGTATACCGTAACAGGTGAGTTAAACCCATTTTCCGTGAACGAAGTCCGCAAATACGAAGACGCGAAGTACTTTTTGCCAGATTTCGAGGATACAGAAAGGAGTCGCAATCCAGGGAACAAAACCGCCGCCACCATCCCGATTTTCGGGAGCGATACCGAAGAAGAGGAAGAGATAGTTTATGCAGGGCCATCTCAACGCAACAACCTGGGGACGCCCGCCCCCGTGTTGGTCTTCGGAAGTGATTCAGAAGATGAAGTTAATGCTGTGTTCTCCAATCGGCTGTCAACACAAACACCCCCTGGCGATGACCATAGTTTGCAAATCACCATGGTACCGCGAGAACACTACAAGGATCTCGACACGCTTCAAGCTCACAGTGTGCAGGACCTGCAAACATTTTACATCCCTCCCAGGCGAAGGGATGAGAAAGTGATCCTATTTTACCGATCCTCAGAGTCGAAAATAGAGAAAGAGATCCGGCATGGCGCAGATACTGCACTCGACAGGCTCCAATCCATCCGTCTGCCCAGCTACTATACGGATGGATTAAAGAAGCTATTGAAGCGCCAAGGAGTACCTTTAGAACAGACCGTTCGGCAGGCGCGGTTCTACAACAAGATTTGGGATGTCCCCGGGACTCAACGCAAATTGCCCAACGGGAAGATGGAAACACTCGGGCTTGGATACGCAAGAGCTGGAAAACGGGAACGGACTCACAGCAGCTACACTATATATACCTTTGATGAAGAAGAGGACGCCCTGTCAGGAGACGCCAACCCTTCATTAAAACTAGACCCCACGATTAAAGCACCGAGTCCGTCATTTGAAGGACGAACGAACAAGCCTATCAGGAAAACGGGTCAGAGAGCTCAGGAAGACCGCAACCGCGAGATGGCCATCTATAAGAAGGCCAGGACGCAACGTCTATCTCAACGTACCGAAAAAGACAAAGACGCATATCCTCGTCAATCCGTTGTACGAAAGGCCCGACGCAGAGACGGAAATAAATCAAGAAGCGGCTCGGGTTTGCCCCTCGTGAAGAAGATGAGTCGAGCGTATTCCTTCCCCCGAGACAAGACGGAGAGGTTACTCAACCTCGCTATAAAACATCAAATGATCACGCTTCCAGAGTCTAGACGTCCTGAGCAAGCTAGCAAGGTCTCTCATCCGAGTTATTGCTCTTATCACCAAGCCATAGGACATCCTACCGAGGACTGCTTCACCTTCAAGAACTGGGTCGAGGACCAGTACCGACGGGGCAGATTCGCTTTATCCGACGGCTGGAATGTGACGCCACCGCAAAAGCATGAGCCCAAGGCCGCAAGAGCAGAACCGGGTCCACCTCAGTCCAGTGAGCGGGTTCGCACTTGTTATACGATTAAGATATTAGGAGAAGAGCCCGAGAACGTAGATGACCTTCCCCGGTGCTTTGAGAACAGCAATGATGAGGCGATCTCAGAATTTCCGCCCGCTCCGAAAGAACTGGAAGATGGTATACATACTACTGCAGATAACCTTAAGAAGATTGAGTTGGGATCGGCAGACGACCCGCGACCGACATTTGTCAGCGAGCTATTATCCGAAGAAAAGGTGGCTGCGTTAAAGAACGTGCTTCTACGGCATAAAGATTGCTTCGCGTGGAACTACTCCGAGATGCCAGGATTGGATCCGGAGATTGCTGTGCATAGATTAGCAATATCCCCAGATATCAAGCCAGTCAAGCAGGCGCCAAGGAGGATGCGACTCGAGCTTGAAATGAGCAGCAACGCCGAAGTCAAGAAGTTGATCGATTCTGGATTTATCCAAGAAGTCCAATATCCCGACTGGATTGCCAATATCGTCCCGGTAATGAAGAAGAATGGGACGGTACGCATATGCGTGGATTTCAGGGATCTCAATAAAGCCTGTCCAAAGGATGATTTCCCAGTACCGGTAACCGAGCTAATGATAGATAACACGTCAACTCACGAGGTTTTCTCCTTCATGGATGGATCGTCAGGATACAATCAGATAAAGATGCATCCCGAAGACCAGAAGCATACCGCTTTCCGCACCCCTTTGGGTATATTTTGCTACAAGGTTATGCCCTTTGGTCTAAAGAACGCTGGCGCCACCTATCAAAGGGCCATGACAAAGATCTTCGACGACCTCATACATGACATCGTCGAGTGCTATATCGATGACCTCATAGTAAAGAGCATGTCATACGGAGAACATTTAAAGCATCTGGAGACTGTATTTCAACGCCTTCGGCAATATAATTTGAAAATGAATCCCCTCAAATGCGCGTTTGGAGTCTCCTCGGGCAAATTTCTAGGATTCATCGTTCGACACCGAGGTATTGAAATAGATCCGTCAAAGATTAAGGCGATCATGGAAATGCTTCCGCCAAGAACCCTCAAGCAGTTGCGGTCTCTCCAAGGGAAGCTCGCATACATCCGGCGGTTTATCGCTAATCTTTCGGGCAAATGCCGTCCTTACAGCCACCTTATGAAAAAAGGAACCCCATTCGTTTGGGATCACAAATGTCAAGGTGCACTAGACGAGATCAAGCAGTACCTGCAGAACCCTCCGGTGTTGGCCGCGCCGGTCAAGGGAAAACCCCTCATTCTTTACACGGCCGCCCTCGAAGGTTCCTTGGGCGCATTATGGGCACAAGAGAACGATCAGGGGAAAGAAAGAGCACTTTACTACTTAAGTCGAGTGCTGCTGGGGGCAGAAAGCAACTATTCCCCCATTGAAAAGCACTGCCTGGCGTTGATCTTCGCAATAACAAAGCTTAGACATTACGCATTAGCACATGAAGTCCGTCTTATTTCGAAGGTGGACCCTCTCAAATATCTGATGTCGAAAGCCATATTGACGGGACGACTTGCTAAGTGGGCCCTGCTCTTGATGGAGTTCTCGATAACGTATCAACCTCTCAAGGCAGTGAAAGGCCAGGCCATTGCCGACTTCCTCGCCGAGCACCCGATACCGGCCAATTCTCCTCTGAACTGTGATTTGCCGGACGAGCATGCATTTGATGCGATTAGCGGCGGAAGCACCCGATGGGAACTCTATTTCGATGGAGCGTCCTCCATAAAGAAACAGAAACAAGGTATCCCAATGATCAAATCAGGGATAGGCCTCATCTTTGCAACTCCACAAGGAGGGATAATGCGCTTCGCCTTCTCCTTAACAGAGCCGAGGACAAACAATGAAGCCGAATACGAAGCCCTGATAGCAGGCCTCGAGATCGCCATCGACATGGGAATTGAAGACCTCCTCATATACGGGGATTCTCAGCTGGTCGTCTGTCAAGTAAATGGTGACTACCAAACGTGCAAGCCGGAATTGGTGAAGTACGGCGAAAGGGTGCAACAACTATTGACCCAAATTCCCTCCTATACTTTGGAGAACATACCGCGCGCGGAAAACAGCAAAGCAGACGCGTTGGCTAAACTTGCTAAAGAACTGGCTGACGAGAACCTCGATGACGTCAGAATCGTGGTACAAAGCCGTCGAGTGCTCGCCCCGGCAACAATATCTCCGGAATCATGCGAATAAAAGGGAACGACTGAGCAGACGACCCTACAAATAAAAGACCATGAGAAGGCCGAAGACTGGAGGGAAGTCTTCATAGACTACTTTAAGTCCCACCGAATGCCCGAGGAAGCGTCCTCAAGACATCAGCTCATGAAACGAGCTCTATCCTTCGCTTTCGTCAACGACATTCTATACAAGAGATCGTTTGATTCTCTATGGCTCAGATGCTTAGGACCTGACGAAGCAGAAAGAGTCATTCAGGAAGTTCATGATGGACTTTGCGGTTCTCACCAAGCAGGCCCAAAGATGAAGTTAAAAATTAAACGGATGGGTTATTACTGGCCCACGATGATCCAGGACTGCCTCGAGTATGCGAAGCAATGCCACTCATGCCAGATCCATGGAGACTTCATCCACCAACATCCGAATCCACTGCACCCGACGCTGGCTAGTTGGCCATTCGAAATGTGGGGGACTGACATAGTCGGCCCCATTGAGCCAGCATCATCCCGGGGACACCGTTTTATCCTGGCGACAACTGATTACTTCTCCAAATGGGCAGAAGCAGTACCACCGAGGGAAGTGAAGACGGAGAATATCCTCCATTTCTTCAAGACGCATGTCATCTACCGGTTTGGGACCCCACGGCGGATTATCTCCGATAATGGGCCGGTCTACCGAAGCCATAAGATTAGCCGCTTCGCACAGCAGCACAATATAGACTGGAGATATTCTTCGGTTTACAATCCACGAGCTAACGGTCTAGCCGAGGCCTTCAATAAGACCTTGACGAAGATCATAAAAAAGACCGTTTCCAGGAATAAGAAAGACTGGCACGAAAGGCTGCAAGAAGCCCTTTGGGCTTATCGAACTACGTTCAAGACGGCCACAAACACAACGCCGTACGCGTTGGTATTTGGGACGGAAGCAGTGCTCCCCCTCGAGATAGAGTTACCCTCTCTACGAGTAGCAGTCCACCACGAGCTGACGAACGAAGAAAATGCTCACCTTCGGCTTGAGGAGCTTGATGCCCTCGATGAAACCCGGCTCATAGCGCAACAACATCTAGAAGCCTACAAAGCAAAGATGACGCGCTCGTACGAAAGATTGACCAGGCCGAGGACATTCCGCCAAGGCGAACTCGTACTAGTGGTCAAAAGACCTATGATCCCCAATCGTGCCAAGCGAGGAAAATTTGAGCCAAACTATGAAGGCCCGTACATCATAGACAAGGTCTACCAGGGTGGAGCCTACCTACTCATGGACATGCACGGTGAAAGGCCTTTCAGGCCAATAAACGGCCGCTTCTTAAAGAAATACTACGCTTAATAAGCCACAGCCTAAGTCAATGATAGATGATGACGACTATGTTCGCTCACTATCTTTCTAAGCTCAGACTTTACGAGCAGCAGCCGGCCTTCCTATAACGACGGACCGAAACGTCCTTAAACTAACGGCGGACCGAAACGTCCTTAAACTATCGACGGACCAAAACGTCCTTAAACTAACAGCGGACCGAAACGTCCTTAAACTATCGACGGACCGAAACGTCCCTAAACTACTACCGCAACGTCCTTAGGTTGACGAGATGGATAAAAAAAATAATAATAAAAAAAAACAAAAAAAAAGGTATGTCCATAAGCAAAGTGGGCACGGATGAAAACCGGAAAGGGCTCCGTGAGTAAAAACAGCAGGGCTGCCGGCAAGTGTTCGTGAAAACCCGAAAGGGCGTGACCTTGTAAAAAAGAAAAGTAAAAAAAAAAGAATAAAAAAAAACGGTATGTCTATAAGCAAAATGGGCACGGATGAAAACCCGAAAAGGGCTCCGTGAGTAAAAACAGCAGGACTACCGGCGAGTGTTTGTGAAAACCCGAAAGGGCGCAACCTCGTTAAAGGACACTTACAGAGTCCTCTCGACCTTGTAAGGAGAAACCACCTGCGTGAGATCCTTACGACTCACAAAGGAGCAACACACTTAGGGATCCTCACGATTCCTAAGGAGAAAATACACTTACGAGATCCTCACGACTCGTAAGGAGAATTCTCTTATGGGACCCTCACGGCTCATGAGATTTGAAAGTCTTAAGTTACAGAAACCTGAACCTGTTCTTAAGCAAATCCTCCACAACCTCCGATATTGCCCTACAAGAGGCTCAATACTGACCCTTGTATACAATCCACGGGCGCGAATAAACATTTCCCCAGCAAAGTCCAACCCTTATAGGCCCCCTCGACCCATAAGGAGAAAACCCTCCTGTAGGATCCTTACGACTTACAGAGGAACATACACTTAGGAATCCTCACGATCCCTAAGGAGAAAATACACCTGCAAGATCCTCACGACTTGTAGGGAGAAATACCTTCATGAGACCCTTACGGCTCGTGAAGTCAAAAGCCTTAGTCGACAGGACCCTAACCCTGTTTGCTAAGCCACCTTTGTTCAACATCGACAAAGGCAAATGATGATTCGCTCCTGGCAATATTCCAGTTGCAGCGATGCTGATGCCTAAACCGGTATCAAATCCCAAGTTCTTTCATGGCAAATGATGATTCGCTCCTGGCAACATCCCAATTGCAGCGATGCTGATGCCGAAATCGGTGTCCGAAATCCGAGCTTGCGGCGAAAAAGCTAGCAAGCCACACATGCCTACGAAATAGCCGAAATGATGGGGCAACTTGCAATAAAAAGCAGTAAGTAAAAATGTATGCATGAAAAATAGCCGAAATGATAGGGCAACTTGCAATAAAAAGCAGCAAGTAAAAATGTATGCATGAAAAATAGCTGAAATGATGGGGCAACTCGCAATAAAAAGCAGCGAGTAAAAATAAAACAAATAGCCGAAATGATTGGGCACCGCGAGAAATAGCCGAAATGATTGGGCAATCGCGACCTTCGCGATATAAAAAGCTGAAATGATAGAGCATCGCGGAAAGAATAAAAGAAATGATGGAAAAATGAAACCTTTTTGCCCTACAGGTGATGCTACATCAGTCCCTGTATACAATCCAGGGGCGCAAACAAAGAAGGAGTCGTACTCCTCCCCCAGGTTTCATCATGAGAGGAAGCCAAATCTCGACGGTTCACAAATAACCTGGAGATCATCTCGACGCAGCAGACACAACTTCAAGCTAAGCGGAACAGCGGCAACTCCCAGTTCCATGGCTCGGTGGTACACATGTCGCCAACAGTCAAACCTCCATTCCGTGAAATGCGGATACAATCGATAAAATTCCTGGTCACGTGGAACGCGGATAATGTCACTCTTTGACCCCGTGGAAAACGTCCAGAGCGGATCCTGGTCCTCGCAGAGCATGGCGGTGAACCCATGCAAAGCATCCAGAGCGGAGCCTAGTCCTCGCCTAACGCGGCAGTGAACCCGTGTGAAGCATCTAGTGCAAAATTCCTGGTCACGTGGAACGCGGATAATGTCACTCTTTGACCCCGTGGAAAATGTCCAGAGCGGATCCTGGTCCTCGCAGAGCATGGCGGTGAACCCGTGCAAAGCATCCAGAGCGGAGCCTAGTCCTTGCCTAACGCGGCAGTGAACCCGTGTGAAGCATCTAGTGCAAAATTCCTGGTCACGTGGAACACGGATAATGTCACTCTTCGACCCCGTGGAAAACGTCCAGAGCGGATCCTGGTCCTCGCAGAGCATGGCAGTGAACCCGTGCGAAGCATCCAGAGCGGAGCCTAGTCCTTGCCTAACGCGGCAGTGAACCCGTGTGAAGCGTCTAGTGCAAAATTCCTGGTTACGTGGAACGCGGATAATGTAATTCTTTGACCCCGTGGAAAACGTCCAGAGCGGATCCTGGTCCTCGCAGAGCATGGCAGTGAACCCGTGCGATGCATCCAGAGCGGAGCCTAGTCCTCGCCTAACGCGGCAGTGAACCCGTGTGAAGCATCTAGTGCAAAATTCCTGGTCACGTGGAACACGGATAATGTCACTCTTCGACCCCGTGGAAAACGTCCAAAGCGGATCCTGGTCCTCGCAGAGCATGGCAGTGAATCCGTGCGAAGCATCCAGAGCGGAGCCTAGTCCTCGCCTAACGCGGCAGTGAACCCGTGTGAAGCATCTAGTGCAAAATTCCTGGTCACGTGGAACGCGGATAATGTCACTCTTTGACCCCGTGGAAAACGTCCAGAGCGGATCCTGGTCCTCGCAGAGCATGGTAGTGAACCCGTGCGAAGCATCCAGAGCGGAGCCTAGTCCTCGCCTAACGCGGCAGTGAACCCGTGTGAAGCATCTAGTGCAAAATTCCTGGTTACGTGGAACGCGGATGATGTCACTCTTTGACCCCGTGGAAAATGTCCAGAGCGGAGCCTGGTCCTCGCCGAGCACGGCAGTGAACCCGTGTAAAGCATCCAGAGCAAATACCGGACTGTGGAGTCCTTAAAATCCATGGACTATGACGTCCTTAACCTCGACCGTGATGTCTTAAAACTAACGATCAACCACCCCGATTCCCTACAGATTTTGCCTTGGTTTAAGGGTACATCTCTTCACTCCTTTGATGCCTGGCGTTGTAATTCCTCAACGTCTTCAAAGAGGTGACGGGTCCCTGCAACCAAACACCGGACTGTGGAGTCCCTAAATCCACGGACTATGAGGTCCTTAACCTTGACCGTGACGTCTTTAAACTACGATATCTTGAGAGATCCCTGACTCCGTGAAACACGGATAAGGGTGATCACATCCGGCACTTGCAGGCCCTCCCGACCTGTAAGGAAGAAAAAAAACTCTCTTGTGAGATCCTTACGACTCTCAAGGGAAAACCCGCTTAAGGATCCTCACGATCTTTAAGAAGAACTCACACCTATGGGATCCTCTCGACCTGTAGGGAAAAAAACTCTTTATGAGACCCTCGTGGCTCGTAAAAAGCAAAAGTCTTAGGGAGCAGATCTTAACCCTGAGTCCCAAGCCACTGCTGTCCTGCAAGAAGATCAAGATAGAATATCCACAGAATACATTCAATGAAAAGGAGACACACCATTTAGAAGAAAAAATGTATCTTTTATTCATAAACCAAAATGAGTACAAAGTACAATTTATGAAAGAAACAAAAAGAAAATACTCTCATCCATGAGTATGTACAAAAAGGAAGGAAAAGATACAAATGTTTCAGGCCGGCGGGCGATTCAGCAACTTGGTCAGCTCATCCTGCTTTTGTTGGACCACGGCTTCATGACGCAAGATCTCCAAAAGACGAGCCTCCGCTTGAGCTTGTTGAGCCTGATACGAAGCGAGCCGAGCTTCAAGCTCTTTCTCAGTGGCCTTATGAGCCTCAACTCTCTCACGAGTGAATGTGACATCTTTGTCTCGAGCCACCACTTCTTTGATGAACTCCTGAAGCAACCGTCAGAGTTCATACACTTGGTTGGCCCTGGTAATAAGGGTAGCGCGAAACTCGCTCGGCGTCTTGGAAGCTAGCTCCCTCTCCGAAAATTTATGGCCGAGCCTTTTTCTCGCATAACGATATGTTCTCTACGTGGCCACATAAGCTCGCTTTCGTGACCGCGGCCTTGCAAACATGACATTTACAAGACCGTATAAATGGGCTTCCAGCCGACGGGAATAGTCGATCTAAAACGCGCTCATGTCACCTGACGTGAAAGGCAACAAGAAGGATTTCCGACATATTTCAAGCATGCGTTCGCAATCATATGAGTATTCAAAAAAAAAATATAGTAACAGCATTTGCAATTGCATGAACATTCATAATGCCAAAAAAAGGAGGGGTCTGATGTGCAGAAAAGTGATGATAGCATTTGCAATTAAAGAAAGTTCTCACGAGAAGAATCCAAAGTTTATTTATGCAAGCGGAAACATACATACTAATACCAAGCCTACGTCGAAGTTCTGCATAAAGCGTAAAAAGGAGAGACTAATTAAAAAAAAAATGGTCTACGCTAACGAAAAAGGTCACCAAACATGGGATCAACGGCACAGGGGTTAACGAAGCAAAGGACAAAATTCTCCATCTCTCTCTCTGCCTTCTCCAGCACATCAAAGCGACGGTTCTCACGAGGAGTCGCTCCCCATCGATTGGCGCCGTGTTCGTCCGCGAAAGCAAACATAATAGCTCGCCGGGCCTTGATCTGGCCCAGCAGATGAATCGAGCAATCCTTCAAGGCCTGAGTAATCAGGCACGCTTCATGAAAGCCCTCGAGCTTCTCTTCCGCCGCATCAAGCATCGCCAGGGTCATCTCTGCTGGGTGAGGAGGGATGTCGGCAAGCACGGCCGCGAGAATCATCTGGAGCCAGAGGGAACCCATCGGGAGGGGAGACCCTCTACGGATCGAGAGCTCGTGCATGGCCGAGTTACATTCGTTGTCAGAAAGGAGGGGATCCACCAACCGAGCAGCAAAGCGGGGGATCATCTCCTCAAGAGGAACTTCCCACGGCTGTCGACGAGCATGAGGGCGATTACAAGCCATGGCACTCGTTTCTCCCTCAAGGAAAAAAAATATATATATATATATGATATGAATCTCTCTGTGAAAGGAAAAGAAGGCTATAGCCTCATATATAATGAAGTGCATTAAGTGCTGTGCGCGGAAGATCTTGCATGGTGAAATTATTTCCAAGGCCTAAAAAAGGAAAGGCACCGAAAATCAAGGAGATGGAACTATTTCCAAGGCCCTTTTTTCTGCACCTAACATTGTGCACTGAAAATATGGCATGAGGAAAATCTTGTGAACAGCCACATCAAGGGATCCCACGTGTAGAACACGTGAGGCCTAAACCTGATGTTCAGTTAAAAGGAAAATATGGAGTGATACCCTGCATGTTAAAAAGCACAAATAACAATAGTAGCAAAATAATAAAATCTCAGAGAAAAAGCGTGCAAACATACAAGGACACAACAAAACTTATCATCCAGACTTCAAGAAGGCGATACAAAATAAAAAGAAAAACTTTTACAATGGTAAGGCTTCAGACGCGGGGCATGGGTTGAGAAACTCGAAATTAACTTTATTCAAGATCTTCCAAGCATTTCGAACCTCCCGAGTATGCTTTCTCTCACGGTCACAAGCATCGGGGTCCCCGCGGATGTCCTCTACCCTCCGGTAGGCGCCCAATATGGCTGATTGCTGAAAAATCTGATGAAGGAGATCGATGAGATTATCCCGCCTTCTCTTTGAGATCAAGTCCATAAGGTACACCGAATGCACTTTATCCTCGGCAGTGTCCAAGGCCCTGAGCGGTATGCCGGCGCAAAAGAGAGGAAGTGCCTCCCGGATCGCCAGCACGATCAGCCTCAGAAGAGAAGAGCGACGGGGGAGTAGCCTATGGTTGTACTCGTCGAAGCGGCTCATGATCTCGGCACACTGAGCATCAGTGAACTCCTGGTTCTGACTGCGGCCCAGCGCACGAATATTCCCATAGGAAATGATCTCGTCAAGACTATACAGATGGGCATCCATGGTACCTAAAATAAAAGTCATGAGATTCATTACAAAGCCCCCATCGCATTAATTGCAGGAAGAACAACCTCGGGCCAAGAGACCCCAGGAAGCCTCTGTGTGAAGAAATCGAGTTCTTCGTTGGAATTAAATTCCTTATTGAGAAAAGGGAATTAAATTCCCAGAAACATTTTTGGATGGAATTAAATTCCATTGATCTGAAACGCCATCTTCCCAAGGATCGTCTAAACCCTAAAAGTCCTACAGTTTGAAGGTTAAGCGGTTTCATGTTCTTATGGAAAATATGAAGAAAAAAGGGTAAAAACCCTTGTTTTGGATTTAAAATCCAGAGAAATGTGAAGGTCCATCGTTGTCCAAGAACATTACCTGAGGAAAAAGGATTCCTTTTGAACAGAGTTAAACTCTGAAGATTGTTTCAAGACAGAGAACTAAGCTCTGAAAGCGAGAATTAAATTCTCAAAGAAGAAGTTCTCAGAAAAAGAAGATGAACAAAGTGAAGGCTCTTATGAAGAGACAAAGGTATTTATAGAAGACAATGAAAACGTTTCGTCTCCCCAGATCCCTAGAGGAATCCAACGGTCACAAGAGGTGACAGCGTTGCACTCACGTGCAGACACGTGAGAACAACGCTGTGGGGGCATTTGTTTCCTGATTTAAAATCAGGAAAGCTTCTGGGAAAAGCTTCAGAAAGGGGTCACGTGTTGACACGTGACACCTAAAAAAGCATCATCAAGTCAAGTTCAGTTTCATGACTACGCTGAAGAAAATGGGCTTTAGAAAGAGTCACGTGCTCCCACGTGACCCTGGTCACGTGGCGACACGTGACATTTAAATGCAACCGTCAAAGGCACGCAAGTTCCCTGATCAAGTCAAGGAAAAGGCTTCAGAAGAGGTCACGTGCTTCCACGTGACCAGGGTCACGTGTTGGCACGTGACGTTCAAGGCAGCAGACTCGTTCTCCAAATGAACCAAGGAAAGAGAGTTCAAACAAGGGTCACGTGGTCACACGTGACCGGGAGTCACGTGGTGGCACGTGACGTTTAAGCAACGATCAGAAGACAGAGCGCAAAAGAAAGGAAAAGGCTCATTCCAAAGAGGGTCACGTGCTCACACGTGACCATGGGTCACGTGGTCACACGTGACCGGCTCTCAAAGCCCATTTTGTCAACAGAATTAAATTCTGAGAGAAATTCAAATCTTTCCAAAGGAAAGCAACTATCTGGAACCAATCAAATTAAAGATTCAGAGGTGATGAAATATCATCTATCTATGGGAAAATCTCGGGTTTGGAAAGATTTCCCCTTAAAATCTAACCAAAATAACAAAGGAGAATCTCTGGATTTAAAATCCAATGGTGAATAAAATTCACCTAATAATCCAAAGGTCCAAAACGAATAATGGATGCAAATCAAATCTCTTAATGAAGATTCGTCAAAAACTGATTGATTCGGCTGCTTCTCCTATAAATAGGAGCCAAGAGACACAGAGAAAAATATACATACGCAGAGAAGAAAAAAAAGGAGAAGAGCTTTGATACTTTGAAAAGACTCGGATCTTCTGCAAAAAACCCTAGGTAAGAAAGGGAAGGCCTTTTGAAAGAAAGAGAATTTAATTCTCAACAGAGTTTAACTCTGATAATGTAAAAACAGAAGAACATATTTCTTCTCTCTTTGATAGAGGATCTGCAAAGTGCACATCTCCCCTTAAGGTTGAGAATTTAATTCTCAATGGGTTGAGATCCTGCCATGCAGATCCAAAACATAGAGAGGGAATGCAAGCACGAGAATTTAATTCTCACAGAACTATAGGAATTTAATTCCTTTAAAATAAAAGTAGGGCTTGACCCTATATCATGGGAATTTAATTCCTTCAGAACAAAAAAGAAACAGGGTTTAACCCTAATTAAAGAACTTAGTTCTGTTGAAACAACGGGAATTTAATTCCCTTAATCATCATTTAACAGGGAATGGGGATTCAATTCCTTAAAAACTTTTATTAGGGTTTAACCCTATTCAGCCCTTCACATATATGAGAAATTTAATTCCTACAGAAAATTCAGAGTTAAACTCTATTCCAGAATACAAAGTCTTCGAAAGGAAGTAGGAATTTAATTCCTCTGAAATTTACAGTTCGAGGAATTTAATTCCTGAAAAAAAGATTAACAAAGCCTCTAAACAAAAATATATAGAGGCAGGGTCACGTGTCATCACGTGACCCCCCAAGAGATCTACAGAAAGTCCCTTTGAGGCAGCACCCCACGTGACCCACGTGACCCTCGGCAGAAGCTCTAATACATAGGCATTTGAATGCCCATCACGTGATGGCACGTGATGCCCTGAAAGGCACGATAATCTCAGAATAAATGAAGAGAGGGCGCTCTCACGTGCTGCCACGTGACCCCTATTGTCTTAGTGTTTAACACTAAATTGAAACTCTCGAACTCAGTGTTAAAATACTGTTGGGCTTTAGTGTTCAACACTAATTGAAAAGCTTTATTTGCAGTGTTCAACACTGATTACCTTAGTGTTTAAACACTAATCTGAGATCTTCATTTGCAGTGTTCAACACTGATCTGTTTTTAGTGTTTAACACTAATTCGAAAAGCCTTGTTGCTGGTGTTTAACACCAATTATCTCTTAGTGTTAAACACTAACTTGTCAACCTCATTCCCAGTGTTCAACACTGACTGCTCTATAGTGTTTAATACTAGACTTTGGCCCAATTGGCCTAAATGGATAGAGGCAAAGCCTCTCCTGATTGGACTTAGCCCAAGATGGCCATAAGTCCTCAATTGGTGATTAACTGGTCCAATGGACTCATAACATAATTAATTCGTCTTGACCCCAAATTGGGCCAAGGATTATTTAATCCACTCCGGTTCTAGGGTACATCTCTTCACTCCTTTGATACTCGGCATTGTAATCCCTCAATGTCTTCAAAGAGGTGACGGGTCCCGACGACCACACATCGATATGGACTGTGGGGTCCTTAAACTCATGTCTAATGCAAATTCCTGGTTACGTGGAACGCGGATAATGTCACTCTTTGACCCCGTGGAAAACGTCCAGAGCGGAGCCTGGTCCTCGCCAAGCACGGCAGTGAACCCGTGTGAAGCATCCAGAGCACAGTGGACTGTGGGGTCCTTAAACCCATGGACTACGACGTCCTTAACCTTGACCGAGATGTCTTAAAACTAACAATGGACTGTGGGGTCCTTAAACCCATGGACTACGACGTCCTTAACCTTGACCGAGATGTCTTAAAACTACCCATGGACCGCAATGTCCTTAAACTACCCATGGACCGCAACGTCCTTAAACTACCCATGGACCGCAACGTCTTTAAATTAGAACAATAGAGCCCCGTATGCTCTTTTGTCGGATCTAAACGGTCCCGTTTAAGTTGATCTTAGCCTCAAAGATGGCTAACGTATCCTTAAACCTTCAAACAGAGTGGACTACGAATCCCCCCAATTAACCCTGGCTCAAGGGTACATCCCCGAACTCCTTTGACATCCGTCGTTGTAATCCCTCAACGTCGTCAGAGAGGTGACGGGTCCCGACGGCCATACATACGATGGACCACTATGTCCCTAAACTGGAACATTAGAGTCCAAACGCTCTTTTGTCGGATCTAAACGATCCCGTTAAGTTGATCTTAGTCACAAAGTTAGACTAACGTATCCTTAACAAGCGTTTGAGTTGATCTTAGCCTCAAGTATGGCTGACGTATCCTCAAACCAAACCTCCCCAAACCCAAATCTAAGATAATACGGATTTGGACTAGTCCACGCCCTACGGGCGACGACATAACTCAGTCTCCGTAAACAATCCACGGGCAACAAAATACAAAACAAACACCCACGACACGAAGTGACCATCGGGAGAAGGAGAAAGTTGTTACCGCAATGCGGTAGCGTAATTAACTGCAGGGGCTTGCGCCTGCAGGGAAGAGCGTCCCCACAATCAAAAACCCCTCATTCGAGGGGGAATCTGACGAAGTCTGCTACATCGGACGCATCCGTCTAAACCTTCGATATACGGTGCCATAAATCAACTTGGCATCTTCGGAGAGGTGGACGGATAACACCAATTAGCATCTGCCCCGAATCTCAGGCGAGACGTCGTGTCTCGCCCGCCTTTCGGAGGGGAACAGTACCGAGATATACGACAGCATTTCTGGTGGGAAGGCATGAAACGGGAGATTGCCCGCTTTGTGGCAAAGTGCTTGGTGTGTCAGCAAGTTAAGGCTGAACATCAAAGGGTTACTGGTTTATTGCAACCACTTCCGATTCCTCAGTGGAAGTGGGAACATATAACCATGGATTTCGTGACGGCTTTACCGCGGAGTCCAAAGGGCAACAATGCAGTTTGGGTGATTGTTGATAGATTGACCAAGGCAGCTAATTTCATCCCTATTTGGGTTGGTCAATCAATAGAAACTTTGGCAGAACGGTACATGCAGGAAATTGTAAGATTACATGGTGTACCAGTGAGCATCGTGTCCGACCGTGACACCCGTTTCTTATCACACTTATGGAGGAGCTTACAGGAAAGTTTGGGGACTCGATTGAAGTTTATCACAGCTTATCATCCTCAGATAGATGGCCAGTCGGAGAGAACGATCCAAACTCTTGAAGACATGTTGAGAGCTTGCATGTTAGACGTCAAAGGTTCATGGGAGGATCATTTGCACTTAATGGAGTCTTCGTACAACAACAGCTTTCAGGCGACTATTCAGATGGCTCCATTCGAAACTTTATCTGGTCGCAAGTGTCGTTCACCTGTTTGTTAGGACGATGTTGGAGAACGAAAATTGTTGGGACCGGATTTGATCGTGCAAACAGTGGAGAAAGTTAATACTATCCGGAATCATATGAAAGCAACACAAGACCGACAGAAGTGTTGGGCTGTTACATCGAGAAGACCTCTAGAGTTCGTTGTTGGTGAGTTGGTATTCTTGAAGATATCACCGACTAGAGGAGTAATTCGCTTCGGAAGTCGAGGAAAGCTTAGTCCTCGATTCGTTGGACCTTTTGAGATCTTAGAGCGTGTTGGAAAAGTGGCATATCGATTGGCTTTACCGCAATCCTTGGCGAATGTTCATGACGTGTTTCATGTATCTCAACTCCGTAAGTATGTTCGAGATGAAACACATGTGTTGGATCATTCAGAGCTGACTGTACGAAAAGATTTAACATTTGAGGAACGACCAATGTCGATTGTGGATCGAAGAGAAAAGGTTCTTAAGAACAGGGTTATCCCTCTCGTACTTGTTTCTTGGGAAAATCGCTCGCATGGAGAATCGACTTGGGAACGAGAAGACGAAATCCAACAGAAGTTTCCACATCTATTCTTGTAGTTCTTGATCCTTCTTTGTTCTTGGAATTTTGAGAACAAAATTCTTTTATAGTTGGGTATAATGTAACACCCTGGTTCATTTATACCAATTCCAGTTCCCTGTATTTCCTTATTGGTGGTATTTTCTTGATTTATCGTGTTTTGGGTGCGAATGGTATTTTACAATTTACATTGCATTCGATCCGACCCGCTTGGTTGGAACCTGTTCGATTCATGTTTATAGTTTAACTTGACTTGTTACGTAGACTTGTGCACTTTCATAAATACTGCATACTGGCATTTTATCTAGCATTGCATCTTTTACCATATAACATTTTAGGTCACGTAAAATATTTTAAAAATACATTTCATAGCCTGCATGATACCCCTAACCCCGTGGTAGCATCCGCGCATCTTGTTCTCGTCCCGTTCAGTGAAACGGACGTGTTTGGATGGCTACGCGCACGTACGTGCATCCGTTCTTGGGGGTATGCATTTTTGTTACATGGGCATTCATTTTGAAATTTGGACGTTGCATATATTTTTCATATTTTAAATCTGAATTTTTGGATCCGATCCGGGCGTGTTTTGGAGTAAGTTTGTATTTGTCAAAATCTCAAAACGGACGATTATTATATCCTTATTATATTCTACAGTTATAAGTTTTATATTTTAAACTAAAAATATTTTTTTAAAATATACTAACCTATTTACACTCACAGATCACATAATCTCTCTCTCTCTCTCTGCATATTTTAAGATTCGAAGGTATATTTTAATGATCAAATCCTAACCTCACCCTCTCTTTAAGCTGCCTATATATATTATATTTATATCTTTTCACCTCTTAATTTTTCCCCATGTGCACGTTCTCCTCTCTCTCTTCCTCATCTTCTCAAAATTTTCTCTTTCCCGCCTCCCGCGCTCACGTGAACCCACGCCTGCAACCCTCGTCTCGTCGTCGCGCTCGCCGTCGCCGACCTCACCTTCGGCCACCACCACCCTCGGTCTTCTCCTCCCCTCTCTTCTACCACCTCCTCGCCGTCGCCTTCACTCCTCCCCTGCACATCCACCGCGACGAGACCTAGGATCCCAACTTCTGCATCTCGCCTATGTCCACCTTGCCGGCGCCTCCTCTACCCTCGACCCCGATCTCCTCACCCTCGTCCTCACAACCTCCACCTTCTACTTCTCACCCTCTTCCTTTCCCTGCACCCAAAACCTCCACGACCCTTCCCTCGCCTGCAACTTCCGCCTCGCCCGACCTCGCCGACGATGACCTCGTTGTCGCCTCCTATGCTCTTTCCCGTCGCCACGACCTTTCCTCTTGCCTCCCGATGCCACAACCATCACCAGCATCATCTTCTTTCTCATGCAACCCTCAACCCGATAACCCACAGCACACCTCGTCGCCGTTCCCTCACCTCCGGTGACCCCAGCTTCATCCCACCATCATCATCATCTCCCCCTCGCCTTCCTCTCTGAATCCAGAGCATCACCACGACCCAGTCCCAGCCTCTTCTTCTTCTTCTTCTTCTTTTCTTGATTTCTTGGATTCGCATTTTTCCAGTGATCGTCGGAGCCGCGCTCGCCACTGCCAGTCCAGACGACCCAGTGGACGTTCCTAACCAGCGTGGTCACTCTCTTGCATTGGCTGGTTCCGTTCCGGGCACGCGTGTGTGCATCGCAGCTTTTATCGACATTAACGTTGCAGCGCGTATCCGTATCGCGATCCATCAGGCAAGTTTATCTTGCTACATGCTACATTATATTTTATGCATCTATCTTAATGAATATAATATTTGAATTTCAAACCGTGCATCTAAAGTACTTGTTTCACAGTGTTATAATGACCGTATGCATCCATTCTTATCATTTCATATCTAACATATGCAAACCTATCTTGTCACATATCATACTATAGTATACTGCATCAGATTGAATATAACCATTCACATTGTTTAATTGAACATCGTGCATTAACTAGTTTATCATTTAAAGGTTATATGATATCCATCCGCATCCATATCGAAAAGAATACATATAGATGCATTTACAGATCTTATTAATAACCCAATATTGTTGTTTTAATACCCCATGTTTAATAAAGTGTAATCTAATTAGTTTTAGAACTATTAAATGTAACTCTAATCGATAACGTGCATCCATGTCGTTGTCTTTCTATCTATGTGCATACCATTCATGCTAGTTCATTTCATTAGTACTCGATACTTGTTTCTGTGTACCCATGCTTATTATAGTTTGATTATGAGCACCCATGTGACATTTGTGCACCCCCGACATGATTTGATACACTACTACTTGATACGACTTGATACCGTGCACTTCTTGACATGATTGGATTTATATACACTACTTGACTTGACCTGATGTACTATAGCTTGACCTGTTACCTGATCTTGTTACTACTGCCAACAACCTTGACATGTTATCCCTACGGACATTTCCTGTTATCTATTCAGACAAACCTGTACCTACTTGATCCTGTGTTGGCATTAGCTCCAGATTTATTAATACCTGACTTGAACACATAACTTGGGGGATGGGGAAATCAATGATGAAACCTGACTTGTAACTCGATAGTTCGATATCTTTACTGATCAGTCTTACGGGCTAGGCCAGCCCCGGGGTGATGCTGCTGACATCACTCGTCATTACCTATTACCCTTTACTGCCTTGCGGCACGTCTCGGATTCAGCCGAGAGTCTTAGACCGTGATCCCGGGCACGCACGGGATACTATCCACCCTTTATTGCCTTGCGGCACGTCTCGGATTCAGCCCGAGAGTCTTAGACCGTGATCCCGGGCACGCACGGGATACTATTGAGTTACATCGATGATTCATCAAATTGCTTTCAAAGACTTGAGAGTGGTTAACCCAATAGACCAGTTTAGATTACTCACTGCTCATTACCCTCATTGTCCTCACTTATTACAGTTACATCTGTTTTACTGTTCATACACATACCTGCATGTTTTGCTACCCTGTTTATATTATTGCTTGATGTTATAACGCACTGACGTCTGGGTTTTGCATGGCCCAGATACTCTACCTTTGTTGCAGACTGATCAGAAGTACTGCCGCTGTTAGACCGAGCGGTAAGGATCCTGTTGGTATCTAGTTTTACTTTCCAGGTGTTTTATTTATTGGATCTTTTGCTTCCGCATATTATTATTTCTTGACTCATTTATTCTGGCTCATGGACATGTACTAGATAGTTTAGTTTACTTTCCTGTTCTTGATATCTCTACAACCGTAATGTGACTGTGGAGGGATTTTTCCTATCCACGGGTAGCATGGCTGGCAATGTCACGTGCCTATCTTAGCGTACTCTGGGAAGCAGGACGTGACACTAAAGCTTGGGCTATACCCTGCTATTTATGCTTCTCTCTTCCAGTATTCCACGCCTCCTGTATGGTGGGTCAAAACCTTTTTAGAACAATGGAACGAATCTGTTCTCCTCCGAATACAGAGACGCGACCGCATAAGTTCGTCTTGCCTGAATTTGGGGGCAGATGCTATTTGGTTTTATCCGTCCACCACTCCGAAGATGCCAAGTTGATTTATGGCACCGTGTATCGGAGGTTTAGACGGATGCGGCCGATATAGAAGACTTCGTCAGATTCTCCCTCGTTTGAGGGGTTTTTGATTGTGGGGACGCTCTTCCCTGCAGGCGCAAGCCCCTGCAGTTAGTTACGCTACCGCATCGCAGCAACAACTTTCTCCTTCTCCAGATGGTCACTTCGTATCGTGTGTATTTGTTTTGTTTTTAGTTGCCCGTGGATTGCATACGGAGACCAATTTATGTTGTCACCCGTAGGGCGTGGATTAGTCCAAATCCGTATTTTCTTAGATTTGGGTTTTGTATTAGGTTTAAGGATCGTTAATATCATTTGAGACTAAATCAACTCAAACGTTTGTTAAGGATACATTAGTCTAATTTTAGACTAAGATCAACTTAACCATTTGTTAATGATACGTTAATATGATTTTAGACTAAGATCAGCTTTGTTGGATCATTTAGATCCAACAAAAGAGCATTTGGGCTCGATTGTTTTAGTTCAGGGACTTTGCGGTCCAAAAGTTTAAGGACATCATAGTCTGTGAAGTTTAAGGACATCATACTCCATGGAGTTTAAAGACATCATAGTCTGTAAGGCTTAAAGACATCATAGTCTATGAGTTTAAGGACCCCACAGTCCGTGGAATGTCTGGTTGTCGGGACCCGTCACCTCTCTGAAGACGTTGAAGGATTACAACGACAAATATCAGAGGAGTGAAGAGGTGTACCCTTGAACCAATATTAGTTGGGAGATCTGTAGTCAAGTTTTAGACTAAGATCTGAGATTTGTAAGCATAGGGGCTCAATTGATCTGAAGTAGAGATCTGTGGCCAACTTGGGCTCGGCCCATTCAGTTAAAATGCTGAGCATCGGCTTGGTTTCTGACAATTGTTTTTGGCTTTTATTGAGTGTTGAGCACTGATCATAGCTCTGGGGCTTTGTTATTTAAAGAACAATTTATTTTCTCTCAATGCACACGTGAGGAGCACGTGGTGCGCTTGGCACTGAGCGCCAGATAAAGAGCGCAGTGCGCTTCTGTCAAGGAGCGCACACGTGAGGAGCATGTGGGGCGCTTGGCGCTATGTGCCAGACAATGAGCGCAGTGTGCTTCTGTCAAGTAGCTCACACGTGAGGAGCACGTCGCGCGCTTGGCGCTATGCGTCAGACAATGAGCGCAGTGCGCTTCTGTCAAGTAGCGCACACGTGAGGAGCACGTGGCGCGCTTGGCGCTATGCGCCAGATAATGAGCACAGTGCGCTTCTATCAAGTAGCACACACGTGAGGAGCACGTGGCGCGCTTGGCGCTATGCGCCAGATAATGAGCGCAGTGTGTTTCTGTCAAGTAGTGCACACGTGAGGAGCACGTGGCGCGCTTGGCGCTGTGCGCCAGACAATGAGCGCAGTACGCTTTTTTAAATTTGGAGCGCTAAGGCTCTTTTTAGGCAGCTTTGCGTCCTGAGAATTAAATTCTCGTTCTTATAAGAGACTTTGTCTCATGGATCTAAGAACAAAGTTCTTATCTTTTATAAGAGATGTTTCAATCTCTTATGTTTTTGGTGAAAAGTTTTGCCTTTATGGATCTATGATCCTAAGAGAATTGAATTATTCTCCCTCCTTTTTATAATGAGATATTATAATCTCTAAAAGATAATTTGTCTTATAGATCTAGGATATGAAGAAGATTAAGTTCTTTCCATTATTTTTTATGATGAGATACTTTGATCTCTGTTATGAAAGACCTTGGTCTTATAGATCTATGATCTTAGAAAAAAAAAGTAAATTCTTCTTTTAATATGAGGTGATTTCGTCTCTCTGTTCTTGTTTACCTTGAAGAAAATTTCTTCTTCTGAGAGCTTGCTCTTTATCTTTGAAATTTCTTAAAATTTATGGGGGGGTTCTTATATATGAGACTTGAAGTCTTGGGGCCTTTATATAGGGCAAGCTGATTTGTTGAATCAGTTGAAGATGTCTTTTCTATAATTGATTTAGGGATTTTCCCACTGCTGGATCTTTGATCATAGGGCTTCTGTTTTACAGAAGGCAATCTTCTTGTTTTTAACAAGATTGGGAAATCTTTTCCCCATACAGAATTTATTCTGTATCTTCGTGATTTTAATCACCATTGGATCATTGATCCAACGGTGCTCTGATTTTCAGAGCACAATCTTTCCTGTTTGGAAAGATTCTGAGGAATGTTTTCTTAACAGAATTTTATTCTGGTCAATTGATGATTTTTAATCATGTTCGTTGGATCTTTTATCCGAGGGCCGAAAACATTTTGTTCTATCGCCAGCGCTAACGTGCTTTGCACGTGGTGCGCTGCTTAGAGTGCAGTGCTCTTAGTGCTAGCGCTCACGTGCTTTGCACGTGGTGCGCTGTTTAGAGTGCAGCGCACTTGGCGCTAGCGCTCATATGCTTTGCACGTGGGTGCTACCTCAGAGTCTTTGACTCTCAACGCTGGCGCTGCTTCATTTCAAATTTCAAAATTTGAATAGAGCTTTGCTCTTATTGGGGAAACAAATACCCTCTACCTCCGCGCTCACGTGGCCTACACGTGAGTGCAGCAGTGGCAACATTTCTGCCATTGGATCAACTCAGAAGTTGAAACGGCTCTTAGTGCCTATAAATAGGGCCTTTGGCCCTTGAGATGATCTATGTTCCTCTTCTTTCTTGTTTTTTGAGAATTAATTCTCCCTCACAGCCAACCTCTTTCCTTTAAGAAATTTCCTAAGAGTCAAAACTCTGTCCAACTTAGGTAAGAATTGAACTTTTTTAACAGAGCTTTGCTCTCCTTAGATCATAAATCTAAAAAAAAAAATATTTAGGGTTTTACCCATTAACAGAGCCATGCTCATCTTTAAATCATAGATCTAAAAACTTTAGGGGTTTTTTTTATCCAGAGCCATGCTCATCTTTTAGATCAGAGATCTTCAAGAGATAATCTTTTTTAGGGTGATTTTAACCTACGAATTGGAACATTGTTCATCAAGATCTCTTAGAGTTCACAGATCTTGAATATCTCGGATTTTTTATTTAAATTCATTAGAAGTTTTACTTTAAGTTTTCTGATGGGTTATTCCATCATTTTTACAGAGCATGGCTTTTTTGAAATTTTCTTAAGGAATTTTTATCCCTTTCATCATCAGAGCTGACAGATGTCACTCTGGCTGTAGAGCGCTGCTCTCAATGGGAGATTTACTCCTTGGCCCGAGGGCCTTCATTAAATGAGAGTCCTTTTAGGATTCCCCCTCTTAATTGCACAAATCTGAATCTGTTGGGTGTTTTAGTCAGCACTTGTTTTCTTCATGTGGATATCAAGAGTTGTCTAAATCCTCGTGTCTTGATCAGTCTGTCCGCTAAACTCTCACTGATTTTCATTTTCAGGTGCTATGGCCGCTCATCTGTATTGCCTTAACGAAATCATTTCTTATGAAAGCATTCGCGTACAGGGTCGTTGTCAAAACCAAGAGTTCACAAACGCCCAATGTGCCGCAATCATGAATCATTTCAATGCACACATCGGCCGACTACTCCCTCGTCGCTCCGCTCTCTTGAAGATTATAGTGGGAGCAATTTGGGAAGCGCTTCCTGGATTTTATGAAGCCATGCCGCTTAATGCACCGGATGACGCCGAAGATGTGGTGTACTCAGTGTATTTGACGGGCCTGATTTCGAAGAAACGGCGAGATAATCTCATTGATATTCTGCATCAAGTTTTCCAGCAGACAACGATAATCGCTGCTTATCAGGGGTGGAGGATATCAGCGAAGATCCTGACGCTTGTGATCGTGAGAGGATGCACACAAGAATGGTCATAAAGGCCAGAAATACTTTTGACGGACTTACCTTTGAATTTCTTAATCCGTGTCCCGGATTCAATGTTTTGCCCTTGTAAGCATTTTAATGATGCTTTTGTTTACTATTTTCATCAATGTAAGAACTTTCTGAGGTATAAGTAACAAATTTTTCCTTTTCATGCGTTTATCTTATCCTTTTTGCACATACATGAGTAGGTACGCGTCGGATGCTCAATTGCATGTAAATCAAATGTTCTCCTTATTGCCTTATAATATGTGATTGACGTCCATAGGTTATGCTTTTTGTTTTGACTTGGCGCAAAACAGTTAACATACTCTTGAGCAGCACCTCGATTTCGACGGCATGCAATTTTGGCAAGCGTGGCTTGTAGATAATAAGTAACAGTTCGTCTTGGACTCTTTTGCTGGTAGCGATGGCTTAGGAGACAGGTTCAGATCTGTCGCCTAAGGCTTTCCAACTTTACGAGCTGTGAGGGTCTTATAAAGACTTTTTTCCCTACGAGTCGAAAGGATCCCGTAGGTGTATTTTCTCCCTGGGAGTCGTGAGGACTCCTAAGTGTGTGTTTTCTCTTAAGAGTCGTAAGGATCTCTCAAGAGAATATTTTCCGCTTGCGAGTCGAGAGAACTCGTAAGTGGTGTTGAAGATAGTGCCCTCAGAGTCAATTATTGGATCACAGGCACGTGATTGCAATGATTGAGAGAGGACCTATACCGTTAGAACAGTCTTACTTAAGATGATAGTATGCTATCTGGTTTATCTTTATCATCGTGTACTGTTTCAGGTGACCTTACAGATCACTATTGCACGTTGATAGAGCCCTTAGGATTCTTGCTTGACGGCCAGCAGTATGATGGCGATCATATACGTGGGAGCTGGGGTCTATAAGCACATCCTTAAAAGGTCCATAGTCGTGGGAGTTTTCGAGACAGGGCATCGATACTCCAGAGTAGACTAGTGTATACAGTCGAGACCCCGACGAGGGGCGGTGGCCGGTCTCACAAGCCACTGGTGTCAGTTGGTTCACCTAAGATATATACAGGTGCTCATTGGGTTATGAGTACACCGGACATGACTCGTCGGGAACATGCTAGTTGGGATTATACCAGACGTCAGATAGCAGTTCCCTGGTGACATGTGTACATGTTAGTTCATCGACCTGAGATCGTCATTTGTCTCGTGTGAGTTCCCACTGTGCTTTGATTACCACCCTACCACGGCTCAAAGGAGTCGTGCAAACAGGTTTTAGTTGGGTACAGTCCCGAGCCACATGGAGGCAGTGAGCGGATCTGCAGGGGTTCGTCTCTCCCGGTATTGCGGGTGAGGTCACGCTGTGTCTAGGAGAGCCATTACACAAAGCCCTTGGCCGAGACAGGAGATTTACTGGTAGGTATTCCAGTAGTATCTCAGGGTGTTATGGGCTACACTCCGACACGACTTGTACCGCTTTTGGGGGTCTGACTTTTACCAACCCCCTAGGCCCGCCATGCGATGCTCATAGACGAACGGACCGGACTGTACGGATATTGTCACTGACAGGCTCAGTAGGGTGTCAGGATGAGTTCGCTCATCGACGTCCCTTTTGGTCAATACCTGGTAGCCCGTTACGTATGGCTAATACCTCTGACGTGCTAGTGGTTAAATCCACAGCCAAGGGATTGACGAGTCTTTAGAGTCCCCACAGACCGTTTTCTCAAGTTTCGGGCGAAACGCTGTAGAGACCGTATGGAGATATGGCAGGGTTCGATCAGATACGTGCGGTATTGCACGGATCGTGATCGGACGGATAATACTAGCGGGCTTTGGTTTAAGCCGGATTCTAGTATTATACAGTGTAGATTTTGTCTCTTTGCATTTGTATTCAGTGGGAATACAAATGCGGGCATGTATATGCAGTCGCGGGGTTTTTCTGTAATTTATTGCGGGATCAGCTTTCTGAAGTTACCAGTTTGTATTCCGTTTCGGCCAGTTTTCCTTTGTTCCTTCTGCCGGATTTTTCTGATGGAGGGGCTAATTTGCAGTTGTGCAATTTAGCAATTGTGGAGAGGGTTTATTTGTAAATGGTGGATTATGATAATTCAAGCATCTTTGCTTTTTTATTTCATCATGGTTTGCATTAATTGAGATGGGATTTGATGAAGATGTGAGGGTGATGTTTTGAAGTGAGGTTTGCTTTTGTTTATGATCACCCCTTTGCTTTTACTACACTTACCTTCCTTCTTGGATTTTTTCCCACTCCCATTCTTTTGCTTGGCCGGCCGCATTCCTTGGAGAGAGAGAGATTCATTTTTGATGGTGGGAAAAATATTCATCTCATTTTTGCTTGCTTGCAAAATTCCTAACACCTCTCCAAAGTTCATTTTTCCTTCTCCATCAAAGGCAACTTCAACCCCATTGAGACATTGGTTACTGCACTTATCCTACAGCACCCTTGGGCATGTCGGCTCGCCAACTTCGTGCCCGAGTTGCCTCGGTCTAGAGGTGGGAGCCCGTAAAAGAACCCGGCGATGTGGTGCCCGTTCCGACGAGGAGATGAAGACCGGAGATTCCGCGAGGAGATCGGAGTGGAGGCCGAAGACCGAAGGACACGGATCGCTTGGTATAGCATTCTACCCTTTCTCTTGTTTGCTAGGTATAGGTTAATGGTTCGATCCGGGTTTTTAGGATGCGATAGTGCCGGTTTAAAGTCAAGAAAATTTTTGTTTCCGCATTTTGGCCTCGGATAGACGGCCGGGGCGCTACCGTAGTCCTACATGGTATCAGAGCCACGCCATTAACTTACACTAGCTTGCTCTAGCATGTTTAGAACTTCGATCGAACAAAATTCCAAAACCACGTTTTCCATTTGCATCAGTTTCTGTCGAATTATTTTTGGCTCGGAAAATTTTTCAGTGTACTGCAGAAATTCAAGCAGGGTATTTTATGAGTTCTGTAAAAATTTGGTCGCTTAATGTCTCTTTTACACCGCGGAACCGCGGCCAAACCCATGCTTTGGCCGCGGTTCCGTGGCCATTCTATGACCTTGCTGCACCAAATTTGTACAGAGGCTCTCTGGAAGGGAAATTGGGGTTTTGGAATATACTGTTTGGGCCCAGATTTTCTTTGAGTGCTACAGTTGTGCTTGGGGCCCACTACGGTAAGTTTAGTCGATCGAAAATTTTAAACATGTTAGTTCACAGTATTTACATTATATCTGCGACCGTGAATGTCACCTGATCGGTAAATCCTATCTAACTGCTATAGCCCTTTTAGACGGATTTGCGAACGTGACATTCGTGTTGATGTTCTGTGTTGTGCTGTGATGTTGCGGATCTGTCGTGGTGGATAGCCTGGATGAAATGTTAGTACAGTTTTGTTTTATATGTACATTTGATATTGCGGGGCGAGCGTCCGACATGTGGACTGCCGTTACTGCCTGTTTGTATATTATTCTTTTGGGGCACGACCGGGCTGAGGTCGATGTACCCGTTGTATATATTTTACTATCTGTACTAGGATTACCCTGCGGAGGGGTGCACGGGTAGCCGGGTTCTAGAGGGCAACGGGCCCGCATCTCATGGCTTTGAGACAGAGGGGGCTTTACTCTAGAATTGGCGGGCTATTCGCCGCACTCGTAGGGGGTACAGGTTGACCCAAGGAGGGGTGCTCAAGTTACCGGATTCCGTGAAGTGCTGGATGGTCCATTCACGTTGTTGAAGGGCGCTGCCTCGCTTCAGGTTTTGGCGGGTAACTTGCCGCGCCCGTAAGGGTCTAGGATTTCATTGCACGGGCTATCCACACGACCAGGGGAACGTCGGGTTTTCAGTAGCGGCTCTATGAAATCCGGGGATCCCAGATATATGTATTGTTCTGTGATGCTTATTACATTCCTGTGATGTTGCATTTTATCACGCCTTGAGCGAATATTATATATTGATATATATACTAGTAGATGTTGTATATGTTTTGCATCCGTGCTAGTCCAGTCCTCGCTCTGTCGTTAGTTAAGTAACCTAACGGGTGATGACGAGACCCAGTGGCGAATATGGATGGCATATACGTACATCATTATTTTCGTTCTTTATTGGTGTGATCAATTGATGGGACTGCGTTGATTCGGATCAATGTAAGCTAAACAAACCTATTCTGATGTTGTTGGAACAATTTTTCAAAAAGTTGTTATTGCAAGGACGTTCTCTTTTGTTTTGCACAGTGGTATTCGGTTATGAATATCCAGCACCTCAGTCGACGAGGTAAGGGCCGAGATCCCTTCACCGGGAGTGACCCCTTGGACAGAAGTTTGCGTCAGGGTAATAACTTCACTATAGCCGATTTCCTTTTGCTTTGCATCGTGGTATTCAGTTGAAATATCCTGCACCTCATTCTACGGGGAAAGAGCTGAGATCCCTTCACCGGGAGTGACCTCTTTAGCAAAGGTTTTCGTCACTATATTTTTATAAAAAGTTATCCGGTTCCTTCAACGATATCAAGTTCATTATGTTAAAGGTTTTTCGCTAAAAACCAGCCGTAGACCTCCGTCATTTCAGATTAGTATTGCTTAGTATTCGTGCTACGTATGTCGTGCTCAGCCGAGGCGTAGTGTGCGGTAGCTCTGTAATGCTTTTCTGTCTTATGGATATGTGATTGGTTAGGACAGTCGTACGGTCATTTTGGCTCAGTCAAGGACTCGTGCGGGTGGGTCTAATGCAGTCAAGATAATGATGGGTTGAACTTGACTAGGATCCTTTGATATGTTGGCTCAGTCAAGGTCACTTGGGTCCTAGGGGTAAAAACACACATCGGGAGTTTCTAAAGAAACTGAAACTTGCCAGGCATGCACATACCTTCTGGAGTGTGATAACGTGAGTGGATTCCGTCACGTTATCATGCGATGATAGTTGGATCCCGATTCCCACTGATGAGTTGGTTTACTTCTCGGGTGATCCCGACTAATTCTTCTTTCAAGTTTGGAGGAGAATTTGACGGTACAGTGGGAGGTTTCCTGATTAGATAAAGTGACAACCATTCTGATCTAGGTTAGAGTGCACGCTGAGTGTTTCTTTTCTCTCTCTTTGGCAGCGACCATGACCCGACCCTTGACTATGACTCAGTGACCAAAATTAACCGAACCTTCTTATAACACCGGCTTTTGGATTGTCAGAGTTGCATACCTCATTGCCACTCCTACTTTTACCCTTTTCTCCAGAACACCCCGTATTACTACGAACGTCCACTTCCATTAGATAAAACCATCGCATGTTATATACGAACTCGAAGGAATTTATTCGAGGATGGTTTCCGGTTCTGGAGAAAATGAATAGGACTATTCAGTTGTCTTTTCCTTTTACTTTCTCTCAGGTTGCGAGTGCTCCTTGGATTAGGACAGTACACCTATTACGCAAATTGGATAGTCTTCTTCCAAACCATAGGCAGGTGCCGACCGGTAGGAAATAAAGAAAACCATTTAGCCTAAAAGGTGTACAGTAGGTATTATGTAAAGACAAATAAAGGGATTAGTAAGAGAGCAAAGTAAACTGCGACTGCTATTCACGACCAAACCAAGTATTTCTTCGCCAATCCTAAATCACCTTTGTATTTCTCCAGGACACTCCGTATCACTACGAAGATCCACAGTTTATTGGATACTCCATCGTATGGTTATATACGAACTCGAAAGGAACTTGTTCTAGTTCGGGGATGGATTCTGGTTCAGGAGAAATAGGAATAAGGTTTATTCAGTTGTCTTTTATCTTTACCTTCTCTCGCATTGCGAGTGTTTCTAGGATTAGGACAGTACACCCATTATGCTTATTGGATAGTCTTCTGCCACACCATAGGCTGATGCCGAACGGTAGGGAAGGAAGAAAACCATTTAGCCTAAGAGGGTGTACAGAAGGTAATGACTAAAGACATATAAAGGGATTTGGAGAGATGGCAAAGAAATATACGGTTACAGTTGTGAATCTGATAATGGAAGAGACATTACTAGGAATACCCAGATACCCCTACGAAACATTTCAATGTTTCAGTTTCACCGTATACTGTTAAAAGAAAACTGATTTCCCAATTAGTCCTTGCTCCAGGGTATGTATTTACCAGGTATGATTCTCACATCTGTATGGTTTTGCAGATGATGAGTGGGATTAAGTTATTGGGAATTAGGTAATCATCCTTATTATATCGGAATTCGTTGTAATTGGTGATATTTGAGGAAATCACCTGGGTTGTTTGCCGGTCGGCAAATATTTGGTTTTGAATATCCGTTTCTATGCACCAATTTCAAATTGATATATCTGTACGTCTATTTTTATAGAGTGATATATACCTTTTTGAAATTATGTCCATGACATTTACCTATATCAGTGGATGGTTAGATAAGGAGCATTAAACAACGGTGTAATTCTTCTTAACCATAAGTACGGTTTTCAATCTACGACACACAGGGAATGAGTCATTAGACTCAAGGGACTTATACAGAGTATTGTATGCTGTCCAGTGTCCATTAGGACAGAGGGGTTGATTCTCGTACTAGATTCTGTTTACTTATAACTTCTCTGGGTCTTAGACATGTGATTCATAGAAGCACAAGGTCCAAGTTTTGAGAAGTTATAGGTATAAGAATAGAGTAGAGAACTAGGTGTTGCAAGTATCGGGATTCTTCAAGATGATCGAAGATATAGATACTTGTGTATGGTGTTCAGTTGATAGTAATGATTGAGAGAACTTGCTTCTCTTTCAGGTTACTCATAATTGGAAGCACTCCTAAGTTGAGTAATGCTGATCGGCCTCTTTCTATTTAGTTGGCATGCATGGGAGACAGCTGCATGATTTGAATCTGGTTCAATTAAATCAGTGCCTCTGTTTCTGTATTGGATATAGAACAGTTCATATCTTAACGATGTTAAGGTACGGGGAGCTGTCCGACTTATGCTTAAAACCAGACTCCGGATAACTCAAGGCACGTTTATGTAATGGCTGTTTGTGGGTTGACCCGGGCTATGACGAGGGTTGACTTTCTACCATCTGGAAGATCAATAGTGATATTGTTCTAGACTCGCCACAGTTTTAATAAAAATGGATTTTTTCAGAAAACAGTAGTGGGAGTATGGTAGAACTGGAAGTGATTCCAGAACCGCAAACGATTACTGAAAATTTGATAAGAACCTAAAGATTCAATCTGGTTTGACATTCCATTGGCCACTCCGCAGATATGGTGGGTAACCTCAGGCACTCGAGAGGTACTTCGGTATGCTCAAAGACGGTGACATGGAGGTTCTTGTTTATCCAGACTTGACACTACTGTTGTTCCAGGCTATGAGACCCGGCAAGAGGATGAGTATAGCGTCGTTCTAAACTAGCTTTAGAAGTGCACGTGTATATGACTCTGCCAGAGGGTTGTCGTAGTCAGTGGGAGCAGCGGAAGTATAGTGGACAAGTAGCTTATATCTATTTATAGACTAAAGTAGATATAGCGGAGATAGATCATCTATTTCTGATGTGACAGTCATAGGTTTGACTTTGTCAGAATAGGGGATGGATCTGTTAAGAAGGTAGTAGGGTGTGATGTCCTGACATACACATAGTAGGAAGTGCAATTCCTATACTACGATCGGTTATACTTTGGTTGTCACATAGTGGTTTCTCCACATAGGATATTAATCCAATCCTGGAGAAACGATCGGAAGCAGTTTTAGAACATAAGTGGATGTTCTAGGGATTTGATAACGGCATCCTCCTTCGGGAGACAGTTATCACTCCAGGCTTCCAAGGTGACCTGGATGACAGAGTGTCTGGCAGAGTTATAGTTTTTTCCCTCTGACGAGGGGCAGTATTTTGGACAGGTGGTTCAAGTGGATACTGAGGGAGGCATGGCGCAGGATACCGATTAAGTTCAGTTGACGATACAGTCTAAGAAGTTTGAATTTGGAGTTCATATATGAACTAGATCCCATCAGATATCCAGACACATTCTAAGACAGGTATTGCTCATTTCGGGAGATGGCTTTCTCCGCGAACTTGAGATAAAGAGAGACATAGAAAGAAATTTTTGAGCGGATCCACTCACTGAGGCTATTCCTCGAACGCATTAGTTTCACAAACAGTTTTTGTGAGACTGATTAGTAGAGGAGTTGGGTGTTCGGTATCACAGGGGCTGTGAGTATGCGACATTGCAATAATTAGCCTTGAGTGCAAGTGGGAGATTGTTGGAGATAGTGCCCTCAGAGTCAATTATTGGATCACAGGCACGTGATTGCAATGATTGAGAGAGGACCTATACCGTTAGAACAATCTTTCTCAAGATGATAGTATGCTATCTGGTTTATCTTTATCATCGTGTACTGTTTCAGGTGACCTTACAGATCACTATTGCACGTTGATAGAGCCCTTAGGATTCTTGCTTGACGGCCAGCAGTATGATGGCGATCATATACGTGGGAGCTGGGGTCTATAAGCACATCCTTAAAAGGTCCATAGTCGTGGGAGTTTTCGAGACAGGGCATCGATACTCCAGAGTAGACTAGTGTATACAGTCGAGACCGCGACGAGGGGCGGTGGCCGGTCTCACAAGCCACTGGTGTCAGTTGGTTCACCTAAGATATATACAGGTGCTCATTGGGTTATAAGTACACCGGATAGGACTCGTCGGGAACATACTAGTTGGGATTATACCAGACATCAGATAGCAGTTCCCTGCTGACATGTGAACAGGTTAGTTCATCGACCTGAGATCGTCATTTGTCTCGTGTGAGTTCCCACTGTGCTTTGATTACTACCCTACCACGGCTCAAAGGAGTCGTGCAAACAGGTTTTAGTTGGGTACAGTTCCGAGCTACATGGAGGCAGTGAGCGGATCTGCAGGGGTTCGTCTCTCCCGGTATTGCGGGTGAGGTCGCGCTGTGTCTAGGAGAGCCATTACACAAAGCCCTCGGCCGAAGCAGGAGATTTACTGGTAGGTATTCTAGTAGTATCTCAGGGTGTTCTGGGCTACACTCCGACACGACTTGTACCGCTTTTGGGGGTATGACTTTTACCAATCCACTAGGCCCGCCATGCGATGCTCATAGACGAACGGACCGGACTGTATGAATATTGTCACTGACAGGCTCAGTAGGGTGTCAGGATGAGTTCGCTCATCGACGTCCCTTTTGGTCAATACCTGGTAGCCCGTTACGTATGGCTAATACCTCTGACGTGCTAGTGGTTAAATCCACATCCAAGGGATTGACGAGTCTTTAGAGTCCCCCACAGACCGTTTTCTCAAGTTTCGGGCGAAACGCTGTAGAGGCCGTATGGAGATATGGCAGGGTTCGATCAGATACGTATGGTATTGTACGGATCGTGATCGGACGGATAATACTAGCGGGTTTTGGTTTAAGCCGGATCCTAGTATAATACAGTGTAGATCTTGTCTCTTTGCATTTGTATTCAGTGGGAATACAAATGCGGGCATGTATATGCAGTCGCGGGGTTTTCCTGTAATTTATTACGGGATCAGTTTTCTGAAGTTGCTAGTTTGTATTCCGTTTCGGCTAGTTTTCCTTTGTTCCTTCTTGGCCGGATTTTTCTGATGGAGGGGCTAATTTGCAGTTGTGCAAATTAGCAATTGTGGAGAGGGTTTATTTGTAAATGGTGGATTATGATAATTCAAGTATCTTTGCTTTTTTCTTTCATCATGGTTTGCATTAATTGAGATGGGATTTGATGAAGATGTGAGGGTGATGTTTTGAAGTGAGGTTTTCTTTTGTTTATGATCACCCCTTTGCTTTTACTACACTTACCTTCCTTCTTGGATTTTTTCCCACTCCCATTCTTTTGCTTGGCCGGCCACATTCCTTGGAGAGAGAGAGAGAGATTCATTTTTTATGGTGGGAAAAATATTCATCTCATTTTTGCTTGCTTGCAAAATTCCTAACACCTCTCCAAAGTTCATTTTTCCTTCTCCATCAAAGGCAACTTCAACCCCATCGAGACATTGGTTACTACACTTATCCTACAGCACCCTTGGGCACGTTGGCTCGCCAACTTTGTGCCCGAGTTGCCTCGGTCCAGAGATGGGAGCCCGTAAAAAAACCCGGCGATGTGGTGCCCGTTCCGACGAGGAGATGAAGACCGGAGATTCCGCGAGGAGATCGGAGTGGAGGCCGAAGACCGAAGGACACGGATCGCTCGGTATAGCATTCTACCATTTCTCTTGTTTGCTAGGTATAGGTTAATGGTTCGATCCGGGTTTTTAGGATGCGGTAGTGCCGGTTTAAAGTCAAGAAATTTTTTATTTCCGCATTTTAGCCTCGGATAGACGGCCGGGGCGCTACCGTAGTCCTACAAGTGGCTGTTTCTCTCCTTTGTCGAAATTCCACTTTGGAGAGTGTGGCCCGTGAATAGTATGCAAGAGTCCATTTTGGACCGACTTGCAGGGCCCCAGTGCTTAGAAAACAGGTCCTTATCCCCATTGCCTAAGGCTTTTCCCTACGAGTCGAGACGAATCGAGAAGTTCTCGAAAAGACACTAATTTCCTCACGAGTCGAGACGAATCGAGAAGTTCTCGCAAGAATGTCCTAACGTCACAGTTAATCTTTGCTCTTTACGACAAAGGTCCGTTAGGGTCTGTGGTACTAGGGTTTTGCCCGTCGTACCGTCGCGTTGGCTGATGTATTCCGCGATAGGAAATTTTGCTGTTCGAGCATCCTTGCGACTGTCGTGTCTTTGATCCCTTCGGAGGCTGGATAAGACGTCTTCAAGCAATCTTCCTAGGCTATTTGACCGTCAGAAGAGCAAGCATTATGAATTTTGCCATGCCGCTTTTTACTTGAGATTAGGCTCAGTTTAGGGAGCTCCGATGAGTCATAACCACTCCGCGCTGGTGTGGGGATGATCTCCGATAGTCTTTCAGGTTTTATATGAGTTACCATCAAGACCCTGAAGCTGGGAATATTGCCTTCGCTTCGTTTGCTGGCATTGCGTCTGCTGTATCGAGACGAATATCGCGGTTGTCTCTAGGTTGTTGGTAAACCGTCGAGGCTTGGAACTAGGGACTTTGCCATGGCTCCGTTGTTGGTGTCGCGTCTGCATCTTGTTGGAGGAAAAACGCTGGGGTGACATCGCGTCTACTGTATCGAGACGGGCATTGAGGTGATCTCTAGGTTGTTGGTGAACCGTCGAGATTTGGAACTAGAGACTTTGTCGTGGCTCCGCTGTTGGTGACATTGCGTCTGCTGTAACGAGACGAATGTCGATGTGGTCTCTAGGTTGTCTGTGAATCGTCGAGGCTTAGAACTAAGGATTTTTCCATGGCTCCGTTGTTTTGACCTTGGGGTTAGTTGTTGACATTGTATTTGCATCCTGCTGGAGTTGAGAAGAAACGCCTCTGTTGACACTGTGTCCGAGGCGAATGTCGAGTTCTAGAAATCTCATTTTCTTAAGATATTTGTATTTTTAAATCTTTGGAGACCGTATGATCCTTGCGGGGGTCTGCATCTCACACTACTAAGCCCGAGGATGTGCGATAATTCGCACCATCCCGAACAGGTTCCCCAAAATGGGTTGTAGCGGCGCATTACAAAGATTTGTTAAAAGTACAAAATCTTGTAGAAAAAGGTTTTTATATATTTGGAGGTAGTTTTATGTAAAACCGTATATTCCCAAATCTATATTTTCTAATATCATCGTGCTATATTACATATGAGTATTGTGAAGAGGTAGGTCATTACCTCGTGAACTATCTAAAGGTATAGCAAGAATAATGATGTTTTTATGTCGAAGCTAAACTATATGGTATTTTTCTGAAAAATGCGATAAAAATTACAATATACATTCTTTTGAAATGGAACATGTTCAATATGTTTTGTTAAGGCCTAGTAGTCATGTTGTGAGAGTTTGGTATTGTTGTTTTTAAGAAAAATGGAACTTTTAAAGAAAAATCGAATCGGAAGTCGGATTAACTCCGCTTCCGTCGGGTTTTAGAATTACGAGTTTTCAGAATAGAAAAGAGAAGAAGGAGGAGGGACTTACTGGATTTTAGATTAGAGAAGAGGAAGAGGGAGTGGTAGGAGGTGTCGGTGCGTCGTTTCGTCGCCGGGAGCTCCTAAGGTCGTCGTCGGAAGTTCGTCGGAGATTCGCCCTTCGTTAACTCCACTTGTACACAAAAGTTCTTGGGATTTTTCTTGAAAGTTTGGGCAGAGATTGTAAGTGGGGTGTGTGTGAGATGGAGTGGTATTTATAGGAAAAGATTAGGGTTAGGGTTTGATACAAAATGCATTAAAAATTATGCATCAAAATAGTTTTAATTAGGTTTTTAATCCTCTGGAATAATGCAGGGTATTTAAATAGAGCAGGGGTTATGGGGAGGCCAAAAGACACAGGAGGAGTGAAGAAAATCGGCGATCTAACTCGGTCGGACCGGCACCGCCGGCCGAGTCGGGCCGGGTCTCGACGCCACCTGTCCATCGTCGTTTGGTCTACCTCCTGGACTCGTTTATTTTTAGTGTGACCTTTGGTTTTACGGGTTATGCACGTGTAGACTCTTGGGGTTCTAAAAATTTAAAAGAAAACTAATTAAAAAATAATGTGGCTAATGGGATTTGAACTCTGGTGCTTTGGTTCAGCAGTCCAAGGTCTTACCAGTGAGCTACAAGCTCTTTCTTGTTGTTCAAAATTGAATTAAATACTTATAGTACTCACAGGAAATGTAAATACCCCAAGTATACATTAATTTTAAATCAATTTTATGTACACAATAATTGAAATTATTACAACTTCAAGTTGGGGATCTTCAGTTTTACTCGTGAAGAAGAAAGAAGGTTCATACAGGATGTGTGTCACGCCAGAGTACGCTAAGATAGGCATGTGACATAGCCAACCATGCTATCTGTGGATAGGAAAAATCCCTCCACAGTCACATTACGGTTGTAGAGATATCAAGAACAGGAAAGTAAACTAAACTATCTAGTACATGTCCATGAGCCAGAATAAATGAGTCAAGAAATGATAATATGCGGAAGCAAAAGATCCAATAAATAAAACACCTGGAAAGTAAAACTGCATACCAACAGGATCCTCACCGCTCAGTCTAACAGCGTCAATACTCCTGATCAGTCTGCAACAAAGGTAAAGGATCTGGGCCATGCAAAACCCAGACGTCAGCGCGTCATAACATCAAGCAATAATATATAAACATGGTAGCAAGACATGCAGGTATGATTATAAAAGGTAACGCAGGTGTAACAGCAATATAAAACAGTACAGTGAAAGGTAGTGTGCAGTGAGTAATCTAAACTGATCTATTGGGTTAACTACTCTCAAGTCTTTGAAATCAATTTGATGAATCATCGATATAACTCAATAGTATCACGTGCGTGCCCGGGATCACGGTGAAGATTCTCGGGCTGAAACCGAGACATTTCGCTAGGCACTAAAAGGAAAAGGGGTAACGATGAATGATGTCCATGGCATCAGCCCAAGGCTGGCCTAGCCTCTAAAAAGGTAGTGGATAACGATGGATGATGTCAGCAGCATCATCCCAAGGCTGGCCTAGCCTCTAAAACTGATCAGTAAAGATAGCGAATTGTCGAGTTACAAGTCAGATTTCATCATTGATTTCCCCATACCCCCAAGTTATATATGTTCAGGTCAGGTATTAAATAATCTGGAGCTAATGCCAACACAGGATCAGCAGGTAAAGGTTTGTCTGGATAGACAACAGAAAATGTCCGTAGGGACAACATGTCAAAACTGTTGGCATCAGTAACAAGATCAGGTAACAGGTAAAGCCATGGTACATCAGGTCAAGTCAGGTAGTATATAGATATCATGTCATGTCAAGAGTTGCACGGAACCATGTCGTGTCAAGTAATAGGTATAACAAGTCATGCCAGGGTGCACAAGATGTCAAGTGGGTGCTCATAATCAAACTAGCGTAAGCATGGGTATACAAAACAAGCATGGGTACTAATAGAACAATAAACTGGAACATGTAATATGATATGCAAATAGGTACAGATTAAACTATATGGATGTACGGTTATCGATTAGAGTTAGGGTTATAGTTCCAACATTAAGTATCATACACTTAAATGAATATGGAATACTAAAATCACATTAACATGTATTAAATGACCTCGTGATGCAATTATATATAAAAATAGGTTAAATGGATGCAAACGGGTGTCCGATGGAGTATAAACTGTTAAAAGGTACTGTGAGCTATGCAGATAAATATGATGTGATTTAAATATGGACGTGGGGTCCTATGTATGGTAAACTAAATGCAATGGGTATGTTTCAAGTTCTGAATCTAAAAGATATAAACGGAATATCGAACTGTTAAATTGGAACACGTGACTTTAGATTCAATCTATAGGTTTAATATGCAAATAAATAGTTATAAAGTCATATAGATAGAATGTAGCAAGTTTTACTTGCCTCAACGGATCGCGAAGCGGTATACGGAATGTCACGCGTCGGCGGGAAAAGTCGCGACGCACGCACGGTACACGGAATGAGTCCAAACAACGCACGATTGGATCACACGGGTCAGATATCCTCGCTGGGTCGTCGGGATCGTCGACGTCGCGGCCAACTCCGGCGATCTAGACAGAACAGAGAACACTTAAAGAAGGTAAAGAAAGAAAGAAAGGAAAGAAAGAAGAAAGAAAGCAAGAAAAGAGAATGGAGGAGGGATGGGTGTCTTACTGGGTTGCAGAGGGGTGAGCTGGTGGTGGCGGCGAGACCAACGGCGGTGAGGGACGCTGGCGAAGGGGTTTTTAAGAGCTAGGGTTTGGTTATGGGCTACGGTGGTTGTGGGTCGTCGGGAATGAAAGGAGGAGACGAGGTCGGGGGTCAGGCGGCGACGAGATCTCCGACGGTGGGGTGCCGGCGATGGGTAGTGGGCTGCTGGTGAGGTTCTCGGGTTGCACAGGGATCTCAAGGGTTTAGGTCATCGGGGTTGGAGAGAGGGAGTGGAGGTCGGAGAACATGAGAGGAGAGCAGAAGGAGGAGGTAGACGTCGAGGGTGGAGCGGCGAGGCCGTCGCAAGCGTGGGTTAGGGTTTTGGTTTCGGCGGGAGGGAGAAAGAGAGAGGTGAGGAAGAGAGGCTGGGTTTTTAAAAATATGAATAAAAATAGAGAAGAGAGAAAGATACGTGCATGTGAACTTAGTTTAGAAAAATATATGTTAGGTAAAAGAAATATATTTATGTAGGGGGAGAGAGAGAGATAGAGACATGAGGTTAAAAAATAAAATAAAATATAAATAGAGAGAAAGAGAGAACTGAGTGGTTAAGAAAAATTATATTTGAATATTTTTATTTGTTAAGGAACCGTATAAAGAGTTTGGTATAAAAGGAATTTTAAAATATATAAAGTATATAGTATTAGTCCGTTTTGAGATTTTGGCAAATACAAACCTACTCCAAAACACGCCCGGGTCGGGTCTAAAAATTCAGATTTAAAATATGAAAATATATGCGGCTTCCGAATTTCAAAACGAATGCTCAGGTAACGAAAAAGCATACCCCCAAGAACGGATGCACGTACGTGCGCGTAGCCATCCAAACACGTCTGTTTCACTGAACAGGACGAGAACAAGATGCACGGATGCTACCACGGGGTTAGGGGTATCAAGCAGGCCATGTTATGCAATTTTAAAATATTTTACATGACCTAAAATGTTATATGGTAAAAGATGCAATGCCAGGTAAAATGCCAGTATGTACTAATCATGAGATGCACGTGTCCATGCAACAAGTCAAGGTAATCTGTAGATAAGAATCAAACAGGTTCAAGCAAGCGGATCGGGTCGAATGCAATGTAAAATGTAAACCACCATTCGCACCTAAACACGATAAATCAAGAAATATCACGAATAAGAAATATGAGAACTGGAATTGGTATAAATGAACTCTGGTGTTACATTATACCCAACTACAAAAAGAATTTCGTCCTCGAAATTCCAAGAAAAAGAAAAGATAACCAATCAAGAAACTACAAGATTAGATGTGGAAACTTCTGTCGGATTTCATCTTCTCGTTCCCAAGTTGACTCTCCATGTGAGCGATTACCCTAAGAAACAAGTACAAGAGGGATAACCTTGTTCTTAAGAACCTTTTCCTTTCGATCCACAGTCGCAATCGGTCGCTCCTCAAAAGTCAAGTCTTCTCATACAGTCAGCTCCGAATGATCCAACACATGTGTTTCATCTCGAACATACTTACGGAGTTGAGATACGTGAAACACGTCATGAACATTCGCCAAGGATTGCGGCAACGCCAATCGATACGCTACCTCACCAACACGCTCCAAAACCTCAATGGTCCAACGAATCGAGGACTAAGCTTTCCTTGACTTCCGAAACGAATCACCCCTCTAGTCGGTGATATCTTCAAGAATACCAAATTACCCACGGCGAACTCTAGAGGTCTTCTCGACGTATCTGCCCAACTCCTTTTGTCGGTCTTGTGCTGATTTCATATGATTCCGGATAGTGTTAACCTTCTCAATTGTTTGCACAATCAAGCCCGATCCCAATAATCTTCGTTTATAACATCGTCCCAACAAATAGGTGAACGACATTTGCGACCATATAAAGTTTCGAATGGAGCCATCTGAATAGTCGCCTGGAAACTGTTGTTGTACGAAAACTCCACCAAATGTAGATGATCCTCCCATGAACCCTTGAAGTTTAACATGCAAGCTCTCAACATGTCTTCAAGAGTTTGGATCGTTCTCTCCGACTAGCTATCTGTTTGAGGATGATGAGCCGTGCTAAGTTTCAATCGAGTCCCCAAACTTTCCTGTAAGTTCCTCGAAAAGTGTGATAAGAAACGGTGGTCACGGTCGGTCACAATGCTCACCGGTATTCTATGCAGTCTTACAATCTCCTGTATGCACTGTTCTGCCAAGCTTCTATTGATTTACCAACTCGAAATGGTATGAAATGAGCTGCCTTGGTCAATCGATCAACAATCATCCAAACTGCATTGTTGCCTTTTGGACTCCGCAGTAAAACCGTCACGAAATCCATGGTTATATGTTCCCACTTCCATTGAGGAATCGGAAGTGGTTGCAATAAACCAGCAACCCTTTGATGTTCAGCCTTAACTTGCCGACACACCAAGCACTTCGCTACAAAGCGGCATCTCCCATTTCAAGCCTTCCCACTAGAAATGCTGTCGTAGTTCACGATACATCTTCGTGCCTCCTGGATGTACGGAATACGCGGAACTGTGCGCCTCCTTCAAAACTTCTTCGCGAATGTCTCCCTTTGGCGCACACAAACGGCTACCATATCGCAACGAAACACCTTCATGAATCAATAAGTCCATTCGAAGTTCAGCTTCAACCTGTTCTCGAAATTCCGCAATCTTGGGTCTTGCAATTGCGCTGCTTTAATATCCTCGATCAACGACGACTGTACTTGCAGCTGCATCAACTGTCCCGAAGAATGCGGTAGCACAATCTCCAAATCAAATCTTCGAAAATCTTCAATGATTTCCTTCTGTGTAGTCAACATCTGAATTGCTGGCAACCGACTGAGCGCATCCGGCACGACATTAACCTTCCCCGGATAGTACTTAAGATCCAGATTGTAGTCAGCCATCAGCTCCAACCATCTACGTTGCCTCATATTAAGTTCCTTCTGCGTGAACACATACTTCAAGCTTTTATGATCGGTGAAAACCTCGACCCTTTCGTCCAAAAGGTAGTGTCTCTAAGTCTTCAAAGCGAAGATCACAGCCGCAAGCTCCAAGTCATGAGTTGGGTAATTCTTTTCATGGGTCTTCAACTGTCTCGATGCGTACGCTATAACCTTCCCATGCTGCATCAAAACACATCCCAATACTGTCCCAGATGCGTCGCTGTGAATCACCAATCCTCCGGAACTGTCTGGCACGGTCAGAATAGGATCGGTTATCAATTTCTGCTTCAACGCCTCAAAAGCTGACGCACACCTATCCGTCCACACAAAAGGTACCTCCTTGCGCGTAAGCTTGGTCAACGGCTCCGCCAAACGAGCAAAGTTATCCACGAACCTTCTGTAATACCCGGCGAGTCCAAGAAAGCTTCTTATCTCCGCAACATTCTTCAAAATCGGCCAATCTCGAACTGCTGCAATCTTTTCGGGATCAACAGCGATTCCGTCGCCAGACACGACATGCCCCAAAAAATTTATTTCTTCCAGCCAAAAACTCGCACTTGCTCATCTTTGCATACAATTTTTCTTGCCTCAATGTCTGCAGTGCGATCTTCAAATGTTCTGCATGTAAGTCCACGTTGCCCACCCCGGTTCTTTCGGGGAGGCAGAAACGGCGAAAAACGATTTTTGGCGCAAAGGCTACATGGACTAAAACACGGATCTTTGCTAAACTACAAACTAGCAAACTACTAGAGGTGTTATCTACTATGCCATAGAGATTATACCTCACGATACCGGTCCTTCGGGTCTTCTCTCCGCTGTCCCGCTCGTCCATCCAAGCTCCGAGGATCGATCCGGATCTTGGTCACCTCCGCGGCCTCCTTGAGTCGATGACGATCCACCCGAGAGTTGTGCACCGAGCTCCACCTCGAGCCGAGACAATTAGGGCAACAAGATCGCTAGTCTTGATGTCCTAGGTTGTGTAGAAGAGGTTGATGGAAGTGTTTGTCTATGTGGATTTTTTTCTCTCAACACATGAGATCAAAAGAATTTTTCAAGAGGAGGAAGATGAAAGAAAACTAGCAACCATGGAGCTTTTCTTTTCTTCTCATTTGTAAGAGAGAGAATGAGAAAAGAGAAATGAAATTATGAACTAAAGAAAAAAGGCACCATGGTTGCAATAATACTAAACATCATCATTACTAATCCTATCATGATAAAGTTGATGGCTACATTGACATGACCATTTTCATAATCCAAAAAGAAAAAGAAAACCAAAGAAGAGTGTAGACCTCTCATGAAGGTCAAGGTCAACTTTGGTCAACGGATCAACAAAGTCAAGAGTGGTCAAGGTGGTCAAATGGTCAAAGCAATTAGCCATCATATAATTATCACCGAAAAGATTAGTAAGTGATGTCCGCGGCTCATAATGGTTTTGACCGAACGAATTGCCAAAACCCTAATGAGCCTGCCACATAACTATTTTGGCCGAATCAACTGCCAAAACCCTAATGAGGCACCTCCTCCTTCTTCGCTCCGCAAAACTGTGCATACAAACCCGCATCCGCATTCCGTAGAATGCAAATGCATAGAAGACAAAACTAATCCATCCGTGCAATACTAGGATCCGGCTTAAACTAAAGCCCACTAGCATTGCCTGCCCGAACAGCATACGCACACAAGTGCACGTAAGTGATTGCAGCCCTGCCGTAAAACCATACGGCCTCTACACGTTTCGCTCAGTGCAGGGAAACTCTCTGTGTGGGACTCTAAAGACTCGACACTACGCTGGCAGTGGGTTTAACCACAGACCGCAAGCGGCACTAGCTGTACGTAACGATCCCCAGGTAGATGTCGATAAGAAGGCCGATGAGGTAAACCCATCCGAACTCCTACTGAGCCTGTATGTGACAATCTCCGTACAGTCCGGTCTGTTCGTCTGATACATTGCATGGCGGGCCCAGGGGGGTGGTGAACGTCAGTCTCCTAATAGCGGTACAAGTCGTGTCTGAGTGTAGCCCAGAACACCCTGAGATAACACTGGAAACCTATCAGTATATCTCGCTTGCCCTGGCCAAGGACTACTCGTGTAATGGCTCTCCTAGACACAGCGCGATGTCAACCCCCAATACCGGGAGAGACGAATCCTGTCTAACCGTCACTGCCTCCAAGTGCTTCGGGACTGCACCCAACTACTACCTGTTTGTACAACTCTTTTGAGCCGTGGTAGGGTAGTAATCTAAGTACAGTGGGAACACACTCGAGGCGAAGTGACAGTGTCAAGTCAGCGGACTAAGCTGTACTCATGTCACCTGGGAACTGATAACTGACGATAGGTATAATACCAACCAACAGTTCCCGACGAATCCTGTCCTGTGTACTCGTAACCTAACGAGAACCCGCATACTATCTCCAGTACGACGTACTGATGGCTGTGGGACAGACCATCTCCCTTGCTGGGATGAGAAGCGCATACGCTAGTCTACTCCGGAGTATCGATGCCCTGTCTCGATAGTCCTACGACTAGGGACCTATATAAAGATGTGCTTATAGATTTACCCAGCCCCCACAAGTGTGACTGCCATCACAACGCTGGTAATCAAGCAAAGATCCTAAGGGCTCTACTAATATGTATAAGCGATATGCTAAAAGAAACACATGCACATATTGAAGTAGATACAAACCAAGTAGCATACTACCATTTTGAGCAAGATTGTCTATACAACTGTGAATATCCCAAGCTTCCATTAAGTAATATACAAACTAGTATGATACAGTAATGGCCTCTAGGGCATATACACTAACACTGCATGCTCTTCAATACTCCTTGAGTAGACCAGAATATTATCAATGAACACCATTATAAACTGGTCTAAGAATGGTGAAAAGATTCGGTTCATCAAGTCCATAAATATTGCCGGTGCATTCGTTACTCTGAAGGGCATCACTAAATACTCATAATGTCCATACCGAGTTCGGAACGCAGTCTTGCAAATATCTTCTGATTTAACTCGGACCTGATGATATCCGGATCGCAAATCCAACTTTAAGAATACCCTCGCGCCACTAAGCTGCTCAAATAATTCGCCAATGCGAGGGATCGGGTACTTGTTCTTGATAGTCAGCGGGTTTAATCCTCGATAATCGATGCACATTCTCCTTGTGCCATCCTTCTTCTTGACTAGAGGAACTGGAGCTCCCCAAGGCGAGTTACTGCTTCGAATCCAACCCTTCTCAAGTAATTCAGTAACCTGCTTCTTGACTTCTTCCAACTCCACTGGTGCCATTGGATAATACGCCTTTGAGATTGGCGCTGCACCAGGAACAAGATTAATCGCAACTCCACATCTCGTTTTGTGGTAAACCTGAGATGTCCTCGAACACGTCCATGAACTCACGAATTATAGCTGGTGCTTCTTTCTTATCAACCTCCATTGATGAAAGAACATTACTTGTCGGCCTAGCCCTAAACTCGACTGGCCCGACAGAACTGCTTCCTTCAGCAAAACAACTCCGGATGTCCGGGAATCTGGAAAATCACTTTCTTTGCCCTACATTCAACGTGGGCATGGAAAGTACCGAGAAAATCCATTCCCAAGACGACTTCATAGCTGCCCGTGTCAATTACCAAGAAATCTGCAAAAAGCTCCCGTCCGCAAACAACAACAAAGAGATACACCAGAATTGAATAATTCTAATGCGGGAAAGACATGAACAAGTAGGATACCTGAAACGATTTTCACCTGAAGCCAAACACTGAAGAAGATAAGCACGGTAAACATGATTCAAGCTAGCGATAAAACAATAACTGGTAAGCAATGAAACTGAGAGAAGCAAGGTAATATAACGATCATGAAACAAGGAAATGAATCAAAACTAGAATTCCAAGTTACTTAAATAGAGTACCGCATTGTAACCATGCTGCAGTTCATGGGTACAATTACATAACTCCACTCAAGTCGCCCAAATCCTAGTATCAGAATCAAGGAACAGGGAGAAACAATAAAGAACCAAAAAGTTTTCAGGTCGAGATGCAAAGAGGTTTGCATATCGTCAAGATAAGGATCAAGAGATAGATTATGATTCAAGAATCACGATAACAATGTGGCAGGACATGCTCCTAGTTACGAGTATTCTGATTCGTGTATTGGGTTCAATACCTAACTACAAAAAGAATAAAACTCGATTAACCTATATCCTATGGCTCTGATACCAAACAAACCATGTCACGCCCCGCTTCCCAGAGTACGCTAAGATAGGCACGTGACATAGCCAACCATGCTACCTGTGGATAGGAAAAATCCCTCCACAGTCACATTACGGTTGTAGAGATATCAAGAACAAGAAAGTAAACTAAACTATCTAGTACATGTCCATGAGCCATAATAAATGAGTCAAGAAATGATAATATGCGGAAGCAAAAGATCTAATAAATAAAACACCTGGAAAGTAAAACTGCATACCAATAGGATCCTCACCGCTCGGTCTAACAGCGGCAATACTCCTGATCAGTCTGCAACAAAGGTAGAGGATCTGGGCCATGCAAAACCCAGACGTCAGCGCGTCATAACATCAAGCAATAATATATAAACAGGGTAGCAAGACATGCAGGTATGATTATAAAAGGTAACGCAGGTGTAACAACAATATAAAACAGGGCAGTGAAAGGTAGTGTGCAGTGAGTAATCTAAACTGATGTATTGGGTTAACTACTCTCAAGTCTTTGAAATCAATTTGATGAATCATCGATGTAACTCAATAGTATCCCGTGCGTGCCCGGGATCACGGTGAAGATTCTCGGGCTGAAACCGAGACATGCCGCTAGGCAGTAAAAGGAAAAAGGGTAACGATGAATGGTGTCCATGGCATCATCCCAAGGCTGGCCTAGCCTCTAAAAAGGTAGTGGATAACGATGGATGATGTCAGCAGCATCATCCCAAGGCTGGCCTAGCCTCTAAAACTGATCAGTAAAGGTAGCGAACTGTCGAGTTACAAGTCAGGTTTCATCATTGATTTCCCCATACCCCCAAGTTATATATGTTCAGGTCAGGTATTAAATAATCTGGAGCTAATGCCAACACAGGATCAGCAGGTAAAGGTTTGTCTGGATAGACAACAGGAAATGTCCGTAGGAACAACATGTCAAAGCTGTTGGCATTAGTAACAAGATCAGGTAACAGGTAAATCCATGGTACATTAGGTCAAGTCAGGTAGTATATAGGTATCATGTCATGTCAAGAGTTGCTCGGTACCATGTTGTGTCAAGTAATAGGTGTAACAAGTCATGTCAGGATGCACAAGATGTCAAGTGGGTGCTCATAATCAAACTAGCATAAGCATGGGTATACAAAACAAGCATGTGTACTAATAGAATAATAAACTAGAACATGTAATATGATATGCAAATAGGTACAGATTAAACTATATGGATGTACGGTTATCGATTAGAATTAGGGTTATAGTTCCAACATTAAGTATCATACACTTAAATGAATATGGAATACTAAAATCACATTAACATGTATTAAATGACCTGGTGATGCAATTATATATAAAAATAGGTTAAATGGATGCAAACGGGTGTCCGATGGAGTATAAACTGTTAAAAGGTATTGTGAGCTATGCAGATAAATATGATGTGATTTAAATATGGACGTGGGGTCCTATGTATGGTAAACTAAATGCAATGGGTATGTTTCAAGTTCTGAATCTAAAAGATATAAACGGAACATCGAACTGTTAAATTGGAACACGTGACTTTAGATTCAATCTATAGGTTTAATATGCAAATAAATAGTTATAAAATCATATAGATAGCATGTAGCAAGTTTTACTTGCCTCAACGGATCGCGAAGCGGTATACGGAACGTCACGCGTCGGCGGGAAAAGTCGCGACGCGCGCACGGTACACGGAATGAGTCCAAACAACGCACGATGGGATCACACGGGTCAGATATCCTCGCTGGATCGTCGGGATCGTCGACGTCGCAGCCAACTCCGGCGATCTAGACAGAACAGAGAACACTTAAAGAAGGTAAAGAAAGAAAGAAAGGAAAGAAAGAAGAAAGAAAGCAAGAAAAGAGAATGGAGGAGGGATGGGTGTCTTACTGGGTTGCAGAGGGGTGAGCTGGTGGTGGCGGCGAGACCAACGGCGGTGAGGGACGCTGGCGAAGGGGTTTTTAAGAGCTAGGGTTTGGTTATGGGCTACGGTGGTTGTGGGTCGTCGGGAATGAAAGGAGGAGACGAGGTCGGGGGTCAGGCGGCGACGAGATCTCCGACGGTGGGGTGCCGGCGATGGGTAGTGGGCTGCTGGTGAGGTTCTCGGGTTGCACAGGGATCTCGAGGGTTTAGGTCATCGGGGTTGGAGAGAGGGAGTGGAGGTCGGAGAACATGAGAGGAGAGGAGAAGGAGGAGGTAGACGTCGAGGGTGGAGCGTCGAGGCCGTCGCAAGCGTGGGTTAGGGTTTTGGTTTCGGCGGGAGGGAGAAAGAGAGAGGTGAGGAAGAGAGGCTGGGTTTTTAAAAATATGAATAAAAATAGAGGAGAGAGAAAGATACGTGCATGTGTACTTTGTTTAGAAATATATATGTTAGGTAAAAGAAATATATTTATGTAGGGGGAGAGAGAAGGACATGAGGTTAAAAAATAAAATAAAATATATAGAGAGAGAAAGAGAGAACTCAGTGGTTAAGAAAAATTATATTTGAATATTTTTATTTGTTAAGGAACCGTATAAAGAGTTTGGTATAAAAGGAATTTTAAAATATATAAAGAATATAGTATTAGTCCGTTTTGAGATTTTGGCAAATACAAACCTACTCCAAAACACGCCCGGGTCGGGTCTAAAAATTCAAATTTAAAATATGAAAAATATATACGGCTTCCAAATTTCAAAACGAGTGCTCAGGTAACGAAAAAGCATACCCCCAAGAACGGATGCACGTACGTGCGCATAGCCATCCAAACACGTCCGTTTCACTGAACAGGACGAGAACAAGATGCACGGATGCTACCACGGGGTTAGGGGTATCAAGTATGCCATGTTATGCAATTTTAAAATATTTTACATGACCTAAAATGTTATATGGTAAATGATGCAATGCCAGGTAAAATGCCAGTATGTACTAATCATGAGATGCACGTGTCCATGCAACAAGTGAAGGTAATCTATAGATAAGAATCAAACAGGTTCAAGCAAGCGGGTCGGGTCGAATGCAATGTAAAATGTAAACTACCATTCACACCCAAACACGATAAATCAAGAAATATCACGAATAAGAAATATGAGAACTGGAATTGGTATAAATGAACTCGGGTGTTACAATGTGTGTAGATTACCGAGCTCTGAACGAAGTGACGATCAAGAATAAGTATTCACTACCGCGCATCAAATCTTTTCGATCAGCTAAGTGGGTCTTGTGTATTCTCAAAGCTAGACCTTCGTTCGGGTTATCATCAGGTGAAGGTCAAAGAGTCCAAAATTCCGAAGACGACGTTCAGGACTCGATATGGTCATTATGAGTATCTCGTAATGCCATTTGGAGTGACCAATGACCTGCTATATTCATGAATCTGATGAACCAAGTTTTCCGAGAGTACTTAGACAGGTTCATTGTCATCTTCATCTATGACATCCTGGTGTATTCAAAGGATCGGAAAGAACACGTCGAGCACTTACGGATTGTCCTGGAGTCATTGCGACAACATCAGCTCTTGCCAAGTATAGCAAGTGTGAATTTTAGCGTGGCTAGGGTTCGCGGCCTCGGCTCGCGCTCGGGTTCGTCGTCGGAGTTGCCCGGGGATGTCTCGCGATTCCTGGAAGCGGAGTGAGATGCTGTGGATCTCCTGGGCGTTCTGGAGTCGGCGATGGTCGGCGGTGTCGCCCCGGCGATGGGCAGCAGGGGTGAGGCAGTGCTGGAGTTTGGTGGTTTTAGAGAGAGAGGGAGCAGGTAGTGGGGCTCTGGTGTGGTGATAATGGTGATGATGTTGAGGATGTAGAGGGTCGACGAGGTGGTTCAGGTGCAGTGGGGGCTCGCCGGCGTCGAGGTGCAGGTGGTGGCCGAGCTCGTCGGGTAAGGTTGAGCTCGGTGGTTGAAGAGAGTGGGGTAGTGTAGTGAGGGTTCGAGTTCTGAGGAGAAGTGACGGAGAAATGGAGAGGTGACAGAGGTGGAGGTGGTCGTCGTCGCGGCGGCGACGGCGAGACAGGGGGTTTGGGTGAACGAGGCTGGGAGTTGGGAGAGAGGAAAGGAGTGAGAACGAGAGAACGAGAGTGATGAGGGAGGGAGGAGTTTGAGACGAGGAGAGGTTGAGGAGCTCGAGGGGGTGCGCGGCGTGGGCGACGAGCGCGGGGACGTGGGCGACGTGGGGGCGACGTAGGTTGGGGAAAGGAGCGGGAAGTTTTTTTTTGTGGGGGAGAAGAAGCGCTAGCTGGTCGGGTCGGGTAAGCTACGGGCGCGGGTAAGGAATGGAGTTGGAAGCTGGGCCGGGCCGAGGATGTGAGGTTTAATTCATTTGTTTTATTATTTTCTTTTGGGTTGGGTTGTGGGAAACGGGCTTTGGGGATTTTAATTGTTTTTTTTTGTTTAATAAATTTGGTTTGTTTTGGGCTGGTTTAAATGGGAAAATGTATATGGGCTGGGGTTTTAGGGTAAATATTTAGTTTTAATTTTGGACTTTAATTTTAATTGGTTTAGAAAAACAAATACTACAACCTAAGCAACTAATCTTCACACAAAATAATAATACGGGAAAGATGTGATAACATTCGGGGACTTGGGAAAAATATAGAAATATTCCATTGATGGGAACGGGGATTTACAGGTATCATTCCATTTATAGTACAGATCTGCCCTCTTTTGGAATATATTCCGAAAATTCCCCATTGTTCTACAGTGGGTCCCACGGACTCAAGAGGTGGCCCCCACGGATTCAAGAGTTGGCCCCCGTCCACTTAACATGACATTTGGCATGGCACTTTATTCCGTGTGGCACTTTGCTCCGTGAGCAAGAACCGGGTCCCGACATCTTTCCTTTTCAAAAACAGTTGTATGTAAAGATGAATGTCAATAAAGGTTGTTGTTTATTTTATATCACTTGTTATTCTTGTACATTATATATATATTGCTTAATTACGCTTAACATATTTATTTCTTAGTAAATACGTTACGGCCCGTCACGTCACTGGTTCCGTACACTGGGAAGCGGGGCATTACACAAACGAAATGAATAGCCGGAGGGGATATGAAATCGAACCCGGATGTCAGAAAGTTCATCCAGACAGTTCAAGACCGAGGGCGCATCGCGGATGTTCCCGATGCGTGTCTTGGGGGCCCTTGTCTCCCCCCGATGACGTGAGACAAGGGCGACACCCTCCAGAAGATGAAGAAGAAGAGGAGGAACTCTCTCGGCTATCGGAAGCCGAGGAGGAAGAAAACCCACTGGACCCGGCTTCAGAAACTGAAGCCTCATCACTCGACTCAATCCCTACTACATCGAAAAATACTTCGGAAGAATACATCTAACCTGATTCAAGAAAGGATTTACCGAGGAAAATTTTAGTTGAAGTTCCGACCTAAGCAGAGGGGCGCCGATCAATTTTCAAGCAATGAGAGTCGACTAGGGCAAAGTGTCGGCCATAGGAGAGCTCCTCCTATTTATACACTCTACAAGAAGGCATCCGACGGCCTAAATCGGTTCCCGCCAAAACGAAGCGTCGCGCCTAACAGACGTTAATGTTGGAGATAGTGCCCTCAAAGTCAATTATTGGATCGCAGGCACGTGATTGCAATGATTGAGGAAGGACCTATACCGATATGACAGTCTTGCTCAAGATGATAGTATGCTATCTGGTTTGTCTTTATCATCGTATATATGCTTTAGTTCACTATTGCATGATTGATAGAGCCCATAGGATTCTTGCTTGACTACCAGCAGTATGATGGCGATCATATACGTGGGAGCTGGGGTCTGTAAGCACATCCTTAGAAGTGTCCCTAGTCGTGGGAGTTTCGAGACAGGGCATCGATACTCCAGAGTAGAGTAGTGTATACAGTCGAGACCCCGACGAGGGGCGATGGCCGGTCTCACAAGCCACTGGTGTCAGTTGGATCACCTAAGATGTATACACGTGCTCATTGAGTTATGAGTACACCGGACAGGACTCGCCGGGAATCTACTAGTTGGTATTATACATATCGTCAGATAGCAATTCCATGGTGACATGTGTACAGGTTAGTTCATCGACCTGAGATCGTCGTTTGTCTCGTGTGAGTTCCTACTGTGCTTTGATTTCTACCCTACCACGGCTCAAAGGAGTCGTGCAAACAGGTCTTTTTTGGGTACAGTCCCGAGCCACATTAGAGGAAAGTGAGCGGATCGTCGCGGATTCGTCTCTCCCGATATTGGGGGTTGATGTCGCACAGTGCACGGGTGGCCATCACTAGGAATCCTCGGCCGAGGTAGTGGAGAATTACTGATTTGGATCAGTAGTTTCTCAAGTGGTGATGGGCTTCATGCCGACATGATTTATCGCGTTATTAGGGGTCTGACTTTATCCACCCCCCTAGACTCGATATGCGATACTCTTTAGACGAATGGACCGGACTGTATATACATTGTCACTGTCAGGCTCAGTAGGGTTTATAGATGAGTTCGCTCGTCAGCTTCCCTTCCAATCAATACATAGGCAAAACGTTACGTGCAGCTTGTACCTCTGACGTGCTAGGGGTTATACCCAGTGCCAGTGTGTTGATGAGTCATTAGAGTCTCCCACAGACACTTTCCTAAGTTCGGGCGAAACGTTGTAGAGGCCGTATGGTGATATGGCAAGGTTCGGAAAAAGCACGTGCATTTTCGCACGTGTCCATTTTCGGGCAGATAATACTGGTAGGCTTTGGTTTAAGCCGGAACCCAGTATTATAATGTGTAGATATAATATCTTTGTCTCAGTTGCATTTGTATTCGGTCGTAATACAAATGCGGGTATGTTTATACTGATACGGGATTATCCTGAAATTCGTTTCAGGATCACTTTTGGAAGTTGCCAGTTTCCAGTTTTCTATCAGCCGTATTTTGACATTCGGTTAAATGCGGATTTATCTTTTCTTGATGAGGTGAGTCAGTGTTCTAGAAGGTTCTAGAGAGGGTGACAAGGCTAATGAGTCATTAGGTCATTAATGGTGCAATTAATGACAAGGTGACTAGGTTTATTATGATTGGTTTGGTTTAAATGCTTTCATACTTTGTGTTCACACTAGATATTTTGCTTGTGGTCACCCCCCTCTCCTACACTCACCCCCCCTCTTGCTATAAAGTGGCCGGCCTTCCCCCCTCTGATGATCATGGTTGTTGTTCACTAGAAAAGGATTATGATAGATTCGGGTTCATGAAAATTAGATAGCCTCTTTCTCATTTCACCCGATCCAAAAGGCAACTTCCATAACCGTTCGTCCGTGACCTTGGACGTAACGAGACAAAGTGTTCTACTCATTCTCTACTTCATCTTGGTCGTCTCTTTTAGCAAACTTGACGATCGAGTTGCCTCGGTTCAGAGGCGGGAGCCCGTTTAAAGATCCGTCGACATGGTGCCACCTGGACGACAAGATTGGATATCGAGGAGATCGGAGCAGCCGCAACAAAGCGTGGGATGATGGTTAAAGACCGAAGGACTCGGATCATTCGGTATAACGTTTCTACCCCTTTGTAGTTTGTTAGTTTAGCTTTAATGCCAGATCCGGGTTACGGTACACGATAGCGCCAGTTTCGTTAAAAGTTTTTGTTCCGCATTTGGCGTCTGTTAGACGGCCGGGGCGCAACCGTGGACTTACAGTGATATCAGAGCCTAACCATTAAACTATACTAACTTGCGCTAACACATTTAAAACATCGATCGAACAGATTTCGCAAAAACTACTTTTTCAAGCATCTGAGTTTCTGTCGATTTTAAATAATGTCTTAAAATTATTTTACATATCATAGAATATTCAGCAGGGTTATCTAAGAATACTGAGAAAAATTGGGCACGTGATCCCACAAGAACGCGGCGGTTCCGCGGTCAAACCCTAGGTTTGACTGCGGAACTGCGGCGCTTTAGTGGGAACAGTGCATCAATTTTTCACAGTGAGCTTCTATGAGGAAATTTTGGCTTTTGGGAATATTTTTTTGGGCCCAGATTTTGTTACTGTACACCAGTTGTTCGTGGGACCCACTTCGGGAAATTTAGTCGATCGAAATTTTAAATTTGTTAGTATGCAATATTTACATTATATCTCCGACCGGAAATGTCATTTGATCGGCAAACCGCGTCTGATTGCTATAGTTCTTTTAGACGGGTTTGCGAACGTGACATTCGCGTTGATGTTCTGTATTGTGCTGTGATGTTGCGGATATGTCGTGGTAGATAGCATGGTGCAATGATAGTGCAGTTTGGATTTATTTGTACATTTGATATTGCGGGGCGAGCGTCCAACATGTGGACTGCCGTTACTGCCTGTTTGTATAATATTCTTTTTGGGGCACGACCGGGTCGAGGTCGATGTACCCGTTGTACATATTTTATTTTCTGTACTAGGTTTATCCCGTGAAGGAGTGCACGGATAGTCGGGTTCTGGAGGGCAACGGGTCCGTATCTCATGGCTTTGAGAGGCAAAGGGACCTCACTCTAGAATTTGCAGACTATTCGCCGCACTCGTAGGGGGTACAGGTTGACCCAAGAAGGGGTGCTCAATTTACCGGATTCTGTGAAGTGACGGGTGTTTCATTCACTATGCTGTGGGGGACTACCTCACTTCAGGTTTTGGCGGGTAACTTACCGCACCCGTAGGGGTCTAGGTTTCATTGCACAGGCTATCCACACGACCAGGGGAACGTCAGGTTTCAGCAGCGGCTCTGTGAAACCCGGGGATCCCAGATTATCTGTATTGTTCTGTGATGCTTATTACTTTTCTGTAATGTTGCATATTATCATGCCTGGAGCGATTATTGTATATTGGTATATATACTATTAGATGTTGTATATGTTTTACACCCGCGCTAGTCCAGCCCCCGCTCTGTCGTTAGTTAAGTAACCTAACGGGTAATGACGGGACCCAGTGGCGAATACGGATGACATATACGTACATTTTATTTTCGTTCTTTTCTGGTGTGATTGATTGATGGGACTGCATTGATTCTTATCAATGCAAGGATAAAACAAACCTATATTTGATGTTGTTGGAACAAATTTTAAAAAGGTGTTATTACAAAGATGTCTACTTTTGCTTTGCATCGCGGTATTCAGTTGGAATATCCTGCACCTCATTCGACAAGGCAAGGGTTGATATCCCTTCACCGGGAAAAACCCCTTGGGCAGAAGTTTACGTCAGGGTAGTAACTTTAATATAGTCGATTACAAGTTGCTTTGCATCGCAGTATTCAGTTGGAATATCCTGCACCTCATTCCACGAGGAAAGAGCCGAGATCCCTTCACCGGGAGTGACCTCTTTTGCAAAACGTTTTCGTCACTATATTTTATAAAAAGCTATCAGGTTCCTTCAGCGATATCAAGTTCATTACGTTAAAGGTTTTTCGCCAAAAACCAGCCGTAGCCCTCCGTCATTTCTTATGGATGGTCAGTAATATTCAAGCTATGTTTGTTGACTAAAGTCAAGGCATAGTGTTTGGTAGTTGCTGGGTATTCGTATGTTGCATTGATAGATGTGTTGGTTTGGGACAGTCGTATTACCTTGTTGACTAAAGTCAAGGGTATGTACGGGTGGGTTCAAATTAACCTGGACAATGACGGGTAGAACTTGACATGTGACTTATGATTTGTTGACTAAAGTCAAGGTCATAAGAGCATGAGGCAAAAATCACATCGGGAGTTTCAAATATACAGGAAACTTGCCAAATATGCGCATACCTTCTGGAGTGTGATAACTTGAGTGGCTTCCATCAAGTTATCATGCGATGAGAGTTGGATCCCGATTCCCACTGATGAGTTGGTTTACTCTTCGGGTGATCCCGACTAATTCTTCTTTTTGGTTTGGAGGAGAATTTGAGATAACAGTGGGAGGTTTCCTAATTAGATAAAGTGATAACCATTCTGATCTAGGTTAGAGTGCACGCAGAGTGTTTCTTTTCTCTCTCTCTTTGGCAGCGACCTTTGACCGACCCTAGACTATGACTCAGTGACCAAGTTGACCGAACCTTCTTAAAATACTGGCTTTTGGATTGTCTGAGTTGCATAAGACATTGCCGCTCCTTCTTTTACCCTTTGTATTTCTCAGAACACTCCGTATTACTATGGATATCCACTTCCATTGGATAGATCCATCATATGGTTATATACGAACTCGAAGGGATTTCTTCGAGGATGGATCCAGGTTCAGGAGAAATAGAATTAGTTTATTCAGTTGTCTTTTATCATCACCTTCTCTCAGGTTGCGAGGGCTCCTTAGTTTAGGAGGGTACACCTATTACGCTTATTGGATAGTCTTATTCTAAACCATAGGCTGGTGCCGAAAGGTAGGGAATGAAGAAAACCAATTAGCCTAAGTAAGGTGTACAGAAGGTAATATATGAAGACAAAATAAAAGGGATTAGAAAGAGGGCAAAGTAAATTGTGACTGTTATCATTCACGACCAAACCGCATACTTCATCGCCACTCATATTTTCACCTTTGCTTTTTCCCCAGTTTGGGAGAAATAGAATAAGGTTTTATTCAGTAGTCTTTTATCATCATCTTCTCTCAAGTTGCGAGTACTCCTAAGATTAGGAGGGCACATATGTTATGTTTACTGGATAGTCTTCTTCCAAACCATAGGCTGGTGCCGAACGGTAGGGAAGGAAGAAAACCATTTAGCCTAACGATGGTGTACAGAAGGTAACGACTAAAGACAAATAAAGGGATTTGGAGAGATGGCAAAGAAATATACGGTTACAGTCATGAAAAGGATTATGGAAGATGCATTACTAGGAATACCAGGATACCCCTACGAGACATTTTAATGTTTCAGTTACACTGTGCATTGTTAAAAGAAAACTGATTTCCCGATTACATACTTACTCCAGGGTATGTATTTATCAGGTTTCATTCTCATATCTGTATAGTTTTACAGATAATGAGTGGGAGTAAGTTATTGGGAATTAGGAGATTATCCTCATTAATTCGGAATTCGTTGTAATTGGTGATATTTGAGGAAATCGCCTGGGTACAGTTTTCAACCAACGATGCACAGGTTTTTAAGTTATTCAACTCTGTGGACTTATACAGAGTATTGTATGTTGTCTAGTGTCCGTCAGGACAAAGGGGTAGGTCCTCGTACTATGTTCTGTTTACTTGTGACTTCTCTAGTTTTTAGACAAGTGTTTCGTAGAAATACAATGTCTAAGTTTTGAGAAGTTGTGGGTATAAGAATAAAGTAGAGAACCAGGTATCGCAAGTATCGGGATTCTTCAAAGGGATCGAAGATGTAGATTCTTGTGATTGGTATTCAGTTGATAGTAATGGTTTTGAGAAACTTGTTTCTCTTTCAGGTTACTCATAATTGGATGGATTCCTAAGTTGAGTAATGCTGATTAGCCTTTCTCCATTAAGTTGATATGCACTGGAGACAGTTGCATGATTTGAATTTGGTTCCAATTAAATTAGTACCTCTGTTTCTATATTAGATATAGAATGGTTCATATCTTAACTATGTTAAGATACGGGGAGTTGTCCAGCTTATGCTTAAAACCAGACACTGGATAACTCAAGGCACGTTTCTGTAATGGCAGTTTGTGGGTTGACCCTGGCTTTGACGAGGGTTGACATTTCTACCATCTGGAAGATCAATAGTAATATTGTTCTTGACTCGCCACAGTTTTATTAAAATGGATTTTTTCAGAAAACAGTAGTGGGAGTATGGTAGAACTGGAAGTGATTCCAGAACCGCAAACGATTACGGAAAATTTAATAGGACCTATATATTCATTCAGGTTTAACATTCCAATAGCCACTCCGCAGATATGGTGGGTAAACCTCAGACACCCGAGAGGTACTCCGGTAGCCTCAAGGACGGTGACAGGGAGGTTATTGTTTACCTAGACTTGACACTGCTGTTGTTCCAGACTGTGAGACCCGGCAAGAGGATAAGTATAACGTCGTTCTAAACAGGCTTTAGAAGTGTACGTAGATATTATTCTGCCAGAGGGTTTTCGTAGTCAGTGGGAGCAGCGGAAGAGTAGTGGGCAAGTAGCTTATGTCTATTTATAGGCTTGAGCAGATATAGCGGAGATTAGATTATCTAATTTTGATGAGACAGTCATAGCTTTGACTTCATCAGAATAGGGGATGGATCTGTTAAGAAGGTAGTAGAGTGTGATGTCCTGGTATTTGGATGACATACACAGAGTAGGAAGTAAAATTCCTATACTTCAATCGGTCATACTTTGGTCGTCACACAATTGTTTCTCCACAAAGGTTATGGATATAATAACAGACATTCTGGTTACTAGATCTACGGTTTTAGATCTAGATTTGGGTAGTTTCCCCATATAGGTACTTTGACAGTATTCTAATAGTATTTTAGAATAGATGACTCCTGGCATGGTAGTGTACCTGCAGGTAATGGAGTCACCCTCTCTAAAGGTGTCTCAGAGACTAAAGGGGAGAGGGATGTGCATGATTGGCAGATCACTTGCTTAGGCAATTGAGTCAATCATGAGATGTCAAGTACCACACCAGATGTTGTTTTTTGCACTAGATGCGATAAGTTTATATTAATCCAATCCTGAAGAAACATAAGGAAACAGTTATAGAACATAAGTACATGTTCTATGGATTTGATGACGGCAGCCTCCATAGGGAGACGGTTATCATTCTAGGCTTGCAAGGTAACATGGTTGACAGAGTGATTGTCATAGTTATAGTTTTCCCTCTGACGAGGGACAGTATTTTGTACAGGTGGTCCAAGAGGATACTGTGGGAGGCATGGTGCTGGATACTGATTAGGTTCAGTTATCGATACAGTCTAAGAAGTTTGGATTTAGAGTTCATTTATGAACTAGGTCCCATCAAATATCCAGACATATTCTAAGACAGGTATTACTCGATTCGGGAGATGGTTTTCTCCGTGAATTTGAGATTTAGAGAGATATAGAAAGAAACATCAGGGCGGGTCCACTCACTGAGGCTATTTCTCGAACACAAGAGTTTTTCAAACTACCTTTGTGAAACTGATTAGTAGAGAAGTTGGGTGTTCGGTATCACACGGGCTGTGAGTATACGACATCGCAATAATTAGCCTTGAGTGCAAGTGGGAGATTGTTGGAGATAGTGCCCTCAAAGTCAATTATTGGATCGCAGGCACGTGATTGCAATGATTGAGGAAGGACCTATACAGATATGACAGTCTTGCTCAAGATGATAGTATGCTATCTGGTTTGTCTTTATCATCGTATATATGCTTTAGTTCACTATTGCATGATTGATAGAGCCCATAAGATTCTTGCTTGACTACCAGCAGTATGATGGCGATCATATACGTGGGAGCTGGGGATTGTAAGCACATCCTTAAAAGTGTCCCTAGTCGTGGGAGTTTCGAGACAGGGCATCGATACTCCAGAGTAGACTAGTGTATACAGTCGAGACCCCGACGAGGGGCGGTGGCCGGTCTCACAAGCCACTGGTGTCAGTTGGATCACCTAAGATGTATACAGGTGCTCATTGAGTTATGAGTACACCGGACAGAACTCGCCGGGAATCTGCTAGTTGGTATTATACATATCGTCAGATAGCAATTCCCTGGTGACATGTGTACAGGTTAGTTCATCGACCTGAGATCATCGTTTGTCTCGTGTGAGTTCCTACTGTGCTTTGATTTCTACCCTACCACGGCTCAAAGGAGTCGTGCAAACAGGTCTTTTTTGGGTACAGTCCCGAGCCACATTGGAGGCAAGTGAGCGGATCGTCGCGGATTCGTCTCTCCCGGTATTGGGGGTTGATGTCGCGCAGTGCACGGGTAGCCATCACTAGGAATTCTCGGCCGAGGTAGTGGAGAATTACTGATTTGGATCAGTAGTTTCTCAAGTGGTGATGGGCTTCATGCCGACACGATTTATCGCGTTATTAGGGGTCTGGCTTTATCCACCCCCCCTAGACTCGATGTGTGATACTCTTTAGACGAATGGACCGGACTGTATGTACATTGTCACTGTCAGGCTCAGTAGGGTTTATAGATGAGTTCGCTCGTCAGCTTCCCTTCCAATCAATACATAGGCAAAACGTTACGTGCAGCTTGTACCTCTGACGTGCTAGGGGTTATACCCAGTGCCAGTGTGTTGATGAGTCATTAGAGTCCCCCACAGACACTTTCCCAAGTTCGGGCGAAACGTTGTAAAGGCCGTATGGTGATATGGCAAGGTTCGGAAAAAGCACGTGCATTTTCGCACGTGTCCATTTTCGGGCAGATAATACTGGTAGGCTTTGGTTTAAGCCGGAACCCAGTATTATACTGTGTAGATATAATATCTTTGTCTCAGTTGTATTTGTATTCGGTCGTAATACAAATGCGGGTATGTTTATACTGATACGGGGTTATGCTGAAATTCGTTTCAGGATCACTTTTGGAAGTTGCCAGTTTTCAGTTTTCTATCAGCCGTATTTTGACATTCGGTTAAATGCGGATTTATCTTTTCTTGATGAGGTGAGTCAGTGTTCTAGAAGGTTCTAGAGAGGGTGACAAGGCTAATGAGTTATTAGGTCATTAATGGTGCAATTAATGACAAGGTGACTAGGTTTATTATGATTGGTTTGCTTTAAATGCTTTCATACTTTGTGTTCACACTAGATATTTTGCTTGTGGTCATCCACCTCTCCTACACTCACCCCCCTCTTGCTATAAAGTGGCCGGCCTTCCCCCCCCCCCTCTGATGATCATGGTTGTTGTTCACTAGAAAAGGATTATGATAGATTCGGGTTCTTGAAAATTAGATAGCCTCTTTCTCATTTCACCCGATCCAAAAGGCAACTTCCATAACCGTTCGTCCGTGACCTTGGACGTAACGAGACAAAATGTTCTACTCATTCTTTACTTCATCTTGGTCGTCTCTTTTAGCAAACTTGACGATCGAGTTGCCTCGGTTCAGAGGCGGGAACCCGTTTAAAGACCCGTCGACATGGTGCCACCTGGACGACAAGATTGGAGATCGAGGAGATCGGAGCAGCCGCAACAAAGCGTGGGATGATGGTTAAAGACCGAAGGACTCGGATCATTCGGTATAACGTTTCTACCCCTTTGTAGTTTGTTAGTTTAGCTTTAATGGCAGATCCGGGTTACGGTACACGATAGCGCCAGTTTCGTTAAAAGTTTTTGTTCCGCATTTGGCGTCTGTTAGATGGTCGGGGCGCTACCGTGGACTTACAGTTAAGGCTCCACGTGGCGCCCGGCCATTGGACACGTCTCCTCACGGCAGGATTCGATGACAGCCCTTCATGCCCCTGTCACCTGACGGCAGGCATGTGGCGCGTAATCCAACTGGCGGGTGAACGAAACGACGCCCCCTCTTTAAAAGTGCAATCATTTCACTGATCCGCTGACATCACCAAAGATACACGCAGGAACTGAGGCGCTTCGTAAACCGCCACGTGGATGCAGCAACCCGAGAGGAGCTGCCGCCAAACGTCGCGTCGTCATCGGGCAGCCCATCGCAGGAAAATCTTTGGCTGAATCACTAAAAGCCGGGCTTACCACTCTCGACCCTGGCCCATAAATAGATCAGGGCGAGAGTGGGGGCTAATGATGAGGCTCATGGACGGGAATATCCCAGATTGCGACACGTGGGAGATGACGAGTCGTATGCGCATACCCTCTGGACTCCTGGGGGCTATGACGGGGAGTCAGGGTGATACATTATGAATCTTCCTCGGGACCCGTAACGGGGTGGTACTCTACCTTTCGGAAAAGCCTCCCCGGAGTACCCCTTATATTCACTTAGGCGGCAGGGTAATCCTCAGCATCTTCGCTCGACTCCGAGCAAATATGGTGTCACGCCCCGCTTCCCAAAGTACGCTAAATTGGGCACGTGACATAGCCAACCATGCTACCTGTGGATAGGAAAAATCCTTCCACAGTCACATTACGGCTGTGGAGATATCAAGAACAGGAAAGTAAACTAACTACCTAGTACATGTCCATAAGCCAGAGTAAAAGAGTCAAGAGATAACAATATGCGGAAGCTAAAAGATACAATAAATGAAACACCTGGAGTGAAACTACGTACCGACAGGAACCTCACCGCTCGTCTAACAGCGGCAAAACTCCTAATCAGTCTGCAGCAAGGTAGAAGAATCTGGGCCATGCAAAACCCAGACGTCAGCGCGTCAAGTCATCAAGCAATATAATATGAACAATATAATAGGCAATGCAAAAAAATAAACATGAATAAAGCAATAATGTGAAACAAGCAGTGCAGGGTAGTGTGCAGTGGGTAACTAAACTGTTCTATCAGGTTTTCTAGTCTAAAGTCTTTGAAATCAATTGATGAATCGTCGATATAACTCAATAGTATCCCGTACATACCCGGGATCACGGCCACAATATTCTCGGCTGCAGCCGAGACATGCCGCTAGGCACAAAACAGGAATGTGTACACTCGATAGTATCCCGTACATACCCGGGACCACGGCCACAATATTCTCGGCCGAAACCGAGACATGCCGCTAGGCACAAAACAGGAATGTGTACACCCAGAACAGGTAGTGAACTGTCGAGTTACAAGTCAGGTTTCACCTTTGATTTCCCCATACCCCTAAGTTATGTGTGTAGGTCAAGTCAGATATTCCGAAATCAAGAAACTAATGCCAACACAGGATCAGGTAAACAGGTTTGTCTGGATAGACAACAGGAACGGTCCATGAGGACTACATGTCAGATTTGTTGGCATTAGACACAGGATCAGGTAACGGGTCAGGTCATGGTACATCAGGTCAAGTCAACAGTAAATGGTACCATGTCAGGTGTATCAATATATACCATGTGTAACAAAGTCAAGTCGAGGTGTAACAATATCGTGGATGTGCTCACAAACAGATATATAATCGAACATGGTATTTAACAACATGGAAATAAGCAATGAGTTAAACAACAATAAGAAGTTTCATTCAACCAAAAGAGTGCAGTAATACGGTGCAGCCGTTTTATTATATAAACAGGTTTTGAGCACCCTTAGCGGTGCAATAGTTTAAATGATGATGCAATACAGTTATATCAAGCCTTTGAATACGAATGTCCGAATATACTAGAACTACATGGGTAAGGGTTATCATCTATTAAACAGTAAAATGTGATTAACAGGTAAACTTAGTTATTAGTTTAAATTGGCAAACTGTAAATTTTATGTTAACTGTAAAATGATATATGTCATATTGCAACCAAATGAGAAACGACTATACCAAGTTAAGTTTTGCAGGTTTAATGAGTCAAAACATATATAAATGTATAGTATAGCATGTAGCAAGTGATACTTGTCTCGACGGGTCGCGAACCGGGAAAAACGGAACGTAACGTCGGCTGGGAAACACGCGACGGACGCACGGTTCACGGATTGAACCTAAACAACGAACCAAGGGACCTCACGGGTCAGAGCACTCCGCTGGATCGTCGAGACGCGTCACCGGCACGGCCGGACTCCAGCGAACAGTGACAACAACAACCAGAAAATTAGTGCACGGTCAAGGGATGAACCGGAGGGAAAATGGAAGGAGGAAGGGGAGAGAAGGCTTACTGGTGTTGCAGAGGGTGTGACAGCGATGAGGTCGACGGCGGTGGGGCGCCGGCGAGGAGGTTGCAGCGGTGAGGGTTAGGGCTCGGGTATGGAAGTTCGGTGAAAGGGAAAGAAAGCGGAGAGGGAGAGAAGGTGGTCGGGGCTGGAGTGCACAGGTGATGAGGAGGTGCTGAAGGTGGCGACGACGAAGGCCGCCGGCGATCGGACGACTGCAGCGAACTCTGTAGGGGTTGCGGCTGCACAGGGCGCACGGGGAGAAGGAAGAAGATGTTGAAGTTAGGAAGAGGAGGCGGAGGCGAGGGCGACGGTGGCGTTGGCGCCGGCGTCGGGGCTGCGGCGGTGACAGTGAAGGCGGCTAGGGTTCTGGTTCGCGATGGGTTTCTCGCGTGGGGGTTCTGTGACTTTCGTTTAAAAAAATGAAGGGGGAAAATATATGAGGAAGAGAGAGAAAGAGAGTTAGAGAGTTAGAGAGCCAGAGAAAGATAGAGAGAGAGAAACAGAGGAGGAAAAATGAAGAGGGGCCCACGGGAAGTTAAGAAATCTCGTGGTTGATTGGGCAGGGAAAGATTTGTGAGTTTAAATGAATATTTAAAAGATTTTAGGAAACTTAGATTTAACAGTAAAGGATATATGAAACATATTATGTGGTTTAATTATTATATTAATTTGGGATTTTGGCGCTAAATGAAACATTTCCAAATTGCGCCCGGATTGGGTCCAAAATTTTGAAATTTAAATAATAGGATTTTAAGCGGGTTCCAAATTTTAAAATGAAATGTTTTATGATGAAAAAGCATACCCCCAAGTCGAACACCTGTACGGGCGCGTAGCCGTCCAAACTCGCCCGTTTCACCGAACGGGACGAGAACTCGATTCATGGACGCTACCACGCGGCTAGGGGTGTCGAGTAGGCCAAGATGGATATTTTTTATTTTTATTTTAGATGCTAAAATTTGTTATATGCAGAAAAGACTTTACCAGATAAAATTTCACGGTAAGCGTCAAACAGGCAAGCTAAATGAAATGAGTAATATCTAATGCTCAACCAGTAACAGAAAATAGTAGTATTGGGCTCGGGTGTTACATTATACCCAACTACAAAAAGAATTTCGTCCTCGAAATTCCAAGAATACAAGATAGAAAACTACAGGAAAAGGTGGGGAAACTTCTGCCGGATCTCATCTTCTCGCTCCCAAGTGGACTCTCCATGCGATCGATTACCCCAAGAAACGAGCACAAGGGGGATGTAACACCCGAGCCCAATAATACTATTTCTGGTACTAGTTGAGTGTTACATTGCTCATTTCAATTATCTTGATTGTTTGGTGATTTTGCTAAATTTTAACCGGCTAAGTCATTTTTGTCTATAACTAATTTTAACACCTAAATTGAAATTAAAAATATCCATACTGGCCTACTCGTCGCCATTAGTCGCGTGGTCGCGTCCGCGCGTCGAGATTTCGTCCCGTTCGGTGAAACGGGCAAGTTTGGACGACTACGCGCGCGTGCAAGTGTCCGACTTGGGGGCATGCATTTTAATCATAGAACACCTCATTTCAAAATTTGGAACTCGCTTAAAATCCTATAATTTGAATTCGAAACATTTGGGCGCAACCCGGGCGCGATTTGGAAATGTTTCATTTAGCGCCGAAATGCCCATTTAATTAAATATTTTTAAAACTATAAAATATATTTTCGTTACTAAAATTAACGATTAAATCTCTTTTAAAATCTTTTAAATTTTTTTTTAAACCTCCCCGTACGCCTCCTCAGCCAATCACGAGGGAAATAAATCCCTCGTGGGCCCCATCACCTCTCTCTCTCTCTCTCCCCGTCTCTCTCTATCTCTCTCTAATCCTTTCTCTCTCTCTCTCTAACAATCTCTCTCTCCCTCTCTCCTATAACTCCCTCTCTCTCTACTTTTATTTAAATAGAACTGTTCCTCGTCTTCACGAGAACCTCACCGAACCCTAACCCTAGCTTCCTCGTGCCCTCGCCGTCGACCTCCCCGCGACCTCGCCGTCACCGTCCTCGCCTCCTCGGCCTCGACAGCACCCTTCCTCCTCTCCTCCCTCCTTCCAGAGCCAGCAGCTGCCCCGACGCCACCGCAACCTGTGCGCAGTGCTCGCCGTCGCCGCCGCCTCCCATCGCCGACGACGTCAGAGCTTTCATCCCTTCACCCTTGTCCCGACCATCTTCCTCCTCCTTCCCTCGCCGGCGTTGCCACTGCAACAGAGCCCAACCCTATCACCTAACCCCGTCACCGGGAAACTCGCCGTCGACCCTCGCCGTCGTTGCCAGAGCCACCGCCGACCACCTCCTTCTCCCTTGAACACCAGATCGGGCCAGCACCCCCTCTACTCACCGCACCACCCCTTTCCAGCGAACCCAGAAGTTTTCAGCCTTCGTTGCTCGCCGTCGCTGCCTCGCCGGCGTCCCATCGCCGTCGAACCCGTCGTGGTTGCCCCCTGGTTCTTCCCTGTAAGCATCTCTTTACCTTTCCATTCGTGTTAACCCCCTCGCTGGTCTTTAGTGTCCGTGTGTCGTATTTTGCTAATTTGTCGCCGTTTTGACTTTTCGCCGGTTTCTGGCCGTGCCGACGACTGGACCCGACTCTCCAGCGAAGTATTCAGGTCCGTGTGGTCCCGCTGTTCGCTGTTTGGACTCGATCCATGGCCCGTGCATCCGTCGCGTGTTTTCCGCCAAAGTTGCGTTCGTGTTTTCCGGTTTGGGAAACCGTCGAGGCAAGTATCCGAATACTTGCTCTAACATGCTAATATACAAGATCGAGTCTTGCTATGCATTTGAATATCATATTATTGAATATAACAACACAGTGATGGTGATATCGATAGTATAGTATAGCTTAGAATTGATGGTTGCAATTATCTTTAACATTGAATCAGTAAAGTAGCTTCGTGTAATTAATTGGTCTGCTATTAATCCATGCTTTAACTAACTAAACCAATTAGAACGTCCTTGCTTAATTTGTTAGATCATCCATGTGACTATTATCTATGCTTTAGTTTTAATTTCATATAGCTTCATTGCCTTACGTTATTGATATTGCTTTACCCTGTGATTATTGCACCCCAAGGGTGCTTGAACCTGTTAATAAAGATAATACAAAGCACCATTGTGATTAAGTGACTATTATTGTTGTTTACTTTAAATTCTTGCTGCTGTTCATTATTCGATTGTATACCTGTTGTGAGCACATACTCGATTGCACTACATATTGACCTGACTTTGCCACACATGACCTGTATATACATACCGACTCAACCTGTTGTGCCACGACCTGACTTGTTACCTGATCTCATGCCTAATGCCAACAACCCTGATTTGGGGTCCTCATGGACCATTCCTGTTGTCTATCCAGACAAACCTGACCTGTTACCTGATCCTGTGTTGGCATGAGTTCTTGATTATTGAAGACCTGACCTGACATACATAACTTGGGGGTATGGGGAAATCAAAGGTGAAACCGACTTGTAACTCAACAGTTCGATACCTGTTCTGATCAGTCTTACGGGCTTCCCCAGTCCGGGAGTGATGATGCTGACATCACCCGTCCATCCTGCTACCTATTTACTGCCTAGCGGCACGTCTCGGATTCAGCCCCGAGGGTCTTGACCGTGGTCCCGGGCATGCACGGGATACTATTGAGTTACATCGACGAGTCACCAATTGATTTCAAAGACTTTAGAGTAGAAACCTAATAGGACAGTTTAGTTACCACTGCACATTACCCTGCACAGTTATTTCATAGTATTGCTTTATTCATGTTCATCCCTGCATTGCTTATTACCATGTTCATATTATATTATTGGTTGACATGACGCGCTGACGTCTGGGTTTTGCATGGCCCAGATTCCGTACCACTGTCGACGACCGAGCAGGAGTACTTCAGCCAGCAGGCTGATCTGTGAGTTCCTTAGTGATTAGTTCATGTATTTCATTTCATTTCCAGATGTGAGCCCGCATTATGGGACGTACTATTTATTTATTGTATTGGATCATTTGCTTCCGCACTTATTGTTTATTGACTCTTGTTATTATGGATTTGGACATGTGTTAGATTAGTTTATGATCTAATTTCTTGATATCTCTACAGCCGTAATGTGACTGTGGATGGATACTTCCTACCCACAGGTAGCATGGTTGGCTATGTCACGTGCCCAATCTTGCGTACTCTGGGAAGCGGGGCGTGACATGGTTCTTTTGGTATCAGAGCCATAGGTTAGTTGGGTTGATTCTTTTGTAGTTGGGTATTGTACCCGATACACGAATCAGAATACCCGTGATTAGGAAACATGTCCTGCCACCTTGACCGTTTTACCATCCTTGAATCATTCTTCCGGATCATGTCGACATGCAAACTTACTTTGCATTTGTCAACTCGAAAACCTAATTTCTTGTTATCTCTAGGACTTAGGCGACTTGGGTGGAGTTAAGTAATTGCGGCTATGATACCGCGGCATAGCTACAATGCGGTACTCTATTTAAGTATCTTGGAGTTCTAGCCTTGATTTATATATTGAATCTATCATCATGCTAATGTTGTTTGTTTTGATTTCAGGACCATGGCAGATAAGAATTTCAAGACGTATCAGAGGCGCGTGGATGAAGCCGCCATGTTAGGAGTGATACGTGGGATGTTGGAGAATCAGAAAAGGCAAACTGAGCTGATCCAACAGCAAGCAGATTCATTTCAGGAGGGTATGCAGGCCATTCGGCAGTCTGTAAACACCGCTGTAGCAAAGCCAGTTGACCGAGTAGGGACCGTGGCAGATTTCAGACGGTTGGGTCCTACTACTTTCACTGGTCTGGAGGAGCCGTTGCCAGCCGAGCAGTGGCTAGTGGACACGGATAATTTGCTGATTGCGGCACAGATCCCTGAAGACAAGAGAGTTGATGTAGTGCGCATTCAGCTGGTGGATTACGCCCGAGAGTGGTGGCTTGTGGAGGAGACCCGCTCCCAGACGAGAGTGTCGTCTGGATCTCCACGTCCAGTCTGCGCATGAACCTCCGTGCCCTGTCTGCATCGTTGGCAACTAAAGGTCCAGCGAAACTACTGAGTCTCGTCAATTCTGCTACATGCACAGCTATGGGTGCTCCCTTCTGCTGTAGTCCGATGAACTTCTCTTCCATTTCCTCCCGTGCAGTCCGCGGGAAGAACTTCTCCAGGAAACTCTTAGAAAAAATCCGCCCACTTGATCGGCTTGGGCAAGCGGATCTCCTCAACAAGCCACCATTCTCGGGCGTAGTCCACTAGCTGAATGCGTACCACAACAACTTTTTTTGTCATCTCGAATCTGTGCCACAAAAGCAAGTTCTCTGTGTCAACTAGCCACTGCTCCACTGGCAACGGCTCCTTTAAACCAGTAAATGTAGACGGACCCAACCGCCTGAATCTGCTACGGTCCCTACTCGGTCAACTGGTCTAGCTCCAACATTGTTCACAGACTGCTGAACGATCTGCAAACCTTCCCGAAACGAGTTCGCTTGCTGCTGGATCGGCTCGGTCTGTTTCTTTGATTCTCCAGCATTCCTCTTATCACTCCAAGCATGGCGGCTTCGTCCACACGCCTCTGGTATGTCTTCAATTTCTTACCGGCCATAATCCTAAACTCAAAATACCCAACATTAGCATGATGATAGATTTTGAATATAGATCAAGGCTAGAACTCCAAGATACTTAAATAGAGTACCGCATTGTAACTATGCCGCGGTATCATAGCCACAATTACATAACTCCATCCAAGTTGCCTAAGTCCTAGAGATAACAAGGAATCAGGTTTTCGAATCGATATGCAAAGGAAGTTTGCACATCGTAAAAGATATAATCAGGAAGAATGTGATTCAAGAATGGTAAAACGGTCAAGGTGGCAGGACATGTTTCCTAAACACGGGTATTCTGATTCGTGTATTGGGTACAATACCCAACTACAAAAGAATCAACCCAACTAACCTATGGCTCTGATACCAAAAGAACCATGTCACGCCCCGCTTCCCAAAGTACGCTAAATTGGGCACGTGACATAGCCAACCATGCTACCTGTGGATAGGAAAAATCCTTCCGCAGTCACATTACGGCTGTGGAGATATCAAGAACAGGAAAGTAAACTAACTACCTAGTACATGTCCATAAGCCAGAGTAAAAGAGTCAAGAGATAACAATATGCGGAAGCTAAAAGATACAATAAATGAAACACCTGGAGTGAAACTACGTACCGACAGGAACCTCACCGCTCGTCTAACAGCGGCAAAACTCCTAATCAGTCTGCAGCAAGGTAGAAGAATCTGGGCCATGCAAAACCCAGACGTCAGCGCGTCAAGTCATCAAGGAATATAATATGAACAATGTAATAGGCAATGCAAAAAAATAAACATGAATAAAGCAATAATGTGAAACAAGCAGTGCAGGGTAGTGTGCAGTGGGTAACTAAACTGTTCTATCAGGTTTTCTAGTCTAAAGTCTTTGAAATCAATTGATGAATCGTCGATGTAACTCAATAGTATCCCGTACATACCCGGGATCACGGCCACAGTATTCTCGGCTGCAGCCGAGACATGACGCTAGGCACAAAACAGGAATGTGTACACTCGATAGTATCCCGTACATACCCGGGACCACGGCCACAATATTCTCGGCCGAAACCGAGACATGCCACTAGGCATAAAACAGGAATGTGTACACCCAGAACAGGTAGTGAACTGTCGAGTTACAAGTCAGATTTCACCTTTGATTTCCCCATACCCCCAAGTTATGTGTGTAGGTCAAGTCAGGTATTCCGAAATCAAGAAACTAATGCCAATACAGGATCAGGTAAACAGGTTTGTCTGGATAGACAACAGGAACGGTCCATGAGGACTACATGTCAGATTTGTTGGCATTAGACACAGGATCAGGTAACGGGTCAGGTCATGGTACATCAGGTCAAGTCAACAGTAAACGGTACCATGTCAGGTGTATCAATATATACCATGTGTAACAAAGTCAAGTCGAGGTGTAACAATATCGTGGATGTGCTCACAAACAGATATATAATCGAACAGGGTATTTAACAACATGGAAATAAGCAATGAGTTAAACAACAATAAGAAGTTTCATTCAACCAAAAGAGTGCAGTAATACGGTGCAGCCGTTTTATTATATTAACAGGTTTTGAGCACCCTTAGCGGTGCAATAGTTTAAATGATGATGCAATACAGTTATATCAAGCCTTTGAATACGAATGTCCGAATATACTAGAACTACATGGGTAAGGGCTATCATCTATTAAACAGTAAAATGTGATTAACAGGTAAACTTAGTTATTAGTTTAAATTGGCAAACTGTAAATTTTATGTTAACTGTAAAATGATATATGTCATATTGCAACCAAATGAGAAACGACTATACCAAGTTAAGTTTTGCAGGTTTAATGAGTCAAAACATATATAAATGTATAGTATAGCATGTAGCAAGTGATACTTGCCTCGACGGGTCGCGAACCGGGAAAAACGGAACGTAACGTCGGCGGGGAAACACGCGACGGACGCACGGTTCACGGATTGAACCCAAACAACGAACCAAGGGACCTCACGGGTCAGAGCACTCCGCTGGATCGTCGGGACGCGTCACTGGCACGGCCGGACTCCGGTGAACAGTGACAATAACAACCAGAAAATTAGTGCACGGCCAAGGGATGAACCGGAGGGAAAATATAAGGAGGAAGGGGAGAGAAGGCTTACTGGTGTTGCAGAGGGTGTGACAGCGATGAGGTCGACGGCGGTGGGGCGCCGGAGAGGAGGTTGCAGCGGTGAGGGTTAGGGCTCGGGTATGGAAGTTCGGTGAAAGGGAAAGAAAGCGGAGAGGGAGAGGAGGTGGTCGGGGCTGGAGTGCGCAGGTGATGAGGAGGTGCTGAAGGTGGCGCGGGTGGCGACGACGAAGGCCGCCGGCGATCGGGCGACTGCAGCGAACTCTGCAGGAGTTGCGGCTGCACAGGGCGCACGGGGAGAAGGAAGAAGATGTTGAGGTTGGGAAAAGGAGGCAGAGGCGAGGGCGACGGTGGCGTTGGCGCCGGCGTCGGGGCTGCGGCGGTGACGGTGAAGGCGGCTAGGGTTCTGGTTCGCGATGGGTTTCTCGCGTGGGGGTTCTGTGACTTTCGTTTAAAAAAATGAAGGGGGAAAATATATGAGGAAGAGAGAGAAAGAGAGTTAGAGAGAGAGAGCCAGAGAAAGATAGAGAGAGAGAAGCAGAGGAGGAAAAATGAAGAGGGGCCCACGGGAAGTTAAGAAATCTCATGGTTGATTGGGCAGGGAAAGATTTGTGAGTTTAAATGAATATTTAAAAGATTTTAGGAAACTTAGATTTAACAGTAAAGGATATATGAAACATATTATGTGGTTTAATTATTATATTAATTTGGGATTTTGGCGCTAAATGAAACATTTCCAAATTGCCCCCGGGTTGGGTCCAAAATTTTGAAATTTAAATAATAGGATATTAAGCAGGTTCCAAATTTTAAAATGAAATGTTTTATGATGAAAAAGCATACCCCCAAGTCGGACACATGTACACGCGCGTAGCCGTCCAAACTCGCCCGTTTCACCGAACGGGACGAGAACTCGATGCATGGACGCTACCACGCGGTTAGGGGTGTCGAGTAGGCCAAGATGGATTTTTTTTATTTTAGGTGCTAAAATTTGTTATATGCAGAAATGACTTTGCCAGATAAAATTTCACGGTAAGCGTCAAACAGGCAAGCTAAATGAAATGAGTAATATCTAAAGCTCAGCCAGTAACAGAAAATAGTAGTATTGGGCTCGGGTGTTACATATGGAGCTGAGCATCCTCGGCCTCCTCACTCGACTTCGAGCTATCCACCGAGCTGAGACTTCTCGACCTCCCTGTCCAACCAGGAGCACGGAGCCCAAGCGCCCTCGTAACGGCTCCGTGTATCTCGTCAGAACGAAATTTTCAGCCATCCATGTCCCGCATCCCACGTTGGCACGTTTCTCCGTTAACAAGCGTATCTCGCTATTAATATGCGTGTCCCGCCATCAACGCGAACGTGCCGTAAGGACGTAACGGATGGTGGGAATCTCGCACCGGATCGCCCCCACACGACCGCTATATAAACCCCCTCTTCCACACGATTCGGATAAGTCAAAATCAATTCCAATACGCTGCTACCCTGCCTTTATATCTCGGTACTTGCTTGATCGGCGGAGGGTCCTATGGTGGTCACCCACCTCGGGACTTCCCTTGCAGATAGCTCGTCGTCAACAACAACCCATTGAGATCCACACGTCCAATTTCCATTCTCAATCTTTCAAGAACGTTTGCAGCAAGATCGACAGAGAACATCTGAGGGAGATTTCCACCTCCATCAGCACTCGTGGAGTTCCATTATTGAAGATGGAACGGGGAGAGATTCTAGATGGTGGTGTTGCCACCGACGAAATGGTCATTAAGGCGATCGAAGGTGTGCTGAACCCATCGTTGTTAGGGCGAGGGGTTAAGCGAGGAATAGAGTTATTCGGGTCGTCGATAGTGGCATAGGCGTTGGGGGTCACCTTTGCATAACGGTCATTGAGGCGACGGCCATAAGTTGGAAGATCTCATCGGTATTAGGATTATAAGGGTTAGGGTTTGAGGGAGGCATAGAGTTCTTGAGATTGTCATTGGTAGCATCAGAGTTGGGGTCGCCGCCAGTGAAATGACAATCGAGGAGATCGAAGTTGGACTGAAGTCGTCGTCGTTTAGGATTAGAGTTTGAGCAAGGAGTAGAAATTAATTTGTTTATGACGGCGTCAGCGTTGAAAGTCTCCGAGCAGGGTGGAGCCGAAAAAATTTCGTTACTGGGCGAGCCGCATAAGAACATTAACTTTAACATAAAAACATACTGATCATACGGTGAAAAATATTAACAAACTTTTTGAAATGGTTTTTTTAACGTTTTTGTTTTTTCTGACGTTAACATCCAAGACCTTAATCCTGTAAAAAAACAAATAAATTAATTTAGATCAATAATATTAACAATCCTCAGGCTATGGACACCCCACATCAAACTTTCTTTCTCTCTCTCCTCAACTGCAACAAACAATAATTTTTTTTAGACAATAAACAATGAAATTTTTTATATACCCTTCCAATGTTTATCTATTACATTTGCAAAATACTCTTCATAAATAATTTGAAAAACTCTATTATATAACCATGATCCCTTACATTTAAACTCTTTATGCCCATCAATATCGACTTTTATAACTCAAAAAGTTTTTGACATGACAAAACAAAGATCCCAATTTTTTTTAAAGGTTTTATAATTATTTTTAATCTAAATCAGATATCTTATATTCTTAAAAAAATCTTTGAGTATTCGGGTCTTCGAAACTAATTAATTAAAACCTCAACCCATCATACACAGTATATACAAGAAAACAAAGTATAAAGCGGTGTATATATACATAGCACGTGCAAATTACTAGTTACTAGTGCATAGACAAAAAATTCCTAGCTTTTCATAGATAAATACAAAAAAAAAGGAAAAAATGTATGAGAGAACTCTAGAATTATGTGTAGAAATTCCGGTATCAACGCTCCGATCATGCAAAATAGAAATACTTTTTCTTGGGTAAAGAAACAGATGACTCGGTTTATTTCTGTATCGATCATGATATATGTAATAATTTGAACATTTATTTCAAATGCGTATCCCATTTTTGCGCAGAAAGGTTATGAAAATCCATGAGAAGCAACCAGGCGAATTGTATGTGTCGATTGCCATTTAGCTAATAAGCCTGTGGACATTGAAGTTTCACAAGCTGTTCTTTCTGATACTGTATCTGAAGCAGTTATTTGAATTACTTATGATATGCAATTGACACAAGTTCTTGCTAATGGTAAAATGGGGCTTCGAATGCAGGGGTTGTTCTTATTTTACCCAAGGGATCGAATCATCCCCCGATCTTATTTCTCCCGAGTGAAAGAAAAGATAGGGGATCTGTCTTTTCAGAGTTATCGTCTCAATAAAAGAAATATTCTTGTGACGGGTCATGTTCCAGGTCAGAAATATAAAGAAATCGTCTTTCCCATTTTTTCATCCGACCCCGCTACGAAGAAAGACGTTCACTTCTTAAAATATCTCATATATATAGGTGGGAACACGAAAGGAGTAAGATTTATCCTGATGGCTATACTTTCGTATGTAATAACCTTTGTACCCTTTACCAAATTCAAATTCAAAAGCCTTCCTAAATTAATGAACCTCACACTCTTTAATACAAACTATTTTTCTTATTTTTTCAAAAAGAACTCTAACAATCAACAAAATTTATGTAAAAGTAGCTTAAACAAATTCGTACACACCCCACAATTATTTGTACATAACTTACATATGATTTATAAAATTTTTACACGGTATAATAAATATATTATATTTCACTTAATATTTGTATTTATGTAATTACATCCATAACAAAACATTTTTGAATATATTGATTTCCATTGTTCTTTTTCCGTTTATTATATGTAATTCAATAACCATGCAAAAATGATAAGTAAAATCATAAAATTGAAATAGCATGTTGAAGCAAAAGCAATTATTTATTATTGAAATTAGTTTCATATATTTCTAGAGGATTACAAAACACAGCATACATATGTATTTTGTATATATTTTTATACATATATTTTTAATATACACATGTGCATCGCACATGCAAAATAATGCTAATTGTATTAACAACTCAGGTGTGGAACGTGGGTGGTTATTTATTTATTTTTTCTAATATGAGTTGGATTTATGATTTTATTATTATTATTATTTCTTAAGAAAGTTGAGAATTTGACACAACCCTTTGAGCTTGGATTATGACTTATCAGTTTATTTTGCACATGCAATGTACATGTATATAGAGTGTATATGATTTAAAGATTTAGATTTTAGAATAAAGTCTTATGCATACTTCTCTTAATTAAAAATTGATGCATGGCTTTGATTTTTGAAATAAGAGCCATTTTAAAAATATTAATTCAAAATTGATGGCTTTGATTTTTGAAATAAAGAGCCATCTTAAAAAACATCAATTCGTGATGATGATATGTATATTTTTAATTAAGAGAATAGATTGGTTGAATTTTCTTATGTTTTGATATATTTTACTATAAAGTATATATCCCATCATTGAGGATCTGAGGTTGAGCTAGTAACCTCTAAACCAGCAATATAATGCCTCTACCAACAGGCCATAACTTTGCGTCGATTAAAATTATCTGTTTTTGTATTTGAAGTAATCGTTTAAAATGTATTTAAAGGGGAAGAAGTTAGAAGTGTATATATATAAGTTGGTCGGAGCCTAGGGGACCCTGTCAGGCCCCGGCCCCGGCCCCGGCCCACTCCCTTGTCTCCGCCCCTAGACGGGGTTGAAGGTGGAATGGTGGCTTCGTCGGCGATCACTCCACCAAAGCTTTCGTAGTCACCGATACCTTGGGACTCATCCAAAGACATTGCCAAAGAATCGACGACCCATTTTTTTTTGGCGGGGGAGCGAGAGTGTGTTGATTCTGTCGGAGAAGAGAAATTGGAGGGTTTTATCTCTGGTAAGCAGGCTTGAGTCAAGGAGAGAGAGGGTATATAGTCATGGCTATTTTATCAAAAAACATCTTTTGGTTTTACTTTTTTATGAAAACAGTCCTATTGTTTTTCTAAGCAGTAAATGAACAAATTTAAGAAAATATAATTGCAAGAGACACGGAAACTGGTACATGTCGACAAAAGTGAAACCGTTTGCTTCACCTATCAATCTGCATAGTATTTTTTGGCGAAAATCCCTCTTTCTTTCATAGTTCATGATAAGAGATGCAAACATTTTTTGATTATACTTGGCGGTGAGGTTGTTTTCCACTGAGAATGCGTACTTTAAAAAGTTTTTCGATAACAGGTGTGGTTTATAGTTAGAAGATCAGACTATAAGAAGGGTTTGTGTTAACTAGGTTTTTGTTAAATAGGTTTCTCATCATTGTCTTTCTTGCCAACATCAGACTATGCACCGCCGACGCCATCAAGTGGACCGTCCAGAACTGCCTCCACCCCGGCGAAGCCGTCATCCTCCTCCACATCGGCCCCATCTCTGTCCTCTACGGCGCTGACTGGGGCTTCATCGACACCAACGAAGACGACGATCGCTAGAAGAACCTGGACGACGACTCCATCGACGTCCTCACCACTAACAAGGCCCATGAAGTTGGTGGGAATGGAGCGGGGCAGCTGCTGCCGTGAGGTCCAAGGGGATGGGAAGGAACTCCGGGAAGTCGAGGAGGTGGTGGAGGCCGGAGGAGAGAGGCAACGACGGTGGCTGCAATGAGGTTGAGAAAAAGGGAGGAAGGCCATTAGGGTTAGGGATGAGTTAAAATTAGTTATTTGTGTTTAGGATTTATTTAACTAATATTTAGCGATTAACTTTTTTTTAAAAAAAATTAGAATAGAAGAAAATTAAACTGATTGACGAAAACCATCAAAACGTAGCTTTTTTTTGTGGAATTTAAAACCTTTTGGGGCTATTTTGTAATTAGCTAAAGATGGGGCTTTTATGTAATTAGCCGACTTTGGAGGGACTTCTTCATAAAAAAATCTTTCCATTAGGATCAAAACTACAAATTACAAAGATATGGTGATATCTATCTACTATATTAAGGTCAAAGAATGGGGTGCAGAGAGCGCCGTGCAAAAGAAACCCTTCTAATTTTTCGTAATGTCAGCAATGCCGATCGATGTGTTTATATTATAAATGAAATAAAAAAAATAAAATATAAAGCCTTTGGGGTTATTGTTACTGTGCACCCATTAGGAACTTCCCATAACCTAAAAATTTTAAGCTCTCCTCATCTTTGTAACTCCGTCATTTTCGCGTTTTCATCTCTCCAACCAATTCTTTAAACATCTTTTCAAATATTTGTGATGAGAAAATATACAAATGTGCATAGCACGTGCAACATACTAGCGTTATTAAAATGAAAAAATTATAACATAATAAAATTTATCTTCAACATTAAAATCAACCATTTCATATTTATTTCCAAGAGTATTAAAGTCTTGTACTAAAGTTTATTTAAGTTGCTTAGTAAACATATATCCTATTATAACTAGAATATTATAACCAGAACGAATAACACAAAAAGTCTCTTATTTTTCTTATAAAATAATTCAAAACAATGAGAAAAATCCGTGAATTCTAACCTCAAATCGTGCCAATATATACCTTCGAACTCATGAGTTTACTATTTTACCCTTTCACCATTCAAATGCTGTAATAAATGGTCAAAGTAGCCCAAATGGTTTTTGTTTAAAGCCCAATAATTAAAACATTTATGAAAAACAGTTTGCATGCACACGTGAATGCAGACTGTTATTATACACAACACTTAGCATGCACACCTGCATGACACTTTAAAAAATTCCAGCGATAACTTAAAATATGGGAAACAGGGGCTACACAGCACACCTAAGCAACCCTCTGCACATGAGAGACGAGAGACTGACGAGGGAAGAGCGGGGCCCATACATACCCGCTTCTCCCAATTGCATGTTGCGCGACGCCCCTTCCCTCATTGAATATTCTTGGAACTTTTTTCATTGATTCTTTTAACTCTTTTATTTTTCTCCAAAAGAAAGAGCTGGGCTCTTAACGCTCCTTGGGTCCAATTTCATCGTGTTTGGATGCGGCAAGCCTGCGGCTCTACGGTGGAAATGAACTAGCTCCACTGCGGTTCAGCAGTACAGTCAGCACCAAATGGGTTGATCCACCTTTTTCCCTTGGCTTGTAGGGCCTCATTCTGAAACCTGACACATTTTATCACCACTTTTTAATTTCACACCAGAGAGAATTGGATTTGCGACAAACATCCCGGGATGTGTGGATTACTATCCAAAGTGGGATTTTGACCTGTTATCTATACTTATAAGCAAACAGGGGTTATGTGGCACTTATTTATTTACAATATGGGTAGGAATGTATGACATATAACATGCCACACACACTCCCAAACCAAAGTTTTGCTCGCCCTCGAGCAAAATCAAACCATTCCAAACAAAGAAAATCCTAGCTCACTTTCATAAATGATTGCACTTACAAACCCAAAGACAAAGTCCATAATCGCATTAACGGGACCAATTGCTGTTTTTGTTTCTGTATTTCTGATTTATCCACTGGGTCAATCTGGTTGGTTCTTTGCGCCCAGTTGACCAGGCTCAGCTCTCAAAACTAGAATTTTCATTTTCATTATTCCAAAAGAAGAAAAATTGACTAATTACTTTTATCTCTTACAAAGTAGAGACACATCATGTGGACTTATCACTTGGGTCTAATTTCTACACATAAAAGTAAATAGAAATACAACTCTACACACTCGAATCATGCAGAGGAAAAAACAATTATAAACCCCTTGCGACATCGACATTGCAAAACAAACAAACAAGACTCCATCATCATCATCATCAACAACAAAGTGCTATCATAAAATATTACTCACGATTAGCAGCAGCAGCAGCTGATGAAGAAGGATCTTCAGCCTTGTTGGACCTATTGAATGATTTCTTGGTTTCAAGAACAGGCATGTATGCTGCCGTTGACTTCTCAAGATCAGCAACAGCTGGCTTATTCTCAGGATCACGGGGGCTCACCAGCTTCTTCTCAACGTCTTCAAACTTCGCGGTGGCCCACGGTGCGGTGCCCACATTTCCAGCAGCATTTGGTGCGTCTATTGTTAAAGATGAGATGGCGTCGCCCGAAGCATACCATGAATGCCCACACGCCTGGCACTCCAGCTGATGCATTGTTTTGATTTACAGAATAATGTTGTTAGCAAGAGATTTAAGGAGAAAACTGATAATAAATTCGCATGGAGAAATAATATCTGGATGGTCAAAATACAAAACCATTTTCAAGCTTTTAGTTGCAGTGAGCATGCGACAAGAAAACTTGTGAAGCTTTTCTACATTTAACTCCTACTTTTTGCTTGGCTTAAACAAATTAGCTTTCCCAAAACAAAACTATTTCCTGCCATTTTCCAGGATGAACTTGAGTCTGACTCAGTAACAAAGTTATGATCCATCTGACAACCACCACACAACATTAATATAGCATACATCGCATAATGTCTGCCATCTTGGTATAGATTCGGCCAGACATTTTTGGGGGCTGGAATCGATTATCTTGGATGTATCGGCCTATAGGAATGTTTTTACCTTGCATCTAACTTTAAATTTTAGACAATACTAAAAACTTATATTAACAGTAAAAATAGGTAGATATAATTCATGCTATTTTTTATACATACGATGTCCTAATAATTGGCATACTATTTGAAATCGGAAAATAGTGCAGATCGAATTAAGTCGGCAGTGCCTCCTAATAAACAGTACAACAACAGCAACAACGACAACAAGAAGCCTTCATCCCAAAATTGTGTACCCCGAAGTCATGTACCAAAAATACTTAAATAAAATAATAGTATTTTCTAATCTAAACTTTCTAAAAGCTCTTTGAAATACTTTTTTTGGCATATCTAGTTCAATGCTTGATCAAGCACAAAGTGTAAACAAGAAAGTTCTATACTTCTTTTACGGTTACAAAGCGACTATATTTAAAAAAGTTTAATATTATGTTTTTTCTCGTATGCATGGCCGAGACGCTCGATATCTAAAACTTGTCACCAAGATGACCCAAAACCCAACCCTATTTCCACCTTTAATTTTAACTAATAGATCCGGATCTGGATTAGCCGAGATATATAAAATTGAGTATCCACATTGAACTTATATAACCAGTGAAATTAGCACCCTTATAAATGTTAAATATAATTTTATCAAAGACTATAATTGATGACAACTCTAAGTCTTGAAATGTTCTCAAACCCTGTCATTTTTAAGTAGTGCGTCATTTTTAAGTAGTGCAGTTTTCTCTGTGAAATCTATAATTTGAATGCAGGAATAAAAGGATGGATATTGGTCTCTAAATATTTGAGTAATTGCAGGTTCCGGTTTACTCTAAGGATAAGAAAACTAGCGAAAGGGGAAAAGCTCATGACTAGCAAGACATAGGTATAATAATATTCACATACTTCAGGTCACGAAGCAGATCGATGTGAAGATGGTTAAAGATGGCTATCCAAATGAAAGGAAGATTAATGGATAACCAAATGAAAGGAATATTGATAAAAAGCTAAAGCAAAAGATGACGACAAAAAGGCCATTGGACATTGCTTCATGACCGACAGGGTGATTCCATAACAATGTGGGCATTCAATCAAACACAACGAATACAACTAGGCGACAACAAACCCTAGTTACGATTCATCACGATCCTAGTCATCATCTCCATCATCATAGTCATCATCAGATTTCAACCTGACATTCACTTTCTCCTGTTAAAAGTGACTCTAGCTGCACAAACAGCCTTTAAAATCTGAAATTTCAGATCTGGAAGCAACAACTACTTTACCTTTCGTCCGGCTAAGATTGTCCAGAAGCAATCTCCAACATTCCATCCAGGAGCCAACAATTTTCCAGCCTCCAGGCCATAACATAAAATAAGCCCACGATTCAGACACTCCATATCTTGACAACTTACCAGCAGGAATTGAAGCCTTATTTATTCAAGTTTCATTGAGAGAATTTTTTTGATTTGGGTTATCAGATTCTAGATTCATTCTACATTCATGTTTTGACATTTCTAAGACATTATCTATTCCAACTACAATCAGATATAAACTCTCAATCCACTGAAATTTAAGTATGGAATTGATTGTGAATATTATGTGAATTTATTTTTTCTTATTGATGATCAACTATTCAAGTTTAAGTCTCATGCCTGTACATTAAAGAAAAGGATTCCATCGGTTAATTCTTTGTATTCATCTAAAATTAGTGTCCGAATTTGCATGCATCGTAATAATCATTTGCACATATTCAGTAAGCCTTCAATTCCAGCATATGTCACCCCTATTTATCAAGGCAACTCCATGTTGTGCCCACTTAATGCATAGGCAAGAAAACTAAAAACGGTAATTTTTTGTTTTTCGAACAATCTAAATGTTGTGGATCAAGATGAATACACCAATCTGCATTTTGAATGGTTAATTGCTGTATATGGATGTGAACAAAGGGTTTGCTTTGTAAATCCTTCCAGAGAGAAAGCACATCAGTGCACAGTGAGTTGTGTAATAATGGAAAAGGAAAAGAAGAAATTCTCCTACTAATCAAATTCATGAATTTCCTCAAGAATCTGCCAATAATGTTAAGGATTGCAGACCTGATATCGACTCCCATGTCCTCCAGTATGGATGATATCTTTAACGGCTACTCTCTTCTCTGTGCATCTGGAGCACCGAGCATCGGTCATCTGCTTTGACAAAGTTAACAAATGTAATTAACAAATTGTTAAAAAGAATCAACTGCTATCCCGATCGATAATATCACCCTATAACATAGAACCTTCCATTTTCTTTAAGTCTCGTCAAAATTCTCTGGCATAGATTTCCAGAATGTATCCTTAATATTATATAAGAATATAGAGAATCAGCAACCATAAGCAATAAAAGGATTGTGGGTGGGTGGGTGGGTGGGGGACCTGCATTCGCTCTGACTCTTCAGGTTCCTTCTTTGTTCGTTCATCTGCAGTAAGCCCATCCTGCAATGCTCAAACCAACAGTTAGACAGCGGTTCAAACAAAGATAAACGGGAATTAGAACCGTGCATACATGTAACACTGTGACGAAGGAAGGAATAGTTGGGCTACTAAATGTGGATGCAGAGAGTAAAGGAAAGCATGCTATGATCCATATGCAACTCTAAACAGGACTACATATATGTAAGCAATACAAATTAACAGATAATATGCAAGTCCTAAACCATATAACTAGCTTACACAAGATCCTCCATAGAGAATCCAGTATTCGGAAATCGAGATTCAAATGACCTAGATCAAGATCTAGAGAGGCATTCAATAATTAATTCACTTAATCAAATATATTCCCAAATTAAATACCCTTTTGATACATCAAATGTAGTTCTACCTTTGCCTTCCAAATAGTGTTGATGATTGGTATATAGATCTGATGAGATGAAGTCAAAGTCATGCTTAACTGTTGGTTTTCAATAATCGATGGGGGCAAACTCAAACTCTCTCTCCTTTACTCGAACCCCAAGGACAAAACACCGTTGAAGATATATTGATGAAGCAAAGAAATAGAGTAATCCGCATCGACTAAGGTACAAGAACTCAGTTTTGGTTATATAGGTCTTGCAACTCAAAAGAACTTGATAATATGTACAAGATACAAGTCAGTCTCCCTATATAGCACCATCTTGATATCATTGTTGTATGTCAGCAAATATCATAATAAACTCATCCCTGGCATGCTAATAATACATCAATATGATTATTATTGAAACGATAGATCATCTGGACTCCTAATCCAGATCACATAAATGGAACCCAGGTGTTTCAGAATCAGAAACTTTTAAGAGATGAAGATCTTGCCATGCAGTTAGTTGACCATGGCGATCACCGACTGCAATTACAGAAGGTTAAAGTTGGCAAGATCCTACTTTATTTGTGACCAAACTAGCCCAACGCATGGTCCACATGCCATATATTTCATACATATCAGGCAATCTATAAATTTCTACATACCAGATGCATTCAATCATTCAATGTCCTCCATGTCTTCTGTCATATAGAACATTGATGGCTCAATACATAGAAAAAAGAAAGCAACATTTTGTATTAATATTAGGTCAATATATCAGGTGAATGATTTTGGTTGAAATATCAGCCTATCTTATATATCATATATAAGGCCATATGGCGGAAAATTCCCATATCAAGCTTTTATTTGTCTTCACTTGCCTACAAAATTTCATCCCCCACCCTAAATTTCTTTGCAAATGACAATCTCCCCTCACCACAACAAGAATACGGTTTTTTAATTGGAAAATTTGCAAATGACCCTTTTTTTTGGCAAAAATTACGAAATAGCTGAAAATTGAGTTGGGGCACCTACAAGTAAGCATGGATGGAAAAAAAATAACATTAATAGATTACAAGCATTTCCATGTCTTTCTTGAATTCCATCATCAAATAACATAAATAAATAGTAAATGATTACCATCTAAAAGCGTAAAAGTTATATTCGTATATAGCATAAAAGGACATACATTAAATTAGATACGGATACATTAGGAATATATGTGTTAGCTTATCCGTATCCGGATATCGTTAGCGGATACAAATTTGAGTACGGATAGTCATTGGATATGAAAATCAATATCCATGTTTGATAAAAAAACGGATATGAATACGGATTCCATTCGGATTATCCGTATCCGTCTACATCCATAGTTGCAATCATAAAAAATATTTCATTCAAAGTATCGATTTTTTTTCTGTAAATTATTTTGAACACATTTCTTTTTAACTTTGTAGTTGGTAGAGTGTTTGTCAAGTTTTGTTGTTTTTTTTAATTATAATCGACCGTTTGAATTTGTTGCCCTTTGAGATTCTTGTATATTTGGTATATTCTTGCATGATAATTTTAAATATTAATGTGCGGTATTTTTTGACAGACCAAACGTTCACTAAGCACAACATCATTACACGATATTAACATTTTGTTTGAAATAATTTATGGTTGGACTGCCATCCGCGCACTATGCACGGGTCCTTGCTAGTAATTATAAAATCAGATTGAGTGAACCAAGAGCTTGAAGATCAATTACTTGATAAAGATAATAGTTCGATTGCTGAGGAAATTTTAGAGGGCGATGGGCGGTCCGATACCAGAAAGTCGATGAGTGAAAGAAAGTCATAATAGTTAGAAAAAGTGGTTGATGAGGAAATTTTGGAGGGTGACGGATGGGTCCAAAACCAGAATGTCCATAAGTGAAAGAAAGTCATAATGATATACGACAATGGTTTATTGATTGGATTAAGGTTGTAACGCCCCAATTCCCCGAATACAGAAATATGGGCCGAAACCGCCAGTGCTTCTAGATAAGGGGGAATCGCCTTACCATAGTCACGTCTAATGCTCTAACTAAACATGCACGATAATATCCAAGATATAATACTAACAACATGCTGCATAAATAACAAATAATACTGATGAATCCATAAGATAAAGATAGAGTCAGTAAAAGTTCCAAATAACAAAGGGTTCCAAATTGTAACATCCTAGTTCGATCATACGTTTCTTTTTCTTTTTCTTTTGGATATATTGGATTTTGTTTTATTTTTATTATTATTATTTGGAGTTTAATACTTTTAATCAATATATACATATAATTATGGTTTTTTAAGTTTGTTAAATATGCATATTATTAGTATTTAAATATTTATTTGTCTAACACTATTTTATAACCATATTTATATTTTAGTATCATAGTTTAAACAAAAGATATTTTATTTGGTATTTCTTTAAACAATACATATACATAAGATTTTACCCCTTTTTAAATTCTATTTATAAGATATTGTCTTACGATATTTATTTGGTTAAAATATTTAATTTTAAAAAGTCATGAGAGCCCGTGTTAAATCTTTTAACCATATAAATATTTTTACTAAACTAACAACTCAATTTTCTCTCTCCAATCAGCATATATGTCTCACCTGATAACTTTATTCTTTTAAAACAAATATTATTCTCTCTCTCCAAACAAATATCTCTTCCAACAGATTTCTTTCTCCTCATATTCTATTCTATCTACATATATTTTTCTACATCACTAACTATATTTCAGCAAATCCCCGCTTTCTTTCTATATATATTCCCTAACAAAATCCCTCCCTCTTCAATCTAATCTAATCTTTCTCAGCAGATTCTCTTTCTCAAATCTACTCTCTTTAATTATTTTTCTACAAACCTATATACATACATATATATAATTGAAGATATTTTGTTATGATAGTTTAACTGAAAATATATTTTAGTTGTTTGATATCATAAAATCCTATATATATATAACTAATTATATTTATTTTCATTAACCCATAACCATATACATATCTACATATATTTTCACTATATACTAATATGTATATATACTTATACTTTTCTATTATTCTAACTATATACAAACTAATATGTATATATACAACTTTTCTAATATCTTATAGAAGTATATAACAAACCATCATATCTCTCTTTTATAAAATTAAATCCAAATCTCATCTCATCAGAATATTTCTCTTTCTAATTATAATAATCTCTCCAATCTTTAACATCTCTCTTCCATATAAATAACAACCTAATTATTATCATCTCTCCCCTTCTCATATAAATCAACCTTCTCTTTTTCCCATCACAATATTGTCTTCTTCTTCAAAATTAGCCGAGCAATCAAACTTTGGAGTTGTTCTTCGTGTCGTCGTGTTTATCTATCTCCGAGGCAAGTACTCTTGCTCTTTTATTTTTTTAGTCGATGCAACATCAACAATTCTCTAAATAAATTATTAACTTACAATATTTAAATAAAATTGTAATATTCTGCCGCTTTATTAATATATCTTATAATACTTATACATATGATGAAAACCCAAGATCTAGAATACCTATTAATCCTTTCATCAAGTGAACAACTGTAAAAGTGCAAGCGTAATAAAATAACTTTTAACATGTAAATGTGGTTTAATATATAAAAAGCTTTATAAGTAATTATATATTTCTGTTGCAACAATATTGGTATACACTAGCATGCAAAATGTCAACACGTATATCCTAATCTAAAACACAAAATTATACCATTATTACTGTTAATCAATAAACGCTTTGGGCTTAATATTTTATATATATAAATTAAACTATCTACACTATCACTCCTTATAATATCGCTGCACTCTATGTGTCCTAGTCATATAAATTATTTTGATACTATAATTTGTATTAATATTTTCTATTATCACATGATTATAAAACTTATTATTAGCACTTACATAATGAATAGTCAATCTGTCATTTATTTTGTCTTACTTATTATTATCTCGTAATTATACTATTACCACTATCCGCTTTATGCGTTTGTAATTTGTCATTCCTATTTAACTATATTAACCCTTTAAAACCATATTTCAGTTTATTATTCTTTTCAATAAATAAATCCGGATGTTAAATATAGATGCTTAGATATCTATATTGAGTCTTGTTTACATTTTTGACCTTATCATATCCTATCGTCTATATTTGATATTTTACTTGAGACTATCATTGTCAGCATGTTTGAAAAGCCTTAACATGCTATTCTTGTTTATGGACACTGTCATTTTATAACCACTATACTTGACATACCATGACTACTCATTGTTCGAGACTACTCATATTAAAACGAGTTCTCTAATTTGAATGCTGAATTACATGACATGACACAATCTATACTATTTACAGGTTTCTTTTTATACAATTAACATGATATTATAAGTTCCAGTCTTTTCAGCATTCTTAATTATTGATCCAGACATTACCATAGTAGCTATAAATACGCGAGTGTTGGGGTAGTTTGAGTGTGCGTTCGTACAGCAGGGTCTCACGAGTCCCATGTCGGCAGCTCGTATCGGGCTATATCGGTCTCATGTTTACAGCTCGTGCCGGGCTATATCGGTCTCATGTTTACAGCTCGTACCGGGCTATATCGGTCGCTTGTTCATTCCACAGTTGTGCCCGTGTTTCCTAGCCCCTGGGGCACCACTCTTAGGTTAGGAATACTCCTGCAGAGATTGACGCACACACTCGAGCTTACAATAGGGCGGTTTACCTTTTAGTGACCAGTTAGGTTATGACTCAAGCTCTTTATATGTTGGTTTCATAGTATTAATGCATCTATTTATATATATCTGTTTTACTTGCGCACACGGGCTTCACTACATCCATATATTCATGATATCATACTATACACACACCTTATACGTTGAGTACTTACTGGGATGTTCTGACATCCCTGAAATTTACCATCTCAGGTTTAGAGACAGATTTTCAGGCCGAGCAGGACCGCAGCGACTATCAGGACTTTGCTGAAGATCAGTAACCCGTAAGTTTATTTTCCTTTTCAGTTAGTTTTTAGTATGTGCGCCCTTATAGGACATTAGAACTTATATATCTCTTTTGGATCTTATTTTATTTCGAACCTATTGTATCAGATCTTTAATTGTATCAATTATCTAGTGGACCCATTTTTAGTATTCCTTGTGCTTTCATTGCAGCATGATTATCAGTATTCTTCCTTTTGGTATTGGATTTTATTTTTGACAGGTTAATCTAGACAGCCTTTGTGACTATGGAAGGATCTTTCCTTACCGTAGGTAACACGGCTGGCTTTCGTCGCTCTCCGTATTCCGTATTTCGGGAAGCGGGACGTGACACAAATAAACGAAATACAAGATCTAAAAAGAAAGATAAAGTATTTCTAGCATCCCGCGAAGGCGCACATTCTAATAGCAACTGAAATAAAATTGAAATAAACCTACAAATACTACTAATCTTTGGCAAACTCCTAACAGTCACTCTAATTCTATCATGTCTGTGAATCGGTCTCTAAACCTGAGATAGCAAGTCTCGGGATGTCGGAACATCTCAACAAGTACTCAATCATAATATGTGTATGTGTGTGATAGCATGAATATGTGAGTGTAGTGAAGCCTCTGTACATAAGTAGATATAGATATGGCAGTAATATGAAGTAAGCATGTAAACAGATCAAGTCGGTCAAGTCATATCCTAGTTGGTCAGTAAAAGGGTAATCTATCCTATCATGAGTTCGAGTGGGTACGTCAATCTCTGCAGAAGTATTCCTAACCCAGGGGTTAGGAAACATAGGCACAATTGTGGAATGAACAAGCAACCGTATGGGACTCCTGAGATTTTGTTAAACAATTGCACACTCAAACTGACCCAACACCCCGTGTATTTATACCTAACATGACAATGAACTCAACAACTAAATAAAATGCTGACTGAACTGGAACTTATAATATCATGTTAACGGTATGGAATAGAACCTTGCAAGCAGGAATAAATGAGGTTATGGCATATAACTCAGCATTCCAATAGGGATCGCGTTTTAATGCAAGGAACAGTAATCATAAACATGCATGTCATGTCAAGCAAGTGATGTTAAATAAAGTCTCAAATAGCATGTCAAATACAGTCGATATAATATGATAATATCAATAATGTAAACAAGAATTTACATGAATTTGCAAGCACCTCCATTTAATATCCGGATTTATTATTGAAAAGAATAATAAACTGAAATATGGTTTTAAATGGTTAATATGATTAATGAGTGTTCTAGCAATCTTAGAATTTCACCAAGGTACACAATAAATTATGTGATTAATATTGTCTAAAAAATATTATGCTATATGAAATACAATGATATGTATCTGATTATATTTAAAATAAATATTAATAAAACGAATATAATTATATACTCTTAATGAATATCGGTGACTAATATACTTATATGTATAATATGATTACTATGATACCATCATACTTAATACCATTATTAATTAACATAAGGAGAATATGAGACTTTTAATATTAATGTACTACAATCTAATAATGTATTGAGCAATTCGTCGATGTTGCATCGACCAAAGGAAAGAAGCAAAAGTACTTGCCTTGAGACGGTTAAATACGACGACACGAAACGCAAGACAAACTCAATCACTCGGCTGGAGAATCTCGGTCCACGTTGCTCGTTGTTCTGGAGTTGGGTGCAGTTAGTGATGGGTACTCGGCAACTTCTAAGGGAAGAAGAACGAGATTTAAGAGATGAATATAGGTTTAGAATTATTTATATATATAGTAAGAAAGAGAAGGGAAAGAGGAATATTCTGATTGGGGAGAGAGATTATGATTGAAAAGAGATATTAAGATTAGGTAAAATATAGGTATATTATTTATATATTGGTTAGGCTAAATTTGATAGAAGAGAGAAAAGATTTGTTAAACTAGACAACACAATATATCACAAAAACCTCCCACAAGAATATTTGTTAAAGATTTTAAGAGATCTCCTCAATTATTTATAATAACCAAAACAATCTACCATATATTTATGGTTACAAAAATATTGTAGACGGTATATATATCGTATATATATTAATTAATATAAATATAAATTACCATACCAATAAATATCTTAAATAAACTAAATAATCAATATATATAGTTAAAATAGGTGTAGGGTTTGTTATTATATAGGATAATATGAAATATTTATATAAATATATAGAGGTTTTAAATAGATATGATATATATAGATTAGTTTAAATTTGTATGACTAAAATAGATATAGATTTGTTTAGAGAGATAAAATATATTTGGAGAGAGTATAAGAAAATATATATAAGTTTAGGAAAATAATTCTCATTACTCACAATAGTTTAATTTGAAAGATTTAAAATATGATTTTATTAGATTTAGCAAAACAAAACTTTAAAAGTTAAATGCCATATACTTAACTAACTTAGATAACCATAATATATTTGTTTACATATCTAGCATTTGAAAATATATTAGATGCAAATTAAAATAAGATATTAATAAATTATCAAACAATCTTAAATACTAAATATCTTTTGTTAAAACAATCATACTAATATTATCTATTTAGTTACGAAACTAATGTTAGACAAATAAATATTATATGTATAAAAATTTAAAATATTAATCAAATAGTAACAAACATATATACTAATAATATATTTATTTAACAAACTTAGAAAACCATAACTATAACAAATTTAAAACAACCATAATAATATATTCTATCTTAACTAGAAAGTATTAAACTCCAACTTAAAATAATAATAGTAGTAGTAGTTTAACAAAACCCAATACATTCAAAAGAAAAAGAAAAGAAAATAACTTATGATCAAGCTAGGGTGTTACAAAGATCAAGGGCTTGGTACGATGGGGTTGTTTCAATTATTCTCCTACTAAGCTACATTCCTACTAATGATGTTGGTGCTATCTCTTAAAGACCTTATCAACGCAAATAGAGGAAAAATTGTAAGCAAAGAGGGTGACATATGAATGAGCCATATGAACAGCAGCGAAGTCAATGTTCCATGCATGATCTATTATAATATTGGCAACAATAATCCATTTACACAGATTGTACTATTAGTTAAGCAGATTATGTATCATATACTCGTGAGCACTCTAGTGGCCACGATAGTCAAGATGTAATGCTGCAACAAGATTCACCTTCATGATATGATATGATTGTATTTTTTTAGGATCAAAATAAATGCAATATAGTTATTTATCATTGCTATCATACAGAGCATGGTGGAAAAAGAGACGAAGATGATGAGTGATAAACACATGAGCTTGCTCGAGAAGCTTTTGGTTCTGGTGGTGGGATTATCAAAAGTCCATGGTTGTCGAGTTGTAGTAGGTAACTAAGTAGCACCAATTCGTTTTCGATGAGATGTATCCTTATCGGATTCATATACGGTTTGTATTCTTGTTGGATTCTTTCGGATTCATCAAGGATAAGTGTGGAACTCTTTTTGGCACATCCTAAAACTTATGGTCTGTTCTAGATTTATCAAACATGTATCGATGTCTATAACATCAACTATGTATGCATCAGAATAACAAATTTTAAGTTTAGATCTGGTAGGTTGTCGACGAGACATAACCTTATCAGATTCGTATTCGGTTTGTATCCTTGTCAGATTCATTGAGGATAACTATGGAACTCTTTTTGGCACACCCTACAAACTTATGGTCTGTTCTTGATTTATCAAACACGTATCAATGACTGCAACATCAACTATGTATGCATCAGAATAACAAATTTCTAGTTTAGATCTGGTAATATGATAACTATTTATCTATAGGTATATATTTTTATAATAGGATTAATTCCAAAAAATTACCAAATACTTTGGTTTAGTTACGAGAAACTACCAAATATTCTCAAAACTACGAAAAACTACCACAAAACTTTCAAAAATTACAAGAAAATACCATAAAACTTTCAAAATCTACGAAAAACCACCATAACTAAGGTGCCACATCAGTAATATTTGCAAGAAACTACCACAAAACTTTCGAGCATGGTAGCCTTTTGTAATTATGATAGTTTTGGTAGTTTCTCGAAACCGGGCCAAAGTATTTGGTAGATTCTTGGAAATTGCGTCTTTAGCTTTTAGAAATATAAACTCAGCATATCTGAATGAATTGCGTCTTTAGCTTTTAGAAATTTAATGTTTTCCGAGGCAATTTGTGCTACTTAGGCAGGTAAAGAGTAAGCACGTGGATATCTTCATGTTATATTGATTTTTTTTATTAAAAAATATCAATATCTAAAAATTACCTAATTGTCCATAATTAGAGCATATCAAACCCAATATCCATATTTAAAACTAACCCATTCCCAATAAACCCAAACCCCGGTCCCAATAACAAACTCACTTACCCTACATATTTAGAGATCTAAACCCCCAAAAAACCCAAGCAACTCATTAACTAAACAAAAATTTACTTGAACCATTGCTAGTCCCAATAAGCATTCCTCTACGATCCTACTTAAGGTTGATTATTCCATTCCAAACCTCAAAAATGATCCGAGGATGAAGAAGCATCTTTTCACTCTTCAACGGAAATTTTTTAGATTACATTGATGAAGCTTGAAGCTTTTTCCAGTTTCTCTTAAAACTTCCTCCTCTGTGTTGAATGATTTTTATGAAGTGAAAAGGTAAGTTAAATCATTGAATGTAATAGCCTTCCAGAATTCTTTTTGGAATCTTTTCCTATTTTCTAGAATCATATACAAATTGTCGTTTAGGTTCAAATAGCTCTGACTATTGTTTTATCAGTTATTTGAGTTGTGTAACCTAGATTTCCTACGAGTTACAATAATCTTATCTCACTTCTTTTCATTTTTTTCCACACAATAATTGTAATCTTAGATTTGCATCAGACAAAACAAGTTGAGATTGGCTGAAAGTTTTTATAAGGACGAAAACTATTTGATATCGGACGGTATCGAAATTAAAGCCAATTTCAGACCGAAATATGCCATCAGCGGTCTAAAACAGCCGAAACTTGGGAGTTTCAGCCAAGTTCCCAAACCATGGATGTCAATCTCAATTGTTTATGCTCTAACAATTGCTCCTTAGGCTTCTTCTATCAAAAATTATTACAACTCAATCAATGCAGTAATATTTGAACCTGCATTTTATATGAGTACATGGGAGGAACCGATGTGTTAGGCGTCACGTGAATCTAATAAATACCATCCGAAGGCAGATCAATGCAGACACACATCTGCTGGAGTCTAAAAATACTAGACTTCAAAAATAAAAATAAAAGGGAGGGGGAGAGAAACCATAGCCCCCCAAAAACCCAATATCAGGCGCCCCCCTATCGGGTGGCCTCACCAGACCATGCTCATGAGAGCAAGTACGGGTGCCCCAACTGGGAGCACCCGGCCAAGTGAGTGGGGAGTTATTCTCTCCCACTTGCCCTAAAATTGTGGGAGTGGTTACTGTTGGGTTACATCAATGCCCCGGCCATCAAACGTGGCCATTTGCGGAACAAAAATTTTATTGCGAGTTTAAACCGGCGCTAAATGTAACCCGATAACCGAATCTACCATAAACCCTAAACTAGCTAACACTAGAGGAGCTATCTACTATGCTGAAAGAATCTCACCAAAAGATTCGTGTCCTTCGGTCTTCTTTCCTCATCGTTCGCTACAAGTAGCCACCATGATCAAGCTTGATCTTCTTTGCTTGCTCCTTCGGTTCTCTGAGATCGAGCTTGTTCGCCGGTCCTCCTTCGAAGATGATCCACCCAAGAGATGTAGTCCATGGCTCTAGCTCCAAGCTAAGTATCAAAAAAAGCAACTAGAGAACTTAGGTTTCCATTCCAAGAACTCTAGGATGTAGTGTGAGGTTCTAAATGTCTTTTTATCTCCATCTCACCTTCTCTCTTGATTCTCAACACATGAAAGTGTAGAGAGGAGATGGATGATGAAGGTGGAGGAGCTCAAGAAAAGAAGAGGAAAGTGAAGCAAAATGGTGAGCTCAAGAGAAAAATGAGGCAATCATGTGAGAGAAAATAAATCACCATGGTTTTGTAAAACAATATCCAAGAATAAAATATATCAACCATGCTTCAATAGTTGCCACAAATGAATTAAAAATTCATTTGTCGACTATTGAGGCATGGTTCTCACCATACTCCCCTTACCTTCATTTTAGACCTCATTTCCATTTAATAAATAAATGGAAAAAGCCATGATGAGGTGTCCAACTTCTAGAATGTAATTCATAATAAAATACGGATTACGGTCTACTGTATATACATACCTGCATTCGCATAAAAACAGGAATGCCCAAAGAGATTGAATAACACGAAAAACATAATAGTAGAATATACATATTGAAATACATATATGTAAATTATTAAATCAATACCTAATTTAATAATCCGGCTCAATCCCGAACCGGCTAGTATTCTCAACTGTCCGATCGAAAGTCCGGATACACAGTACATCAATCGATCGGAACCCTGCACGTATCTAATACGGCTACTACATCATTTCGTCTGAACCACGGAAACCCTCTGTGTGGGACTCTAGAGACTCGAAGTACGCCGGCAGTGAGAAACTGGATAAATCCATAACCACAAGTACGTCAGCGGCACTAGCTGTACGTAACGGCCACCCGAGTACCTATCAAAAAGGAAGACCGACGAGCAAACTCATCCAAATCCCAACTAAGCATATCTGTGACAATCTCCGTACAGTCTGGTCTCTTCGTCTGAGAGTATCGCATACCGGGTCTAGGGATGGTAAATGTCAGACCCTAATAACCCGATAATTCATGCTGATGCGGCTCAGGACCAATCCGGAAAACTACTGATCAACCTATCAGTAAATCTCAACTGCCTTGGCCAAGGTCTTATAATCCTGACCATTCGAACACAGTGAGGTATCGACTCTCTATACCGGGAGAGACGAATCCCCAACAATCACTCACTGTCTCCATATGGCTCGGGACTGTACCCAACCAAAACTTATTTGCAAGACTCAGTAGAGCCATGGTAAGGTAGTGATCAAAGCATAGTGGAAACTCACATGAGACAAATGACGATCTCAGGTCTGAAGACTAATCTGTACTCATATCACCTGAGAACTTCCATCTGACGATAGGTATAATACCATCTAAAAGTTCTCGGCAAGTTCGTCCAGTGTACTCACCCTCAGTAAACACATGTATACGACCTTAGGTGCAAAAGACCAATAGTTGCGGGACCGTACCATCGCCCCTCGTCGGGGTCTAGAAACATATACACTAGTCTACTCTGGAATATCGATGTCCGGTCTCGATACTCCCATGACTAGGAACCTTTTAAGGATGTGCTTACCGACTATCCAGCTCCCACAAGTATGATCGCCATCACAACGCAGGTAGTCTAGCAATTATCCTACAAGCTTTATCAACATGTATAAATGATACGTAATAACAAGTAAAACATATACACATGTTAAGATAAAGACAAACCAGATAGCATACTATCATATCGGGCAAGACTGTCCTATACATATATATGTCCAAGCATCCACATGTATACATATACAATAATGGCCTCTAGGGCATACATATCCAATAGTTACAATAACCACTCCCACCCCAAGGAGGAGCATATATACCCCCTAGATAAAGGTCATAAAGAGGGTAAACAACGTCATTTCCTACAGATGTGTATGCATTACACATTGGTTGGTAACACTCTAAATTTGTGTAATATTTTCATGGCAAACATCACCTTCAGTCCACAAGGTTCAAGTTCAAAGGAAATTCTGTCGCCAACATAGATGAATTGACACAGTGGCTGTTTTGTGCATAGTAAGCACTTGAAAGAGTCAAATATTTGAGCTACTGAAGTGCCTAAGAAGCACTGGCTTACTAAATATTTTCTAAAAAATATTTAACAAATACTTTCACCATAAACTGCCAAACAATAACAGGATCCAAAACGAACATTTGGCCAAACTCTTCCAAAAGATTTCGAGGTGATTGTTGTGATTATACACTAAATCACTCAACAGGACTATATGGTATTATATACCCAGGTTACGTAAGATTTTTCATATAATATTTTAATCAGGTACCCACAAAAGGTTTCACAAAGTTTAAAACAAGACCAACTATGCCGCTTTAGTACTATGAGGCATTCTGAAGTAATGAGCAATTCTTAGAAAACAAAAGATTAAAAAAATAGTTAAGAAGAATACAAGTAGGGGCATACCTTCAGTTCATTTGGAGACATGCTTAGAATTACAGCAGGGTCCAGCTCTTTATTGAGTAAACGTCTAGCTAATAATGCATTATTCTGCAGAACACCACAAATGAATATTTCAAATAAATAGAGAATGCAAGAAAACACACAGCAAAAATTACTGAATGACATGATGTAGATTATCTATAAATGGATAAAATGATGACCAAATCAGAATAGCACATGCATGCATGAGGAAACAGAGAGTATACAGTGCCAGTGCAAGAATCTAACCATAGCGGGACACATGGCAGCACACTAGTAGTTAATGCATGTGTTTGCAGATAGCTTGAAATGATAAATAGATTAAAAGATTTCTCTCATTTTTTAATTTTCTTCTATATAAAAAAGAGAGACCATCAATTGATAGCATGACATACATACTTGAAAGTTTGCATTATAAGCATAGAGATATCCAACCAAAATGTTACATAACTACATGAGATTGTCCTGCCTGACATAGAATACTAAAATGTTTTTTTTTAAATTTTGAACCCCCCAAACTTTCATATTTTCAAAAAAGACGTCTCAAACTTGGTATTTCCAAAAAAGACACCAAATTCTTAAAATTTAACTAAAAGAGCCCCCTTAATTAACTGACATCCAATTAACATCCAAATTCCATTAATTAGATATTAATCAAAGTCATTATAGTTGTTTAGATATTAATCATAGTCCAATTAACATCCCAAAATCAAAAAAACCCATAATTAATTCCTAAAATAAAAAAAAAAAACCATCCTGGAGGTTGTGGTGCCATCATCAGCAACATCAGCATCAGCCACCAGCACCCTCCTCCCCCCAACCATAACCCTAATCCTAGCCACCAGCACCATCATCAGCAACATCAGCATCAGCCGTCGCGGGGTATGTGGTCTTCGTGGCGCTGGCGGTTGAAGATGTAGCCGTAGACGAAGCTATGAGGGTTTGAGTTGGGGAAGCAGAAGCTGAAGATGGAGTCGTGGATTGAGGAGCGGAGTCCAAAATAATTTTTAAAAAAGCCCTAAAATTAATTAAACAAATATGCAAACATACAAGCATAGGTCCCTGACACATGATTAAGTTCCACAAGTATGCAAACATACAAATCATTTTTAGTTCGATATTTTTCCTTAAGAAAGTAATCATGCTTTGCTCTCTCGAATACTTTAGCTATTCCCTTCCTCTGTGTGTGTGTGGACTGAATTAGATGAGAATTTAATGAGGGGATGTTTCATTTACATACAGATTTCATTACCATGTACTGTTTGTAACCTATTGTGCTCTCACAGGGTGTGGCAAGACAAATTGAGTGGGACCCACTATATCATAGCAGAAAGTAGGAATTGATCTGAACTAATTGTGGTGGTTCTCGCACCTTGATGCATTTTTTTCAAAATTTCCCTGAAAAAGAATGTCCAACCCTAAGTCTAAGCAGTTCTGCAGTCATCCAATTGGATTGTTTTGGCCCGTACAGGCCGATATTGGGTCATGCCCCATGAATCCCCAAAAAATCACTGAGATTACTCAATCGAACAGATCTTAATTTATAGTGTGGTTTCGTGTCCAAACACTTAAGTAAACTCAATAGAGACTATCCACGTCGATATCAGAAAGAACTACATGTTCACAAATACAGATGCAGAGTTATCTCTATAGAAAGTATGTGTTTTGTAATCTCTCTTTGAAGAGCATAATTCATAAACTACTGTGCAGAACAAGTTCTTTCAAGATTTTTATATATGCAAACAATAACATGAAGTATTTCATCAAAAATTTAATGAAAAAGGATCTTCATAGGCAAATGCATCATAATATAATCTCCTTGACATAAAACAATCAACTATTTCGATGATATGTACAAAAAAAGATACTGTTTGCAGACATGCATACACGAGTTAACTTAGATGTTGCTTATATCACCTGAACCATGGGATTCTATGTTGTGTAGGGTCAAAGATTGTTAACTAAGCAATAAACTATTGACATAAGTAAACTATAGAAAATTCCCCACCTTTAGATTAAAATCTAACTGCCGCATCTTCTGGTTATATTTCTGAAAATCAGATCCAAGACTTTCATGAGAAGCCTTCTCAAGAGCTGTTATTGCTGTGACGGCTGAATCTGGCCAGAAAATCTTTTCAGCGGCCTGGAGAACATAAAATTGATGAAAATCAAGTTATACAAAACCAAAATAGCAAGTTAATGAAATCCTTAAATTTACAAACTGATCAAGGATATAGCATTTGTTGTGACCCTCAAAAGTCACGGTAAACGTGAGAAATGTAGATTACAATACATGATTGCAATATGACATGCCTTCTAAAAAAGTCCGACTAATTGACATTCATCATCTACACATTAGAAAAAATGAACATAATAAAGAAACCTTTTTTTTTCAAAAATAGATCCTAAAGCTTCAAGCAGCCAATCAAACAATAGGTAGTTAAAATTTTATAATTATTTGGCCAAATTTATGAGTTAGTTTAGCAGTTTAAGTTCTAACTGTTTAAAAATAGGTACACGTAACAGATGACAATATTGTTTATAGGTTGAGGATGTATCTGATACTAGCAACTAGACAGAACTCAAGGCCAAGCCTAATGGGGTAATCAAATGCTCAACTTCTAGAAGCTCAATACAATAATTTACTACATATGGGCATTCAAACTGTTGTTCAACCCTCTGTAAGTAGGTATGATTTACGGTAGCTTCAAGTACCAATCCAACAAGTAGATAGGAAAGGACTGTAACCAAATGCATCAGAGATTCAGAGGTATAGCAATTGTGCTAAAAATTTCTTCCGTAAGTAGGAGCTCACAGGTTTGGGTCTTCATGTGGGTGTCACAGGAGGAGACTCGATGGTTATAAGGATCCAACTAAAAGCAGATAATATTCAATTTCAAGAAAAGGAACAAAAACATCCATCACGTGACACCAGCCTCAAGTCTCATGGTGAGTGACAACCTGATACAATCCAATTAGCAGAGAAAAAATACAATTTCCAACAAAAAAATGCTCATCGGAACTCTCCAGTATCTGAATAACTAAGAAAGAAAGTGCTCAAAAAAATATGTTGGCCATGCTATTGCACTGAATGATTTCCATTAAATATGCATATAAAAGGATGAATGAAATTGGACGGTAAGAGAAAATGTTACACTAGAGAGTTCTCGTAAAAGATTTTCACAAGCAGGGGAAGGAAAAAAGAAAAAGGGCATTTTCTAAATGCAGTTATCAGCATCACCTATATATATATATAAGCTGGCATCAAAAAAATATGCTGATACATACATCTGATGATTTATCAGAGCCTTGATTTCCATTTGTAGGATGATCTGAAGCAGCAGCACCAACCTTTCCTCCATTCTCCGTAGATACATCTTCCTTTGGACTGCATGCTTGTTGAATTCCTTGAAGAAGTTTCTCTAGCCACTTATCACGATATGAATCTCTGGTCAATGCTTTGAACTTTGCTAAAAGAAGATGGTATTCTGAAGCATTACTTGGACAGCTAGCAGGCGTTTCTGCTTTTGCCGGATGTTCAGATTTTGTGCTTGGCACTTCTGCTCTTGTAGTATCAATTGGAGGCATATTTTTCCTTCTGAGGTTCCATTTACTTATTGGCTGCTGTTCATGGCAGTCGGCAGGCATATCTTCATGTTCGAGATCAGGGAGTTCTCCTATACGATCCATAGTTTTATTCACCATCTGATTAATCTCATCCTGCTTACAGTCCTCATAGTCTTTGTCGGTTAATTTCCAAAGCTTTTTCTCAATGGTGTCATAAACTTTCCGAACAATGAAACCTGGATGCTGCGAACGAAGTGGTAGCTTCTTATTCAATGGAACGAAATGAACGACGCATCTGTGCATAACAGATTCAGCAGGTACATCGTCAAGATGGAAACTATAGAATAGTTCCCTCGTATCTCGTGCTTGCCAGGTCCCGCCTCCTTTTCTTGCAGCTTCCTCGGGACGGTAAAACCATTGTCCGGTAACCATCAATCCCCTACCTGAATCTGCAATGTCCTATTGCAGCAAAGAAATAAAGAAATCTAGATAAGCCTAAAATGCTGGAAACCCATGTTTAGGAGGATATATGAGTGATAACAATCCAATAAATATCATAAGAAAGTTGAAAGAGAGTAACAAAAAATACTGTGTACAGCTAAGCCACTTTAATGAACAAATGCCAAGGTCCAGAACTAACAAGCACCTTACCAACTATTCGGGAATGGCACTCATGTTCACACAAGTTAAAATTTAAAAAGCAACATCTCAACATTGCATAAGAGCGCTGGTTGACATGGGAAAGGGAAAAGGATGGACTACAAGGCAGTGGTAGTGACAGAAATTAGTAAATGATGGTATTTCAAGCATAAGAAAGTCTGCAATTGTATAATATAACATCCAAGATCTTTCATATATTTCAAAATGGCAGCTTTAAATGTTATACTAAATAAAGAGTAGCAAACTTAATAATCTGGTTAATTGATCGTGGATAAAAAAAATTCAGTACTGATACAGGTAATGTTTCCTCTGTGCTGGGTAAACAATAAATTTATAATATTAATAAACTTTTCCATGATAAATTGCAATATTTTTCGGCACTAAACATTAATTGAACTATATTACAGTTTAGTCAATTTTAAACTATAGATCTACTAATATTTCCTAACCAAAAAGGATGCAAAATGGACCATTAAATTCTGATCACTTCATGAAACAGTGGACTCAATATCGCCAAGGCAATTTTACCCCTTTAAAAAACTCAATTTAAAGATTTAATAAGTTTGAGTTTGGCAATTATAATATGAAAATGAGGTGTACAGAAAGAGGCAAATGAACACCAGCAAGAATTGTCTTACTGAAGACTGTATACAACACCTAGGAGACAATAACATCATTATCACAGAATGCTTAATAGTAGCAAGTTAATTTTATAAGTTTGACTTGACTAATTATAATATGAAATGAGGTGCACAGAAAGAGAGGCAAATGGATACAGGTAAAAATTGCTTTACTGATGAGACTGCATACAACACCTAGGAGACAATAGCATTATTATCACAGAATGCTTAGCAGTTACCAGTTAATCCAGTAGGAAGAGAGAGTGTTCTTTAATACATGCAACTATAAAATTCAATGGAGTATAAAGCTAAGCAAACTAAAATTCATGAAACATTGGTGCACCTTTATTATTGCAACATATGGCTTCTCGTCCTCTGTTGCAGGAGATAAAAGCACTGGATCTTCCTATATCAACATTAAGAAATCACAAGCTCACAGCAAGAAGACGATAAAAGCAACAAAAACTATCTCTTTCCTCCATAGAATTGCACAATATATCAAATAAAAATTGAGAAATCAGCAACCCCAAAGAATAAGAGAAGGCAAACTTCTCATATCCAATATGTAAACAAAAAAGAAAGAAATATGAGAGGGGAAAAGAACCCAAAAAATCTAAAACATAAGAAACCAACTATAAATAAATTTATGGATATCTCTATAACCTTTTCAGTGAGTTTATATAGATCATCATCATCAAAGTCTTTTCCCATTAAAATGAGTTCAGAAACATGAGGTAAAAATAATTATCTATTATTCCCATATATTTTCATTAAAATCAACGCTACTAAGCATCCTTGCAGTAATAAAATCAGAAAATAGAAAACCATCAGAAACTGAAGGGGAAAACATAATAGAGTTTCCATTCACCCCATATCAACCCAGTAAGAGAGAAAATTCATGGGGGAAACACCGTAAATAATATTGCAACTAGATAACAGTTCCCCGTACTCAATTCACCACTTCATCAAAGCAGGAGGCAACTTGTAAGAAAAAAAAAGCAAATTAGCACCTCATAAATTCAAGCCAAATAACTACAGACAACAAAATATCATAGTAATCAGCACGAACATTAAAAAAAGGGAAAATTGTTTTCAGGCCCATTTCTTAACTTGATTTATTTTTAAACCCAAAAAGTTCCAAAATTGTGAAAACCCCGGAAAATATATTATTTTCAGATTTCAAAGTCCCAAACATGATTTATATCAGTATTTGTGTATGTATTGCCAATAATACTCTTTTCAGATTTCATAAAATATGTGTTATGATTTGATAAATAATGTTATATTGCATGATAAATAATGATATGAGTTGATAAATAGTACTATGGTTTGATAATTTGTGTTATGATTTGACATATTATGTTACAGATGAAAAAAATAAAGTTACTAAATTTAGAATGCATATAGCTTGACGAATAACAGGTATTTTTGAAAAGTCCCTCAATTAGAATACGTTTGGGCTTGAAACGTTCAAATTTTCTTAATATTGAGTTGTTTAATAATTTTGAAAATACATGAATTTAAAAATAAGTTGATTCTCAAAAGTGGGCCTCGATACAATTTTCCCTTAAAATAATCTATGTTACACCTAAACTGATATTATAAGACTCAAGATTAGATATTGCTTTTGCCTTTTCTCCTCGACCTTTGTGTATATGATATCAAAGTAAGTATCAGAAATCATTAATATTGAAGCCAAAAGGAGAGAAACTAAGAAAACATCTAGCCACATAAATAAAACCAGAAAATATAGCGATTATAAAAGCACCTAAAACATTTAAGGGGAAAACATTGTACATATGATTTTCTTTTTACACAAGACAAGGCACATTAACTAGTATTTTGACTCGTTCTCTACATGTTCCCAATAAAGATATAAATAAATTTTATGCTCCCTCCGTTCCTTTTTACTTATCATTTTAAAGGCATGCGGGCCGATTAAGAAAAACATTATCACATCTTAATATCAGCAATTAATTTACTACCACATTACTACTAAAAAAATCATATCATTTCTGCCCTCAATTATTAAGGAAAGTATTCACTTTTTTAATATCAACAATTAATTTTCTAGACTATTTTTGGTATTGTATCATTTATTGTTATCTTTATCATTAATGATTTTCTCGTTATTCCAGAACGTCAAGTAAAATGGGATACTTTTCTCTCTCCAAAATGACAAGTAAAAAGAGACGGAGGGAGCAATTGACTAATTATAATTCTTAATATGTTATTACCACGTCCCTGTTGGGGACAAAATTTGCACCTCTTTGCCCAAAAAGTCAACAAGTCAACACCCGGACAAGTAGGCCTAAGCCCGAGTCAAGTTCGAGCTCTAACAGAGCCGGACCCATGCAAAGAGAATAAAAGGATTTTGCAATAAATAATTTTAATGTATTTTTTATTTATTATGAATAAATGTAATAGGCAAAAAGCCAATTGGTAAAGTCCAAAGGCCTAAATAAGGATGTAAGGGTATTTAAACCCCCACCCTGTGATGAAATAAAGCATAATCATTCTCCCCAAAAAAGTTTAGGGTTTTAAAGCCGCCTCTCATCTCCTCTCTCTAAATCTTGTTGCCTCTTCCAAAAAAAAATTATTATTTTTTGATCCCAAGCCTATTTAAAAAGCAAAAGCAAAGAGAGATTCCATTATTTTTTCCTGCTCCCTATTCGTGAAGATCCACAAAAGCAAAAGGAATCAAAGGAGGGAATTCATCAAAAAGAAGAAATCCATTGTAACGAGTTATAAAGATTTAGAAAGGACGCAGAGAACATATATTTTTTTTATTTATTCAAGATCCTAATACACAAAGTTTTGCGGATTTAAAAATAAATTGAGACCCAAATCGGATTCGGAGGATTTTCTGTATTTTCCTTTCGGTAACTTGGAAATGCGGACTTCGTCTGTATTTCCCCTTTCGGTAACTTGGAAATGCGGACTTCGTCTGTATTTCCCCTTTGGAATTCAGATCTTTGTCCGTATTTCCTTTTTGATGGGTACGGAGTTTTCCGTATTTCACCTCTCCGTACGATACAACGACGAGTGCAGCAGTCATATTGCCGAAGTTCTGTCGGTATACGTGCATTCGGACCCGTTTATAAAGTTAAACAAACAAATGTATACATATATATACACATAACAATAATATACAACAAACAAGCGGGGGCACTGTCTTGAATACCCGACCACCGGGGACCCTCACGAGCGGGAAGGGTCTCCATTTCTTCAAAAAAAGATAGTAATAAAAAACAAAAAATAAGAAATAAAATAAAATAAAAAATTTTGAGCCTCCCGCCATCCACTCCCTACGTGGGAGGCCCTTTCCCACTCACATGGGGAGCCCCCTCCACTCATAAGGAACTTCCCCTTTGGGAGAGGAAGCTCCCTATTACTAAAAAAAATTTAAATAAAAAAAATGGATAAACCAAAAAAAATATGTAAATAAAAATAAGACACAAGTATAAATAAAATATAAACTAAAGTAAAATGAGAACACATCCGCATATATATTTTCAAACACAAACGTTTCCAACTTGAGTTCGCATGATTAGCATTACCCGTTAATCGGAGGTTCCCTCGTTTCGGTGCGAAGGATAATTAACAGCAGTTTGGTCCACGGCTGTCGGAGATTAAGACTCCACAATCAATAAATCCCGACCTACCCTAGACAGGCAGAATCTGTACTGACCTAATGAGCGAGCGCATTCCAATCTCAATAGGATGGTGAAAACACTCTATAGATTCTGACACACCCGATCGGAATTTTTCTCTCCTCCCATATTTCGGGTCAGACGATTATGCGAACTCATTTAATATATACATCGTTATTGTACTGAAATCATGTTTCTTCATGTAGGTTAACTTTCAACCGCAATCCCAAATTCAACGACGATATCTCCAGCAACTATCAACCAAGAGCCGCTTCACATACCTTCTATAAGTTGTGTCCAAAATGATATTAAACTAAAATTTCTCAAACCTTCAAGATGTGTCCCAAATGACGTTAAACTAATGTATGCCAAATTTGTGGGAAAACAAAGCACCTCCATCTAAGCAGAAGTTAAACTAATGTCCCCCGTCTAAACAGACATTAAACCAAGCTCCTACGTCTAAGCAGTCGTTAAACCAAGCTTTCCAGTCCAAGCTAACGTTAAACTCTCCCGTCTAAGATGATGTTAAATATTCAGTTGAATCACATAAACAGGAAAACGAATGAAGACGGCGGCTCTGTTCCTGAACCAAAACACATGTTGACATTTGAATGGCTTTCTATCCTCCCATCTGGGGTAAGGCAGTTAACTCACAGGGGGCAATAAGATATCCTAGGCCAGCCTAAGCGAGGTCTGTTACAACTGCAAATGCAAGTGTTTTCTCTGGACTGTTTATCGATCGGCCCAAAACGACCGTCAAGAAAGCAGATACCCGCCAAGCCCTTAAAACCGAAGAGCTGAAACAAAAACGACTCAATTATGGAGCCAATAAAAGGTCTAAGGATTCTACTAGATTGGAGTTCGTCAATTTCCAAGAACACGGCTACCTCACGACAAAAACCAAATATGCCGTAAAAAAATTCTCATTGTCTGTCGGCATGCTAGTGACCATTCAAGTCTCGACTGCTGACGCTATACAAACGAAGGCCGAAAACCTCCGGAAGCAAACGACTCAATCGTCTATTCAAAAAAGGACTCGAGTCTGCCAAATCCTTCGTGTGACGTATCCTTGTCCAAAAGAAGCAGAAAATTCTAGGACTTCTTCAAAGAAAGCCCGAATTCGGACAGAAAAATCAAGTGAAGCCTGCAGTCTCGGCTATCAATTCTGCTCGCTCATTCAACCCCTAAGTCATTAAACTGGATGATAAGAAAGTTAAAATAAAAATACGAATAAAAAATCAGAAATGGTGGGGTAACTCACAATAAAAATTAACGAGTAAAAATAAATACCCGAAATGATGGGGCAATTGTGACCTTCGCGATAAGAAAAGCTGAAATGATAGAGCAATCATGGTAAAAAAAATCCTCTCGAAAGCGAGCAATGTTCCCCAAGTATATATTGCCTTGTGATGGGTTTCCAAATTAACTACCGTATACGATTCAAGGGCTACTCGCAACAAAATTGCATCCAAGACGTCCTCTATTGGCAAACCAAGTTGCCAATGCGAAAAAGACCCGCACATGTGTCCTCACGATACATGAGAAGAATGGCACTTACGAGTTCCTCTTGGCTCGTAAGAAAAATACACCTTCGTAAGATCCTTACGACTCAAAAGAAAAACACACATAAGAATCCTCACAGCTCCTAAGCAGAAAATACACTTATGAGATCCTCTCAACTCGTAGAGAGACTTTTATAAGAACCTTACGGCTCATAAAATTGAAAAGCCTTAGATGACATGAACCTAAACCTGTCTCCTAAGCCGTCATTATCCAATGGGCAACGGCAAATGATGAGTCGCTTCTAGCACTATATTTCAGTGTTAGCATGCCGATGCCGAACCATAATCCAGATATCAAGTTCCCCAAGGTAAATGATGAATTGCACCTAACACACATGCTCCAGTGTTAGCAACGCTGATGCCAACCTAAGGTCCAATCTTCGACCCCTAAGTCGTTAAACTGAAAAATAAAAAATAAAGAAAGAAAGAAAAAGGCTAAATCCATAAGCAAAAAGGGCATGAATGAAAACTTGAAAAGACTTCGTGGGTAAAAACAGCACAACTACCCGCGAGCTAGTAGAAACCCGCAACGCAAGGGCGCAAACTCGTAAAAAAGGTCTAAGCCCCACTCGACAAGTGCCTCCAAGCTTGGAGAAGGCCACGCCAAGCAAGGCAGAAATCAGTCAAATCAAATCAAAATCTCACCCGTCAATACTTCCAAGTTCAGAAAGTCCCGCTGGACAGATGAGAAAATCCCAAAACAAATCAAATCAACTATCAACCTCTGCGTCGAAATCAAGCTTCGTCTCAGAATCAATCCCTACGCCGGAATCTAACTTCGCTTCAGGATCAAATCAACTATCAACCTCCGTGTCGGAATCAAGTTTTGTCTCGAAAAATCAAACTCTACGTCGGAATCAAGTTTCGTCTCAGAACCAACCCCTGCGTCGGAATCATGCTTCGTCTCAGAATATATCCCCGTGTCGGAATCATGCTTCGTCCCGGAATAACCTCTGCATCGGAACCATGCCTCATCTCAGAATGTCTACCTCTATGTCAGAACCATGTTGTCTCAGAATATATGCCCCGCGTAGGAATCATGCTTCGCCTAGAAGTCAAGTCAACCAACTGTCTTTCCTGTCGAAATTATGCTTCGTCTCGGAATCAACCTCTGCGTCGGAACCATAGTTCATCTCAGAATGTCTACCCCTGTCGGAATCATGCTTCGTCTCGGAGTCAAGTCAACCAACTGCCTTCCGTGACGGAATCATGCTTCGTCCAGGAATCAACCTCTGAGCCGAAACCATACTTCGTCTCGGAATGCCTACCTCTACGTCGAAACCATGTTGTCTCAAAATATATGCTCCGCGTCGGAATCATACTTCGCCTCGGAGTATCTACATTCCTTGTCGGAATTATGCTTCGCCTCGAAACCAACCTCTGCGTCGGAATCATGTTTCGTCTCAGAATATATGCCCCGCGTCGGAACCATACTTCTCAGAATATCTGCTCCCATGTCAAAATTATGCTTCGCCACGAAGCCAACCCGCATCAGAATCATGATTCGTCTCGAAATACCTATGCCTATTGTCGGAATTATACTCCACACCTCGGAATCAAACTCCTCGGAATTATGCTCCGCACCTCAGAATTATGCTCCGCTTCCGGAATCAAGCTCCGCTTCGAAATTATGCTCCGCTTCCGGAATTATGCTCCCTCGGAAAATCATGCCCCGCGTCGAAATCATGCTCCTCAGAAAATCTACTCACGTCGGAATCATACTTCGCCCCGGAACCCTGCATTGGAATCATACTTTGTCTCAGGATATCTGCACCGTATTGAAATTATGCTTCGCCCCGGAACCCTGCGTCGGAATCATACTTTTCAAGATATCTGCTCCCGTGTCAGAATTATGCTTCGCCCCGGATCCCTGCATCAGAATCATGTTTCGTCTGGATATCTGCTCCTGCGTCGAAATTATGCTTCGCCCCGAAACCCCGCGCAGGAATTATGCTTCGTCTCGGAATATCAACTCCCAAATCGAAATTATAATTCGTCTCGGAATCAAGCTCTGCGTCGGAATCATGCTTCATCTCAGAATACAAACCCCGTGCCGAAATTATGCTTCGTCTTGGAATATCTGCTCCCGTATCGAAATTATGCTTCGCCTCGGAATCAAGCTCTGCGTCGGAATCATGTATCGTCTCAGAATACAAACCCGACGTCAGTTCACCTTGGGATATTGACCTCTATGTGGAAAAATGGGAACCAAGTCAAATTCGACCTTCATGTCGCTAAAAGGAAATCAAGTCAAGCAACCCAAAATCATATCCATGAAAGAAGATCCATCAATTTCATGCACACGACCAATACACGTGGTGTGCATTCATTGATGGGGGACACTTCGTCGGGGTCAAAATTTACACCCCTCTGCCCAAAAAGTCAATAAGCGACACCCGGACAAGTAGGTCTAGGCCTGATTCAAGTTCGAGCCCTAGCAGAGCCGGCCCCATGCCAAGAGAATAAAAAGATTTTGCAATAAATAATTTCAATGTATTTTTTATTTATTATGAATAAATGTAATAGGCAAAAAGTCAATTGGTAAAACCCAAAGGCCCAAATAAAGATGTATGGGTATTTAAACCCCCACCCTATGATGAAATAAAGCATAATCATTCTCCCCAAGAAAGTCTAGGATTTTGAAGCCGCCTCTTTTTTCCTCTTCCTCTCTCTAAATCTTGCTCCCTCTTTCTCTTCCAAAAATAAATTATTAGTTTTTTATCCCAAGCCCTTAAAAAGCAAAAGAGAGATTCCATTGTTTTTTCCTGCTCCCTATTAGTGAAGATCCACAAAAGCAAAAAGAATCAAAGAAGGGTATTCATAAAAAAAAGAAATCCATTGTAGCGAAATATAAAGATTTAGAAAAGGAGAAGAAAACATTTTTTTATTTATTTAAGATCCTAATACACAAAATTTTGAGAATTAAAAAAAATTATGAGACCCAAATCGGAATCGAAGGATGACCCCATCAAAAGGAAAGCTTTCGGGCTTTTCCCTTGGGAAAAGCCTCGGGAATACGGATTTTCCGTATTTCCCTTTCGGTAACTTGGGAATGCAGACTTCATCCGTATTTCCCCTTTGGAATGCAGATTTTTGTCCGTATTTCCTTTTTGGTGGGTACGGAGTTTACCGTATTTCATCTCTCCATATGATATATCGCCAGGTGCAGCAGTCATGCTGCCGAAATTCTATCGATATACGTGTGTTCAGACCCGTTTACAAAGTTAAACAAACATATATGTGTGTACACATACATAACAATAATATACAACAAGCGGGGGCACCGCCTTGAAAACCCGACCATTGGAAACCCTCACAAGCGGAAGGGTCTCCGCTTCTTAAAAAAGATAATAAAAAACAGAAAAATAAGAAAAATAAAAAATGTGAGCCTCCTGCTCAAGGGCGGGAGGCTCCCACCGTTTTGGAGCCTCCCGCTAGCGAGAGGCTACCGCCGTCCACTCCCTACGTGGGGGCCCCTTTCCCACTCACATGGGAAGCCCCCTCCTCTCGCAGGGAGCTTCCCTTTTGGAAGGGGAAGCTCCTTATTATTAAAAATAAATTAATTAAAAAATGGATAAACCTAAAAAAACATGTAAATAAAAATAAAACACAAGTACAAATAAAATATAAACTAAAGTAAAATGAGATGAACACATCCGCATATATATTTCTAAACACAAATGTTTCCAACTTGAGTTCGCCTGATTCACATGACCCGTTAATCGAAGGTTCCCTCATTTCGGAGCGAGGGATAATTAACGGCAGTTTAGTCTGCGGCAGATGAAGATTATGACCCCACAATCAATAAACCCCGGCCTACCCTACACAGGAGGAATTTGTACTGACATGATGAGCGAGCGCATTCCTATCTCAATAGAATGGCGAAAAACACTCTACGGTCCTTAGCATGGTTTCTTCTCCGTTGCCTCCTTGAAAGAAGGATCAAATATCCCTAAAGCAGGGAAAGAGCGGTTGGATTAATAGTCGTTATCTTGATCTTCGAGAAAGTAGAATTAAAATCTTGTTTGGGATCAGCTATTTCTTTTGAGTGGATTGCTTTTGGCTCCGCTCTCTATATATTAAAACACAAAAGAAAAGCATCGCATTTTGTTCCTCTTTTTTAAAAAACTATTATTATTATTATTATATGATCATTATATGCAAAAAAGAATGTCTTGAAATTTCTTTTGAAAACTTACAAAAAAATCAAAAGAGTTGTATGCTACAGGATGAGGTGGTGAAGTTTAATGAAGGAATTGAAAAAACCCTATGATGGTTCCTTTGGTGTTTAATGGATGGTGGTAGTGGTGAGCAGTCGGGAAAGTAAATACTGTTATAAATGAATTCATTGATAATACAGCAAAAGAAATTTGATTTTCTTTTCTAATTTCTAATTTACTTGGAGGGAGATGAAGTGCCTCTTGTGCCATGATTATATATCTGCTTAACAAATACGATTCTCTTCTTCAATCTATATGGATCTATAGAGATGTTCAAGAGTGTTTTCATGTATATGCGCTTTGCCGTTTCTAAGAAATTTTCATATATATGCACAACTATCATTTGTTTGGCATGAGCTTTATTGTAATACCTAGTTCCTTTGTAAATATTTTTCCGTATTTATAAATATATGTTTCCCAAATTTTCTCAATTTAAATATTTTCTATAAATATTTCCTATATTTTTCTAAAATGATTTCTATTTTTTTAAAAACCCAAACCCTAATAATCCAAACCCAAACCCTTTCCCCAACCAAACCCGACCTACCCGACCCGAACTTCCCCATTCCCTTCTTCTTCTCCTTTTCTTTACTTTTCCCGATCAAATCCATGTCTCCTCCTTCCTCGCGCTACCCACGAGACCCGCGCCCACCTCCGCACTACTCATCCCTCCTCGCAACCGTCCTCCGCATGACTCATCCCTCCTCCTCACAACGGTCCTCCGCACGAACAGCTCCACCTACAAGGCCTCGTCGCCACAAACCCCAACGCCAACCTATCATCACTGTCCTCTCCTCCCTCGTGCTCCCACGAGACCCGCTCCCCAACGGCCACAACGACGAAGCCCACTCCCTTAACTACCCCTGAGATCCTCGCCGTCACCGCAACCGCTCCGCGATCCCCTCGCTGCCTTGCCACCATCTTCCTCACCCCCGAGCACCCCCACTGTAGACCCACCGCCGAATACCTTCCTCCTCTCTCCATACCCCCAACCGCCACTACAGCTGCCGAACCCAACCGTCGGCCATCTTCGCTTGCAACCGCAACCACCACCGAGATCACTTCCGACGAGCTGCCGCCACTGCCACCAACCTCTCCACGCCGCCGACGAACTCATCATCACCTTCCTTTCCTCTCCACAACCACCGGAGCCGCCAACATCTCACCGTCACCGACTACCTCATCTCGCCGTCCTCATCACAATGGCTCCACGACTCCATCACCAACGAGCAACTACCACCGTTCACCACCACTCCCCAGCCGACACGACTCACTGCCACTGCACCCGAGCTCGCATTGCATGAATCCTTGCCAGAGCTCCCCCAAACCGCCACGAAAACCTCCAACGACCCACTCCCCCATCACCTCACCATCGACCACTCCCTTGCCTCCTTCTCCACCCTAAACAACCTCTACCCACACGCCCGAGCTCCACCATCGTCTCCCACCGCCTCGGCTCTCCACTCCTCCAAAGATCCCTACCTACGACACCGCCTGTATCCCCTTATCGCCGTCGACCACCCTGCATCGCCGCTCCAGCCAACGCCTGAGCCCAAAACCCCGTAGCCGAGCGCAACTCTTGTTGTGCCGTACATTAGCCACCGTAGCCTCCGTCGTAGTGGTCATCGTCGTCTCCGTAACCATCACCATCGTCGAGGTCGAGGCCAAGCTCGAGCCATAGCCAGAACCCTAGCCGAGCTACTGTTGATGTTTGTGTTGCCGTGCGTGTCGTGCCCGTGCGTGCGATCGTTGTCGTCGTTGCTGTGCCGTTTTCATCTTGAGGCAAGTGAAATCCTTATTCACTTGTTTAACATGTTATAATAAAGCGTTAGCTAAAGAAATTATATTATAACTAGATATATAAATAAATATAATCAGATCGAAATCAATACTTAAATTTTGTGTAGTGAACCATCATGCCATTTTGCTTGAGTGGTGCCCGACTAGGGCTTATTAGTAAGTTGGTAACACGTATCAATTAAATGATTAACATCTAATATTGTTGTTAGAAGAAACGTTAGTTTCGATCGATGACCGAATGTTTATCTTAGGTGTTCGATGTGAATCTTATGCGAAAATAAAATCTAAAATGGCGGAACTTATGATGTTTAGACCCTAATACTGTTAACAAACACTCTGTAGGAATTTGGTGGCAAATCGATGTCGTCTTCACACATAAAGTGGCGTCCTAACTTCAATATCGAAACTTGCATTTTACCGAACACTTGACGCAGTTAAATTCATAATTAATTCCAGGAAAATCCAATCACAGCGTATTTGGGTTCGTTGTGAGGGGCACTGCGTAATCTTTAACACGACGTGTAGGTTTACTGTTAGATATATCCTTTGAACATCAAAAACAAAGAACTTACCTAAATTTGGACTGCAGTCCAGAACAGGAACTTACCCCTTGACATGCTCTTATACACCTGAAATCTTAATGTTTAATTGTGATAGTGTGCGGAGCCAATTACCGCTGTGTAGACAATTGTTTTAACTTTCCAATGGTACCGATTTCACTAAATTCTAGTATCATTTGGTATTTAAATCATACTTTAAACAGATGACATGTACGACAATTTTCTGTCATTTCAGTTTGCACCCTTCATCAGTAATCTGATCATAACTCCTAAACCGAGATGACTATTGTTAATCCGTCTGATGCGTGGGAAACATAACAAATAAATCTACATATTATCTAACTGTAGTGTCGCTTAATTATGATCCTAATAGGAAGTAAAACATGTTATGAAACGGACTTCCAGTTCAGAAATTGGATTTACAGCAGCAAACACTTAAAATGGAATGACCATAACTAGCAAACCTGAAACCCAATTGACACAAAACCAATTTTGCTGTACAGATAATTAAATATACTGCATACTCCTTTTATGTCGTTTTGCTCAATTATGCACGTGTGATTTTATGTGATTTTTCTAATCCAACCAACACTGGTTGCTCATATGTATTCAGTGGTGCATTTAGTGTATCCACATCATGTTACATGACTGTTAGACCCTTATAAATGGTGTTCATTTGCATCGATAACCTAGTGACCGTGTTACATTACCAAGTGATAAATGTTAGTGATTGGATTGTGGCAAGGACGTTAGTGTAAAAACGTGATTGAATAAGTGAAGTGACACGTACTTATACACAATCAGCGGAACCAATTAATTATTGCATTGTCGACGCCTATGGGACCTATATAAGTGTAACTATAACTGGTATGGAACGGTTATGAAAGCACTTATATTAGTGTCATGGGTAAGATATCGAGCATTGTCCATTTATCTTGGATACCAGTCGAGATATGCTTGATGGAGACCCCGTCTCCAGTTCTTCAGTAGACTTGTCATGGAGCGACTAGTATTTAGATTCATGATCGGTGTTTAATGTAGACCGCGGGGTGTGGGGTAGTTTGAGTGTGAGTTCGATCAACGGAATCTCAGAAGTCCTACTGCCGGCATATGTAGTGATTTCGGGAGTTGTATGAATGGTATTTCTGATTCTTAGTGAGCGTGATTCGGGCCCGTGTTTTCTTGCCTCTGAGGCTTACCCTTGGATTGGAAATACTCCTGCGGTGGTTGACGCTCACCCTCGGACTAACGATAAGTTTAGTAACATAGACATTGAGACTTAGAGACTGACGGCTTTAGGGACATGGACATTGCATTGATTACTGATCTGATACACCTGCGTTATCGTTACATATACCGGTTATTTCATGCTCACGTCATTACTCTGCTTTATGTTTATCATCGTTGCACATTATATATGTATATATTGCTATTGTGTCGCTCTGACGACCTGAATATGCATGCTCAGAGTAAGGAATGGACTTAGCTCGGATCAGGACCTAACTTATCTTGAGGATATTGCGGACATTTAGATCAGCGACACCAGCGCTATCTTTCTCTTGACGCTATCTGGTTAATTTTATATCTGTTTTGATAGAATTAGTGACTGCATTTCTCATTATCTATGCTATAATTACTGATTACCACATAATACGAGAATCCGAAGTGTGACTACGGCAGGATATTTACTTGACCGTAGGAGCATGGCTGGCATTGTCACCCCTCGTATTCCGTATTTTGGAAAGCGGGATGTGACATTTATCTTACCACTTGTTGGGTTCTCTTTTTCGAAAATAAATGCCCGAACCTTCTCCAATACTTTCAAAGGTAATTTTCAATTATGTACATACATCCATCTCATGACTGAACAAGTCCATCTAGAGTAAATAAGGATAAGAAGATCATTTAGCAATTGTATAGACCGATTTTCCTTTGTTTGGACAACAAGGCCCTTTACCGTATCACCCCCCTTAAATTCGGCTTCAATTTTGTTTGATGATGTTCTAGTATACATTTAGCATTAGACTTTGGACGATCATGGTCTTACTTGAATACTACTAGGATATTTTTAGACTAAATTGTAGTTGAGTAGTATTTTAGTGGGCATTTTGAATTTAGCTGAGGAAAGTTGAAGTCACTGCTCTTGGCAAAACTTTAAGTAATGAATACCAACCAGGGTCCGGTCGCCATTCTTTTATCCTAAAGCTTCTAGCCCTGGCCCCAAATCGTGTTCCTATGTAGGGCCCGTTTGGTTGTCTGGAAGTAACGGAAGTACCGGAAGAAATCTTGAAGTGACTTCCAAAAAACATGTCATTAAAGTATACTTAAATCTCACTTCTAGTGGTTGTATATTTTTTGAAGATGGAAGTAAAAAACGAAACAACTTTCTATGTTTCTTTAATAAACAAAACAGACAAAAAAATTACTTTTTAAATAGTAATAAATTATTATCTATTGAAAGTAATAAAGACAATTATTCAATAATTATTTCTTTTTCTTGTTCCTTGTGCTCCATGGTTACTTCCCATCCAAAATGAGAGGAAGAAAATTTTAAAAGTAACTATGCTACATAGGATCCACATCGCCATCCGGAAGTAATTTCCATGCTCTACTTCCGTGCAAACAAACAACCGAAGTACTTGAAATAAGCTTACTTCCGATACTTCCATATTAATTCCGTGCAAACAAACATGCCCGTAGTGGTACATTTTATGTTTATATATGTTGTGATCAGTAGAATTTTCTGCCCTACTTCAATCTATCCAAAAAATGATCTTTTGGATTTTTCATTGAATAAATTGGTAATATTTTAGGCATCCAACATATAAGTAGTTCAAATTAATCATAACCCTATAAATCTGCTTATAAAGAGGCAAAACTATATAATTAATCAACAGGAATCCACACAACAAACATAAGAGAAAAAACCCCTAGGAATTAGAACATGATCTGAGAGAAACAACTCACAAGCTCGAAAACGTTGGCCTCGTACTCGAAGGACGAGTAGTGAGTCTTCTTCTTCTTCCCCTTCCCCGAAACCCTAACCGGATCTCCGATCGGCGACGCCTGAGGCTCCTCCTCCTCCTCTCCTCCTTTGCTCTCCTCCTCTTCTGGCGGTTCTTCTTCGTAGTCGTCGTCGACGATCTTCTTCTTTCTCGATGATGGTTTTCTTTCCCTTCTAGGCTCGTTGTCTTCGTCTTCGCTCGTCGAGAGCTGAGCGAATCGCCTCTTTCGCCCCATTTGCGGAACGTGAGTGAGAGAGAGAGAGAAAGGAGAGAGATTTGCTCGTGCCCGCGGAATTGGAATTTTTTTCACTAAGTAATCCTATTTTAATAATTAATTCTCAAAATAATTCTGATTTTAAAATAATTCCTAGAACAGATAACCGCACATTCACATAGAACGTTTTCTTTTTTTTAATGAAAACGTTATTGTCAATAACGTTTTAGCGTTTTCATATTTCTATATTCCCACATAGAATTTGATTTTGTTGAAATTGTAACAAAATCCATAGAGAGCGGAAAAAAAGCTCATAGTTTTTTTTAAGAAAAGAATAAAATTGGTTAGTATATAGATTTTTATTGTGTTTTTTCTATATATTTTCCGAATCAAATTTCTATAGAAAAATATAATAGATTTCTATATACTAATTAAATTTATTCTATTCTCAACAAACTATGAGATTTTTCGTCATTTCTCTGTCGATTTTGTTACAATTTCAACGTTTTCATCAAGAAGAAAATGTTATTCTCAACAGCGTTTTTTCTTCCATGCAACTGCCCACGCCAAGCTCAATCCTACGTGATATACGGAGGTCTATTCTCGGAATTATTTTGGAGTTGATATTATTTTGGGAATTATTTATTTAAATAGTATTTTTTGGGAGGGAAATTTGCGGGATTGGGGGTTTGGACAAGAGGCACCTTATTTATCCAAAATGGGGGAAATGCCATTGCAGTACTGAAGCGACTTCGATTGTTGAAGGGTGTTTTAGGGATGGCGGGTGTGGGATCGCCGCCACGTGTCGATTGCGGAGCTCCACCGCTTGCCTCCAAACACCACTTCACCGGCAAATACTGAATCGTCCAAGTACCAAAAAGCAAGTGCCGCGTAAACATAAGGTTTCATCGACTGATAGATACCTAAGTTTTTATAGGAAGCAGATAAAAATCCAATTTTTTTACTCTGTATGCACTCAGCTATCTACATGTGACATACGAAGGTGATATAACAGTTATTTTATCATTATTGTTGCTTTCTTTTTTAAAATAAATGCTTGAATCATAGATGCTTATTTATATACAACTCATAAAAACTTATGTATTTATTAGTGAAACCGATGAAATCCTTAGTTACTTGCAATTTCGCCTACAAAATTCTATGCTATATTAACTCGTCATTTTAAAAAGAACACCAATAAGTTGCACATGTGATTGTCATGCCTACAAGCGCCTGTTTGGATGAGGGATTTGAGTAGGATTTGTGAATTTTGGAGACTAAATCTACATGTAGTTGATAGTTTTTTCTTGTTTGGTTAGTGGTGATGGAGGTCGGATCTTCTTCAAATGCTGTCATTCGTCGATCTGTAGCGAACGTTGTTGAACGGCTAAGATTTGGCTTAAAGGTTGTCTTCTTAGGCGTGTGGATCTCAATGGGCTGGTTTTGAGGTGGAAGCCGACCTACCTGCAAAGAAGCCCTATAGTGGGTGACCACCATAGGACTCTTCGACGATCAAGTTAGCCGAGGAAAATGGGCAGAGTAGCGGCTTATTGGATTAAAATTGCCTTACTTGAGTCGTCTGGGAGAGGGGTTTTATAGTGGTCGAATGGAGCGAACAGACGCGAGATCTTCACCTTTGGTTACGCCCCTGACGTTACGCGTGCGTGAACGACGGGATCCCTCCATTAATGACGGGATACGCTCATTAATGGGGGGTCGTGCCAGTTGGGACGCGGGACATGGGGCGGCGGTTATCTCGCTTTGGCGAGATACGCGAAGCCGTTGCGGAGGCATTAAGGCTCCGCAATCTCGGTTGATCAGGAAAGGCCGAGGAAGCTCGGCACATCAGGGGCTCGGAGACGAGCGGGAGGCCGAGAAAGCTCGGCGTGCTTGGAGCCCTGGGAGCAGGAGGCCGAGGAAGCTCGGCACGAGAGAAGGCTCAGAGGCGAGGAGACTGAGGAAGCTCGGAGACGAGCTGTTGGTAGTTTCTTAGACGAATGTGGAATGTCTTTTAGGGGAGTCTCCCGATAAGGTCGGGGAACTCCCCCGAGAAGAGGCCCCGGGGAATGTCCCCGATGCGGTTCACTTATTCCACCCCACCCCACCCGGAATCCGGGACACGTCGTCTGCCACGTGTCGTAATCTGGGGGGACACCACTTATGAGCATCATCATCAGCCTCCCACTCTCGGTCCGACCTATCGAAGGGTCGGGTCGAGAGTGGTCTGCTCGGTCTTTCTTCTGCTCAACTTGGCGCCATGGAATCGTAATGCGGATCGTCCGGGAACGGAATGGCATTTGGCGGTTATGTCATTTAGATCCTTGGGCCCACGTGTCTGTAAGTCAATGTCGCACGGGTTCGCGGGAAGGCGGAATACGTAAAAAACGATTTGTATAAGCGATATGCTAAAAAAACACATACACATATTGAGGTAGAAACAAACCAGGTGGCATATTACCATATCGAGCAAGACTGTTACTATATCCGTGTATATCCTAAGCTTCAATTAAATAATATACAAACTAGTATGATACAATAATGGCCTCTAGGGCATATAACACTAACAGTGTCGCCTCGTCGTTCGCCTGAATCTTCACGTGTATCCCTGAAGACGTCAGCGGATCAGTGAAATGATTATGTTTTTAGAGGGGGCGGACCGCGAGCGTCGTATGTCTATTGGGCTGCAGGACACGTGTTCGACGTGGATTTGGTGGAACCGACAGGCTGTCCCTGCCACCTGCAACCGAAAGGACGTCCCCAATGGTTGACCGCCACGTGGCGTCCCGTCGGTCATTGGGCACAACGTTTCGTTTTGGCGGAAATCAGTCTGGGCCGTTGGATGTTCTTCTTTGGGGGTATATAAATAAGAGGGGACCCCCTAAGGCCGATACTTCCACCATAATTTATCCTCGTTGTCAGAGAATGCCCGGCGGTCCTTCCTTTTAGATTGGATCGCCCGTGCTTTTTCCTCGGCTAGCCCCTTCCTTTGAATCAGGTTAGATGTCTTTATCTGAAGAGTCTGTAGAGGTACTTAGGGTAGAGTCGGGCAATGAGATTCCAGTTGTTGGAGCTGAGTCCGGAGGGTCTTCCTCATTTTCGGCTTCAGATAGCCAGGAAGGTTCGTCTTCTTCTTCGTCCTCTGTGTCGGGGTCGCATCCGAGAGTCAGGGACACCCCTGCCACCCGCCGTCGGGCGGCAACAACGGCTCCCAAGGTGCGCATTGGGAACGCCCGCGATGCGCCCTCCGTCTTGGACGAGCTTGCCGAGATCCGGGCCCGGTTCCATATCCCCTCTAACTATTCTTTCCGTTTAGCTAGAGAGGGTGCGCGGGCAGACCAGGTGCAGGGCAAGGAGATTGCCCTGTATTTGGAAGCATTCCGGACGGGAATGCGTCTGCCCTTCCCAACCGAGATATGTGGGGTGCTTCGTTGCTTCCATTTTCCCCAGGCCAGCTAACACCGAACTCGTGGAGAATCCTCCTCGGGACTCTGATTCGGCTGAAACTTGAAAATATCTCTTTTAGTTTGACCCTCCTAGTCTCTTTTCTTTTTTATAAGAATCATCCCGGAACCAACAAGGATGAGCCGAGCTGGGTGTATTTTTCTTTCAAAAAACGCAAGGGTGGGGTGGCCGGGTCAGGGGTAGTAGTCGTCCATTTTTCCATTCACGACTGGAAGGAGAAGTTCATATTCGTCGGGCCACCCAAGGGTGAGAATTGGCATGTGCCTACACAGTGGCACAGGGTCGACTGCCCGAGGGAAAGGCAGTCGTCCTCACCTGAGACGAGGGTGGTATCCATGTGGGAGCCGATTCAGCGGGCCGACATTCTACTTTCTGAGCAGGCCCTGAGCCGGGCTGGGCTCAGCCCTGCGTGCTTTCTGGGTAAGTTAGGGCCTTCGTACACGATCCAATTAGATTTTAATGAGTTTTCTTTGCCCTTTTCAGCGTCACTAACTCTCTTTGTGTATTCTCCTTTCTGCAGAGCAAATGGACCGATCCAAATTCTTAGCTGCCATGGCCGCGAAGGCAGGAAAGAAGACCGGGGCACTAGCTCGTCCCATCCTGGTTCGAGCTCGGCCCCGAAACCAACTGCATCGGCGAAGCCTTCTGCTGCGCACCGAGCCCCGAAAGTCAGCCGCGGGGAGAGCCAGAAGCATGCACGGGAACCGGAGCCCCAGACGAGGGGGTGGAGGATGAAGTCGACCTCACCGAGGCCCCCCTCAAGACGTATAAAAGGACGGTCTCTCGCTCTCCACCCTCCGGGATCCCCGCGTAAGAGGGGGACGTCTGTTTTGAGGTGCCTTCGGGGCTTTCCATTGCCAATAGCCTGCTCTCGGACATGGAGCAATCGGCCGGGAGCAAAATTCCTCGGGGAACCCTAAAGGCCCAAGTGGCCGCCGTCGCTCAAGCGACGGTCCAGGTCGGTATCCTTTTTCCTTTAAGGATTTTGTCAAGTATTTTTCCTCAGATTGAACATTTTTAACCTCTTTTGCTGCTTTCCTCAGGTCCTCCAACACTGCGCCCTTATCGTCAATATGGAGTCTAAGGAGATTGCCCGGGCCATGAGGAAGGAGGGCGAATCGTCCTCACGGGAAGAGGATCTGCGCGTGGAGCTGCAGCAGGCAAAGGAGAGGATAGCCATCCTCGAAACCCGGGTGGTCGCTGAGGAGTTGACGGACTCCAAGTGTAGGGAGTCCATCCGACTTATGAGTGAATCCAACAAGGCTATCCAGGCTAAGTTGGAGGAGGCTAGCAAGCTCAACGCCACGATGAAGAAGTCGTGGGATGCCTGCAAGAGGGATACCCAAGCGGCGCTTGAAGTGGTGAAACTTGCCGATCTCCGGGCTTCGAAGTCCGTGGAGAGGTATAAGACGTCGGACCAGTTCTACGCCGACGTCGCCGATGCCTCGACCATTATTTGGCACCAGTCTCTCGACGCTATCAAGGCGTTGATGCCGGGGTTTGCTGACGGCGAGCTTCAGCTTCAATACCCCCTCTCTGAGGATGCGCCGCAGGCGAAAACTGCCGGGAATACCGCGGGGGGAGAAGCCGCCGGTAGAAGTGCCGGGGTAAGGTTTCTGGTGGAAGCACCGACCCAAAGGTCGCCGCTTTGGTTCCCGACGCTGGCGTCGAGCAGGGCGAGATCCTCCCCGGTCCTGCGGCCTAAGCTTTCCTGTCTTTTCCTTTTTTAAGTTTTGTAAGCCTCCGGCCGTTTTGTAAGGCTGAGGAGCCCATAATACCTTGTAAAGATTTCTGGAATATAAATAAAGCTGAGCTTATTTTCCTATGCATGACCGTGTAATTTTTAGATGCCTGACTTTTTAGATGACGATCGCGCGTTGAGTGTGAGCCGAGTAATTGCCAAATGTAGGAAGGTTGGAGCCCTCCCGCTTCCCGGAATTGAGATGGCGATCGATCATTTAGGATGAATCCAACGGCATCCAAGTATAGGAAGGTCAGTATTAGTCCCTTCCTCAGCATTGGATTGACGACCATGTCTAGCATGAGTTGTAAAACAGCCAAGTTAGAATCGATCTGCATTGCCTGATTCCTCTTTATGCGGTTTCTAGACTCGTGTCTCCGTAAGGCAGGAATCTACCTCTCGGAGATTAGTCGAGCAGAAAAGCTGCTCGATGGCCTCGTGAGGAGGGCTTTGGATCCCTAATGCAGATGGGCAGGAGTATACCCACTAAGGATGGACCAGGCAGAAAAGTTGTTCGGTGGCCTCATGAGGAGGGCTTTGGATCCTTAGCATAGATGGGTAGGAATCTACCCGCTAAGGATAGACCGGGCAAGGAAGATGCTCGGTGGCCTCGTAAAGAGGGCTTTAAATCCTTAGCGTAGATGGGCAGGAGTCTACCCGCTAGAGATGGACCGGGCAAGGAAGCAGCTCGGTGGCCTCGTGAGGAGGGCTTTGGATCCTTAGCGTAGATGGGCAGGAGTCTACCGGCTAAGGATGGACCGGGCAGGGAAGCTGCTCGGTGGCCTCTGTTTACCCCAATCAGAGCTATTCAACTTCCAAGGCAGGAAATGAAGCAACGCTTCTGATTCCCCCAATCAGAGCAAAGCTCTACTTTGAAAATTTAATAAAAGAAGCAACGCTTCAGCTGACTTGCGCTCTGCGCTGCGCGACACGGGTCAGCGCGGTTGTGCTAGCGCAGTTGCGCTGCGCTGCGCTGCACGTGTCAGCGCGGTTGCGCTGCGCTGCGCTGCACGTGTCAGCGCGGTTGCGCTAGCGCAGGTGCGCTGCACTGCGCTGCACGTGTCAACGCTGGTGCGCTGCGCTGCACGTGTCAGCGCGGTTGCGCTAGTGCGGTTGCGCTGCGCTGCTCGTGTCAGCGCCGTTGCGCTGCGCTCTGCGCTGCGTGACACGTATCAAGCGCAGGTGCGTTTGTGCCAAACAGAATTAAAATTCCAATAAGATCTTTCTGATCTTGTTAAAACAAGAAAATTGTTTTCTGTAAAACAGAAGCCCTTGGATCAAAGATCCAACGGTAGGGAAAAATCCCTAAATCACTCAGAGAAGGATCTCTTTAACTAATTTAACAAACTAATTGGCACTATATAAAGGCCCCTAGACCCCAAATCTAAAACACACAGAAAACAGAGAGAAAATTAAAAGAACTCCTCTAAAGAATTTTGAGAAGAACTCAGAAAGAGAAAAGGGTAAAAAACCCTTTGAATAAAAGAAGAGTTTCATCTAGAAAGATCATTGATCTAAGAACAAGATCAAAGATCTTCAATAAAAAAAGATAATAATTGTAGGGTGTTTTTCGTCACCCCATTGAGATGGGAATACGCGCGCGCTTGTCAGGCGCATTACAGATTCCCCCTGCCTAGGGTAGGCTGGGGTTTATTGATTGTGGGGATCCGAATCTCCGACAGCCGCGGACTAAGCTGCCGTTAATTACCCCTCGCATTTGGAGCGAAGGAACCTCCGATTGACGGGTTAAACTGGTCATGCGAACTCAATGCACAGTGTTGTGTTTTGGATATACTGGGGGGCCCGCAGAGTTTTTACGGGGGTCCCGCTACCCGGATAGCGGGCTGGGGGTCAAGGGGGCTAGCAGCCCCCTTGCGGGGTGCGGGGCAGCGCCCCGTTAGAAATTTTTTCTAACGGGGGAGGCAAATTTAGTGTGGAGTGCATAAAAAAAAAGGGGGAAAAGCGTCTTAAAGACGCGTGCGCAGTATGTGGGCGCATGGTGCCCGGGGTCACGTGGCGCACACGTGACCATTGGGCGCCTCAGCGCCCGGGGTCACGTGGGCACACGTGACCGCGGGAAGGGACTTAGCCCCTGGGTTGGGGAGTTGAACTCCCAAAGGGGATTTTTAAAGTCAAATTCCTAGCAGAAATTTAATTTATGGAGTTAAACTCCAACAGATCTAAAAAGGAGTTAAACTCCTAGGAATCTTTGGCTTTTCTTTTGAGACTTGGATCTGTCCAAAGTTAGATTTTTGGAGATGGGTCTTCTTCTTCCTGCTCTTGATCGGCGGGATCTTGGAGAAAAGGGGGTGAGACTTAAAAGTCTCCCCTTTTCGAGATCTGATTGGAGATCCGAGCTCCCCTTTGTGGGTTTTGTGGTGAAAAACTATTTATTTTTGAGAAAGGAAGAGTTAAACTCTTGATTTAATTCAAAAGAAAGAAGAAGGTTTTTAGAACCTTGAAGAAGGAGAAAGAGGCACAAACCCTTGTTTTTTTGAGGGAGTGAAAAAGTGTATCCTTTATTCATCATCATGTTGCCTTATATAGGCTTACACATTTACATATAGCTCCTTGGGCTTTACGAAATGGCATTTTGCCCATCCTATGGTTCATGTGCCATTTCTTTTTGCATATAAACCATGTGCTTACAAAAATTTGGCTTTATACCCATTTTGTTTACATTCATGCATAAAAAAATACATAAAAATTATTTATTACATGATTTCATTTTGGCATGGGGGAGGGCCGGCCGCTTCATGTTCGGACTCGACCGGGGCATGGGCCCACTTGACCTGGGCTTGGGCCCACCTAGCTTGGGGGTTGACCTTGACTTTGACTCGGTCAACAGGGGTGTAAATTTTTACCCCAACAAATTGCCCCCCATCAATAAATACACACAGCATATGTGGGTCGTGTGCATGAAATTGATGGATCTTCTTTCACGTGGAGGCGACTTACTTTGGTTCCCACTTTTTGGGATGCACTGCCCTTTTTACGACATGGACGGTCGACGCTCTGATCCGAATCGATTTGGTAGACGCGTCCCCGGCACGGAGTGTCGCTGGTCGACGTTTCCCCGAGGCGGAGTGTCGCTGGTCGACGTTTCCCCGAGGCGGAGTGTCTGTTGTCGATGTGCCCCCGGCACGGAGTGTCTGCTTGACGTCTCCCCGAGGCGAAGTATCGGCTGGTTGACGTTTCCCTGATGCGGAGTGTCTGTGTTGGACGTTTCCCCGATGCAGAGTGTCGCTGGTTGACGTGTCCCCGGCACGGAGTGTCGCTGATCGACTTTTCCCCGGCGCGGAGTGTCGGGTTGACTTTTCCCCGGCACGGAGTGTCGCTGATGGACTTTTCCCCGGCGCGGAGTGTCGGTGGTTGACTTTTCCCCGGCACGGAGTGTCGCTGATGGACTTTTCCCCGGCGCGGAGTGTCGGTGATTGACTTTTCCCCGGCACGGAGTGTCACTTATGGACTTTTCCCCGGCGCGGAGTGTCTGTTGTAGGACGTATCCCCGAGACGGAGTGCCTATGGTAGGACGTATCCCCGAGACGGAGTGCCTGTGGTAGGACGTATCCCCGAGACGGAGTGCCTGTGGTAGGACGTTTCCCCGATACGGAGTGCCTGTGGTAGGGCGTTCCCCAATACGGAGTGCCTGTGGTAGGACGTTTCCCCGATACGGAGTGCCTGTGGTAGGACGTTTCCCCGATACGGAGTGCCTTTTGTTTGACGTAGAGGTCGATGTTGGAATTGGTTGATTTGATTTATTTGACTTGAGTTGACATCAGCATCGCTATACTGGAATATGGTACCAGGAGCGAATCATCATCTATCTTTGAGAGGATTTGGGGATTGGTTTTTTTTTTGTTTGGCATCTGCATTGCTGCACTGGAATAATGCCAGGAGCAACTCATCATTTGCCCCGAGAGGATTAGGGAATTGGGGTTTTTGTTTGGCATCTGCATTGCTGCACTGGAATAATGCCAGGAGCAACTCATCATTTGCCCCGGGAGGCTTTGGGAATTGGTTTTTGTTTGGCATCTGCATTGCTGCACTGGAATAATGCCAGGAGCAACTCATCATTTGCCCCGGAAGGATTTGGGAATTGGTGGCTTAGGAGACAGGTTTAGATCCCTATCACCTAAGGCTTTTCAATTTTATGGGCCGTGAGGGTCCCATAAAAGCATTTTCTCCCTACGGGTCGTAAGGATCCCGTAGGTGTATTTTCTCCCTAGGAGTCGTGGGGACTCCTAAGTGTGTTGCTCCTTTGTGAGTCGTAGGGATCTCACGCGGGAATTTTCTCCTCACAAAGTCGAGAGGACTTTGCGAGTGCATTTCATTTCTTTTTTTTTTACGAGTTTGCGCCCTTTCGGGTTTTCACAAACTCGCCGGCAGTCCTGCTGTTTTTACTCACGGAGCCCTTTCGGGTTTTCATCCGTGCCCGTTTTGCTTGTGGACATACCGTTCTTCTTTTTTTCTTTTTTTTTTAGAGAGATCGGGATTGTTTTACGCCCGTGGATTGTATACGGTTTTGCAGGATGTATGATCCAGACCGCAGGGCCGGAAAAATTTTGGGACATTGTTGGCGTCTGCATCGCTGCACTGGAATATGGTACCAGGAGCGACTCATCATTCGCCACTTGGGGATTGGGATTTGGAATTTGGTTGGCGTCTGCATCGCTGCACTAGAATATGGTACCAGGAGCGACTCATCATTCGCCACTTGGGGATTGGGATTTGGAATTTGGTTGGCGTCTGCATCGCTGCACTGGAATATGGTACCAGAAGCGACTCATCATTCGCCACTTGGGGATTGGGATTTGGAATTTGGTTGGCGTCTGCATCGCTGCACTGGAATATGGTACCAAGAGCGACTCATCATTCGCCATTGGGGTATGGGATTCGGAATTTGGTTGGCGTCTGCATCGCTGCACTGGAATATGGTACCAGGAGCGACTCATCATTCGCCACTTGGGGATTGGGGAGCGATGGCTTAGGAGACAGGTTTAGATCCCTATCACCTAAAACTTTTCAATTTTATGGGCCGTGAGGGTCCCATAAAAGCATTTTCTCCCTACGAGTCGTAAGGATCCCGCAGGTGTATTTTCTCCTTAAGAGTCGTGAGGACTCCTAAGTGTGTTTTTCCTTGGTGAGTCGTAAGGATCTCACGAAGGTTTGTTCTTCTCATGCATCGTGAGGACACATGAGTGGGTCTTTCCAATGAAGCATAATTCCAAAGGCGAAGACCAGCCGCGTAACTGGTGGTTGCGGTGGGGCATGGATATGCTGAGAATTATTTGAGCCCGTGGATTGTATACGGTAGTCAATTTGGGGACTAAACGTAGGGCCGGAAGAATTTTGGGAAATTGGATTTTTGTTGGCGTCGGTATCGCTACACTGGAATATGGTACCAGGAGCGACTCATCATTCGCCATTGCTTTGTTTTGTTGTTTTTTTTGTTTTTGTTTTACCGCGATTGCTCTATCATTTCAGCTTTTCTTATCGCGAAGGTCGCGATTGCCCTATCATTCGGCTATTTATTCGCGGTTGCCCCATCATTTCGGCTTTATTTTCATTTTTATTTTTACTCGCTGATTTTTATTGCGAGTTGCCCTATCATTTCGGCTTTTCTTTATTTTTCTTTTATTTACACATTTTTTTGTTTATTTACACACATATATATATTTTATACATTCCCAGTTTAACGACTTAGAGGTCGATTGTTCCCAGTTTAATGACGTGGTAGTCGATTGTTCCCAGTTTAATGACGTGGCGGTCGATTGTTCCCAGTTTAACGACGTAGTGGTCATCTGTTTCCAGTTTAGAGACTTGGAGGTCTACTGTTTCCAGTTTAACGACTTAGAGGTCATATGTTTCCAGTTTAACGACTTAGAGGTCATCTGTTTCCAGTTTAAAGACGTAGAGGTCATCTGTTTCCAGTTTAAAGACGTAGAGGTCATCTGTTTCCAGTTTAACGACTTGGTGGTCATCTGTTTCCAGTTTAAAGACGTAGAGGTCATCTGTTTCCAGTTTAACGACTTGGAGGTCATCTGTTTCCAGTTTAGAGACTTAGAGGTCATCTGTTTCCAGTTTAACGACTTGGAGGTCATCTGTTTCCAGTTTAAAGACGTAGAGGTCATCTGTTTCCAGTTTAACGACTTAGAGGTCATGTGACGAGGAGCTCAGAGAAGATACCTGATTGAGTAGCTGTAAGGGGCACCGCTGGAGTTTGCCGGAGATGCCTTATTACTTTGTCAGTGTTGATGGCCTTGCCCCCAGCTGGGGCCAAGAAAAATCGTTCAAATACCGACTTGCATCGAATATGGCAATTGGAAATTGTTAACCCTGCAAATAGAAACATTATTTCAGTATAGGCAATCGATATGTATATTGATTGAGTTCGCATGAACATTTAACCCGAAATATGGGAGGAGAGATGGTCCCACCGGGCGTGCCAGAATCTGTAGGGTGTTTTTCGTCACCCCATTGAGATGGGAATACGCGCGCACTTGTCAGGCACATTACAGATTCCCCCTGCCTAGGGTAGGCTGGGATTTATTGATTGTGGCGATCCGAATCTCTGACAGCCGCGGACTAAGCTGCCGTTAATTACCCCTCGCATTTGGAGTGAAGGAACCTCCGATTGACGGGTTAAACTGGTCATGCGAACTCAATGTGCAGTGTTGTGTTTTGGAAGGGTTTTGGATATGCTGGGGGCCTCGCAGAGTTTTTACGGGGGTCCCGCTACCCGGATAGCGGGCTGGGGGTCAAGGGGGCTAGCAGCCCCCTTGCGGGGTGCGGGGCAGCGCCCCGTTAGAAATTTTTTCTAACGGGGAAGGCAAATTTAGTATGGAGTGCATAAAAAAAAGGGGAAAAAGCGTCTTAAAGACGCGTGCGCAGTATGTGGGCGCATGGTGCCCGGGGTCACATGGCGCACACGTGACCATTGGGCGCCTCAGCGCCCGGGGTCACGTGGGCACACGTGACCGATGGGCGCCTAGGCGCCCCGTGGTCACGTGGGCACACGTGACCGATGGGCGCCTAGGCGCCCCAGGGTCACGTGGGCACACGTGACCATTGGGCGCCTCAGCGCCCGGGGTCACGTGGGCACACGTGATCGAAGGGCGCCTTGGTGCCCGGGGTCACGTGGAGCACACGTGACCATTAGGCGCCTCAGCGCCCGGGGGTCACGTGGGCACACGTGACCGAACGACGCCTTAGCGCCCGGGGTCACGTGGCATACACGTGACCGCGGGAAGCACCCGCGGGAAGGGACTTAGCCCCTAGGTTGGGGAGTTAAACTCCCAAAGGGGATTTTTGGAGTCAAACTCCTAGCAGAAATTTAATTTATGGAGCTAAACTCCAACAGATCTAGAAAGGAGTTAAACTCTTAGGAATCTTTGGCTTTTCTTTTGAGCCTTGGATCTGTCCAAAGTTAGATTTTTGGAGATGGGTCTTCTTCTTCCTGCTCTTGATCGGCGGGATCTTGGAGAAAAGGGGGTGGGACTTAAAAGTCTCCCCTTTTCGAGATCTGACTGGAGATCCGAGCTCCCCTTTGTGGGTTTTGTGGTGAAAAACTATTTATTTTTAAGAAAGGAAGAGTTAAACTCTTGATTTAATTTAAAAGAAAGAAGAAGGTTTTTAGAACCCTGAAGAAGGAGAAAGAGACACAAGCCCTAGTTTTTTTGAGGGAGTGAAAAAGTGTATCCTTTATTCATCATCATGTTGTCTTATATAGGCTTACACATTTACATATAGCCCTTTGGGCTTTACAAAATGGCATTTTGCCCATCCTATGGTTCATGTGCCATTTCTTTTTGCTCATAAACCATGAGCTTACAAAAATTTGGCTTTATACCCATTTTGTTTACATTCATGCATAAAAAATTACATAAAAATTATTTATTACATGATTTCATTTTGGCATGGGGGAGGGCCGACCGCTTCATGTTCGGACTCGACCGGGGCATGGGCCCACTTGACCTGGGCTTGGGCCCACCTAGCTTGGGGATTGACCTTGACTTTGACTCGGTCAACAGGGGTGTAAATTTTTACCCCAACAATAATAATAAAGGCATTGCCTTTTTTATGAACCATTGGTTCTGGAATCTTAAAAGATTCTTTTCTTGAATCCAAAATTGGATCAAGCTATTAAAACAGTGCCTTGCACTTGTAAATCTGCACTGTTGCGCTCTCGGGTTGGCGCAAGCCACCAGAGAGCGCCACGTGTCAGCTCCAGAACCACTTGCGCTATGCGCTTTTAAAATAGAGCATTGCTCTCTGAAATTGGCGCAACACACCAGAACGCGCCACGTGTCAGCAGCGCAACAGCGCAGCGCACTGGCACAGCACACTGCGCTTGCGCTCACCAGAGCGTGATACGTGTCACCTCCCACATGCGCTTGCGCTCACCAGAGCGTGACACGTGTCACCTCCCACATGCGCTTGCGCTCATTAATTGGCGCAGAGCGCCTGACAGGCCACGTTGCACTCTGTCAGTGTAATCAATGCTCTGTATTATTTAAAGAAGGGCTGAGCCCAATTAAAAAAGGCCTAACATGCCTAATAAAATGCAATGCATTATTTTAAAAAAAGGCAGAGCCCAAACAAAGGTCTGTCAGACCAAAACAGATGCTCTGCATCATAAAAATAAAGGGACAGAGCCAAAATCAAATAGGCCTTACAGGCCAAAATAAAATGCAGTGCATTATTAAACAGGGGAAAAGCCATAGCATAGGCCTAATAGGCCGAAGACAAATGAAAATGTTGAACATCTTCAATTGGACTTAGCCCAATCATGGCCGTAAGTCCTCAAATTAAATTGACCGAGCACGACTGCTCCCTTAAATCAATTTACATCCGATTCAAAGGTACATCTCCGAACTTCTCTGACATCTGTCGTTGTAATCCTTCAACGACGTCAGAGAGGTGACGGGTCCTAACAACCACTCATAACTCCTGGACTCAAGCATCCTTAAACCCCCGGACTCAAGCGTCCTTAAACCGATGGACCACCATGTCCCTAAACTGGCGATGGACCACTATGTCCCTAAACTGGAACAATAGAGCCCCGAAATGCTCTTTTGTCGGATCTAAACGATCCCGTTTAAGTTGATCTTAGCCTCAAATACGGCTAACGTATCCTTAAATCTTCAAACAAACTTTAGTCCCAAATTGGACTATAGATCCCCCAATCAACTTTGGTTCAAGGGTACATCTCTGAACTCCTCTGACATCTGTCGTTGTAATCCTTCAACGTCGTCAGAGAGGTGATGGGTCCCGACGGCCATACATGAAACGGACCACTATGTCTCTAAACTGGAATAATAGAGCCTCCAAATGCTCTTTTGTCGGATCAAAACGATCATGTTAAGTTTATCTTAGTATCAAATTGGACTAAAGTATCCTTAACGAACGTTTAAGTTGATCTTAGCCTCAAACACGGCTAACGTATCCTTAAACTAAAACCCCAAACCCAAATCTAAGTAAATACGGATTTGGACTAATCCATGTCCTAAGGGCGACGACATAAATTAGTCTCTGTATACAATCCACGGGCAACCACAAACAAAACAAACACTAATGACACGAAGTGAAATTCTGGAGAAGGAGAAATTTGTTACCGCGGCGCGGCAGCGTAATTAACTGCAAGGGCTTGCGGCTGCAGGGAAGAGCGTCCCCACAATCAAAAACCCCTCAAGCGAGGGAGAATCTGACGAAGTCTGCTACATCGGCCGCATCCGTCTAAACCTCCGATATACGGCGCCATAAATCAACTTGGCATTTTCGGAGAGGTGGACGGATAAAACCATATAGCATCTGCCCCGAATCTCAGGCAAGAAGAACCTACGCGGTCGCGTCTCTGTGTTCGGAGGGGAACAGATTCTGGCACGCCCGGTGGGACTTTTTCCTCTTTCCACTCCACACTTCGTATGTCATGTTCGCGAACAAATCGCGGTTTGCTGTGGTTGCCTGTGGATTCAAGGTACTTAGATTTGGTGTCTTGCTCCGTGCAGAAAACAGAAGATCAATGGCTTCAAACTGCAACTCTCGCTCCGTCCCTGCTGGAGGAGTGACTTACGGGCCCCAGGCGACCTCCCTTTTCAAGATGCCAGTAGAGCAGGTGACTCAAGCCACCACTAGACTATTCTTCGGGACCATGCTCCCACCAATGAACTTCAATGTCCTGATGATGTTGCAAGAAGCCCCAAAGAAGTCGGTCTTTGATCGACTTACCACTGTCGCGGCCCCTCTCAACGGGTCGCCCAATTCCACTGCCTCAGTTTTCAACAGACTGGGCCAGAACGTCTACAAGCCTGCGATACCAGAATGCGTTATCCCGAAGCGGATAGCCATCCCTGCTCCCGTTCCAGGCGAAATCACCAAGGTTGCTTCCCCTACTCGGAAGTCTGCTTTTGACAGGTTGGTCGTCCCCATTCAACGGACGTCGGTCTTTAAAAGGCTGGTACCAGCGAATTCTGACCAACACAGGGGGCATGAGGAGGCCGCCCCTACGGCTAAACCAACTCTATCCGCACGACACGCTCGACGTCGCCACTGGCGCCGAGTGAGGAAGGCTGGGGGCAACTCCCCCTCTGGATTTACTCCACCAGCTCCGATGATGGGGATCGAGGATGCTATTCTAACCGAGAACAGTTTTGAACTGCTCAATAAAGTGCGCAAAAACTCTCCTACTGCATTGCTGAAGAGAACTCCTTCACCTGTAGAGAATGATACAGAAAAGAAGCCGGAGCAACCTCCTCAACGGCTATCCTCTGAAATTTACAAAGTTTGGCGACGTGTCCAAGAGTCAGTGGTCGATCAAGACTATCTCCGCCGACAGAAAAAGATGAAGGTTCAGCAGGAGAGGGACTACTCAGAGTCACAAAAAGTGACAGCTGGATGGGTGCCTGCTGCAACGGCTCCCTCAACGTCGATCACTCAAAAGAAAAGGAGGCCGCAAAAAGCCCCTGTGAGCATGGTGAACCGTAAAAGCGCTGAGCACAAACACCCCAAGTCTGGGGGCATGGTGGTGCATACTATTTATATGGCTTCCGGAAAGAAGGAAGGCCGTGCTTCGACGGGTCACCGACCGCTTACCCGATCCGTGACAAAAGCCCAAGAGCAGCAACAGAAGCTTCAGGAAATAATGACTGCAATGGCTGCACTCACCGGGCCAAAAGAAAGCCCGAAGGCATCATGAGAGCAGCATCACGAACAAGAGACTGATGCTGACTTCTTACGAAGAGTCCTCGAAAAGAAGGACAAAGAAGCCGCAGAGCAAGCGGCTAACATAAAACAAATGGCGCTCCTCTTCCAAGATATGGTAGGGATGATATTACAGCCGGACCCTCCAGCTGAAGACCCTCCGATCGTTGTTGGAGATGACGGAGGGGAGACATCTAATCCTCCTCCGGCTCTTTCAGCAGCCAAGGAAGAAACCATTTTCAAGGCCGCACTGGATGACTATATAGCTCAGCAAATACGGGCTCAACAGGCGAATGAAGCGGCTGCGCAAATTGTTAGAACCGGACGATCTTATCCAAGCTGGTATGACCAAATCAGTTACCCTCCGGGATATACGATCCTTAAGTTCCACCTATATAAAGGGACAGGGAATCCACATCAGCATGTCGCTCAATTCAGGACCTTATGCGGCAACACGGGAGGCGACGACAAACTGTTGCTTCGCCAGTTCGTCGGCAGCTTAGCAGAAACAGCCTTTGAATGGCATTTGGAGCTACCTAACGACTCTGTTAAAACATTTGCGGAGATGGAGCTACTATTTACACAAAGATTCACGAGTGCTAGTGGACGCACCCTGATAACAGCACTGATTAATGCCAGGACAAGGCCAGGCGAAACGTGGGTCCAATACGCAACACAATGGCGGAACCTATGGTCAAAATGCGAACAACGCATAGAAGAGGCTCCTGCAGTAGGCAAGTTCATGGGTATTCTTGATCCGCAAGAGACCATCTCACAATTCATGATGTTCTTCAGGCCGACCACCTTCCAGGACTTGATCGACAAATTAGCCCAAATGGACCAGATGGGCCATGGACCGTCTCCTCCAAAACTGGATTATCGAAATGAGAAGGGGAAAGGGAAGGCGATCGTCGTCGCCAATGCTCAGCAACAGCCGAGCAACTTGAAGCCGGTTGTCCGTAAAAATAATATGCGTCCACGCGTATCCCTCCAGGAGAAGCTAGGACGTCCTTACTCGTTTCCTCAAAATAAAACGAGAAGACTATTTGAGCTGGCACTGCGCAACAGGCTCATCAATCTGCCAGATCCAAGACGCCCGTTGCAGCCAAACGATGTCAACGATCCCAATTACTGTCCCTACCACCGAGTGTTGGGTCATCCGATTGAGGATTGCTACGTCTTCAAAAACTGTATTGAAGACCAATACCTACAAGGCAAGTTTGCGCTGTCTGAAAAGTGGAAGGTAAACCCACCACAGCCGCACACTCCAAAGAAGACGGACGCACCGAGGGCAACTTGTCATGTGATCTCTCACTCATTGTTGGATGATAAAAAGGCTCCTTGCGCCGAGAAACCGAGGGCGGATCCTGAACCAGAACTTCTGTGGCCGTCAGACGAGATGATCGATGCCTTCCTGAATGAGATTCGTCTGAAAGTTAAAACCAATCAAGAGCTTGAGATGGACATACTGGAAGGAGCCAAACACCGACGACTAGACCAAAGAGTCGAGGCACTTCCGTCAAATCAAAAGTCATCCGCTGCGGATAAAAACAAATTCAAGACGAGGAAAAGGTTCGCTAAAGTCATGTCAATGGGAATGAAGCTACCACCCTCTGAAGAAAACACTCTCGGTGGAGTAGAGATGCATCCTAATTATTGCTTATATCATCAGAAGATCGCACATCCCACTGAAGACTGCGACTCTTTTAAGTGTTGGTGGCAAGGGTATGTCGCTCACAGGTAACACGTCAACAGGACAAAGCGTGAGGCTCATAGACAGTGGGAGAATGCGACGGATGAGCATAAAAGAATTGTTAGCAATTGTCATAGGGATGATCCTGGGGAATTACGAGTTCTCACCTTCGGGAGCGATTCCGACGAAAAAGTAGCCCTTGACCCTCTCTTCAAGGGGTCCATCTCTGAAGAATTAAGGAATTGCGAGAACATTCAGCTGTGCAATTTCGCGATACCCGGAGAGAATCTCGGATCCACAAACAACGGAGCGAACAAAAAGGATAAAGAAAAGGGAAGAACGGCCTTTGTCGCCAACACTCAACAACAATTGAGTGGCCATAGACCGGTTGTTCGCCGAAACAACAAGCGGCAACCCCTCTATGAGAGGTTGAAACGTTCTTACTCATTTTCCCAGGATGAAACAAGGAGGTTGTTCGAAGTGGCAGTGCGCAACAGGCTTATCACTCTACCGGAGCCGAAACACCAGCCACAACTGAATGATGTCAACACTCCTAATTACTGCCCTTACCACCAAGTATTAGGCCATCCGATTGAAAATTGCTACGTCTTCAAAAACTGGGTTGAAGACCAATACCAACATGGCAAGTTCGCCATCTCCGAAAACTGGAAGGTGAGCCCGCCACGACCGCACGCTCCGAGAAAGATGGATACACCGGGGGCATCCTGCTCATTCATAGGGAAAGCCCCATAGACCGAAAATTCAGTAAACTAGAGATTCGCCTCAAATACGGCGACGGCGGACCGAAACGTCCTTAAACTAATGATGGACCGCAATGTCCTAAAACTTGCAAGACGACCGAAACGTCTTTAAACTATTACCGCAGCATCCTCAGGCTGACGAGATAAAAAAATAAATAATAATAATAATAATAATAAAGACGGTATGTCCATAAGCGAAATGGGCACGGATGAAAACCCGAAAGGGCTCCGTGAGTAAAAATAGCAGGGCAACCGGCGAGTGTTTGTGAAAACCTGAAAGGGCGCAACCTCGTTAGAAAAATTAAAATAAAATAAAATAAAAAGAAAAATAATGACGGTATGTCCATAAGCAAAGTGGGCATGGATGAAAACCCGGAAGGGCTCCGTGAGTAAAAATAGCAGGACTACCGGCGAGTGTTTGTGAAAACCCGAAAGGGCGCAACCTCGTTAAAAGACACTTACAGGGTCCTCACGACCTTGTGAGGAGAAACCGCCCGCGTGAGATCCTTCCGACTCACAAGGGAACAACACACTTAGGGATCCTCACGATTCCTAAGGAGAAATTACACTTGCGAGATCCTCACGACTCGTAAGGAGAACTCTCTTATGGGACCCTCACGGCTCATAAGATTTGAAAGTCTTAAGTTACAGAGACCTAAACCTGTTCATAAGCAACCCCCATAACCTTCGATATTTCCCTACAAGTGGCTCAATACTGACCCTTGTATACATTCCACGGGCGTGAATAAACATTTCCCTGACCAAGTCCTACCCGTGGCTAGGGATATGTCCATATGGTGAACAACCCTTGTTTACCCCAATCAGAGCAAAGCTCTGTTCAAATTCCAAGGCGGGAAACGAAGCAACGCTTCTGTTTCTCCCAATCAGAGCAAGGCTCTGTTTTGAAAATTAAAGTGAAAATTAAAATAAAATTAAAGAAGCAACGCTTCAGCTGACTTACGCTCTGCGCTGCGCGCTACGTGGCAGCGCAGTCGCGCTGCGCTCTGAGCTGCGCGACACGTGTCGGGCGCAGGTGCGTTTGCGCCAAACAGAATTAAAATTCAGTAAGATCCTTCTGTTCTTGTTAAAACAAGAAGATTGTCTTCTGTAAAACAGAAGCCCTTGGATCAAAGATCCAACGGTGGGGAAAATTCCCCAAATCACTCAGAGAATGATCTATTTAACAAACTTAACAAATCTATGGGCACTATATAAAGACCCCTAGACCCTAACTCAAAGAGACATAAACACAGAAAGAAAAAAAAGAGAACTCCTTTAAAAATAAAATTTTGAAGAGCTCAAAGAAAGGAAAGGTAAAAACCTTAAATAAAAGAAGAATTTCTTCTAAAAAGATCATTGATCTAAGAACAAGATCAAAGATCTTCAATAAAAATATAATAATAATAAAGGCATTGCCTTTTGATGAACTACTTGTTCTTTAAAAACAAGAAAATTTGTTTTCTTTTTTTGATCAAAATAATAAAACAGTGCCCTGCACTTGCAAAGTCTACACTGTTGCGCTCTCGGGTTGGCGCAAGCCACTAGAGCGCGCCACGTGTCAGCCTCATAATGATCTGCGCTATGCGCTTCTAAAAACAGAGCAGTGCTCTCATGAATTGGCGCAACTCATCAGCGCGCGCCACGTGTCAGCAGCGTACTGGCGCAGCGCACTGCGCTTGCGCTCTCCTGAGCGTGACACGTGTCACCTCCTCATGGACTTGCGCCTTGCACTCCTCAATTGGCGCAAAGCGCCTGACAAGCTACGTGGCACTCTGTCAGACTCATTAATGCAGCGCATTATTAAAGGGCAGAGCCCAATTAAAAAGGCTTAACAGGCCTAATATAAAAAAGCAGTGCAAAAGGGGCAGGGCCCAAATAAAGGTCTATCAGACCAAAATAAAATGCTCTGGGCCTAAAAGGCCAGAGAAAATGCACTGCATTATTAAACAGGGGCAGAGCTCTAGTAAAGGCCTAACAGGCCAAATGCAAATAAAACGTTGAATATTTTCAACTGGACTTAGCCCAATCATGGCCGTAAGTCCTCAAATTAAATTGACTGAGCACGGCTGCTCTCTTAAACCAATTTACACTTGGTCCAAGGGTACATCTCTGAACTCCTCTGACACCTATCGTTGTAATCCTTCAACGACGTCAGAGAGGTGACGGGTCCCGACGGCCATATATGCAATGGACCACCATGTCCCTAAATTGGGAATGGACCACCACGTCCCTAAACTGGAACAATAGAGCCCTCAAATGCTCTTTTGTCGGATTTAAACGGTCCCGTTTAAGTTGATCTTAGCCTCAAATATGGCTAACGTATCCTTAAACATTCAAACAGACTTCAGTCCCAAATTGGACTATAAGACCCCCAATCAACTTTGGTTCAAGGGTACATCTCCGAACTCCTCTGACACTTGTCGTTGTAATCCTTCAACGTCGTCAGAGAGGTGACGGGTCCCGACGGCCATATATTAAATGGACTACTACATCCCTAAACTGGAACAACATAGCCCCTAAATGCTCTCCCCGTTAAGTCGATCTTAGTCTCAAATCAGACTAATGCATCCTTAACAAACGTTTGAGTCGATTTTAGCCTAAAAATGGCCAACGTATCCTTCAAACAGACTTTAGTCCCAAATTGGATTATGAATCTTCCAACCAACCTTGGTTCAAGGGTACATCTCTGAACTCCTCTGACATCTGTCGTTGTAATCCTTCAACGTCGTCAGAGAGGTGACGGGTCCCGACGGCCATACATTCAATGGACCACCATGTCCCTAAACTGGAAATGGATCTAGACGATCCCGTTAAGTTGATCTTAGTCTGGAAATTAGACTAACGTATCCTTAACAAACGTTTAAGTTGATCTTAGCCTCAAAAATGGCTAACGTATTCTTAAACCAAAACCCAAAACCCAAATCTAAGAAAATACGGATTTGGACTAATCCACGTCCTACGGGCGACGAAATAAATAGTCTCCGTATACAATCCACGGGCAACCACAAACAGAACAAACACATACGACACGAAGTGAAATTCTGGAGAAGGAGAAAGTGGTTACCGCGATGCGGTAGCGTAATTAACTGCAGGGGCTTGCGCCTGCAGGGAAGAGCATCCCCACAATCAAAAACCCCTCTAGCGAGGGGGAATCTGACGAAGTCTACTATATCGGCCGCATCCGTCTAAACTTCCGATACACGGTGCCATAAATCAACTTGGAATCTTCGGAGAGGTAGATGGATAAAACCATATAGCATCTGCCCCGAATCTCAGGCAAGACGTCCTCACGTCTACGAGCCGCCGTTCGGAGGGGAACAGATTCTGGCACGCCCGGTGGGACCTTTTCCTCTTTCCACTCCACACTTCGTGTGTCGTGTTCGCGAACAAATCGCGGTTTACTGTGGTTGCCTATGGATTTGAGGTACTAAGATTTGGTGTCTTACTCTGTGCAGAAAACAGAAGATCAATGGCTTTAAACTGCACTGCCTGCAACTGCAACTCTCGCTCGGTCTCTGCTGGAAGAGTAACTTACGGGCCCCAAGCGGCCTCTCTTTTCAAGATGCCAGTGGAGCAGGTAACCCAAGCCACCACTGGACTATTCTTCAGGACTATGCTCCGACCGATGAGCTTCAATGCCCCTTTGCCATTGCAAGAAGCTCCAAAGAAGTCGGTCATTGACCGGCTTGCAACTACTGCGACCCCTCTCGACGGGTCGCCCAAATCCGGTGCATCGGTTTTCAATAGACTGGGTCGAAACTCCAATGGGCCCGTGAAGAAGCCCACAATACCAGAAGGTGTTATCCCCAAGCGGATAGCCATTCCTGCTCATGAAATCGTTAAGGCTGCTTCACCTGCTCGGAAGTCTGCTTTCGATAGGTTGGCTATCCCCATTCAACGGACGTCGGTCTTCAAGAGGCTGGTACCAGCAACACCTCACCAGAACAGGGGGCATGACAAAGCCATCCCCATCGCTGAACCAACTCCATCCGCACAACACGCTCGACGTCGCCACTGGCGCCGAGTAAGGAAGGCTGGGGGCAACTCCCCCTCTGGATTTACGCCACCAGCTCCGATGGTGGGGATCGAGGCTGTTGTTCCAACTGGGAACAGCTTTGAATTGCTGGACACGGTGCGCAGAAACTCTCCTACTGCGATGTTGAAACAAACTCCTTCACCTGTGAAGAATACTCCAGAGAAGAAGCTAGAGCAGCCCCCTCAACGGTTGTCCTCTAAAATCTACAAGGTCTGGCGTCAAGTCCAGGAGTCGGTGATTGATGAAAACTATCTCCGCCGACAGAAAAAGATGAAGGTTCGGCAGGAGAAGGATTACTCCGTCAAGCTACAAAAAGCAACAGCTACTTGGGTGCACACTACAACGGCCCCCTCAACTCCAATCGCTCAAAAGAAAGGGAGGATGCAAAGAGCCCCTGTGAATATGGCGAACCGTAAAAGCGTTGAGCGCAAACGCCCAAAGTCTGGGGGTATGGTACTGCACACTGTTTATGTGGCTTCCGGAAAGGAGGAAAGCCGCGCTTCGACGGGTCACCGACCGCTCACCCGATCCTTGACAAAAGCCCAGGAGCAGCAACAGAAGCTTCAGGAAATGATGACTGTGATGGCTGCACTTACTGAACCGAAAGAAAGTTCGGAAGTATCATCAGAGCAGCGTCCTGAACAAGAAACTGATGCTGACTATCTACGCAGAGTCCTCGAAAAGAAGGACAAAGAGGCAGCAGAACAAGCTGCCAATATAAAACAAATGGCGCTCCTCTTCCATGATATAGTAGGGATGATGTTACACCCGGACCCTCCAGCTGAAGACCCTCCGATCATTATCGAAGACGACAGAGGGGAGACATCTAATCCTCCTCCGGCTCTTTCAGCGGCCGAGGAAGAAACCATTTCCAAGGCCGCACTGGATGACTATATAGCTCAGCAAATACGAGTTCATCAGGCGAGTGAAGCGGCTGGGCAAATTGTTAGAACTGGACGACCCTATCCGGGCTGGTATGACCAAATCAGTTACCCACCGGGATATACAATCCCTAAGTTCCACGTATATAAAGGGACAGGGAATCCGCATCAGCATGTCGCTCAATTCAAGGCCTTATGCGGCAATACTGGAGGCGATGATAAATTGTTGCTTCACCAATTCGTCGGCAGCTTAGCAGAAACAGCCTTTGAATGGTATTCGGAGCTACCTAACGACTCTGTCAAAACATTTGCGGAGTTGGAGCTACTGTTTACACAAAGATTCGCAAGTGCTAGTGAACGCACCCCGATAACAACAGCCAGTTCTTCACTTCCATCAACTTCCATTGCTGCAAGAATACCATTGGTCGGCCTAGCCCTAAACTCGACTGGCCCGACAGAACTGCTTCCTCCAGTGAAGGTAAACTCGGGATGTCCGGGAATATGGAAAATTACCTTTCTTGCCCTACAATCAATGTGAGCGTGGAAAGTGCCGAGAAAATCCATTCCCAAGACGACTTCGTAGCTGCCCGTATCAATCACCAAGAAATCTGCAAAAAGCTCCCGTCCGCACACAACAACTGTACAATCTTTACATTCCGTACTATCTATGATTTTCCCATTCCCAGTGTGTATGTCCCAAAAACTAGACAGGGCCGTGCAGGCAATCGAGTGTGTAGTTAAAAACTTGGATGGTATAAAACAATGGGATGCACCAGAATCAAATAACGCTAATGCGGGAAAACCACGAACGAGTAGAGTACCTGAAACAACTTCTCCCGACGCCTTAGCTTCTTCTGCTGTCAAGATAAAAGCTCGAGCCTGATTAGGTCCTTGAGTCAGCTGTTTCTGTCCTTGGAACGGTCTCTGCGGAGGCTTCTGAAAATCATCTCTCTTACGAAGCTTCGACGGACAAGCACCAACGGCCTGATCAGCCGCTCCACAAACTAAACAAAGTCCCAGCCTCCTTCGACAATCCTTTTGCATGTGGCCAGGTAAATTGCAATAGTTACAGGTCATGCTCTTTCTTCGATCAATGATCACTGGCTTCTTCATGGGTGCTACACCTCGACGGTCCACTGGAATACCTCTGCGACCATGAGCTCGGTTAGGTACAAATGCTGGCTTCCTTACCACAACTGCTGTCTGCTGCAAACTCCCCTTCATCCCAGATAAACTCTGCTGCTCTCGGGCTGCCACAAGTACTTGTGAGAAAGTGGTCAAACCCAGGGAGACAATCTGCCGCTGGATGTCCACGTCCAAGCTGCGCATGAACCTCCGTGCCCTGTCTGCATCGTTGGCAACCAAAGGTCCAGCGAATCTGCTGAGTCTCGTCCATTCTGCTGCGTGCATATCCACGGGTGCTCCATTCTGCTTTAGCCCAATGAATTTCTCTTCCATTTCCTCCCGTGCAGTCCGCGGGAAGAACTTCTCCAGGAAACTCTTTGAAAAATCCGCCCACTTGATCGGCTTGGGCAACCGGTTCTCCTCCACAAGCCACCATTCTCGGGTGTAGTCTACTAACTGAATGCGTACCACATCAACTCTTTTCTCATCTGGAATCTGTGCCGCAATAAGTAAATTCTCTGTGTCAACTAGCCACTGCTCCGCTGGCAACGGCTCCTCCAAACCAGTAAATGTAGACGGACCCAAATGTCTGAAATCTGCTACAGTCCCTACTCGGTCAACTGGTTTAGCTCCAACATTGTTCACAGACTGTTGAACGATCTGCAAACCTTCCTGAAACGAGTCCGCTTGCTGCTGGATCAGCTCGGTCTGTTTCTTTTGATTCTCCAGCATTCCTCTTATTACTCCGAGCATGGCGGCTTTGTCCACACGCCTCTGGTACGTCTTCAAATTCTTACCAGCCATATTCCTGAAATCAAAACACCCAACATCCGCATGATAATATATTCAATATATAGATCAAGGCTAGGACTCCAAGATACTTAAATATAGTGCCGCATTGTAACTATGCCGCGGTATCATAGCCACAATTACATAACTCCACCCAAGTCGCCTAAGTCCTAGAGATAACAAGGAATCGGGTTTTCGAGTCGATATGCAAAGGAAGTTTGCACATCGTAAAGGATATAATCAGAAGAATGTGATTCAAGAATGGTAAACGGCAAGGTGGCAGGACATGTTTCCTAAACACGGGTATTCTGAATTGTGTATTGGGTACAATACCCAACTACAAAAGAATCAACCCGACTATCTTATGGCTCTGATATCGAAAGAACCATGTCACGCCCCACTTCTCAGAGTACGCTAAAAGGGCACGTGACATATCCAACCATGCTACCTGTGGGTAGGAAGTATCCATCCACAGTTACATTACGGCTGTAGAGATATCAAGAACAAAATAAAACTATCTAAAACATGTCCATAATCCAAGATAACACGAGTCAATAATAAATAAATGCGGAAGCGAAAGATCCAATACAAAATAACTGGAATGTATGTCCCATAATGCGGGCTCACATCAGGAATAAAATGCAGGAAAGAAAAGCTAACTACTGCTAACACTCACAGCTCAGCCTGTCGGCTGAAGTACTCCTGCTCGGACCATGACAGCGGTACAGAATCTGGGCTATGCAAAACCCAGACGTCAGCGCGTCAAATCATCAAGTAATAACATAATAAACAGGCAATACGAATATAAACATGAATAAGGCAAGGGTAACAATAATATGAATCAAAGCAGTGCAGGGTAGTGTACAGTGGGTAAACTAAACTGTGCTATCAGGTTCTCTGTTCTAAAGTCTTTGAAACCAAATTGATGAATCATCGATGTAACTCAATAGTATCCCGTACATACCCGGGACCACGGCCACAATATTCTCGGTTGCAGCCGAGACATGCCGCTAGGCACAAAACAGGAATGTGTACACTCGATAGTATCCCGTCCATACCCGGGACCACGGCCACAATATTCTCGGCCGAAACCGAGACATGCCGCTAGGCACAAAACAGGAATGTGTACACTCAGGACAGGTAGTGAACTGTCAAGTTACAAGTCAGGTTTCACCTTTGATTTCCCCATACCCCTAAGTTATATGTGCAAGTCAAGTCAGGTATCCCGAAATCAAGAAACTAATGCCAACACAGGATTAGGTAAACAGGTTTGTCTGGATAGACAACAGGAACGGTCCATGAGGACTACATGTCAGGTTTGTTGGCATTAGACACAAGATCAGGTAACGGATCAGGTCATGGTACATCATGTCAAGTCAAGCAGTATACGGTACCATATCGGGTCAACCAATGTGTAGGTAGCAAGACAGTTCGAGAAGCGAGCGATATCATAGGTGTACTCGCAATCGGCTATATAATCAAGCATGGATATCAACCATATGAGATAAGCAATGAAGTAAGCAACATGCAGTTTCATTCAATTAGCAATACCGTTATCAATTGTGTCACAGATATGATTTCAACCATATAAGCATGCAGTAAGACAATTATGGCCTTTTAATCATGTTAACAAGTTTAAGAACTTTATAGGTGCAATGATTTATATAAAGGTTCAATACAGCTATTGCAGGTTAACATGCACACGAGTGTCCAAATGGAACAAAACTATAGAGATAAATTCCATAAGCTATGTCAATATTAAAAATGTGATTAAACAGGTAAATGTAGTTATTAGGTTCAATTGCAAACTGTAGGTTCCAAGTTTTAAAGATAAAATGATATATAATAATATTGTACATGGAAAAATGGAAATTATAATACCAAAGTTAAACTGCGGGTTTTAGGGTGTCATTAATTATAAGTAAATATTGATTAGCATGTAGCAAGGGTTACTTGCCTCGACGGGTCGCGGATCGGAAAAACGGAATGATAAACGTCGGCGGGGAAACTCGCGACGGGCGCACGGTTCACGGAATGAACCCAAACAATGAACAATGGAACCACACAGGTCGGGGTACCTCGCTGGAACGTTGGGACACGTCGTCGGCATCACCGGATTCCGGCCAAGTTCAGAACAGTAAACGGTCATGACAATGCAAACAAGAAGATAAAGAAAAACAGAGAAGAAAGGAAGTAGGAACTGAGAAGGGTGCTCACGATGATTCGTGGGATGGGTGGTGACGTTCGACCTCGTCGACGGAGCTCCGGCGGTGGCCTACGACGGCAGCGACGAGATCCTGCAGTTCAAGAAACTATTTACAGAGAAAGAAGAAGAAATGAAAAGAGGAGGGAAGCTAGCTCACCGAGCGAGGCTTGCGAGGCCGGGGACAAGAGGACGGGGGTCACCGGCGGCGACTCACGGTGCAACGCGCACAGGGCGTGTGCAGGTGGCCGCGGCTGGTGCAGGGTGCGCGGGGGTCGAAGAAGGAGGATGTGGGTGAGATGAGGCTAAGGAGGCGAGGAGGTCGGTGGTAGTGGCGTCGGCGTCAGGGCTGCGGCGGCGACGGGGAACGAGGCGGCCGGGGACTGTGCGGTGGGTTAGGGTTCGCGTTTTTGAAAGAAAAGAAGGAGGGAGAAAGATTATATATTAGAAGAGAGAGAGAGAGATGTGGGGGAGAGAGAGAGAGGGATAGGAGAGAGGAGAGAGAGATAGAGAGAGATTTATGGGGGGAGAGAGAGAGTTATGGGGGAGAGAGAGAGAGGAGAGAGGATAGATGGGGCCCACGGCCAAATAAAATGAGTTGATTGGCTGAGGCGAGGAGATTGTTTGTATTTAAAAGATTTATGTATGAACAGTAAAATATATGGTTAGTAAAATATATGATGGTTTAAATATTTTAAAGATTTGGGGTTTTGGCGCAAAGTAAAACATTTCCAAATCGCGCCCGGGTCGGGTCCAAAAATTCAAAATTGAAATAATAGGATTTTAAGCGGGATCCAAAATTTAAAATGAAGTGTTTTATGATCAAAAAGCATACTCTCAAAACGGACACACGTACGTGCACGTAGCCGTCCAAACTCGCCCATTTCACTGAACGGGACGAGGACACGATGCACGGACGCTACAACAGGGTTAGGGGTGTCAAGTAGGCCAAGATGAATATTTTTAATTTTACTTTAGATGCCAAAAATTTTTATATGCAGAAATGAATTTGCCGGGTAAAATTTTACAGTAAGTAACAATCAAGCAAGATAGGTGAAAAGAGTACCACATTACGCTCAAACAGTAACTGAAATTAGTAGCATTGGGCTCGGGTGTTACAAGTACCTACAAGGCAAGTTCGCGCTGTCTGAAAACTGGAAGGTAAACCCACCACAGCCGCACATTCCAAAGAAGACGGACATGATGGAGGCAGCTTGTTCTTTTGTTGAGGACGAAAACGATGGAGAAGACTCATCAGATGAATCCGAAGACTACTTAGCGAGTTGTCATGTGATCTCTCACTCACTGGCGGATGATGAAGAGGCTCCTTGCGCCGAGAAACCGAGGGCAGACCCTGAACCAGAAATTCCGCGGCCGTCAGACGAGTTGATCGATGCCTTCCTGAATGAGATTCGTTTGAAAGTTAAAGCCAATCAAGAGCGTGAGATGGCCATACTGGAAGGAGCCAAACACCGACGACTAGACCAAAGAGTCGAGGCACTCCCGTCAAATCAAAAGCCATCCGTTGCGGATAAAAACAAATTCAAGACGAGGAAAAGGTTCGCCAAAGCCCTATCAGTGGGAATGAAGCTACCGTCCTCTGAAGAAAATACTCTCGGTGGAGTAGAGATGCATCCTAACTTCTGCTTATATCATCAGAAGATCATACATCCTACCGAAGATTGCGACTCCTTTAAGTGTTGGTAGCAAGGATATGTCGCTCAAAAGCAACACTTCAACAGAACAAAGTGTGAGGCTCGTAGACATCGGAAAAATGCGATAGATGAGCGCAAAAGAGCCGCCAACGACTGTCATATAGCCGACTCCAAGGGATCGCAAATTATCACCTTTGGAAGCGACTCTGACGAAGAAGTTGCCCTCAACCCTCTTCTCAAGGAATCCATTTCAAAAATGAAAGAATTAAGGAGCTGCGAGAACATTCAGCCGTGCAATCGCCCGCTACTCGAAAAAAATCTCGGCCCCGCAAACAATGGATCGAGCAAAAAGGATAAAGGAAAGGGGAAAATGACCTTCGTCGCCAACACTCAACAACAGTCGAGTGGCCCTAGACCGGTTGTTCGTCAAAACAATATGCGTCCACGCATATCCCTCGAGGAGAGGCTAAGACGTCCTTACTCATTTCTCCAGGATGAAACAAGGAGGCTGTTCGAAGCGGCAGTGCATAACAGGCTTATCACTCTACCGGAGCCAAAACACCAACTACAGCTGGATAATGTCAACGGTTCTAATTATTGCCCTTATCACCAAGTATTGGGCCATCCGATCGAAAACTGTTACGTCTTCAAAAACTGGGTCGAAGACCAATACCAACAGGGCAAGTTCGTCATCTCCGAAAACTGGAAGGTGAGCCCGCTACAACCGCACGCTCCGAGAAAGATGGATACGCCGGGGGCATCATGCTCAGTCATAGAGAAAGCCCCATAGATCGAAAAGTCAGTAAACTAGAGCTTCGCCTCAAACACGGCGATAACGGACCGAAACGTCCTTAAACTAATGATGGACCGCAATGTCCTAAAACTTGCAAACGACCGAAACGTCTTTAAACTACTACCGCAGCATCCTCAGGCGGACGAGATAAAAAAAAAAGAATAAAGAATAACAAAAATAAAAATAAAAATAAAAATAGAAAAACGATATGTCCATAAGCAAAACGGGCACGGATGAAAACCCGAAAGGGCTTCGTGAGTAAAAACAGCAGGGCTACCGGCGAGTGTTTGTGAAAACCCGAAAGGGCGCAACCTCGTTAAAAGACACTTACAGGGTCCTCTCGACCTTGTAAGGATAAACCACCCGCGTGGGATCCTTACGACTCACAACGGAGCAACACACTTAGGGATCCTCACGATTCCTAAAGAGAAAATACACTTGCGAGATCCTCATGACCCGTAAGGAGAACTCTCTTATGGGACCCTCACGGCTCATAAGATTTGAAAGTCTTAAGTTACAGAGACCTGAACCTGTTCTTAAGCAACTCCCACAACCTACGATATGGCCCTACAAGTGGCTCAATACTGACCCTTGTATACAATCCACGGGCGCGAATAAACATTTCCCTAACCGAGTCCCACTCGTGACTGGGGATATGTCCATACGGTGAACAATCCTTGTAAGTCCTCTCGACTTGCAAGGAGAAAACCCTCTTGTAGGATCCTTACGACTTACAGAGGAACATACACTTAGGAATTCTCACGATTCCTGAGGAGAAAACACACCTACAAGATCCTCACGACTCGTAGGGAGAAATACCTTTGTGAGGCCCTTACGGCTCATGAAGTCAAAAGCCTTAGTCGGGAGGACCTTAACCCTGTTCGCTAAGCCATCTTTGTTCAACATCGACAGAGCCAAATGATGATTCGCTCCTGGAAATATCCCAATTGTAGCGGTGCTGATGCCGAAATCGGTGTCTAATTCCAGGCTTACAGCGAAAAAGCCAGTAGGCCGCACGTGCATACGAAATAGCCGAAATGATGGGGCAGCTTGCAATAAAAAGCAGCAAGTAAAGAAAACGTATGCATACAAAACAGCCGAAATGATTGGGCAACTCGCAATAAAAAGCGGCGAATAAAAATAAAAATAAAAAATAAAAAAAATAGCCGAAATGATTGGGCACCGTGAAAAATAGCCGACATGATTGGGCAATCGCGACCTTCGTGATGTAGAAGCTGTAATGATAGAGCATCGCGGGAAAAAAAATGAAATGAAAGAATAAACTTTTTGCCCTACAGGCGATAGCACAACAATCCCTGTATACAATCCAGGGGCACAAACAAAGGAGGAAGCACCCTTTCCTCCCAACGCTCCATCAGAAAACGGAACCAAATCTTAACGGCAAAATCCCAGCTTCTTCTCAACAATCGTCTCGATACAGCAGACGAGATGTTAACAAAAGCGTTCCTTCGCAGTCCATCAGGATGCAGATACAACGCCAACAAAAGACCTCGCGGTCGAAACAAAGCGAAGCGACGGCAAAATCCCAGCTTCATCACAACAATCGTCTCGATACAGCAGACGAGATGTTAACAAAGGCGTTCCTTCGTAGTCCATCAAGGTGCAGATACAACGCCAACAAAAGGCCTCGCGATCGAAACAAAGCGAAGCGACGGCAAAATCCCAGCTTCATTTCAACAATCGTCTCGATACAGCTGACGAGATGTTAACAAAGGCGTTCCTTCGCAGTCTATCAAGATGCAGATACAACGCCAACAAAAGACCTCGCGGTCGAAACAAAGCGAAGCGACGGCAAAATCCCAGCTTCATCTCAACAATCGTCTCGATACAGCAGACGAGATGTTAACAACGGCGTTCCTTCGCAGTCCATCAAGATGCAGACACAACGCCGACGAAAGACCCCATGGTTAAACAAGCAGAGTAACGGCAAAATCCCAGCTCCACCTCGGCATTCGTCTCGATACAGCAGACGAGATGTCACCACAGCGTCCTTCCTCCAACAGGATCCGGACACACCAAAGCAAATGAAGCGAAGGCCAAATTCCTAGCTTCAGGGTCTTGACGGTAACTCATATAAAACCTGAAAGACTATCGGAGATCATCCCACATCAGCGCGGAGTGGTCACCACCGCGACGTTTGTCTCGATACAGCAGACGAGATGTCACCCCAGCGTTCTTCCTCCAGCAGGGTTCGGACGTGACAAAAGAAAACGAAGCGAAGGCCAAATTCCTAGCTTCAAGGTCTTAACGGCGAGTCATATAAAGCCTGAAAGACAACTGGAGATCGTCTCACACCAGTGCGGAATGGTCACCACTTCGACGTTCGTCTCAACACAGCAGACACAACATCATCAAACAATGGAGCCACGGCAAAATCTCGAGTTCCAAACCTCGACGGTTCACCAGCAACCTAGAGACAACCACAACGTTCGTCTCGATACAGCAGACGAGATGTCACCCCAGCGTTTTTCCTCCAGCAGGGTTCGGACGTGACAAAAGCAAACGAAGCGAAGGCCAAATTCCTAGCTTCAAGGTCTTAACGGCGAGTCAAAGAAAGCCTGAAAGACAACTGGAGATCGTCTCACACCAGTGCGGAATGGTCACCGCTTCGACGTTCGTCTCGACACAGCAGACGCAACATCATCAAACAAATGGAGCCACGGCAAAATCCCTAGTTCCAAACCTCGACGGCTCACCAGCAACCTAGAAACAACCGCGACGTTCGTCTCGATACAGCAGACGAGATGTCACCCCAGCGTTCTTCCTCCAGCAGGGTTCGGATGCGACAATCAAACAAACGGAGCCACGGCAAAATCCCTAGTATCACTGCGACATTCGTCTCGATACAGCAGACGCGATGCCAGCAAACGAAGTAAAGGCCAAATTCCTAGCTTCAGGGTCTTGACGGCAACTCACATAAAACCTGAAAGACTATCGGAGATTATTCCATACCAGCGCAGAGTGGATATGACTCATCGGGGCTCTCCAAAATGAGCCTAACCTCAAGTAAAAAGCGGCATGGCAAATTCCTAACGCTTGCTCTTCCGACGGTCAAACTGCCAAGGAGGATTGCTTGAAGACGTCTTGTCCAGCCCCAGAAGGAATCAGAGACACGGCAGTCGTAGGGCTACTCGAACAGCACGATTGCCTATCGAGGAATATATCAGCTGATGCGACGGTACGACAGCCAAAACCCTAAGTACCATATGTAGGGTGTTTTTCGTCACCCCGTTGAGATGGGAATACGCTCACGCTTGTCAGGCGCATTACAGATTCCTCCTGCCTAGGGTAGGCTGGGGTTTATTGATTGTGGCGATCCGAATCTCCGACAGCCGCGGACTAAGCTGCCGTTAATTACCCCTCGCATTTGGAGCGAAGGAACCTCCGATTGACGGGTTAAACTGGTCATGCGAACTCAATGTGCAGTGTTGTGTTTTGGAAGGGTTTTGGATATGTCCAAAGTTAGATTTTTGGAGATGGGTCTTCTTCTTCCTGCTCTTGATCGGCGGGATCTTGGAGAAAAGGGGGTGGGACTTAAAAGTCTCCCCTTTTCGAGATCTGACTGGAGATCCGAGCTCCCCTTTATAGGTTTTGTGGTGAAAAACTATTTATTTTTGAGAAAGGAAGAGTTAAACTCTTGATTTAATTCAAAAGAAAGAAGAAGGTTTTTAGAACCTTGAAGAAGGAGAAAGAGGCACAAGCCCTAGTTTTTTTTGAGGGAGTGAAAAAGTGTATGCTTTATTCATCATCATGTTGCCTTTTATAGGCTTACACATTTACATATAGCCTCTTGGGCTTTTCAAAATGGCTTTTTGCCTATCCCATGGTTCATGTGTCATTTGTTTTTGCACATAAGCCATGAGCTCACAAAAATTTGGCTTTATGCCCATTTTGCATACATTCATGCACAAAAATTACATAAAAATTATTTGTTACATGATTTTTGTTGTTGGCATGGAGGGAGGCTGGCCGCGGGCTCGACTTGGGCATGGGTCCGCTTGACCTGGGCTTGGGCCCACCTAGCTTGGGGGTTGACCTTGACTTTGACTCGGTCAACCGGGGTGTAAATTTTTACCCCAACAAATTGCCCCCATCAATAAATGCACACAGCATATGTGGGTCGTGTGCATGAAATTGATGGATCTTCTTTCACGTGGAGGCGACTTGCTTTGGTTCCCACTTTTTGGGATGCACTGCCCTTTTTACGACATGGACGGTCGACGCTCTGATCCAAAGCGATTTGGTAGACGTGTCCCCAGCACGGAGTGTCGCTGGTCGACGTTTCCCCGAGGCGGAGTGTCCGCTGTAGGACGTTTCCCCGAGACGGAGTGCCTGTGGTAGGACGTTTCCCCGAGACGGAGTGCCTGTAGTAGGACGTATCCCCGAGACGGAGTGCCTGTGGTAGGACGTTTCCCCGAGACAGAGTGCCTGTGGTAGGACGTTTTCCCGAGACGGAGTGCCTGTGGTAGGACGTTTCCCCGAGACGGAGTACCTGTGGTAGGACGTATCCCCGAGACGGAGTGCATGTGGTAGGACGTATCCCCGAGACGGAGTGCCTGTGGTAGGATGTATCCCCGAGACGGAGTGCCTGTGGTAGGACGTTTCCCCGAGACGGAGTGCCTGTGGTAGGACGTATCCCCGAGACGGAGTGCCTGTTGTAGAACGTATCCCCGAGACGGAGTGCCTGTGGTAGGGTGTTTCGCCGAGACGGAGTGCCTGTGGTAGGATGTTTCCCCGAGACGGAGTGCCTGTTGTAGGACGTATCCCCGAGACGGAGTGCCTGTGGTAGGACGTTTCCCCGAGACGGAGTGCCTGTTGTAGGACGTATCCCCGAGACGGAGTGCCTGTGGTAGGACGTTTCCCCGTGACGGAGTGCCTGTGGTAGGACGTTTCCCCGAGACAGGGTGCCTGTTGTAGGACGTATCCCCGAGACGGAGTACCTGTTGTAGGATGTTTCCCCGAGACGGAGTGTCTGTTGTAGGACGTTTCCCCGAGACGGAGTGTCGCTGGTTGACGTGTTCCCGGCACGGAGTGTCGCTGATCGACTTTTCCCCGGCGCGGAGTGTCAGGTTGACTTTTCCCCGGCACGGAGTGTCGCTGATGGACTTTTCCCCGGCACGGAGTGTCGCTGATGGACTTTTCCCCGGCGTGGAGTGTCGGTGGTTGACTTTTTCCCGGCACGGAGTGTCGCTGATGGACTTTTCCCCGGCGCGGAGTGTCGGTGGTTGACTTTTCCCCGGCACAGAGTGTCGCTGATGGACTTTTCCCCGGCGCGGAGTGTCGGGTTGACTTTTCCCCGGCACGGAGTGTCGCTGATCGACTTTTCCCCGGCGCGGAGTGTCGGGTTGACTTTTCCCCGGCACGGAGTGTCGCTGATGGACTTTTCCCCGGCATGGAGTGTCGGTGGTTGACTTTTCCCCGGCACGGAGTGTCGCTGATGGACTTTTCCCCGGCGCAGAGTGTCGGTGGTTGACTTTTCCCTGGCACGGAGTGTCGCTGATGGACTTTTCCCCGGCGCGGTGTGTCGGGTTGACTTTCCCCGGCACGGAGTGTCGCTGATGGACTTTTCCCCGGCGCGGAGTGTCGCTGATGGACTTTTCCCCGGCGCGGAGTGTCGCTGATGGACTTTTCCCCGGCGCGGAGTGTCGGGTTGACTTTTCCCCCGGCGCGGAGTGTCGCTGATGGACTTTTCCCCGGCGCGGAGTGTCGCTGGTTGACTTTTCCCCGGCTCGGAGTGTCGCTGATGGACTTTTCCCCGGCGCGGAGTGTCGGGTTGACTTTTCCCCTACACGGAGTGTCGCTGATGGATTTTTCCCCGGCACGGAGTGTCGCTGGTTGACTTTTCCCCGGCACGGAATGTCGCTGATAGACTTTTCCCCGGCGCGGAGTGTCGTGGGTTGAATTTTCCCCGACACGGAGTGTCGCTAATCGACTTTTCCCCGGCGCGGCGTGTCGGGTTGACTTTTCCCCTGCACGGAGTGTCGCTGATTGACTTTTCTCCGGCGCGGAGTGTCGGGTTGACTTTTTTCCAAGGCGGAGCATAATTCCTGCAGGGAAGGTAGATATCCTGAGGCGAAGCATGATTTCGACACGGGGTAAATTCTGGGACGGAGCATGATTCCGCCGTAGAGGTTGTTGGTTTGATTTGATTTGGGTTGACATCAGCATCACTACACTGGAATATGGTACCAGGAGCGAATCATCATTTGTCTTGAAAGGATTTGGGAATTGGTTTTCTGTCGGCATCTGCATTGCTGCACTGGAATAATGCCAGGAGAAACTCATCATGTGCCCCGGGAGGATTTGGGAATTGGTTTTGTTTTGGCATCTGCATTGCTGCACTGGAATAATGCCAGGAGCAACTCATCATTTGCCCCGGGAGGATTTGGGAATTGGTGGCTTAGGAGACAGGTTTAGATCCCTGTCACCTAAGGCTTTTCCATTTTGTGAGCCGTAAGGGTCTCACAAAGCATTTTCTCCCTACGGGTCGTAAGGATCCCGCAGGTGTATTTTCTCCTTAGGAGTCGTGGGGACTCCTAAGTGTGTTGCTCCTTTATGAGTCGTAAGGATCTCACGCGGGAATTTTCTCCTCACAAAGTCGAGAGGACTTTGCGGGTGCAATTCATTTCATTTCATTTCAATTTTTTTAAACGAGTTTGCGCCCTTTCGGGTTTTCACAAACTCGCCGGCAGTCCTGCTGTTTTTACTCACGAAGCCCTTTCGGGTTTTCATCCGTGCCCGTTTTGCTTGTGGACATACCGTTCTTCTTTTTTTCTTTTTTTTGGAGAGATCGGGATTGTTTTACGCCCGTGGATTGTATACGGTTTTGCAGGATGTATGATCCAGACCGTAGGGCCGGAAAAATTTTGGGACATTGTTGGCGTCTGCATCGCTGCACTGGAATATGGTACCAGGAGTGACTCATCATTCGCCACTTGGGGATTGGGATTTGGAATTTGGTTGGCGTCTGCATCGCTGCACTGGAATATGGTACCAGGAGCGACTCATCATTCGCCACTTGGGGATTGGGATTTGGAATTTGGTTGGCGTCTGCATCGCTGCACTGGAATATGGTACCAGGAGCGACTCATCATTCGCCATTTTAGGGTATGGGATTTGGAATTTGGTTGGCGTCTGCATCGCTGCACCGGAATATGGTACCAGGAGCGACTCATCATTCGCCACTTGGGGACTGGGGAGCGATGGCTTAGGAGACAGGTTTAGATCCCTATCGCCTAAGGCTTTTCAATTTTATGGGCCGTGAGGGTCCCATAAAGATATTTTCTCCCTGCGAGTCATAAGGATCCCGCAGGTGTATGTTCTCCTTAGGAGTCGTGGGGACTCCTAAGTGTGTTTTTCCTTCGTGAGTCGTAAGGATCCCATGAAGGTTTGTTCTCCTCATGTATCGTGAGGGCACATGAGTGGATTTCTCTCGTTCCCAGTTTAATGACTTAGAGGTCGACTGTTTCCAGTTTAACGACTTAGCGGTCATCTGTTTCCAGTTTAACGACGTGGTGGTCATCTGTTTCCAGTTTAACGACGTAGAGGTCATCTATTTCCAGTTTAAAGACTTAGAGATCTTCTGTTTCCAGTTTAACGACTTAGAGGTCATCTGTTTCCAGTTTAACGACTTAGAGGTCATCTGTTTCCAGTTTAACGACGTGGAGGTCATCTGTTTCCAGTTTAACGACTTGGAGGTCATCTGTTTCCAGTTTAACGACTTAGAGGTATGTTGTTTCCAGTTTAAAGACGTAGAGGTCATCTGTTTCCAGTTTAACGACTTGGAGGTCATCTGTTTCCAGTTTAACGACGTAGAGGTCATCTGTTTCCAGTTTAACGACGTAGAGGTCATCTGTTTCCAGTTTAAAGACTTAGGGGTCTACTGTTTCCAGTTTAACGACATAGAGGTCATCTGTTTCCAGTTTAAAGACCTAGAGGTCATGTGATGAGGATCTCAGAGAAGATACCTGATTGAGTAGCTGTAAGGGGCACCGCAAGAGTTTGCCCGAGATGCCTTATTACTTTGTCAGTGTTGATGGCCTTGCCCCCAGCTGGGGCCAAGAAAAATCGTTCAAATACCGACTTGCATCGAATATGGCAATTGGAAATTGTTAACCTACAAATAGAAACATTATTTCAGTATAGGCAATCGATATGTATATTGATTGAGTTCACATGAACATTTAACCCGAAATATGGGAGGGGAGATGGTCCCACCGGGCGTGCCAGAATCTGTAGGGTGTTTTTCGTCACCCCGTTGAGATGGGAATACGCTTGCGCTTGTCAGGCGCATTACAGATTCCCCCTGCCTAGGGTAGGCTGGGGTTTATTGATTGTGGGGATCCGAATCTCGGACAGCCGCGGACTAAGCTGCCGTTAATTACCCCTCGCATTTGGAGCGAAGGAACCTCCGATTGACGGGTTAAACTGGTCATGCGAACTCAATGTGCAGTGTTGTGTTTTGGAAGGGTTTTGGATATGTCCAAAGTTAGATTTTTGGATATGGGTCTTCTTCTTCCCGCTCTTGATCGGCGGGATCTTGGAGAAAAGGGGGTGAGACTTAAAAGTCTCCCCTTTTCGAGATCTGACTGGAGATTCGAGCTCCCCTTTGTGGGTTTTGTGGTGAAAAACTATTTATTTTTGAGAAAGGAAGAGTTAAACTCTTGATTTAATTCAAAAGAAAGTAGAAGATTTTTAGAACCTTGAAGAAGGAGAAAGAGGCACAAGCCCTAGTTTTTTTTGAGGGAGTGAAAAAGTGTATGCTTTATTCATCATCATGTTGCCTTTTATAGGCTTACACATTTACATATAGCCCCTTGGGCTTTTCAAAATGGCTTTTTGCCTATCCCATGGCTCATGTGTCATTTGTTTTTGCACATAAGCCATGAGCTTACAAAAATGTGGCTTTATGCCCATTTTGCATACATTCATGCACAAAAATTACATAAAAATTATTTGTTACATGATTTTTGTTGTTGGCATGGAGGGAGGCTGGCCGCGGGCTCGACTTGGGCATGGGCCCGCTTGACCTGGGCTTGGGCCCACCTAGCTTGGGGGTTGATCTTGACTTTGACTCGGTCAACCGGGGTGTAAATTTTTACCCCAACACCACAGACCCTAACGGACTTCTGGCGTAAAGAGCAGAGGTTAACTGTGGCGTTAGGATATTCATGCGAGAAATGCTCGATTCGTCTCGACTTGTGAAGAAATTGATGTCTTTGCGAGAACTTCTCGATGCGGCTCGACTCGTAAGATAAAGCCTTAAGCAGTAAGGATTAAAAAACTTGTTCCCTAAGCACTGGGACCATGCAAGTCGGCCTAAAACGGTCTCTTGTATACTATTCACGGGTCTCACTCTCCAAAGTCGAATCTCGACAAGGAGGGAAACAACAGCTTACGAGTCCTCTCGACTCGTAAGAAGGAAAAATTCTCTTATAGGATCCTTACGACTTATAAGAGAAAACGCACTTAGGAATCCTCACGATTCCTAAGGAGAAAATACACCTATGATATCCTCTCGATCCGTAGGGAGAAAAGTCTTTATGAGACCCTCACTGCTCATAAAATTGAAAAGTCTTAGGCAGCAGATCTGAACCTGCGGCCTAAGCCATCGCTGCCTTTTGAAGAAGCCAATACAGGATGCTGGCTCTATCACCTGTCAACCATGTTTACTAAAACAGTATACTGATAATAAAAGAAAGAGGGAAGCGACAGAAAGGCCATTCGATTTGCGTTTGATCAAGCCTTCGAGACACATCCATTCATGCGTGTGCAAAAGACTCAGAATGAGAAATAGGACAAGCTGAAATAAAAATTTTCCATTCATATTTCAAAGGGCTTTTACAATCATAAAGAAATAAATAACAACATTATTGAAATGTTTATAATGGTATAACCTCGGACCCAGGACATGGATTAAGGAACTCGAAAGTAACCTTATCTAAGATTTTTCAAGCCCGGCGAACCATCCTAGTGTGCTTTCTTTCGCGAGCACAAGCGTCGGGGTCCCCACGGATGTCCTCCTCCCTCCAATAAGCAGCAAGTATGGCGGACTGTTAGAAGGCCTGGTGCAGGAGATCGACAAGATTGTCTTGCCGTCTCTTCGAGATTAAGTTCATCAGGTACACCGAGTGCACCTTATCCTCGGCGGCATCCAACGCCCTAAGCGGCACACCGGAACAGAATAGAAGAAGCGCCTCCCAGATGGCTCCCACGACAAGCTTCAGGAGGGAGGAACGTCGGGGAAGTAATTGACAGTTATATGCGTCGAAGCGGCTCATGATTTCAGCACACTCCGCGTTTGTGAACTTTCGATTTTGAGAACGACCAAGTCGGCGGATGTCCTCGTAAGAGATGATCTCGTCAAGATCGTACATATGGGCGTCCATTGTTTCTGTGGAAGAAAATCAACAAAATTATCAGAAAGACTAATTAAGCAAAACGATATAATGCACCAAGGAATAAAATGCCATCTTTAAGCTCCAAGATCAATGAAAAACTCCTAAGAGTTCTTTTGTATGATTTAGAAGGAGCAAGGCTCCATTAATGAAATGAGAAAATACAAAGAAAATCTTTTAGAGAGCATAGCTCTATTAATGGAACTCTAATAGGGTTCCCTTTAGTTCTCTTCAGACCCCCTTAGAGCAAAGCTCTGCTAAGTGAAACCCTAAATGGGTTTTCTTTAGATCAGAAATCTATTGAGAGCAAGGCTCTGTCAATGAAAATTAATTTAATTTAAATTAAAAATTTTACCTAAAAAGTGTTTTCTAAAGAAATTATAACTCTTGGAGTTCTTGAAGGCAAGAGCAAGGCTCTGAACTTTCGAAAGTAAAAATCTTAAACGATGATGATCATCTGTTGAGGACCAAAGGTCCTATTTATAGACATCAAATGCCCTTTCAACTTCCAAGAGTTGCCGTGACGGTGGGAATTCTGCCACCGCTGCGCTCACGTTTGGAGGGCCACGTAAGCGCAACGGTGGGGGGGGGCATTTGTTTACCCCAATCAGAGCAAGGCTCTGTTCAAATTCCAAGGCGGGAAACGAAGCAACGCTTCTGTTTCCCGCCAATCAGAGCAAGACTCTGTTTTGAAAATTAAAGTGAAAATTAAAATAAAATTAAAGAAGCAACGCTTCAGCTGACTTGCGCTCTGCGCTGCGCGCCACGTGGCAGCGCAGTTGCGATAGCGCAGTCGCGCTGCGCTCTGCACTGCGCGACACGTGGCAGCGCAGTCGCGCTGCGCGTCCCGTGGCAGCACAGTTGCGCTAGCGCAGTCACGTTGTGCTCTGCGCTACGTGACACGTGGCAGCGCAGTTGCGCTGCGCTCTGCGCTGCGCGACACGTGGCAGGCGCAGGTGCGTTTGCGCCAAACAGAATTAAAATTCAGTAAGATTCTTCTGTTCTTGTTAAAACAAGAAGATTGTCTTCTGTAAAACAGAAGCCCTTGGATCAAAGATCCAACGGTGGGGAAAATTCCCTAAATCACTCAGAGAATGATCTCTTTAACAAACTTAACAAATCTATGGTACTATATAAAGACCCCTAGACCCCAACTCAAGGAGACATAAACACAGAAAGAAAAAAAAAGAACTCCTTTAAAAATAAAATTTTGAAGAGCTCAAAGAAAGGAAAGGTAAAAACCTTGAATAAAAGAAGAATTTCTTCTAAAAAGATCATTGATCTAAGAACAAGATCAAAGATCTTCAATAAAAATATAATAATAATAAAGGCATTGCCTTTGGATGAACCACTGGTTCTTTAAAAACAAGAAAATTTGTTTTCTTTTTTTTGATCAAAATAATAAAACAGTGCCCTGCACTTGCAAAGTCTACACTGTTGCGCTCTCGGGTTGGCGCAAGCCACCAGAGCGCGTCATGTGTCAGCCTCATAATGATCTGCGCTATGTGCTTCTAAAAACAGAGCAGTGCTCTCATGAATTGGCGCAACCCACCAGAGCGCGCCATGTGTCAGCAGCGCACTGCGCTTGCGCTCTCCTGAGCATGACACGTGTCACCTCCTCATGGACTTGCGCCTTGCGCTCCTCAATTGGCGCAAAGCGCCTGACAAGCCACGTGGCACTTTGTCAGACTCATTAATGCAGCGCATTATTAAAGGGCAGAGCCCAATTAAAAAGGCCTAACAGGCCTAATTAAAAAAAGCAGTGCAAAAGGGGCAGGGCCCAAATAAAGGTCTATCAGACCAAAATAAAATGCTCTGGGCCTAAAAGGCCAGAGAAAATGCACTGCATTATTAAACAGGGGCAGAGCCTTAGTAAAGGCCTAACATGCCAAATGCAAATAAAACGTTGAATATTTTCAACTGGACTTAGCCCAATCATGGCCGTAAGTCCTCAAATTAAATTGACTGAGCACGGCTGCTCTCTTAAACCAATTTACACTTGGTCCAAGGGTACATCTCTGAACTCCTATCGTTGTAATCCTTCAACGACGTCAGAGAGGTGACGGGTCCCGACGGCCATATATGCAATGGACCACCATGTCCCTAAACTGGCAATGGACCATCACGTCCCTAAACTGGAACAATAGAGCCCTCAAATGCTCTTTTGTCGGATTTAAACGGTCCCGTTTAAGTTGATCTTAGCCTCAAATATGGCTAACGTATCCTTAAACATTCAAACAGACTTCAGTCCCAAATTGGACTATAAGACCCCCAATCAACTTTGGTTCAAGGGTACATCTCCGAACTCCTCTGACACCTGTCGTTGTAATCCTTCAACGTCGTCAGAGAGGTGACAGGTCCCGACGGCCATATATTAAATGGACTACTACGTCCCTAAACTGGAACAACAGAGCCCCTAAATGCTCTCCCCGTTAAGTCGATCTTAGTCTCAAATCAAACTAATGTATCATTAACAAACGTTTGAGTCGATCTTAGCCTAAAAAATGGCTAACGTATCCTTCAAACAGACTTTAGTCCCAAATTGGACTATGAATCTCCCAACCAACCTTGGTTCAAGGGTACATCTCTGAACTCCTCTGACATCTGTCGTTGTAATCCTTCAACGTCGTCAGAGAGGTGACGGGTCCCGACGGCCATACATTCAATGGACCACCATGTCCCTAAACTGGAAATGGATCTAGACGGTCCCGTTAAGTTGATCTTAGTCTGTAAATTAGACTAACGTATCCTTAACAAACGTTTAAGTTGATCTTAGCCTAAAAAATGGCTAACGTATCCTTAAACCAAAACCCAAAACCCAAATGTAAGAAAATACGGATTTGGACTAATCCACGTCCTACGGGCGACGAAATAAATAGTCTCCGTATACAATCCACGGGCAACCACAAACAAAACACACACGACACGACACGAAGTGAAATTCTGGAGAAGGCGAAAGTGGTTACCGCGATGCGGTAGCGTAATTAACTGCAGGGGCTTGCGCCTGCAGGGAAGAGCGTCCCCACAATCAAAAACCCCTCTAGCGAAGGGGAATCTGACGAAGTCTGCTACATCGGCCGCATCCGTCTAAACCTCCGATACACGGTGCCATAAATCAACTTGGCATCTTCGGAGAGGTAGATGGATAAAACCATATAGCATCTGTCCCGAATCTCAGGCAAGACGTCCTCACGTCTACGAGCCGCCGTTCGGAGGGGAACAACCCTTATAAGTCCTCTCGACTTATAAGGAGAAAACCCTTTTGTAAGATCCTTACGACTTACGGGGGAACATACACTTAGGAATCCTCACGATCCCTAAGGAGAAAACACACCTACGAGATCCTCACGACTTGTCGGGAGAAATACCTTTGTGAGACCCTTACGGCTCATGAAGTCAAAAGGCTTAGTCGACGGGATCCTAACCCTGTTCACTAAGCCACCTTTGTTCGACATCAACAGAGGCAAATGATGATTCGCTGCTGGCAATATCCCAGTTGTAGCAATGTCGATGCCTAAACCGGTATCAAATTCCGAGTCCTTTCATGACAAATGATGATTCGCTCCTGGCAATATTCTAGTTGTAGCGATACTGATGCTGAGATTGGCACCAGATTCCAAGTTCTACACTCTCGATAAAAATCAGTGAGCTAAAAATGCATATGAAATAGCCGAAATGATGGGGCAATTTGCAATAAAAAGCAGCGAGTAAAAAAAACAGCCGAAACGATTGGGCAGCTCGTAATGAAAAGCAGCGAGTAAAAAGAAAAATAGCCGAAATGATTGGGCACCGCGAAAAATAGCCGAAATGATTGGGCAATCGCGACCTTCGCGATATAAAAGCTGAAATGATAGAGCATCGCGGAGATAAAATAATAATATAAAAAAAGAAATGAATGAAACTTTTGCCCTACGGGTGAGATCACATCAATCGCTGTATACAATCCAGGGGCACAAACAAAGAAGGGAACCATATCGTCCCACCAGGCTTCGTTGAAACGAAGCCAAATCTCAACAGTTCATAGACAACCTAGAGACAATCTCGACATTCGTCGCGATATTGTAGACACAATGTCAACAAACGAAACGAAGGAAGATCCCCAGCTTCAGGGTCTCGACGTCAACATCGACAACTTAGAGATCAACACCAGCGTTCTTCCTCCCTCCAATCGGATGCAGACGCAACATCAACAAACGGAGCCATGGCAAAGTCCCTAGTTCCAAATCTCAACGGCAACATCTAATGTCTAAAGACCAACAATGGCATTCCTCCTCATGCTAGCAGGGCACGGACGCGACACAACGAAACGGAGCCATGAGAAAGTCCCTAGTTCCAAATCTCAACGGCAACATCTACAGCCTAAAAATCAGCAATGGCGTTCTTCCTCCAGCAGGATTCAGACGCGACAATCAAATAACGGAGCCATGGCAAAATCCTTAGTTCTAAACCTCGATGGTTCACCAACAACCTAGAGACAACCGCGACATTCGTCTCGATACAGCAGACGCAATGCCAGCAAATGAAGCAAAGGCCAAATTCCTAGCTTCAGGGTCTTGACGGCAACTCATATAAAACCTGAAAGACTATCGGAGATCATCCCACACCAGCACGGAGTGGTCACCACCTGGACTTTCGTCTTGATACAGCAGACGAGATGCCACCACAACGCTCTTTCTCCAGTAGGATTCAGACGCGACAATCAAATAACGGAGCCATGGCAAAATCCCTAGTTCCAAACCTCGACGGTTCACCAACAACCTAGAGACAACCGCGACATTCATCTCGATACAGCAGACGCAATGCCAGCAAACGAAGCAAAGGCCAAATTCCTAGCTTCAGGGTCTTGACGGCAACTCATATAAAACCTGAAAGACTATCGAAGATCATCCCACACCAGCGCGGAGTGGTCACCACCTCGACGTTCGTCTTGATACAGCAGACGAGATGTCACCACAGCGTTCATCCTCCAGCAGGATTCAGACGCGACAATCAAACAACGGAGCCACGGCAAAATCCCTAGCTCTAAACCTCGACTGTTCACCAACAACCTAGAGACAACAACGACATTCGTCTCGATACAACAGACGCAATGCCGGCAAACGAAGCAAAGACCAAATTCCTAGCTTCATGGTCTTAACGGCAAGTCATATAAAGCCTGATAGACAATTGGAGATCGTCTAGCACCAGTGCGGAGTGGTCACCACCTCGACGTTCGTCTCGACATAGCAGACGCAACATCATCAAACAACGGAGCCATGGCAAAGTCCCTAGTTCCAAACCTCGACGGTTCACCAACAACCTAGAGACAATCGCGACATTCGTCTCGATATAGAGGACGCAATGCCAGCAAACGAAGCAATGGCCAAATTCCTAGCTTCAGGGTCTTGACGGCAGGTCATATAAAGCCTGAAAGACTATCGGAGATCATCCCACACCAGCGCGGAGTGGTTATGACTCATCGGAGCTCTCCAAAATGAGCCTAACCTCAAGTAAAAAGTGACATGGAATATCCCTACGCTTGCCCTTTCAACGGTAATATTACCTGGAAGATTACTTGAAGACGTCTTGTCCAGCCCCCGAAGGGATCAGAGACACGATAATCGTAAGGCTACTCGAACAACAAGATTGCATATCGAGGAATATATCAGCCAACGTGACGGTACGACGGCCAAAACCCTAAGTACCACAGACCCTAACGGACTTCTGTCGTAAAGAGCAGAGGTTAACTGTGACGTTAGGACATCCTTGCGAGAAATGCTCGATTCATTTCGACTCGTAAGGCAAAGCCTTAGGCAGCGGAGATTAAAAAAAACCTGTTTCCTAAGCACCGGGGCCCTGCAAGTTGGTCCAAAACGGACACTTGCATACTATTCACGGGTCACACTCTCCAAACTCGAATCTCGACAAGGAGGGAAACAACTGCTTACGGGTCCTCTCGACTCGTAAGAGAGGAAAATTCTCTTATAGGATCCTTACGACTTATAAGAGAAAACACACTTAGGAATCCTCACGATTCCTAAGGAGAAAATACACCTATGAGATTTTCTCGATCCGTAGGGAGAAAAGTCTCTATAAGACCCTCACGGCTCATAGAGTTGAAAAGTCGTAGGCAGCAGATTTGAATCTGTGGCTTAAGCCATCGCTACCTCTTGAAGAAACCAAGACAGGATGCTCGTTCTACCATCTGTCGACCATGTTTACTAAGGCAGCATACTGATAATAAAAGAAAGAAGAAAGCGACAGAAAGAACATCCGATTTGCATTTGATCAAGCGTTCGAGACACACTCATTCATGCATGGGCAAAAGACTCAAAACGAGAAATAATACAAGCTGGAATAAAAAAATTCCATTCATATTGCCAAAAATTCTTACAATCATGAAAGCAATAAACGAAGAACATCATCAAATGATTACAACGGTATAACCTCAGATCCAGGGCACATATTAAGGAATTCAAAAGTAAGGCCATCTAGAGTTCTTCTGGACTTTCTGATTATTCTCGTGCGCAGCCTCTCGCGCTCACGTGTGTCAAGATCTTCGGCAAGGCCCCCCATCCTTCGATAAGCAGCGATTATCGTCGTCTGCTGGAAAATTTGATGCAGAATGTCGATGAGGCTATCCCGCCGTTTCTTCGAGATCAGCCCCGACAGGTACACTGAATGCACCTTGTCTTCGGCATCATCCAGCGCATTGAGCGGCATGGCCTCGTGGAACCCCGGGAGTGCTCTCCAAATTGCTCCCAGCACGACTTTCAAGAGAGCAAAACGGCGAGGGAGCAGCCAACCAACGCGTGCGTTCAAGCGACCCATAACCTCCGTACACTGGGCATCTGTAAACTCCTGGTTTTGATGACGGCCCTGTACGCGGATATCCTCGTAGGTGATGAATTCGTGCAGACTGTATAGATGAACAGTCATACTGCCTGAAGGAAACATCAATGGAAGATTAGCGATGAAAAAAAAGGCGGGACACAGGAAGTTAAACTCCTCGAGCGCAATGCTCTGCAGACGGGAGCGACACCTGTCAAAAATCAGTTATGAGGAGAATTTGAAGAAAATCCCAAAAGAACATTGAGAGCTTTGCTCTGAAAAGATGATATAACAACAATAATAATAATAATATAAAATGCCATCTTTAACTTCCAAGATCCATGAAGAATTAATGGAGCTTTGCACCTTCCAAATCATATAGAAGAACTCTTAAGAGTTCTTCTATACGATTTGGAAGGAGCAAAGCTCCATTAATGAATTAAGAAAATACAAGGAAATTCTTTTAGAGAGCAGAGCTCTATTAATGGAACCCTAATAGGGTCCCATTTAGTTCTCTTTAGATCCTTTTAGACCTATAGAGCAAAGCTCTGCTAAGTGAAACCCTAAATGGGTTTTCTTTAGATCAGGGATCTATTGAGAGCAAGGCTCTGTCAATGAAATTTAATTTAATTTGATTTGATTTAAATTAAAAAATTTACCTAAAAAGTTTTAAGAGTTTAACTCTTGGAGTTCTTGAAAGTAAAAAGGAGGGCTCTGAGATTCTGAAAGTAAAAATTTTGAAGATGATAATCATCTGTTGAGAGACCAAAGGTCATATTTATAGGCAACAAGTGCCGTTTCAACTTCCCAACGGTTGGGATTCTGCCACCATTGCGCTCACGTTCAGGGGGCCCATAAGCGCAACGGTGGGGAGGCATTTGTTTACCCCAATCAGAGCAAAGCTCTGTTCAAATTCCAAGACGGGAAAAGAAGCAACGCTTCTCATTCCCCCAATTAGAGTAAAGCTTTACTTTGAAAATTTAATAAAAGAAGCAACGCTTCAGCTGACTTGCGCTCTGCGCTGCGCGACACGTGTCAGCGCAGTTGCGCTGCGCTCTGCGCTGCGCGACACGTGTCAGCGCAGTGGCGCTAGCGCAGTTGCGCTGCGCTCTGCGCTGCGCGACACGTGTCAGCGCAGTGGCGCTAGCACAGTTGCGCTGCACTGCGCTACACGAGTCAGCGCAGTCGCGCTGCGCGACACGTGTCAAGCGCAGGTGCGTTTGTGCCAAACAGAATTAAAATTCCAGTAAAATCTTTCTGATCTTGTTAAAACAAGAAGATTGTCTTCTGTAAAACAGAAGCCCTTGGATCAAAGATCCAACGGTAGGGAAAAATCCCTAAATCACTCAGAGAAGGATCTCTTTAACTAATTTAACAAACTAATTGGCACTATAAAAAGGCCCCTAGACCCCAAGTCTAAAACACACAGAAAACAGATGGAAAATTAAGAGAACCCCCTCTAAAGAATTTTGAGAAGAACTCAGAAAGAGAAAAAGGTAAAAACCCTTTGAATAAAAGAATAGTTTCTTCTAAAAAGATCATTGATCTAAGAACAAGATCAAAGATCTTCAAGAAAAAAGATAATAATAATAAAGCCATTGCCTTTTTTATGAACCATTGGTTCTGGAATCTTAAAAGATTCTTTTCTTGAATCCAAAATTGGATCAAGATATTAAAACAGTGCCTTGCACTTGTAAATCTGCACTGTTGCGCTCTCGGGTTGGCGCAAGCCACCAGAGAGCGCCACGTGTCAGCTCCAGAACCACTTGCGTTATGCGCTTTTAAAATAGAGCATTGCTCTCTGAAATTGGCGCAACTCACCAGAGCGCGCCACGTGTCAGTAGCGCAACAGCGCAGCGCACTGGCACAGCGCACTGCGCTTGCGCTCACCAGAGAGTGACACGTGTCACCTCCACATGCGCTTACGCTCATTAATTGGCGTAGAGCGCCTGACAGGCCACGTGGCACTCTGTCAGTGTAATCAATGCTCTGCATTATTTAAAGAAGGGCTGAGCCCAATTAAAAAAGGCCTAACAGGCCTAATAAAATGCAATGCATTATTTTAAAAAAAGGCAGAGCCCAAACAAAGGTCTGTCAGACCAAAAATAAAGGGACAGAGCCCAAATCAAATAGGCCTTACAGGCCAAAATAAAATGCGGTGCATTATTAAACAGGGGAAAAGCCATAGCATAGGCCTAATAGGCCGAAGACAAATGAAAATGTTGAACATCTTCAACTAGACTTAGCCCAATCATGGCTGTAAGTCCTCAAATTAAATTGACCGAGCACGACTGCTCTCTTAAATCAATTTACATCCGGTTCAAGGGCACATCTCCGAACTCCTCTGACACCTATCGTTGTAATCCTTCAACGACGTCAGAGAGGTGACGGGTCCCGACAACCACTCATAGCTCCTGGACTCAAGCGTCCTTAAACCCCCGGACTCAAGTGTCCTTAAACTCCCGGACTCAAGCGTCCTTAAACCGATGGACCACCATGTCCCTAAACTGGTGATGGACCACCATGTCCCTAAACTGGAACAATAGAGCCCCGAAATGCTCTTTTGTCGGATCTAAACGATCCCGTTTAAGTTGATCTTAGCCTCAAATACGGCTAACGTATCCTTAAACCTTCAAACAGACTTTAGTCCCAAATTGGACTATAGATCCCCCAATCAACTTTGGTTCAAGGGTACATCTCTGAACTCCTCTGACATCTGTCGTTGTAATCCTTCAACGTCGTCAGAGAGGTGATGGGTCCCGACGGCCATACATGAAACGGACCACTATGTCCCTAAACTGGAATAATAGAGCCTCCAAATTCTCTTTTGTCGAATCTAAACGATCATGTTAAGTTGATCTTAGTCTCAAATTGAACTAACGTATCCTTAACGAACGTTTAAGTTGATCTTAGCCTCAAACACGGCTAACGTATCCTTAAACTAAAACCCCGAACCCAAATTTAAGTAAATACGGATTTGGACTAATCCACGTCCTACGGGCGACGACATAAATTAGTCTCCATATACAATCCACGGGCAACCACAAACAAAACAAACATCCACGACATGAAGTGAAATTCTGGAGAAGGAGAAAGTTGTTACCGCGGTGCGGTAGCGTAATTAACTGCAGGGGCTTGCGCCTGTAGGGAAGAGCGTCCCCACAATCAAAAACCCCTCAAGCGAGGGGGAATCTTACGAAGTCTGCTACATCGGCCGCATCCGTCTAAACCTCCGATATACGGCGCCATAAATCAACTTGGCATCTTCGGAGAGGTGGACGGATAAAACCATATAGCATCTGCCCCGAATCTCAGGCAAGACGAACCTACGCGGTTGCGTCTCTGTGTTCGGAGGGGAACAGCCTCGTGAGGAGTGCTTTGGATCCTTAGCGTAGATGGATAGGAATCTACCCGCCGGGGATTGACCGGGCAGGAAAGCTGCTCGGTGGTCTCAAGATGAGGGTTTCGATCCTTAGCGTTGGTTGGTAGGGAACTACCCGCTAGGGATTGACCGGGCAGGGAAGCTGCTCGGTGGCCTCGAGATGAGGGCTTCGGTCCTTAGCGTTGGTTGGTAGGGAACTACCCGCTAGGTGTTGACCGGGCAGGGAAGCTGCTCGGTGGCCTCGTGATGAGGGCTTTTTAGACTTCGCTTCAGCTTCATGAGGCGTCGTTCGATCTTCCATGACCCGTAAAATCAGGAAGAGTGACCGTCGCGGAGGACGCGTGGTAGAAGCTCATTTAAGATAGAGACTTCGTGAGGCGTCGCTCGATTTTTCGTGACCCGTAAAATCAGGAAGAGCGCCCGCTTAGGGTCTCATGAGAATTGGCATGGTTGACACATGGCAGTTCCATTTTGGGGAATTGAAAATTTCCCATGATCTGCGTCGCTGCGCACGTAAATCTGGGTCATTGGAGATTCTTGTTGAGACTATAAATAGCGAAGGTATGTTGGTTTCTTTCTAGCCCTGTGTTTTTGAAGATGGCCGAGTTCATTTACACCATCGAGGAGATCATTTCCCATGACGGCGTGTACCTTTATGACCCTGAGTGCTCCGAGCAGACGTATCTATCGATGATAGAGCGCGTGGAAAGCCACTTCGGTCGCCTACTTCCCCGGCGGCCACCCTTCCTTCAACTGCTTATGTACGCGATTTGGAGGATGTCCCCAGGTCTGAACAATGCCCTGTCCCCGCAACTGGGGGACGAGGCGCTTGATAAGCTGCACACGCTCCATCATCTCGGCATGATCTCGAAGAACAGGCGAGATCGATCAGTGGCTCTCATTCTGGAGTGTTTCCGAAGAAGGTTGATCGCTGACTCCTGTCCGGCGGGCGTGGCCTCCGGCACTTCCGTGGCATCTCGGGTCTATGAGCACCGTCAGAGCGAGCGGGCCGAAGAGGCTAGGGCTCGGCTGGCGGAGATTTCTTCGGAGTACCACTAATGGTGCTTCCTTAATCCCCGGCCCCCTCTGTTGTAATTTTTTTGTAAGGCTGGGGAGCCTATAATACCTCTTAATAAATAAAATTCTTCTTTTCTAATGTATTTTGTCTTCTTTTTCTTTTATCCCTTAGTACTTTTTACATATTTTCCCAAAAACGAATCTAGGGATCTCGGAACCGAGGAAGAAGAAAATATATCGAAGAAGTCTCTTCTAATTCAGGAGACTTAATAATAATAATAGTAATAATAATAAGATATTACATTGGCTCGAAAAGAAGAAACATATTCATTTGTGCAATTTGAGTTTCTCGGTGTTGTAGGGCCGAAGAAACTTACGACCCTGGGCGTCTTGCAAGCGATATGCTCCACCGGGTAATGCTTCTGCGACGAGGAAAGGGCCGTCCCATTTTGGGGAGAACTTATGAAGGCGGTTCTGATCTACGAACTCGTTCTTTCGTAAGACCAAATCTCCCGTCTTGAAGGCGCGATGCTTTACTCGTGCGTTGTAGCAGCGAGCGGTTTTCTATCGATAGGCGGCTGCTCTGATCTGCGCTCGATCCCGCTTTTCCAATAATAGGTCCAAGTTGGTCTGGAGCGCCGAGGTGTTTTCTTCGTTGTCAAAATGTTCGACTCTGTAACTGGGCAATCCGATCTCCGCCAGGACCATAACCTTGGTACCGTAGCAGAGGCTTAAGAGGGTTTCTCCCGTAGGTGTTTTCTTCGATGTGCGTAATGTCTATAGTACTCGCGGTAGTTCCTCGATCCGGCTGCCTTGTCTTCCTTCCAAACGAGCTCGTAGACCTCGGATGACACCTCAGTTAGCTACCTCGGCCTTCCCGTTGCATTGAGGATGTGCGAACGCGGCGAACTTCATTAGTATGTGGTATTCGCTATTTGACCTTGTCGTTCTCGAAGTTGGTTCCGTGGTCGGTGACGATACACCTCGGGATCCCAAATCGGGAGATGATATTGTTCTGGAGAAACTTTATAGTAGAGGCGGCGTCTGGTTTTCTGATAAGCACGGCCTCAATCCACTTCGTGAAGTAGTCTACCGCGATGAGGATGTACTTGTGTTCGTCCGTGCCGGTAGGGAGTTGGCCCACCATGTCCATCCCCCATTGTGAAAATGGCCAAGGGGAACTAAGGGTCGTTAGCTCGGCAGCGGGAAGATGGGGTATGCTCCCATAGAGTTGGCAGTTTTTGCATCTCCTGACCAGCTTCTCGGCATCTTGGTAAATCTTCGGCCAATAATATCCTTAAAGCAGCGTCTTCTGGACCAGGGTGCAGGGCCCTTGATGTGGTCCACTAACCCCTTCGTGTATCGCTCGTAGAACATAGTCGGCTTCGTGAGGGTCGACGCATCGAAGTAGAGGCTGTGTATACGACTTCTTGTAAAGGTTTCCATTGCTCCAGATAAAATGATGGGCTTTTGCTCGGAGGTGGCGAGCTTCCATTCGGTCTTCCGGAAGTGTACCATCTTTTAGGAACTCCACGAGGGGCTTCCTCCAATCTTGGCCTCCCTCCCGAGTCGTGTATACTTGGAGCGTTACCTCTTTGTCTTCTTAGCTGGGCCGTGGCAAGAGTTTGAAGAGGATGTTCCTCTTATGGTTAGCCGTATAGGAAGAGGCGAGCTTGCTCAAAGCATCGGCTTGAGTGTTCAGGTTCCGGGGAATCTGCTCCACCTGGACTTCTTCGAAATTTTTGCGAAGTCTTTTTACCTCGACCGGGTACTTTACCATGAGCGGTTCCTGGGCTTCGAATCTCCCAGTCACCTGGTCGACGACTAAGGCGGAGTCGCTGCGAACTCTGATGGTCTTCATCCCCATCTCGGAGGCGATTCACAACCCCGCCAACAAAGCCTCGTATTCAACGGCGTTATTTGACGCTCTAAACCCGAGCTTCAAAGAGTATTCCATCTCTGCCTTGTCCGGGCCTCGGATGATAAGGACGGCACCGCTCCCTTCCTCGGTAGAGAATTCGTCCACGTAGAGAATCCAATCGGGGATGGAATCGAGAACTTCCTCGACCGAGGGTTGGGGTCTGGGCTCCCGTGCTGCTGCTCCTTCCTTGATGGGAATAGTGCACTCAACCACGAAGTCTGCTAGGACTTGTGCTTTGATGGCCTGCCTTAGGCAGTATTTGATGTCGAATTGGGATAATTCCCATCTCCATTTCTCCAGACGACCTGATGATTCGGGGGAGGCGAGAATAGTCCCTATAGGTCGCTCGGTGAGGACGAGGATGGTGTGCGCCTGGAAGTAGTGCCGCAGCTTCCTTGAGGCGACGATGAGCGCCAAGACCATCTTTTCCATGGCCGGGTATCTCGTTTCCGTGTCTTTGAAGACATGGCTCACGTAGTAGACCAGCTTCTGCACACCCTTGACATCTCGGACGAGCATCGAGCCTTAAGCTTGGTCGGAGACCGCAAGGTACAATAGTAGCTCGTCTCCTTCGACTGGTCGGGTGAGAAGTGGGGCAGTAGTTAAGTGTGTCTTGAGTTGTTCGAAAGTGTTTTGACATTCCTCTGACCATTCGAACTTAGAGATCTTTCTCAGGGCTTTGAAGAACGGGAAGCACTTTTCTCCTGATCTTCACATGAAGAGACTTAAAGCGGCCACTCTCCCTGTGAGCCGCATGATCTCGACATTGCTCTTTTGTGTCGCCATGTTGAGAATGGCGCTGATCTTTTCCGGATTTGCTTCGATTCCTCAGCGGGTTACCATGAATCCGAGGAATTTTCCACTGGTGACTCCGAACACGCACTTAGCCGGATTGAGCTTCATTTTATACTTGCAGAGGACATCGAATGTCTCACCAAGATCTTTGGTGTGCTCGTCTAATGAAGTTGAAATTACGAGCATGTCGTCGACGTAGACCTCCATGTTCCTCCCGATCTGTGGTTTGAACAATTGGTTAACTAGGCGCTGATATGTAGCCCCAGCATTCTTGAGACCGAAGGGCATCACTTTGTAGCAGTACACCCCTCGGTCCATGGTGAACGCGGTAAGTTCATCATCTGTCGCGTTCATCCGGATCTGATTGTAGCCGGAGAAAGCGTCCATGAAACTTAGTAATTCATGGCCGGCCGAGCTGTCCACTAGCTGGTCTATCCGAGGGAGGAGATAGTTGTCTTTCAGGCAGGCCTTGTTCAGATCAGTGAATTCGACGCACATGCGTTGTTTCCTGATTTAAAATCAGGAAAACTTATGGAGGAGGCATCACGTGCCAGCACGTGACCAGCGGTCACGTGTTGACACGTGACATTTAAAAGCGGCGGCAAAAGGCAGATTTGCTCCATGTTTAAATCAAAGAAAAGGCTTCAGAAAAGGTCACGTGCTCACACGTGACCAGGGGTCACGTGTTGGCACGTGACGGCTGAGCAGCGGCCAGAGAACAGAGCGCAAAAGGAGAAGAAAGGCCCGTTCCAGGGGTCACGTGCCTACACGTGACCAGGGGTCACGTGGCCACAGGTGACCAGGGGTCACGTGGCCACACGTGACCGGCTTTCAAAGCCTCTTTATTTAACAGAATTAAATTCCGAAGGCATTCAAATCTTTCTAAAAGAGAATGATTATTTGGAACCATTGGATTAAAGATCTAAAGGTGATTAAATGTCACCTATTTATGGAAAAATCTTGAACTTGGAAAGATTTCCCCTTAAAATCTAACTGAAATAACAAAGGGATATCTTTGGATTTGAAATCCAATGATGAATAAAATTCACCTAATAATCCAAAGGTCCAGATGAATGATGAATGTAAATCAAATCTCTCAATAAACAAATCAAATTTTTCAATGAAAGATTCACTAAAACTGATTGATTTTCTTCCTTCTCCTATAAATAGGAGCCAAGAAGAATAGAACAAAAAAAGGACACATACAGAGACATACAGAGAGAGAGAACTAGAGCCTTGAGATTTTGGAGAGAATTCGATTCTCTGCAAAAGAAAACCTTAGGTAAGAAGGGAGAGGCTTAAAAAGGGAGAATTTAATTCTCAAAGAGTTTAACTCTTATGCAAAAAGAAGAACTTAGTTCTTTCTCTAGCAGAGGATCTGCAAAGTGCACATCTCCCCATGAATTGAGAATTTAATTCTCATTGGGTTGAGATCCTGCCATGCAGATCCAAAGCATAAAAGGGGAATGGAAGTTTGAGAATTTAATTCTCACAGAACTATAGGAATTCAATTCCTTTGAGATAAAATTAGGGTTCAACCCTATGTTATGGGAATTTAATTCCTTCAAAATGGACAGAATCAGGGTTTAACCCTAATTAAGAACTTAATTCTATTAAAATAACAGGAATTTAATTCTATGATAGAATTTAGTTCTTCACATCTATGAGGAATTTAATTCTTACAGAAAAGAAATCAGGGTTTAACCCTATCTAAGAATATAATTCTTCAGGAGAAAACAGGAATTTAATTCCTCTAAAGTTTATTGCTAGGGTTTAACCCTATGAAGAATTTAATTATTAAAAAGATAAACACATCTTCAAACAGGCAAAGAAGCAGGGTCACGTGCTACCACGCGACCCCTGAAAAGTTCAACTGAGAAGGGCTTTGAGGCAACGCCGACCCCTTGGCAGAAGCTCTAACAGACAAACATTTAAATGCCCATCACGTGACAGCACGTGATGCTCTAAAGTATGCAATACTTTTGGCAGAATAAAATGAATTGAGGGCGCTCTCACGTGCTACAACGTGACCCCTCTTGCCTTAGTGTTTAACACTAAAGTTGAAACCTCTATATCCAGTGTTCAACACTGATTTTCTTAGTGTTTAAACACTAATTTGGAAAACTCTATTTTACAGTATTTAACACTGACTTTCTTAGTGTTGAACACCAACTTGGAAGACCCTGTTTCCAGTGTTTAACACTGATCTGCCTTAGTGTTAAACACTAATTTGAAATCTCCATTGTCAGTGTTTAACACTAATTTGCTTTAGGGTATAAACACTAATTTGAAAGCCCTGTTGCTAGTGTTTAACACTAACTATCTTTTAGTGTTAAACACTAACTTGTCAATCTCACTCCCAGTGTTCAACACTGTTGGTCTTTAGTCTTTAACACTAACTTTAGCCCAATTGGCTCAGTTTCTATAGGCAAAGCCTCTCCTTCAATGGACGAACAGAAAGCCAATATCCTAAACATGATTAGACTTAGCCCAAGCTGGCCATAAGTCCTCAATTCAAACTTAACTGGGCTAATGGGCTCATAACATAATTAATTGGTCTTGGTCCCAAATTGGGCCAAAGACTATTTAATCTACCTTGGTTCAAGGGTACATCTCTTCACTCCTTTGATACTTGGCGTTGTAATTCCTCAACGTCTTCAAAGAGGTGGCGGGTCCCGATGACCATACATTGATACGGACTGTGGGGTCCTTAAACTCATGGACTATGAGGCCCTTAACCTTGACCGCGACGTCTTAAAACTAATATCGGACTGTGGAGTCCTTAAATCCATGGACTATGAGGTCCTTAACCTTTACCGTGATGTCTTAAAACTAACATTGGACTGTGGAGTCCTTAAATCCACGGACTACGACGTCCTTAACCTTGACCGCAACGTCTTAAAACTAACACTGGACCGCAATGTCCTTAAACTACCTATCGACCGCAATGTCACTAAACTAAACAACAGGGCTCCCTTAATTGCTCTCTTGTCGGATCTAAACGATCTCGTTAAGTTGATCTTAGTCTAAAAACTAGACTAACGTATCCTTAACAAACGTTTAAGTTGATCTTAGTCTCAAACGAGGCTAACGTATCCTTAAACACAACCTCCAAACCCAAATCTAAGAAAGATACGGATTTGGACTAATCCACGCCCTACGGGCGACGACATAACTCAGTCTTCGTATACAATCCACGGGCAACCAAACACAAAACAAACACCCACGACACGAAGTGACCATCTGGAGAAGGAGAAAGTTGTTACCGCGATGTGGTAGCGTAATTAACTGCAGGGGCTTGCGTCTGCAGGGAAGAGCGTCCCCACAATAAAAAACCCCTCAAACGAGGGGGAATCTGACGAAGTCTGCTATATCGGACGCATCTGTCTAAACCTTCGATACACGGTGCCATAAATCAACTTGGCATCTTCGGAGAGGCGGACGGATAGCACCTATTAGCATCTGCCCCGAATCTCAGGCGAGACGTCCGTCGCACCGTCCTTCGGAGGGGAACAGATTCTGGCACGCCCAGTGGGACCTCTTCCTCTTTCCACTCCACACTTCGTGTGTCGTGATCTGCGAACCAATCGAGGTTCGTTAATGGTTGCCCCTGGGCTGCGAGGTACTAAGATTTGGCGTTTTTCTTGGTGCAGAAAACAAAGGATCAATGGCGTTCAACTGCTTGAACTGCAAATGCAACCGATGCTCCGCCTCACCTGGAGGTGTAGCATATGGACCGCAGGCTGTATCCCTATTCACTATGCCTGTGGAGCAAGTGACCCAAGCTACTACCGGTCTATTCTTTGGGACCATGCTCCTGCCGGTGAACGTTGATATCCCAATGCCCGTATCGGAAGCTTCGAAGAAGTCGGCCTTCGATTGACTTGCTACTCCCACGGCCCCTCTCAACGGGTCGTCCAATTCTTCAGTCTTCCCCAGACTGAGTCTGAACTCCAAAGGGCCCACCAAAAAGCCCATGATACCTGAGAAGGCTATCCCAAAGAAGATAGCTACTCCCGAAGTCGTCAAGGCGACTTCTACAGCCAGAGAGTCGGTCTTTGCAAGACTGGCTGTCCCAGCTTCCGCTCCGGTTCGAAGGTCTGTCTTTGACAGATTGGATACCGCCACCCAAAAGACGTCAGTCTTCAAGAGGCTGACACCGGCAACAGCCCTTCCCCGGAATAGGGGGCAAGACGCAGCCGTCGCTGAACCAGTCCCAACAACTCGTCGCGCCCGACGTCGCCACTGGCGCCGGATAAGAAAAGCTGGGGGCAACTCCCCCGCTAGGCTAACTCCACCAGCTCCAACGGTGGAAGTTAATGCTGCTATCCCAACTGGGAACAGATTTGAGCTGCTGAATAGGGTACGCAGAAACTCGCCAACTGCGGTGCTCAAAAGATCTCCTCCACCAGTAGAGACTGCCATGGAAGCAGAAAAGCCGTAGCAGTCTCTTCAATAGCTGTCCTCCAGGATCTATAAGACATGGCGACAAGTTAGAGAATCGGTGATTGATCCTAATTACTCTCGCCAACACAAGAAGTAAAAAGGTCGGCCAGAAGAAAGTCCCCCGATCAAGCAACGGAAGGTGACGACCAACTGGGTGCTCAAAGCAAAGGCCCCCTCAACTTCAACGGCCTACAAGAGAGGAAGACCGGAGGAAGTCCCCGCTCCCACAGCAAATATCAAGGACAATAAGCTAAAACGCCCTAAGTCTGGGGGCATGATGGTGCATACGGTATACATGGCGCTGGGAAAAGAGGACAGCCGTGCATCCACGGGTCATAGACCGCTTACATGGTCAGTGACCAAAGCTCAGGAGCAACAACAGAAGCTCCAAGAAATGATGACAGCGATGGCCGCACTCACTGGACCGAAAGAAAGCCCCGAAGCGTCATCTGATCAATGCCAGGAGCAAGAAACTGACGCGAAGTTCCTTCGTAGGATACTAGAGAAGAAGGATAAAGAGGCTGCTGAACAAGCAGCCAATATACAACGAATGGCCCTTCTGTTCCAAGACATGGTGGGTATGATGATCCAACAAGAGCCCCCTGCTGAAGATCCTCCAATCGTTCTTGAAGACGACAGGGGAGAAACGTCAAATCCTCCACCCGCTCTGTCAACAGCAAAGGATGAGACGATCTCCAAGGCTGACCTGGACGAATACATAGCCCAACAGATACGCGTTCACCAGGAGACTGAGGCAGCTGGTCAAGTTGTCAGGACAGGAAGACCATATCCGAGCTGGTATAACCAGATCAAATACCCGCCGGGCTACACAATACCAAAATTCCATGTCTATAAGGGGACAGAAAATCCCCATCAGCATGTGGCCCAGTTCAGGGCGCTTTGTGGCAACACCGATGGCGACAATAAGCTCTTGCTTCGCCAGTTCGTGGGTAGCTTGTCAAAAACGGCGTTCGAGTGGTACTCTGAGCTCCCAAACGACTCTATTAAAACATTTGCGGAGATGGAGCTGCTGTTTACCCAACGTTTCGCGAGCGCCAGCGAACGCACTCCGATAACGGCTTTAATTAATGCCAGGGTGAAACCAGGCGAGACGTGGGTCCAGTACGCTATACGCTGGTGAAACTTGTGGTCGAAATGCGAACAACGCATCGAGGAGGCGCCCGCGGTGGGCATGTTCGTGGGTACCCTAGATCCTCACGCAACTATCTCACAGTTCATGATGTTTTTTAAGCCAACTACGTTCCAGGCTTTGATCGAAAAGCTGGCCCAGATAGACCAGATGGGTCACAGACCGTCTCCCCTGAAACCAGAACCTCGGAACGACAAAGGTAAAGGGAAAGCAACTTTCGTTGCGAACGCTCAGCAGCAACCCAGTACCCCAAAGCTGGCGGATCAACTGGAAGAAAGACGGCGGTATTACAATGAGAAGATGAAGCGCCCCTACTCATTCTCACGGGATAAGACGAAGAGGCTATTTGAGTTGGCAATACGCAACATGCTTATCAACTTGCCAAACCCAAGGCGACCGCCGCAACCCAGTGAGGTGAACAACCCCAACTACTGCCCTTACCATCAAACGGTAAGCCATCCGATTGAGGATTGCTTCGTCTTCAAAAGATGGATTGAAGATCAATACCTACAGGGCAAGTTTGCATTGTCCGAGAAGTGGAAGGTGAACCCGCCACAACCTCACACTGCTAAGAAGACGGACACACCGGGGGAACTTGTTCTTTCATTGAAGAAGCTCCATGGGAAATTATGCTTTCGGCGAAAACCAAAAGAAGGCTGAATGAGCTCCAGACATGCCCGGCAGTCAAGTGGAAGAACCCGCTGGAACCCCAGATCATTGAAGGGATGCTAAAGCCGCGCCCAACTCCGAAGATCAATGGTGATGGCCCGAGCACTCACACCCAGCTGTCGAAATCTTCAAAGAAGAAGAAGAAGAAATCTAAAAAGCCCGTGAACCCTGGCGATAAGCGTACGGACCTGTAAAAACAGATTGACGCGCTGAAGGAATATAACCAGAAAGCACGGACTCCCGTCACACTCCAAGAGTTCCTCAACCACATCTTTCAAGAGGAAGATGAGGGGGAGAGTTCGTCGGATGAATCCGACGGATACGTGGCAAGTTGTAATGTGATCTCCCACTCGTTTACCGATGATGAAAAAACTCCTGGCACTAAGAAACTGGGGGCAGAGCCTGAACCGGAGCTTGTGTGGCCAACAGACGAAATGATCGACGCCTTTCTAGACGAGATTCGTTTGAAAAGCAAAGCCGACCAAGAGCGTGAGATGGCCGCATCAGAAGGAGCCAAACGCAGGCGATTAAACGAAAGAGTTGAGGTACTCCTGCCAGATCGAAAGGCACCCGACACGGATAAAAACGTATTCAAGACGAGGAAAAGGTTTGCCAAAGCCATATTAATGGGAATGAAATTACCACCCTCGGAAGGAAACCCGCTCGATGGGGTGGAGAGGCACCCTAATTACTGCTCATATCATTGGAAGATTTCATACCCCACAGAGGAGTGCGACGCCTTTAAGATATGGTGGCAGGGATATGTTGCTCACCGGCAACATTTTAAGCGGATGAAACACAGAACTCATCGGGAGCAGAGAAGTACGACCGAAGGACGCAAAAGAACTACCAGTAACTGTTACATGGTCAACGCCGGGGGATCGCAAGTACTCACATTCGGGAGCGATTATGACGAGGAAATGGCTCTTAGCCCCCTCTTTAAAGAGTCCGCCTCGGGAAAAGAAGAAGAACCAGAAGCCTGCGAAAACACTCAGCTGCGCAATCGCACGCTTCCGGAAAAGAATCTCGGACCTGCAACTAGAAAAGATAAGGGAAAGGAAAAAGTCACTGAGGAAATCGCCTTAGATGACCAAGTCACGAAAGAGTTGACTGCCAAGGGTCCTCCCAGGAAGGGTAAGGTGGACTACAATATCCTGGCACACCTGAGAAAGCTACCCTCTCAGCTCAGCATTCTCGATGCCCTCCTATTATCAAAGGAAGCGAGAGATTCATTAATCAAGGCGTTACAAGAGCCCGAACAATTCCAAGCCTTCCTCGCCGAAGAGAGGATGAAGAATGAACTGGAAGAAGTGTACACGGCCGACATCACTTTCGGTGACGAAGACCTTCTCCTTGGGACGTGCGACCACAACCGTCCCCTATACGTCTCCGGATATTGTCACGATATCAAGATAGGCAAAATCCTGGTTGATAACGGATCCTCCGTCAATCTCCTTAATGTTCGGGTGTTGAAGGAGATCTGCATGAGCGTGCAACACCTCGCTCGTGACAAAATTACCATCTCCGGTTTCGACTCCCAGTCATCACGGACTCTCGGATCCGTGATATTAACATTACGCTTCGGACTACTCGTCACGGACATCAAGTTTCACGTCATTGACGCCAAGACCTGCTACAACGCCTTGCTCGGTCGTCCTTGGTTACACGAGTACAACATCATCCCTTCTACACAGCATCAGTGTATGAAGTACTTTAAGGATGGTTTTGAGTATACCGTAACAGGAGAGCTGAACCCATTCTCCATGAACGAAGTCCGCAAGTACGAAGATGCAAAGTACTTTTTGCCAGACTTCGAGGATACAGAAAAGTGCCGCAAACCGGAGAACAAAGCCGCCGCCACCATTCCTGTTTTCGGGAGTGACACCGAAGATGAAGAAGAGATAGTTTACGCTGAGCCGTCTCGACGCAATGACCCGGGATCGTCCGCCCCCATATTGATCTTCGGAAGTGACTCAGAAGATGGGGTTAATGTTGTGTTCTCCAGTCGACCGCCAATACAAGAGTCCCCTGGTGATGATCAGAGTTTGCAAATCACCATGGTGCCACGGGAGCACTACAAAGATCTTGACACGCTTGAAGCTTACAATGTGCAAGACCTGCAGACGTTTTACGTCCCTCCCAGGCGAAAAGGCGAAAAGGCGATCCTATTCTATCGATCCGCAGAAGCAAGGGTGGAGAAAGAGATATGGCATGGCGCGGATTTTACACTCGACAGGCTTCAACCCATCCGTTTTCCCAGATATTACACGAACGGACTGAAAAGTCTATTGAAGCGCCAAGGGGTACCCTTAAAACAGACTACTCGACAAGCTCGATTCTATAACAGGATTTGGGATGTCCCTAGAACTCAGCGCAAAATGCCCAATGGGAAAATGGAAACACTTGGGCTTGGATACGTGAGAGCCGGGAAACGTGAACGGGTCCACGGTAGTTACGCCATATATAATTTCGATGAAGAAGAGGACACCCTGTCAGGAAATGCCAACCCCTCATCAAAACTAGATCCCGCAATCAAAGTGCCGAGTCCGTCATTTGAAGAACGAATGAACGAGCTTATCAGGAAAGCAGGTCAAAAAGCTCGGGACGACCATAACCGCAAAATAGCCATCTACGAGAAAGCCAGGACGCAACGTCTTCTTCAACAGAATGCAAAAGACGAAAATACTCCTCCCTGTAGATCCATTGCGCAAAAGGCCCGACGCAGAGGTAGAAATAAGTTAAAAGGCGGAAAAAGGAGCCGACAGCAACGATGTAGGATTAAAGAGTCATGTGATCGGGTATTGCGCGGTCCGGACTTGTCCCTCATGAAGAAAATGAATCGAGCGTATTCCTTCCCTCAAGAAAAGACGAAGAAAATACTCGATCTCGCTATGAAGCACCAAATGATCACACTTCCGGAGTCTAAACACCCTGAGCAAGCTAGCGAGGTCACTCATCCGGGCTATTGCTCTTATCACCGAGCCATAGGACACCCTATCGAAAACAGCTTCACCTTTAAAATCTGGGTGGAAGACCAGTACCAATAAGGCAGGTTTGCTTTATCCAGCAGCTGGAGGGTGCCGCCGCCACGAAAGCACGACCCCAAAGCCACAAGAGCAGAACCAGATCCACAACGGTCCTGGAAGCGAGCTCGTACCTGTTATATGATAACGATATCAAGAGAAGGGCCCGAGGATAGGGACGACCTCCCTTGGTGCTTCGAAAACAATGACAATGAGGTGATCTCAGAATTTCCACCAGCTCCGAAAGAACTAGAAGATGGCATACATACTACTGCAGATAACCTCAAGAAGATTGAGTTGGGGTCGGCAGATGACCCGCGACCGACATTCGTCAGCGAGTTGCTATCTGAAGAAAGGGTGGCCGAGTTAAAAGACGTACTTATGCAGCATAGAGATTGCTTCGCATGGAATTATTCTGAAATGCCAGGACTAGATCCAGAAGTTGCTGTGCATAAACTGGCGATATCCCCGGACGTTAAGCCAGTCAAACAGGCGCCGAGAAGAATGCGGCTCGAGCTTGAGATGAGCATCAACGCCGAAGTCAAGAAGTTAAACGACTCTGGCTTCATCCAAGAAGTTCAATATCCTGACTGGATCGCCAACATCGTCCCGGTAATGAAGAAAAATGGGACAGTACGCATATGTGTGGACTTCCGAGATCTCAATAAAGCCTGCCCGAAGGACGATTTCCCAGTGCCGGTCACTGAGCTGATGATAGATAATACGTCCACTCATGAAGTTTTCTCTTTCATGGACGGTTCATCAGGGTACAATCAGATAAAGATGCATCCTGAAGACCAGAAGCACACCGCTTTCCGGACTCCTTTGGGTATATTCTGCTACAAAGTTATGCCTTTTGGTTTAAAGAATGCCGGTGCCACCTATCAGTGGGCCATGACAAAGATCTTCGATGATCTTATACATGAAATCGTCGAATGCTATATCGACGACCTTGTAGTGAAGAGCATGTCATACGAAGAGCACTTAGAGCATCTGAAGACCGTATTTCAACGCCTTCGGCAATACAATTTGAAGATGAATCCCCTCAAATGCGCATTCAGAGTTTCCTCGGGTAAATTCCTGGGATTCATCATCCGACACCGAGGTATCGAAATAGATCCATCTAAGATCAAGGCGATCATGGAAATGCCTCCGCCAAGAACTCTCAAACAGTTGCGGTCTCTCCAAGGGAAGCTCGCGTACATCCGGCGGTTTATCGCCAACCTGTCAGGCAAGTTCCGTCCTTACAGCCACCTGATGAAGAAGGGAACTCCATTCGTCTGGGATCAAAAATTTACCTGCAGAACCCGCCGGTGTTAGCTGCTCCAGTCAAGAGAAAGCCCCTTATTCTTTATACAACAGCCCTTGAGGATTCCTTAGGCGCATTGTGGGTACAGGAAAACGACCAAGGGAAGGAGAAAGCGCTCTACTATCTGAGTCGAGTCCTACTGGGGGCAGAAAGCAACTACTCCCCTATTGAAAAACATTGCCCGGCGTTAATCTTTGCGATAACCAAGCTCAGGCACTATGCGTTGGCGCACGAAGTCCGCTTCATATCGAAAGTGGACCCCCTTAAATATTTGATGTCGAAGGCCATATTAACAGGACGACTCGCTAAATGGGCCCTGCTCTTGATGGAGTTCTCGATAACTTATCAACCTCTCAAGGCAGTGAAATGCCAGACCATCGCCGACTTCCTCGCTGAGCATCCGGTACTGGCCTACTCTCCTTTGAATTGCGAACTGCCAGACGAACACGCGTTTGATGCGATCGATGGCAGTAATATCCGGTGGGAACTGTATTTCGATGGAGCATCTTCCGTGAAGAAGCGCAAACAAAGCACCCCTATAATCAAATCAGGGGTGGGTCTTATTTATGTAACTCCACAAGGAGGGATAATGCGTTTTGCTTTTTCCCTAACAGAGCCGAGGATGAACAATGAGGCTGAATACGAAGCTTTGATAGCAGGCCTAGAGATCGCCATCAACATGGGAATTGAAAACCTCCTTATATACGGAGATTCCCAACTGGTCATCAATCAAGTAAACGGCGATTACCAAACATGCAAGCCAGAGCTGGTAAAGTATGACGAGAGAGTACAGCGACTACTGACTCAAATCCCCTCCTACATCTTGGAAAGCATACCGCGTGCCGAAAATAGCAAAGCAGATGCATTAGCCAAGCTCGCTAAAGAATTGGCTAATGAGAACCTCGATGACGTAAGAATCGTGGTACAAAGCCGTCGAGTACTTGCCCCTGCAGAAATATCTCCGGAGTCACCCGAAGAAAGGGGAGCAACTGAGCAGACGGCCCTGCAAATAAATGACCAAGAAAAGGCTGAGGATTGGAGAGAAGTCTTTATAGACTACTTCAAATACCGTCGAACGCCTAAAGATGCGTCTTCAAGACATCAGCTTGTGAAATGAGCTCTGTCCTTCGCCTTCGTCAATAATACTCTGTACAAGAGGTCATTTGACTCTCTGTGGTTAAGATGCCTAGGACCTGACGAAGCGAAAAGAGTCGTTCAGAAAGTTCACGACGGACTCTGCGGTTCTCACCAAGCAGGCCCGAAGATGAAGCTGAAGATCAAACAAATGGGTTATTATTGGCCCACAATGATCCAAGGCTGCCTCGAGTATGCGAAGCAATGCCACTCATGTCAAATCCATGGGGACTTTATCCATCAGCACCCAAATCCACTACATCCAACGGTGGCTAGCTGGCCGTCCGAAATGTGGGGGACTGACGTGATCGGCCCCATCGAACCAGCATCGTCCAGAGGACATTGTTTCATCCTGGCGACGACTGACTACTTCTCCAAATGGGCAGAGGCAGTACCGCTGAGGGAAGTGAAGACGAAAAATATTCTCCACTTTTTCAAGACGCACGTTATTTACCGGTTTGGGACTCCGTGACGAATCATCTCCGATAACGGGCCTGCCTACAGGAGTCACAAGATTAGCCGCTTCGCACAGCAGCATAACATAGACTGGAGGTATTCCTCGGTTTATAATCCGCGAGCTAATGGTCTAGCCGAGGCCTTCAACAAGACCCTAACGAAGATCATGAAAAAGACGGTGTCCCGAAATAAGAAGGACTGGCACGAGAGACTGCAAGAGGCTCTTTGGGCGTATCGAACCACGTTCAAGACGGCCACAAACACAACGCCATATGCGTTGGTGTTTGGTACAAAAGCAGTACTCCCCCTCGAGATAGAGTTACCCTCTCTACGAGTGGCGGTCCACTACGGACTGACGGACGAAGAAAATGCTCACCTTCGGCTTGAGGAGGTTGATGCTCTTGATGAAACCCGGCTCATAGCGCAACAAAATCTGGAGGCTTACAAAGCAAATATGACGCGCTCATACGAAAGATTGACCAAGCCGAGGACATTCCGCCAAGGCGAACTCGTGCTAATTGTCAAAAGACCTATGATCCCCAATCGCGCCAAGCGGGAAAAATTCGAGCCAAACTATGATGGCCCGTACATCATAGACAAGGTCTACCAGGGTGGAGCGTATCTACTCATGGATATGCACGGTGAAAGGCCTTTCAGGCCAGTGAACGGTCGCTTCCTGAAGAAATACTACGCTTAACGGGTCAAGGTCTAGGTCAATGATAGATGACGACGACTATGTCCGCTCGCTATCTTCCTAAGCCCGAACTCTAGGTAGTAACCAGCATCCTTAACGGCGGACCGAAACGTCCTTAAACTAATGGCGGACCGAAATGTCTTTATACTATTAACGGACCGAAATGTCCTTAAACTAGCAACGGACCGAAACGTTCTTAAACTAACAATAGACCACTATGCCCTAAAACTAGCTGTTGACCGAGATGTCGATAAACTACGGTGGATTGCAGTATCTCAAAGCCGATAAAAATAATAATAATAATAATAAATAAGAAACGGTATGTTCATAAGCAAAATGGGCACGGATGAAAACCCGAAAGGGCTCCGTGAGTAAAAACAGCAGGGCTACCGGCGAGTGTTCGTGAAAACCCGAAAGGGCGCGACCTTGTAAAAAAAAAGAGAAAAAAGAATAAAAAAAACGGTATGTCCATAAGCACAATGGGCACGGATGAAAACCCGAAAGGGCTCCGTGAGTAAAAACAACAGGGCTACCGGCGAGTGTTTGTGAAAACCCGAAAGGGCGCAACCTCGTTAAAGGACACTTGCAGGGTCCTCACGATCTTGTAAGGAGAAACCACCCGCGTGAGATCCTTACGGCTCATAAGGGAGCAACACACTTAGGAATCCCCACGATTCCTAAGGAGAAAATACACTTGCGAGATCGTGCTAGTCCTTACGATTCCCACGACTTGTAAGAGGACATGCACTTAGGAATCCTTACGACTTGCAAGAGGACATGCACTTAGGAATCCTCACGATTCCCAAGGAGAAAACACACCTACAAGATCCTCACGACTTGTAGGGAGAAATATCTTTGTGAAACCCTTACGGCTCATGAAGTCAAAAGCCTTAGTCGACAAGACCCTTAACCCTGTTCACTAAGCCACCTTTGTTCAACATCGACAGAGGCAAATGATGATTCGCCCCTGGCAACATCCCAGTTGTAGCGGTGCTGATGCCGAAATCGGTGTCTAAAATCCAAGCTTACAGCGAAAAGGCCAGTGAGCCACACATGCATACGAAATAGCCGAAATGATGGGGCAACTTGCAATAAAAAATAGCAAGTAAAAATGTATGCATAAAAAGTAGCCGAAATGATTGGGCAACTCGCAATAAAAAGCAGCGAGTAAAAATAAAATAAATAGCCGAAATGATTGGGCACCGCGAAAAATAGCCGAAATGATGGGGCAATCGCGATCTTCGCGATAAAAAAAAGCTGAAATGATAGAGCATCGCGGAAAAAGAAATAAAATAAAAATGAAATCCACGCCCTACAGGTGATGTTACATCTATCCCTGTATACAATGCAGGGGCGCAAACAAAGAAGGGATCATACTCCTCCCCCAGGTTTCATCATAAGAAGAAGCCAAATCTCGACGGTTCACAGATAGCCTAGAGATCATCTCGACGCAGCAGACACAACATCAAGCGAAACGGAACAGCGGCAACCCCCAGTTCCATGGCTCGGCGATATACATATCACCAAGAGTCAAGCCTCCATTCCGTGAAATGCGGATACAATCAGCAAAATTCCTGGTTACGTGGAACGTGGATAATGTCACTCTTTGACCCCGTGAAAAACATCCAGAGCGGATCCTGGTCCTCGCAGAGCACAGAAGTGAACCCGTATGAAGCATCCAGAGCGGAGCCTAGTCCTCGCCGAATACGGCAGTGAACCCGTGTGAAGTATCTAGTGCAAAATTCCTGATCACGTGGAACGCGGATAATGTCACTCTTTGACCCCGTGGAAAATGTCCAGAGCGGATCCTGGTCCTCGCAGAGCACGGTAGTGAACCAGTGTGAAGCATCCAGAGCGGAGCCTAGTCCTCGCCGAACACGACAGTGAACCCGTGTGAAGCATCTAGTGCAAAATTCCTGGTCACGTGGAACGCGGATAATGTCACTCTTTGACCCCGTGGAAAACGTCCAGAGCGGATCCTGGTCCTCGCAGAGCACGGCAGTGAACCCGTGTGAAGCATCCAGAGCGGAGCCTAGTCCTCACCAAACACGGCAGTGAACCCGTGTGAAGCATCTAGTGCAAAATTCCTGATTACGTGGAACGCGGATAACGTCACTCTTTGACCCCGTGGAAAATGTCCAGAGTGGATTCTGGTCCTCGCAGAGCACGGCAGTGAACCCGTGTGAAGCATCCAAAGCGGAGCCTAGTCCTCGCCGAACACGGCAGTGAACCCGTGTGAAGCATCTAGTGCAAAATTCCTGGTTACGTGGAATGCAGATAACGTCACTCTTTTACCCCGTGGAAAACGTCCAGAGCGGATCCTGGTCCTCGCAGAGCACGGCAGTGAACCCGTGTGAAGCATCCAGAGCGGAGCCTAGTCCTCGCCGAACACGGCAGTGAACCCGTGTGAAGCATCTAGTGCAAAATTCCTGGCCACGTGGAACGCAGATAATGTCACTCTTTGACCCCGCGGAAAATGCCCAGAGCAGAGCCTGGTCCTCGCCAAGCACGGCAGTGAACCCGTGTGAAGCATCCAGAGCAAACATCAGACTGTGGAGTCCTTAAAATCCATGGACTATGATGTCCTTAACCTCGACCGTAATGTCTTAAAACTAACGATCAACCACCCTGATTCTGTACTGATTCTACCTTGGTTTAAGGGTACATCTCTTCACTCCTTTGATACCTGGCGTTGTAATTCCTCAACGTCTTCAAAGAGGTGACGGGTCCCTGCAACCACACATTGGACTGTAGAGTCCTTAAATCCTCGGACTATGAGGTCCTTAACCTTGACCGTGATGTCTTAAAACTAATATCGGACTGTGGAGTCCTTAAATCCACGGACTATGAGGTCCTTAACCTTGACCGTGATGTCTTAAAACTAACATCGGACTGTGGAGTCCTTAAATCCACGGACTATGAGGTCCTTAACCTTGACCGTGATGTCTTAAAACTAACACCGGACTGTGGAGTCCTTAAATCCACGGACTATGAGGTCCTTAACCTTGACCGTGATGTCTTAAGACTAACATCGGACTGTGGAGTCCCTAAATCCACGGACTATGAGGTCCTTAACCTTGACCGTGATGTCTTAAGACTAACATCGGACTGTGGAGTCCCTAAATCCACGGACTATGAGGTCCTTAACCTTGACCGCGATGTCTTTAAACTACGATACCCTAGAGAACATCCCAAAGCGACCCTTGACCCCGTGAAATACGGATAAAGGCGACCTCACTCAGCACTTGTGGGTCCTCACGCCCCGCAAGGAAGAAAACTCTCTTGTGAGATCCTTACGACTCTCAAGGGAAAACCCGCTTAAGAATCCTCACGATTCTTAAGGAGAAGTTACACCTACGGGATCCTCTCGACCTGTAGGGAGAAAAACTCTTTATGAGACCCTCACAGCTCACAAAGATCAAAAGTCTTAGGAGACAGATCTTAACCCTGAATCCTAAGCCATCGCTGCCCTGCAAGTAGGCCAAGATAAATTGTCCGCAGAACACATTCAATAGAAAGGGGACACACCATTGAGAAGAAAAAATGTCTTTTATTCATAACTAAAATGGATACAAGGTACAAGTCATAAAAAGGCAAAAAGAACATACTCTCATCCAGGAGTATGTACAAAAAGGAAAAAAAAAATACAAGTTTTCAAGCTGGCGGGCGATTTAGTAATTTCGCTAGCTCATCCTGCTTTTGTTGGGTCACGGCTTCATTATTCAGGATCGCCAGAAAACGAGCCTCCGCCTGAGCCTGCTGGGCCTGATACGAAGCAAGCCGGCTTTCAAGCTCTTTCTCGGTGGCCTTGTGAGTCTCGACCCTCTCGCAAGTGAACGTAGCAGCTTTATCAAGAGTCACCACCTCCCTGATAGACTCTTGAAGCACCCGCCAGAGTTCGTATGCTTTGTTGGCCTTGGCAGTAAGATTAGCTTGAAGCTCGCTCAGCGCTTTAGAAGCCAGCTCCCTCTCCGAGAATTTACGGCCGAGCCTCTTCTCGCACGATGTCATGTTTGCCGCGCACCGCACTATTAGCCCCCGCAAGTCTGCCTTTGCAGCCATGGCCTCCGAGGAAAGACGGGAACATTCTAGTGCGTGCAAGCAAATCTCCACCTGCCGACAGAACTCCACCCAGACTCGCACCACCTCTTCGCTATGGTAGGTTGCAAGAAAAGGAAGAGAACCGTTAGCCTCGGCAGCAAATGCTTCAGCTGTGGTTGCGCTGCCAGCACGAAACTCCTCGATCAAAGACGACAGGGAGACAAGGCTTAATTGGGCCAAGCGTTCTGAAGATCGCAAAGCATAAGGGCCGTGCGGCATGGCGACACGCGATGCCAACGCTATTGGAGCTGGCAAGGCTGTTTAGAGTTGAAAAAATGTTAGTAAGACTCTTAAGCAAAGGAACAAGTGAGGCTACACTGAAATGTCATTTACCTACGGTCATGCAAGTAGGAGCTGAAGGTTCCCCTGGCCCTTCGAGGACCTCGACCTCATCATCGGCCTCCAAAACTGTAGAGAACATCAATGTCAATACGCAAAATAACAACGATGCTATGAGAAATAATGAACAACACTCACCTTGTCCAGATGAGAGGACGATGCGTTGAGGGGATATCGCCTGCGGAGCTGCCATCTCCAGCAGACGCTGAAACGATTGCCGGGGAGACAGGTCGGCAATGGAGGATGCCAGCCCGCGTAATTCTGAGAACACAAAAGGGTTAGACAACAGAAAGATTGCTAACGTAAAATGTTAAAGGTTACCTTCAACGCTCCTCCCATTCTGAGCCGGGGAGATAGCGGCGTCAACGGCCTCCGCCGTGACCTCGGGATCCAACAAAGGAAGGGCAGTCTTGACTACCTCTCTTCCAGCCTCTGGGCCGCCCTCAGGAAGAGTCATTAGGGCGGCGACCACCAAAGGGGCCTCCCCCAAAAGAGCAAGCGCTCCGTGATCAAGAACTGCCACCGGAGGCTTGTTGTAGGAGGAGTAGCCTCGTCAGCTCCCTCCACATCGAGTAATACTTCATCGGGAATGTCGACAGGCTTTAGCTTCAATAATCCCGTAGGGACCTCCCCCATCGTCGAATATTCTGCACAATTCACACAAGAATAAGCGTACATACATACAGGCGTAAACAATCTGAAAAGCTACCAAGAAAAACAAGAAACATACCAATGCGCAGGGAAGCCCTCAATATGGCTTCTTCAAGCCGATACTCCTTCTCAAGGAGGCGTGCTCGCCGGGGTTCGAGGGTGGATTCATGGCCGCCGGTCCATAAGAAAAGCGCGTCCGCAGCATCCTCCGAAGCGGCCTGCTTCAGCGCCCTTTCACCCCACTCCTCTAAAGGGCCAATAAACCGCCGCCGGATCCATGAGGGGTTGATTGAATAGATTGATTTCCGATTGTGTAGTATTTTTTTGAGAAAATTATATTTAGAAATCACAACCAAAAAATATTTTGACCGCAATCAATAACGGTGTCGGATGTAGATTGTTAGCGAGTGCGGATCGTCCACAGGGAAAGTGTAATCCGTTCAATTTCCGAATTAGATGAGTTGAAAATCTAAGGAAAAGAAAAGAAAACAATTCATGATTTGCATTTGAAGATCAAGAAATAAGAAAAATCTAGATCTAGAAAAGACATTAAAAACAAGAATTGAGATGTGTGATAATTTCCAACCAACAATCAAGATTAGAAGTATGGCTCGTAGGAGTAGATCGGATCTATAGATGTGATGAGATCTAAAGATTACTAATTCTTATCCATTAATGAATTGATACTAGATCGATGCAAATTCATTGAGGTTTAAGGATCTTGCGAGAAAATTAGGGATTTCGCAACTCATCCTTTGTCCTTTCAATGGATCGCATTCAAATTCTAGCTTCTATTTAATCAAATGGTCAATAGTTGTTTCCTAGTTTCGAGTGAACACAATCAAGAAAGGATCATCTCGAAACTAGGTTATTAATCATTTGATTCACTAGAATTTCCAAACATTATAGGATTTAAGAATTATAAAAATATCTAAATCATCATCATCTAAAAGATCGTCACAACTCCTATACGAGCGGAGATTACTCAAACATCATGATCACAAACACAATCACAAATTGAGATCTAATCATTATGCTTGAATTAAAAGATAAGCAAGAATATAGAAAATTCACCTTTATTTATCGACAAATTTCGTTACAACTCTCTTGAATTTACAAAAGGAAGAAACTAGATCGTCGATTTCGGCTTCGCTCGACTCCTTGAGTCGCGGATCGGCGTGGATCTCTTGCTCCGTTGAAATCCGGTGTCGCTTGCTAAAGGTTGAAGGAATTCTTGCTTGAATTGCTCTCGGGATCTTGATCTTGATTTTGAATTGGGATTGGATTTGAGGCACAAGTCGTGTCACTCAACTTGTGGGTTGAAGATGGTGATGATTCTTGAACAAATTGCACCCTAGATCTAGGCTCCTTTTTATAGACCTCTAGATCTAGAATTGAAATTTGAATTCCCTCCACAAGTTAGTTAACCAAAAGATTTAAATTTCCCTCCAAGAGTTAGTTAAGCCCAAAATTTGAATTTCCCTCCAAGAGTTTGTTAAGCCGAGCCTTCTAGATGTGCCACGTGGAGTTTCTACAGTATTCTGGAAGCTTTGGCCGTTATTTTAGACATGTGGAGAAAATTGGAGCCGATGATGTCATCAAAGCGCCGCGGTTCCGCGGCGCAAGCAGGCTCTCGCCGCGGAACCGCGGCGTTTTAGAGGCCTTAGGGCTTGATTTTTTTACAGGAGCTCTTGGGCTTTCTTGTGGGCCTTTTTCTAATATATGGATTTTTATTTGGCCTTCTGTATTGCTCCAGATCTTAAGCTTTTGAGTTGGCGTATTTTATCTGCACTGTTTTCTCAATTTCGGGCTTTGCTTCCGGAATTTCCTGCATAGACTCCAAGACAAGAGTTGCGCATACAGGAATGATGCGATGCCCTGATAAACACGCAATTTCCCTAAAAAATGCCGGTTTTAGTATACAGTACAAGTAATCCAGTATTTTACATGTGTTTTGCTAATATGTGCGATATGAATACCGGATACCTATACATGAATGCAAAAGGTAGGGAAATTGCCGTGTTAGAAATGCAGTATTTTCGACTGATCTGGGGTCTTCATAGAAGATCACGGCAGGATAGGGCTTCTTCGGAACCCTTGCGTTCTGAGACTCATCTTTTGAACGCCGTATGGCCTTAGCCAACTATGCGGCCTCTTCGGCAGCCGAGCCCGGGAAGAGAAGACCAGCTTCCGACTCTTGCATGACCAACGATTCGTCTGGAAGTATGGGCTCAGACTCCATTAAAGAATCAAGTAGGTTGGTGGCCACCTTCCTTCGCCTCTTAGATCCAGAACCGGCCGCCGAGGACGACCGTTTCTTTCCCTTCAAAGTCTTAGTGCGGCGTTGGCCCACGTCGCCCTCAACACCCTCACCCTGGGCCACAACTGGAGATGACACTGCCATCGTCGATGCCACGGAGGGTGGTGCTGCCTCGGGTGGCGGCACTACTACCGGAGCTCGTCTACCCCGCGGCCGAGTACCCAGGGGCATACCAGCTGTTGGAGTAAGATCCACCCCCGACTCCCCCGGAATAAGCGCGATGCCAATATCCCTTAGAGGGAAGCGGACCGGGGTGCACGGTCGCAGCGTACCTCCTACGGCCGAAACTTGAGTAGGGGCACCGTGACCGAGAAATACCCTTCTTTCCTCAATGATAACCGGGTTGATTCGGTGGAGATACCAGCCCGTGAACGACCCCACGCATCGGGGGATGTAATCGCCATCAGGTATCATGAACTGAGATCCGGTGTTCGGCCTCAAAAAATGATGGGCGGCATCTCGAACGGCCTCGAGCGAAGGAACCGGCGCGATTATGAAAGCTTCGAACGGGACACCCTGATCATAGCCGAACTGCCGAGCAAAGCGGTGCGGATTGTACCGCATGAAAAGGGCCGCACTATCCTGAAGGAATACCAGGTAGCCCGGTCTAATTGCATATAAGCGCGCGGCCTCCCGGGGATTCAAAGTGGGCGCGTTATCTTTCGACCGGTCCCAAAGCGGCTGGGCCGAACCCGCGGAAGAAGATAAGACCCGATCATTAAATATTAATCCGCCGGCAGTAGCGTAAGGAGAAATCAACGCCCGAATGGCCCCGAATTGAGTTGGGTCAGCGGCAGAAGCATCCACCAATCGCATAAGCCGAGGGAAAGTGTAGGCTTTGTAGAATGCGGGCCTTTGATGCATAGCGAAAGCACCTAAAACGTGCATCTCGATCCAAGACGTAAAGTAATGAAGCGGAAAGTTTACCACCTCTATGCCGGGAGTGGAAGTGTTAGCTGCGGTGCCCAACCCGTGATAAAGATGCGCCAACGCCGGGATGCCAATGGCCAACCGCGTCCCCTCAGCGATACAATAAGCCGGATAGATAACCGAAGCTCTCATAAAGCGACGATGCATGGGAATGACAAACCAACTGAGCCAGACACTAACAAACCCCACAAAGAACGTCTCCTCATCCATGCCGGGAGCGGCAATAGATTCAAAAGATATCGGCGACATGATAGGAATGTAGTACTGTGGTAGATCCGATTCAGTGGTCGGCAGCTTCTTCGGACCAAACCCAAAGGGGTCTTTGATGTTGGCGAACTTCGGAGCTGTCTTCGACAAGACGTCCTCGCGAAGGAAACAAGCAATGAAGCTCTTGAAAGTAACACCCTGCTCTTCAGATTTGGTGAACAAATGATCAAAGATACCCAGCACCTTGATTAAGCTGGGACGCTTGTGGCGGACGGCGTTCTCAGCAAACAAGCCGTCAACCGGAGCAGGCTCGGGTTCAAAGACGTATTCATCAGAGAGCAGCAACTCCTCATAAAGCGTCCCTCGAATTGGCAGTCCCGAGATCTCATAGAACTCTCCCAAAGAGATCGAGACTTCTCTGTCCCCCAGAAGAAAAGTGTTGGTGGGGAGATTCCATTGATTCAAGAACGCCTTAACCCACCAGACATGCGGGGATTGATAATGGAAGAGTGACGCATATATCGCTTGGTAAAGCTCGACCTTCTGCAGCCGCGCACGATGGGTAGCAAGGATATAGCGAGCCCAGAGGAGGTAGCCCGTAGGGTGCCGAGGAGTAAGCCATATCTTATAAATTTGTCCCCATGGGTGGGCCTCACCCTGGCAAATGTGTCGTCCCAGGATATCTATAGCGGGGATTGGATGGTTCGGGATACCGGTCGTCGAAGGCTCAAGCCGTCCCGTCGGAGTCCAATTTGGCATCTCCACAGCGAAAACCGTCCTCGGAGGATCCATCAGCGAAAATGGGAAAGTGGGCTCTGTCGGCACTTCACAGAGGAAACTCCGGCGACCCCGGATAATATGGCTGTACCAAGTTCCCCATAGAAGCAAGTTGGTGCAGTTCGGGTCATAAGCCCGGATCATCGCCATCGCTTCCTCGTCAGATGGTGATTGAGGAAAAGCGGCCTCCGAGCGAGTGAAGGGAAAGCACGGAACAGAAGCCATTGCACCTGAAATCGAATAAAAGAAAACTGTCAAAAGCAAAGCAGCAATATATATGCATGCATGAACATGAAGAAAGTTGAAGAAAGCGATAGCAGACTCTTTTTATGGGACCATTGGCTACGAAATACATGAGCCCCACAGAATCAGGATGACGGCTCGTTAATAATGACACCAAGCAGTTGTAATAAGACAAAGGGGATATCCTCATTAAATAAGAAGTGGGTTTCAAGTGGCCCTGCACATCCCCTAGAAGACAAATCTACCTTGGACTCTACAACAAATCAAACGGGATCAAGGGAATTAAATTCCCACAGAAGACATCATTACAAGCTTCTGCTTCATTAATTACAGAAGGACAACCTAGGGCAAAGAGACCCTAAGAAGCCTCCATGGGAAGAACTAAGTTCTTCGCAGGAATTAAATTCCTAATTGAGAAAAGGGAATTAAATTCCCAGAAACATTTTTGGGATGGAATTAAATTCCATGGATTTAAACCGCCATCATCATCTCCCTAAAGATCATACGAGCCCTAAAAGATCTACTGTTGAAGATTAAATGGTTTCATATTTTGATTGAAAAGCTTAAAGAAAGAATGGGTTCCTGTTAAAAAGGGTAAAAACCATTGCTTTGGATTTAAAATCCAGAAGAATGTGAAAGTTCATCGTTCATTCAAGAGCATTACTTGAAGAAAAGAGTCTTTTTGAACAGAGTTAAACTCTGAAAATGTTTCAAGGCAGAGAACTAAGCTCTGGAAGAAAAGAATTAAATTCTCAGAAAAAGTTTGCAAGGAGGAAGATAAGCAAAAGTGGAGGCGTTTCTGAAATGACCCCTATATTTATAGGATGTGATGGAGATGCTTCATCTCCCCAAATCCCTAGAGGAATCCAACGGTCACAAAAAGTGACAGCGTTGCACCCACGTGCAGACACGTGAGAACAACGCTGTGGGGGCATTTGTTTCCTGATTTAAAATCAGGAAAACTTATGGAGGAGGCATCACGTGCTAGCACGTGACCAGCGGTCACGTGTTGACACGTGACATTTAAAAGCAACGACAAAAGGTAGATTCGCTCCCTGTTTAAATCAAAGAAAAGGCTCCAGAAAAGGTCACGTGCTCACACGTGACCAGGGGTCACGTGTTGGCACGTGACGGCTGAGCAGCGGCCAGAGAACAGAGCGCAAAAGGAGAAGAAAGGCCTGTTCCAAGGGTCACGTGCATACACGTGACCAGAGGTCACGTGCCTACACGTGACCAGGGGTCGCGTGGCCACACGTGACCAGGGGTCACGTGGTGACCGGCTTTCAAAGCCTCTTTATTTAACAGAATTAAATTCCGAAGGCATTCAAATCTTTCCAAAAGAGAATGATTATTTGGAACCGTTGGATTAAAGATCTAAAGGTGATTAAATGTCACCTATTTATGGAAAAATCTTGAACTTGGAAAGATTTCCCCTTAAAATCTAACTGAAATAACAAAGGGATATCTTTGGATTTGAAATCCAATGGTGAATAAAATTCACCTAATAATCCAAAGGTCCAGATGAATGATGAATGTAAATCAAATCTCTCAATAAACAAATCAAATCTTTCAATGAAAGATTCACTAAAACTGATTGATTTTCTTCCTTCTCCTATAAATAGGAGCCAAGAAGAATAGAACAAAAAAAGGACACATACAGAGACATACAGAGAGAGAGAACTAGAGCCTTGAGATTTTGGGAAGAATTCGATCCTCTGCAAAAGAAAACCTTAGGTAAGAAGGGAGAGGCTTAAAAAGAGAGAATTTAATTCTCAAAGAGTTTAACTCATATGCAAAAAGAAGAACTTAGTTCTTTCTCTAGCAGAGGATCTGCAAAGTGCACATATCCCCATGAATTGAGAATTTAATTCTCATTGGGTTGAGATCCTGCCATGCAGATCCAAAGCATAAAAGGGGAATGGAAGTTTGAGAATTTAATTCTCACAGAACTATAGGAATTCAATTCCTTTGAGATAAAATTAGGGTTCAACCCTATGTTATGGGAATTTAATTCCTTCAAAATGGACAAAACCAGGGTTTAACCCTAATTAAGAACTTAATTCTATTAAAATAACAGGAATTTAATTCTATGATAGAATTTAGTTCTTCACATCTATGAGGAATTTAATTCTTACAGAAAAGAAATCAGGGTTTAACCCTATCTAAGAATATAATTCTTCAGGAGAAAACAGGAATTTAATTCCTCTAAAGTTTATTGCTAGGATTTAACCCTATGAAGAATTTAATTCTTAAAAAGATAAACACATCTTCAAACAGGCAAAGAAGCAGGGTCAGGTGCTACCACATGACCCCTGAAAAGTTCAACAGAGAAGGGCTTTGAGGCAACGCCTCATGTGCCCTACGTGACCCCTTGGCAGAAGCTCTAACAGACAAACATTTAAATGCCCATCACGTGACAACACGTGCTGCTCCAAAGTATGCAATACTTTTGGTAGAATAAAATGAATTGAGGGCGCTCTCACGTGCTACCACGTGACCCCTCTTGCCTTAGTGTTTAACACTAAAGTTGAAACCTCTATATCCAGTGTTCAACACTGATTTTCTTAGTGTTTAAACACTAATTTGGAAAACTCTATTTTACAGTGTTTAACACTGACTTTCTTAGTGTTGAACACCAACTTGGAAGACCCTGTTTCCAGTGTTTAACACTGATCTGCCTTAGTGTTAAACACTAATTTGAAATCTCCATTGCCGGTGTTTAACACTGATTTGCTTTAGGGTATAAACACTAATTTAAAAGCCCTGTTGCTAGTGTTTGACACCAACTATCTTTTAGTGTTAAAAACTAACTTGTCAATCTCACTCCCAGTGTTCAACACTGTTGGTCTTTAGTGTTTAACACTAACTTTAGCCCAATTGGCTCAGTTTCTAGAGGCAAAGCCTCTCCTTCAATGGACCAACAGAAAGCCAATATCCTAAACATGATTGGACTTAGCCCAAGCTGGCCATAAGTCCTCAATTCAAACTTAACTGGGCTAATGGGCTCATAACATAATTAATTGGTCTTGGTCCCAAATTGGGCCAAAGGCTATTTAATCTACCTTGGTTCAAGGGTACATCTCTTCACTCCTTTGATACTTGGCATTGTAATTCCTCAACGTCTTCAAAGAGGTGGCGGGTCCCGATGACCATACATTGATACGGACTGTGGGGTCCTTAAACTCATGGACTATGAGGTCCTTAACCTTGACCGCGACGTCTTAAAACTAACATCGGACTGTGGAGTCCTTAAATCCATGGACTATGAGGTCCTTAACTTTGACCGTGATGTCTTAAAACTAACATTGGACTGTGGAGTTCTTAAATCCACGGACTACGACGTCCTTAACCTTGACCGCAACGTGTTAAAACTAACACTGGACCGCAATGTCCTTAAACTACCTATCGACCGCAATGTCACTAAACTAAACAACAGGGCTCCCTTAATTGCTCTCTTGTCGGATCTAAACGATCCCGTTAAGTTGATCTTAGTCTAAAAACTAGACTAACGTATCCTTAACAAACGTTTAAGTTGATCTTAGTCTCAAACGAGGCTAACGTATCCTTAAACACAACGTCCAAACCCAAATCTAAGAAAGATACGAATTTGGACTAGTCCACGCCCTACGGGCGACGACATAACTCAGTCTCCGTATACAATCCACGGGCAACCAAACACAAAACAAACACCCACGACACGAAGTGACCATCTGGAGAAGGAGAAAGTTGTTACCACGATGCGGTAGCGTAATTAACTGCAGGGGCTTGCGCCTGCAGGGAAGAGCGTCCCCACAATCAAAAACCCCTCAAACGAGGGGGAATCTGATGAAGTCTGCTACATCGGACGCATCCGTCTAAACCTTCGATACACGGTGCCATAAATCAACTTGGCATCTTCGGAGAGGTGGACGGATAGCACCCATTAGCATCTGCCCCGAATCTCAGGCGAGAGGTCCGTCGCCCGTCCTTCGGAGGGGAACATGCGTCATTTCCCGTTCGCCTTTTTGACCATGACCACATTCGCTAGCCAATTCGAGTAGTCTATATTTCTGATGAAGTTGGCTGCGAGCAATCTATCGAACTCGTCCTCAATAGCCTTCTGCTTGATCGGCATGAAACTTCGCTTCTTTTGTCGGACGGGTCGGGCCTTCGGGTCGACCCCAAGCTTGTGCGAGATTACTTTAGGGTCAATCCCAGGCATGTCGGATGGTGCCCAGGCGAACACGTCCGAGTTTCCTCGGAGAAAACGGATCAAGTCCTCGCGACGGTCTCCTGTCAGGAGGGATCCGATCTGGACGGTTCGTCCATCGACCCCCTCGACAAGGGGGACTTCTGCCAGTGCTTCTACCGGGGCTCCTCGGATTTCTTTCTGGTCGTTGCGCGTGTCCAAGGACCCCTAGAAATCGCCTATATCTTCGAAGTCGTCGCTCTGATCTCCGGTGGGGGACGTCGAGGTGAATCAGATCTTGGCGATCAGCAGGTTCCCATAGGCCTGGCCTATCCTCCTTGGTTTAATGGAAATTTGATCGCAAGGTGATAGGTCGAGATTTGTGCCCGGAGGGCGTTCAATGTCGGGTGGCCTAGTAGGATGTTGTACGATGAAGGGACCCTAGCAATGAAGAACTCCACCGGCATGGTCTTCGTATGGTCTCCAATGTTAAGGAGGAGGGTGACCACTCTTTCGGCCAGGATGGAGTGGTTGGTAAACCCCGAGAGGACGTGAGAGGTGGGTCGTTGGTTGGACGGCCCTAAGCCCATACGCTGGAAGCATTATATAAAGAGGACGTCTGTCGCGCTCTCGGAATCGACCAATATCCTCTATACCTTATAACGGTGGACTCGTGCCGTTATCACGAGAGGGCCGTTGTGAGGCAAGGATATACCATGGAGGTCTTCATCGGTGAAGACAATAGGCTCGGTGGTCCTGCACTTCTTCTGGGAGGGTCAGTTGTACCCTCGACGGGTAGGAGGTGGTGATTTTCGCCGGCTCTCCGAGCTCTTTCCGAGGTAACGACCATGATTTATCCCATCGTTAATTCCCCTGGAGGAGGCTAGTTCTCCCGTTCCTGATCCACTTGTCGCTTGTCCCGCAGGTACTTCGCCAGATGGCCAAAACAGACCAACTCCTCGATGTGGTCACGGAATTGTTTGCAGTTTTTGGTCGGGTGACCCTGCGACCTATGGAAGGCGCGGTATGGGCCCCGGATGCGCTTAGCCGCTCTAGGGGTGATCGGCGGGAGCTTGAAGAATCTCTCGCTCTTCGCCTCCTCCAACAACTCGGTCTAGGAGATGTTAAGAGGAGTGTACTTCTGGAACTTCGGGGAGTATGGCTTTAGTCGGTCGACCCTTTTCTTCTCTTCTCTGCCCCTCTTTTTTGGTCGGCTTGGTCACCCCGGGGGAAGTTGGCGTTCACCTCCGACTCGAGTTAGATCTCTCGTTCGGTCCAAGCTTTTACCTCGGCCATAGTCTTAGGTTGCGCTAATGCAAAATAGCGGATCCACTCTTTGTGCCTAAGACCCGACCTTAGTGCGGTGATGACAGTTTCATCTAGGTACTCGGGGACCTCGAGGAGAGCGTTGTAGAAGCGAGTGACATATCCTTTAAAGGATTCCTTATCATCGCTCTTTATGGTGAAGAGGTAATCGACAGTACGCTTCTGTTGTCTATTTACGACGAAGTGACCGAATAACTGGGTGGTCAGCTCATCAAAGGTAGAGATGGAGCGTGGCGTGAGTCCTCGGAACCAGTCTCATCCAGCCCGGATGAGGGTGGCGGGAAATACTCAGCATTGGGCAGCGTCGGAGTTATCCTGGAAGCTCATGCCCGCCGTAAATGCGTCCAGATGGTTGGATCGGATTTCCCGTCGAAGAGGGCCACCTTAGGCGGTTTGTTTCTGGATGAGACGTGCTCGGCCAACAGTTCCTCCGTAAAGGGTTTTGTCAGCGAATCGGCAGAGTATCGGGCCCCTCCACCGGATGCCTGGCCATCTCATTGTATGCCTTCAATTTTCTTCTCGAGGGCTTCAAGGCGGTTGTAGTACCCCGAGGATTCGGCGCAGTTAGAGTGGTGACCATTTCCGCTCCTGGTCTGCGCGGTAGTGCGGCTTCGATTCCGCTTTATCGAATTTATCAGATCCTCGGGAGATGTCCTTTTGGAGCGGTCTTGACGCGAGTTGTTTGCGTGGTCCTGGCGAGGGAGAGGGCGTCGGACGCGCCTGGAAGCGGGCGAACTGACCGACACCTTCTCGGGTGGCGCGGGAACACGGTGGGCGTCACAACGATGGTCTCTTTCCCGGGTTGAAATAACTACAATTATCAAAATATAAAGAGGCAACTGCAGGAAAAAAACACCATGTAGTTTACCCTAGTTTACCCTGTGTGCCACCTATAACCCCTCAGGTAATTTATGGCATAAATGCCTCCTCTAACCAACGATCAATCTAAAAAATGTTCAAATTTAAAATGAGTCAAATGATCGTCTAGTTTTGCTTTAGAACCCGTTTATGTTGTTTAGACTTGAATCTGAGCAATTTTTTTCGTAGGGTTATGCAAATAATTTACTCGGGCGGTAATAAGTGCCACGCAGGATAAACTACATGGGGTGTTTTGTACAATTAATCCAAATACAACACTAACAAAACTTTCCTAAAATCCACTTCAACCTCATAAAACATAATCCGATTTGTTTTCCAACCCCAAACATATCCACAAACTATAAATTTCAAAACTCGGCTTCTTGCTTGGACAACAACAACAGCCAGTTTATTTATCACCGATTCGGAACATCGCTGGGCGATAAGAAGGTAGATTCTAACAAGGTAGTGCCACAACCTGCATTTCAACTTTGATATCCGGACAATTTTTTATATTAAACCATATTAAAATAATATATTTTTAAAAAAAAACACCTTCAAAACGTATTAAAAAAATATGTCACTTTCTGTCTCGTAGACGCTACGTCAGCGCCAGCTCAGTGCTGGCGTCAATAATAAAAAAAATTATTAAGCAGCGCAGTTTGAAACTGCGCCCATTACAAATGTACGGGGCGCAGTTTTAAACTGCGCCCATTACATTTGTATGTGACGCAGTTGGGCCTCTTGAATTTAGCAAAATAATATGAATCATTTTCATTATTGGAACTTTTTTTTTAGCGCGATTGCAAACTGTCCCAAAAAGAAATATGCTCATTCACGGGCCTGTGTTTTTTTATGGCGTTGTTTGCAGGTGCGTCTCAAAAGAAAACACTATCATTCACGGGAAGACTTCGTTTTTTAGGCGCAGTTGCAAAGTGCATCCCAAAAATAAGTATACTCATTCACAGTTCTGTGTTTTTTTATGACGCAGTTTGCAGGTGCGCCCCAAAAGAAAACACAATTATTCATGGGTATGTGTATTTTTTGGACGCGGTTGATAACCGTATCCCAGAAAAACGCATACCCGTGAATAATTGTGTTCCTTATATTAAGAATTCAATCTCTTCCTTCTATCTCGAATCTCATTCTCTGTACTGAGCTCTCTCACACTCTCTCAGATCTCATCGCAATCACATTCTCTTTCTCCCTCTCCATTCTTAGCCTCTCTCTCTCTCTCTCAATATCGGGATCTTCATCTGCAGGACTGCCATCAGTCAATAAAATTAAGAGATGCATCTCTTATACCGTGGTGAAATATGTATACACAATGATAGACTACTCTAATTACGAAGGCATTCTCTATCGATTACGAGGGAGTATGAACTGGTCGATAAAGATCGATCGTGAAATCTTGCGGCTCTTGCACTTAGTTGTATTGGATACGCTCATGTCTCCTCATGAAGAAGTAACCCATGACCACCATGGGGAAGCAAATCGTCATCTCTACATCTTTCATTCTATGGATCTTCTTTCAGGTCGCAATATCGAGTACTCCGCAAGCCCACTCTACCGCATCTTTATGCACCGTCGGATTTTGATCCATTTCGAACTCACTTAAGATTCCGCGGTAGGTGATGAGGTCATTGATGCAGTTACAGAGCGGATTAATTCTGTTGCTGCGGAGCTCACTAACGTAGAGGATTTATTTCTGAAATTTTAGTGATAAATTATGGTATTGTTACTGTTCTGCTATCTATTTTGTTTGCGTCATTCTCGTGTATATTGTGGATGTGTATAATATATCGTGTATGAACATATGTTTGTGTGAGAGAGAATCAATATTTGAATTAAAATGAATTAAAGTGTTATTTTATAAAAAAATAATATTTGGAAATCGGACAGCACCTCCTTCATAAATTTTGAATAAAATTCATGTACAAATATAATAAAATAATAGCATCCACAAACGGAGTCAACTCAACGCCTAAACGGCGGAGACTCAACGCCCGAACGGCGAAGAACAATAAGCTGAAAATAATAAACAATGTAAAATAAATAACGAAGTCATCGCAACACAATACAACACAAACACTCTGTGCAATCTAATGAAGTCGTCGCACCATCTCTGGTGTCCTCCTCTTTGCTACAGGACGTCGAGGCTGTGACGGTCCGACTTCGTCAGCGGCAGGCGGCTGAGACAGCTCTGGCTGCGATGGTCCATACACGTACTCATTAGGATGCTGATCTGGCTCCGGCTATGCCCGTCTACGTCTTGTTCGTGCATATATGATAGGAATGGCAGGTGCGGACACAGTTAGTGGAGGCAGGGGTGATGTAGGGATAAGTGGTGGAGGCATGGGTGATGTAAGGACAAGTAGTGGACGTGTGACTTTATGTCTCGTCGTCACGCTCCTGATGAAGGACTTGATATTCATAAAGCAGCTCGCTGGGTCCCTAGTGCTACTAATCCCCTCATCAACTATATCCCCCAACGCGTAAATGGTTTGGACCTATATTGATGGTAAATAAGATAATGAATTTCATAAAAATAAGATTATAGTTTTAAAAGATTTGATATAAACTTACCAAATCTTTCTCTATCGGTCCTCGAGAAGTATATGAGGTGGGCGGAGGACGGCTGTGATGACGAATCTGTGGGTAATCATCCAATACCAGGCAAGGTACCGATCTATCGGTATACCTGGCTGTATCTCATCGGTTATGTAGTATACCCGACCGTACCATCGACCCATCCAAATTTGATACTCCACGAGCCAAGCATCCCTAACTAGAGCTCCACCCTGACGGGGTGTCCGCTCCACCGTACCCGGTATGCGCTACCTCAAGCCGAACTGGCGAAGGACATGGTCTGGCACGTGCATCTGAATAACATCGTTGCAGACGATCGGCGTCCGCGCACGCCAGAAACCGACGCCTGCCATGCATAATGGATGCAGAGTGCCCATCGGGTCATGTGTACTGTCCACATAACTGATGCCTCCTCCATGACATCGAACTCGTTGCGGTAGAAGCGGAAGCTGCGATCCAGTGTCACATCCCATGACCTGGGCACATTTCACCTGCATAGAGATTACACACGAGTTAATATTCCAAAAAAACCTTAGAAATTTGAAATATGCGTATAGTTTCAATTACTTACTGGCATCCATATGACCTTTAGCCATCTAAAACAAACTGTGTCGTAATGGTTGGGTGACCAATAAAGAGATATGTCCATGACCATATCTGAAATACAATATTATAAAATTACGTTTTATATTGAATATCAATTTAATTACGTAAAATTGGTAGAATGCGGTTTTAAGTATTGTATATCTGAAGAAGCTTTAAACGGCCCCAAAACTCTTTTGCTCCATCAATGCAGCCATCCTCAGCTCGCTGTAGACGAATGACAGAAGTGTATTCCCCCGTGATAAAATGGCACACTGGTCTAAATCAGCTAAAAGAGGCAGTCAGGCAAGACTAACTCTGCTCTTGCTCCTATCCGGGAACAAGCGAACCCCTATCTGATATAAAATATAGGCTCATGCATACTACTCGATCGCCGCAGGGGTAGCATCCATGGTAGGCTCAACACTAAACGCCTCCCGCAGCCAACTCAAATTAATGCTTCTGCCTCTCTTCTGCCCAACAGGCGGAATCCTACCCAACAAGTTGGGACACAAATCTGACCAATCATGGCTGTACTCCACAGCAACCGCATCTCCTTCTATAGGCAGACCAAGTAACACAACGACGTCCTGAAAGATGATAGTCATCTCACCAACTCTAAAATGAAATGTGCAGGTTTCTGATCTCCATCTATCTAATAACCATAATCAAGTCTCTATCCAGATGTATATACTTTAATCTGGATAGAAAATGAAAACCTGCCCGTTGCAGCTCAATCTGCACACGGGCATCTCCAGCTGGGATCCGGTTGCTGTGGGCTGAGTGGTCAACGCATGTAATCACCTGATCACTCTGCCAATTATAAAAAGATTACTTGTATCAGTAGCATATAAATAACATATGTAATTAAAGAAAATAATATTACAAAGTTTTACCTGCACTACTGCGGCGTTGGTCGATCTGTGATCAGCCTGTAAGTACAGAATACTCGTATCTATAGGTTCAAGATCCATAGGTATATTTGCACAATGAAAAAATCGAGTTATATCATCTTTGAAAAAATGAGCATGTATAACAAAGAACATATGTGTGCGTGTATGTGTGTGTAGATGTATGTTTTTTGTGTTTAGACGTGTGTGTATTTCAAAATACAAGTGGTGATTACCAATGGCGATGTAAGGCTGGAGAATTTTTGCATCATGCCTTATTATGACTATACTCATTGCAGATGCTGCATCTATTTTGCCTACGTCCTTCTCGTGAATCATCCATAACACCTTTGATACGAGTAGAACATGGTCGTCCTGTTTGTTTCCTACCGATATGTGGTAATATTATTGGACCGTTCTATGCCTCCCAATGTCGGCTATCGGGTACAGGATGGAACAATGAGACATAATCGGCTTTGTATTTGGGAACAGAATACCACTTCGAAGCAAGATCATGATGTGCAATGTCCTCCCCACCCTCTACTCGTGTGCATGCTGAAAGTACATGTGAACAAGGCAGAATTTGCAACTTAGGAATATTGCACGTATAATTACAGTTCCTACCATCGATAACTACACCGTAATTTTTACCATCTTTGTCAATCATCTGCCATTCGGACTGGCTGAAGCTCACAATCCAAGCATGCCTAGTATTAGTAGCCCTTTTTGTTATTAATTGTTCGAACTTAGGACATAAATTTATCGTCCACTCTTGTCCCTCCTGATGTCGTGTAGTGAAGTATTTGTTCGTTCTACTAAAGCCTGAATAGGTAAAGACCGAGATCCTTTTAAAACCCCGTTAAAGCTTTCTGAAGCATTCGTAGTCATCATGCAAAATCGTCTACCATCTTTCGAAAAAGCCCATCTTTTTTCTTCATTTTTAAGACTATTTTCAAACCAAGTATCGGCTCTTGGACATATACGTTTAACTTTCTCTCTCAGCTCTGTATATATCAAGTCATCTGGTGCACATGTAATTTGAGAGAACAAACTGTGCAAGGTTTTGCCACTAAATCCAGTAGTTGAGAAGTTGACTCTGATATGTCGTATACAATAACGATGACTATGAGCTTTCGGCCATGATTTTCTTAGTGCAGTCGGAATCCCTTTCATCCGCTCAGATATGAAAGTAACGTGTCTTTCCCACACAGATGAAATGTAGAGATGAAAGTAAGCAATGGATCACTCCCAATTTTCAGTGGTTTTACCTCCAACTACAGCATATGCCAAAGGAGAATGGTCATCATTTGCATCGGCACCGGTAGCAATGAGCAAAGTCCCTTTGTATGTGTCGTATAAGTGTGTCCCATTAATACTGAGAACGGAACGACAATAAGCAAAACCATCAATTGCCAGTTTGAATGTCCAAAAGGCACCGATAAAATATCACATTCTTTCTGATATTGAAGCGTCGGTTATCTTGAAAACAGTCCCGGAATTAGTAGATTTGATGGCAGCAAGGTATCGTAGCAAATGTTCCTACGATATTCCCAATCTCCGTATATTTAAGACAATACCCCGCTCAACATATTCCATGCCTTCATATAATTTATCTTAATAAATAATATATCTTTTATAAGCACTTGAATCGTTTTGGGGGTCAAATCGACATCTGCTTTCACAAAAGGTAATATCCTGTCACATATGAATGTAGAAGTGGTATATTTATGATTTGAATTCACTACAGGATTCACACAAGTATGATTACCCGCATACTTCTTTATCAGCCAATGTCCCGTTAGTGATTTCTTTAATATATATACATGAAGCATCTATGAGCAGTTTGTGTCTGTTTTACAAACGACGGGGTGCTTAGTCGTAGTAGTCTTGATTGGTTTAAAAGAAACTTTTTATTTAATTGACCAAACGCTGACTGCCTGAATTAACTTCTCCTTATTTTCGAACAAATCGCCGACCTTCAACGCACTTTCAATATCGGCTGTCGAAAGCCTATCAGCACAAAATTTGACATTCTCCATTACCGCCGTAGATAACATGTGAGCATGTGTTATGTTATCAGCAAGTGGATCTTCAAACACAACGAAATCATTATTAACACATGAATTAATAATCCATTGTTTATCATTCTCATCGTCAAGAATATGTGCAATTTGCATGCTATCTTGTGCTTGAATCTCGTCCTCATCACTAGCATCATCATCATCACTTTCATCACCATTATGTTCAAACATCGCCGGATCCGTAGTAGGAGGATCCGTAGCAGGTATATCGGTTGGATGTGCAGAACCAACATTAGGGAGTTGCATGGTACTTGATGTTTCGGCTTCATACTAACGAAATTCCGACCTATCGACTGCAAACGATATTCATTCTGTATTGTATCCCGTATTGTATGACTGCATGTGCTCGGTATTTTGGGGCAGAATATTGAAGCCGAAGTTTGGCATTGGCATGCAATTAAAACCGAAATTTGGCGGTGACATACAATTATAACAGACCGGCGGTACATAAGAACTGTATACAAATTTATGGATACTTAGTAACTATAGCATATCTACGCTCTTAATAAATAGTGTTCCGCTAAATGTACATGTGGCATAAAGATATGCAATATAATACTTCATAAACTACCAATTCACCAGTGTCCCGCTTGATGTGCCTTTACCTATGTAACTTTGATCTTTATAATGTTCATTATTGATGGGAGACATAAAACCGGTAGAATCAGCATTTATATTGAGCATGCGTGTCATTTCTCCTTGCGGGTAATGCTCGGATGCTCGAAATGAAGGATCAGACACTTTAGAATAAGGTTCGGACAGTTGAGCGGATATCAATATCTCTTTCTTCACAAACAGCTCGATCAATTTCGATTCCGATGCAAGCATGACTTGTATATTCTTGTCATTGGATACTTCAATGGCGGTATATTCATACTCTATCGGCCATTTGCATATTAATGAGATATTGAACTCAACAGATTGATTTTAGTAGCTTTGTACACTGCTTGGCATAGCTCGTTGTATGTGCTAGATTTCTTGACCCTAATCATCTTAGTTTTTCCACCGACATATTCAAAAATATTATTTTTTCCAATCGTTAATTGGCCACCGAAATGACAAACTAAATGGATGTAATTATCCGCCATTTTTCCACCTGCCTGAAATATTGACGTATTTTGAGAGTTCTCATCAAACAAGCTACTTATTTATCTTCATAATTATACTCACCTAATTATATAAAATTACAATAAAATCCATATTTATAGCATGTAATAAGTTGCATGAACTTGTATCCTACTCATTGATCCGTCACAAGTAAAAATCGGAGAAAACCCTTAATATACACCCAATTTGTTTGAATTGCTTACCTAATACGAAATTTTAATCAAACATTTTTATGAATTATTTTTAAATAAAATTAGGGTTTAGCTAACCTTCGAGATACTGACAGTGGTGATGACGATGGAGAGAATGAAGTTGAATATTTGTCCGTGAATTTTCACCTAAATCTGCACAGACGAGAATGGAGGAGAATGTTTGGGGGAGATCGAGAGAGCTGAATGAGACAGAGAGATGAGCAAGAGAGATGTTCGGGGGAGATGAGTGAGAGACCAGAGGAGGTCTGGGGAATGTCGGTGGGAGGGGGGACAGAGGAGGTCTCGGGGGAGGTCGGGGGAATAGAGATCTTAGGAGGAAGAGAGAGGGAGAGAGAGCAGAGAGAGCATTTGAGATTGAGAGAGAAATGAGGAAAGCTAATGCATTGTATCGATTTAAGTAGGGGAATGGACGCAGTTTGAAAGCGCGTCCCATTATTTTGGACTAAAATATATGGACGCAGTTTCAAACTGCGCCCATTACAAATGTATGAGACACGGTTTGAAATTGCACCCAGTACAATTGTAAAGGGCACAGTTTGAAAGTGCGCCACATACATTTGTAATGGGTGCAGTTTCAAACTGTGTCCCTTAATATAAAAAATTTTATTCACGTCAGCGTCGGTGGTGAGCGGGCATTGACGTGACACCTACGAGGCATAAAGTGTAATGTTTTTGTAATATGTTTTGAAAATGTTTTTTTTAAATATTATTTTAATATGGGTTAATATAAAAAATTGTCCTAACAACAAAATAATTAAAAAACAAAGAATTAATATTCAAAGAAAAGAAAGGAGCATACAGGGGTTAGGGCATTAGGATCATTGCCGTAGTCGGAGGTGAGGAGGAAGTAGGCGGCCGTCACCGACGCCACCATCGCCGTCCTTCTCACCAACTTGTCTGCTTTCGGATCCATCACCACTCTCTCTCTCTCTCCCGCATCCCCTTTTCTTTTTTCTCGGTGAGGTCTTGAGATTTCTCAACGGACAAAGGCCTCACTTATTTAATTTTTTTTTCAAGTCTTCATGTCAGTTGGCTAAATAGCATATAAATAACCATTGTTCCATCCAAATAGTAGATAATTAGCTATGTTTCAAAATGTGGCGTTTTAATACCTGAAATTCTGTTTTTTAGCATTTTTCTATCTACCCATTCTCAAAAAACACGTTACAGGAAGGCAATAAAGTGCAAAAAATGAAGCAAAACTTCATGTATTGAAGTGCTGCATTTTGAAACATGTGTATTTATTTGCTATTTGGGTCAAACAATGGGTATTTATATGCCATTTAGCCAAGATTCATTAAGCTTCAAGATTTTTCCCCTTTCTTTTAAGTTTATTTTTCCCCTCTCAAAAAGCTTGGCTGGATGCATGTCCGTATGTAAGACACACACAGCCGGCGCATTGAAGAATTTTTCGACCAGCGGAAAAGGCTGCACATATAGCTAGTACACTCGAGAAGTTTTTGACTGGCAGGAAAGAATTTGCAATTTCAGGTATCCTTCAAGCAATTTAACCGAACACATATAGCTGGCGGACTGAAAAAATCACCATGGGTGGGTCCAGAAGGCCTTGCAACAGAAGCAATCGTTAGTCAGTTCTAAATGTTGGTGAACTTCAGTAAAATTTCTAGCAAAACCAATTAGGAGCAAGAAAAAGACATGCAGCCAATCTTCTAGAACAACGTCCCAACAACTTCCAGTCATGCTGTTTAAGCTCTTCAGATCAACGAGCGGATACATTTTCCAAACACCAAGAAACAAACAATTGATCAATTCTGTTAAAAAGGAGAAAAGAACCAAAACAACAAAGGAACAAATTTGCATGGTACTGGAGCTTCAACAAGTTTGCGCAACAGCTTGAAATAACATTAAACATAATATTCTACAAATGATATTACAATAAATACTCTGAACATATTGCGCCACAAAGGAACAAAAACTTAGAGGAATCATATCTGTCACTTTGCTGAATTTAAAAGAAACGGGATCGCAAAATTGCCTATACTGTGACTGCTCCGAGTCTCATTCCTCTCAGCAATCTCCTTGAGGCTGGACCACCCTTTTCTCTTCTGCTTGCTCGAACCCCCACTGGTTTTTTCAACAGAATTTAATGCTGCAGCAGAACTATCTGGAATATCTAAATTAGCCTTCTTAGCTTCAGACCCATTTCTCTTCCTCTTCCTCTTCGAAGAATTCGCAAGTTTCTCTAATAGAGTTAGCGGGCTTTTATCCAAGGAAATGCCATCTCTCACATTCTCATCAAGCTTTTGCTTTTCCTCCAATTTTATTTCCGAGATGTTAAGCGATTTACTTGAATCTGTTTCTGGCTTTGGCATTGGCTTTGAAGCTAATAGGCCTTCTGCGTGGCTTTTATCGAAGAAAATGCCATCTCCCACGTTCTCATCAAGCTTTTCCTTCAATTTTATTTCTGAGATGTTCAGCGATTTAATCGAATCTGTTTCTGGCTTCTGCTTCTGCTTTGAAGCTAATAGGCCTTTTACGTGGCCTCGCTGGGTACCCCTCATAAGGTTATGATGAGAACAGAAATGACACTTGTAAACCACATTGTTTTGAGAGGAGATGTGAGATTTCTTGCGTCGTATTGTATTCCTGGCGATCTTTTCGACGCGGACAGTGCAGTTGAACCCTGGTTGTAGAATGCTTTCACATCTGCAAAACAAGTTAAAACTACTTTTAGCTAGAAATTCAAAGTTTTACTTGGAGACCAAAACATTCGAATTACAATATATAGAAAACAGGCTTGGAAATTGAGCCCTGAAAGTATGAAGCTAGCAGTTTGATTAAAATTATCACATCATACTTTGTATATAGAACAAAGAGGCAAGCGATGGTAGTGGTAGGATCTATTTGGTTTTGGATGAGAATGCTATGGAAAGATTCATGTTAGATACATGCCAGTGAAAAGAATAGAAGGATACATGATCCAGTATTGTGGGTGAGAAAGGAATTTATATATCCGAAAGGGTAAAATGTTGGGTTCAAGCTACCCTGTAGGACGAATTTCATGTTGATTCTCATATCTACTGACATTTCAGATATAATCTCCCAACTGCAGGAAACTCTCCAATGACTTGTTTGGGTCTTTCCCCCCTCAGAAATTGGTACTTGTATTAAAGAGAACCCAAAATCTAGCTTCAATGCCTGAAAAATCACAAGTCCAGCTTCGACTGTTTATAATTTAAAACTCCCGTAATTGTTTGCTCTGACACAAGCATAATAGAGAGGAGGCCTAGCAGGTTTATGATTGAAGAAGCATGGTTTCAAACTTAAAATTTTAAAGGTCGTTTAAAGCACTGATTAAATTGGACAGGTGATAATTTTGAGAACAGCTTGAGTGTTTTTTTCTGATACATCTGCCACATATCTTATTATGGAACTTCAACCCCCAGTGTAAAAGGAGAAACTAAAATCATGTCACCATGTTAAGACGCTTGCTAACAAGATCTGGATTTTTTTTCTTAATGGATAAATCAAGTACAGTTCATATTCATTGCATTTTCCAACTGAATTAGATCTGAACTGATTGTCAAAGTAAGAAAATTGGCCAGCGTAAAACATAGTCGGATCTCTATGAAATGAATCCTATTTGGGCAAAAATTACATAACAATCAGGATTGATGGAAAATCCAGGGATTTTGAATCACAAATCCAGCTTTTGATGCAACAAAATTACAAATCCAGCTTCAACTGTCCATAATTTAAAACTCTCACATCTTACCCACATTTTTGCGAGAAGATGTTACTTCAGATATATGTTCTCACCAAACCACTAGCAGTTTTATAGGGTTCCAGGAGGCATGGTTTTAGTTTGAAAATCAAAGGTCCTTTACAACATAAGTAAAATGGAGCAGATGAGATTTATGAGAACAAGTAAAATCAAGCAATGATCTTTTAAGTGTTTTGTTGGACACAAGTTATTATGCTTGCTAATATAGATCTTTTAAGTTTCTTATTGGATGTAGATGCTTCTTGAATTTGAGCTAAATTAGCTCTGAACCAATCAATCAAATAGTGAGAAGTACACTAATTTGGGTGGAGAAAAATTAAATAGCATATAGAACATGACTAACCTATGGCAAACAAAAGTTGATGGGTCTAAGGGAACCCCTTCGGCCTCTGCGCTAGCAGCCAATCGATGCCCAAACAAAGCACCAAGTGGAGGTATGCCAGCTTCCACACCAGCCCATGTTGCCAATTTTTGCAAATGCTGCATCCTTAGCATCGAACTTGCATCGACACGTTTCAAGCCAACTTTCTCCTCTCTAAGTGTTGTGCCTTGTATCATTCTCTGATTAATAGTAGCGCCACCCTTCTTTTGCTTCTTATCCATATCTATTGGGGGGGGGGGGGAATGAATTTTTGTGATTATCAATTAGTAGAAGGGAAAGTTAAAATCATTAGTAAATTTGACAGATATATGAATTAGCATAACAAACACTTGTACGATTTTTTTCCACTGAAAAGAATTTGGTTTTCAGGGATGGGGTAATAATGACATGAAATCATAAAGACGGCTTGAGGTTAAGGAAGTTGATGGACCACCACAACTAGAAGTTCCCCTCTATAACTCAATTCATCAAACAATTGAAGAAAGTCAAAATGCTACCTGACCAGAAAGTCTATTCCTCATCAAATCCAAACCCTGTTAACTTTCAAGTTCAAAATTTGCTGATCCGAGCACTTATGGGATGTAAATTTCTATTCATCAATCAAATTTAGATCTCATCAGAGTAAAGAGGTAGTCGTGTTCCATTTCCACCCGTATTTAAAGTATATTCATATTAGAACAAAGGTGACATTGGGTTTTGATTGTATCATTTATAGTGCATCGTCACCACAAAAAATAGAGAAACAGGCATAGGCATAGCCTATGTTGCAAGGATTCGTTGTTGAGGAGAGGTATCTATATGGGATTCTTTCGGATTCATCAAAGATAATTTGTGGACCTGATTTTGACTTGTCTTAAAAATATTATGTTTCAGATGTATCACACATGTATGAATGACTAAAATATCAACTATTTATGCATCAACACCAACAAACTATTCATATTTTAGTTTAGATATGCTACTATGATGGTTTTTGGTTATCATGTACAACAAAAACTTTAAGTATCCCAACGAATCGCATCCTAAACATTTCGAGATTTGCACATCTGAGAATCCGACCCGTCGTGTCCTGTATCCGTATTGGACTCCGTGCTACTGAGGGCATGACTCCTTTATTTCCCCTAGACAAGACATCAAATAAAAAAATATATAACAATAGGAAAATAGAAAGAAATTGGAGGGCCAACACAGAACCAACAAGAGAGTAGTGAAGCATCTTCCCCGATGTTAGCATTCTAAACTACCAATACAAGGGATTTAAAAACCAAGGGAAAAACATCCTAACCTTGAATAAATAAATAATGAGGAGGGTTGCTTCCGGCTACAAAGATGTTGTGCGAGAAATTCTGGTTGATGATGAGAAATTCGGGTTTATGGTTTTAGATAGGAGAGAGAGATTTGAAATTTGGTGTGTGGGTGTGTGTGAGAGCTATGATGCACGGATACTTGTAAATGCCACACGAATCGTACCGGATCGCGTATCGGAGTCCGAAACTCTCGGATTCTTATGGATTTGCTCGGACTTGTAAATGTCTTGCCAACCTCTATTGAATCGACGCCTCTCCTCTTTTTCTCAAAAATTAAGGCTTTCAAAAATTTGAAAGTGCATTGAATATCTAACATAATACCATCATTTCTTTATATTATTATATATTTATATGTATATCTTAATATATATATATATATATTCATATTTATTTAATTAAAAATTGATATAAAACTATATCCCGTATCCTAGGTTTTTGGAAAATTGTGGATCCACGAATCCGTATCGTATTGTATCCCATATCCATATCTAAACCCGTGCTACATATAGTGTGCGTGTGTGTGTGTGTGTGTGAGAGAGAGAGAGAGAGAACTTAGCCCAATAATTCGTTCATATTTATAACTTTAAATAGAGAAAACTGAGTATAAAATGGCACGGCATGAAATTTTCTACATTAAAAGTCACCATCCATCGATTTTTCCAACAATCTCCTCCAGCCATCTCTATCATCATGTCCTTAAATATATGTGCGTCGATTTTCGTGCGAATAGGAAAAAGGTTCACCCTTGTACCAGATGATTGCAAAATTAAGAGTTTTCCGACAGTAAAACATGTTACAATGCTAAATGGATAGACAAAGAAAATCTAATGGTATGAGAATTGATGTACCCATTGTTTAGGACATGAAGATTTAAAATGGCCGATGCCGGTCATTTAAAAATCGACGGATGGTTGACTCTTCAACCCACCAATACATGAAATTTCCTGGTTGTACCACTTTATACTCTGCATCCTCTTCTATCTATTATAACCCATGAATCTGAATTTCTATATACCCACTTCAAAATTTTTAAATTGTTTTACGAAACTCTTTTCCGTTTCATATGTGTGGTTTATCAACTTATTCATATACCGTAATATCCTTTTTTTTCTCCTAGCTATGGTTTAAATTGAAAATCTTTGAATAGAGGTGAATTTGTGGGTTAAGAGTCAAGACAAGTTAAATGATGAAAATTCAAAAGCGGTGTATGTGTATGTGCATACTACAAACACACACACACGCGCATGCATGCATGCATATACACGCGCACGCGCGTGCACACACACACACACACACACACACATAGAGAGAGAGAGTTATGCTCTACTCGATAGGGTTTGGAAACAAATTCTATCAACTTTTGAGCCATTAGATAAGCTTTAAGATTTGTGTTGACAATGAAATCATCATTGAAATAAACGAGAGCTTTTCTTCATAATTGATTACGCAAATCCCAGAATGAATCAAATGGCAACAAAGTTGATAGGACCCAAATCCTATCGAGTGGAGCATAGTGTGCGCGCGGCCAGTTAAGTGTGTGTCATATTTCAGTGGTATAAAAACCCTAAATTTATACATGGAATCAAAATGGAAACTAATGATGGGTCGAGGTTCGAAATATACTGCTAGGGTCTAACAAATAGCTGAAGACGCAACCTAGTTGGCTCATAACATGGAGCTAAATTTTCAAATAATCCCCATCGCCTTCACAGGACAATACAAAATTCCGTAAAACCTCCTTAAGGAATCTCTCAGACTCCTCCCCCGTATATGATAAGAAAGCTAATATCCCATGTAAAACAACCTTGCCTACAATTCGATAGGGAGGAAGCTGGAGGGCATAGAATATAATCTTTGCAGGAAACTATAAGGAAAAAAAATTACCTGATCTCAATGATGTGGCGACTGCATAGATCAGAGTCTGAGCTCTTAGGGTTTGAAGCGATTAGTTAGGGTTTCAAGAGTTAGGGCTTCGAGGAGAAGATTTTGTTCCAGTTTTTTGATCGATTCCTTCAGAGAGAGAGAGAGAGGGGAGGCGATGAAGGAGACTGAGAGCAGCGGCGGAGGAAGCGGCGGCGGAGGCCCCGGGGGGGGGGGGAGTGGGAGAGATCGTAGGGTTAGGAAAACGAGAGAGAGAAATAAGAGAGAGTGGTAAATTACACTAAATTGCCCTTAATTATAGTAATTTTTAACTACAATGCCTCGAAGTTTTTTAATTACAATAAAATACTCAACTTATTTTAGTGCAAAAATCTTTATTCTGTGTGGAGTGTCTTTAATAAACTTCCGTAAACCCAGAGTTAGATATTGGACGCGTTGGCATTGGGTCAAACCCGACCCGATTAGCCCTTACCCTCTTTAGGATCGAGCCATGCTAACCAATCGACCCTACAAGTCAATTTGGATTTTTACTTGTTTAATGTTGTTTGGCTATATTGTATTCTCTGTTTTGCAAGAATTTTGCACATGAAATTGTTGGTTATAGATTATGGATTGGAAATTTTGTTTTTAACAAAAAAAAAACTTGCAAATATATGGTAGATAACGGAAGCGTAAATCTCCTGGAAATCAATACTAAATCATTGAGATGATGTGGACGTCTTGCTGATAAAAGATATCCATTTTTCTCTTTCTTTTTCCTCCTTTTTGCTTCACCACAACCGCCTCTTTGTTCTAGTTAAAACAGTGGAAATTTTGCTCGTGTGATGCATGTGGGATTATAAAACCGTTGATAATTAATTCATGGGTAGATTTTAAGAACAGGATAATTGTTATTGCTGAAGTAATCAGAAAACATGTAGTTCAAAATAAATTTAGTTGAGCGATAAAGTGGCTACCTTGTTAACTTCTTCTAATTTTCTTAAACCAACTGGATTTATTAGATGTCAGAATTTCAATTTGGTTACCCCCTAGAATACGAAGAGAAAGGGCTTGAGAGGAGAGCTGGAGAACGTCTGATTATGTGTGTTTAGAGACTAAAAAGTGGTCTTCCTCATTCTTGATTGTCTTCTTTTTTATGGGGCTGTTTGGTAGATGGTATTTGGAGATGCATATAACATTTGCTGCAAAAAAATCTCCATTTTGTATGTTTGGTAAGCAGTAAACTTGAGTTGGAGATGGAGATGGAGATGCAAAAAAATATCAAATTCTTGCAACACTTGTTACATTCGTTTTGGTTGTGACAAGAGTTGCAATTTTGAGAATGGTGAGTATAGTAATTATTATGGGGTGCCACATTAGCTTTGTATATGCCGCATGTGCAAATTTGCAACAACTGATGTATTTTCTTTAGTTTTTTGTTTAACCAAACACAAAAATGGTTTAGATTTAGAAATCCAATTGCAAAACTGTAACCAAACAATGGATTTGAGCTCTTTGTTTTTTTGGCAACAAAACGCTGCAACCGCATTTAATGCATGAAAGCATGAAGCAAAATTCTTTTTTTTTTCCGCCAACCAAACATGCCTTACATGCAGAAGAAGTTGCGTCGTAGAAACCAGAAACACGTGATTCACATTAGGAAGACATTGGCTAACAAAAAACGATTCGGACAACATAAAGAACAAATAATCGACCACGTATATATCCCTAAAACAAGAGATTTTCGATTTCATGCACTCATGTTTTTACGGGGTAATGTTGATTGTTGCTTTGATTGTATCATGTGTTGACGGATTCGTCGGATCAAGTTCAATTGTTACATATTTGATGAAATTAGTTGAGTTTCATTCAATCATAATTGTCTTTTTCCTTAGATGCATATTACATAAAAGGAAAAGCTCTACAGGACCAAGGAATTACTCTACGAGGCTCATTAAATTCGAGCATGACTGTTTAGTTTGAAATTGTACATTGCCACATCATTAAGAGGTATTAATCTAACTTGATTCTTTCCATGGTTGAACGATTAATGGAACACCGAAGGAAGGTATTAAAGAATGCATAATCCGAGGAGAATGTGAGTATGCGGGTGAGACAGACATGGTGTAACCCCGAAGAATGCGGCTCAACACGATATTGTACTCCATCTTAGTGAGATTCCTGCCAATGCCGATCCTACTTCCGAATCCGAATGGCAAGTAGCCCATCCTATACTTGCATCCGCCGCTGACGTTTTCCTCGAACCTCTCCAGTCTAAACTCATTTACTTCATCGCCCCATAGTGATCCATCATGGCGCATTCCCACAATGTCGATCCACATGTTGGTTCCTTAGGGGATTACGACGTCTCTGACTTGAACGTCTTCTCTAGCTTGTCTCCGGGAATTAGATGCCGGAGGGTATAATCACAGGACTTTGTTGAACACCCACTCCATCTGGGGAAGTAAGATCGGCCGGTTAGGTTTTGTATGATCAATCCAATATGTTTGAAGAATGAGAAAAGATCACTGGCAGAAATTATCATGATTGTACAACAGAGACGTTAATGGACCCCTCTATATTAATGTAAATTATGTTGAATTATTTTGATATTCACAAAGAAAAAAGGCTTAACTTCAAAAAAATACTACCCAATAACTCGGTCTAATTACAAGAAACTACTACAAAATTTTCAAAAAATTACGAAAAACTATTATAAAGAAGGTGCCACGCCAGCAATAATTACAGGAAACTACCATAAAACTTTGAAAGCATGGTAATTTCTCTTAATTTTGAGAGAATTTGGTTGTTTACGAGACGAATAATTTGATAGTTTTTTGGGAATTAAGCAAAGAAAATACCTTTGTTAGCTTGGATAGCATTGTAGAATCGAAGAGGTTCTCCCTTTGACACCTCCATGATCTCCTCTCCCGGCATCTTTTGTCCCTCCGGATACTGTGCCAACAAGAACAAGGTCCATGTGAGAGCGAGCGCTGTGGTCTCATGACCGCTGAAGAAAAAAGTCTTGCACTCATCAACAAGCTCCTTTGCCGTGAGTTTCTTTTCGATTCGAGCATTGTATCGGTTGCTAGGGAGCAATAGACCAAGGAGATCATGATGAATGGTGTGGATATGATTGTCTCTTGTTCGTGAATCGATGATCGAGAGAAGGAGTTGGTACTTCCTCGCCGAGCTTTTCGGTCTCGCAGCTCTTTTTCAAATCTAGGATCTTGCTGATTGGTGTTGAACTTTAGTTTGGTTAAGACAGAATTAAAACCTTTGAGGCGTGTATGATACACTTTCCAAAAGGTGATATTGCCCCACCATGGGAGTACAGTGGAAGGTAATCAACCCCAAGATACAACAAAGCGCTTGAAACTCTCTTAGAAGATAATGAGAAGAAGATGCCAAAACTGTGAAAAGAAGGACATAATTTATAGAGTTGAACAGACACAACCGTTTGAACGGTTGTGACTGTTCTGTTCAGACAACCTTTGAATTTGAAATTCAAATTCAAAATGTCAAACTCTGTTATTAAGTCAACCCAAGTGCCTCATCAAAAACAATAATAAATAAATGTTATAACCCTGCTAGAAATCAGACCCACTTGGCTCATAATCCACTTTATTCAAGATATTACTTAAATATTAGGAATTATTATAAAGACTTGGGCATTCGTCTCTCCATCCGATGTGAGACTATTTACCACATACAAATGCTACCTATAAATTCAAACTACTAACAAATGGAACTTCGACGAGGCGGTTAGACTTGAAGAGTGTCGCTTGCATGGTTTGCAATTTGTCAAACAATAGCTTCCCATCTTTATTGCTTACGCCGACACGATGTTAGCTATGATTTATGCGGCGTTTTGAGTGATTTCATTCCCGATGTGGATTTCATTCCTGCCCTTTGAGAGGCCGTGATTCCACCCGTCGAGCATTTTCGAAGTTGTTTCTACCATCATGCTTATCTTCGCCTGCAAGAAAAATAAAATGAAGCATGTTATTGGAAATGAAGGCATTTCCGAATATTTATTCGGAATTTTAACAAATTTATTTAGGAATGCTCGGAAAGCTAAGAGTTGTAACGAGAAGACTTAACATTCAAGTTCGAGGCGGAGAATGCCGGTGCAATGATATGGGACCAGTTATGGCCCTCAACCATCACCAATCCGTTTCCAAACATCGGCTTTCGGTCACTCTTGAACACATCTCGCTTTCCCATTTCTTGTTCGAAGCTCCCAAGGTCGCCTGCTTAGAAACTCCGGATTGGCCACCTACAAGAATGGTTCGGTCCCAAGAAAATTTTGCCTACATTTCATAAACACCATGATCATTTTAAGTTATAGGCTCACATGGATAAATTCATGAAATTGCTTTAACTAATGCATGCTCATGTCACAAAGAAACTTAAAAATGATTTTTTTTTATAGAATATAATTACACAGCTATATCAAAGATTCAAATTCTAACTCCGTCCACCTTGCTGCTTGTATATAAGCCTAGAGAAGGAGGTGTAACAGAGACGAGGCACCCAAGAAATCGGTCACCTTTCGGCCATTTCATGGGACTCGTGTTCCCCTCTATTCCTCTATAACGACCAAATACATATGTCTGATACACGAAATAATTCTATAAGAAAATTAAAGATGGTAACTTTCGTGAAACTTACCGTATGTTTTCATCCATAAAATGAAGCAAGGGAACATTTTGGAGTGGATGTCATGAGTCATAGAACTAAGAGAAGAAGAAGCAGCTTCCTTCACTCTCTTTCTCATTTCATTCAAGTTTCCGAGAGGGAACAAAGGCAGAGGGCCTTCGAGGCCATTCATCTGGAGCCGATCGAACCGGCCACGCTTGGCTTTAAGGTAAAGTTGGCACAATATATGTTTTTGATTGAAAATGATATATAACCTTTTGGCTGAACTTGAAAGTTTGACATTCAAATTTTAGCATGATTGGGAGTTTGGTTCTTTCTCTTGGTAGATAATAATGTCATTCTCGTGACATTGTATACTTTCTGTTTTCAAAAGTAGAGAAGAGGTTGCCATTTCAATCTTTTTCTAAAGCGGTTGCTATCGATTCAAATCAGGGGCGGATCTACATAAAGCCTGGGTTAGACGGCCGTCTAACCTGGATCGGGCGTTTTGGTCATTTATGCATGTGAATAAGCCAATAAATAGTCGGTAAACACAAACTTGTGCAGTCAAGCTTCGGGCCAATTCTCAACTTCAGTTTGAAGCTTGGTGCCAGCACTTTTTGGTTAAGTTCACTCTTTTGGGGCCAAGAGTAGAGACTTGCACTCTTTTCACAAATAAAACCTCAACTAGAGAACATTATTTTGCCTTCTTTTCACAAATAAAATCTCAATTAGAGAACATTGTAAAGTAAGATGCCCAAAATTAAAGTCTTAATGGCACCATTTCCTGTATCTATCCTTTCGTTTCTAATACCAAAATACATTAAAATATATATCAGAGATAAATTAACCATTATACTATATTAACATAGAAAAATGCTTGTTGGGCTTGAATCTACTGCAACCCACCCAAGAGACAAAAATCATGGGCCCACTTGCTTGGCACTAGTGTTTAGGTATTGTGGGTCCCACCATTTTGTCTTCTAGATTGCCGTGGGATTTCAAGACCGGTAGGTAAAGTATTACTCATTAACATATATTGCATTTCTTATTTTTTTTAGTAGTATGCGATCCTTTTGAAATTCAACCAGTGACCTGTTATTTTAGAAGGGCACTTTTTGCCTCATGAGTTATCCTCGGCTAGTCATTATTATAGTTTAATGTTACTTTATACTTTCAGTCCGTAAAAGATAATTTAGTTTCCTGAGTCACATGCGCTGAAATTGAGTATTTTTATGAAATTGTATAAGAGCAAGTTAATAAGTTTATAATAAAAAATTATACAAGCAACTACTGATTTCAGTAATGTTGGGTTTCCGCTAACTTAGTGATACCCATGCTAACTTACTGATACCCATTTGTACCTCAAGGGTAAAAGCTATTGTTTATATTTGTCTAAATAAATCATGCTTGCTTATGTAAGAATTTATTATATTTTGAAAAATAATTAACCTAGTTAATGATTTTAGGTCCAAAATATGATATGTAGCATTGACTTTTTCACAAGCACTGACGGATTTCTTGTATATTTTATGAATAGAATTTTTGCCTAACTTATTTTTCTGGCTTCGCCACCAAATCAAATACCTTATGAGATTAGTTTGAGTTGCTTTTAGCTTTCTTCTTAAGATTCTACCGGACATTTTCAATCAAAATTTATCCGGGTTTATTTTAAAGGATATTACGGAAAACCACCGTGTGGTTTCACACGCTTACGAAAAACCACCATGTGATTTATTTTTAGACAGAAAACTCCATACGGGTTGCTCCATTAACGGAAAAACCCTCATGTGGTTCCCAAAAAAACCCAATACTGTTAATTTTTTTGGATGTTCTTGAACCATATCTATATATGATATGCACATGACTTGTAAAAGAATTTTTATATGCCCAAAATACCTTTTTCATCTTATGATTTCGAAAACTTACGGTCAGTTGCTTGGTTGTTGTCATAAACAGGGTGAGAAAAGTATTTTGAGTATAAAAATGGCTTTACAAGTCATGCACATGTTATATGTGAGTATGGTTCAAGAATATTCCAAAATTTCAACAGGATTGTTTTTTTTCTTTCTAAAACCGTATGAAGGTTCTTCGTTAATGGAACAAAGTACATAATGGTTTTTCGTCAAAAAATAAACTATATGAGCTTTTTATTGCAAAAGTGTGAAACCACATAATGGTTTTTGGTAAAAATCCCTTATTTTAAATCTAAAAGCTTAGGGTTTAAACTTGGTTCTTTTAATGTATGCAGACGAATATAAATAAAAATCCCAAACCCCAGTCATAAATGAAAAACCAACAAGCAAGAGAGTGATATAAGACGGGGTTTTGTTCCAAGAGGAGGAGTGCGGTTCAAAAATAAAAAAGAAGATAGCCATGTCACGCGAACAGTTACATAAAGATTATTCCAATAAGATTCCACAAAAATAAAACAGCAGCCTAGGTTTTTTAGCCAACAGAGTAAAATAAATGTACATAAAAATAAGTTCACCGGTGAAAAGCCGTAGTACGTCTTGTGTGTGTCAGGTGTAATATATTCGGAAACGAGAGGAAAAAGATGGAGCATTTAGGATACTCTATCAGATGGATCTGCGTTTTTGATCAGATACATATGACCGGCCCAACGTAGAAATTTTTCTCATGGACCATATGACAGTTCTTAGCAATTACCCCATTTTATTTTACTCCTCCCAAAGCTGCGCCTCTCTCTCGTTCTATGGCCGAAGGCAGCAGCGCAATTGCGGATCCTCCAAACCCAACAAACCCACCCGACCCTCCAAAACCAGGAGAAACCCAGAACCCCCGTCGGCCTCCGAAACCCAAACCGTCAGAAGAGGAGCAGAAACCCTCAGCTGCGTCGAAGAAGAGGAAGTTCGATCGTGTCGAGGAGCTCCGAAACTCCACCTACTTCAAGATCCGATCCATCATTAATGACCTCCGTCCTCTCTTCATCGAGGTACATCTCTCATCCTTATGTTTCTTGAATTCATGTTTGTTTTTATTTTTTTCAAAACCCTAGGTTTTTTTTTTGAAAACCCTAGAATTTTTTTTATACAAACTCATTTTTCAGATTAAAAGGAAATTATTAATAAAATAAGGAGCGGTTTTGAGAATTGAATGTTGGGTGTGTAACTTGATGATAGGTCAATTTCAGACATGGTCTTTTTTGGATTTCGCTGGTGGCTAAATTGAAAACGGAGTGCTTTGTTTGGAACTTATTGATGAAACTTGAACTGTGATGAGATGAACCATCTCGTATTCATGTTGAGATGTGTAATGTTAATGCCTTCCTTATTCAATCCTTTCCCCAAGATTGAAGTTAGTAGTGGATTGGAGTAGAATGATCCGCAATTAATGAGGCGGATAAGTATTATCCTTTCTCCAAAAAAGCGAGAAAAATTGTCTAAATTGAATTTGTCGCACCCATGGTTTGAATCTTGGGCGATCCCGATCCTAGATAGTCGATTCTAAATATAAAATAAATTCGACCATTCGGGCGCTGAGATGATTTTTAGATAGGTTAACATTGTCAAATTTAATTTATTTCCATATAGTTTCTTATTGATCTCATAGTATGAGTAAATTATAGATTATCTTAAAATATTTACCATATATTTTCTAATTGACCTTTGGCAACATCCATGCACATTACCTTAAATGCATGCTTGCATGTCTAACACCACCATCACTAGAAAACACATGGTTAACTAGATTCTTGCTACAAGCCATCGTATCTTCTGAAACATATACCTATCTCATTAAAGTAACATGATAGCATATAATATAAAATGAATTTTAACTATGAATAAATCTAGTTATGTTTCTTATAAGGTATGATAACTCGGCCTTGGTCTCTCTAAATTTAATTAACTCTGTTCCATGAGTTTCGATCTTAATGTTCTCAGGAATTAAATATACATATACGCACACACAAATATACATACATTGATACATAGCACTGCATGAGGACCTTTCTCTCCAATTCATAACCTTTGTATTTGACTTTAATTATCTATGCTTAGTTTCAAAATATTGGAAATATGAAATATTGGCGCTTGCAACTGGGCGTTGTATCCATTTGCGACATGTGTACTTGCTTGATATTTGTGGGATATATATCTTATGCATGTTCTTTGACTTGTCTCATTAGAATAACATGCTAGCACCATATCAAATACTTTAAATTTGATCCATAAATAGATCCTGTTATGTTCATTACACGATTCGAGAACTCGGTATTAATCCCTCTAAACGAGATCAAATTTGGTAAGTTTTGTGAGGAGTTTCAATTCTATTTTCGAGCCTTCTAATTTCGGTAATTTCACACGTACACATACTATTCTACTTCTCATTTCTTGACCTTTGAACCCGATCTTACTTCTTAGGGGTCTAAGATAGCTTAGTTTAGCAAGAAAACGAATGCAAATAGGATAATGAAGTAAAAATAGTTTTAGGTTTACCAAATATTAGCAACATAATGTGAGCGGTTTCATAATTTAATTCGTTGACTTTCATCCAATTGGGGAAGAGCAAAAGAAAAAGGAAATTTTTGAAAAAAATAAAGAGAAACTTTGGTTTTATTCAAACAAGCAACATAAAAAGAAAGAAGTATCTAGTGTTATAAAATACAAGCAATATCAAAACAAAATAGAGATATAAAGATTTTGTTTTCTTAGAAACAAGCAAAGACAAATTTGGAAATAAATAGAGAGATTATATTACGGTAATCCACTGCTTATTAACTTTCCATTTTTATAACCTTCCCCCTTGTTGTCTTCTTCAAGAAGAAACCAAGACCAAAATCCTAATGAATTATACCCACTTCCTTCTTAGAGAGGACCACACACCATTCCTTTACATGAGGCATCTCTCACTTCTCTTTGCTATCATATTATCTTAAATTTTCGTCCAGAACGGTGAACATTTGTGTCGAAACATCATTAATACAAATATGTTTAGGCTAAAACCCACCTGAAACGAATTTTTTGAGGATGTTTAGAATTTTTCCCTTTTGAAACCAATCCAATATGATGAAAACTAGAACGTTTTAGCCACATCTCAATCCATGGTTTTTTAATTTCATATATTATATATTATGTGTGTTGGTGTGTATATATTGACTATTTACCTCTTCAAAAAGAAGCAATATCATCTCTCTTCTATAAACATTTCTCTTAGCCCAGTCGTCCCGTACATCGATTTACATTTTTGAATTGGTTTTAGCCTTTTAGGTTACTTTGAACCCAAGCAGCACTACAAATTATCACCGTAATCATGAAGACCTTCCAAGCTTAATTATTATGCTTCATTTAAGATCGCTGACTTGCAAAGGGATTCTGGCAAATCTGAGCATTGTTATCACCTTAACTAGAAATTCCTTTCGACGATCAAGGTTGCATCATTGTGTGTACACGGACACGAATATGACATGCACCGACATGACAAAATCCCAAAATATAGGATATGCGACACGACTATACATTTTTAATATATACACATGTGATTTATTTATTGTATCGTGTGTGTGATTTTTTTAATTCTATTTACCAAAATTCGTCAAAAAAAAGGTAGGTATTTCACAACTACTTCAGCAAAAAACATATGATTTTAGCATTTTTCTGATTGTATTTAATTTTAACATAATTCAGCAAATGCCTTGTACATTTCAACGATTTCTTAACAAAAGATTCTACAAGCAGTTCAATGTTAATTTGTAACAATTAGCAGCATAATTTAGTATTCTGGCAACCAAAATTCAGTACCTCAACTTGGGAATTATACTCAGCAGCGAAATTGAATAAAATAGCAAGAAAAAGTTTGCAAATTGAAGTTAAATTCAAGAGAACTTCAGCAAGACTAGGGTTTTTCTCATTGTCGCTTGAAGAAATTTAAGGAGAAAGTGCTGAGGGCTTTTTCTGGACGTTGCACTTGAGGAGAAAGAGGAGATGGCTTCTTAGTCGTGGCTGCGTCTGAGGAGAGAGGAGAAGGGTGAGGGTTTTGTTCGCGGCTGCTCTGAGAAAGAGGAGAAAGAGGGGATGGGTTTTGTGTGGCTGCGCTGGATAAGAAAGAGGAGAAAAATGCAATGAGAAAGAGGAATTGTTGTTTTGTTGTGGGTTTAAGTTAGAGGTTGCTTTTCCTGTTTGTGCAATGTATCTGCATGTGTCCCATCCGTGTCTAATAGGAGACATGACTTATTTGGACGTGCAACACATGCCATGTCAGACACAAATTTGTGTTTGGACATGTTTGACACAACAACAGGAGCATATTTCCAATATTGGTGCAACCTAGTCGACAATGAACTAGTATGAACATATATGAGTCTTTTAGTTTAATTTAGCTGCATTGAAAATTTTGTTGTTTTACTAAGTATTCCCTTAAATATTGTTCATTTCAAAATTTGTGATATGACGCCAACCAATGCTTAAAGTCCTCAATGCCAAACCCATATTTATTGCAACTCTTTCTCACACACAGATTAAAGGCTATACTATGGAATTTCACCGATTCATGAATTATCTTAAAAACCCACAAACTTAGGCTCATATATTTTAACAGCATGAACCTTGTTCTAATCAATTAAGGCACTTAAAGATGTTTTGATCTCCCTTTAAGATTCTTAAGAAAATTGACCGAATCCATTTTTGAGTTCATTACGGTTCTGAAAGGCTTTAAGTTAATAATTTTTGTGAGGAGAATTAGTCTATTTGAGGCAGAGTAAACAACCTCGTCAGCGATTAAAACAAAATTCATGCTATCAACACGAAAAATTAAAATCATGGTATATTTTTTGTAATTTATAAAGTTTAATTTATTTATATTATAACTATGGAGTTTATATTACATGAGTACAGTTAGCCTAATTAAGATGCTTTGGTACTGCTGTATGGACAAAATTAAACAAACATGAAAGTTCTCCTTGGATTTATCTGATATTGACTGGGACGTTGATACTGGCCTGCTTCAAGAACATCACTAGTGCTAGAGGTTAGTGTTGATACAAGGATTGTCATGGTGTAGCGAGATTAGAGGTGCTAAGCCCGTTAGTGGCGATATAAGGATACTCAACATCACAAGTTTTCAATAGTGGTAAGTGGTGATACGACGTTACTATATTCTTCTACACATTTTGATATTTAGATAAACAACTGTGGAGTCAAGAAACATTATATTTATCTGATGATTTAAGCCAGATTAAATTACATTATGAAGGATAGATGGCTTGAAAGTAATTCTTGAAGTGTTAGATCATTCATGTCATGGGCCTGAATTAGTTTTATCCTAGCTTAAAATCTATGTGGCAACATCAACCTATGTTTACCTCTTTTACTCGCTAGTTATCAGTCTTATCATGTTGAGTAACGGGACCTAAGAGTTTCCATTCCTGATAGTAATGTTATGGGATGCGATATGCATTTTCATGCGCCCAAGGACTCTATACCGCATAAGCGATTATGCGTCACATTTGCAGTCACATATACGATTTGCATATGTGCATATGGGTCTCGGAGGCCCATGCCCGTCCAAGCGAGTGGGAAAATGGGTTAGGTCGATATTGGGCCAACCCTAACCGACCCGGTTCTAGAGTATAATAGTACATGCAAGTTCAAGAGGCTTCTAGCATGGAGGCTTCATGAAAAGTCATGGAGACTTCATGAGAGCTCTTGGAGGCTTCAAGAGAGTCTTGAAGTATCTATCAAGCCATAGAGGCTTCTAGGGCAAGCCTAAAAAGAGGCTTCTAGGAGAAGCCATGGGAGGTGCTCTAAACTCTATAAATAGACATGCATACTTGCTCTTTTGCTATCATTCACAACATTATCAACTACTACAATCTACAAAGCTCCTCATCGTCTTCTTCCTCTTCATCTCCTTATTATCGGTTGGTAGCGAGGTGATAAGTGGGGGTTTCTCGTCGATAGGTGTGGTTACCCTACGGCCATTGCGGCGATTCCGGAGTACAATCGAAACATGGTGTGTACGAAAGGAATCCTCAAGACTAAGGTATATCAATCCAATTTTAATAGCATGCTAAACTTTTATATGCTTTCGCTATTTGACATGTTCTAGCATGTGCGACATTGGTATCAGAGCTAATATGCACACACTCGCTTACTAATCCTTATGTGTTTCAGCGATCAAAATCGTGTTTCAATCGATCTAAACTTCGAACGATTTGATTTCTTTATGTACATCATGTTGTATATAAATAGATTAGTTGTTGCATATTGTCATGCATTTATTAATAACTTCAAGTGATAGATTTCAGAAACTCCTTATTCTATTTTCAATTATTTAAGGACAACCTTAAATTTTGCACTTTTGAAGGCTGTGGTCGGGGCCTTGGGCCTCCTTTTTCTTCGAAGTGTAAGTTTGTTAGTCCCTAGAATGAATTGAAAATGGAATTCAGTAACAAATTCTCCAAATATGCTTAAGTTTTAACGCATCCATAATAAATATCTTTTGTTAAACAGATGGCTACCAAGAATGTTATTGCCGATCTTACTAAGGGTGAGAAACTTAATGGCGATAGCTATTTCGACTGGCGTCGAAAGATTCAACACCTCCTGAATGAGCAGAAAACCCTGGATTGTACTGAGATAGAGATGGCTGACTGAGCCGAACAGGGTTCATCTCGGCAGCATCGTAGAAACACTAAGCTGTATAGGGTATAGACTCAAAGAGATCGTTCAGCGTGGTTCACGATGTTGTCCGCTATGAGGAACGACATTATTGGTGGATTTGAATATCATCCAACAACGAAGAGTCTCTAGGATGCTCTTAACGCTAGGTTTGGACATGTTTCACCACTGAGGATCCATGCGCTAACGATCAAATTAGATTCGTACAACATGACTGCAGGGCAAGACATTAAGTTCCACCTTCGTGTGATGGCTTCCACGATCAGGGATCTTGGAATTGCTGGAGCTGCCCTGAGCCAGGAGCAGCAGATTCAGGCCGTCATACGTGCTCTACCCGATTCCTAGGATGACATGAAGTTCCTTTTGGCTCATGCCGAGAACGTTAAGACGTTCGAGGATGTTCGAGCAAAAATCGAGCTAGAGGCGGAGTGCCGTGAGACGCTTAAACCCAAAGGGATGTCATCCTTTGCCATGACAGCGGGTGGCTTTAGGCGCAAGGAAAAGAGGCCAAGGCGCAAAGGGTACAAAAGGGAATCAAAGGATGAAAATCCTAAGCCAAAGAAGCTTGCGAAGCGTGGAAACAAAGCGATGGACAAAAGCAAGGCCACATGTTTCAATTGCGGGAAAATTGGTCACTTTGCACGTGAGTGCGAGGAATTAAGAAAGGTACTCTCTCACTCCGCATGATATAGCATATGTTGCTAGTTTAGTGTTTGTGGCTTACTCTACAAATTTATGGATTATGGATTCAGGAGTCACATACTACATCTCTTGAGACAGAGAAGGGTTCGTAGAGTTTAGTAGAGTACCCGTCGGGAGCCGGAAGATATACATGGAGAACCGGTCTTATGTTCGGGTGCAGGGCATCAGGTCATATCGACTGCCACTAAGTTCAGAGAACGAGTGGATCCTACATGATGACTTAATCAATTAAAGCCTTATTGTCACCCAGTTTCAAAGATTAAAGCCAAATCTGATTTGGGTTGGGTTGGGTTCGGGATGTTATCAGGGTCCATTGCCAACCCTAGCAACTACATTCTTCTTTGTTGTCCGAGGGCGAGGAAGGGAGCAAATAAATATCCTTTTCGAGCTTGTCCAAATGCATCAACGATATATTCTAAGCAAATCGATGACTTTACAAATTACAATTATACTTAATGAGTCAATTTTTTTATCACATACAATAAAGATAATTTTTTTCTATCTCCTTTAACCTGGATATCTTTTAAATCACCAAGTAAGAAGCAAAAAAGTCATGATATGTGAGTCATGCATATGGTGTCAAATTACTCAATTCACATAGAAGTAGAAATTGACTTTTGAAAGGTGCATGAGGTATTATTTTTTACCGAGAGCTTGTGTTCTAGAGAGCAATTACAATGTGTGTATCTGATTGCAGATATTTGTTTGTGAAGGAGACATAATATTATGTTGCTGTCATGTACATCTGTAGAGTCGTAGACTTTAAATTATAGTTGATTCTACCAGTTTGCATAGTTGTAGGGAGCCTATTTTGCATTTGTAACTTACATGATGTTCATCAAATCATGCTCAATTTCCATTTGGCTAGATGATGTGGATCTGTGTGGGTTAGTAAGCATTTTGCAATTGGTAGTTGTGGATGACGACAATGGTCGGCTTCCCACTCTCCCAATTCGCAGTTTGATTACATTCAAACACGGCTTCCATTTTACGTTGTATTTTCTTTTTGTACAGTCTTCGTTTTGATAATATTTAATTTAGTATGGCGGCTTACCCTGCTTTTTTGTCAAAAAGATTTCCATTTGGCATGATTTTTATTCAAACAAGCTTCATGTAATCGAACAAGGTTTTAAAACCTGAATTTGGACACTTTATTGGTAATTCCATGATCTGAGTTAATGTAAATAAATCAAATCAGATGTCTTAACTGGCACTCGCACCATGATACTTCTTAACTGGCACTTTCACCATGATACTAGCCTTATCTGAGTAGCTTGGTTTCTTCAACGTTTTATGTAATTCAATGTTCTGCTGAATGGATATTTCTATGATATAGAGCTTGCTCTATTAGGACCTGTATCTATTGATGATAAATGTTGGTGCAATATCTGTACTATATCTACTGTTGATTAGTTTTACAGTCAGATAAAATAAGATGACATTATAGTTTTTTACCATTATATTGAGTTGTTTACTCAAGAAAGCTTTATGTTCTTTTCTTTAAGGTTATCCATGCGCCTGATTTCCAGGAAAGCAAAGCTGCTCATGACATCCGGAAACGTAAGTTCTTGGGGCTGTGATATATACTTACTATATACAGTAGCATCTTTTTGTCATGCGTTCGAATGCTTGTTGTGCTTAATGCTTATACTTGTTTCTGTATCTCTTAACAACTCCTGCAAGCTCATTAATTACTAATTTGAGTTGCCCCTTTGGTTTCATTAACAAAAAGGTTAACTATATACAACTTCATTGAACTTTTTCAGAATTTATAGAACACTGTTAAACTTTAAAAATTGCATTCGACACCTTTGAGCCATCACATCCATTTGGAAACATCAGTCATGTTGACATGTACTTCCCACATGAGGTTATAAACTCAAGAATACTCGTCCTTTATACACTGAAAAACACCATTGAGTTGACAAAGGGCTGGCCGAGGTGGTTGGGGGAGGTGGAGGTGATGGTCAAAGATAGTAAAAAGTTGACATAACAAGAAGAGATGATGAGTTGTTGAGAATGGGTTTCAAAACATTTAATGAATGGGGACTCAGCTTAGGTTTGTTGAAGTGGGTTGAGTTGAGAAGATGGTGGTCAGAGGCGGCAGAGGTTGTAATCATCCTAGCGCCTCCCTCCTACGTGTACAACAGGCATCGCAACGGCCTCATCTCTACATCTCAACTCACCCTTAAGCTTTATCCTTTGCTAAGCATATTCTGAATCATGCTATAATATCACTATACATAAATTGCTTTCAAGTTTCATTGGTATTTGTCGTAGACTAATCTCACAGCATTTTAGAGGCTTAATTTTGTTAAACTACCAAAAAATATACCCGTTTTAAAACCGAACTCCAAAACTTTGTAAATTACAAGCAGCTACAAAAAGGTCATATTCAAAATACTTGTTATTTAGTTAAATATACCCATATTTTACTAAACCAACATACCAGCCTATTCAAAATTCATCCATGATTTTTTTTCATGTCTAAAACATCCTACCCTACATCCAGTGTGACAGTTTTCTTGGTTATTTATGGTTTATTATATTATATTAATTGAACTGTCTAGTTATTTTATGTTCCCCTCAAAATTTTCATGTTAGAGCTATTATATACAACGGACTATCGCCCATTAGTGCCATTACAGTTATAATCTGGCTTTTAGGTATAACTTGTTGCTTGTGATGGTGCATTTTATCAAATCTGATATTTCCTTAAATTAGAGATGGGAAACCTAACATTACAGAATGGACAATACATTCCCAGTCTCAGCTTTATTTCATCTTTAATTTTATTATTATTGTTGTTATTTTTACATTAGAGTATTCACAAGTCTTATTGATTTAATCTTATAGTTTAATAACTTCTACCGGAAACCAATAGTGAATTCACCACTTTTAGATTGAACACTAAAGCTTTGAAACAACATGCATCAAGCTATAATTTAGACATGCAAACACAGCATGCTTAAGGCTGACGGTCATACTTGTATTTATTTACTCTTACTGGCAAGTTAACATAATCTTGTAGTCAATGTGTATTCTATATAAACACTTCGAGCTGTATGGATAAAACGGACAAGATATTACTTTTTAATCAAAAGGTATAATTCAATTAGCAAGTGGCTTTGATTGCCTGCCAGGAAGCTTCGAGGATCAAACACATTTAATATATAATATCTGAGCAATCATGGAAACTCAGAATCTTGTCAATTTTCATGCGATTTAGATGATCAGTCCATCTTACTCTTTTTCTCATTTTGATATATGATAGTTATGAGTGATGTGATGAAACTCTTCTAGCTAAAGAGAGAAAAACAAGGCATATGGATTTAGTTGTCTGGTCTGGTTATGAAAACGACACAAATCACAACCCTGCCGCCATATTGGCAAATCAAGTTAAAGGTCACTATAATGCTAATGCATTACATAGCTGGCCACTCTCCATTATTCCCTACTTTTGCAGTCCAAAACTGAATTCTTCTTTTTTAGTAACCACATGATTCGGCAATTGATGGACACTAAAGTGATCATTAAGGAACTATTATCTCTTGTATAGAAAATGGAAAACTAATATCCTACAGGGTTAAGTAGAAAAAGATCAGTCATCTCAAGCTCTCAATTTAAAAATCATCAGGTCATATGGTTTTACTTGTACAACTGGGTTAAGCTAAAAATTCACAGATTCTAAGGACATGATCTGATCATTTTGGCATAGCAAAAGTTCTTAATATGCCTCTGTTTAGGATAGACTATGGAACCTGCCAGTTAGGAAAAACTGAACTTTAAAGTACATAGGGTTGAACACTACCACAATATCCACATGCTCCTATGGATTTAGCCGTAGGGGCAACCAGTAGCCCCTATGGATTAATCCGTAGGGACTTAAAATACCTCTGTAGGTCCAAAGGCCACAAGTGCAATTCTTTGTTCTGAACATGCCCCGACGGAGTAAACGTTGCCCATACGGCTTAAATAGTAGGGGCATTTTCCCTACAGATGAATCCGTAGGGACAATTTTTTAAAAATTTTTTTGTTAAAAAAATAAAACAATTGTACCTACGGAGTTACGTAAGGGATTACTAATGCCCCTACGGATTAATCCGTAGGGGCAAGTTTTGCCCTTATTACTAATTCCATTGGGACAAAATATCAGATATTCTGATATTTTGTCCCTACGGACTTAGTAATTCGTTAGGGCAATAATTGTCTCTACGGATTAATCCGTAGGTACAACAGTTGCCCCGATGAAATAATCCGCAAGGACAATATATCAGGATTTTAAAAAAAGGAGCTTCATGTTTTTTCCCTTGTGCACAACAACTGAGCCTTTTATCTCAAGCATATGGAGTAGGCTACATGAACCAACATGAGAATCACGCCGGGTTTAGCACATGAATCCTCCGCCTTCACTCACTCCTATCGAACAATATACTTTCATTGAGGCCTTTGGCAACCATATCGTTTCGTATCACCTCCATCCATGTTTTTTCGGTCTCCTTTTTGCCATTGCCCATATCGAGAGCATCTATTCGTCGAACCGGTGCTAACATAGGTCTGCGTCGCACATGACCAAACCATCTTAGCCAGTTTTCCCGCATCTTCTCCTCCACATGCGCTACACCAACTTTCGCACGAATATCCTCATTTCGCACCTTAGCTTTTCTAGTGTTACGACACATCCAACGGAGCATGCGCATCTCCGCTACGTGCATCTTCTGTGTATGATGTTTCTTAAAAGCCCAGCATTCTGTACCATATAATAAGGCATGCCGAATAACGCTCCGATAAAACTTCTCTTTCAATTTTAACGGAAAGTTACGGTCACACAAAATCCCTGTTCACTCCTCCATTTCAACCAACCATCTTGGATTCTTTGATTAACATCACTATCGATCTCTCCATCCTTTTGGATGATGGAACCTAGATATCTAAACTGATCGCTCGGTGATATCTCTTGCCCTTCCAATGTTATACCAATATGGTTTTGATTTCTCTGTTTACTAAATTTGCAATGCATATATGCTGTCTTGGACATGCTCAATCTGAACCCCCGAGATTTCAATGTTTGTCTCAATAATTCCAATTTACTAGAACAATATCATCAGCGAATAGCATACACCAAGGTACCTCCCTTGTGCATAATAATATATATATCATATAGTCAAATACAGAAATATTCATAAACATCACACACATAATATATAAAGAAATAAACAAACAAATTACGAAATCAATCTAAAATCATTGTAACATACAATGTGTATCAAACAGGTACATCCATCCTAAAAAATATAAATAAACCTATCTTAGCTCGGTCCAACTCCTCCATCTCTAATAAACGCTGAAATCTTGCGCATTTGCTCCTTGGTGGAGTCCCGAGTCGACAAAAACTCAACTAATGAGTGAGTGGGCTGTGGAGCCATAGGAGTGGCCTGCGGAGCCGCGGCCGAGATAGCCTGCTGAATCTGTAAAATTTTGTGTTTGTGTAATAAACGAGTAAGAACGGTGTACTAGATTTAGTCGAATTCGTATCAATATCGGATTATTGCGGAACTGCGAATATATATATATATATATATATATATATATATATATTTTGTTGAGATTCCACACATTCTGTTGAAATTCATATGTTATGTATGAGAATTTATACATGTTAAAATTCCACACATTTAGGGCTACACTTTTCCCCAATCTAAGAATACTTGGGGCCTTCGGCTTAGTTTGGGTATCTAGTTTGGAAAACCGTAGTATATTTTAAGTGGAGGTAGAAATGATGCTTACTCTAATTTGTAAGCTCGTATCTCTCCTTAATTGTTTAGCTTTGATGGGATGCTTGGTTTTGGAGTTATCTAATTTCCAAACCAATGTTTTCTTCATAAGTTTTGAATTGGGATAATCATAACTTTATAAACTCCAAAATGAAGAAAGATGTGGCATGATTATGATTATAGAGTTCAGTTTAGATAGTTTTATGTATGTATAATTAATCAAACTTAAGTCTAAAACCAAATAAGCTCAGGCTACTGATATTGCATATGCTACCATCTATAATGTGATATAATATCTTTTTAATAATTAATATACGTACCAACATCTCCTTCAACTCATCGACAGTGGTCTTCAATGCGGCAACATCATACTCCAGACGTCGCTTATGGGGTAGGGGAAGTAACCGCCGGAGTGGAGACCAACTTCATATGGGTCCTGCTAGGACGAAGTCCTCGGCCTCTCCTAACCATCGTAGTGCCCTCCGTGTGTGGCGACTAGGACTGGGGTATGATCAGATCGGTCTGCCACTGAAATCAATCCACGCCGCCTTCGTCTGCTCCACCACCCGCGCCTATACCCACGTTAAGCATTAAAACATAAGTATATCATTTAAATTTGAACTTATTAAAACAAAAATTATATTCGAATTAGAATAAATATTAACACTTACGCGATACTCCTGGGTAACAGTGTCGGGGAATCGAAGCTCGCTCGTGGCGGGATCTATCTAGATGCCGTGAATGACCAGATACACGGTCAACATGCTCGGTATTCCACCCTGCGTCAGGTTCTGAGCTCTCTGCAATTCACCAAAAAATTACATATATTATAAAATAACTTTTAATATTGCATTATATCAAAATAGATATATTGTAATTTACCGATACTTCCATGGCACGAGTAATGTTTCTCGATCCACCTGTGTAGGTAGGACGATCCCTCTTCGCGGACTTCCGATTCTCCTTATTTGGATCGGCATGTTTCTGCACAACACAATCAGATTTAGTTTTCTAATTAAGCAACACAAAAAATAAATTATATACTAAGTAATGAATTACATTTAAATTACAAACATGTTTACGCTCAGACTCATTATACCGGCACAAGAGAGGCCATGTATCTATATCGACTCTGGTAAAGGCCGAAGACTGTAGGAGAGCCGCTCTCCGTCTCAGGAGTCGCCAGCCATAGCATGTAGCAATCGATCTTCAACTCGGTCTTATTATATCGCACCTTAGATTGCATGTTCTTCATGAGGCCCAGGTAAAGTGCGTGAAGATCGAGCACTCTGTCAGGGTGATCAAGGTCAGGTACAATCTGAAAGTCGTAATCCAACTGCAAATATAAGAAAATAACGTCTTTAAATTGCAAGTGTTAAATAATAGTAATTTATTTGACAGTCAAATGAAAATATATATTAATACCCGAGCTCGATTCCAGAAGAGAGCAAAGGAGCGCCGGTGCTGATCGTCTTACTCAACGTGAAGAGAATACTTCTTTTGGATACGGCTCTCATCCTCTATATACCGGCCGAACCTCTCGGCATAATCGCCGGTGTAGCGATAATCGGAGGTAAAGAAGAGGGGGAATGGTGCCTTCCCTAGCTCTATCGGGCCTTAGCCTATGAGACTGATTCAGCCCCCGAGTCCCCCTCTTGGGCTGTGGCTGTCTTGCATCTACAAGATAAATAGATATACAAGCAATATCAAGACAAAATGGTATTTAGAATTCAAGAATTAATGAAAATTGAAGTGCGATATATACCTCCGGCAACAGCAGCACGAGCGAGACGATAGTTCCTCCGGTGAGGAACAACCGGTGTCCCGGACGTGGATGCATCCCCTTCAACTAGAAAATAAACATTGACGATAAAATTACATTAAGTTCATTGGTATTCTTAGAGGATATGTAAAACGAAAAAACTAATTTTCATAAAAATAAAGGTCCAGTACATCTATCAAAAAGGTAAAACTAATTGAGAGCTTAAATTATTTGCATTATGAAAATAGAGATATATACAAATCCTAAATTCAAAGTGGTAGTTGGTTAAATTTGGGCCCTTTTGATAGGCTAGTGTGTCCAAGTCGTCTTTTTTGTAAAAAAAGATCTTATAGTTAAGAATACTAACTTGCAGACTGCGCGGAGGGTACTGAAGTGGCGGGAGTGGCCTCGGCCCGGGATGTGGAGGCACCCCCTACAATTAGGCAATCAAAAATTGATAAATAAGTAATTGCAAAAGAACGTGTGTATATCTCTAATATAACATTCTAAATCAATATGCATGCAATATATGTTATATAAACATACCTGCATGTGCGATGTGGAGGCACCACCTACAACTAGACAATTAAAAATTGACTATACAAGTAACTTTAAAATGAATTTGCGTGTATATCTATAATATTACATTCGAAATGAATATGCGTGCAATAGATTTGGAGGTGTGGCAAAGTCCATACGGAAGGAGTCATCCGAAGGGGATACGGATCAGGGTGCAAGACCGGCCTTCTGGAGCTCCCTACGCAGTTCCCTGGGCAGCAGAACTGCTCTGTTGCTGCCCCGGCTGGTGCTCCTGCCGCCCCTCGCTGTCGTCATCAGATCTAGATAAAAATACAATCATTACATATGCATGCAATATGTATAGATCGTAGAAAATGTGAAGATTTTTCGTTTTGTAGACGCATTTGACGTCTTGGGAATTATTTACTTAGATTTCATCATCGATATTATTCCTAACCCATATAACACTCAGCCGAAGATAACCCGTTTTTGAAGACAGACGGTCGGAACGCTCTAAGTCTTTTATCTTGTTCATTCTCATCGCTGTCCTCCATACGATCCTCGAATTCTGGGATATCGTAAATATCTTTGGGTTTCCAACGGCATACAACACTCTATCCCGGATGCTTCAAGTATTGTGAGTAGTATACTTGAAATGTTTGTTGCGGAAAGATAAATGGATCGTCCTAACCGTAAAATCGAAGCGTGTTTACACTAGTTAATCCGTATTCATCTTTCCACATCCCGAAATTATTTCTCCACTTATCCGTATCGGTTCGTGTATCGTGCCAAATACACCGAAATATATAAAACGATTCTGATCATACAGGATATTGGATACCAAATATGCAATTTAAGTAGCCATAATAAATCACATCATCCGATCCTACGGTCGTAATCCCACTATTCTGGATGGTTCGAGATGTTTTTATGACCTTAATTTCAAATTTGTATCCAAGGATACCGAATCCTTTATAGTATGCAACCTCAATGCTAGGAAGTTAAGCTAAACATCTTGAGTCTCTCTAATCGTGTAAACAAGTTCGGATCGTGGATCCGACAAAACAAATTTTGCGGCAAATACATAACAATATAAATTTAGATTAAGATTGGTCGCAATAACATGTTATTCGAACAATTTATATGATCTTCAACCCAATCGCAAAAATTATCATGATATTTTTTCAATCGTTCATTCCAATAAGGATGCCCTTTACGTACTTCATCAATATGAATTTTGTTATCAACAATAAATTATGACATCAACATTGTATCATTTCATATATAAATGAGAATAATGGAGGAAAGAGGCTTTAGGAGGTTTTTTGTGTTAGGTGTTGGCATAAGTCACGTTTTTCACCATTTTATTCGACGATCGGCACCGGCCATCTTAATCTTCATCATCAAATATGTCGATACACCAAATTTCATGTGATTACAACATTTCACCGTCGATTTAGAACTTTTTACATTGCAAATCAACGGTGAAATGGTGTTGTAATCATATGAAATTTGGTGTATCGATAAATTTGAGGATAGGGATCAAGTTGGAAGATGCCGATCGTCAAATAAAATGGTGGAGGACGTATTTTTTGCCGTCACCTAACGCAAAAAGCCTCCTAGGGCCTCTTTCCTCCATTATTCTATATATATATATATACAAATATAACATTTAATCCAAAAAACTTGCTCTTTAATTTCTTCACGACATACGTTATTGAGGAGGATAAACCGATATATCTTTTTGATAACATGGGGCCTACTCTCTTATAATCAGCTTTACCATAGGGCCCGTTCTGAATTCTCCGAGGCCAGTTAAGTTTCGTCTCAATGTTCTCGTCCAGATTGCAGGAACAAAATGCAGTTAATTCATCCAGAAGATAACCTTGCATGATAGGACTCTCTGGTCGATTTCTGTTGTGAATATACTTTTTTAGAGTATAGAGGTATTTAAAGAAAAATATGTTAAATAAATACGGACATATAAGACAACAATAATTTTACAAAATGCGTGAAACGAAAAATTCAACGTACCTTTCGACGGGATACATCGATATTGTACCGGTCCGGCAAACTTAGCCTCGGTTGCAAGATGAACCGTCAGGTGTATTATGATATCGAAGAACGACGGCAGGAAAATACGCTCAAGCTTGCACAATATCAAGGAAATAAAATTTTCTAGATTTTCTTGCGTCACATCCAAGGCTTTAGCGCACAATTCTCTAAAAAAACAACAAAGGTCATTGATTACTAGATCAACCGATTCGGGAAGGAAAGTCCTGAGGGCTAATGGGAGAAAGTGCTCTATAATAACATGGTCATCATGACTTTTCAGCCAATCGATCTTGTATTTCACAATCTTTATTTTCTTTCTAAATAATCCTGGGAAACCTGTGGGAACTTTCAAATCATGCAACACCTGTAGCAACCTTTTCTTCTCCGGTTGTGGCATATGATACACGATATTGGGAAGTACAAATTCGTCTGGTTTACCCGTTATCGGTTTAGAATCCAATTCACTTATAATTTCCTAGTCCTGAAGATCCATTCGAGCACGGAGGTTGTCTTTCGATTTTCCGTCTTTACAAAGAATCAAGTTAAGTACGTGCTCAGATACTCCCTTCTCTATGTGCACGACGTCCAGACAATGACGCACTAAATTTGTTGACCATTACGGAAGCTCTGAACTTGCTCCAGCAGAGTGGTTTGTCCCGTTTTTCCAGATCTATTCCGAAGGGCACGTTATTGTAACCATCTCACTGAGTAATCACGTCCTCTCTCGACAATAAGGCTGGAGGCCCAAGAAGCTCCAAATGACCATTAAAGTGAGCATCGTTTAACCTGTAGGAATGGTCTAGTGGCAGGAAACGCCGATGACCGCAATAACAACCCTCTTTGTTAAATTTCAACCATTTCGATATATCTTGGTGGCAGTAAAGGCATGCTTTGTGACCATGTACGGACCAACACAATAGCATTCCATACACAGGAAAGTCATTAATTGTCGATATTAAAATCGCATGCATCGTAAACGTTGTATCTGTGTTTGCATCGTAAGTCTCTACACCATCAATGAATAAAGATTTCAACTTATCGATCAGAGGTTGGAGATAGACGTCGATATTGTTTCACAGCGTGTTTGGTCCGTCGATAAGAAAATGCATCATAAACTAGGATTGATCCATAACCAACCACGGGAACGGATTATAAACCATCATTACAAAGGGCCATGTGTTGTGGTTTCCAGTCATATAGTTGAAAGGGCAGAAGCCATCATTAGCCAGTCCGAGCCTGACATTGCAAGGATCACTACTGAATGTTTGGTGTCTCCTATCGAAATCCTTCTATACCGGTGAATATCTTAAATAATTTATTTTTCCATCTTCGCTTGGAGCAGCACGGTGATGCCAAATCATGGCCTTGGCTGTCTTCTTGCATATGAATAGCCTTTGCAGGCTCTGTGTTATCGGAAAGTATCATGCTCTCTTGACAGGTATATCTGATTTCTTATCAGATACTTTCAGCTTATACCTGTCATCTCCGCATGTTGGACACTTTTTCAAATCTGAATTCTCTTTCCGGTACACCACGCAATCTTTGGGACATCCATAAATCTGACATCATCTTCTAAGCTTCGTACCAGCTCTCGGGCACATTATTTTCCGGGGGTATATAATCTTTCAGGAACTTCAGAAGTATCGTGAATGATTTGTTGAACTTTAGAAGTATCATGAATGACTTGTTGCTCCATCCATTTAAGCACTTAATCTCGAAAAGTTGGACGAACCATTACAGGGTGGAATATTTTGCATTCTCATAAATTAGTCTTCTAGCATCATTCATGAACTTTTCATACTTATCCGCACGTGGTCCTTTACTGAGAGGAATGTGTTTTTCGGCAGGATTACTATCACCGAGGGCAGGCTCTATCATATTCTTCATTTCTTCTCCTGAAAAGAAGTTGTCATCTTCTTTCGCCCCATTACCGTCTTCTTCCGCCGCATTACCGTCTTCTTCCGCCGCATTACCGTCATCTTCTTCTCCTTCTCCGTGATATAGCAAAGTTGTATAAAATTTAGTAAAACCATGTTTAACAATGTGAAGCTCTACGATTTCTAGCTTCAGTCAGAACTTATTCTCACATCTATCGCGTGGACAGAGAATCTTCTCAAACACGATCTTATTATAGACGCGTGCAAATTCAATGAAAGCAGCAACCCCCGTTACAAACTTTAGATTGCATGCGTTGTTGCCAATCCACATACATCAAGTCCGTAATTTTGATGTACTCATGGGCCATATTAGACTGTATAACATATAAATTGTAAATTATGGAAGTTGATTTTTTATGGTGACTACATTGAGAAATCTAAGAACGAGATGATTATTGACAAAGAAAATAATGAGAAGGGCAAGTTTGTCGCTGAAAAAGATAAATTATCGATTAACAAAGTTATGTTTGAAGATACCTAAGTATGAGTTGTATTCTGTGTATGTGTGTCAATTTATGATTTCGCTTAGGTGTAGAGTTAGTGTGGATGTACTCTTTGTATATGTGTGGTGTATTCATGTTGTATGTGTGTGTTTCGGTTGTCGGGGGTAAGACTTCTATCCTATTAAGAATGTATAGAGTATACACCCATTCGTTTGTACTTTCATCCGTTTTGAGAAAATTTCGGCAGCACCTCCCCGCTATTCTCCGAATATACTGAAATAGAATAGATAATCATTTCAATGCTGCATTGAAATGAACATTTAATCTATTTTTGTACACGGAGAACCAACGAAAAAATACCGACGAAATAACTCGAAAAGAATGAAAATACAAGTGAATGCAGGTGTTTGCCTTATACATTCCTAAGTTGTCCAAACTGAACAAATCTATCGGTTATCATACGACTGAATCTTTTCATCATATAGACTACACAACGGTTGTTAGCACTGAATGATACTGTCCGATATTTAACAACTTTCGTATAGTTTTATGTCACAATGAATATCGAATGTATGTTAACCGATAGATGGGGACTAAGGCGCGCTTTAATTTTCACATATGACTATCGATAAGAATAAAATTTCATATTATCATCGAGTATCATATATACATTTATTATAAGATTTAACTTGAATTGGTTTTACGTTTACATTTCAATTTTAAGCGTTCGAAGTTTTTAGTTTAAGGTAAAGTTTTTTAAAGTTAATGGTTTTCTTAATCAAGTTTAAGATTTTGGATTTGGTTATGGTGTTAAGTTTATGATTTTGGATTTAGTTCTGGTGTTAAGTTTAAAATTAGGGTTTGACCTTGTTTGATATGAGAGATCATCATTATCACAAACACACATACAAACACACATATCATCATCAACATTATCTCGCGCGCGCGCGCACACACATATATATCATCATCAACTTTATCACAAACACATACACATATCATCATCACAAAAACACACACTTACACTAACATTAAAATACCCAAACCATAACCCTCACCTTTAACTCTAACCCTATTTACCTTAATCCTAACCTCCTATAAATTCTTCACTGAACTATCCTTAGCTATTTTTTTTCTCACTAAACTCTAAACCTAACCCCGATCCTAACCTTAATCCTAAATCTACCTCTAATTGTTAGCCCTAATCATAACCCTAACCAAACCAAATTCTAACCCATAACCAATCTTCTTCTTCCCCTCACCACCACCACCAATCTCATCTAAATTTACTTTTCCCGGCTTCTCATCCGATCTACCCGGTGCCTAGGGGTGTAAACGAGCCGAACTCGAGCCAGCCAAGCTCGGCTCGAGTTCGGCTCGTGGTTCTTTTTGTCGGCCCAAGTCCGGCTCGTTTAGCTGATCGAGCTAGAGATGCTCGGCTCGAGTCCGGCTCGATTAAATATGCTCAGCTCGTGTTCGGTTCATTTGTGGCCCATTAACTAAACGAGCCGAGTTCACGAGCCGAGCTCAACTGAGCTCGTTTAGAGCTCGTTTGTGAGCTCGGCTCGTTTGCAGCTCATTTACTCATATTAATAGTATCTTCCAAGAAAAAAACATAATTAACAATAATGCTTAAAACTCAGGGTTTGCAGATATGGAAAAATTAAAAAACATTAACATCTAGGGCATTGAATGGGTCTAAGTGCTGGATTTTATATTTATCTCAGTACACTTTATATACTGTCATTTAATTGAATTAAGTGTTCTGAGAGTTATATAGAATCTGCTATATATTACATATTACTGTTTTTTTTTTCAAACTGTGTAACCCAGCCGAACCCGAGTCAATACCGAACGAGCCTGGCTGAGCTCGAGTCCGGCTCGTTTAATAAACGAGCCAGGCTTTCTGGCTCATGTCCGGCTCATTAATAAATGAACCGAATTTGAACGAGCTGATACCGAGCCGAACCTTAATCGAACCCGAGCTGGCTCGTTCAATTACCACCCCTACCGGTGCCCGTCAGCCTTCTCCGACCCCTTTCCCCACCACCACCAGCCACCACCACAACCGCCACCATCACCCACATCCCCAAACATTCCAAATTAAAGACCAACCACCGCCACCACCACCAATAACAGTCACCACCACCAATAACAGCCGCCGCCACCGACCACCACCACAATCCAAAATCCCCAAATTAACATTAACCCACAAATTAAAGCCCTATCCACCAAATTCAATTTAGGAAAATAAAATTTTAAATTGAATAAATTAACTAACTGGTTGAGAATTTCGATGGTGACTGTTGGGGTCAAAATTTGCACCCCAGTTGACCAAGTCAAGATCAATCCCAAGCCAGGTGGGCCCAAGCCCAGATCAAGTGGGCTCATGCCCAGGTTGAGCCCGGTGGCCAAGCTCCGCCAAAATAAAAATCATGTAATAAATAATTTTGATGTAATTTTTTTTATGCATGAATGTAAGCAAAATGGGCATAAAGCCAAATTTTCGTAAAGTCCATGACTTATGTGCAAAAAGAAATAGCACATGAGGCATGGGATGGGCAAAATGCCATTTTGTAAAGCCCAAGGGGTTATATGTAAATGTGTAAGCCTATATAAGGCAACATCATGATGAATAAAAGAGACTTTTTCATTCTCCCCCAAAACTAGGGTTCCTGTGCCTCCTTCTCCTTCCTCAAGGTTCTAAACCTTCTTATTTCTTTTGAATTAAATCAAGAGTTTTACTCTTCCTCTTCCAAAACTAAATAGTTTTTCACCACAAAACCCACAAAGAGGAACTCAGATCACCCATCAGATCTCAAAAATAAGAGATTTTTAAATTCTTGTACTTCTCTTTTCTCCAAGATCCAGTCAATAGGGGGGAGGAAGAAGGAGACCCATCTCTGAAGACCCCATTTTGGGGAAGATCAAAGGCTCAAAAGAGAAGAAAAGGGTCCCCTTGAGCATTTACAAGGATTTCTTGGAGCTAACTCCATAAATCAAAGCTTCTGAGAGTTTAACTCCATATATAAAAAAGAAAAGAGTCTTTCTAGGAGTTCAACACCATAAGTCAAATCGGGAGCACAGCTCCCAGTGCAGGGACCAGGTCCCTTTTCCTGCTAGCGCCCGTGTGCCGGGCACGTGAATTCTCCCACGCATTCTTTGGATGCCCTTTCTTTATATACGCACACTCCACAACACTGTCCCCGCTAGAAAAAAGTTCTAACAGGGCGCTGCTCCGCACCCCGCAAGGAGGCGGCCCCCAGCCCGCTATCTGGGTAGCGGGACCCCCGTAAAAACTCTGCGGGCCCCCCGATATATCCAAAACCCCTTCAAAACACAATACTGCACATTGAGTTCGTATGACCTGTTTGACCTGTCAATCGGAGATTCTTTCGTTCCAAAGGCGAGGGGTAATTAACGACAGCTTAGTCTGTGGCTGCCGGAGATTCGGATCCCTACAATCAATAAACCCCAGTCTACTCTAGGCAGAGGAAATCTGTAATGCGCCTGACAAGCGCGTGCGTATTTCCATCTCAACGGGGTGACGAAAAACACCCTATAGTGACGAGGAAGCCGGAGAGGAGCTCGACGTTGATGAAGAGGGCGGCGATCGACGTTGACGAGGAGAGCACGATCAAGACGACGATCGATCGTGACGGCGTTAGAGGTTGTAGGAGGTCGGAGGAGATGACGAGGGAGGAGACGATGATGGCCCTAGAGGTCAGAGGAGGCGACGAGAGAGAAGGCGACGAGGGAGGAGGCGACTCGAGGATGGGAAAATTTTGGGAGGAAATAAATTGGGGAATTAAGGTATTGGGGGAACGGGAAGGGGAAAATTTTTGTTTTTTTTTAAATGCCCGACTTTGGGCCTTGCTGCACCGTAGGGGCAATTGCATATGTTAAATTTTTACAAATTTTTATTTATATAGGCCTTTACGGTCTAAACCGTAGGGACATTAGCGTGGAATCCGTAGGAACAACATAAAATTGCCCCTACGGAGTTTTCCATCCATAGGGGCAATCCATCTTTGTACTAGTGGAAGCAAGGGGAACCCATAGGATTTGGTTGAATTGCTTTGAAACTCTCAAAATTTACCTAACATTGCACTTAAATACCTTAATAGTTTTCTTTTGTTGCATTAAAATACATCAAAGTTTTCTCCCTCGGCAATTTGCTGCCTTTCATTAACTCTCCGGTGTTCTTAAGAATATTACACTGTGAAAAGCATGTGGATAAGTATGTCCTTAAATTGAAATAAAATGTCATATTAACTCTATCATCTTTTCATCTGCTTTTCTTAAATACCTAAAACATTCATCTTCACCCTCCTGGAGCCCGCCCTTCTTTTTTTCCCCTCTTCTTTTCTTCAAGACCCACTATTCACATTGTTTGAAGATCTCTCAATGTCCACTTAAACCTTAATATTCCTTCACGAACCAAATTTCCTCTCTAAGGTTAAAAACATGAAGATGGGTTCTTTGAATTTTGATGACCGTAGACATTGTCTCCAATAATTGGATAAGGTTCAACGATTACTCCTCATGTGAGGAATGTTCCTAATAATCGGCGGTTTTTCACGTAATGCTTCCACCAAAAAAATGCTGATGCTGATGAAGGCTCCTAGCCTCCTAACAATCTAGATCAATTTAAACAGAGTGTATTAATTATAATGAAAAAATTAAAGAGGTAAATTAGTTAGAATGATGACGGGTATTTTAGTCCATTTTCCTTCTGCAGTTTACATCGTATGGTATCAAAGTGCAAAGTTAAATTTTAAAGTATTTTAACACAGCAAAAATAGAAACAATAAGGTATTAAAGGGCAATGTTTGATGAACTTTGAGGAAATTTAGAGCAATTTACCGATTTGAATAGCCTACTTAATATGATAAGTCCAAATAATCTACCACTCTAAATATCCATTGGCTAAAATGTAATTGTAGTTTTTTTACCCCCTTGAGTTTATTTAGGTATGCATACGCACATGTGTGTGCACCACATGTTACTTCATTTCTCCCTTATTTACTATCTACCATTGGAACCCCCACCCTCCGTCGTAAATGTGGATGTTATTTTAATTCATCGTTTCCTTTGTATTTTAATTATAGCATTGATTACTGCCGGTTAGACATCTTACTTTGTCAAAATTACATTTTGATGAAAATGCAGAGATGAAAACGATTATAGAGCTTACAAGACAACTCCGGAACGAGGCACCGGCTTCAACCAAACCTAAGAAGCTTAATGAGGAACAGCCAATCAAGGAGGACAAGCATGAAGAGCGAGAAAAGCAGGAGCCACAACCTCAAAATGGTGGGATTCAAGGGAATTCTTTAGTGACCGGAGGATCCCCGGTTGGTTGGAATTTTCTTTTTCACGAGGGCGGCAGCGATCCGGTCTATTATGGTGAAACAAAAGCAAGTTTCCGCTCCCGCCAAATTGCTCAATGATGCCATACTTGCTAGTATTCTTAAGATTATGAATCTATCTGGGATTCGGATTTTGCAATACAGCCAAGATTGAAATTATATTTACAGTTTGTGATCAGGATTTGAGAAATTTCTTGAGTGTATTAACTCAAGTATTTATAGGGTAGTATAGTAGGCTAATACTGCATTGATTTTATATCTATGAATCCGTTAATGAATTTTCTCACAGCAAAGAGTAATTGTTACGGCGGTGTTAGGGAAATTTCGTGCAAAGGCTACTCTACAACCCATTTGATGTTCGTACATGTCAACTCCTTGATGTGACCTTGATGTGATTGTAGGCCCGGCAAAATAACTTAGGTTTTGTTCGGAAAATCGACAGCTTCTGCTGATAGGTGCAATGATGCAGGCTAGGGGAAGATGACACCATAGAAAAATCTCCAAAAGCTGAAAGAGATGAATTGGTTGTGGAATGTTGTAAGCCATATGCGAGGAAATGAAGTGCAGAGGTCCAAGACTCCTTAATTTCCAGAGTTCTTGGATTTTGGATTTAGTTGGCAATCTTTTGTGGCCTGGAATTGTTGAGAGAAATGTAGAATGGTCATTTGTCTTTCATCTCGGATGATATTAGACTCGTTCTTGCATGACAAGTTAGAATATGAAGCCTAAGCATGCTTCATACATACATGTATACCCCTTAAAAATATAATTTATATAATTATTTTTGACATATATATGTTAATCTATAAGCCTCTTGATGAATTTTGTAACCTGCTTGATATAATTTGATCATATGCATGAATGTTAACATGCACAATGGCGATGGTAGCGGAGACGTCAATGGTGACGTTGATAACGTTGGTGGTGATGGAGGCCACGGCGTTAATGGTATGGGTATGGTGACAATGGTCGGGAACATAAATGATTGCGATGACAAGAATAATGGTGGTAAAGGCAGACAATCATCACCTTTTAAGATGTACTTAATCTGGAGTTTTCGTGCACTGGAAGATGCATGTGAAGATGCATGTGAGATTGTATCACACCAAAAATAATTTTCTTAGAGCACATATCAAATGCTAAATTAAAATTAAAGCTACCACCACACAAATGTTCACGTTTCAATCAAAGGGCCTATGACTTATTTTAGTATATAAAATATAATATTTTTCTCAATTCTTATCTTAACTTCGGAGTTTTGATGTCTTATCATAAATTTGGAGTTTTGACGTATTAGAAGAGATACATATTATCATCTTGTTGGTAAGTATAAGATACTATATAATCTACATTCATGATGAAATGAGATTAAGTCTAAGAGGGGTCATTTTAAATATAAGAGAGAATTTGGGGTGCAGGAGGAAAAAGATTTTTCAAGATGAAACATTAAAAAAAACTAAAATCCAGTATGATGATGGGCATAATTTTTTTAGTTGCCGCTACAATCATTAATAGATGAAACAAACTTGAACGAATTTTTCATGAGTCACTAAAGTTGGTGCAAGCTAGGGGTATTTTTCATGAGTCACTAAAGTTGGTGCAAGCTAGGGGTGTGCACCTGGTTGATTTGGACCAGAAACCCGCTTGCATCAGCCGACATTTTGCTGATAAACCCCTCTTGGAACCTTCCCGCCTCAATATTGGACCGGTATCTGCACCCATACTCGTCCGCCACCACACCCAATCCCGTACCCGTCAACACTTTAAATCTTGGCTCATAATTTTAAACTTTTATATCTGCATTTATTTGTATACTACATAAAAATATTTTATTAGTCAATCTCGAAATTCAATATTTTTGCTCTTATATAACTATTATATTCATCTATGGATTTCATTTTGATAATAGGTAAAACCCATTGCCTGTCCCCTAACCCGTACAAACTTGTCCTATCCACTAAAATCCATCCGAATTCAACGGTTACGGTTTCTAAGATCCAGCAGATCGGATGAGATTTTGTGTGATAGAAAACATGTTCATTAGTTCAGACCCGGATACAAGGACACTTAAAAACCCATCCAATCTGGCCCTTTGGTAAGCCTGCAAGGACAAAGACAGGAGGAGGTTGAAAAAAAATGGGAAATACTTTAGAGCCTGTTTGGTTGCAGGATTATGGAATTTGGATTCCAAAATAGCACGGTTGAAATTTCTGGATTTGGTAATTTGTTGTTTGGTTGGTTTTGGATTCCTAGTATTAGATTTGTAGATTCTTGTAATCTTTGTTTGGTTGGTGAAAAAATAGTGGGATTTGGATTTGAGGATTTTAGAGAGAGATAGAGAGAGAGGATTGTTAAATAAATAAAGTGCATGGGCCCCATCTAAAAGTACAATGAATAGTGCCAAATCCTTGAAAATACTTGAAAATTTTTAGGATTCATAGTCCTTGTTTTGTGGTGGGCCCCCCATAAAAAACAAAGAAATCCTAGATATCCTAATCTTGCAACCAAACACAAAATTATGGAATCCAAGAATTCCACGATCCAAAATCCAAATCCAAACCCATAATCCTGCAACCAAACAGGCCCTAGTGCTTCCAATTCCTTCTCGTAATTCGTAATTCGTGACCTGTAAAGAGTGTGACATTTAAAGGTTTAGCCAATAAGAGGTTGCCGCGTGCCGGTTAAGCAAAATCCTTTCCTCTTCCTTCCCATCTACCCCATCAAACCCGAATTTTAAAGCAAAATAAACAAATCCAAGGCACTTAGGCCAAATATTAGCAAATAGCTTCTTCTATTGATTGTAAACTAAAGACAGATTTAGAGATTTTAAGCAAATTTTAAACCCTCATCTAATTATCTTTTAATCATGATAAATATGAAATCAACAATATATAATTCAAATGTTTCTTTACTTTCATGGCCTTCTAGCATGAGAACCTCCCTTCTCCATCACCAATACCTTTTCTTGGATTTTTATTATTTTTTTTGATCTTTGATCTCCATTGCTTGAAGATTTTATTCCTCGAATTTTTTTGGATGAAAATTCTGTGTTTTTATTGTTTGTGCTGTTGGTTGATGACGGTGAGTTGGTGCAATGCCATGGTATGGAGCCATGAGAGCTCTTCATTCATGCCATATATAGTATGGAGCCGTGAGAGCTCTTCATTCTATTGTTCTTGGATGATATGGGCATAAAAAGGATTGGAGTTTGAGGCCAAACTAACATCTGGGTATTGAGAAAAACAATGGAATTTGAGTTTTGGTGATGACCCAAAAGGGGATATGAAGGATTGAGAGGTGATTTGAGAGGAACGACAGGAATTGGGCCTCCATTTCTTTTCATTTTCAACTCAGAAATTGAGGATTTTAGGTGTCATGTAGATTTTGTTTTCTAATTTAATTTTTTTTGCAAGGAGAAGTAGAAGAGACTGGATCATTATTCGAAACTTGAGATTAATGAATGAAAGTTTACTTGATTTGGGAGTGAGAGAGTTAGAGAAGAGAGAAAAGATAGCATGGATTTGCAGCATTTTTACGGGTTACATGGGTTATGTTTTATCTTGGAGCCGGTTTAACCTTTTTCCCTATTTACTTTTTGATCAGACAGTCAAGATTAGTGGTACTATTTGAATAAAATGTTATTGCGGAAGAAATGAATAATTACCCTGAAAAAATAGCTATTATTGGTTTATCAAACTGTAGGTAGCTTTAAAAATGGTATAATTAATGACATGTAATTGTACTTGTTTAACTTTTCGCTCAATTAACAAAAATAGAAATAAAAGTAATAATGAGCGTATTGTACACTGACACGTGCCAGTGACATCCACCTGAAAATAACAAGCAACCTGTATGAGTCTCTCACACTCAAACAAGCGGTGTATATAACATTAAAAACGCATGAAGAATTGAGAAAGAATTTGAACGGCCAAAAGAAGAAAAGAAAAAACAAAAGAAAAAAGAGAGAAAAAAGATGCAATCTTTTTCTTTCTCTCTATATCATCCCATCTATAAGCGAATTGAACTTTCTTTTCACAAAGAATTCAGTATACAGAGAGCCTCTTTTATAGCCTTGAAAACAATAAGGAAGTTACAAACAGATTCTGTTATAAACAGATTCTAACAGATTCTAACCAAGTATAAACAGATTCTGTTACAAACAGATTCTAACTAATCTGAGAAATATCTTACTGTTGGCTATTTCCAACACTCCCCCTCAAGTTGGTGCGTGGATGTCCATCATGCCTAACTTGCTTATGAGTCCCTCGAACACTGCTTTGAATAGTCCCTTTGTAAAGATATCTGCAGTTTGTTCTCTTGTCGGAATGTAAAGTATACAGATGGTACCGGCATCCAGTTTTTCCTTGATGAAGTGGCGGTCGACTTCATTATGCTTCGTTCTGTCATGCTGTACGGGGTTGTGTGCTATGCTGATGGCAGCTTTGTTGTCGCAGTATAGTTTTAGTGGCTGAGTTATAGGCTGCTTTATTTCCTGTAGTACCCGTTGAACCCACAGAACTTCACAAATACCGTTGGCCATGGCTCGAAATTCTGCCTCCGCACTACTCCTTGCCACGACACTTTGTTTCTTTCTCCGCCATATAACTAGATTGCCCCACACGTACGTACAATACCCTGAAGTTGACTTCCTGTCTAAGATGGAACCTGCCCAATCCGCGTCAGTGAATACTTCGACGCTGTGAGTCTCGCCTTTTTTGAAGAATAAATCTCTTCCTGGCGCGCCCTTTAAATACTTCAAAACTCTATATGCTGCATCAATGTGCTCTTCTTGAGGTGAGTACATAAATTGGCTTATCATACTCACTGCAAAGATGATATCGGGACGTGTGTATGAGAGATAGATCAATTTTCCCACTAACCTTTGGTATTATGGAATGTCCACTGGCGGGTTCTGTGTAAATTCTCCGAGCTTTTTATTCGGATCTATCGGTGTCTCCACAGGTTTGCAGTTTATCATCCCTATTTCTTTGAGAAGATCGAGAACATACTTCCGTTGAGACAAGACAATACCTTTCTTATTTCGAGCAATTTCCATACCCAAGAAATACTTCAATTCTCCCAAGTCTTTTACTTCGAACTTCTTGGCGAGACTTCCTTTTAACTGGTTGACATCTTCCTCGTCATCTCCTGTAACAATGATGTCATCAACGTAAACAATTAGTATTGCAATTTTTCCATGTCTCGAGACTCTGTAGAACATGGTGTGATCTGCCTGAGCCTGATTGTATCCTTGCCCTTTCACAAACTGATGGAAACGTTCGAACCAAGCTCGTGGAGATTGTTTAAGACCGTAAAGTGATCTTTTCAATCTGCACACTTTGGAACCGAATCCTTTTTCAAACCCTGACGGAGGTTCCATGTACACTTCTTCGTCCAGGTCTCTATTCAAAAACACGTTCTTCACATCTAGTTGTTGAAGTCGCCAATCGAGATTTACTGCAACTGACAGCAAGATCCGGATCGTGTTTAGCTTAGCCACAGGTGCAAAAGTCTCCGTGTAGTCGATCTCGTATGTTTGAGTGAACCCTTTAGCAACAAGCCTCGTCTTATATCGTTCTAGGGTTCCATCTGCATGAAACTTTTGTGTAAATATCCATTTGCATCCTACAGTCTTCTTTTCTCTCGGCAGCTCCTCCATGTTCCAAGTCTGATTTTTCTCAAGTGCATTCATCTCTTCGAAAATCGTCTTTCTCCACTCTGGAGCTCTCAGAGCATCCTGTACAGTTTTTAGAATCTCCACAGCAGACACATTAGAGGTAAAAGCTGAAAAACTGGGTGAGAGATTATTTGAGAACACAAATTTTGACATTGGATACAAGGGACGACTAGTACATGACCTTGTGGACTTTCGGAGGGTTATGGGAAGATCCAGCTCATTGTGATCCGGTTCTGTTCTCGAGTCGGATTCTTGGTGGGGCTGGACAGAGTCGGCCTCTGCTTCTGGAGAAGGATATATCTCAATTAAATGTTCCTGTTGCGTTTTTCCAGACTTGTTTCACGTTGTTTCCTTTTGTAAGTTTTAATTTCCACATCAGCTTCTGGTGGATTTAAATCCACGAGACAAGTTGTTTTAGGAGTCGGTAGTGTGTTCCTATTTTTATGGGATTTTTCCGGATTTTCAAATAAAAGAACCGAGTTTTCAACAAACATATTTTCTGAGTTTTCAAGGACCTTTTTTTGAGTGTCCAGTGAATTTTCACTGTTTTGGTTTGCCAGGTGTTCAAAACACCGGTCTAAAATGTCTTGATTTAAAAAATTTAGATCTTGTGAATTTGTATGTGGGATTAAGTTGACTATTCTTGGAAGACTATTTTTTATGAAAACCGAGTCTTCAGTATTTGTCTCCCCCTGAAGAAGAGGCTTAAAAAAAGATTTATTTTCATAAAACAACACATCCATTGTGTGTAACATTTCAGAAAAATAAAATATTATTTTTGCGAATTTTATAATTAAATAATATTATAATAAATATTTTAATAAGATGGTATAATTAAATACCGATAAATTGGGAAAAATTTGGAAAATTATGAAAATTACTGAAATGAAGGTGCTTTATGTGAAATATGCAAATTATAAGTTTTTATGATTAATTATACACTATTTAGTGCTAATTGCGATTAAATATCGCTAATCGCGCATTAAGCTTGTTTTGTGCAAAACATGCACCATGTCATTTTAACACTTGTTACATTTTATCGTAGCTTTACTTTATTTCTTCATTCTTGATTTGGGTTTTATTATGAGAAGAGAGAAGAAAAGAAAAGAAAAGAAAAAGAAATGAAAATGGAAAAGAATAAAGAATGAGGGATGGGTATGAGAGAGAGAGAGGGTGACGGGTCAAAGCATGGTCTTGGGTTCTTGTTTCTTTCCTCATCTTCATCTTCTCCCTCTCTTCTCTTCAGCCCATGGCAGCACCTCACACCCCCTCCACTACAAACCCTCAAAACATCATTAAAACAAACTCCAAAGCTCATCCCCACTTCACAAAAAACTTGCACAAGCTCACAAGCTGCTACACTATGGACCAAGAAAGTTTGCATTTTGGTGCTCTAGGGGATTCATGAGTGCCAAAGGAGGTAATTTATGCACCATCATAATTGTATTTCGATTCCTTAAGTATCCATACAAGTTTAGAATCGATATTGTGTAGTTTAGCGAACTTCGAAAATTTCAAGTTAGGGATTAGGGTTGAATTGATCCCAAAGGTGAAATTGATGTGTAATTAGCGACTACAACCTCTGTTGTGATGATGTAGTGGACTGAACCCGAGACTTAAACCCCGGATTACGAACTTAGAAACCCGGTACCGGAAAAATTGTGGATTCTGTGAGAGTATAATGAAATCCGCTAACACCCGGGGGACCTGAAAATTATTTAGCAAACACAGAGGAGTGTGCAGGCAACCTATGACCCCCCACCAAAACCCTAGCCCCTATATCCTCAACATGGCCACAAATATAACCTTTCTGGCCGCAATTTGCAGCCAGACCTGGAGCAATGGGGTTCGTGTTTGGTTCATGCCTCCATCTCCAGCAAACTAGACCCCTTCCATATGCAAAATTGGTTAATTTGACCTAGGGTAAAATCTGGGACCATTTTCTTGAGTTGCTGCCTTGTATTTCGCGATGTTTTTGAATTTAAGTTTTGGTATTTGTCATTGTATTCCGCCGTGTGGCGTTTGAACGCCAACGACTAGGGTTATTGGTTGTGTTTTGCATGCAAGACTATAGGTTTTAACCTATCGATGTTTCGTGCGACCTTTTGGTTTTCATGCGTGATTTCGTCTACAATGCTATATGTGATATGTAGGTACCTCACGAGAACTTCGAGACGACAAGTAAGCGCGTGGCGATATCGGCATCGGCAAGCGAAGATCAAGGTGAGTAAATTTATATCTACGGGGGAAGTCGGGTGGATGGCGTATAGCACCCCGCAATGTCGTAAGAAATGATATGATGTGGTATAAATATACTTAGATTGTTAGTTATGTATATGCCCTAGAGGCCATTGTTGTACATTTGATGTATATTATAATGGATGCTTGGATATATACAGAGAGAACTTTCTTGCTCGTCATGATAGTATGCTATTTGGTTTCACTTTATCTTAACATGTTGACTTGTATTGGTTTACTGTCTTACTCTCACATGTTGATAAAGTCCTTAGGATCTGTACTCGACTACTGGCATTATGATGGGATCATACTAGTGGGGCCATAGTAGTCGATGAGTACATCCTATAACTGTTCCTAGTCGAGGGTATATCGAGACAGGGAATCGATACACCAGAGTAGACTAGCGTATACGCATCTTGACCCATATGATGGGCGATGGATGATCCCATATCCATCGGTGTTTGACATCAGAGATGGTGTACGGGTGCTCAGTGGAGATTGGGTATACTGGACGGACTCGCCGAGAACTCCCAGATGGTGATATACCACACGTCAGATGGCAGTTCTCCGGTGACACTGGTACATGATAGTCTGTAGACCCGAGATCGTCATAGAGTCTTATATAATTCCCACTGTGCTTTGATTTCCACCTTACCACGTCCAAGAGGGCGTGCAAAACGGTGGCTTTTGGGTACAGTCCCGAATCACATGGAGGCAATGAGCGATAGGAGGGGATTCGTCTCTCCCGGTATAGGGAGTTGATGTTGTGCTGTGTTCGATTGGTTATAACTGAAAGTCCCTGGCCAGGGCTGATATAGAGATATACTGGTAAGTGTTACTAGTAGTTTCTCGACCTGTTATGAGCCTCACATCGACACGACTTATCGGTTACTGGGGTCTGACGTATACCACTCCTAGACTTGATATGCGACATATCAGACGAACAGACCGGACTGTACGGGAGTGTTACTGATTGGATTCACAGGAGAACGGACATGCTAGCTTGTTGATCTTCTGATCGCTCAATACCTGGGTGGCTATTACGTTTAGCTGACCGCTTGCAGCTTGTGGGTGTTTGATATGATCATCACCTGCTATCGGCGTATTGACGATTCTTTAGAGTCCTACACAGAGGTTTCTTGGGTCAGGCAAAACGGAGTAGAGGCACATATGTGATATGTGCAGGACCGAGGATAATGCGATATGAGATACCGTATTATATTCTCGCGATATTTAGATATGAATCGGGACATCGGATCAAGTCTTGATTCGATGAATCGGTACATGATATATTAGTCGGTTATATTCGATATAGCCGGATCGTTAGATCAAGTGTTGATTTGATGATTTAATGTATAATGATATATATGATATATTGTATTACATTATCTAATATTGGCTCGCTTTATTATTTCATTTTCTCACCGGATTAATACATTGATATATATGCGATATATGTTACTTGTATTATTTTCTTTTGTTGCAAATATATAATATATATGTGATATATATTATTGTGACATGATATGATTTATTATAAAACATGTTTAAGGATGATAAAAAGGGATTAGGGTTTGATTAGGGTTAGCTCCTTCTTGTTCATTCTAGAAGGATTCTATTTTGTCTTGGTTAAGATATTATGGTTGATACTTATCCTTAACCTAACCAAACCCTAACTCTAGTTTATTCTCTACAAGTTTTATCCTATTATCCTTGACCATGGTTCTATAATCAATAATATACACTTGACTACTATTCATCACAAAAGGATTATTCTTTCATTCTTCATCTTCTTCTCTCTTTGGTTTTTGAAAGAGAGAGCTCACTAGAAATTCCTTTTGTGATAATATATGGTGAGAAAGTGAAATAAGAAGATAGCATAAATACTACTCCATCATCCTCATCTAATCTAGCCCATTAGATTAGGGTGTTCATCTCTTTAGAGTAAGAAAGCTTGGGTTATAGCAACTTCGACGTAGATCATCGGAGAATCGGAACACTTCAAGCTAGCATGGATCGTTCGAGTCGTGGAGCCTCTCTTGAGTCCGGGAGATCGTGGATCGCGGCGAAGGGACTTCTACTCGGAGCTTGTGAAGCGAAGGAGCGGACTACAAAGGTTGTAATCCATCACACTTAGTTGTAAAGATGTTATCTTGCATGCTAAACCCTAATAATCTAGCAAAGATCCCGTCTTTGGGTTGTTCGGCACATGTAAAATTTTATTCGCGCATGTTTGATGCTTTATGAACCTTCACAAGTGTGCCTAGGAACCCTACAATGTGTTATTGAGGGATATAAACACTTAGCAAGAGAAGCTTTAGGAGATCTTGGGTTAATGTTAGCGAGAATTGAGGAAAGTGGTTTAGTGGGTTTCTTAGTCGCGAACCCTAGAGTGAGGTTGTTACTTATATACATACACGCACAGGATATGGTTTTGGGTGTATACGTCATATGTATATATATATATATATATATATATATATATATATAGGTGGATGTGTTGGTGCTTATATATATATACACACACACGTATACACGGAGGTTGAGAATAGTATATGGTATTTGGAGATGAGTCGATGTGATTGGGCATGATGCCGTGAGATCAGTGATGTGATTTGGTTCATACTATGAGATACGGCAGGAGATTATAGCGGATCTTTAGGCGATGTGTTTCAGACACACGCACATATATTTGTTGATGGTATCAGCTTGTACTAGACTTAGATCTGTACCCCAGTTCATGACATATGATGATAAGGATACCAGATGAGTAATGAGATAAATATGATATTTGACCCGTACCCAGATTTAGGATACCGTACGATAGATTTACCGTACGAGATATAGTTATGAGGATAGATCCACACTCTTGACTCGAGAATATCATATTATTTATTGTATCGTACGTGATACTATTGAGGCGAGATCACCGACTGCTAGATATATATATAGATCGACTCAGACTTATGTGGATTCCCTTACCCTTTTGACTGGTCTCGAATCATACTCATTTTCAAAAGTGGAGAATCGTGAGTATTTTAAATACCAAACTGTATGACTCGTATATTGGGTAGGTATATTTTTCAGTGTTGCTGTTACTACATCACTTTCTGTATATTCATGATGTTTCATCGCATTGCATGTTTGTACATATGTTATCTGTAATTATCATGAAACCCTGCTGTCAGAACACCAGCACCATTACCGATGATGCGTATGTTCCACGTACACCTGCTTGCCGGCTCACACACATCATCATCGGTAATTGTAATGTCACGTACACTTTAAAAAATACTATTTATTGACATAGCTTGCTAGTTGATAGTTGCGATATGTTATAGCTTTCATATGCTAGTTAACTATTGCATTAATTGCATGATATCAGATGCATTCATATATTCATTGGTCATGCAGTATTATGGAGATTTATACCGATATTCACTGTTTGCTTACTCTTGATTTTGGATTTCAGATTTTCATGAGATTTCGGGATTTGGGGGAAAACCGCAAGAATATATATAAACTTCTCTCTCTCTCTCTTTTTAAAATGCAAGTTACGGTTTTCTCCTGATGTATGAGTCGTTCACCATGAGTTTTCATGATAGCTGTTGGATTTCGAGACCCGTTTCGAGGAGTAGTATGAACCGTCTCGGGTACATGGTGGACCCGGTATGGTACCCCGGGGCGAGAGTGATTTCATGGAGGATGATGAGCCTGGCAGGAGCAGACTGCCTATCGATGATTGTTTGGCGCGGCGGATATCCGGAGGATACCGTCCGTGGTCGTGTGATTTGATGATATGGGCCGATCCGGACCGACGGAGCCCTAGATATTGAGATATTGAGATATTAGGATTTGAGACACTGAGATTTTAAGATTTGAGATATTGAGATACCGAGATTTATGTTTTGTGTCGATACTTGACACTGATTTCTCTGTTGATTTCATGATGTATTCTGTTTCCATTCGTCATGCATGCATACATCATATATCTGATATGTTGCTATCTGAGATACTGACACGAGCATGTAGTATTACATTTATACATAGATGGACCATGATATTTATTTGAGGATATTACTTGCTATGACCTAGAATAACGTCATACATGCGATTTCTACTCGTAGATGTTTTCTACTCACGAGTTGACAACTCACCCCCGTTGTGCCACAGTTCCTTGCAGGTTTTGCCGTACAGGTTTCGTTGCGGCTTTGCTGGCACATTGTTCCTTCCGGATGATTGCTTTGGTAGGTGGGTTCACTTGAATCGTGACCACCATTGTACATTTATTGTTTCGGTTGTATCTAGTAAACTCTATCAACCAGACATATATTTATTTTAGACTAGAGACCAATTGTATATTCTTTCGACCTTAGAGTCGCGCGTTGTATTATTATGGATTTCATGCTGTTTTGAGTTTTCTTTTGAGTTTTGATCCTCGCCCTTCGGCGTTGTATATTATATTGCTTGCGTGGTTGTGCCCGTCGATTGACGAAGAGCTAGCTCCCGCTTGGGGATGCCATTTTTCATTATATATGCTTTATCAGGTTTGTACCCGTTTGGGGTCAGTATTTACAAAGGAAACTCTGCCGAAATTTTCAGAAAAGACTTGAGATTTTAAAAATGCATACATCGGCTTGTGTTGTTAAACTTCTTACTTCAAAATTGGTTTTTTCTTCACTCTACTGCTTTACTTGGTTTGGATTTCTGAGTTTTGGCTTACTTAGATTACGTACGTCTCGAGACGTTTTGTAATTTAAGTGCCGGTCATGTTCCGTACTTTCCGGGTTATGACATTGTGATAAATATTTTATTTGATAAAGGATCAAAATATTTATACCCTCTTTGATTCGTGGCGTAGCCAATGAAAACACATTTTTTCGATTTTGGATCAAGTTTACCCCTGGTGGGGTTGTGATCGTGAACAAACACGGTACAACTGAAAATTTTCAACGGCAGATCCGAGATTGCAAGACGGGTTTGAGGGTAAAGGGATTTTAACAAGGCAACATATTTTTTAAAATTGAGAATTTTTGAGGGCATTCTATTAATAAGATAGGTTACAGTTAAAATTGCTTCATTCCATAATGTTTTTGGAACATGGTTGGTGAATAATAATGCCCTAACAATTTCAAGAATGTGTTTATTTTTTCTTTCATCCACACCGTTTTGTTGTGGTGTGTTAATGCAAAAACTTTGGTGAATGATGTCTTTCTTTGCAAAAAAATCTCCCGAGGTTTCGTTAAAAAATTCTCGTCCATTGTCACTTCGAAAATTCTGATTTTTTGTGTTAAACTGTGTTTCAACCATGGCATAAAAAGTTTTGAAAACTTGTTCAACTTCTGATTTCTTGTTTAGCACAAAGGACTCTAATATGATCATCAATAAACGAAACAAACCATTTTTTCCGAAAACAGATAAAACGCGGGATGATCTCCAAATGTCACTATGGATTAAGGCAAACGGTGCTGAAGGTTTATAGGGTCGAGGTTGATAAATTGCCCTTTTGTGTTTGGCAAAAGCACAAACTTCACATTGAAATTGAGAAGGATTTTTATTCCGAAACAACTTTGGAAACAAATACTGCATATAATGGAAACTAGGATGACCTAGACGAAAATGTAACATAATCAATTCATTGTCACGAGAAACAAACATGGACTGAAAACACAGACTAGATGCATACTTATTGAGATGCGATCCTTCTTCAAGCAAGTAGAGACCTCCACTGGTCCTAGCATTGCCAATCATCGTCCCTGAGTACAGAACTTGAATTTCACAACGAGAGGACATGAATTTAACTTGACACTTAAGGTCTTGAGTTAGTTTTATAATGGAAATCAGATTGCAGGAAAGTTTTGGAACATGTAAAACATTAAGAAGGGTTAAGGAAGGAGAGATTGTGATGGTTCCTTGACCGGCTATTGCAGAATATGAACCATCTGCAATTTTGACCTTTTTGTTTCCTGCACAGAGTGTGTAGGTTGAAAATAATGTGAAGCAACTGGTCATGTGATCAGTTGCTCCAGAATCAAGAATCCAAGGAAGTTGATTGTTACCGATTTGGGCTTAAGAACATGAGGGTCTGCGGTAGAGTTAAAGAACTTGTACAGGTGCTCCAATTGTTCCTTTGTGCATGGAGGCGATCCTGAGTTGATTCTTGACTCCTGAAAACTATCGGATTCGATGCAAAGTAGAGGATACTTCAGTCTCTGTGGTGGAGGACATTATGACTGGAAAAAAAAGGAACTGGGAAAATTTTTGGTTGAGGAAAAATGGTTATTTTTTGGAGAAAGTTTAACCGCTCTGATACCATATAAGCGAATTGAACTTTCTTTTCACAAAGAATTTAGTATACATAGAGGATCTTTTATAGCCTTGAAAACAATAAGGAAGTTACAAACAGATTCTAATTAATATGAGAAATGTCTTACTGTTGGCTTTTGTAGCCTTGAAAACAATAAGAAAGTTACAAACAGATTCTAACTAATATGAGAAATGTGTGACTGTTGGCTATTTTCAACACTATCCAATCATTCTCTCTGTAAGTGAAATCCTTCAATTTTTCACCAAATTATTACCAGTCTTGTGCTAATTTGATTGATTGATTGATTGATAGTTGGGTTAATTTTTTATAATTTTGTCGACTTTTTGTGATTTGTGAGGTGTGTTCTTGATTGAATTGGGGGTTTTGATTGGTTTCTTGTTGATGGGTCAAGTTTAGATCTCTTGTTGGTGAAGTGAAATTCCTGGATCTCGTCAAATTTGATTGCAGGCCGATTAGGTTAATTTTGGCAATTTTTTTGTTACATTTAGATATCAAGATTAGATTTTTATAAATTGAAGGCTAATTGGGTTTGCTTAGATTTCTTGTTTCTGAACATTAGTTGATGTTTGAGAAAAGTTGAGATTGAGATTGAAATCCGACCAAAACTTTTTCATTCTGCTTAGATTTGGTGAATCGCACAATCGAAAATTCAACTATGGTGCTTGATTCAATAACTGCATGTACATCTATTATTGGGCACCATGCCCTCTACCAAAGGTCTTGTTCCAAGAACCCCACATTCAAGAACCAACACAGTCGATATGTGACGTACACGATCAAGTCTTTAGAGCTAACTAAAGAAGCCCATCTTTATAGAAAGAAAGAATACCGAACCATCTTTATTCGGTCGGAGCAGGGTTCAGCTCGAATCGGCTCTATCGGCCCGTGAACATAGTGGACAACCCGTCCTTGCACAACCCGTTGCTTCGACAGGAGCCGATGGGGTGCAGTTGGCTGGCGGTCATCTTCGAATGGGAAGGAGTCATAATCGAAGCTGATAGACAATTAGAAAGCCAAGCATGGCTAATGCTTCTGCCTCTTCTTTCGTGTTAAAAGAATCGAAGGCATGAAGAATTAGCAAAGCCATTTCCGAGGCCCTTTGTTGGTCTCGAGACCCTTCCGAGCTTCGGAGGTTAGCCTCTCGCAAAAAAGAGATGCACGGAAGTCTACAAGGGGGGTTGGGGTTCTATCAGTCGCGCTCTGGGTCGAAAGAATTCATTACTACTCTAATGAGCCATAAAATCCCGATGGCGGTGGCTTCGACAAGACCGAGAGAATCCCTTCAAGAAGCCATCGAGGCCGTCTGGGTTCAGGGCTCATTCAATGCTATCCTAACCGCAGAGGGTGCTTGCAGGGGAAAACCCGATCCGGAGATGTTTGTGTACGTCGTGCAGTTACTTAGCTTTATACCGGAGCGGTGCATCGTGTTTGAGAACTCGAATTCGACAATCGAGGCGGCTCATGATGCGAGGATGAAGTGCATTGCGGTAGCAAGCAAGCATCCGGTGTACGAGCTTTCCCCGGCGGATCTTGTGGTGAGGAGGCTGGACGAGCTCTCGGTCGTGGATTTGAAGAATCTCGCATATATCAATTCGCCGGAGTTTGATTCGCCGGAAGTGGAGATGGAGGAGGAGGAGGAGGAGGAAGAGGAGCCTCCGTCTTCGTCCGTGGCCGTCGACGATCGATTCTGGTAATGGAATTTCAAACCTGTACATACAAGTTAGTACTCTCTGTATTCTAATTGTGTTGGATATAATTGGTTTGGATTAGGGAAAAAAAGAAAAGTGTAAATTGATATAATTTGGCATGTAAAGCCCCCTCCTATAAATCCTTTGTAAATATCAGATACAAAGGAGGAAATAATCAGTTGTTAATGTGTTCTCTGGGCTTCATATGAGCTGCTTACAGCAAAAAAAGAAAGGAAACAAAACATGTTGGATTATGATAATGTTGTAGGATTACATTGAATATTGCTTCATGAAAATAATTTCTTCAAGTTGTTGAATGCAATTGTTGAGGTGTCATTTTGGTTAGGGCTGCATATTTCATTTCTATTCGATAAATCATTGTTTAGTCTATTTCATCAACCTTAAGAGAAAACTTTTACTATTACATTAATATAAGCCTTGTCTAGATATGAATGTTAGTTCTAATTACATTTACATTTACATGTTGGTTTTTTTTGCATCCCTGAGGTAGAGGCTAGGATATCAATTATTCTGTGCTTTTCTATTGTTTTTCTTTTAGTGTAATTATTCTGTGCTTTTCTATTGTTTTTCTTTTAGCGAGCGAAAGCATGCAGTCAAATAGTTGCTTTATTCTTGGGAAAGATTGTTATAACATTATTTCTATGAAAAACGTGGGTATCATATATATATATATATATATATTTATTATTATTATTATTTTGAAATCAACGGATCGAACTGCGACCTCTTGAACCGGAGAGGAATTGGTACGAGCTGAGCCCAGCCTAGTTGATGCGGTTATCCTATTGCTTGCAGTATAGTGAGTTATAAAATGTGGAAAGAAGTCGTGTGTTTGTTTTCATCATCTTCAAGTACTCATCTATTTTAAGCATATCTAATTTTCAGAATAGATGCACATCTAAAATTCATGCATCTGATACAAAGATTTGGGTTAAAAACCATGTTGGGATTCTGGGGAAATTACTTTAGCTCTCTGAGTATTTGCATTTTCACCTTTATTTCCTCATGATGCATATTATTAAACCAAACATTACTGGAACTTACTACTGAATAAATTTTAAATTCTTTGAACAAAGCACGATTCTTTATAACTTGGGATGTATCATGCATGCAAGAATATTAGTTGTGTGGATCACTTGTTATATGCTATTATATTGATCTCTTATTGTTTAAGCAATCGTGCATTCAAATGTCTACTCATTGCCAGATTTTTGGATAATGATTTGCTTGTGGTTAGTTTTAATTGTAAATTCTAGTTGTGCCTTGTTTTCTTCGATAGAATTTATGATCAATTGCAAATGGTTGGATTTTTCGCGATTCCCTAAAGGCGGAAAAAAGTTCGTGAATAGGAATTCCTTCTGCAATGCAAAAATTTGAAAAAGATATTTAACGTAGACCAGTCAAGAATGCCAAAATTATCGCCTAATGTAGTACTCGTCGATGAGAAATCCATTGGAAACGTGTAGGGAAAAATTTACTAGGAATTACACATTTTCTAGAAAATTTATTACTGATGGAAAATCCATCGAGGGTTATGGGAAATTTTGTTCTAAAAATATATAATTTTCAATTGATCGACAAGGGACGCATCTTATAACTAATATTTTCTTTTAATTAGATATAATCCAATTGCATTTGCAACTAAAAATATTTACTTGAGCAACTTAGCTGGAAAATTATTGGTCAAGTATACTAAATTCATTTTGAGATATGCAAATTTTTTTTTACGGAAAAGCAGGACAAAAGCGTTCTACTCAATAAAATAAATTAAATAAATACAATATTTACAGGACAAAACATTTATGTATTGAGATAAACAATTAGTGCTAGAGGTAATATCTCACGATTTTATATGTGGAGGGGGAATAGACAATCGGGGGAATAGACAATCGTTGTTATTCTTCACATAATTGCAACCATAAGATATATGCTCTAAACCTTATAATTAAAGTCTTCGATGCATCATATAAAAATACAATAAAAGAATGCCGCAACTGTTTATTTAAACATCGGCGGCTGCTAAATTGAATGCATTGCAAATTTTCTTTGAACCCAAAATATGTATCTTTCTGGGAAAGCTCCAATCAATATCCTATGAAAGAATGTTCATCAAAATGCTAAGAATTAAGATACTCCCTTGCTTATGTTTTTATCCAAAAGTCAAATACTGTTAATAGTATTTCCTTCATTAATAATAACGGCACAAGAAATAGCAATATCCATAATAGTATTATCATCATAGTCATCAAAAGATTTGGTAGAAGGAGATTTAGTAGAGCGTTTCATATCCGTTTTCTGTTTAGGATTTTTGAACGAAGAGGTAAATCTACGCGGTAGAGAATGATGTTTAGAAAAAGCTGCAGCAGTAAACAATTTTCTCTTAAGGGTCTTTTGTTGTTGCTTGCCATCTTAGCTCGATAGAGATATGTAATTGTTCGATTAATGTTTGCATTATTTTTAAACTAGTATTTGGCAAATGCTATGCTAGTCTTTATTAAAATAGAAGTGATGCTAATATTTTCATTCAATATGGATAATTTTTTCAAACGTATAAGAAATTTTAAAATATTTTTTATTCATTTGTTATTTTAAGGATTAATATGGATATTTTCGCTATTTTTAAATAAAATTTTTCAAAGTATCTATTTTCTTAACTAAAAATCATTAAAAATCTTTTTAAATCTTGACGGTTTAATGCTGATACGTATCAATGTGTAAAAATATAAAAGATTAATCTAAAATAAAGATGAGAGTGACACATCGCGTCTCTCCACTTTGCATTATAACAGTAGAGATATGGATCGGCTGGAAAATTATTAGTCAATTATATTTAGAGTCGAGCATATTTTTCTGTAACAAATATGGAATTATACATGAAGAAATTATAAAATACCTAAAAAATATGATGAAGAGTAGATAAATAATATGTGGATTAAAATTTAATAGGCTTTCTAGTCTCTGTCTCGTCAGTATGAGAAATTTTATGGTGGTAACAAGTCAACATAAAATATTAACTAATAGAATTCATATTTAAATTTTAAATATTCTAACCAATAAGACTAAATCTTCAATTAAATATCCAAACCTTAAAACTCATTGATCTTTAAAACAAAACTAATCCTAATCAGAATGGAATTACAACTTCCAACAATCTTTCTTAATAGCATTCTTCCATGAACACATCCTTCTTCAATGACTTCACCTTCTTGATTTTATTTGCTTGCTCTAGGATCAATTCATAAACCCCTTTTCTTCAATCTACACATTTTATTTTCATATTTAAAGGGCTTCATTAATGTTGGATATAGTGCCCTCAAAGTCAATTATTGGACCGCAGGTACGTGATTGTGATGATTGAGGAAGGACCTATACCGATAAAACAGTCTTACTCGAGATGATAGTATGCTATCTGGTTTGTCTTTATCACTGTTACACTTTGATAGAGCCCATAAGATTCTTACTTGACTGCCAGCAGTATGATGGCGATCATATATGTGGGAGCTGGGGTCTATAAGCACATCCTTAAAGTGTCCCTAGTCGTGGGAGTTTTGAGACAGGGCATCGATACTCCGGAGTAGACTAGTGTATACATTCGAGACCCCGACGAGGGACGGTGGCCGGTCTCACAAGCCATTGATGTTAGTTGGTTCACCTAAGATATATACAGGTGCTCATTGGGTTATGAGTACACCGGACAGGACTCGCGGGGAACTTGCTAGTTGGTATTATACCTAGCGTCAGATAGCAGTTCCCTGGTGACATGTGTACAGATTAGTTCATCGACCTGATGTCGTCATTTGTCTCGTGTGAGTTCCCACTGTGCTTTGATTTATACCCTACCACGGGTCAAAGGAGTCGTGCAAACATGTATATTTTGGGTACAGTCCCGAGCCACATGGAGGCAGTGAGCAGATCTTCGGGGATTCGTCTCTCCCGGTATTGGGGGAGAGATCGCGCTGTGTTTAGGAGAGCCACTACACGAAATCCCTGGCCAGGGTAATCGAGATTTACTGGAAGGTATTCCAATAGTATCTCAGAGTGTTCTGGGCTGCTCTCTGACACGACTTATGCAGCTATTGGGGGTCTGACGTTTGCCGGCCCCCTAGGCCTAATATGCGATACTCATAGACGAATGTTCCGGACTGTACGGATATTGTCACTGTCAGGCTCAGTAGGGTTTATAGATGAGTTCGCTCGTCAGCTTCCCTTCTAATCAATACATAGGCAACCATTACGTACAGCTTGTACCTCTGACGTGCTAGTGGTTATACCCAGTGCCAGTGTGTTGATGAGTCATTAGAGTCCCCCACAGACATTTTCCCAAGTTCGGGCGAAACGTTGTAGATGCCGTATGGTTTTATGGCAGGGTTCGGAAAATGCACATGCGTTTTCGCACGTGTCATTTTTCGGGAAGATAATACTGCTAGGCTTTGGTTTAAGCCGGATCCCAGTATTATACTGTGTAGATATAATATCTTTGTCTCAGTTGCATTTGTATTCGGTCGTAATACAAATACGGGTATGTTTATACTGTTACGGGGTTGTCCTGAAATTCGTTTCGGGATCACTTTTGGAAGTTGCCAGTTTCCAGTTTTCTATCACCCGTATTTAACATTCGGTTAAATACGGATTTGTCTTTTCGTCTTGATGGTGAGTCATCGTGTGTGTAAGCTTCAAGATTAGTGACTAGGTTAGTGACTCATTCTTTAGCATTAATGAGTTGACGACTAGGCTTCATGATTCATGCTTTTACATTTAATGTCTTTTGATGATTCATTCTTTCATTAATTGTGTTGATAACTATCATATTGTTATGGCCACCACTTGGAGCTCCTACACTCACCCCTTCCTTGTTATAAGTGGCCGGCCCCTTCTTTGTGGGATGTGTGATTCATTTTTTGAGAAAAGATTATGATAGTTTAGTGTATGGAAATTTCATAGCCCAATTTCCATTTACCCGATTCCAATTGGCAACTTCATTAACCGTTCGTCCATAGCTTTGGACGTAACGAGACAAAATGTTCTACTCATTCTCTACATCAATCTTGGTCGTCTCTTTTAGCAAACTTGACGATCGAGTTGCCTCGGTTCAGAGGCGGGAGCCTGTTTAAAGATCCGTCGACGTGGTGCCACCTGGACGACGAGACTGGAGTTTCAGAAGATCGAAATCGCCGCAACAAAGCGTGGGATGATGGTTAAAGACCGAAGGACTCGGATCGTTCGGTATAACAATTCTACCCTCTTTACAATATGTTAGTTTAGCTTTAATGGCAGATCCGGATTATAGTACGCGATAGCGCCAGTTGTAAAAGTTTTGTTCCGCATATTGGCGTCTGTTAGACGGCCGGGGCGCTACCGTGGACTTACAGTGGTATCAGAGCCTCACCATTAAGCTATACTAATTTGTGCTAACGCGTTTAAAAGATCGATCGAACGGAATTTCCGAAACTACATTTTTCTGTACAAAATGTTTCTGTTGATTTTTAAACTGTTCTAAAATTATTTTGTATATCACAGAAAAACAAGCAGGCTTTTTGAAGCAATCCTTACAAATTTGGTCACGTGATCCCATATAACCACCGCGGAACCGCGGTCAAACCTAGGGTTTGACCGCGCATCCGCGGCGGTTTAGTGGGAATAGTGCTCCAAAATTGTACAGGGGCTTTTACACAGAGAATTGTGGTTTCTGGTACTGTTCTTTTGGGCCCAGATTTGGTTACTGTACAGCAGATGTTTTTGGGGCCCACTTCGGGAAATTTATTCGATCGAAATTTTAAACTTGTTAGTTTACAGTACTTACTTTATATCTCCGACCGGGAATGTCATTTGATCGGTAAACCGCGTCTGACTGCTATAGTTCTTTTAGACGGCCTTGCGAACGTGACATTCGCGTTGATGTTCTGTGTCGTGCTGTGATGTTGCGGATATGTCGTGGTGGATAGCAGTGTGCAATGGTAGTGCTGTTTGGATTTATTTGTACATTTGATATTGCGGGGCGAGCATCCGACTTGTGGACTGCCGTCACTGCCTGTTTGTATAATATTCTTTTGGGGCACGACCGGGTTGAGGTCGATATACCCATGTTTACCCCAATCAGAGCAAAGCTCTGTTCAAATCCCGAGGCGGGAGATGTAACAACGCTTCATCTCCCCCCAATCAGAGCAAAGCTCTGCTTGGAAAATTTAAACTTTAATAACTGAAGCAACGCTTCAGATTCTTTGCGCTGCGCGCAGAGCGCCACGTGTCAAAATCAGACACGTTAGCGCAGGGAGCGCAGCGCCCAAGAAGGCGCGCTCAATCAGAGCAAAGCTCTATTAAATGAAGCAACGCTTCAGTTGCGCTGCGCTCTGCGCTGCGCGACACGTGTCGGCGCAGATGCGCTAGCGCAGTTGCGCTGCGCTCTGCGCTGCGCGACACGTGTCGGCACAGTTGCGCTAGCGCAGTTGCGCTGCGCGACACGTGTCACGTGCTGGGGGCATCTGCGCCAAACAGAATTAAATTTCCAAGAAATCTTTTCTGTTCTTGTTAAAACAAGAAGATTTTCTTCTGCAAAGCAGAAACTCTTGGATCAAAGATCCAACGGTGGGGAAAATTCCCCAAATCACTCAGAGAAAGATCTGTTTAACAAATTTAACTAATTTATGGGCACTATAAAAAGGACCCTAGGCCTCAATTAAAAGGCATCAATATCTTTCTAAAAAAAAAAGAGAAGAGAACTCTTGAGAATTCCTCAAGAACAACAAAAGGTAAAAAAAAACCCTTTAAGAAAAAGAGAAAATTCTCTTATGGACAGATTATTGATCTAAGAACAAGATCAATAATTTTAAATAAAAAAAAAAAAGTAATAATAGTGCTTTGCACTTTTTTATGAACCTCTGGTTCTTGAAACAAAAAAGAAAAATTTATTTTCTTTGATCTAAATTAGATCAAGAAATCAAATAGTGCTCTGCACTCCTGTTCTTGAATCTAAAAGATTCTTAGTGCTTTGCACTTCCAAACTGCGCTGTTGCGCTCTTGAGAGAGCGCCACGTGTCAGCTACAAAACAACTTGCGCTCTTGAAATAGAGCTTTGCTCTCTGGAATTGGCGCAACACACCAGAGCACGCCACGTGTCAGCAGCGCAACAGCGCAGCGCATTAGCGCAGCGCACTGCGCTATTGCGCTTGCGCTCACCAGAGCGTGACACGTGTCAACACCATATGAGTTTGCGCTCATTACTTAGCGCAAAGCGCCTGACAAGCCACGTGGGGCACTGTCAGAGTATTTAATGTTCTGCATTATTAAAGAAAAGGGACAGAGCCCAATTAAAAGGCCTAACAGGCCTAATAAAAAATGCTATGCATTTCAAAAGGGGGGCAAAGCCCAAACAAAAAAATAGATGCTCTGCATCATTTAGAAAAGGGCAAAGCCCGACCAAAACAAGAATAATGCGGTGCATTACTAAAAAGGGGTAAAGCCCTTGCACAGACCAAAGACAAAAAAAAAATATTGAAACTGGACTTAGCCCAATTTTGGCCATAAGTCCTTAAGTTAAATTGACTGAGCAAAATTGCTCTCTTAAATCAATTTACTACCGGTTCAAGGGTACATCTCCGAACTCCTCTGACACCTGTCGTTGTAATCCTTCAACGACGTCAGAGAGGTGACGGGTCCCGACGACCACGCATGAATATCGGACCGAAACGTCCCTAAACTAATATCGGACCGAAACGTCCCTAAACTAATATTGGACCACCGCGTCCCTAAAACTGGAGTATGGACCACCGTGTCCCTAAAACTGGAGTATGGACCACCACGTCCCTAAACTGGAACAATAGAGCCTCCTAATGCTCTTTTGCCGGATCTAAACGGTCCCGTTTAAGTTGATCTTAGCCCCAAATACGGCTAACGTATCCTTAAACACTCAAATGAACGATAAAATTCCAAATCGATCTTGGTCCAAGGGTACATCTCCGAACTCCTCTGACATCTGTCGTTGTAATCCTTCAACGACGTCAGAGAGGCGACGAGTCCCGACGGCCATATATTAAATGGATCACCCCGTTAAGTTGATCTTAGTCTCAAACTGGACTAACGTATCCTTAACGAACGTTTAAGTTGATCTTAGCCGCAACGCGACTAACGTATCCTTAAACTAAAAAACACCAAACCCAAATCTAAGTAAATACGGATTTGGACTAATCCACGTCCTACGGGCGACGGCATTACTCAGTCTCCGTATACAATCCACGGGCAACCACAAACAAAACAAACACACACGACACGAAGTGAAATTCTGGAGAAGGAGAAAGTGGCTACCGCGATGCGGTAGCGTAATTAACTGCAGGGGCTTGCGCCTGCAGGGAAGAGCGTCCCCACAATCAAAAACCCTTCAAGCGAGGGGGAATCTGACAAAGTCTGTGTTCCCCTCCGAACGGCGGCCCGGACTTTGGGGCGTCCGTGCCTGGGGTTCGGGGCAGATGCTATTTGGTTTTATCCGTCTACCTCTCCGAAGATACCAAGTTGATTTATGGCACCGTGTATCGAAGGTTTAGACGGATGCGGCCGATGTAGCAGACTTCATCAGATTCCCCCTCAGGGTGAGGGGATTTTGATTGTGGGGACGCTCTTCCCTGCAGGCGCAAGCCCCTGCAGTTAATTACGCTACCGCATCGCTGGTAACAACTTTCTCCTTCTCCAGAATTTCACTTCGTGTCGTGTGTGTTTGTTTTGTTTGTGGTTGTCCGTGGATTGTATACGGAGACTGAGTAATGCCGTCGCCCGTAGGACGTGGATTAGTCCAAATCCGTATTTACTTAAATTTGGGTTTGGTGTTTTTTGGTTTAAGGATACATTAGTCGCGTTGCGGCTAAGATCAACTTAAACGTTCGTCAAGGATACGTTAGTCCTGTTTTGGACTAAGATCGACTTGACGTAGTGATTGATTTAATTATCTGGCCGTTGGGACTCGTCACCTCTCTGACGTCGTTGAGGGATTACAACGACAGGCGTCAGAGGAGTTCAGAAATGTACCCTTGAACCAAAGTTGATTTGGAGTTTTATTGTTTATTTAAATATCTAAGGACACATTAACCGTATTTGGGGCTAAGATCAACTTAGACGGGACCGTTTAGATCCGGCAAAAGAGTATTCGGGCTCTATTGCGCCAATTTAAGGACGTGGTGGTTCATTATTAGTTTAGGGACATTTCGGTCCGTCGCCAGTTTAAGGACGTAGTGGTCCATCATTAGTTTAAGGACGTTTCGGTCCATCGCCAGTTTAAGGACGTAGTGGTCCGTCATTAGTTTATGGACGTCTCGGTCCAATATTAGTTTAGGGACGTCTCGGTCCATCATTAATTTAAGGACGTTGTTCCCCTCCGAACGGCGGCCTGGACTTCGCGTCCGTGCCTGAGGTTCGGGGTAGATGCTATTTGGTTTTATCCGTCCACCTCTCCGAAGATGCCAAGTTGATTTATGGCACCGTGTATCGGAGGTTTAGACGGATGCGGCCGATGTAGCAGACTTTGTCAGATTCCCCCTCGCTTGAGGGGTTTTTGATTGTGGGGACGCTCTTCCCTGCAGGCGCAAGCCCCTGCAGTTAATTACGCTACCGCTTTGCGGTAACAACTTTCTCCTTCTCCAGAATTTCACTTCGTGTCGTGGGTGTTTGTTTTGTTTGTGGTTGCCCGTGGATTGTATACGGAGACTGAGTAATGCCGTCGCCCGTAGGACGTGGATTAGTCCAAATCCGTATTTACTTAGATTTGGGTTTGGTGTTTTTTGGTTTAAGGATACATTAGTCGCGTTGCGGCTAAGATCAACTTAAACGTTCGTTAAGGATACGTTAGTCCTGTTTGAGACTAAGATCAACTTAACGGGACCATTTAGGTCCGACAAAAGAGCATTTGCGCTCTATTGTTCCAGTTTGGGAGATTCATAGTCCAATTTGGGACTAAAGTCTGTTTGGAGGATACGTTAGCCATTTTTGAGACTAAGATCGACTCAAACGTTTGTTAAGGATACGTTAGTCCAGTTTGAGACTAAGATCAACTTAACGGGACCATTTAGGTCCGACAAAAGAGCATTTGGGCTCTATTGTTCCAGTTTAGGGACGTGGTGGTCCATATTCCAGTTTAGGGACGTTTCGGTCCGAAATTTAGTTTAGGGACGTTTCGGTCCGATATTAGTTTAGGGACGTTTCGGTCCGATATTAGTTTAAGGACGTCTCGGTCCGATATTAGTTTAAGGACATTTCGGTCCAATATTAGTTTAAGAACATCTCGGTCCGATATTAGTTTAAGGACGTTTCGGTCCACGAGTTTAAGGACCCCGCAGTCCATATCGATGTGTGGTCGTTGGGACCCGTCACCTCTTTGACGTCGTTGAGGAATTACAACGACGGATGTCAAAGGAGTTCGGAGATGTACCCTCGAACCGGATGTAAATTGATTTAGAAGAGCAATTTTGCTAGTCAATTTAATTTAAGGACTTATGGCCAAAATTGGGCTAAGTCCAGTTGAAATGTTCAACATTTTTATTTGCCTTTGTATTGCATTTTTATTTGGGCCTTGCCCAGAAAGGATGCAGAGCATCAATTTGTTTTGGGCTTTGCCCCTTTAGGAATGATGCAAGGCATCAATTTTATTTTGGGCTCTGCCCTCGTATAAAGGATGCAAAGCATCAATTTATTTGGGCTCTGCCCATTTATTGCCTTGCAATTTATTTTGGCCTGGCAGGTCATTTTGATTTGGGCCTGGCCCTTTAATTAATGCATTGCATTTGTGCAAAATACTGTTAATTTGAGAATCTTTTAGATTCAAGAACCGATGGTTCATAAAACAAGTGCAAGGCACTATTTTTTTTAGATCTAAGAAAAAACAAGTTTTTCTTGTTTTTCTTATCTTAGAGAACCAAAGGTTCATGAAAGTGCAAAGCACTATTAATTTAAGAACCTTTTAGGTTCAAGAACCGATGGTTCATAAAACAAGTGCAAGGCACTATTTTTATTTATTTATTTATTTATCGTTAAAGATCTATGATCTTGTTCATAAGAGAATTTTCTCTTCTTTAAAAGGTTTTTACCTTTTTTTTTTATTCTTCAAGAGTTCTCTTCTCTTTTTTTTTAGCAAGATGTTGATGATTTTGAAATGAGGTCTAGGGTCCTTTTTATAGTGCCCATAAATTAGTTAAAATTGTTAAAGAGATCTTTCTCTGAGTGATTTGGGGAATTTTCCCCACCGTTGGATCTTTGATCCAAGAGTTTCTGCTTTACAGAAGAAAATCTTCTTGTTTTAGCAAGAACAGAAAAGATTTATTCTGTTTTGCGCAACTCTCCCAGCGCGTGACACGTGTCGCGCAGCTGTGCGTGCGCAACTGCGCAGACACGTGTCGCGCAACTGAATTTTTTATTTTTTTTTTAAAATCTTGCGCAGCTGCGCGCGCTGACACGTGTCGCGCAGCGCACTGCGCAACTGCGCAGACACGTGTCGCGCACTGCGCAGTTGCGCAATCTTTTTTTTTTTTTTTTTAATCAATCTTGCGCAGCTGCGCGCGCTGACACGTGTCGCGCAGCGCACTGCGCAACTGCGCAGACACGTGTCGCGCACTGCGCAGTTTGCGCAGTTGCGCACTTGCGCAATCTTTTTTTTTCCTCCTCCTCCTTCCAAGAGCTTTGCTCTAAAGCTCTTATGGAGTACGCTACTTCATTTATTTTAACTTTAATTTTCTTTTTAATTTTCAAGACAGAGCTTTGCTCTGATTGGAGAAAAACAGAAGTATTGCTTGTTTTCCCACCTTGGAATTTAAACAGAGCTTTGCTCTGATTGAGGTAAACAAATGCCCCCCCACCGTTGCGCTTACGTGGCTTCCTAACGTGAGCGCAGCGGTGGTAGACTCCGAACCGTCGTGCAATCTTTTGGAAGCTGAAAGGGCACTTGATGCCTATAAATAGGACCTTTGGTCCCTTAGATGATTCTTATCTCTAAAATTTTACTTTCAGAACTCAGAGCTCTGCTCTCTTATTTAAACACTTTTAAAAGTTCTAACTTTTAGAGAATTTTAGGTAAAAATATTAATTTTAATTAAATTAAATCAATTTTCAGAGCATTGCTCTCAATAGATCCCAGATCTAAAGAAGACCCATTTAGGGTTTCACTTAGTAGAGCTTTGCTCTAAGGGGGTCTATAGAAGACTAAGGAGAGCCCTATTAGAGTTCCATTAATAGAGCTTTGCTCTCTAAAAGATTTTCCCTGTATTTTCTCATTTCATTAATGGAGCTTTGCTCCTCCCAAATCATATAGAAGAACTCTTAAGAATTCTTCATGGATCTTGAAAGTTAAATATGACATTTTATTCCTCAGTGCATTATATCATTTTACTTAATTAGTCTTTCTGATAATTTTGTTGATCCTCTTTCACAGGAACAATGAACGCCCACATGTATGCTCTTAACGAGATCATCTCTCATGAGGGCATCCGTCGATTTGGCCGCTCTTAAAATCGGGAGTTCACAAACGAGGAGTGTGCTGAAATAATGAGTCGCTTCGACGCATACAACAGTCCACTGCTTCCCCGACGTTACTTTCTTCTTAAACTTATCGTGGGAGCTATCTGGGAAGCGCTTCCCCTATTCTGTTCCGGCACGCCGCTTAGGGCGTTGGATGCCGCTGAGGACAAGGTGCACTCTGTGTACCTATTGAACTTTATCTCAAAGAGACGGCGAGACAGTATTATTGACCTCTTGCACGAGATCTTTCAACAGTCTGCCATACTCGCTGCTTATCGGAGGGTGGAAGACATCGGGAGGGACCCTGACGCTTGTGCTCGCGAAAGGAAGCACACTAGGATGGTCCGCGAGGCTTAGAAAGTCATAGATAGGGTCGCTTTTGAATTCCTCAGTCCATGCTCTGGATCTGAGGTTATTCCATTGTAACTTTCGTTTATTATTTTTATGACTGTAAGAACTTCGGGCAATATTAATGGAATTTTTTTTTTATCCCAGCTTGTCTTTATTATATATCTTTGTCCCGAGTCTTTTTGCCCATGCATGAATGAATACGTCCTGAACGTTTGATCAAACGTAAATCGGGTGCTCTTTCTGTTGCTTTTCCTCTTTCTCAGCATGTCGTAACAATTAGCAGGTAATAGAGTAAGCTTCTTGATTTCTTCACGAGATAGCGAGGGCTTAGGCCGCAGGTTCAGATCTGCTGCCTAAGACTTTTCAACTCTATGAGCCGTGAGGGTCTCATAGAGACTTTTCTCCCTACGGATCGAGAGGATCTCGTAAGTGGGTTTTCTCCTTAGGAATCGTGAGGATTCCTAAGTGTGGTTTTCTCTTATAAGTCGTAAGGATCCTACAAGAGAATTTTTCCCTCTTACGAGTCGAGAGGACTTGTAAGCGGTTGTTTCCCTCCTTGTCGAAGTTCGATGTTGGAGAGTGAGACCCGTGGATGGTATGCAAGAGACCAGTTTGGATTGACTTGCAGGGTCCCAGTGCTTAGGAAACAGACTTCTTTTATGCCCACTGCCTAAGGCTTTATCTCACGAGTCGAGCCGCCTCGACAATTTTTCACAAGTCGAGCCGAATCGAACGTTTCTCGCAAGAACATCTTAACGTCGCATTTAACCTCTGCTCTTTACGACAGAAGCCCGTTAAGGTCGGTGGTATTTAGGGTTTTGGCCATCGTACCGTCGCATAAGCTGATATAGTCCTCGATAGGCAATCGTGCTGTTCGAGTAGCCCCGCGACTGCCGTGTCTCTGATCCCTTCGGGGGCTGGACAAGACGTCTTCAAGCAATCCTCCTTGGCAGTTTGACCGTCGGAAGAGCAAGCGCTAGGAATTTGCCATGCCGCTTTTTACTTGAGGTTAGGCTCATTTTGGAGAGCCCCGATGAGTCATAACCACTCCGCGCTGGTGTGGGATGATCTCCGATAGTCATTCAGGCTTTATATGACTTGCCATTAAGACCCTGAAGCTAGGAATTTGGCCTTTGCTTCGTTTGCTGGCATTGCGTCCTCTGTATCGAGACGAATGTCATGGTGGGAACTAGGGATTTTGCCGTGGCTCCATTTGTTTGATGACGTTGCGTCTGCTGTGTCGAGACGAACGTTGGGGCGACATCTCGTCTGCTGTATCGAGACGGACGTCGAGGTTGTCTTTAGGTTGCTGGTGAACCGTCGAGGTTTGGAACTAGGGATTTTGCCGTGGCTCCATTTGTTTAATGACGTTGCGTCTGCTGTGTCGAGACGAACATTGGGATGACATCTCGTCTATTGTATCGAGACGGACGTCGAAGTAGTGACCACTCTGTGCTGGTGCAAGATGATCTACGGTTGTCTTTTCGGTTTTATATGAGTTACCGTCAAGACGTCGAAGCTAGGAATGTGGCCTTCGCTTCGTTTGCTTTGGTGTGTCCAAATCCTGTTGGAGGACGAACGCTGGGGTTAACATTTCGTCTGCTGTATCGAGACGAACGTCAAAGTGGTGACCACTCTGTGCTGATGCGAGATGATCTCCGATTGTCTTTCCGGTTTCATGTGAGTTACCGTAAAGACGTTGAAGCTAGGAATGTGGCCTTCGCTTCATTTGCCTTGTCATGTCTGAATCCCTGCTGGAGGAAGAACGCTGGGGTCGACATCTCGTCTGCTGTATCGAGACGGACGTCGAGGTGGTGACCACTCTGTGCTGGTGCGAGATGATCTCCGGTTGTCTTTCTGGTTTTATATGAGTTACCGTAAAGACGTTGAAGCTAGGAATATGGCCTTCGCTTCATTTGCTTTATCATGTCTGAATCCCTGCTGGAAGAAGAACGCTGAGGTTGACATTTCGTCTACTGTATCGAGATGAACGTCAAGGAGGTGACCACTTCATGTGAGATGGTCTCCGATTGTCTTTCCGGTTTTATGTGAGTTACCGTAAAGACGTTGAAGCTAGGAATGTGGCCTTCGCTTCATTTGCTTACACTGCGTCTGGTGTATTGAGACGAATGCCGAGGTGGAGCTGGGATTTTGCCATCACTCCGCTTTGTTTCGACCGTGAGGTCTTTTGTTGACGTTGCATCTGCCTCCAGCTGGACTGCGGAGGAACGCTGTTGTCGACATTGCGTCTACTGTATCGAGACGAATGCTGAGGTGAAGCTGGGATTTTGCCATCGCTCCGCTTGATGGTGTAACATCTGTGTCCTGTTGGAATGAGGAGGCACACTGTTGTTGGTCTCTAGGCTGTAGACGTTGACGTCGAGACCCTGAAGCTCGGGATCTTCGTTTGCTTCGTTTGTTGACATCGTGTCTTTAATATTGCGACAAATGTCGAGAAGGTCTCTAGGTTATCTATGAACCGTCGAGATTTGGCTTCGCTTTCTGATGGAGCCTGTTGGGAAGGTATTGTTCCCTTTTTATCTGTGCCCCTGGATTGTATACAGGGATCGATGTGATTTCACCTGTAGGGCAAAAAGTTTCATTCTTTCATTTTTTATTTTTATTTTTATTTTTATTTTTTATTTTTTATTTTATTTTATTTTTTGCGATGCTCTATCATTTCAGCTTTTATATCGCGAAGGTCGCGATTGCCCAATCATTTCGGCTATTTTTCGCGGTGCCCAATCATTTCGGTTGTTTATTTTATTTTTACTCGCTACTTTTTATTGCGAGTTGCCCAATCATTTCGGCTATTTTTCTTTTTACTCGTGCATACATTTTTACTTGCTGATTTTGTTTGCAAGTTGCCCCATCATTTCGGCTATTTCGTATGCATTTTTTTTTATGAGTAGGGGATTTGGGATCTGATACCAATCTTGGCATCAGCATCGCTGTGACTGGAATATTGTCAGGAGTGAATCATCATTTGCCGTGAAAGGACTTGGAATTTGATACCGGTTTAGGCATCAGCATCGCTGCAACTGGGATATTGCCAGGAGCGAATCATCATTTGCCTCTGTCGATGTTGAACAAAGGTGGCTTAGTAAACATGGTTAAGGGTCCTGTCGGCTAAGGCTTTTGACTTCATGGGCCGTAAGGGTCTCACAAAGGTATTTCTCCCTACAAGTCGTGAGGATCTTGTAGGTGTGTTTTCTCCTTAGGGATCGTGAGGATTCCTAAGTGTATGTTCCCCTGTAAGTCGTAAGGATCTTACAAAAGGATTTTCTCCTTGTAAGTCGAGAGGACTTACAAGTGTTGTTTGCTGTACAAGCATATCCCTAGTCACGGATGGGACTTTGTTAGGGAAATATTTATTCGTGCCCGTGGATTGTATACAAGGGTCATTATGAGCCGCTTGTAGGGCAATATTGGAAGTTTGTGGGGGTTTGCTTAAGAACAGGTTAAGGTTTCTGCAACTTAAGACTTTCAAATCTTATGAGCCGTAAGGGTCCCACAAGAGAGTTCTCCTTACGAGTCGTGAGGATCTCGCAAGTGTATTTTCTCCTTAGGAATCGTGGGGATTCCTAAGTGTGTTGTTCCCTTGTGAGTCGTAAGGATCTCACGCAGGTGGTTTCTCCTTACAGGGTCGAGAGGACCCTATAAGTGTTTCTTAACGAGGTTGCGCCCTTTCAGGTTTTCACAAACACTCGCCGGTAGCCCTGCTGTTTTTACTCACGGAGCCCTTTCGGGTTTTCATCCGTGCCTATTTTGCTTGTGGACATACCGTTTTTTTTTTTTTCCTTTTTCTTTTCTTTTCTTTTTCTTCTTCTTTCTTCTTTTTTTTTTTCAAACGAGGTCGCGCCCTTTCGGGTTTTCACGAACACTCGCCGGTAGCCCTGCTGTTTTTACTCACGGAGCCCCTTCGGGTTTTCATCCGTGCCCATTTTGCTTGTGGACATACCGTTATTATTATTTTTTATTTTTATTTTATTTTTTTTAACGTCAGCCTGAAGATGCTGCGGGTTGGGAGTAGTTTAACGACGTTTCGGTCATTTGCAAGTTTTAGGACATTGCGGTCCGTCATTAGTTTAAGGACATCTCGGTCCGTTGTTAGTTTAAGGACGTTTCGGTCCGTTATCCAGTTTTAGGACGTAGTGGTCCGTTAGGCTTTCTCTATGAATGAGCATGATGCCCCCGGCGTGTCCATATTTTTCGGAGCATGCGGTTGTGGCGGATTCACCTTCCAAATTTCGGACAACGCGAACTTGCCCTGTTGGTATTGGTCTTCAACCCAGTTCTTGAAGACGTAGCAATCCTCGATCAGATGACCTACCGTTTGGTGGTAAGGGCAATAATTAGGATTATTAATATCGCCTGGCCGCAATGGACGTTTTGGATTCGGCAGATTGATGAGTCTGTCGCACACTGCCAGCTCGAACAGTCCCCTTGTTTTATCTTGCGGAAACGAGTAAGGACGTTTCAACTTTTCCTGGAGGGATTGCCGCTTGTTGCTTTGGCAAGCAACCGGTCTAGGGTCACCTGATTGTTGGTGAGTGCTGGCGACGAGGGCCGTTTTTCTTTTTCCTTTATCCTTTTTGTTCGATCCTTTGTTTACGGGGCCGAGATTTTTTCCGAGTAGCATGCGATTGCACGGCTGAACGTTCTCGCAGATTCTCAATTCCTTTATTTTTGAAATAGATTCCCCGATGGAAGAGTTGGGGGTAGCTTCTTCGTCAGAGTCGCTTCCAAAGGTGATAATTTGTGATCCCTTGAAGTCGGCTATATGACAGTCGGCGGTGGCTCTTTTGCGCTCATATGTCGCATTTTTCCGATGTCCACAAGCTTCACACTTTGTCCTGTCGAAGTGTTGCTTTTGAGCGACATACCCTTGCCACCAACAGTTAAAGGATTCGCAGTCTTCGGTAGGATGTATGATCTTCTGATGATATAAACAGAAGTTAGGGTGCATCTCTACCTCAGAGAAAGGATTTTCTTCAGAGGGCGGTAGCTTCATTCCTACTGATAGAGCTTTGGCGAACCGTTTTCTCGTCTTGAATTTGTTTTTACCCGCAGTGTATGGCTTTTGATTTGACGGGAATACCTTGGTTCTTTCCAGTATGGCCATTTCATGCTCTTGATTGGCTTTTGCTTTCAGACGAATTTCATTTAGGAAGGCATTGATCAAATTGTCTGACGGCCGCGGAATTTCTGTTTCAGGGCCCACCGTTGATTTCTCAGCGCGAGGATCCTCCTCATCATCCGTCAGTGAATGAGAAATCACATGACAAGTCGCTACGTAGTCTTCGGATTCATCCGATAAGTTTTCTCCATCGTTTTCATCCTCGACGAAAGAACAAGTTGCCCCCGGCGTGTCCGTTTTCTTTGGAGAGTGCGGCTGTGGGGGGTTTACCTTCCAGCTTTCAGACAGCGTGAACTTGCCTTGCAGGTATTGATCCTCGATCCATCCCTTAAAGACGAAACAATCCTCAATCGGGTGACTTACCGTTTGGTGGTAAGGACAATAATTGGGATTATTAAGATCGCCTGGCTGCGACAGACGCTTTGGACTCGGCAGATTAATAAGTCTGTTGCGCACTGCCAGCTCAAACAGTCTTCTCGTTTTATCCTGAGGAAACGAGTAAGGACGTCCTAGCCTCTCTTCGAGGGATGGGCGTGGACGCCCGTTGTTTTGGCGAGCGACCGGCTTTGAGTTGCTCGACTGTTGCTGAGCGTTGGCGACGATGATCGCTTTTCCTTTCTCATTTCGGGAATCGGGTCTTGGAGGAGACGGTCTATGGCCCATCTGGTCCATTTGGGCTAATTTGTCGATCAAGGCCTGGAAGGTGGTCGGCCTGAAGAACATCATGAATTGCGAGATGGTCGCTTGCGGATCGAGAGTGCCCACAAACATGCCTACCGCAGGTGCCTCTTCTATGCGTTGTTCGCATTTCGACCATAGGTTCCGCCATCGTGTTGCGTATTGGACCCACGTTTCGCTTGGCCTTATCCTGGCATTTATCAGTGCTGTTATCGGAGTGCGTTCACTAGCACTCGCGAATCTTTGTGTAAACAGCAGCTCCATCTCTACAAATGTTTTGATAGAGTCGTTAGGCAACTCCGAATACCATTCAAAGGCTGTTTCTGCTAAGCTGCCGACGAATTGACGTAGCAACAATTTGTCATCGCCTCCAGTATTGCCGCATAAGGCCCTGAATTGAGCGACATGCTGATGCGGATTCCCTGTCCCTTTATATACGTGGAATTTAGGGATCGTATATCCTGGCGGGTAAGTAATTTGGTCATACCAGCTCGGATACGGTCGTCCGGTCCTAACAGTTTGCCCAGCCGCTTCATTCGCCTGATGAACCCGGATCTGCTGAGCTATATATTCGTCTAGGTCGACTTTGGAGATTGCCTCCTCTTTGGCTGTTGATAGAGCCGGCGGAGGATTTGACGTTTCTCCCCTGTCGTCTTCAAGGACGATCGGAGGATCTTCAGCAGGAGGGTCCGGCTGTAACATCATCCCTACCATATCTTGGAAGAGGAGCGCCATCTGTTTTATGTTAGCCGCTTGCTCTGCAGCTTCTTTGTCCCTCTTTTCGAGGACTCTGCGTAAAAATTCAGCGTCGGTTTCTTGTTCTTGACGCTCATCCGAAGACGTTTCAGAGCTTTCTTTTGGCTCAGTGAGTGCAGCCATTGTAGTCATCATTTCCTGAAGCTTTTGTTGTTGCTCCTGGGCTTTCGTCACGGATCGGATGAGCGGTCGGTGGCCCGTAGAAGTGCGGCTTTCCTCCTTTCCAGAAGCCATATAAACAGTATGCACCACCATGCCCCCAGACTTGGGGCGTTTGTGTTCGGTGTCTTTGCGATTTGCCGAAGACACAGGGGCTTTTTGCGGCCTCCTTTTTTGAGTGATTGGAGTTAAGGGAGCCGTTGTAGTGGGCACCCGAGTAGCTTTTGCTTCTTGTGGTTTGACAGAGTAATCCTTCCCCTGCCGAACCTTCATATTTTTCTGTCGTCGGAGGCAGTCTCGATCGATCACCGACTCTTGGACCTGTCGCCAGACTTTGTAAATTTTAGAGGACAGCCGTTGAGGGGGCTGCTCTAACTTCTTCTCTGGAGTATTCTCCACAGGTGAAGGAGTTCGTTTCAACATCGCAGTAGGAGAGTTTCTGCGCACCTTGTTGAGCAGTTCAAAGCTGTTCTTGGTTGGAACAGCAGCATCGATCCTCACCATCGGAGTTGGAGGAGTAAGTCCAGAGGGGGAGTTGCCCCCAGCCTTCCTCACTCGGTGCCAGTAGCGACGTCGGGCATGTCGTGCTGATGGAGTTGTTTCAGCTATAGGGGTGACCTCCTCATGCCCCCTGTGTTGGTCAGAATATACCGGTACCAGCTTTTTAAAGATCGACGTCCGTTGAACGGGGACGGCCAACTTGTCAGAAGCGGACTTCTGAACATGGGAAGCAGCCTTGGTGATTTTGCCAGGAACGGGAGTTGGAATGGCTATCCGCTTCGGGATAACGCCTTCTGGTATGGCATGCTTCTTCATTAGCCCGTTAGAGCTCTGGCCTAGTCCGTTAAAAACTGAAGCAGTGGAGTTGGACGACCCGTTGAGAGGGGTCGCGGCAGTAGTAAGTCGATCGAAGACCGACTTTTTTGGAGCTTCTTGCAATGTCATTGGGGCGTTGAAGCTCATTGGTGGGAGCATGGTCCCAAAAAATAGTCCAGTGGTGGCTTGAGCTATCTGCTCCACCGGCATTTTGAAAAGGGAGGCCGCTTGGGGCCCATAAGTCACTCCTCCAGCAATGACGGAGCGAGAGTTATCGCTGCGGGCGGTGCAGTTCGAAGCCATCGATTTTCTGTTTTCCTGCATAAAGCAAGACACCAAATCTTAGTACCTTGAATCCACAGGCAATCACAGCAAACCGCGATTTGTTCGCGAACAAGACACACAAAGTGTGGAGTGGAAAGAGGAAGAGGTCCCTCCGGGCGTGCCAGAATCTGTTCCCCTCCGAACGGCGGCCTGGACTTCGCGTCCGTGCCTGAGGTTCGGGGCAGATGCTATTTGGTTTTATCCGTCCACCTCTCCGAAGATGCCAAGTTGATTTATGGCACCGTGTATCGGAGGTTTAGACGGATGCGGCCGATGTAGCAGACTTTGTCAGATTCCCCCTCGCTTGAGGGGTTTTTGATTGTGGGGACGCTCTTCCCTGCAGGCGCAAGCCCCTGCAGTTAATTACGCTACCGCTTCGCGGTAACAACTTTCTCCTTCTCCAGAATTTCACTTCGTGTCGTGGGTGTTTGTTTTGTTTGTGGTTGCCCGTGGATTGTATACGGAGACTGAGTAATGCCGTCGCCCGTAGGACGTGGATTAGTCCAAATCCGTATTTACTTAGATTTGGGTTTGGTGTTTTTTGGTTTAAGGATACATTAGTCGCTTTGCGGCTAAGATCAACTTAAACGTTCGTTAAGGATACGTTAGTCCTGTTTGAGACTAAGATCAACTTAACGGGACCATTTAGGTCCGACAAAAGAGCATTTGCGCTCTATTGTTCCAGTTTGGGAGATTCATAGTCCAATTTGGGACTAAAGTCTGTTTGGAGGATACGTTAGCCATTTTTGAGACTAAGATCGACTCAAACGTTTGTTAAGGATACGTTAGTCCAGTTTGAGACTAAGATCAACTTAACGGGACCATTTAGGTCCGACAAAAGAGCATTTGGGCTCTATTGTGCCAGTTTAGGGACGTGGTGGTCCATATTCCAGTTTAGGGACGTTTCGGTCCGAAATTTAGTTTAGGGACGTTTCGGTCCGATATTAGTTTAGGGACGTTTCGGTCCGATATTAGTTTAAGGACGTCTCGGTCCGATATTAGTTTAAGAACATCTCGGTCCGATATTAGTTTAAGGACGTTTCGGTCCACGAGTTTAAGGACCCCGCAGTCCATATCGATGTGTGGTCGTTGGGACCCGTCACCTCTTTGACGTCGTTGAGGAATTACAACGACGGATGTCAAAGGAGTTCGGAGATGTACCCTCGAACCGGATGTAAATTGATTTAGAAGAGCAATTTTGCTAGTCAATTTAATTTAAGGACTTATGGCCAAAATTGGGCTAAGTCCAGTTGAAATGTTCAACATTTTTATTTGCTTTTGTATTGCATTTTTATTTGGGCCTTGCCCAGAAAGGATGCAGAGCATCAATTTGTTTTGGGCTTTGCCCCTTTAGGAATGATGCAAGGCATCAATTTTATTTTGGGCTCTGCCCTCGTATAAAGGATGCAAAGCATCAATTTATTTGGGCTCTGCCCATTTATTGCCTTGCAATTTATTTTGGCCTGGCAGGTCATTTTGATTTGGGCCTGGCCCTTTAATTAATGCATTGCATTTGTGCAAAATACTGTTAATTTGAGAATCTTTTAGATTCAAGAACCGATGGTTCATAAAACAAGTGCAAGGCACTATTTTTTTTAGATCTAAGAAAAAACAAGTTTTTCTTGTTTTTCTTATCTTAGAGAACCAAAGGTTCATGAAAGTGCAAAGCACTATTAATTTAAGAACCTTTTAGGTTCAAGAACCGATGGTTCATAAAACAAGTGCAAGGCACTATTTTTATTTATTTATTTATTTATCGTTAAAGATCTATGATCTTGTTCATAAGAGAATTTTCTCTTCTTTAAAAGGTTTTACCTTTTTTTTTATTCTTCAAGAGTTCTCTTCTCTTTTTTTTTAGCAAGATATTGATGATTTTGAAATGAGGTCTAGGGTCCTTTTTATAGTGCCCATAAATTAGTTAAAATTGTTAAAGAGATCTTTCTCTGAGTGATTTGGGGAATTTTCCCCACCGTTGGATCTTTGATCCAAGGGTTTCTGCTTTACAGAAGAAAATCTTCTTGTTTTAGCAAGAACAGAAAAGATTTATTCTGTTTTGCGCAACTCTCCCAGCGCGTGACACGTGTCGCGCAGCTGTGCTTGCGCAACTGCGCAGACACGTGTCGCGCAACCGGATTTTTTTTTTTTTTAAAATCTTGCGCAGCTGCGTGCGCTGATACGTGTCGCGCAGCGCACTGCGCAACTGCGCAGACACGTGTCGCGCACTGCGCAGTTTGCGCAGTTGCGCAATCTTTTTTTTTTTTTTTTTTAATCAATCTTGCGCAGCTGCGCGCGCTGACACGTGTCGCGCAGCGCACTGCGCAACTGCGCAGACACGTGTTGCGCACTGCGCAGTTGCGCAATCTTTTTTTATTTTTATTTTTATTTTTTATAATCAATCTTGCGCAGCTGCGCGCGCTGACACGTGTCGCGCAGCGCACTGCGCAACTGCGCAGACACGTGTCGCGCACTGCGCAGTTTGCGCAGTTGCGCACTTGCGCAATCTTTTTTTTTTTTTTTTTTCCTCCTCCTCCTTCCAAGAGCTTTGCTCTAAAGCTCTTATGGAGTACGCTACTTCATTTATTTTAACTTTAATTTTCTTTTTAATTTTCAAGACAGAGCTTTGCTCTGATTGGAGAAAAACAGAAGTATTGCTTGTTTTCCCACCTTGGAATTTAAACAGAGCTTTGCTCTGATTGAGGTAAACAGACGTTTCGGTCCGATATTAGTTTAAGAACGTTTCGGTCCACGAGTTTAAGGACCCCGCAGTCCATATGGGTGTGTGGTCGTTGGGACCCGTCACCTCTTTGACGTCGTTGAGGAATTACAGCGATAGATATCAAAGGAGTTCGGAGATGTACCCTCGAACCGGACGTAAATTGATTTAGGAGAGCCATTTTGCTCAGTCAATTTAATTTAAGGACTTACGGCCAAAATTGGGCTAAGTCCAGTTGAAAATGTTCAACACCATCATTTATTTTTTTTATTAGACCTGTGCTAGGGCTTTGCCCATACTTAAATAATGCATTGCATTACTTCAGGCCATTTATGCCCATTTTGATTGGGATGCAGATCATTTATTTTGGTCCATTGGACCTTTCAATTGGGCTCTGCCCTTCCAAATAATGCACAGCATTTTATTTATTAGGCTTGTTAAGCCTTTTAATTGGGCTTGGCCCTTCAGGAAGTGAAATGCATTGCATTTGTCAGGCGCTTTGCGCCAATCACTGAGCGCAAGCTCATATGGTGATGACACGTGTCATGCTCTGGGGAGCGCAAGCGCAACAGTGCAGCGCGCTGCGCTGTTGCGCTGGCGACACGTGGCGTGCTCTCAGCGAGTTGCGCCAATTCCAGAGAGCAAAGCTCTATCTTAAGGGCGCTTAGTGTAAGTGGTTTTATAGCCGACACGTGGCGCTCTCTTAAGAGCGCAACGACGCAGTTTGGAAGTGCAAAGCACTAAGAATCTTTTAGATTCAAGAAGGGAAGTGCAAAGCACTGTTTAATTTCTTGATCTGAATTAGATCAAAAAAATAAATTTTTCTTTATTTGAAGAACCAGAGGTTCATAAAAGTGCAAAGCACTATTATTTTTATTTTTTATTGTTTTTAAAGAACCAGGGGTTCACAAGAAGTGCAAAGCACTGTTTATTATGTAAAGATCATTGATCTTGTTTTTAGACCAATGATCTATTAGAAGGAATTTCTTCTAATCCATGAAGGTTCTTTACCTTTTTCTTGAAATCTTCTCAGAGTTCTCTCTGTTTAAAGTTCTTAAGTTCTCAAGAAAAATGTTCATGCCTTTGAATTGAGGCTTAGGGTCCTTTTTATAGTGCTCACAAATTAGTTAAATTTGTTAAAGAGATCGTTCTCTGAGTGATTTGGGGAATTTTCCCCACCGTTGGATCTTTGATCCAAGGGCTTCTGCTTTGCAGAAGAAAATCTTCTTGTTTTAACAAGAACAGAAAAGATTTCTTAAAATCTTAATTTAGTTTGGCGCAGATGCCCCAGCGCGTGACACGTGTCGCGCAGCGCAGAGCGCAGCGCATCTGCGCTGACACGTGTCGCGCAGCGCAGAGCGCAGCGCAACTGCGCTAGCGCATCTGCGCTCTGACACGTGTCGCGCAGAGCGCAGCGCAACTGCGCTGACACGTGTCGCGCAGCGCAGAGCGCAGCGCAGAGCGCAGCGCAACTGAAGCGTTGCTTCAGACAAATAGAGCTCTGCTCTGATTGGGCGCGCCTTCTTGGGCGTTGCGTTGACGTATTAGCGCCTGACGCGTGGCGCGTTGCGCCCAAGACTTGAAGCGTTGCTTCAAAATTTTGAATTTTGAAATTGAACAGAGCTTTGCTCTGATTGGGCGAAACAGTCTGCTACATCGGCCGCATCCGTCTAAACCTTCGATACACGGTGCCATAAATCAACTTGGCATCTTCGGAGAGGTGGACGGATAAAACCAAATAGCATCTGCCCCGAATCTCAGCGTCAGGCCATCGCGGTCCTGTGCGCCGTCTTTCGGAGGGGAACAGATTCTGGCACGCCCGGTAGGACCTCTTCCTCTTTCCACTCCACACTTCGTGTGTCGTCTTCGCGAACCAATCGCGGTTTGTTAATGGTTGCCTTCGGATTTCAAGTTACTAAGATTTGGTCTTTTGCCTGGCGCAGAACTCGAGATTCAATGGCCTCTAACTGCAACAACTGCTCGAAGTGCCACTGCAACGGACGCTCCACCTCACCGGGAGGTGTAGCATATGGGTCCCAAGCGGCTTCCTTCCTCACTCTGCCGGTAGATCAGGTGACCCAAGCCACCACTGGTCTGTTCTTTGGGACCATGATCCCACCTACAAGCTTCCCTACGCCAATACCTGCACCAGAGGTGAACAAAAAGTCGGTCTTCGACCGGCTCACTGCTACGACGGCCCCTGTCAACGGGTCGCTCACTACCAAACCGACAGCCTCTGTTTTCACCAGGCTAAATCAGAACTCTAAATTGGCTGTCCCGAGGAAGGCAATAACTGCTGCCCCAGAAGTCGTCAAGGCGGCTTCCCCTGTCAAAGAGTCAGTCTTTTCAAGACTGACAATTCCTGCTTCTGCATCTGCTCAGGGATCCGTCTTCGGCAGGTTGAATATCACCCCTCAGAAGACAACCTCAGTCTTTAAGAGATTAACACCGGCGGCGCCTCATTCAGACAGGGGGCAAAAAGAAACTATCTCAATCTCTGAGCCAATCCCAACGGCTCGCCATGCTCGACGTCGCCATTGGCGACGAGTGAGGAAGGCAGGGGGCAACTCTCCCTCAGGGCTAACTCTACCGGCTCCAGTGGTGGAAGTCAACGTTGTTGTTCCAACTGGGAACAGTTTTGAACTGCTGAGGAGGGTGCGTAAGAACTCTCCAACCGCTACCTTAAAAAGATCTCCTCCACCTGCGGAGAGAGTTACGGAAACGAAGTAAGAACAGCCCCCTCAACGGCTGTCCTCAAGAATTTATAAAGTTTGGCGGAAGGTTCAAGACTCCATGATTGACCCAGGTCACTCTCGTCACCAGAAAAAGGCGAAGGTGGAAAAAGACAAGGACCGTCCCATTAAACAGCGGGGGACAGCAGCTGCTAGGATGCCCACTTCAACGGTTCCTTCAACCTCAACGACCCACAAAAGAAGGAGGCCAGAGAAAACTCCCGTGTCAGCGGCAAAAGTTAAAAATAGTGAACCTAAACGCCCCAAGCCAGGGGGCATAACAGTTCATACGGTTTACATGGCATCGGGAAAAGAAGATAGCCGCATATCAACAGGTCATAGACCGCACACGAGGTCAGTGACCAAGGCTCAGGAGCAGCAGCAGAAGCTCCAAGAAATGATGAACGCTATGGCCGCACTTACATGGCCAAAAAAAACCCCTGAAACATCCTCGGACGAGCGTCAAGAACAAGAAACGGACGCTGAATTCCTTCGTCGCGTACTGGAGAAGAAAGATAAAGAAGCTACGGAGCAGGCAGCCAACATAAAGAAAATGGCCCTTCTGTTCCAGGATATGGTGGGTATGATGATTCAACAAGATCCACCTGCTGAAGATCCCCCGATCATCCTTGAAGACGATAGGGGAGAGACGTCGAATCCTCCACCAGTTCTGTCCATAGCTAAAGAGGACACAATCTCCAAAGCTGATTTGGATGAATATATCGCCCAGCAAATACGGGTTCATCATGCAACCGAAACAGCCGGTCAAGTCGTGAAAACGGGGCGGCCATATCCAAGCTGGTACGTTCAAATCAAGTACCCACCCGGTTACACAATTCCCAAGTTCCATGTCTACAAGGGGACGGGCAATCCGCACCAGCATATTGCCCAGTTCAGGGCACTCTGCGGCAATACCGGTGGAGATGACAAGCTTTTACTTCGCCAGTTTGTTGGAAGCTTATCGGATACGGCGTTTGAATGGTACTCTGAGCTCCCGAATGACTCTATTAAAACCTTCGCGGAGATGGAGCTGTTGTTTACTCAGCGTTTTGCAAGCGCTAGTGAACGTACCCCGATGACAGCACTGATTAACGCCAGGGTAAAACCCGGCGAGACGTGGGTTCAATACGCTATACGATGGCGGAACTTATGGTCAAAGTGTGAGCAGCGCATTGAAGAAGCTCCCGCGGTGGGTATGTTTGTGGGAACCCTCGATCCACAAGCAACCATCTCGCAGTTTATGATGTTCTTCAAGCCGACAACCTTCCAGGCTTTGATTGACAAACTAGCGCAGATGGACCAGATGGGCCATAAACCCCCTCTTCCAAGGCCAGACACCCGAAATGACAAAGGAAAGGGAAAAGCGATCGTCGTCGCTAATGCTCAACAACAACTGAGCGACTCGAAGCCGGTTGCTCGTCAAAATAATACGCGACCGTACGTGCCCCTTGAGGATAGGATGGGACGTTCTTATTCCTTTCCCCGTGATAAAACGAGGAGGTTATTCGAGCTGGCGTTGCGCAACAGACTCATAAATTTGCCGGATCCAAAACGTCCGTTGCAACCAAGTGACGTCAACGAGCCCAACTACTGTCCTTATCATCGAGTACTAGGCCATCCGATCGAAGATTGCTACGTTTTTAAGAATTGGCTTGAAAACCAGTACCGACAGGGCAAGTTCGCGTTATCTGACAAATGGAAGGTGAATCCCCCGCAGCCCCACACCTCTAAGGGGACGAATACGCCGGGGGCAACATGCTCCGTCATTGAAGAAGCTCCTTGGGAGGTCGTATTATCAGCCAAGACAAAGAGGATGCTAAACGATCTTCAGACATGTCCAGCGGTCAAGTGGAAGAATCCGTTGGAACCGCAGGTTATTGAAGGGATGTTGAAGCCACGTCCAACTCCAAGGACCGATGGTGGCGATTCAAGCACTTGCAGCCAGCCGTCAAAATCTTCGAAAAAGAAGAAGAAGAAATCTAAGAAGCCCGTGAAGCCTGGTGGCAAACACACGGACTTACAAAAGCAAATTGACGCGTTGGAAGAATACAACCAAAAGGCGCGGACTCCCATTACGCTCCAAGAATTTCTCAACCACGTCTTTCAAGAGGAAGGTGAGGGAGAAAGTTCGTCAGATGAAGCTGAAGAATGCGTGGCGAGCTGTCATATGATTTCCCATTCGAACGATGAGGAGACCCCTTGTACTGAAACGCTGGGGGCAGATTCTGAACCAAAAGTTCTGGGGCCATCAGATGAAGTAATTAACGCATTCCTTAATGAGGCTCGGTTGAAAAGTAAAGCTGATCGGGAGCGCGAGGCGGTTATATTTGAAAGGGCCAAGCGCCAGCGACTTGATGAAGGAGCTGAGACGATCCCGTTGGAGCTGAACATCTCCGCTACCAACAAAAGCCAATTCAAGATAAAAAAGAAGTTTGCTAAGGCCATGTCAATGGGTATGAAGCTACCATCCTCCGAAGAAGAAATTACCGGTGAAGCGAAAATGCACCCGTCTTATTGCTTGTATCATCAAAAGATTTCGCACCCCACTCAAGAGTGCAAACCTTTCGATAGATGGTGGCAAGGATACGTTGCTCACCGACAACACTTTAAGCGGGAAAAACGTAAAACTCATCGGGAGGAAAGAAATACGACCGAAGGGCTTAAAGGAACTGCTGGCGATTGTCGCGTGGTTAACACCGGTGGATCATAAGTGCCTACATTCGGGAGTGATTCTGATGAAGAGCTAGAACTTGCCCCTCTCTTTAAAAAGTCCGCTTCAGGAAAAGAAGAAGAACCGAAGGTCTGCGAAAATATCCGGCTACGGAATCGGACGCTGTCTGAAAAGAACCTCGGACCCTTGAACAGAAAAGATAAAGGGAAAGAAAAGGTCTCTGAAGATATCATCTTAGATGACCAAGTGGCGGAAGAGTTAAACGCCAAGAACCCGCCGAAGAGAAATAAGGTAGACTACAACGTTTTGGCGCATCTGAGGAAGCTGCCCTCACAGCTCAGCATTCTTGACGCCCTTTTGCTATCAAAAGAGGCGAGAGATTCGTTGATTAAGGCGCTCCAAGACCCGGAACAATTCCAAGCATGCCTGGCCGAGGAAAAGATGAAGGATGAATTAGAGGAAGTGCACACGGCTGATGTTACTTTTGGTGATGAAGACCTTCTACTTGGGACATGCAAACACAATCGCCCTCTCTATGTCTCGGGATACTGCCATGATATAAGGATAGGCAAAATCCTGATCGATAACGGGTCGTCTGTTAACCTACTCAACGTGCGGGTGTTGAAGGAAATCTGCATGAGCGTCCAGCACCTTGCTCGGGACAAGATCACCATCTCCGGGTTCGACTCCCAATCGTCAAAGACTCTTGGATCTGTGATACTGACGCTACGCTTTGGGCTACTCGTCACGGACATTAAGTTCCACGTCATAGACGCCAAGACATGCTACAACGCTTTGCTCGACCGACCATGGTTACACGAGTACAACATCATCCCTTCTACACAACATCAGTGTATGAAGTATTTTAAGGATGGTTTCGAGTATACCGTGACGGGAGAACTGAACCCGTTCTCTGTGAACGAGGTCCGCAAATACGAAGATGCCAAATACTTCTTGCCGGATTTCGAAGACACGGAGAAGTGTCACAAGCCGGAAAATAAAACTAACGCCACCATCCCTGTCTTCGGCAGTGATACCGAGGAGGAAGAGGAGATCGTTTATTCGGGTCCGCCCCAACATAACAAGCCAGGACCGTCCACTCCTACATTGGTCTTTGGTAGTGATTCGGAGGATGAGGTCCATATCGTATTCTCTGCTCGACCTTCAATACAAGCTTCCGCTGACGAAGAGCAAAGTCTGCAAGTCGCCATGGTGCCGCCTAAACATCATAAAGAACTGGACGCACTTAATATCTACAGTGTAGAAGAGCTGCGGACATTCTATATCCCTCCCAGGCGAGAAAACGAGAAGGCAATCCTATTCTACCGTTCTGAAGAAAACAAGGTGGAAAAAGAAGTCTGGCATGGCGCGGATCCCACGCTCGACAGGTTTCAGCCTATCCGTCTTCCCAGATATTATACAGAAGGTTTGAAGAAGCTGCTGAAACGCCAGGGGATATCCTTCAAACAGACCGTTAGAGAGGCCAAATTCTATGATAGGGTCTGGAACATTCCCGGGATCCAACGCAAACTGCCTAACGGGAGAATGGAAACAAGAGGGCTTGGATACATCCGTTCAAAGAAACGAGAGTTACTACCCGGCTGCTACGTCGTATATGACCTTGATGAAGAAGTGGATGCTCAATGGGAGGACGCTAATCCTAAGCCAGTGAAAGTTCCAGATGCAAAAGAGCCCAGTCCGTCGTTCGAGGAACAAATGGACAGACTTGTAAAGAAAGCTGGTCAAAAGGTCCGAGATGATCACAACCGTGAGACGGCCATCTACGAGAAAGCCAAGACGCAACGCCTTCTCCAACAGGCCGTAAAGGATGAAAATGCCGCTCCTTGTCAACCCGTTATAAAGAAAGCTCAGCTCAAAAGCAGAAATAAGTCGAAAGGCCAAAAAGGCACTCAACAACAACAAAGCAGGGCTGAGAAGCCACGCAAACGGGAGTCGAACGTTATTTATCTATCCCTTATGAAGAAAATGGGGCGAGCATACTCGTTTCCTCGGGACAAGACGAAGAAAATACTTGATCTCGCCCTGAAACATCAAATGCTTACATTGCCGGAGTCTAAACACCCTGAACAAGCAGGCGAAGCCTCACACCCGGACTATTGCTCTTACCATCGAGTAGTAGGTTATCCTCTTGAAGATTAATTCACCTTCAAGAATTGGGTCGAAGATCAATATCAGCTTGGTAAATTCGCTCTGTCCAACAACTGGAGGGTAGCACCACCACAAAAGCACGAGCCTAAGGCCATGAAAGAAAAACCAGTTCCACATTAATTGGAAGCGAATTCGTACCTGTTACATGATAACAATACTACAAGAAGAATCCGAGAACATGGACAGCCTTCCCTGGTGCCTCGAAAACAGCAATGATGAGGTGATCTCAGAATTTCCCCCAGCTCCGAAAGAACTGGAGGATGGAATACATATCACTGCAGATAACCTCAAGAAAATTGAGTTGGGGACGATAAACAATCCGCGACCGACATTCGTCAGCGAGCTGCTGTCTGAAGAGAGGGTGGCTGCGTTAAAAGACGTCCTTGTACAGCATAAAGATTGCTTCGCATGGAACTATTCTGAGATGCCGGGACTAGATCCAGAAGTTGCTGTACATAGACTGGCGATATCCTCGGGTGTCAAGCCAGTCAAACAAGCGCCGAGAAGAATGCGGCTCGAGCTCGAGATGAGCATCAACGCTGAAGTCAAAAAGCTGATAGACTCCGGCTTTATCTAGGAGGTTCAATACCCTGAATGGATTGCTAATACCGTCCCAGTGATGAAGAAAAATGGGACGGTGCGCATATGCGTGGACTTTCGGGATCTCAACAAAGCCTGCCCGAAGGATGATTTCCCAGTACCAGTCACCGAACTGATGATAGACAATACGTGCACACATGAGATTTTCTCATTCATGGACGGCTCATCAGGATATAATCAAATAAAAATGCATCCTGAAGACCAGAAACATACGGCTTTCCGGACTCCTTTGGGAATATTCTGTTACAAGGTGATGCCCTTCGGTTTAAAGAACGCCGGTGCCACCTACCAAAGGGCCATGACGAAGATCTTCGATGACCTTATACACGAAATCGTCGAATGCTATATCGACGACCTCGTTGTTAAAAGCAAATCATATGAGGAACATCTCGAGCATCTGAAGACCGTATTTCAACGTCTTCGGCAATACAACTTGAAGATGAATCCGCTCAAGTGTGCATTCGGAGTTTCCTCAGGAAAATTCCTGGGATTCATTGTTCGACACCGGGGTATCGAAATAGATCCGTCCAAGATCAAGACAATCATGGAAATGCCTCCGCCGAGAACTCTCAAACAGCTGCGGTCTCTCCAAGGGAAGCTCGCGTACATACGGCGATTTATAGCCAACCTCTCAGGAAAGTGCCGTCCTTACAGCCACCTGATGAAGAAGGGAACCCCGTTCGTCTGGGATCAAAAGTGCCAAAGCGCACTAGACGAGATCAAACAGTACCTGCAAAACCCTCCGGTGTTGGCTGCTCCGGTTAAGGGAAAGCCTCTCATTCTTTATACAGCCGCCCTCGAAGGTTCTTTAGGCGCATTATGGGCACAAGAGAACGATCAAGGGAAAGAAAGAGCACTCTACTACTTAAGTCGAGTTCTACTGGGGGCAGAAAGCAACTACTCCCCCATTGAAAAACACTGCTTAGCGTTGATCTTCGCAATAACAAAGCTTAGACATTACGCATTAGCACATGAAGTCCATCTCATCTCAAAGGTGGACCCTCTCAAATACCTAATGTCAAAGGCCATTGTTCCCCTCCGAACGGCGGCCTGGACTTTGCGTCCGTTGCCTGAGGTTCGGGGCAGATGCTATTTGGTTTTATCCGTCTATCTCTCCGAAGATGCCAAGTTGATTTATGGCACCGTGTATCGGAGGTTTAGACGGATGCGGCCGATGTAGCAGACTTCGTCAGATTCCCCCTCAGGGTGAGGGGTTTTTGATTGTGGGGACGCTCTTCCCTGCAGGCGCAAGCCCCTGCAGTTAATTACGCTACCGCATCGCGGTAACAACTTTCTCCTTCTCCAGAATTTCACTTCGTGTCGTGTATGTTTGTTTTGTTTGTGGTTGCCCGTGGATTGTATACGGAGACTGAGTAATGCCGTCGCCCGTAGGACGTGGATTAGTCCAAATCCGTATTTACTTAGATTTGGGTTTGGTGTTTTTAGTTTAAGGATGCATTAGTCGCGTTGCGGCTAAGATCAACTTAAACGTTCGTTAAGGATACGTTAGTCTTGTTTTAGACTGAGATCAACTTAACGTAGTGATTGATTTAATTATCTGGCCATTGGGACTCGTCACCTCTCCGACGTCGTTGAGGGATTACAACGACAAGCGTCTGAGGAGTTCAGAGATGTACCCTTGAACCAAAGTTGATTTGGGGTTTTATTGTTTATTTAAAGATCTAAGGACACATTAACCGTAGCTGGGGCTAAGATCAACTTAGACGGGACCGTTTAGATCCGGCAAAAGAGCGTTCGGGCTCTATTGCGCCAGTTTAAGGACGTGGTGGTCCATCGCCAGTTCAGGGACGTGGTGGTCCATTATTAGTTTAGGGACGTTTCGGTCCGTCGCCAGTTTAAGGACGTAGTGGTCCATCATTAGTTTAGGGACGTCTCGGTCCAATATTAGTTTAGGGACGTCTCGGTCCATCATTAGTTTAAGGACGTTTCGGTCCAACATTAGTTTAGGGACGTTTCGGTCCAATATTAGTTTAAGGACGTCTCGGTCCGATATTAGTTTAAGGACGTCTCGGTCCACGAGTTTAAGGACCCCGCAGTCCATATGGGTGTGTGGTCGTTGGGACCCGTCACCTCTTTGACGTCGTTGAGGAATTACAACGAGGGATGTCAAAAGAGTTCGGAGATGTACCCTCGAACCGGATGTAGATTGATTTAGGAGAGCCATTTTGCTCAGTCAATTTAATTTAAGGACTTATGGCCACGATTGGGCTAAGTCTAGTTGAAAATGTCCAATATTTTATTTGCTTTTGCATTGCATTTCTTTTTATTTTTATTTGGGCTTTGCCCAGAAAGGATGCAAAGCATCAATTTGTTTTGGGCTCTGCCCCTTTTTATTGTATTGAAATTTAATTTGGCCTACTAGGCCCCTCTGATTTGGGCCTGACCCTTCAGTAAAATGCATTGCATTTGTCAGGCGCTTTGCGCCAATCACTGAGCGCAAGCGCTTGTGGTGAGGACACGTGTCATGCTCTGGTGAGCGCAAGCGCAACAGCGCAGTGCGCTGCGCTAGTGCGCTGTGCTGTTGCGCTGCTGACACGTGGCGCGCTCTGGTGAGTTGCGCCCGTTCCAGAGAGCTAAGCTCTATTTCAAGGCGCGTAGCGCAAGTTGTTCTGCAGCTGACACGTGGCGTGCTCTGGTGAGTTGTGCCAGTTCCAGAGAGCAAAGCTCTATTTCAAGACGTGTAGCGCAAGTTGTTCTGCAGCTGACACGTGGCGCGCTCTGGTGAGTTGCGCCAGTTCCAGAGAGCAAAGCTCTATTTCAAGGCGCGTAGCGCAAGTTGTTCTGCAGCTGACACGTGGCGCGCTCTGGTGAGTTGCGCCAGTTCCAGAGAGCAAAGCTCTATTTCAAGACGCGTAGCGCAAGTTGTTCTGCAGCTAACACGTGGCGTTCTCTCAGGAGCGCAACAGCGCAGTTTGGAAGTGCAAAGCACTAAGAATCTTTTTAGATTCCAGAACAGAAGTGCAAAGCACTATTTGTTTTCTTTGATCTAATTAGGATCAAAGAAAAATGAGTTTTTCTCTTTATTTCAAGAACCAGAGGTTCATAAAAGTGCAAAGCACTATTTTTTTATTTTATTTTTTTTGTTTTAAAGAACCAGTGGTTCATACGAGTGCAAAGCACTATTTTTATTTATTTTTATTTTCTTCTTTGTTTTAAAGAACCAGTGGTTCATACGAGTGCAAAGCACTATTTTCATTTATTTTTATTTTCTTTTTTGTTTTAAAGAACCAGTGGTTCATACGAGTGCAAAGCACTATTTTTATTTATTTTTATTTTCTTTTTTGTTTTAAAGAACCAGTGGTTCATACGAGTGCAAAGCACTATTTATTATGTGAAGATCATTGATCAATGATTTATCAAAAGGGATTTCTTTTCTCTCGTGAAGGTTTTTACCTTCTTCTTGAAATTTTTCTCAGAGTTCTCCCTGATTGAAGCTCTTGATTTTTTTTTCAAGAAATGTTGATGCCTTCTCTTCTCTTCTTGGCTCCTATTTATAGGAGAAGGAAAAGAATCAATTTGTTTAGCAAATCTCTCATTGAAAGATTTGATTTGATCGTTGAGAGATTTGATTTATATTTATCATTAATCTGGGCCTTTAGATCATTCAGTGAATTTTATTCACCGTGGATTTTAAATCCAAAAGATATTCTATTTGTTATTCTGGTGAGATTTTCAGGGAAATCTTTCCTTGTCCAAGATTTTTCCATAAATTGATGATTTTTAATCATCTTTGGATCTTTAATCCAACGGTTCCCATAATCCTTTTCCATTTGGAAAGATTTAGAAGCTTTTAGAATTTTAATTCTATTTCGAAAGATTTTTAGAGAAATTTAGAATTTTAATTCTACTAATCTGTAAGGCTTTCAAAGCCTGTCACGTGCTGGCACGTGACCCTTGGTCACGTGTGAGCACGTAACCCCGAAATTGGTTCCTTTAATAGTCGCTTGTTCATATTGTTGTTTTAACCATCACGTGTCAACACGTGACCATTGGTCACGTGTGAGCACGTGATATTTCATTGAGATAACTTCTGATTTTTAATCAGGGAACAGATTTTAGAATTTAATTCTATTCATTATTTTAGAGGCCTTAAGAGCCCATCACGTGTCTGCACGTGGCCCATGGTCACGTGTGAGCACGTGATGCCCCATTGGGGTCTTTTCTAAGTTTTTATTATATCTTTTAACTCCTCCAGCGGGTTCTTAAAGGTCCATCACGTATGTACACGTGATACCTCATAACTTTTGATCCCGGATGAATTATGAGGCCCATAATATATCAAATCGAAGGGTTTTTCGAGACGCTTTCAATACAATCAGAATTTATCCATTTCTCCTTCGGGAGTTTGTCAAAAAACAGCCCGGAAGATACTGGTTCGTATTTCCTTAAGCGTATCGCTGCCATTTGATACCTTGGACTCTTTTGCGCAGAAATTTTTGGCGGGAACAGCCATATTGACGGGACGACTCGCTAAATGGGCCCTGCTCTTAATGGAGTTCTCGATAACGTACCGACCTCTCAAGGCAGTGAAAGGCCAGGCCATCGCCGACTTCCTTGCTGAGCACCCGATACCTGCCGATTCTCCCCTAAAGTGCGATTTGCCAGACAAACATGCGTTTGACGCAGTCGACAGTGGTGATACCCGTTGGGAGCTTTATTTCTATGGAGCATCTTCCATGAAAAAGCACAAACAAAGTACGCCAATGATCAAATCGGGAGTAGGCCTTATCTTCGTGACCCCACAAGGAGGAATAATGCGCTTCGCTTTCTCCTTAACTGAACCGAGAACGAATAATGAAGCTGAATATGAAGCTTTGATAGCAGGTCTCGAGATCGCCATTGACATGGGAATTGAAAGCCTCCTCATATATGGGGACTCCCAGCTAGTCGTCAGTCAAGTGAACGGCGATTACCAAACATGCAAACCGGAATTGGTAAAATACGGGGAAAAGGTGCAACAACTGCTGACCCAAATTCCCTCCTATACTTTGGAAAGTATACCACGCGCAGAAAATAGCAAAGCGGACGCGTTAGCTAAGCTTGCTAAAGAACTGGCTGACGAGAACCTCGATGAGGTTAGAATCATGGTACAAAGTCGTCGGGTGCTCGCCCCCGCAGAAATACCTCCGGGATCACCCGAAGAAAAGAGAATGACTGAACAAGCGACCTTACAAATAATAGACCATGAGAAGGTTGAGGATTGGAGGGAGGTCTTTATAGACTACTTCAAATCCCACCAAATGCCCGAAGATGCGTCCGCACGACACCAGCTCATGAAACGAGCTCTGTCTTTCGCCTTCGTCAATGATACTCTATACAAGAGGTCATTCGATTCTCTGTGGCTGAGGTGCTTAGGACCAGACGAAGCGGAAAGAGTCGTTCAAGAAGTTCATGACGGAATCTGCGGTTCTCACCAAGCAGGCCCAAAGATGAAGTTAAAGATCAAACGGATGGGCTACTACTGGCCCACGATGATTCAGGACTGCCTCGAATATGCGAAGCAATGTCACTCATGCCAAATTCATGGGGACTTCATCCATCAGCATCCCAATCCACTACATCCAACAGTGGCTAGCTGGCCGTTCGAAATGTGGGGAACTGACATAGTCGGCCCCATCGAACCAGCATCGTCTAGGGGACATCGTTTCATCCTGGCGACGACTGACTACTTCTCCAAATGGGCAGAAGCAGTACCGTTGAGAGAAGTGAAGACGGAGAATATCCTCCATTTCTTCAAAACACACGTCATATATCGGTTTGGAACTCCGAGGCGGATCATCTCCGATAACGGGCCAGCCTACCGAAGTCATAAAATCAGCCGTTTCGCACAGCAGCTTAACATAGACTGGAGATATTCCTCAGTCTATAATCCACGAGTTAACGGTCTCGCCGAGGCCTTCAACAAGACTTTGACGAAAATTATAAAGAAAACAGTGTCCCGAAATAAGAAAGACTGGCATGAGAGACTGCAAGAAGCTCTTTGGGCGTATCGAACCACGTTCAAGACAGCCACAAACACAACGCCGTACGCGTTGGTGTTCGGTACGGAAGCAGTACTCCCTCTCGAGATAGAGTTACCCTCTCTATGAGTAGCAGTCCACTACGAGCTGACGGACGAAGAAAATGCCCACCTTCGGCTTGAGGAGCTTGACGCCCTTGATGAAACTAGGCTCATAGCGCAACAAAATCTGGAAGCTTATAAAGCAAAGATGATGCGCTCATACGAAAGATTGACCCGACCGAGGACATTCCACCAAGGCGAACTCGTGCTAGTGGTCAAAAGGCCTATGATCCCCAATCGCGCCAAGCGGGGAAAATTCGAGCCAAACTATGAAGGCCCGTACATCGTAGATAAGGTCTACCAGGGTGGGGCCTATCTACTCATGGACATGCACGGTGAAAGGCCTTTCAGGCCAATAAACGGTCGCTTCCTAAAGAGATACTACGCTTAATGAGCCACAGCCTAGGTCAATGATAGATGACGACGACTATGTCCGCTCGCTATCTTCCTAAGCTCAAACTCTATCAGCAGTAGCCAGCCTTCTCATAGCGGACCGAAATGTTCTTAAACTAATTGCAGACCGAAACGTCTTTAAACTACTACCGCAGCATCTTTTAGGCTGACGAGATATAAAAAAAAACATATAAAAATAAAATTAAAAAAAACGGTATGTCCATAAGCAAAAGGGCACGGATGAAAACCCGAAAGGGCTCCGTGAGTAAAAACAGCAGGGCTACCGGCGAGTGTTCGTGAAAACCCAAAAGGGCGCGACCTCGTAAAATATATATAAAAAAAAGCGGTATGTCCATAAGCAAAATGGGCACGGATGAAAACCCGAAAGGGCTCCGTGAGTAAAAACAGTAGGGCTACCGGCGAGTGTTTGTGAAAACCTGAAAGGGCACAACCTCGTTAAAGGACACTTATAGGGTCCTCTCGACCTTGTAAGGAGAAACCACCCGCATGAGATCCTTACGACTCACAAGGGAGCAACACACCTAGGGATCCTCATGATCCCTAAGGAGAAAATACACTTGCGAGATCCTCACGACTCGTAAGGAGAACTCTCTTATGGGACCCTCACGGCTCATAAGAGTTGAAAGTCTTAAGTTACAGAGACCTAAACCTGTGCTTAAGCAACCCCCACAACTTCCGATATTGCCCTACAAGTGGCTCAATACTGACCCTTGTATACAATCCACGGGCGCGAATAAACATTTCCCTAACCAAGGTCATCCGTGACTGGGGATATGTTCGCATAACCCTTTTAAATCCTCTCGATTTACAAAGAGAAAACCCTCCTGTAGGATCCTTACGACTTACGGAGGAACAAAACACTTAGGAACCCTCACGATTCCTAAGGAGAAAATACACCTATAAGATCCTCACGACTTGTAGGGAGAAATAGCTTTGTGAGACCCTTACGGCTCATAAAGTCAAAAGCCTTAGTCGACAGGACCCTAACCCTGGTCGCTAAGCCTCCTTTGTTCGACAATGACAGAGGCAAATGATGATTCGCTCTTGGCGATATCCCAGTTGTAGCGGTGCTGATGCCAAAATCGGTGTCCAATTTTAGGTTTACGGCAAAAAGCCGTTAGGCCGCACATGCATACGAAATAGCCGAAATGATGGGGCAACTTGCAATAAAAAAAGCAGCAAGTAAAATGTATGCATGTGAAATAGCCGAAATGATGGGGCAACTCGCAATAAAGAGAAGCGAGTAAAGATAAAATAAATAGCCGAAATGATTGGGCACCGCGAAAAATAGCCGAAATGATTGGGCAATCGCGACCTTCGCGATATAAAAGCTGAAATGATAGAGCATCGCGGAAATAAAACAAAAAAAAATGAATGACGATAAAACTTTGGCCCTACAGTTAAGATCACATCGATCCCTGTATACAATCCAAGTGCGTAAACAAAGAGGGAACCATACTTTCCAACAGACTCCGTCAGACGACGAAGCCAAACCTCGACGGTTCGTTTCAACCGAAGAAGCCAGTGTGTTCAACAAACTCCTCGACTTACGGATACAAACACTCCTTGACGAGAGCCTCCTGATCTGCGTCGACTCGCAGAGCCACCAGTGCCTCCGTGGGAATCCTCGACTCGTTTCAAACCCCAAGGAAACAAATAATCCTTGGCGCTTGGGAAACAAATAATCCCTAGCAAACTCCTCGACTCACGGATACAAACACTCCTTGACGAGAGCCTCCTGATCCGCGTCGACTCGCAGAGCCACCAGCGTCTCCGTGGGAATCCATGACTCGTTTCAAACCCCAAGGAAACAAATAATCCTTGGCGCTTGGGAAACAAATAATCCCTAGCAAACTCCTCGACTCACGGATACAAACACTCCTTGACGAGAGCCTCCTGATCCGCGTCGACTCGCAGAGCCACCAGTGCCTCCGTGGGAATCCTCGACTCGTTTCAAACCCCAAGGAAACAAATAATCCTTGGCGCTTGGGAAACAAATAATCCCTAGCAAACTCCTCGACTCACGGATACAAACACTCCTTGACGAGAGCCTCCTGATCCGCGTCGACTCGCAGAGCCACCAGCGTCTCCGTGGGAATCCTCGACTCGTTTCAAACCCCAAGAAAACAAATAATCCTTGGCGCTTGGGAAATAAATAATCCCTAGCAAAATCCTCGACTCACGGACACAAACACTCCTTGACGAGAGCCTCCTGATCCGCGTCGACTCGCAGAGCCACCAGCGTCTCCGTGGGAATCCTCGACTCGTTTCAAACCCCAAGGAAACAAATAATCCTTGGCGCCTGGGAAACAAATAATCCCTAGCAAACTCCTCGACTCACGGATACAAACACTCCGTGACGAGAGCCTCTTGACCCACGCAGAGCCACCACTGTCTTTACGGGAGAATTCTCGGTTCGTCTCAACTTGCAAGATAAAGTCTCAGGCAGCAAGGATTGAAAAGCTTGCTCCCTGAACAATGGGGCCCTGCAAGTCGATCCAAAATGGTCTCTTGCATACTATTCACGGGTCTCACTCTCCAAAGTCGATTTTCGACAAGGAGAGAAACAACCGCTTACAAATCCTCTCGACTCGTAAGAGGGAAAAATTCTCATATAGGATCCTTACGACTTGTAAGAGAAAACAACACTTAGAAATCCTCACGATTCCTAAGGAGAAAGCCCACCTACGAGATTCTCTCGATCCGTAGGGAGAAGAATCTCTGTGAGACCCTCACGGCTCATGGAGTTGAAAAGTCTTAGGCAGCAGATCGGAACCTGCGGCCTAAGCCATCGCTATTTCTTAAGAAAGTCCGGATACTTGTTCTAATCATCCGTCAACTATGTTTGCTAAGGTGATATGCTGATAATGAAAGAAAGAAAAGGCGGAGAAAATAACAGAAAAAACATCCGATTTACATTTAATCGAGCATTCGAGACACACTCATTCATGCATGGGCAGAAGACTCAGGACGAGAAATAAGACAAGCTGAAATAAAAAGTTTCCATTCATATTGCCAAAAATTCTCACAATCATAAAAAACTGTGAACGAAAAATATTATTACAATGGAATAACTTCAGACCCATGGCACGGATTGAGAAAGTCGAAAGTAAGGCCATCCAGAGTCCTTCTGGCCTTTCTGATGATTCTTATGCGCAGCCTTTCGCGCTCCTCTGTGTCAATATCATCGGCAAGCCCTCCCGGCCTCCGATAAGCAGCAACTATCGTCGTCTGCTGGAAGTTTTGATGTAGGATGTCAATGAGGCTGTCCCGCCGTCTCTTCGAGATCAGCCCCGTCAGGTACACTGAATGCACCTTGTCCTCGGCATCATCCAGCGCATTGAGCGGCAGGGCCTCGTGAAGACCCGGAAGTGCTCTCCATATTGCTCCCAGCACGAATTTCAAAAGAGCCGAACGACGGGGTAGCAGCCAACCACCGCTTGCGTTCAGACGACCCATAACCTCTGCACATTGAGCGTCTGTAAACTCCTGGTTTTGTTGACGACCCTGTGCGCGGATATCGTCATAAGTGATGAACTCGTGCAAACTGTATAGATGTACCGCCATTATACCTAGAGGAAATATCACCAGGAAGATTAGCGATAGAAGAAAAATAATATAGATAGAGGGCTAAATTCCTAGAGAGCAAAGCTCTGTTCAGGGATTAAAACCCATGAACAAAAGCTCAATAAAACCCCAATGGGGATCTCTTTAGATCAAAAGATCTGTGAGAGCAAAGCTCTTTCACTGAGATTAATTTAAATTAATTTGAGTTATATTAATTTTACCTAAAGTCTCTAACTTTGAAAATGAGCAAAGCTCTGCTAGTGAAACCCCAATGGGGATCTCTTTAGATCAAAAGATCTATGAGAGCAAAGCTCTGCTGGTTAAGATTAATTAAAATTAATTTAATCTAAGAATCAATTTTACCTAAAGTTTTTTCTAAAAATACTTTGGAAAGAAGAGCGAAGCTCTAGAGTGCTTGAAGGCAAGAGCAAAGCTCTGAAGTTTTTGAAAAAAAAAATCTGAGAGATGATAAGCATCTGTGGGGGACCAAAGGTCCTATTTATAGGCCTCAAGTGCCTTTTCGACTTCCAAAAGTTGTCGCGGCGGTTGGAATTCCACCACCGTTGCGCTCACGTTTGGGGCCACGTAAGCGCAACAGTGGGGGGGCATTTGTTTACCCCAATCAGAGCAAAGCTCTGTTCAAATCCCGAGACGGGAGATGTAACAACGTTTCATCTCCCCCCCAATCAGAGCAAAGCTCTGCTTGGAAAATTTAAACTTTAATAACTGAAGCAACGCTTCAGATTCTTTGCGCTGCGCGCAGAGCGCCACATGTCAAAATCAGACACGTTAGCACAGGGAGCGCAGCGCCCAAGAAGGCGCGCTCAATCAGAGCAAAGCTCTATTAAATGAAGCAACGCTTCAGTTGCGCTGCGCTCTGCGCTACGCGACACGTGTCGGCGCAGATGCGCTAGCGCAGTTGCGCTGCGCAGTGCGCTGCGCGACACGTGTCACGCGCTGGGGGCATCTGCGCCAAACAGAATTAAATTTCCAAGAAATCTTTTCTGTTCTTATTAAAACAAGAAGATTTTCTTCTGCAAAGCAGAAGCCCTTGGATCAAAGATCCAACGGTGGGGAAAATTCCCCAAATCACTCAGAGAAATATCTCTTTAACAAATTTAACTAATTTATGGGCACTATAAAAAGGACCCTAGGCCTCAATTAAAAGGCATCAATATCTTTCTAAAAAAAAAAAGAGAAGAGAACTTTTGAGAATTCCTCAAGAACAACAAAAGATAAAAAAAAAACCCTTTAGGAAAAAGAGAAAATTCTCTTATGGACAGATTATTGATCTAAGAACAAGATCAATAATTTTAAATAAAAAAAATAAGTAATAATAGTGCTTTGCACTTTTTTATGAACCTCTGGTTCTTGAAACAAAAAAGAAAAATTTATTTTCTTTGATCTAAATTAGATCAAGAAATCAAATAGTGCTCTGCACTCCTGTTCTTGAATCTAAAAGATTCTTAGTGCTTTGCACTTCCAAACCGCGCTGTTGCGCTCTTGAGAGAGCGCCACGTGTCAGCTACAAAACAACTTGCGCTCTTGAAATAGAGCTTTGCTCTCTGGAATTGGCGCAACTCACCAGAGCGCGCCACGTGTCAGCAGCGCAACAGCGCAGCGCATTAGCGCACTGCGCTATTGCGCTTGCGCTCACCAGAGCGTGACACGTGTCACCACCATATGAGTTTGCGCTCATTACTTAGCGCAAAGCGCCTGACAAGCCACGTGGGGCACTGTCAGAGTATTTAATGCTCTGCATTATTAAAGAAAAGAGATAGAGCCCAATTAAAAGGCCTAACAGGCCTAATAAAAAATGCTATGCATTTCAAAAGGGGGGCAAAGCCCAAACAAAAAAATAGATGCTCTGCATCATTTAGAAAAGGGCAAAGCCCGACCAAAACAAGAATAATGCGGTGCATTACTAAAAAGGGGTAAAGCCCTAGCACAGGCCAAAGACAAAAAAAAATATTGAAACTGGACTTAGCCCAATTTTGGCCATAAGTCCTTAAGTTAAATTGACTGAGCAAAATTGCTCTCTTAAATCAATTTACTACCGGTTCAAGGGTACATCTCCGAACTCCTCTGACACCTGTCGTTGTAATCCTTCAACGACGTCAGAGAGGTGACGGGTCCCGATGACCACGCATGAATATCGGACCGAAACGTCCCTAAACTAATATCGGACCGAAACGTCCCTAAACTAATATCGGACCACCGCATCCCTAAAACTGGAGTATGGACCACCACGTCCCTAAACTGGAGTATGGACCACTACGTCCCTAAACTGGAATAATAGAGCCTCCTAATGCTCTTTTGCCGGATCTAAACGGTCCCGTTTAAGTTGATCTTAGCCCCAAATACGGCTAACGTATCCTTAAATACTCAAATGAACAATAAAATTCCAAATCGACCTTGGTCCAAGGGTACATCTCCGAACTCCTCTGACATCTGTCGTTGTAATCCTTCAACGACGTCAGAGAGGCGACGAGTCCCGACGGCCATATAATAAATGGATCACCCCATTAAGTTGATCTTAGTCTCAAACTGGACTAACGTATCCTTAATGAACGTTTAAGTTGATCTTAGCCGCAACGCGACTAACGTATTCTTAAACTAAAAAACACCAAACCCAAATCTAAGTAAATACGGATTTGGACTAATCCACGTCCTACGGGCGACGGCATTACTCAGTCTCCGTATACAATCCACGGGCAACCACAAACAAAACAAACACACACGACACGAAGTGAAATTCTGGAGAAGGAGAAAGTGGCTACCGCGATACAGTAGCGTAATTAACTGCGGGGCTTGCGCCTGCAGGGAAGAGCGTCCCCATAATCAAAAACCCCTCAAGCGAGGGGGAATCTGACAAAGTCTGCTACATCGGCCGCATCCGTCTAAACCTTCGATACACGGTGCCATTAATCAACTTGGCATCTTCGGAGAGGTGGACGGATAAAACCAAATAGCATCTGCCCCGAATCTCAGCGTCAGGCCATCGCGGTCCTGTGCGCCGTCTTTCGGAGGGGAACAACCCATTGTACATATTTTTATTTCTATACTAGGTTTATCCCGCGAAGGAGTGCACGGATAGCCGGGTTCTGGAGGGCAACGGGTCCGTATCTCATGGCTTTGAGAGGCAAAGGGACCTCACTCTAGAATTGGCAGACTATTCGCCGCACTCGTAAGGGGTACAAGTTGATCCAAGGAGGGGTGCTCAATTTACCGGATTCCGTGAAATGCCGGGTGTTCCATTCACTATGTTGTCGGGACTACCTCGCTTCAGGTTTTGGCGGGTAACTTGCCGCACCCGTAAGGGTCTAGGTTACATTGCACAGGCTATCCACACGACCAGGGGAACGTCGGGTTTCAGTAGCGGCTCTGTGAAACCCGGGGATCCCAGATTATCTGTATTGTTCTGTGATGCTTATTACTTTTATGTAATGTTGCATATTATCACGCCTGGAGCGATTATTGTATATTAGTATATATACTATTAGATGTTGTATATGTTTTACACCCGCGCTAGTCCAGCCCTCGCTCTGTCGTTAGTTAAGTAACCTAACGGGTGATGACGGGACCCAGTGACGAATGCGGATGGCATATACGTACATTTTATTTTCGTTCTTTTCTGGTGTGATTAAATGATGGGAATACGTTGATTCTTATCAATGCAAGATAAAACAAACCTATATTTGATGTTGTTGGAACAAATTTTAAGAAAAAGGAGTTATTACAAAGACGTTTCCTTTTGTTTTGCATAGCGGTATTCAGTTAGAATATCCTGCACCTCATTCAACGAGGCAAGGGCCGAGATCCCTTCACCGGGAGTGACCCCTTGGGCAGAAGTTTACGTCAGGGTAATAACTTCAATATAGTCGATTACAAGTTGCTTTGCATCGCGGTATTCAGTTGGAATATCCTGCACCTCATTCCACGAGAAAAGAGCCGAGATCCCTTCACCGGGAGTGACCTTTTTAGCAAAAGTTTTTTTCGCTACTATATTTTTTATAAAAAGCTATCAGATTCCTTCAACAAGATCAAGTTCATTACGTTAAAGTTTTTTGGCCAAAAACCAGCCGTAATCCTCCGTCATTTCATATGGATGGTCAGTAGTATTCAAGCTATGTTTGTTAGCCTACGTCAAGGCGTAGTGTTTGGTAGCTGCTGGGTATTCATTTGTTGCATAGATAAATGCATTAATTTAGGACAGACGTACATCCTTGTTGGCCTACGTCAAGAGCATGTATGATGACCTAAATTAATCAGGACAACGACGGGTAGAACTTGACATGTGGCTTATGATTTGTTGGCCTACGTCAAGGTCATAAGTGCATGGGATAAAAATTATATCGGGAGTTTCAAACATACAGGAAACTTGCCAGACTTGCGCATACCTTCTGGAGTGTGTTGACTTGAGTGGCTTCCATCAAGTTATCATGCGATGATAGTTGGATCCCAATTCTCACTGATGAGTTGGTTTACTCTTCGGGTGATTCCGACTAATTCTTCTTTCAGGTTTGGAGGAGAATTTGAGATTACAGTGGGAGGTTTCCTAATTAGATAAAATGATAACCATTCTGATCTAGGTTAGAGTGCACGCAGAGTGTTTCTTTTCTCTCTCTCTTTGGCAGCGACTTTTAAACAACCCTAGATTATAACTCAGTGACCAAGTTGACCGAGCCTTCTTAAAATACTTGCTTTTTGGATTGTCTATAGTTGCATAAGTCATTGCCTCTCCTTCTTTTACCCTTTGTATTTCTCAGAACAACCCGTATTACTACGGACATCCACTTCCATTGGATAGATCCATCGTATGGTTATATACGAACTCGAAAGGACTTCTTCGAGGATGGATCCAGATTCAGGAGAAATAGAATTGGTTTATTCAGTTGTCTTTTATTATCGCCTTCTCTCAGGATGCGAGGGCTCCTTGGTTTAGGAGAGTACACCTATTACGCTTATTGGATAGTCTTATTCCAAACCATAGGCAAGTGCCGAAAGGTAGGGAATGAAGAAAACCAATTAGCCTAAGCCGGGTGTACAGAAGGTAATAAATAAAGACAAAATAAAGGGATTAGAAAGAGAGCAAAGTAAATTGCGACTGCTATCATTCACAACCAAACCGCGTACTTCATCGCCACTCCTACTTCACCTTTTATTTCTCCAGAACAACCCGTATCACTACGAACATCCAATTCCATTGGATAAATCCATCGTATGGTTATATACGAACTCGAAGGATATTTTTTTGAGGATGGATTCTGGTTCAGGAGAAATAGGAATAAGATTTATTCAGTTGTCTTTTATCATCACCTTCTCTCAAGTTGCGAGTACTCCTAGATTTAGGAGGGTACACCTATTATGCTTACTGGATATTCTTCTTCCAAACCATAGGCTGGTGCCGAACGGTAGGGAAGGAAGAAAACCATTTTAGCCTAACGATGGTGTACAGAAGGTAACGACTAAAGACAAATAAAGGGATTTGGGTAGATGACAAAGAAATATACGGTTAAAGTCATGATTAGGATTATAGAAAAGGCATTACTAAAGAATACCAGGATACCCCTACGAAACATATTTATGTTTCATTGTATATTGTTGATAGAAAACTGATTTCTCAATTAAACACTTACTCCAGGGTATGTATTTACCAGGTATGATTCTCACATCTGTATGGTTTTACAGATGTTGAGTGGGAGTGAGTTATTGGGAATTAGGTGATCATCCTCATTATATCGGAATTCGTTGTAATTGGTGATATTTGAGGAAATCGCCTGGGTACAGTTTTCAACCTACGATGCACAGGTTTTGAGTTATTCAACTCAGCGGACTTATACAAAATATTGTATGTAGCCCAGTGTCTATCAGGATAAAGGGGTTGGTCCTCGTACTATATTCTGTTTACTTGTAACTTCTCTAGTTTTTAGACAAGTGTTTCGTAGAAATACAATGTCTAAGTTTTGAGAAGTTGTGGGTGTAGGAATAAAGTAGAGAACCAGGTATCGCAAGTATCGGGATTCTTCAAAGAAATTGAAGATGTAGATTCTTATGATTGGTATTCAGTAGATAGTAACGTTCTTGAGAAACTTGTTTCTCTTTCAGATTACTCATAATTGGATGGATTCCTAAGTTGAGTAATGCTGATTAGCCTCTCTCCATTAAGATGATATGCACTTGAGACAGCTGCATGATTTGAATCTGGTTCCAATTAGATAAGTGCCAAAGTTTCTATACTGGATATAGAATAGTTCATATCTTAACGATGTTAAGGTAAGGGGAGTTGTCCAGCTTATGCTTAAAACCAGACACTGGATAACTCAAGGCACGTTTCTGTAATGGCAGTTTGTGGGTTGACCCTAGCTTTGACGAGGGTTGATTTTTTACCATCTGGAAGATCAATAGTGATATTGTTCTTGACTCGCCACAGTTTTAATAAAATAAATTTTTTCATAAAACAGTAGTGGGGGTATGGTAGAACTGGAAGTGATTCCAGAACCGCAAACGATTACGGAAAATTTAATAGGACCTATATATTCAATCAGATTTGACATTCCAATAGCCACTCCGCAGATATGGTGGGTAACCTCAGACACCCGAGAGATACTCCGGTAGCCTCAAGGACGGTGACAGGGAGGTTCTTGTTTACCCAGACTTGACACTACTGTTGTTCCAGGCTATGAGACTCTGCAGGATATGTATAGCGTCATTCTAAACTAGTTTTAGAAGTGTACGTATATATTATTCTGCCAGAGGGTTGTCGTAGTCAGTGGGAGCAGCGGAAGCATAGTGGGCAAGTAGCTTATGTCTATTTATAGACTTGATCAAGAATAGCGGAGATAGATCATCTAATTTTGATGTACAAGTCATAGGTTTGACTTCATCAGAATAGGGGATGGATCTGTTAAGATGGTAGTAGGGTGTGATGTCCTGGTATTTGGATGATATACACAGAGTAGGAAGTAAAATTCCTATACTACGATCGGTTGTACTGTGGTCGTCACACAGTTGTTCCTCCACAAAGGATATATATATAATATTTGACATTCTGGTTACTAGATCTATGGTTTTAGATCTAGATTTGGGTAGTTTCCCAATGTGGATACTTTGACAGTATTCTAATAGTATTTTAGAATAGATGACTCCTGGCATGGTGGTGTACCTGCAGGTGATGGAGTCACCCTCTCTAAAGGTGTCTTACAGACTAAAGGGGAGAGGGACGTGCATGATTGGAAGATCACTTGCTTAGGCAATTGAGTCAATCGTGAGATGTCAGGTACCACACCAGATGTCGTTATTACACTAGATGCGATAAGTTTATATTAATCCAATCCTGAAGAAACATGCGGAAGCAGTTATAGAACATAAGTACATGTTCTACGGATTAGATGATGGCAGCCTCCTTCGGGAGACGGTTATCATTCCAGGCTTCACAGGTGACCTGCATGACATGGTGATTGTCTGAGTTATAGTTTTCCCTCAGACGAGGGACAGTATTATGGACAAGTGGTCCAAGAGGATACTGTGGGAGGCATAGTGCTGGACACTGATTAGTTTCAGTTATCGATACAGTCTAAGAAGTTTGGATTTGGAGTTCATTTATGAACTAAGTCCCATCAGATATCCAGACATATTCTAAGATAGGTATTACTCGATTCGGGAGATGGTTTTCTCCGCGAACTTGATTATAAGAGAGATATAGAAAGAAACATCAGGGCGGATCCACTCACTGAGGCTATTTCTCGAACATAACAGTTTTGCAAACAAGTTTTGTGAAACTGATTAGTAGAGGAGTTGTATGTTCGGTATCACACGAGCTGTGAGTATGCGACATCGCAATAATAAGCCTTAAGTGCAAGTGTGAGATTGTTGGATATAGTGCCCTCAAAGTCAATTATTGGATCGCAGGTACGTGATTGTGATGATTGAGAAAGGACCTATACCGATAAAACAGTCTTACTCGAGATGATGGTATGCTATCTGGTTTGTCTTTATCACTGTTACACTTTGATAGAGCCCATAGGATTCTTGCTTGACTGCCAGCAGTATGATGGCGATCATATATGTGGGAGCTGGGGTCTATAAGCACATCCTTAAAATGTCCCTAGTAGTAGGAGTTTCGAGACAGGGCATCGATACTCCGGAGTAGACTAGTGTATACATTCGAGACCCCGAAGAGGGGCGGTGGCCGGTCTCACAAGCCATTGGTGTTAGTTGGTTCACCTAAGATGTATACAGGTGCTCATTGGGTTATGAGTACACCGGACAGGACTCGCCGGGAACTTGCTAGTTGGTATTATACCTAGCGTCATATAGCAGTTCCCTGGTGACATGTGTACAGATTAGTTCATCGACCTGAGGTCGTCATTTGTCTCGTGTGAGTTCCCACTGTGCTTTGATTTATACCCTACCACGGGTCAAAGGAGTCGTGCAAACAGGTATATTTTGGGTACAGTCCCGAGCCACATGGAGGCAGTGAGCAGATCTTCGGGGATTCGTCTCTCCCGGTATTGGGGGAAAGATCGCGCTGTGTTTAGGAGAGCCATTACACGAAATCCCTGGCCAGGGTAATCGAGATTTACTGGAAGGTATTCCAATAGTATCTCAGAGTGTTCTGGGCTGCTCTCTGACACGACTTATGCAGCTATTGGGGGTCTGACGTTTGCCGGCCCCCTAGGCCTAATATGCGATACTCATAGACGAATGTTCCGGACTGTACGGATATTGTCACTGTCAGGCTCAGTAGGGTTTATAGATGAGTTCGCTCGTCAGCTTTCCTTCTAATCAATACAAGGCAACCATTACGTACAGCTTGTACCTCTGACGTGCTAGTGGTTATACCCAGTGCCAGTGTGTTGATGAGTCATTAGAGTCCCCCACAGACACTTTCCCAAGTTCGGGCGAAACGTTGTAGATGCCGTATGGTTTTATGGCAGGGTTCGGAAAATGCACGTGCGTTTTCGCACGTGTCATTTTTCGGGAAGATAATACTGCTAGGCTTTGGTTTAAGCCGGATCCCAGTATTATACTGTGTAGATATAATATCTTTGTCTCGGTTGCATTTGTATTCGGTCGTAATACAAATGCGGGTATGTTTATACTGTTACGGGGTTGTCCTGAAATTCGTTTCGAGATCGCTTTTGGAAGTTGCCAGTTTTCAGTTTTCTATCACCCGTATTTAACATTCGATTAAATACGGATTTGTCTTTTCGTCTTGAGGGTGAGTCATCGTGTGTGGAAGCTTCAAGATTAGTGACTAGGTTAGTGACTCATTCTTTAGCATTAATGAGTTGACGGCTAGGCTTCATGATTCATGCTTTTACATTTAATGTCTTTTGATGATTCATTCTTTCATTAATTGTGTTGATAACTATCATATTGTTATGGTCACCACTTGAAGCTCCTACACTCACCCCCTCCTTGTTATAAGTGGCCGGCCCCTTCTTTGTCGGATGTGGGATTCATTTTTTGAGAAAAGATTATGATAGTTTAGTGTATGGAAATTTCATAGCCCAATTTCCATTTATCCGATTCCAATTGGCAACTTCATTAACCGTTCGTCCATAGTTTTGGATGTAAAGAGACAAAGTGTTCTACTCATTCTCTACATCAATCTTGGTCGTCTCTTTTAGCAAACTTGATGATCGAGTTGCCTCGGTTCAGAGGCGGGAGCCCGTTTAAAGATCCGTCGACGTGGTGCCACCTGGACGACGAGACTGGAGTTTCAGAAGATCGAAGCCGCCGCAACAAAGCGTGGGATGATGGTTAAAGACCGAAGGACTCGGATCGTTCGGTATAACAATTCTACCCACTTTACAATATGTTAGTTTAGCTTTAATGGCAGATCCGGGTTGTAGTACGTGATAGCGCCAGTTGTAAAAGTTTTGTTCCGCATATTGGCGTCTGTTAGACGGCCGGGGCGCTACCGTGGACTTACAATTAAAACCTTGATTATCTTGTCTTGAAACATAATAATTGCATCAAAATCTTGAAGTTAATGATGAAGATTGAGAGAGATATTTTCATATTCTATCATTTCCTTTGTACTGCAAATCAACCATACTGATGGTGCTCGATAGTAGCGAGCCCCGAGATCATGACACGTGGCAGGTGACGTGCCCTAAAACTCAGAAGAGGAGGCCCACAGGGGCCAACCAAGCCACCCGATACCCGACCTGCAAGCACAAGCTAGCTCTCCTCGAGGCTCCCTGCAAATTCGCCTCCTCGGCCCCTCAGCTCGCCTCGAGCTGCCGCAGGACCAAGACTCCTCGGCCTCCTCGCTCGTCCCCGAGATCCCGCCGAGTCCATCTTCCTCGGCCCTCCGACCAACTCCACCACTCCCAGACGTAACTGCCGCTCCGCGAATCTCGCCATGCGCTGATCCTAGGCCAGCAACATCCCACGTTCCACGCCATCAATCCCCATTAATGGGCGATCCGCTTTCTACGCGGGCGTGACGTCGGGGGGCGTAACCGCCGGCGAGATTCTCGCGCCCGATCCGGGGTGCTCCACCGCTATATAAACCCCCATCACAGAGGGGTCAAGTGAGCCATTTTTTACTCCTTTAAAGCCGTTACTCTGCTCGGATCTCATCACTAACTTGAGCGTCGGAGGGTCCTTGGTGGTACCAAACCACCCCGGGACTTCTTTGCAGGTACTCGGCACCAACTCCCTCGCTTCACCTCTTCCTCCAAAAACCCATTGAGACCCACACGCAGCGGAGGATAATCAACTAAGTCCACCATGAGATCAACGGAAGACAACATCTGACGGAGGCCTGAAAAGGAGCTCCATCAGTTGGCGCCGTCTGTGGGAACATAATTCCATAAAATACAAAGTTGGCCTTCCTATCTCCACCCTCATGGCAGACGACCATCCTGGGGATCCCGGTACCAGCCGCCGTCTTCAACTCACTGAAGGCGGGGATGAACCTTCTCCCATGACCGTCATCAATGCCCTCGCAGGCCGGATAGATCGCCTGCAATCCCTCGTGGAGGCCCTCGTCCGCGTCCAAACGGCCGCGCCCGGGCCCCAGATTGCCGCTCCACCACCTCCAGAAGGCTCTGTCCCTGTCTGGACGGCCGACCACCAACAGGATGCGTCCTCTGGCCGCCGATCTCTCGAACCGGTGCTCCCTGAGGCCCGCTGGGCGCCCCAGGGCTCCACACCGAGATCCGCCGCCCGGACGCCTCGGCTCGAGCCTCCTCGTGACCCTTATCCCCCTGAGGAGATGTCAGTCACCTCGCCTATCCACGGGCGTGGTCGACCCCACCACCATCGGCGGGGCCGCACAGAAGGGGTCCGCCCCGGCGACTCAAGAGCTACCTCACCCCGGAACCTGAGGCACCTCATTGAGAAGAACCGGGGCTGCTCCCAGATGCAGGTCACCCCCAGCGGGGGCCAGGGTTCCCGAGGCGCTGATTCCTCGGGGTACCACGGTCGGCTCGACGCCTTCGAGAAGAAGATCGAGGGCATGCGCCGAGAAGCTCACCTTTCGAGCGACGGAGCTAAGTACGCCTCCGACTCGCTCACGAAGCCGTTCACCGAGGAACTGCTCGCCGTCCACGTCTCCTCGCGCAACAAGCCCCCAAAGGTCTCTCTGTTTGACTGTTTGACGGGAAAACCGACCCAAAGGACCACTTGGACGCTTTCACCGCAGGGATGAGCTTTCAGGATCACTCCGACGATGCCCAGTGCAGAGCCTTCCCGGCCACCCTCATCCGCGCAGGTCGGCAGCTGCAACAGGGAGGAGCGTCTGGGGAGCAGCCGGCCAAAATGGTCCTCAATGCTCCCGTAAACCAGCTGCACCGTGTCTTCGGTGCAGTATGGGTCATAAAGGTACACGTCTTCAAAGCGGACGATGTCAGGGATGGTAAATGGGAAATCCTCCATTCTCGATGGCCTGTTTATGAAGGATGAAAGGACCAGTACTCCTTCGGCCTTATATAGCCCACTGCGCAGCCCAACAGTCGCCCGTTTTCACCAAGGGAGTCACCGCTACGCGGCAGCCATCGAGCCTTCTCCGGTGGAGTCGAAGCGACGCGCCCTATGCGCTTCGCCTCCCTCAGCATTCAATGCACTAGCTACGAGCGTCGTCGCCCCGGCCGTTCCCATTCCCCGCACCTACGGCTGGACGGATGGGCTACACCTTGTCAAGATTCAACCCTGCAGCTACCCTGCTCGGTCGCCCCCAGCGGGCAGCTTCCTTGTCGCAACGCTGGGGATCAAAAAGCCCTCCCAGAGGCAGTCGAGCCCGAGATTCCCTCGCTCGGCTATCCCTAGCGGGCAGCTTCCCTGCCACAATGCCGGGGATCAAAAAGCCCTCTCAGAGGCAGTCGAGCCCGAGGATCCCTCGCTCGGCTATCCCCAGCGGGCAGCTTCCCTGCCGCAACGCCGGGGATCAAAAAGCCCTCCCAGAGGCAGTTGAGCCCGAGGTTCCCTCGCTCGGCTATCTTTCAGGACAAAAGCCCTCGCCAAGAGGCACCGGGCAGTAACCCTGCCCGGCCAAGGGTCCTTGGTGGGCTTCTTATAGCTCTTCCCGCGCCAAGGACCAAAGTCCTCCCAGAGGCAGTCGGGTCCTCGCTCGGCTATCCCCGGCTGGTAGCTTCCTACCACAACCGACAGGGATCAAAGTCTCCGCCAAGAGGTACTGGGCAGTAACCCTGCTCGGTCCCCGTATTGAAGGATCAAAGCCCTCGCAAGAGGCAACCGAGCGGCTACCCTGCTCAGTAAAAACTCCGGCTGGTAGCTCCCTACCCGTGATGCCAGGATAGAAGCGGCTGCCCCGCTCGTTCATCCTAGGCTGGTAGTTGCCTACCCACGACGCCAGAGGTCAAAGCCCTCGCCAAGAGGCCGCTGCGCAGCTCCGCTGCCCGGACATCCTTAGTGGGCTTCTTACAGCCCCCCAAACGCGAAAGACGCAAGCCCTCGCAAGAGGCAACCGAGCAGCTACCCTGCTCGGCCATCCTTGGTGGGCAACTCCCCTACCACCGTGCCAGGAAGCATAAAGCCCTTGCAAGAGATGACGGGGCAGCTACCCTGCCCGGTCACCCCCGGATGGTGACCAATGCTCGGAATCAGAGATGCTCAGTGGCCGTGGAGGACCCGAGACCCCAGTGAGGGGCGTCAGGTCTGTCCAAGTCTAAACAATCTTCCCTCGACTCCGGGGCCTAGGGAGATACCTCCTCAGAAGCGCTCGTCGGCAAGTGATTGCAGACAACTCGACGGACGATCGCTAGACAAATGGCCTGTTAGTGTATATGCCCTAGGGGCCATTATTGTATCATACTAGATTGTATATTACTTAATGGAAGCTTGGGATATTCACAGTTGTATATACAGTCCTGCTAAAAATGGTAGTATGCTACTTGGTTTGCGTCTACTTTAATATGTTTCTTGTATCATATCACTTATACATATTAGTAGAACCCATAGGTTCTTTGCTTGATTACCAGCGTTGTGATGGCAGTCACACTAGTGGGGGCAGGGTAGTCTATAAGCAACATCCTATACAGGTCCCTAGTCGCAGGATTATCGAGACTGGGCATCGATACTTCAGAGTAGACTAGTGTGTACGCTTCTCATCCCAGTTGGGGAGATGGTCTGTCCCATAACCATCAGTACGTAGTACTGGAGATAGTATACATGTGCTCGTTAGGTTACGGGTACACCGGACAGGACTCGCAGGGAAACTGTTGGTTGGTATTATACCCATCGTCAGTTAACAGTTCCCAGATGACATGAATACAGCATAGTCCGCAGACTTGACACTGCTACTTCGTCTCGAGTGTGTCCCACTGTTCATAGATTGCTACCCTACCACGGCTCAAAGGAGTCGTGCAAACAGGTAGCAGTTGGGTGCAGTCCCGAGCACTTGGAGGCAGTAATGGTTACATAGGATTCGTCTCTCTCGGTATTGGGAGATGATATCGTGCTGTGTCAGAGAGCCATTACGCAAAGTCCCTGGCCAGGGCAAGCGAGATATACTGGTAGGTTCCAGTAGCTTCTCAGGGTGTAATGGGCTATGCTCCGACACGACTTATACAGCTATTAGGGGACTGACGCTTGCCGCCCCCTAGGCATGATATGCGATAGTCTTAGACGAACAGACCGGACTGTACGGAGATTGTCACATCAGGCTCAGTAGGGGTTCGGATGGTTTTCCTCATCGGCCTTCTTATAGACATCTACCTGGGGACCGTTACGTACAGCTAGTGCCGCTTGCGGTCTGTGGTTAAACCCACTGCCAGCGTAGTGTCGAGTCTTTAGAGTCCCACACAGAGAGTTTCCCTGCTCCAGGCGAAACGATATAGAGGTCGTATGGTTTTACGACAAGGGTTCGGACGCGTACGTGTATTTACTCACGTACGACTTTGCGGACAGTTTTTACTAGCCGGCTTTGGTTTAAGCCAGATTCTAGTATCAGGTTATTGGATTTATACAGTCTAAAGTTTTTCCGTGTTTTCACGGATTAGAGGGGCATTCTCATAATTTGTCGGGAAGCTTCTAGAAGAGTGGTGACTTGGGGGGTAAGGTGGCATTTTATTAAATGAGATTAGTGACTCATTTGTGTGATTCATCCATGTCATTAATGCATCATAAATGCTTAATGACTCATGGAGATGAATCACTCATAGATATTTATGAAGCATGGTTATTAATTCTATTATTTCTTTTTTGATAAATAAATAATGCTTCATATATATTATGATAGATCATTATCTCATTTCAATTATCATCTTCACCTTCTCTCTCCTCAAGCTCACTCTCTCTTCAAACCCTAACCTTAACCTCTCATGTGTTGAGATCAAGGGTTAGCTAGACTAATACATCCATAACCTCACTATATATCCCCTAGGTAGCTTAGATTAGCACTTTAAGCAACCTAGTTATCTCAAGTTTGAGATCAAGCTTGGCGTAGGAGCTTTCGGGTGGATCGTCTTTGATTCGAGGAGGCCGTTGAGGTGTCGATGTTCCAAGGAGCCTACGAGGAGTGGAGGACCGCGATGAAGACCCGAAGGACAAGTAACGTGAGGTATAACTTTGTATCCGAGTAGTTAAACCTCTAGTAGTTAGTTAGCAATGGTTTAGATAACGATTCATGCGCTCAAGTCCGTGTTACGAAACTTTGATAATCGTTTTTCATATATTCCGCCTCCCCGCAAGTTCGTGGGGTGCGTGACATGGACTTACAGTAGTATCAGAGCCAACTAAACCATTACTAACTTGTTAGCAACTAATTAGAAGTTCGATCGACGGAAAACACGAAAACGAAACCCCGGGATCCCTAATTTTCTGTTAATTTTAAACATGTCTGAAAAATTATTTGATATGCCTTAAAATTCACAGCAGGGAAATATAAGAATACTGGGAAAATACGAGCCCCTAACTCGGCAAGACGGCCGCAGATCCGCGGCAAGAAGGTGCTTTTGGCCGCGGATCCGCTGCCGAGTCAACGCCGAGTTGACTCGGATTTGCTCTGTTATTCATATTTATCGGTGTTTTGGTTTCCTGTATGCTCTGTTTCTACCCAGGTTGCTTCAGTGCAGGTTTGCTTTTGGGGTAGACACGGAATATGGTATTCGATCGATGTTCTAAGATATTTGCTAATTGGGTTTTTATCTGTAATGTTTAATGTGTTCGTAAACCTCCCCTAACTGCTAGTATGTCGGTTGGCAGGGGGTTGCACATTTCTGAAATGTTTACTGTTTGTGTATATGAACTGTATTGGACTGTTGTGATGATTAGCCGGGGGTTTGAGATGTATTTAATATTCATTCAATGTAAATATAATATGATGTAATATTCTTTTGTGGGGCACATCCAGGTTGCGGTTGTAGCCACCGTTGTATTATTTCTTTTTACTGTTTTTTGCTCCCAGGATAGACCCAAGGTGGGGTACACAAACTACCGGGTACGTCAAAGTGTTTACTGGCCTACTCACGTTGTTGAGGGAGACCGCTTCACTTCGGGTACTTGACGGGTAGTTTGCCGTACCCGTAGGGGTCTAGGGTAGGGTAATGGCTATTCATCACAACTGTGTAATCCGTCTTTTATTGCAGGCTCAAAGCAAATGCGGATTGCTAGTAAATCCAATAAAGTTCATCTGTGATCTGGAATGCTTATTATTGCGTCTGACGAATGTACAATATCTATATATGATAGCTATTAGACGTCACTTATGTTTTACACCCGCGCTAGCCCAGCCCCCGCTCTGTCGTTAGTTAAGTAACCTAACGGGTGATGACGGGACCCCGTGGCGAATGCAGATGGCATAAGAGGACGTGGTATTTTCGTTGTTTTCTGCAATGATAGGATAAATGATGGGACGCATTATTATAATGCAAAGAAAATAAACCAAAGTTTAATCGTTGGAACAAATTTAAAAGAAACCACTCGGTTATTTTAAAAAGAGTAGAATTTTTAATTGCGGAGCTTTAACCACTCCTTTTAAAAAGTATCAGGTTCCTTCGATTACATCAAGTTCACTACGTTCACGGTTTTGCCAAAACCAGTCGTAGCCCTCCGTCATTTCATACGGATATTCAATAGTATTCAAGCTATGTTTGTTGACCTTCGTCAAGGCATAGTGATTGGTAGCTGTTGGGTGTTCATATGTAGCATAGATAGATGCGTTGGTTTGGGACAGTCGTATTACCTTGTTGACCTTCGTCAAGGGTATGTACGGGTGGGTTCAAATTAACCTGGACAATGACGGGTAGAACTTGACATATAACTTATGATTTGTTGACCTTCGTCAAGGTCATAAGAGCATGGGGCAAAATCTATATCGGGAATTTCTAAGGAAACTGAAATTTGCAGAGAGATGCATACCATTTTGGAGTTTGATGAATGTTGGTAGGATTCCTTCAACATTATCATACGATAATATTTTGGATCCCGATCCTACTGTGAGTACATGCTACTTATCAGGAGATTCATCACTTAACGATCAATACTATAAACCAAGTAGGTGCCTAGAAAGGTGTCAGCGGGGCTACGCCCCCAGAGAAAAGAGGTTCTTTAATTAAGGAACTTCTCTAAAGCGTTGGAAAACCTCCCTCGAAGTATCGACACTGGCCTGGCTGAACGGTTAAGCAAGTATTGTACGGTGAGAATAGTCCTGGCTAATTCTTCTTTTATGGTTTGAGGAAGGATTCGAGAAACAGTGGGAGCCATCCTGTTTAGATAAATTAAAACCAATCTAAGCTTGTAACAGCATCATACTAAAGTGTTTTCTTCTCTCTCTCTAAATGGCAGCGACCTTGTGACCACACATAGGTTACATCTAGATAATAATTGACTGAATCTGACTTATTTGACTGGCAAAAGTCTGTCCAGATGTCCATTGCCTATGACAAGCTGGACTACCCTATTGAGGGACATTCCTATTGTTATGGGATTGGGCATTGGCAGAATGATTGCAGGGCTTTAGAAGCCAGTAGCCAGGATACGAAGCATGTTGTGGCTTCGACTTCGAGTGTGTTTATGATAGAGAACTGAATGTCAATTAACTCTACTTCCTGGGTATTAGATACCGGAGCAGGATCTCATATCTGTAATTCATTACATGCTTTGAGAAACCGTAAAGTTATAAAGGTGGGTGATTGGTCTCTCAAAGTTGCAAACGGAATGACAGTGAATGCTGAATCCGTGGGAGAATATCGCCTAGGTTTGACAAGTGGGCATATATTGATTTTACGTAGCTGTTTATATATACCTAGTATGACTTGTAATATCATATCAGTGTCCTCACTTTCAAGAGAGGGATATGATTTTACATTCGTAAGCGATGTAGTTAACATCCACCTAAATCAAGTTCTGATTGGGTCAGGTACATTAGATAACGGCATATACGTATTAAGTCAAGCTCAGGTTTTCAATGTCCAGAATACACTTAAAAGAAAGTCTCCGGAATTAAATCAGGTTTTCTTATGGCATTGTAGACTAGGTCACATCAATGAGAGAAGGTTGACTAAGTTACATAAAGAAGGATATTTGAATTCGTTCGAATATCAATCTTATGCTACTTGTAAATCTTGTCTCATGGGAAAGATGACAAAGACTCCGTTTTCTGGACACGGAGTAAGAGCAAGCAAGCTCTTGGAACTCATACACAGTGACGTATGCGGTCCAATGTCTACACATGCGCGAGGTGGTTATTCCTACTTCATTACTTTTACGGATGATTTCTCTAGGTATGGATATATCTTCTTAATGAAGCATAAATCTGAGGCCTTTGAGAAATTCCAAGAATACAAGAATGAAGTGGAAAAACAAACCGGAAAAAGTATCAAGACACTGAGATCTGATCGAGGTGGTGAATACTTAAGTGCTGAGTTTCTAGATTACTTAAAAGAGAATGGAATTCTCTCTCAGCTTACTCCTCCATACACACCACAACACAACGGTGTATCCGAAAGAAGGAATCGAACCCTATTGGATATAGTTTGTTCCATGATAAGTAAGGCTGAGTTACCACGATCATTCTGGGGATATGCACTAGAATCAGCTGCATACCTTTTGAACCGAGTTCCAACTAAGACTGTGCCTACTTCACCATATCAGATGTGGTGTGGGAAGAAACCCTATCTTAAGCACATTAAGATATGGGGATGTCCAGCTTTTGTAAAGAAGCAGCTTGCGGACAAGCTCGAGGCACGATCAGTACAGTGTAAGTTTGTGGGATATCCAAAGAACTCCAAGAGATATTATTTCTATTACGCAGAGGAACAAAAGATTTTTGTTTCTCATAATGCTCGCTTCTTGGAAACTGAGTTTTTAGAAAATCAGATAAGTGAGAGCGCAATAGAACTGGAAGAAATTCTAAAACCACAAACTATTACTTAAACCTTAGTAGAACAAGAAGGTTCAGGAGAACCGGACATCCCAGCGCCTATCCGCAGAAGTAGTAGACAGTCTCATCCACCTGAGAGATACTACGGTTTTCTCATAGACGGGGATCGAGAAGATTGCGTCATTGATAATGATGACCCTACTAGCTTCCAGCAAGCCATTCAGAGCGGCGACTCGGTAAAATGGCTGGATGCAATGTGGACCGAAATGGAGTCCATGTACACTAACAAAGTATGGACTTTGGACATTGCTCCAGATGGGGTAAAACCCGTAGGATGCAAATAGATCTTCAGAAAGAAGATTGGTGTAGATGGACAGATTGAAACCTATAAGGCTAGACTTGTTGCAAAGGGTTTCCGTCAAAGACCTGGTTTGGACCATGACAAAACCTTTTTCTCCAGTGGCTATGCTGAAATCCATTCGGGTCCTTCTTGCTATTGCTGCCTTCCACGATTATGAGATCTGGCAGATGGACGTAAAGACGGCTTTTCTAAATGGAAATTTGAAAGAGAGCGTCTATATGGATCAGCCAGAAGGATTCATTCAGAGTGGGAGCAGCGGTAAAGTATGCAAGCTGCTTAAGTCCATTTATGGACTAAAGCAGACATCGCGGAGTTGGAACATCTGTTTTGATGATACTGTCAAGGAATTTGACTTTATCAAAAATCCAGATGAACCATGCATATACAGTAAGATTGTAGGGAGAGCTGTAGTATTCCTCGTCTTATACGTGGATGACATTCTCCTAATAGGAAATGATATTCCTATGTTACAGTCAGTCAAAAGTTTTTTGTCACAGAAGTTCTCCATGAAAGACCTAGGTGATGCCACCTACATTCTGGGGATCCAGATCTATCGTGATAGATCAAAGAGAATGTTGGGACTTTCGCAGTCCAGGTACATAGACACCATATTGAAAAGATTCAGTATGGAAGATTCTAAGCGCGGTAATCTACTAGCTTGTCAAGGAATCACCCTCTCCAAAGATATGTCTCCCAAAACTAATTTGGAAAGGGATCGCATGTCGATTATACCCTACGCTTCAGCGGTAGGCTCTATAATGTATGCGATATTATGTACCAGACCAGATGTAGCATACGCATTGAGCGTAGTAAGCCGGTATCAAGCAAACCCAGGGGAGAATCACTGGATAGCAGTAAAGAATATTCTCAAGTACCTGAGGAGGACTAAGGAGATGTTCTTAGTGTATGACGAAAAAGACCTCCAGATGGAGGCCTTTGCCGACTCCGGCTTCCAGAGTGACAAAGATGACTCCAAATCCATGTCGGGTTATGTCTTTACCCTCAATGGAGGGACGGTCTGTTGGAAGAGTTCCAAGCAGGAGACCGTTGCAGACTCAACGATGGAAGCGGAGTACATAGCTGCTTGCGATGCCGCAAAAGAAGCTGTCTGGATGAAGAAGTTCCTCACAGAACTTCAGGTGGTTCCTTCCAGTGTTGGTCCAATACCTCTGTATTGTGACAATAACGGCGCTATAGCTTTAGCGAAGGAACCCAGGTCCCATCAGAAGTCCAGACACATCTTAAGGCGGTATCACCTGATCAGGGAGATCGTAGATCGCCGGGAGATCGAGGTGAAAAGAGTAGAGACAGAGAATAACATTGCTGATCCATTCACAAAGGCCCTTCCTCAGACGCAGTTCGAGAGGCTATTCAAGATGATAGGTCTACGATATGCCAGCTCATGGCTCTAGTGCAAGTGGGAGATTGTTAGTGTATATGCCCTAGGGGCCATTATTGTATCATACTAGATTGTATATTACTTAATGGAAGCTTGGGATATTCACAGTTGTATATACAGTCTTGCTAAAAATAGTAGTATGCTACTTGGTTTGCGTCTACTTTAATATGTTTCTTGTATCATATCACTTATACATATTAGTAGAACCCATAGGTTCTTTGCTTGATTACCAGCGTTGTGATGGCAGTCACACTAGTGGGGGCTGGGTAGTTTATAAGCAACATCCTCTACAGGTCCCTACTCGCAGGATTATCGAGACTGGGCATCGATACTCCAGAGTAGACTAGTGTGTATGCTTCTCATCCCAGTTGGGGAGATGGTCTGTCCCATAACCATCAGTACGTAGTACTGGAGATAGTATACAGGTGCTCGTTAGGTTACGGGTACACCGGACAGGACTCGCAAGGGAACTGTTGGTTGGTATTATACCCGTCGTCAGTTAACAGTTCCCAGATGACATGAATACAGCATAGTCCGCAGACTTGACACTGCTACTTCGCCTCGAGTGTGTCCCACTGTTCTTAGATTGCTACCCTACCATGGCTCAAACGAGTCGTGCAAACAGGTAGCAGTTGGGTGCAGTCCCGAGCACTTGGAGGCAGTAGTGGTTACATAGGATTCGTCTCTCCCGGTATTGGGAGATGATATCGCGCTGTGTCAGAGAGCCATTACGTAAAGTCCCTGGCCAGGGCAAGCGAGATATACTGGTAGGTTCCAGTAGCTTCTCAGGGTGTAATGGGCTACGCTCCGACACGACTTATACAGCTATTAGGGGACTGACGCTTGCCGCCCCCTAGGCATGATATGCGATAGTCTTAGACGAACAGACCGGACTGTACGGAGATTGTCACATCAGGCTCAGTAGGGGTTCGGATGGTTTTCCTCATCGGCCTTCTTATCGACATCTACCTGGGGACCGTTACGTACAGCTAGTGCCGCTTGCGGTCTGTGGTTAAACCCACTGCCAGCGTAATGTCGAGTCTTTAGAGTCCCACACAGAGAGTTTCCCTGCTCCAGGCAAAACGATATAGAAGTCGTATGGTTTTATGACAAGAGTTCGGACGCGTACGTGTGTTTACGCACGTACGACTTTTCGGACAGTTTTTACTAGCCGGCTTTGGTTTAAGCCAGATTCTAGTATCAGGTTATTGGATTTATACAGTCTAAAGTTTTTCCGTGTTTTCACGGATTAGAGGGGCATTCTCGTAATTTGTCGGGAAGCTTCTAGAAGAGTGGTGACTTGGGGGGTAAGGTGGCATTGCATTAAATGAGATTAGTGACTCATTTGTGTGATTCATCCATGTCATTAATGCATCATAAATGCTTAATGACTCATGGAGATGAATCACTCATAGATATTTATGAAGCATGGTTGTTAATTCTATTATTTCTTTTTTGATAAATAAATAATGCTTCATATATATTATGATAGATCATTATCTCATTTCAATTATCATCTTCACCTTCTCTCTCCTCAAGCTCACTCTCTCTTCAAACCCTAACCCTAACCTCTCATGTGTTGAGATCAAGGGTTAGCTAGACTAATACATTCATAACCTCACTCTATATCCCCTAGGTAGCTTAGATTAGCACTTTAAGCAACCTAGTTATCTCAAGTTTGAGATCAAGCTTGGCGTAGGAGCTTTCGGGTGGATTGTCTTTGATTCGAGGAGGCCGTTGAGGTACCGATATTTCAAGGAGCCTACGAGGAGTGGAGGACTGCGATGAAGACCTAAAGGACAAGTAACGTGAGGTATAACTTCGTATCCGAGTAGTTAAACCTCTAGTAGTTAGTTAGCAATGGTTTAGATAACGATTCATGCGCTCAAGTCCGTGTTAGGAAGCTTTGATAATCGTTTTTCATATATTCCGCCTCCCCGCAAGTTCGTGGGGTGCGTGACATGGACTTACATAGCCAACCTGACATAAAAGCACAACGGTACAGGCAAAAAATATTCCACGGGCATTCTTCACAAACAGACGGCAGAACGCAATTCTATAGAGCTGAAGAAAAACTTTATTACTACTGCCAAAGACAAAAGTTTTTTTACAAAGGATATTTTTTGGGCTCCCCAGCCTTACAAAATTCAAGAGAAAAACAAAATGAAGATAGGAGAACGTGAGCTCTACACCTCGGGGCCGGGCGTGACCTCGAGGTCCTCGACCTCCACCACTTGGGGCGCTGGGTCCTCAGCCACCTCCTCGCCGGGAACTTCTTCCCCTTGCTCGTCGGCGCCCACGAGGGGGGACTCGTCCCGGAGATCCGCGTCGTCGAACCCCGGCATCCGAGACTTAACGGCATCGAGGGCGTCATGCCAAATGCGGGTCGTGGCCACAGCCAGGTCATCATAAAAATCCTTCGACCCCTTGTAGCTCGCCACCGCCCTCGATTCAGCCGACTTAGCCGCCTCGGCCGCCGCCCCCAGCTCCTTTCGGAGGATCTTCACCGTCCTCTTCAGGTTGCCGGCAAGCACCTGAGAATTCTCGAGCTTGCCCTCGGCGATCACAGCGGCCTCGCGATACCGGGCGACCTCCATTTTCCCGGCGTCTACCTCGCCCTCCAAGGCAGCGATCCTCGCCGACATCGCCTCCTGCTCTTGCCTGGAGCTCTCTTGCAACGAGGCGAGCTGACCCGCGGCCTCCAACACCGGGGCTACCACCTCGGTCTCCATGCGAAGGGTGAGGGCCATGTGTTGGAGAACCTGGGAAGACACAAAAAAGATCAGAGAGATGAAGGAGGCACCAAATCTCACAATGAACTGGGGGCTTACCTGCACGGACTTCTGGGCGATCGACGCCAGCTGAGCCCTGAGGGTCCCCCCAGGAACTCGACCCCCCGCCGAGGTCTCTACTTCATGCAGGAGGCTATCCACAACCGATAGCCCCGACGGCACCGCGAACCGGAGCCCCCTTCCTCCACTACGGACGGCAAGGGCCGGCCCCGGGAGGGTCTCCGGGAACTCTTCTTGAGCGGCTCTGAGGGAGAGCCGATCTCCTCTTCCGAGGCCATGTCCTTCAGAATCAGGGCCCGCTTCCGACCCGATGCTCTGCTGGGGCCCGGGGCTGGATCCGCCGCCGAGCGTCCTCGGGGCGCCGCCACCAGGGCGGTAAGAGCCGGGGCGGGCTGCGCCCGAGAAGAGCTGGCGCCCCCGACCCTAGTAGGCTGCCTCGGCTGGCGCATAGAATCTCGGAGGGAGACGAAGTCCATGAATCCTGCATGAAACAAACACCAAACAAATCAGTAACACGAGTAAAACGTAAACCCAAAAAGCAAGCTTAACTTACCGACGAACTCGACGGGGCTAAGCCCGGCCCAGCTCAAAACCCTCTCGGACAGCAGCACGTCATGTCGAGGGATGGGCTCCCATGACGCCACTCTCACCGCGGCGAGGTCATCGGACAGGTTCCCCGGCAGACACTTCTCCCCCGACCACTTAGTGGGCACAGGCCAGTCTTCGCCCTCGGGAGGGGAAACGAAGAAAAATTTCTTTTTTCAATCATGAATGGAGGATGGTAAGGCCACGACCCCGGTCCCTGCAGCGACCCCCGGCCGCTTTCTAAAAGTAAAATAAACCCATCTCGGGTCGCCCGCTCGACCGTCGGGGTGACTCTTGAAGACGAGAGAGGAATCAAGAAGGGAAAGGCTGAAGGGAACCGCCTGCAACTTCAGGCGGATCAAGAACCTGAGGAGAATCCTCCACGAGTTCGGCACTAACTGGCCGGGGGCCAAACCGATGAAATTCAGAGCGGCGATGACCTCAGGAGAGAAGGGCAGGCGCATTCCGCCCTAAAAAGCTTCCAAGTACAGGGCAATCTCCCTGCCCCGTACCTGATCTGCCCTCTCTCCCTCCTTGGCCAGATGAAACGTGTAGCGCGGGGGGATATGGAAGCGAGCCTGAGCGTTCGCGAGCTCGTCCTCATGCCTCATCCAGCACTGGGTGCTGGGGGGCACATCCGCCGCCGCCTCCCTGGAGGCGGCCCCCGCCTCACGACCCCGGGGAGAGGGTCCAGCCCCTGCTCCCCGAGGAGACTCAGACGCAGCTAAAGGAACCCTAGCATCTACTCCTACAACGTCTACTGATTCTATAGAGAAAGACATCTAACCTGGGAAAGGAAATTCTTCAAGGGCTGAAAACGAAAGAGGGGAGACGAGCGCCGAGCAGGTGAGGCTTGGGAGAGGAAAATATGAGGGAGTAAGGGCCCTAGGGCGGACCCCACCCGTATTAATTGCTGCATACGGTCTCATCTAACGGCGCCCATCGTCTCCCGCCGAAACGGCTCCTCGCGCCCAGCGGCTCCGATCGTTCCACGTGGCAGTCCAGCGCTGAACAGTGTCCCATCAGACGCTGCAGGCCTGCATACATCGCACCAGCCAATCGGCGCACGACACGTGGGCCGTCGCTTCAAATTGCAGAGTGCACGAACCGGCGCACCTTCTTTAAATGCAAAGATCTTGCCTTGATTCGCTAGCGGAAGAAACAACCGACGCCCCGAGGACTCGTCACGACGAAGCCCCAGAAGGGATCCCACCTCGGGAGGCCCGGCAGTCCACTCCTAACCCGACCCGCTAGCTGGTCGGGACAAGAGTGGGGGGCTAATGATGGTGCTCGATATTAGCGAGCCCCGAGATCATGACACGTGGCAGGTGACGTGCCCTAAAACTCAGAAGAGGGGGCCAACCAAGCCACCCTGTACCCGACCTGCAAGCACAAGCTAGCTCTTCTCGGGGCTCCCTGCAAATTAGCCTCCTCGGCCCCTCAGCTCGCCTCGAGCTGCCGTAGGACCAAGACTCGGTCTCCTCGCTCGTCCACGAGCTCCCGCCGAGGCCATCTTCCTCGGCCCTCCGACCAACTCCACCACCCCCAGGCGTAACCGCCACTCCGCGAATCTCGCCATGCGCTGATCCTACGCCAGCAACATCCCACGTTCCACGCCATCAATCCCCATTAATGAGCGATCCACTTTCTACGCGGACGTGACGTCGGGGGACGTAACTGCCGGCGAGATTCTCGCGCCCGCTGCTGCGTGCTCTACCACTATATAAACCCCCATCACAGAGGGGTCAAGTGAGTCATTCTTTACTTCTTTAAAGCCGTTACTCTGCTCGGATCTCATCACTAACTTGAACGTCGGAGGGTCCTTGGTGGTACCAAACCACCACGGGACTTCTTTGCAGGTACTCGGCACCGACTCCCTCACTTCATCTCTTCCTCCAAAAACCCATTGAGACCCACACGCAACGGAGGATAATCAACTAAGTCCACCGCGAGATCAACGGAAGACAAAGCTCCATCACGTACATTTGTGAAAAGGTGATTTCTTTTGCATGCTGAATTGTCCAAATTCTTCCTTTATATTTTTAATTGGAATCAAAGTTTGAAAAGGGGACCCACTTAAAGATATTATTGTGATTTCCATAAGATACTGATTAGGGATGCATTTATTTTTCACATACCTGATTGAGCAACAAGGTTGAAAGGAATAAATGTTGGTGCATGAAATATCCTTTTTGATTCATCCATCACAATATTAGCCTCCCATTCCATACTTTGAACCTTGGAGGTGAATCTGTGATAATAAATATCCAATTAATCTTATTCTTCATTTTATATAGGCTGAGAGAAATTATTCCCCGCGCCAGATGTAATACACGGTTGTTGTTTTTTTTCATTTGGAGGTGCACGTGGGAATTTTGGATAGCCTTAGACAACGTGTGGGGCCCCTACTTCTATTTCTTCACTCTCTTGCAGGGACATATACAGCTTAGGGAATAATTTTTTCTATTCGTGGGGCCCCAACTTCTATTTCTTCACTCTCTTGCAGGGACATATACGGCTTAGGGAATAATTTTTCCTATTCTTTGAGCAATACCAATAAATTACACAAAGGTATAAAATTTTCACTTAGCACTTCTAATTTCTTTTATATTGCTTTGTGTACAATAATTAAGATATAAAAACATCCATTTCTATTTCTTGCTCATTTGAATCATTTATTAGAACTTTCCTTCTTATTAATCAGTTATGATGGATGATATACAGTATATGTTTGTGTTTAGAAATTCCTTAAAAAATAGAAAAATAATCTATGTTGATATAAAAGAGAAGGAATCTATCTTTAAGCCCATACAACTTCTTTATTAACATGTAATAACGAAAATTTGTCAAATCAGGCATTTTTTTTATTACTACTTCAAACTTCAACATTATAATGCATATTGATATTTACACATTATTTCCATTTAACAAAAAAAAAAGGAGTTATGGTTTTTTTCAGGTTAGTGCGAGAATATGAATAAGGCTACGTACAGCTCTTCCGATCAAGACAGAAGTGAAAATATTGTATCAAGAAAACCAACTTGACCGTACGTTACTATTACAAAACTCATAGCAGCCTTATGGGGATCTTTGCCATCCGCAGAGATTTTTATGAGGTGGCAAAGATTCCGAGAGTGCTCCTGTGATTTTTTGAATAGTAATGTATAAAGAAAACCAACTTCACCTTACATTATTAATCCAAATCTCATAGCAGCCTTATCGAAATATTTGTGATGCATGTGCAAAGGTTTTGATAAGGTGGCAAGGGTTGGGAGAGTGCTGAATAGTAAAGAATGCAAAGGAAGGTTCTTGCGATTGATAATTTGTTGTTTGATGGAAGATTCTTAATTTATACATGTAACTAAATAATTGACAAGTGAAATAACTTGCAGTTATTTATTTTATATATCAAAAATGACTTAAAAGATATTGATTTTCCTCCTTTTATCAAATTATGAATAATACTTCCAATATGCTTTGAAGAAAGCATTTGCTATAGTGTCCATTTATCTTACATGGATAAAAACTCATGGTTCTTTTCTTCTGCTTTTTTTGGGATATAAAACATGCAACCACCGTTGTCATGTCCGCTCCCCAAAATGCTGAAGGCGAGATACGACTAGGCCCGCACGTATTTATACCGAGAAACACACCTTCTCGACATAAATATGCTAAACGTATGGGTAAGCAGGATTGTAATTACAAGAATTTAAAACATAGATAAATAATTAAACAAAGCGTCCAACATCATTTATCATATCGTTAGGTTTACGAGGGTAAAAGGCCAACAACAGGAGATACAACAACGGAAATGAAAGAAATGAAAGCAAAGCCTTTAATATAAGGGTACAAGGCCAACAACAGGAGATACAATGGAAATGAAAAGAAATGAAAGCAAAGCCTTTAATATAAGGCACCAAAGAAAACTAAACTAAGGGGCGATTAATACTCGGATTGCGAGAGTTGTTGGATGTCCTCTTCCGTCGGTTCCATCTCAAAGGGCACTTCCTCTACTTCGCCTGACAGATATTCTCAAGGATAAAAATAAATAAAATAGAATGTCCGTCGGCGAAACTGCGTCCGGTAAGTCTTCAATTTAAACTTTATAATTTTAAAAGCGGGTATTGAATAGAATATAAATATGATAAACAAACATATAAGCATGATAATAATAAGTCATGAAGGAGCAAGAATATAGCAAGGGCATCGATATGAATGTTATCACTATTTTAACACAAAGTTTGGTTCGTGAGTTTTCAACTGGTTTCAAGAGTTGTATCGTTTCAGCCCAGTACCACAGCAACACGGATTCATGAGTTAATACTGTACCGTTCCGGCTCCGTACTACAGCAACGCAGATTCACGAGATTCATGTGTTAGTAAGGGGATTCCAAAACAAATTGAACAACACATTCCTCAAACTACCCCAAATCTCTATCAAGTTCATCTATAGAATAACAGGTTTGTAAGCCGATGTCGCGCACCCCGCAGTTCGCGGGGAGGTGGAATTTCAAAAAATGATGATGTTTACTACGCAACACCAGCTAAAACTCCAGGATTTTTACTAAAATCTTAACTAGCTAATCTATCTAGAGCTTTAACTACTATATTAGAACGATTATACCTCCAAAATCGAGTCCTTCGGGTCTTCTAGTGCTCCTCTTCAGGGCTCCTTGGTATTCGGATCGAGCTTGCTCCATCGGCCTTCTTGCGTCAAAGATGATCCACCGCGAGAGAATGTGCTCCAAGTTTCATCCTCTGAATGAGGTAATTAAGGTAGATGGTTCGCTAAACCAACTAGCCTAGAAGATATAGAAAGTCTAACGGATTGTTTGTCTCACTAAACCCTTGGCTCACAACACATGTGAATGTTAAGGTTTAGTTAGAGGAAGAAGAAGATGGAGAAATCTCAAGAGAAAGCAAGAGAGGTGAGCAACTCAAGAAATGAGTTCAAGAAAATAGAATGACTCAAAAAAAAGTGTGAAGTATTGTGTAGAGAATGACTAATAAACCCAACTCAATAATTCAAGCATGCAATAAAATATAATAGAATAAAGCACCCATACTTGAATAGTGAGTCAAGACCAATATAATAATCCATGGCCATACTCTACACCATGCCTCCAAAGTCTCCTCCATTTTCACCTCATTAATCTATTTAAGTAAATGGATAAAACCAATAATGAGGTGGCTCCTTCTAGAAGCATGCCTTGACAAATTACAAGAATTCCCCTCTCACTGTATATACATACCCGTATCCGTATTCCGAAAAATACAGATACACTGAGACGATAACATTCCAATAATATAATACTAGGATCCGGTTTAAACCAAAACCCACTAATATTGTCCGCCCGATCAGCATCCGTGTACAAGTACACATACCTGATCGAAGCCCAGTCGTAAAACCATACGACGTCTACATCAATTTCCTGAAGTAGGGAAACTCTCTGTGTGGGACTCTAAAGACTCGACTGTACGCTGGCAGTGGGTTTAACCACAAGCCGTCAGCGGTACTAGCTGCACGTAATGGCTATTCAGGTATCTTTCGATAAGAAGACCGATGAGCAAACTCATCCGGACTTCTACTGAGCCTATCGATGACAATCTCTGTACAGTCCGGTCTGTTCGTCTGAGATACTCGCATATCCGGCTAGGGGAACGGTAAACGTCAGACCCCTAACAACGTGACAAGTCATGTCGGAGGAGAGCCCAATACACCATAAGAAACTACTGGAGTACCTTACCAATATTTCTCGTCTGCCCTGGCCAGGGACTTTGTGTAATGACTTTCTGAACACTGCACGATATCAACCCCAAATACCGGGAGAGACGAATCCTGTTTGATCACTACTGTCTCCAAGTGCTTCGGGACTGTTGGGGTCAAAATTTGCACCCCGATTGACCAAGTCAAAATCAAGGTCAACCCCAAGCCAGGTGGGCCCAAGCCCAGGTCAAGCGGGCCCATGCCCAAGTCGAGCCCACGGCCAGCCTTCCCATGCCAACATAAAAATCATGTAACAAATAATTTTGATGTAATTTTTTGTGCATGAATGTAAGCAAAATGAGCATAAAGCCAAAATTCTGTAAAGCCCATGTCTTATGTACAAAAAGAAAGAGCACATGAGGCATGGGATGGGCAAAATACTATTTTGTAAAGCCCAAGGGGCTATATGTAAATGTGTAAGCATATATAAGGCATCATGATTGTAACAACTCCATTTTTAGTGTAGAAAAATTTGTTTAAAAATTATTGTATACTTGGAGTAATTGCAATTCTGTGAGTACCATAAATATTTGTTTTGCTAATTAATTATAAGAAGGAGCTTGTAGCTCATTGGTAATACCTTGCACTGCTGAATCAAGCCACCAGAGTTCAAATCCCATACCCCAAATTATTTTTAATATCGTTTTATTTTGAACCTTTAGAATACGAAAAGTTTACACATGCATATCTCACAAAAACCCCACTAAACCCTGAAATATAACTGTACCAGAGGATAGACCAGCCGTCGGGGGAGGATTCCGGCCGCCTAACTCGGCCGAAATCGGCCAACTTGGCTAGCGAACTGGCCAACTCAGGCCACCGGCCGAGTCACGGCTGAGTCGCGGCCGAGTCGGCCGATTCCGGCGATGACCCAACACAAAAAATGTGTCTTTTGGTCTCTTTTGTACACCTGCATAATTTATTTTCTCAGACCATTTCCAAAGCTCTTTTAAAACCCCAATTACTCCACTTTTAATACATTTTATTACATTTATCACATTTTTTTCATTTTAACCTTTCACCTACTCTAACCCTAGTCTAACCCTATAAATACAATCCCTAAACAATACCCCTTCACCCTAAAATTCTGAGCAAAATCTCAAGAAATTTCCTAGAACCCTAGTGTGCATTTGAAGTGAGCAAAGAGGTGAAGCTCCGGCGAATTTTCCGGCGACAACCCTAGAAGTTCCCGGCGACGAAACGGTGCACCGGAAACTACGTCCACTCCCTCTCCCTCTCCTCTTTGAGCTAAACCCGTAAGTCTCACCTTCCCCCTTCTCTACTCTTTCTGAAAATACGAAATTCTAAAACCCGACGGAATTGGAACAAATCCGATTTCCGATTCGGTTCTTCCAAAAATTTCACTTTTCCTTTAATACAATCTTGTTATACCATTACATATTGATTATTAAACACTAACTAATCATATTGAATAAGTTTCATATCAAAAGAAATTGCTATTTCCATTTTAGCGTTCTTTTTCATTAAAATACCATATAGTTTCATTTTCGACATTTAAACATCACAAACTTGCTATACCTTTAAGTTGATCACGAGATAATGACCTACCTCCTCACAACACTCATATACAATATAGCACAATACCTTTCGGGAATATAGAATACGGGAAAACGAAACATTTCAAATAAACATCATTACTATTAAAACTGTTTTCTAAAAGATTAGTATTTTACACAAATCTTTGCAAAACGCCGCTACAACCCATTTTAGGGAACCCAACTGGGTTGGTACGGATTATCGCACATCTCTGGGCTTAGTAGTGCGAGATGCAGACCTCCGCAAGGAGCATTCGGTCTCGAGAGATTTAAAATACGGCATCTAAAGAAAATGAGATTTTTTAGAAATATAAAATATATATTAAAATTATTTTTATATAATTATGTATATAAATATCTATTTTGAATTAATATAAATATTCCAACTCTTTTCAAAAATCACAAGAATCACTTTACATTAATATACCCTGAATTCCATACAAGTCAATATTACAAATAAATACCCTTTATTATGAATTTAGGATATTTTCACTAGAAATATCACAATTATAAAATCTACATTCATGATAACTCTAAAGACGATAACTAAATACTTGGGGAGTATTTTGAAAAGTATATAAAAGTATTTTTTACATAAAACCCCCTCAAGTTCTATAAATTACCCTAAGGACCCTAGTAAATATAGGTTTAAGCGGGACCAATCTCTTGAGTCTCAGGGAGCCGGAGAAGTGGGTGCTTGCCTATCTAAGGTAGACAACTTAACAACGGTGTTATCAATACGGTAATTGTCTTTGAAAATGACACAAATCCTGCCGCCCATGTGCAGCGGTTACCGATAACATCAAAACCATCAGGACTTCAATTTACTTTTCTAATTGTCTAATTCAGACTGGGTCTCATTAATAAACTGACTTGAATATGATTCAAGTACAATCTATAATCTGCAATTTACAATATTACAATTCAACATGAATCCATTCAAATCTATATTGACCGAACCGAACCATAGATTTAATTCCATTTACATGATTCTCCAGTTATATCCATGATTCTACAGTTACATCCATTTACTGATATCATGGTTTCGGTAAGTCATCCAATTATACAATCTATACAGTTTACAATACAAGACAATACAATACAACTATACAAACAAGACATCTCGGGGTTTAAGAGGTAGATTGGTATGGAAAGTGTTAGAAGTGGCACGAGACAGTAAGATTAAGACACCCAACCTATATTCCGTTGCTGTTGTACCGTGTGTTGGATATATTTCCCTCAAGGCAATTATCATAGTCGCGGACTTGTGATTTTGATGATTGAGTGAGGACCTATACCGATGAAACAGTCTTACTCAAGATGATAGTATGCTATCTGGTTTGTTTTTATCATCATATACGTGTTGATAGAGCCCATAGGATTCTTGCTTGACTGCCAGCATTATGATGGAGATCATATATGTGGGAGCTGGGGTCTATAAGCGCATCCTTAAATGTTCCTAGTCGTAGGAGTATTGAGATCGGGCATCGATACTCCAGTGTAGACTAATGTATACTGATCGAGACCCCGACGAGGGGCGGTGGCCAGGTCTCACAAGCCATTGGTGTTAGTTTGTTCACCTAAGATAGTATGCAGGTGCTCATTGGGTTATGAGTACACTGGACGGACTCGCCGGGAACCTGCTAGTTGGTATTATACCTATTGTCAGATAGCAGTTCCCAGGTGACATGTGTACAGGTTAGTCTGTTGACCTGAGATCGTTATTTATCTCATGTGAGTTCCCACTGTGTTTTGATTACTACCCTACCACGGCTCAAAGGAGTCGTGCAAACAGGTTTTAGTTGGGTACAGTCCCGAGCCACATGGAGGCAGTGATCGGATCGTCGGGGATTCATCTCTCCCGGTATTGGGGGTTGATTTCGCGTTGTGTACGGATGGCCATCACCATAAATCCGTGGCCACGGTGGACGAGAATTACCGATCCAGGATCGATAGTCTTTCAGGTGGTGATGGGTTTCATACCGACACTAGATATCGCGTTGTTGGGGGTCTGACTTTATCTACCCCCTAGACTCGATATGCGATACTCTTAAACGAACAGACCGGACTGTACGGATATTGTCACTGTCAGGCTCAGTAGGGGTTCTGCATGAGTTTACTCGTCGGCCTCCCTTTCGCTCAATACCTGGGTAGCCGTTACGTACAGCTAGTGCCGCTGACGTGCTTGTGGTTAAACCCACTGCCAGCGTATTGACAAGTCTTTAGAGTCCCACACAGAGGGTTTTCACGGTTCAGGCGATATGGTGTATATGGCGTATGTTGATACATACAGGTGTCCGATTAAATATGTGCACATGCTGCGCAGACTTTAATCTGACGGTTGATAATACTAGCGGTTTAGGATTAAGCCGGATTATTAAATCGGATTTTGATTTAATAATTTATATATGTATTTGTATATACGTATTCTAGTATTATTGTTCACTATTCGTTTTCTCTCTCGGCTATTCGTATTTTGGTACGAATACGCGTATATGTATTTCGATACATGTACCGGGAAGTATTCCGTATTTTATACGGAATAGCTTCTAGAAGATGCCACCTCATTTATATGATTTTCTTATGGAAATTCATTTGTTTTATTAATGAGGTGGAAAAGGTGATATGATTTGTGGCATGGGTTTAGGCATGGACCAAGGTATGGTGCACATTTGTTTAATGGTTCACATTGTTTAATCAAATAAGAAAATGAAATATTTCTTTTTGTGTGAATGAGAAGGGGGGCCGGCCACTATAGTAGATGGGGCTCATTTCATTTGCTTGATGACACACTTGATTAAACTCTCCACTCTCATTCACACAAGAAAGACTTAGCCATTTTTAGTTCATGCCAAAGCTTCCTCACCTCCATTCTTCTTCTATGGTTGCTCCATGGAGCACATGAAAAGAAAGAGAATTGTGGTGACACTTTCATACACCCCCACTCTCCATAGCTAGCAACTTTGGGGCGTCGGTTGCCTCGTTTGTCGAGGCTGGAGCTTGCACCGTTTCCTTCAGATGGATCATCGGAGATGGAGGAAGACCGGCAACCAAATATCATCAAAGGACCGCTAGGAGCTTGGAATGAAGACCGAAGGACTCGGATCAACTCGGTATAACGATTCTAACTCTTAGTTAGTTTGCTAGTTTAGGATTTAAGGTCGATCCGGGAATCGGGTAGCGGTAGCGCCGGTTTAGAAATTTTTTGTTCCGCATTTTGGCTTCGTTTCGACGGCCGGGGCACTGCCGAAACCCTTCATGGTATCAGAGCCACCCTTTAAACCCCTTACTAGCTTGTTTAAACGTGCTTAAAAGATCGATCGACGGAAATTTCCAAAAACACAATTCCATTGTTCTGTTCTCTGCCGATTTTAAAAAGTGCTCAAAAAATTATTTCGAGAGGCTTAAAAATCCGTGCAGGCGATTTTAAGAGTACACAAAAAGTTTGGGGTCACGATTCGACTGTAGCGCCGCGGAACCGCCGCGTAATACCCCTATTGGCGGCGGTTCCGCGGTCGAACAGTGGCGACGGGCTCCAAATTTTTTACTGTAGCTCTATTTTATGAAATTGTGATTTTTAACATATTCTATTTTGGCCCAAATTTCTGTTTCAGTGCTGGTTTTGATTTTGGGGCTAATTTGGAAATTTAGTCGATCGATATTTTAAGTGGGCGTTTAATAGTACATACATTTATATCTGCGACCGTGATTGTCATTTGATCGGTAAACTCGTCTAATTGCTATATATCTTTTAGACGGGTTTGCGAACGTGACATTCACGTTGTTGTTCTGTGTTGTGCTGTGATATTGGTTGGATCGTCGTGGTGGATAGCCAGTGGTGCAATGATAGTACAGTTTTCATTTTATTTGTACATTTGATATTGTGGGGTGAGCGTCCGACATATGGACTGCCGTCACTGCCAGTTTGTATATTATTCTTTTGGGACACGACCGGGCTGAGATCGATGTCACCCTTGTATATTATTTTATTTTCTGTACTAGGATTACCCCGCGGTGGAGTGCACGAATAGCCGGGTTCTAGAGGGCAACTGGTCCGCATCTCAAGGCATTCAGACGGAGGGGACCTTACTCTAGAATTGGCGGGCTATTCGCCGCACTTGTAGGGGGTATAGGCTGACCCAAGAGGAGTGCTCAAGTTACCGGATTCCGTGAAGTGCCGGGTGGCCCATTCACTTTGTTGAAGGGGGATGCCTCACTTCTGGTTTTGGCGGATAGCTTTCTGCGCTCGTAGGGGTCTAGGTTTCATTGCACAGGCTATCCACACGATAGGGAACGTCGGGTCTCACTTGCGGCTCAAGTGAAACTCGGGGCTCCAGATTATCCACCATTATGTGTTGCTTCTGTGATGTTTCTGTGATATTGCTTTATATCATGCCTGGGACGATTGTTATATATATTTATTTATATTAGTAGATGTTGTATATGTTTTGCACCCGCGCTAGTCCAGTCCCCGCTCTGTCGTTAGTTAAGTAACCTAACGGGTGATGATGGGACCCAGTGGCGAATGCGGATGGCATATACGTACATTTTATTTTCGTTATTTTCTGGTGTGATTAATTGATGGGACTGCATACATTCTTATCAATGCAAGGATAAAACAAACCTATATATATGATGTTGTTGGAACCAAGTTTTTTAAAAAAAAACTAACATCACAGACGTTCTCTTTTGCTTTACATCGTGGTATTCATTTGGAATATCCTGCACCTCATTCGACGAGGCAAGGGCCGAGATCCCTTCATCGGGAGTGACCCCTTGGGTAAAAGTTTGCGTCAACGTAATAACTTTACTATAGTCGATTATTTTTGCTTTGCATCGTGGTATTCAGTTTGGGATATCCCGCACCCCATTCGACGGGGAAAGAGCCGAGATCCCTTCACCGGGAGTGACCTCTTTAGCAAAAGTTTTCGCCATTATATATTTATAAAACCACTTGGATTCCTTCAACGATATCAAGTTCATTACGTTAAAGGTTTTTCGCCAAAAACCAGTCGTAGCCCTCTGATCAGTCGAAAATAATGTATTTTTAACACGACAATTTCCCTATCATTTGCACTCATTTAGAAGTGTTCGGTATTCTTATTTCACATATTAGCAAATCAGTCGTTAAATATCAGATTTCATGTGTTAGACTTTTAAAGCTGCACTTTAAGGGAAATTGACCGCATTTCATGGCATCGCATCATCTCTGTATTTGCGCAACACTTGTGTCGAGATTTATGCAGGAAATTGCAGGAGCAAAGCCAAAAGAGCTGATCAAAAATACGCCAACTCAATGATTTCAGATCTGGTAGCAATTCAAAAGGAAATATAAAAATCAACATATCAAAGAAAGGCCCAATTGTCTTACAAAGACCACTGCAGAGATCCCAAGCCCTGAGCTCCCAAAGCGCCGCGGAACCGCGGCAGGAGCCGGCTTGAGCCGCGGTTCCGCGGCGGTTTGGTCAGATCATCATTCCATTTTCAGGGCATAATTCCTATCTCAGTGGGTACACCTTATTTTGACACGTCAAATTCCAGAATTCTCCAGAGTCTTCTGCCAGATCAGCAAAGATCATTAAGCTAATCCTAATTAAGCTCCTAACTAATCACATCTAGAAGTTTCTCCTCAACAAACTTTTGGAGGGAAATTCAAATCTCTTCTAACTAACTTTTGGAGGGAAATTCAAATTCTAATCCTAGATCTATGGTTTAGGGAAGTCTATAAATAGAAGCCTAGACCTAGGGTTAATGGTTAATCTTGATTAGTTCTTTAGTTCTTTCATTCTCCCATTCCTAAATCTCTAATTCTTCATCTTCTTCCACAAGTCTAGTGACAAGGCTTGTGCGAAACCCTAACCCTAATTCCACTCCAAATTCAAGATCTTGAGTACCAATCAAGCAAGAAGCCCTTCAACCTTTTATGAGCGGAGCCGATCTCCAATCGAGCAAGTGATCCAAGCCGATCCGCGACTCACGGAGACGAGCGAAACCAAATCGACGATCGAGTTCTTCCTCTTGTAGTTCTTGAGCGATTGTAATGAAATTGTTGATATAAATAAAAGGTGAAATTCTTTTATCTTGCTTTCTTTAAATTCTTGCATCATGATTCGATCTCAATTTGTAATTGTAGTTCTTGTTGTGATGTTTGAGTAAAACTCCGCTCGTCGAGGAGTCGAGACGATCAATAGAATGATGATGTAACAAATCTTAATACGATTCTTGAGTCCTACGAGTTTTGTAAACCCTGGCAAGTTCAAGAATCGATGACCTAGTTTCGTTGCGATGCTTTCTTGATTGTGATCGCTCGAAATTAGGGATCTACGGTCGTTTCTTGAATTTACTAGAGGCTAGAATGTGAATGATATCGACGAAAGAACAAGGGATAAGATGAAACCCTAGTTTCATAAGAAATCCCTAATTCTCGATCGATCATCATCGATCTAGTATCAATTCATCGAAGGATAAGAATACGTAATTGTAAGATTACATCACATCTATAGATCCGATCGATTCCTACGAGCCTCATTTAGATTCTTGATATTTGGTTTGGAAAAATCATCAAACTATCAATTCTTGATTCTATCTTTTCTTGTTATTAGATCTAGATTTTTCTAATTCTTGAACTTCAAATATAAATCATGAATTGTTTTCTTTTCTTTACCCTAAAATTTCGACTCATCTAATTCAAAAGACGAACGATTACACTTTCCCTGTGGACGATCCGCACTTACTAACGCGCTACATCCGACACCGTTATTGACTGCGGTCAAAATATTTTTGGTTGTGATTTCTAAATACAATTTTCTACATACACAACGGAAAATCATTCAATCACCCTCCGTCATTTCAGACTAGTATTGCTTAGCATTCGTGCTACGTATGTTGACTGTGTCAAGGCGTAGTGTGCGGTAGCTCTGTAATGCTTTTCTGTCGCATGGATATGTGGATTGGTTAGGACAGTCATACGGTCATGTTGACTGTGTCAAGGACTCGTACGGGTGGGTCTAATGCAATCAAGATAATGACAGGTTGAACTTGACTAGGACCCTTTGATATGTTGACTGTGTCAAGGTCACTTGGGTCCTAGGGGTAAAAGCTCATATCGGGAGTTTCAAACATACAGAAAACTTGCCAGGTTTGGGCATACCTTCTGGAGTGTGGTGACTTGAGTGGCTTCCATCAGGTTATCATGCGATGATGGTTGGATCCCGATTCCCACTGATGAGTAGGATTACTGCTCGGGTGATTCCGACTAATTCTCCTTTTGGGTTTGGAGGAGAATTCGAGGAAACAATGGGAGCCATCCAGATTAGATAAAATGATTAAACATTCTGATCTAGGTTAGAGTGCACGCTGAGTGTTTCTTCTCTCTCTCTCTCTGGCTGCGATTATGACCCGACCTTTGACTAAAACTCATGGACCAAGTTGACCGAACCTTCTTAAAACACTTTGGCTTTTGGAATGTTACAGTGTCGTATACATCATTGCCACTTCTATATCACCTTTGCATTTCTCCAGAACACCTCGTATCACTACGAACGTCCACTTCCATTGGATAAGTCCATCGTATGGTTATATACGAACTCGAAGGAACTTTTTCGAGGATGGATTCTGGTTCTGGAGAGATTGAGTAGGATTATTCGGTTGTCTTTTCCTTTTACCTTCTCTTAGGTTGTGAGGGCTCCTAGGATTAGGAGAGGGTACACCTATTGAGCCTATTGGATAGTCTTCCTCGAGACCATAGGCAGGTGCCGAACGGTAGGGAAGGAAGAAAATCAACAAGGTTAACGGTGGTGTACAGAAGATAATAAGTAAAGACATATAAAGGGATTAGAATAATAGCAAAGGAAATTGCGATCACCATCATTCACGACAAAACCAGGTATACCCCTGCCACTCCTATATCTACTTTGCATTTCTCTAGGACACTCCGTATCACTACGGATATCCACTTCCATTGGATAAATCTATCGTATAGTTACATACGAATTCGAAGGAACTTTTTCGAAGATGGATTCTGGTTCAGGAGAAAAAGAATAGGATTATTCAGATGTCTTTTCTCTTTACCTTCTCTCAGATTTCGAGGGCTCCTAGGATTAGGAAAGTACACCTATTACGCTTATTGGATAGTCTTCTTCCAAACCTTAGGCTGGTGCCGAAGGGTAGGGAATGAAGAAAACCAATTAACGTAAAGGGGGTGTACAGAAGGTAATAAGTAAAGACATAATAAAGGGATTGCAGTGAGGGCAGATAAGTATATGGTTACTGTCATGATTCAGGATAATGGAAGAGGCGTTACTAGGTATACTAGTTAACCTTTTTGGAACATTTTCATGTTTCAGTTTTACTGTGCGATATTAATTAAAAACAGTTTTCCCAATTGGAATCTAACTCCAGGGTATGTATTTACCAGATCAGTTTCTCATATCTGCATGTTATTGCGGATGGTGAGTGAGAGTAAGATATTGGGAATTGGGTGATTAGATCCTCATTATATCGAAATTCATAGTAATTGGTGATATTTGAGGAAATCATCTGGATTTTGCCGGATGGCAATTATTTGGTTTTGAATATCCGTTGTTATGCACCAATTTTAAACTGATATATCTGTACATTTATTTTATAAAGTGAGATATAACTTTTTGATATTGTGTCTATGACATTTACCTATATCAGTTGGTGATTAGGTAAGGTGCATTCAACAGCGGTGTAACTCTTCTTAACCAAAGTACAGTTTTTCAACCTACGACGCACGAGAGTTTGAGTTATTGGACTCAGGGGACTTATATAAAATATTGTATGTTGTCCAGTGTCCGTTAGGATAATGGAGTTGGTACTCGTACTATATTCTGTTTACTTATGACTTCTCCAGTTCTGGACAAGTATTTCGTTGAAATGCAAAGTTCAGATATTGAGAAGTTATAGGTATAAGAATAAAGTAGAGAACCATTTGTTGGAAGTATTAGGATTCTTCAATGAAGTCGAAGATGTAGATACTTGTGTTTGGTATTCCGCTGATAGTAATGGTTTTGAGAACTTGCTTCTCTTAAGGGTTGCTCATATATGGATGCACTCCTAGATGAGTAATGTTGATTGTCCTCTTTCCATTTGCTTGATATGCACTGGAGAATGCTGCATGATTTTGAATCTGGTTCTGATTAAATTAGTGCTTTTGTTTCTATATTAGATATATATAGAATCAATTTATATCTTAACGATGTTAAGGTATAGGGAGTTGTCCGGCTGATGCTTAAAACCAAAATCCGGATAAACTCAAGGCACGTTTTAGTAATGGCTGTTCGTGGGTTATCCCGGGCTTTGACGAGGGATAACTTTCTACCATCAGGAAGATCAATATTTATATTGTTCTTGGCTCGCCACAGTTTTGGTAAAATGGACTTTTTCAGAAAACACGAGTGGGAATATGGTAGAACTGGAAGTGATTCCAGAACCACAAACGATTACTGAAGATTTAATAGAACCTGAGGATTCAATTGGTTTCAACATTCTATTAGCCACTCCGCAGATTTGGTGGGTAACCTCAGGCACCCGAGAGGTATTTCGGTCTTCTCAGAGACGGTGACAGGGAAGTTCTTGTTTACCCAGACTTGCCATTGCTGTTGTTCTAGACTATAAGACCCAGCAGGAGGATGAGTATAGCGTCGTTCTAAACTAGTTTTAGAAGTGCACGTGTATATGACTCTGCCGGAGGGTTGTTGTAGTCAGTGAGAGCAGCGGAAGTATAGTAGGCAAGTAGCTTATGTCTATTTACAGACTAAAGCAGGCATAGCGGAAATAGACCATCTAATTTTTGATGTGACAGTCATAGGCTTTGACTTCATCAGAATATGAGATGATCTGTTAAGAAGGTAGTAGGGAGTGATGTCGAGGTATTTGGATGACATGCACTTGATAGGAAGAGATATTCTTATACTACGATCGGTTATACTGTGGTTGTCACAAAGTTGTTTCTCCACATAGGATATAGAAATAATATCAAGTTTCCTGGTTACTAGATCTATGTTTTTAGATCTAGATTTGGGAAGTATCCCAATTTGGATACTTTGACATTAAATGGACGACTCCTGGCATGGTGATGTACCTGCAGGTGATGGAGTCACCCTCTCTAAAGGTGTCTTACAGACTAAAGGGGAGAGGGATCTGCATGATTAGCATATCACTTGCTTGGGTAATTGAGTTAATCATGAAATGTCAAGTACCACACCAAATATTGTTTTTATACTAGATGCAATAAGCAGATATATTATTCTAATCCTGGAGAAATATTGGGAAGCAGTTTATGGACATAAATGAAAGTTCTTGGGATATGGTAACGGCAGCCTCCTTCTGGAGACGGTTATCATATCAGGCTTCCAAGGTGACCTGGATGACAGAGTGACTGTCAGAGTTATAGTTTTTCCCTTTTTTGAGGGACAGTATGTTGGACAGGCGGTCCAAGCGGATACTGAGGAAAGGCAAGGCGCAGGATACTGATTAAATTCAGTGGACGATACAGTCTAAGTAGTTTGCAGGATTTGGAGTTCATTTGTGAACTGGGTCCCATCAGATATCCAGACAAATTCTAAGACAAGTATTGCTCATTTCGGGAGATAGTTTTCTCCGCGAAGTTGAGATTAAGAGAGATACAGAAAGAATCATTGGAGCGGATCCACTCACTGAGGCTATTTCTCGAACGCAATCATTTTCGCAAACAGGCTTTGCGAAACTGATTAGTAGAGAAGTTGGGTGTTCGGTATCACACAGGCTGTGAGTATGCGACATCGCAATAATTGGCCTTAAGTGGGAGATTGTTGAATATAGTGCCCTCAAGGCAATTATCATAGTCGTGGACTTGTGATTTTGATGATTGAGTGAGGACCTATACCGATGAAACAGTCTTACTCAAGATGATAGTATGCTATCTGGTTTGTTTTTATCATCATGTACGTGTTGATAGAACCCATAGGATTCTTGCTTGACTGCCAGCATTATGATGGCGATCATATACGTGGGAGCTGGGGTCTATAAGCGCACCCTTAAATGTCCCTAGTCGTAGGAGTATCGAGACCGGACATCGATACTCCAGTGTAGACTAGTGTATACTGATCGAGACCCCGACGAGGGGCGGTGGCCAGGTCTCACAAGCCATTGGTGTTAGTTTGTTCACCTAAGATAGTATGCATGTGCTCATTGGGTTATGAGTACACTGGACGGACTCGCCGGGAACCTGCTAGTTGGTATTATACCTATTGTCAGATAGCAGTTCCCATGTGACATGTGTACAGGTTAGTCTGTCGACCTGAGATCCTTATTTGTCTCGTGTGAGTTCCCACTGTGCTTTGATTACTACCCTACCACGGCTCAAAGGAGTCGTGCAAACAGGTTTTAGTTGGGTACAGTCCCGAGCCACATGGAGGCAGTGATCGGATCGTCGGGGATTCATCTCTCCCGGTATTGGGGGTTAATGTCGCGTTGTGTACGGATGGCCATCACCATAAATCCGTGGCCACGGTGGACGAGAATTACCGATCCAGGATCGATAGTCTCTCAGGTGGTGATGGGTTTCATACCGACACTAGATATCGCGTTGTTGGGGGTCTGACTTTATCTACCCCCCTAGACTCGATATGCGATACTCTTAAACGAACAGACCGGACTGTACGGATATTGTCACTGTCAGGCTCAGTAGGGGTTCTGCATGAGTTTACTCGTCGGCCTCCCTTTCGCTCAATACCTGGGTAGCCGTTACGTACAGCTAGTGCCACTGACGTGCTTGTGGTTAAACCCACTGCCAGCGTATTGACGAGTCTTTAGAGTCCCACACAGAGGGTTTTCACGGTTCAGGCGATATGGTGTATATAGCGTATGTTGATACATACATGTGTCCGATTAAATATGTGCACATGCTGCGCAGACTTTAATCGGACGGTTGATAATACTAGCGGTTTAGGATTAAGCCGGATTATTAAATCGGATTTTGATTTAATAATTTATATATGTATTTGTATATACGTATTCTAGTATTATTGTTCACTATTCGTTTTCTCTCTCGGCTATTCGTATTTTGGTACGAATACGCGTATATGTATTTCGATACATGTACCGGGAAGTATTCCGTATTTTATACGGAATAGCTTCTAGAAGATGCCACCTCATTTATATGATTTTTCATTTTTGGAAATTCATTTGTTTTTATTAATGAGGTGGAAAAGGTGATGTGATTTGTGGCATGGGTTTAGGCATGGACCAAGGTATGGTGCACATTTGTTTAATGGTTCACATTGTTTAATCAAATTAGAAAATGAAATATTTCTTTTTGTGTGAATAAGAAGGGGGGCCGGCCACTATAGTATATGGGGCTCCTTTCATTTGCTTGATGACACACTTGATTAAACTCTCCACTCTCATTCACACAAGAAAGACTTAGCCATTTTTAGTTCATACCAAAGCTTCCTCACCTCCATTCTTCTTCTATGGTTGCTCCATGGAGCACATGAAAAGAGAGAGAATTGTAGTGACACTTTCATACACCCCCACTCTCCATAGCTAGCAACTTTGGGGCGTCGGTTGTCTCGTTTGTTGAGGCTGGAGCTTGCACCGTTTCCCTCAGGTGGATCATTGGAGATGGAGGAAGACCGGCAACCAAATATCATCAAAGGACCGCTAGGAGTTTGGAATGAAGACCGAAGGACTCGGATCAATTCGGTATAACGATTCTAACTCTTAGTTAGTTTGCTAGTTTAGGGTTTAAGGTCGATCCGGGAATCGAGTAGCGGTAGCGCCGGTTTAGAAATTTTTTGTTCCGCATTTTGGCCGCGTTTCGACGGCCGGGGCGCTGCCGGAACCCTTCACCGTGGCCCAACGGCTCCTTGTACATTCCGTTTGCCCTAGTCTCTAGCATATAGAGACTCCTCTTGTATACACTGGTATTCTTCTGTACCAAGTTACAAACAACAGCTTTAACACCATATTATAACAATATAATACAACTATAAAAGCTACCTTCTTATTTTGTCTATTCTATTTCTCCCTTATCTTTGAGATTTACCGAGCGATCTGCTCGCTGACGACATTCTCTTCTTTCTTCTTTGAATGTCGTCAGGTGATCTGGACACGTCAGAGATCGAGCCCAGCGCTGAAGATTTGGACCATTTCGTTGAAGACCCAGAGTTTTAGTTCATTGTACACTTTTATTTCAGTATCTTTTCTTTTCTGTTATGCCATTATTTAGGCATTGTTTTATTTCAGTTGTATTTACATTTCCATACATTGTACAGAAAGAATGTGAATAAATAAAGTTGCTGTTTTATTATATCTTGTCTCTTGTGCATTTACTTTTATATTACTTAGATACGCTTGGCGTATTTATTTCACAGTAAATACGTAGCGGTTTAGTCGCGTCCCCTTCACCGTACACTGGGAAGCGGGGCGTGACAATGATGATGAATAAAGCATATATTTTTCGTTCTTTAAAAACTCTAGGGTTTTTGTGCCTCCTTCTCCTTCATCAAGGTTCTAAACCTTCTTCCCCTTTTCAATTAAATCAAGAGTTTCACTCCTCCTTTTCTAAAACTAAATATTTTTTCACCACAAAACCCACAAAGGGGAGCTCAGATCTTCTATTAGATCTCAAAAAGGTAGATTTTTAAATCTCACCCCCTTTCTCCAAGATCCGGCCAACCGAGAGGAAGAAAAAGGAGACTCGTCTCCAGAAATCCCATCTTGGGAATATCCACGGCCAAAGGGGAGAAACAAAATAGCCTCTTTTGATCATTTCTAAATATTTTTAGAAGTTTAACTCTATTCAAGATCTATTGGAGTTCAACTCCCTAAATTAATCTCTGTCAAGAGTTCAATTCCATAAGTCAAATCGGGAGTACAACTCCCAGTGCAGGGACCAGGTCCCTTTCCCTGCTGGCGCCCAGCGCCCGCGTGCCCTACACGTGGGATGGTGGCGCCTAGCATGCCAGCGCCCATGTGCTAAGCACGTGAGGTCCTGGCGCCCAACGCCTGCGTGCCACGCATATGAGGCGCTGGCCCCCACACGTCCTTTGGACGCTTTTTTCCCTTTCTTATATATATGTATATATGTATATATATACACACACACACACTCCACGACACTGTCCCTGTTAGAAAAAATTTCTAACGGGACGCTGCCCTGCACTCCGCAAAAGGGCTGCTAGCCCCCTTGACCCCCAGCCCGCTATCCGGATAGTGGGACCCCTGTAAAAACTCTGCGGGGCTCCCGATATATCCAAAACCCCTTCAAAACACAATGCTACACATTGAGTTCGCATGACCTGTTTGACCCGTCAATTGGAGGTTCTCTCGCTCCAAAGGCGAGGGGTAATTAACGGCAACTTAGTTCGCGGCTACCGGAGATTCGGATCCCCGCAATTAATAAACCCCAGCTGTAGCATTTTGAAAATTTAGAAATAAATAAAATTAATTAATTTAATAATAATATGATAAATCACAAAGTTATTAAAAACAAATAAGTCAATTTCATAAGATGTATGTAAAACAATTTAAATTAAAATTTTAGTATGCAACATAAATAAGTTATAAGGGTTTTAGTGATAATTTTAGTTTCATTTTAATAAAATGAGTGTTTTATAATAAACTAAGTTGTGAGGGGTTTTTAGGTAAAGTTTAGGATTTTGGTGCAAATGGGGATTGTTAGGGGTGTAAATGAAAAAGGGGATAGAAACTTTTTAGCTCAGAATTTTAGTGTAGATTAAAACAAAATATGAAGATAATGCAAGCACACCTCTTACTTGCATACACAACACTCACCTCACACCTCCTAATTGCATGAAACCATTACCTCTAGTTTGATCACACCTCCTCCTTCACCTTATCCCTTTCTTTTGCCATATATAAACCTTGTTCAGATCAGTGGTGAATTAAAATTCTGATAATCTAAAGAAAAGAAAAGAAAAACAAGACAAAACATTTAAAGAACAAGAGGAAGAAGAAGAAGAAGGAAGCTAGGTACTAGGTTTTCATCACCATCAAGCTAGGACAAGGGCTTAGCATCTTGGAGGGGTTATTCCAACAACTTATTGTGAATAATTTCTTAATCACGGTAGGAAATTTAGGTCCTGTACCTAGTTAATTTGAAATGAACAAGGTACAGGATATCGTATTTTAGTTAATTATAGGCTCTGTTTAAGTCTGCTATCTTTCAGAGAAGAATAAACTAACAAAACAGTGATAAAATGATGTATGTAACACCTAAAGAAAACTATAGGATCACGAACCAGAGGACTCGGAATTGGGCCGGCGACCAAAAGGGGAAATCCGGCGTCGCCGATTTTGTAGGAAGCTAGGTAGTTTTGGATGGTTGGGTGTATTTCAGTGAAATATTTTAGCCATTTTGGTGTTATTTAATCAAATTAGTTTCACTGCAGATAGAATCTGCAAGCGTATATCGGAAAAGATATCTTAAAACACAAAATATGACACGGTTAAAACGCATCGCGATTTAAATTCTGTAGCGATGCAGGTGAGGGTTAAAATCCAGTAAGGTTAAGTGTTTAATAGCTCGATATAGTCGTATACAATATAACTAGTACGTGGGAACGGGTGTTTTTCATTTCCGTCATGTCGGAGTAGCCGTTTCCTTATATAAATTAAATTGTGATGTTAGATTCGAATACGAGATTTTCGGAGGCAGCGAGGAAAGCGAAAGGATTGGCAATTCCTGAATAGAGTCGACGTTTTCCGGTGAGTAGACTAAACATCTACCGGGGAATTTTGTGAAGATGGCGTTTTACGCCCGTAGTTTTATTTAAACAAATGAGTTATTTGATATGCTAAATTAACAATATGCATTCATAATTCACACATGCCTTACTTAGTTGCTAGAACACTACACAAGTATCGACGAGTCATGACACGTGCACATCTTATATGTTACACACACCTCGTCGATATTACCATGTCATTTTTACACTTAGCAAATTTATTGTTAAAATGATTCATATCGTATCTTACACACCAATAATAGTAGTAAATTGCATCATTAATATCATGTTTCATATCTGAGTATTTTATGTTGATGTAAGAGGAATGGTATTATTGAGAATTTATGGTTTTGAGTTTTTGAATACTATTACATAAATCCAGTGATTTTCATGATTGATGTGACATGTACACCCTGAGATGTTTTATGATTTGGTTTTATTCCGAACCGAGTCTGTGGATATACGGTTACGGATTTATAGTATTATTCCGAACCGAGTCGGTGGATATACTGTTACGGATTTACAGTTTTATCCAGACTGAGTCGGTGGGGAATACAGTTGGATATATAGTGGACTTTGTTGATTCAGGATCATTCGAGGAATGATGCCGGTGAGAAATGGATGTTTTGTGTCGATGATGGACACGGGAAAATGAAATTATTGGGAATAAATGATGAGATTTCAGTTTTGACTATGAGATTCGTATTATAGATTCATGATTTCCATATATAATCATACATTATACTTGTTCACTTTTTAGTTAGTATGATCGTCATATTTACATTATTAACCGTTATATGTTGTTATATTCACTGAGTTGGCAACTCACCCCCCGTTGTGCCACAGTTCCTTGCAGGGGTAGAGTGGACGGTTAGCAGCGGTGCAGATCTACTCTTTCTGCTTTTATCGTATCTTTTGCTAGGTGGGTTACATATGTAGTAACCTTCTCTTTTGGGTATTGTATTTTGTATCTAGAAGTTCTCCATCAGATCTTTATATGACTTAGAGTGAGAGATGATATGTATATTATTTGACAGTTGAGATCGTTTAGTTCTATAAATTGTTATCTCTTTTCTTTATTTCTGGGATTCGTATTGATGTCCTATATACTGAGATTTTATTTTCCGCTGTTGATATTGTTGATCCCAACTAGGGATGCAACCAAACTTAACATTTTATACTTGTTTAATATTTTAACTTCATAAACTGTGATTTTTACTAAAACTAAATTTTCTATATAAAGAATTCCACAAAAAGGATTTTGATCTTGGTTTTCGACTTACTTGGACTGTGTGCATATCTTTAGATATTATACAATCTAAGTGCCGGTCACATCCAAACTTTGGGTCGTGACAAAGTTGGTATCAGAGCTTTGGAATAACCTTACGGAATCGAGTAGGGAATTAAAATAGGTTGACGTGAGTCCGTGGTTTAGGATGACCTTTGGTTTGATGGAGTAGGTGAATTAGGATGAGTGCAGTACCGTACGTATGTTCCGCGGCATATTTACGTTACCATACTCAGCCTAGCTAACCTTAGGATATATGTCTCGATCTATTCTTCCGTTGATTCTCTGTTATTGATTGTTCCTATTCGTAAGCCTTATCAACTCTCGTTTCTTGTTCCAGTTGCTATGGCTACGAGGGCTAGGCGAGCCGCAGCCAGAAATGCAGCTAAGGCGAGTCTGCTTGTGACGGCGACTGGTACACCGGACGTTCCGGCGGTGCATGAGCATGTTGATCCTCCTCCTCCAGATTGCATGACTAGGATTGAGGAAGGCATGTTGGGATTGCAGCGAGTGGTAGGACAGTTAGCTGAGGCCACTCGAGTACTGAGACAGGATCCGACACTGACCGTAGCAGAGTCCGAGGTACAACCTACGCAGACGGTGGCACTGGTAGATACGAGGGTGATGGAGGTATCGCTTGCGGAGTTTATGAGATTGAGACCTCCGGTATTCACAGGGACCGATGCAGCGGAAGATCCTCAGTCCTTTCTTGCTAGGATGGCGAGGATTGGCAGATCATTGCGATGTTCTGATGCGAGGTCAGTTAAGCTGACTAGCTTTCGTTTGGAGGGACTTGCACAGGAGTGGTGTGAGTCGATGGAGAGAGGGTGAGCCACAAGTCTTCCTCCGATATCGTGGACCAAGTTTTCCACGGTTTTTCTTGCTAGATATCTTCCCCACAGTGTGAGGGACGCTAGAGCTAGCAGTTTTGAAGCATTGCGAAAATCGGCGAGTATGTCAGTGGCAGATTATGATTTACGATTCACCCAGCTGTCGTGCTATGCCCCATACTTAGTACCTACGGAGGAACTTAGGGTGAAAAGGTTCTTAAGGAGTCTGGACACGCAGTTGTATTTAGCTATAGGCTCCCAGCATTTTGATACGTATGCGCAGACCATGGATGCAGCAATACGAGTAGACGAGCGGTTGAGAGAGGCAGTGATTGGTCCGGAGCCAAAGAGGAGTAGGCCGACCGGACCACTGGCTAGACAGTTTGATGGAGGTAGGGGAAGATATACTCCAGGCCGCAGTTTCGGACGAGGTTGGACTCAGGGCCAAATGTTCAGTTCTTACCCCGATGATCAAGGTACCCCACTTACATGTTATAATTGCGGGCGTCCAGGGCATACGGCTAGAGGGTGTACACGTTATAGCGGGACTGTTACTCCACAGGCTGCGTTACCCTTTCCACCTTCTACGTCGATGGCTTTACTTCCTCCCCCAGTTGGCGCTACACGCCAGGCAGTTGCACCACGAGGTCGAGGCTTTGCGGGACGTTCCCAGAGAGGTCGAGGAGATAGAGGTAGAGGACGACAGGATGCGGGCATGGGCCAGGCACGGGTATTTGCGCTTACTCCACAGGATGCCCAGGCATCAAATGCAGTCGTGACAGGTACTCTTACAGTATGTTCGTTAAAGACACATGTTTTATTTGATCCCGGTTCTACACATTCTTATATATCTTCACGATTTGCACTTTCTTTGGGGAAAGAGTCGTCGTTGTTAGAGTTACCTTTAGTGGTGATTACCCCGGTGTGAGATTCTTTTATAGCTCGGTACGTATTCAGGTCATGTCCTGTGCGTATTGGTGATAGAGATTCGCTAGTAGATCTGATTCTTCTGGATATACTAGATTTTGATATACTTCTTGGTATGGATTGGTTGGCCGCCTGTCATGCCTATGTAGATTACAGGGGGAAGACGGTTAGAAGGCGGTTAGATTTTGTTTTCCAGGTGAACCGGTATTTGTTGTGCAGGGGGATTGTAAAATAACTCCTGCCAATATGATTTCTGCTCTTTGTGCGGGGCGACTCTTGAAGAAGGGTTGTCATGGGTTCTTGGCTTTTGTTCAGAACTTAGGGGTCGCTGAGATTCCATTGGATCAGGTTCCGATCGCACGAGAATTTCCTGAGGTGTTTCTTGCTGAGTTACCAGGATTGCCACCCGATCGTGACATTGAATTTTGCATCGACTTGATTCCGGGTGCGGGGCCTATTTCTATACCGCCCTATCGAATGGCACCGACGGAGTTGAAGGAACTCAAAAGCCAGTTGCAAGAGTTGTTAGATAGAAGGCTTGTTCGTCCCAGTATATCACCGTGGGGAGCTCCTGTATTATTTGTAAAGAAGAAGGACGGTAATATGAGACTGTGCATCGACTACCGACAACTGAATCGCGTCACTGTGCGAAACAGGTATCTACTACCATGTATAGATGACTTGTTCGATCAGTTGCAGGGAGCTGGTTACTTCTCAAAGATCGATTTAAGGTCAGGGTATCACCAGTTGAAGGTTCGGAAAGACGATATTCCGAAGACTGCATTTCGCACGAGGTATGAACACTTTGCGTTTCTGGTGATGTCGTTCGGACTCACCAACGCTCCAGCAGTTTTTATGGATATGATGAATCGTATCTTTAGACCCTTCATTGATCGGTTTATTATAGTGTTCATAGATGACATTCTTGTTTATTCTCGGAGTCGGACGGAGCACGAGCAGCATTTGCGTATTACGTTGCAGACCTTGAAAGAGCATCAACTGTTTGCAAAATTCTCTAAGTGTACTTTTTGGATCGATAGTGTAGAGTTCTTGGGTCACGTGGTTACGAGAGAGAGTATATGTGTGGACCCAAAGAAAATTGAAGCGGTACAACATTGGCCTAGACCTGTATCAGTTTCAGAGGTCCGGAGTTTCTTGGGTCTGGCAGGTTATTACCGACGTTTCATGCAAGATTTTTCATGGATAGCTGCACCTTTGACCAGATTGACTAGGAAGGAGGTTCCATTTCAGTGGACATATGCATGTGAGCAGAGTTTCCAGCAGTTGAAGACGCGCTTGACGACTGCACCTGTCTTATCTTTACTGTTACGCCCCGCTTCCCAGTGTACGGTGAAGGGAACACGACGAGGTCCGCTACGTATGTACTCAGAAGTACATACGCTAAGCGTAACTAAGCAATATAGAAATAAATACACAAGAGACAAGAGTATAAAAAGAACAACAACTTTTATTTATTAACATTCTTTGTACAATACATGAAAAGGAAATACATCTGAAATAAAAATGCCTAAACATTGGCATAACAGGAAATGGAAAGTACTGAAAAGAAAAGTGTACAATGAAATTATACTGCTGGGTCTTCGACAAAATGCTCCAAATCTTCTTGTGATGGCTCCACTTCCGCCGGGTCCAAGTCACCTGATGACATTCAAAGGAAAGAGAAACAGAATGTCGTTAGCGAACAGATCGCTCGGTAAGTCCCAAAGGTAAGAGAGAAGTAGGAAGACAGAATAAGAAGGTACATTTTTAGAATGTAAACTATTGTTATAATGTTATGTTACCGCTGTTGTTTGTAGCTTGGTACAGAAGAATGCCAGTGTATACGAGGGGGGTCTCTATATGCTAGAGACCAAGACAAACGGAAAGTACAAGGAACCGTTAAGCCACGGTACAACAGCAACGGAATATAGGTTAGGTGTCTTAATCTGACCACCTCGTGCCACCTTTAACACCTTCCGTACCAATCTACCCCTTAAACCCCGTAGTGTTTTAACAGTATTGTGGTATTATATTGTGTAAGTTGGGTGACTGACCAAAACCATGATATCAGTAAACATGTTGTAACTGCATAATCAGGTAAATGGAATAACAGGATAATGGATGTATATCCATGGTTTGATTCAGTCAAATTGTTAACTGGATTCAGGGATTCATGTATTCATATTGAGTTGGAATATTAAGAATATAGATTGACTTGAATCAGATTCAAGTCAGAAATAGTCAGACTCTAATCCGAGTCAGACTAAAAGAAAGGTAATTTGAAGTTCTATAATTGTTAGGGTCCTTATTGTAATTTATAAAACTTGAGGGGTTTTTATGTAAAAAGTACTTTTGTATAGTTTCAAAATACACCTCAAGAATTTATTATTCATCTTTATAGTTATAATGAGTATGGATTTTATTTGTGTTATTCTAGTGAGTATATCCTAATAAAAGTATTAATTTATAATATTGGTTTATTTGAAATTCATGGTATTTTAATATAACTTTTAATCTTGTAATTTTAGAAAAAATGTGGAAACTTTATCTTATGATAAAATAGGTGTTTAAATGATAATTATATATATATAATAAATATTTTATTATCCAAAATCTCATTTTTCTTAAATGTCGTATTTTAAACCTTTCGAGACCGAATGCTCCTTGCGGAGGTCTGAATCTCGCACTACTAGCCCGCGGGTGCACGATGAACCGTACTATCCCTAACGGGTTGCCCAAAGGTGGGTTGTAGTGGCGCTTTGCAAAGATTTTATAAATACTATTCATTTAGAAAAACGGTTTTATAAATATAAGGTATTTATTTGTAAAAGGGTATAAATTTCCGTATTTTAGTTTCTAGGGTTTCCTAAGCCAACTAGCCTATTTCTAAGGTCTAAACGACAAGTCATTAGAAGCCTCAAATCGCCTCTTCACCACCAATTGCGGCCAGGTAAGTGCCAGGTAAGTGGGAAGGAACCACAGTAGTGGGCCTAATTAAAAACCACTAGCCTAGACACACTTGCCTAGACACCACAAAGTCAGTTTAGAAAAACGATCGATGTCCATGAAAAATCGTACTTTCATTTTAAAAGATTTTATTTTAGAACTGTGTACAACTTAAAATTTCTAGAAAAGGTTTATAAGGAATATGGTATTTTAGCGAAAAGTCTTGTATTTTCGTATTCTAAATTTTGGGAATATCAATTAAGGTTATATTTGTGTTACCTCATGTCTTATTTTAAGGTTTAGTGAAGTTTAGAGGTTAAACATGTTAAATTAAACATAAGGGTATTTAGGTGTAAGAATACGGTATTTGAAAACGTTATCATTTCATATGTGAAAACTCATTCAAATTGATTTCTACAAGTTTAGTGATCAAGATAAACATGTTTAGGAATGAGGAAATTGATTAAACGAAGAAAAATAAGCTTCATGGTATTTTTGTAAAAAGAATACGATATTACAAGAAAGTTATCATTTCATGTGAGAAACTTTATTTAAATTGATTTCTATGTGATTAATAGTCATCATGGATATATTTAGGTATTATGGATTAGGTGACAAGTGGGATTTTATAGAAAAACCAAATCGGAAATCGGCTTGTTCCGATTCCCGTCGGGGTTCGTAATTTCGTATTTTAAGAAATAGAAAAGAGAGAGGGATGGGACTTACGGGTTTACAAACTCTTCTAAAGAGTAAAGAGAACTAGGGAGAAAGACCGATGTGTGGTTTCGTCGCCGGTTGCTTCAAAGCACGTCGCCGGAATTCCGTCAGGGCTTCGCCGGGGACTCGATTTCAAAGCACACTTCTTGTGGAAATTTCAAGAGAGTAATTCTATGATTTTGGAATGAGAAGGCAGGGGGTAGGGTCTATTTATAGAGTAGCTAGGGTAGGTAGGTGAAGGGTTTTATTTATAAAAAAAAATTTGTAAAAATTAAAGAAAAGCATTAAAATTTTGCATTAAAATGGTTGTATTTAACATTCAGAAACTGATACAGTAAAATAGAGTTAACCATGAGTTACAGAAGACCAAAAGTCACATCTTTTGTGTTGGGACCTCGGCCATCGGCCCAACTCCGGCCGGCGGCGCCGGCCGAGTTGGCCGATTCCGGCCGGGTTCGACCGGCGTTGGGTGCGGGGTTCTTCAATGTAGACTTTGGCATACTTCAAATTTTGGGTTCAGTTCAATATTTGGGAGTTATGGCCTGTGGACTTTTGGACTTCCAAGAATTTTTAAAGAAAAATAAACTAAAAATAATGTGGGGCATGGGATTCGAACTATGGTGGCTTGGTTCAGCAGTGCAAGGTATTACCAATGAGCTACAAGCTCCTTCTTGTAATTATTGTAGAGAGATAGATACTTAAAGTGTTATCAGCAACATCAATACTCCAAGTATACTTCAAATTTAAATCAAATTTAGGTATACAAAAATTGGAGTTGTTACAATCTACCCTCCTTACAAAAATTTCGTCCTCGAAATTTACAACTTTTATTTGAGGACTAGTTTACAATAAGGTGCGGATATCTTGCACACATTTCATCTTCCCTTTCCCACATGGATTCTCCTGGAGTGTCTTTTCTCCATATTACCCGGACCAAATTAATTTCCTTGTTCCGAAGTGTCTTCACTTTTCTATCCAGGATCTCCACAGGTTGTTGCTCACAAGACAAATCGGGCTGTATAGTGAGCTCGGAATGATCAAGTACATGGCTGGGGTCACTCACATACCTTCTGAGTTGGGATATGTGGAACACGTTATGCACTCCTTCCAATGAGGGTGGAAGCGCTAATCGGTATGCCACTTCACCGACTCGTTCGAGTATGTCGAACGGTCCAATGTATCTCGGACTCAACTTTCCCCGTCTTCCAAATCGGATCACTCCGCGGTTCGGAGAGATTTTCAGGAATACATGATCTCATGGCTGGAACTCCAAGTGTCGCCTCTTCGCATCAGCCTAGTGTTTCTATCTATCTTGAGCTATGCGCATTCTTTCCCTGATAGTACGAACCACATCAACGGTAGCTACTATCATCTCTGGTCCAAAGAGTTCCCTATCTCCGATATCGTCCCAACTTAATGGCGATCGACACTTCCTTCCATACAATGCTGTAAAAGGTGTCATTCCTATACTTGCTTGGTAGCTGTTGTTGTATGCGAACTCCACGAGATGCAGGTGATCTTCCCACGATCCTTTGAAGTCGAGCATACATGCTCTGAGCATATCCTCCAAGATCTGAATAGTTCGTTCCGACTGACCATTTGTTTGTGGATGATAAGCCGTGCTGAAGTTCAGACTTGTTCCCAAGCTAGCTTGCAGACTCTGCCAAAATTGCGATCGGAACCTGGTGCCACGATCGGAGACAATGCAGACCGGTACTCCATGAAGTCTCACAATTTCCTGTATGAGTTCATGGGTATCAGAGATAGTACATTATGAAGAGTTTAAATCTAAATTAGATTATTACCTCCATGTACTTCTTCGCTAGTGTCTCAGTTGATTGGCCAACTCGAAATGGGATGAAGTGAGCCGACTTTGTGAGTCGATCCACAATGACCCATATCGCATCGTTACCCTTTGCGCTGCGAGGAAGAGCAGTTACAAAGTCCATCGTGATGTGCTGCCACTTCCATTCTGGAATTGGTAACGGTTGAAGTAGTCCAGCTGTCCTGTGATGTTCAGCCTTTACTTGCTGACACACCAAACATTTTGCGACGCTTCTGGCTACTTCACGCTTCATTCCATGTCACCAATAATTCTGATGTAGATCTTTGTACATTTTGGTACCTCCAGGATGTACTGAATAGGGAGAGCTGTGAGCTTCTTTCATTAACTCTTCCCGTACAGCACCTTTTGGTACACACAATCTGCTGCCGTATCTCAAAGATCCATCTTCATGGATGATGAAATCTGTTCTGAGTCCATTCTCCACTTGTTCTCTGATCTTTTGCAACTTAGCATCGCTGGCTTGAGCTGTTTTGATCTGATTGACAATGGTTGATTGAACTTGTAGATTCATCAAACTTGAAGCATCACCTGGCATGACTAGTTCAATCTCCATCTGATGTAGGTCTTGCTGAAGCTACCACTGGGCGGTGAGATTCATTGATAATGGTTGGCGACTAAGAGCATCAGGTACTACGTTCACCTTTCCTGGATGATATTGCAAGTTGATGTCAAAGTCCGCCATGAGTTCTAACCATCTTCTCTGCCGCATATTCAACTCTTTCTGAGTAAACACATACTTCAGACTTTTATGATCTGTGTAGATGTTCACTCGTTCACCAAGTAAGTAGTGACGCCAAATTTTGAGAGCAAAGATGACGGCTGCCAACTCCAGATCATGCGTCGGATAATTGCGCTCATGAGTCTTCAGTTGTCTTGAAGCATAAGCCACAACCTTACCATGCTGATGTAGAACACATCCTAATCCCTTACCGGATGCATCACAATGCACTTCGAATCCTCCAGATTGATCCGGTATGACGAGAATAGGTGTTGATGTCAGTCTTGACTTGAGTTCTACGAAAGCTTGCTCGCATGCTCTTGACCACACAAATTCTTCATCTTTTCGTGTGAGCTTGGTCAGGGGTGTTACTATTTTCGAAAAGCCTTCAATAAATCTTTTGTAATATCTAGCTAAGCCCAAGAAACTTCGAATATCCTTCACTGACTTTGGTGTAGGCCATTCGCTAACTGCCGAAACTTTTGCTGGATCCACAGAAATTCCTTCTCCTGATACGATATGTCCAAGAAAACCAACTTGATTTAGCCAAAACTCACACTTGCTGTACTGTTCCCCTCCGAAAGACGGCCGAGACATGGGCTGTCTCGCCTGAGGTTCGGGGCAGATGCTAATAGGTGCTATCCGTCCACCTCTCCGAAGATGCCAAGTTGATTTATGGCACCATGTATCGAAGGTTTAAACGGATGCGTCCGATGTAGCAGACTTCGTCAGATTCCCCCTCGTTTGAGGGGTTTTTGATTGTGGGGACGCTCTTCCCTGCAGGCGCAAGCCCCTGCAGTTAATTACGCTACCGCATTGCGGTAACAACTTTCTCCTTCTCCAGATGGTCACTTCGTGTCGTGGGTGTCTGTTTTGTATTTTGTTGCCCGTGGATTGTTTACGGAGACTGAGTTATGTCGTCGCCCGTAGGGCGTGGACTAGTCCAAATCCGTATTATCTTAGATTTGGGTTTGGGGGGTTTGGTTTGAGGATACGTCAGCCATACTTGAGGCTAAGATCAACTCAAACGTTTGTTAAGGATACGTTAGTCTAACTTTGTGACTAAGATCAACTTAACGGGATCGTTTAGATCCGACAAAAGAGCGTTTGGACTCTAATGTTCCAGTTTAGGGACATAGTGGTTCATGAATGTATGGCCGTCGGGACCCATCACCTCTCTGACGACGTTGAAGGATTACAACGACGGATGTCAGAGGAGTTCAGGGATGTACCCTCGAGCCAGAGTTAATTGGGGGGATTTATAGTCCAGTATGTTTGAGGGTCTAAGGACGCGTTAACCATCTCCAAGGCTAAGATCAACTTAGACGGGGCCGTTTAGGTCCAACAAAAGAGCATAAGAAAGGGCTCTATTGTTCTAGTTTTAGGGACATTGCGGTCCGTGGGTAGTTTAAGGACATTGCGGTCCGTGGGTAGTTTAAGGACATTGCGGTCCGTGGGTAGTTTAAGGACATTGCGGTCCGTTGTTAGTTTTAAGACATCTCGGTCAAGGTTAAGGACGTCGTAGTCCATGGGTTTAAGGACCCCACAGTCCGGTATGTGCTCTGGATGCTTCACACGGGTTCACTGCCGTGCTTAGCGAGGACCAGGCTCCGCTCTGGATGCTTCACACGGGTTCACTGCCGTGCTCTGTGAGGACCAGGATCCGCTCTGGACGTTTCCCACGGGGTCAAAGAGTGACATTATCCGTATTCCACGTGACCAGGAATTTGTATGAGTTTAAGGACCCCACAGTCCATATCATGGGTGGTCGTCGGGACCCGTCACCTCTTTGAAGACATTGAGGGATTACAATGCCAAGTATCAAAGGAGTGAAGAGATGTACCCTAGAACCGGAGTGGCTTGAACAGCCCCTGGCCCAATTTGAGGTCAGGACTGATTAATCATGTTATGAGCCCATTGGCCCAATTAGTCACGAATTGAGGACTTATGGCCAGCTTGGGCTAAGTCCCATCATGTCTGGAATATTGATTCCTTGTGAGTCCATCGAGGGAGAAGCTTTGCCTCCATCCCTTTAGCCAATTGGGCTATAGACTAGTGTTAAACACTTCAAAGCAATCAGTGTTGAACACTGGGAATGAGTTTGACAGGTTAGTGTTTAATAATTGGTGTTAAACACCAGCAACAAGGCCTTGAAATGATCATAAGCACTAAAACAGCTCAGTGTTAAACACTGGCAATGGGGATCTTAAATTAGTGCCGAATATTAAAACAATTAATATTGAACACTACGAACAAAATTCTTTAATTAGTGTTGAACACTAAGGTCCGATAGCACTTCAATACTGGATTCGAGAGTTTTAACTTAGTGTCAAACACTACAGCAAGAACGGTCACGTGGCCCCACGTGAGAGTGCCTTCCCTTCAATGATTCTGCCGAAATTACTGTGTCTTTGATAGCGTCACGTGTTAGCACGTGACGGGCATTCAAATGCCTATGTGTTAAGGCTCCTGCTGAAAGTCACGTGTGTCACGTGGGGTGCTGCCTCAAAGGGGCTTTCTGTAGGGCTTTTGGGGGGGGTCACGTGGTGACACGTGACCCTGCCTCAATGCTGTTTTTGGAGGATCTGTTGCTCCTCTTTCAGGAATTAAATTCCTCGAACTTTTAATTTCAGAGGAATTAAATTCCTATTTCCTTTTGAAGGCTTATATTCTGGAACATAGTTTAAATCTGAGTTTTCTGTGGGAATTAAATTCCTTGTTTATGCGAAGAACCGAATAGGGTTAAACCCTAAAAGCTTTTAAGGAATTAAACTCCCCTTTTCTGAGGATTATGATTAAAGGAATTAAATTCCCACTGTTTCGACAAAACTATGTTCTTGATTAGGGTTCAACCCTGTTTCTTTTTGTTTTGAAGGAATTAAATTCCCATAATACAGGGTCGAACCCTAACTTTATTTTGGAGGAATTAAATTCCTATAGTTCTGTGAGAATTAAATTCTCATACTTGCATTCCTTCTCTATGTTTTGGATCTGCATGGCAGGATCTCGACCCATTGAGAATTAAATTCTCAACCTTAAGGGGAGATGTGCACTTTGCAGATCCTCTATCAAAGAGGGAGGAGATATGCTCTCTCGTTTTATGCCTCAGAGTTAAACTCTGTTGAGAATTAAATTCTTTTTCTTTCCAAAAGGCTTTCCCTTTCTTACCTAGGGTTTTTTTTTGCAGAAGATCTGAGTCTTTTTCAAGTATCAAAGCTCTTCTCCTTTTCTCTTTTCTTCTCTCCGTATGTATATCTTTCTCTGTGTCTTTTGGCTCCTATTTATAGGAGAAGCAGCCGAATCAATCAGTTTTTGACGAATCTTCATTGATATTTGATTTGCATTCATCATTCATTTTGGGCCGTTGGATGATTAGGTGAATTTTATTCACCATTGGATTTTAAATCCAGAGATTCTCCCTTGCTATTTTGGTTAGATTTAAAGGGGAAATCTTTCCAAACCCGGGATTTTCCATAGATAGATGATATTTAATCATCTCTGAATCTTTAATTTGATTGGTCCCAAATAATTACTTTCCTTTGGAAAGATTCGAATTTCCTTCAGAATTTAATTCTGTCGTTAAAAAAAATATGGGCTTTGAAAGCCGGTCACGTGTGACCACGTGATCCATGGTCACGTGTAGACACGTGACCCCCTTTGGAATGAGCCTTCTGCGCTGCGTCTTCTGATTGCTGCTTAAACATCACGTGCTACCACGTGACCCCCTGGTCACGTGTGAGCACGTGACCCTTGTTTGAACTCTCTTTCTTTGGTTCAACGGGAGAACGGGTCTGCTGTCTTGAACGTTACGTGTCAACACATGACTCTGGTCACGTGAGAGCACGTGACCTTTTCTGAAGCTCTTTTCCTTGACTTTGATCAGGGAACCAATGTGCGCCTTTGCTGCTTGAATTTAAATGTCACGTGCCGACACGTGACCTTGATCACGTGGGAGCACGTGACCCTTCCTGAAGCCCCCTTTTCTTCGACTTAGTCAGGAGACTGAACTTGCTTGAATGATGCGTTCAGGTGTCACGTGCGAACACGTGACCGCTAGTCACGTGTAAGCACGTGACCCTCTTCTGAAGCTTTTCACAGAAGCTTCCTGATTTTAAATCAGGAAACAAATGCCCCCACAGCGTTGTTCTCACGTGTCTGCACGTGAGTGCAACGCTGTCACCTCTTGTGACCGTTGGATTCCTCTAGGGATCTGGGGAGACGAAGCGTTTTCATTGTCTTCTATAAATACCGCTGTCTCTTCATAGGAGCCTTCACTTTGTTCATCTTCTTCTTCTGAGAGCTTTTTCGTTGAGAATTTAATTCTCGCTTTCAGAGCTTAGTTCTCTGTCTCAGACATTTCCCAGAGTTTAACTCTGTTGACGGATCCCTTTTCCTCAGGTAATAATGTTGAACGGCCAAAGCGCCTTCGTCTTTAAAAGAACTCTTTGGATTTTAAATCCGTATTAAGGGTTTCATAAAGAACCCATTTTTCCTCAAGTTTTTCCATAAGAACAGGAAACCACCTAACTTTCGAACTGTAGATCTTTTAAGGGTTTAGGTGATCTTCGGGGAGATGATGACAGCGTTTCAACTCCATGGACTTTAATTCCATTAAAATGTTTTTGGGAATTTAATTCCCTTTTCTTAACAAGGAATTAAATTCCAACGAAGAACTCGATTTCTTCACATAGAGAATCTCTGGGGTCTCTTGGCCCAAGGCTGTTCTTCTGCAATTAGTGAAATGGTGGCTTTGTAATGAATCTCTTGACTTTTATCTTAGGTACCATGGATGCCCATCTGTATAGACTTGACGAGATCATCTCCTACGGGAACATTCGTGCGCTGGGCCGCGGTCAGAACCAGGAGTTCACCGACGCTCAGTGTGCCGAAATCATGAGCCGTTTCGACGAGTACAACCATAGGCTCCTCCCCCGTCGCTCTTCTCTTCTGAGGCTAATCGTGCTGGCGATCCGGGAGGCACTTCCTCTCTTTTGCGCCGGCATACCGCTCGGGGACTTGGACATTGCCGAGGATAAGGTGCATTCGGTGTACCTTATGGGCTTGATCTCAAAGAGAAGACGGGATGATCTCATTGATCTCCTTCATCAGATTTTTCAGCAATCAGCCATACTGGGCGCCTACCGGAGGGAAGAGGACATCCGTGGGGACCCCGATGCCTGTGACCGTGAGAGAAAGCATACTCGGGAGGTTCGAAATGCTTGGAAGTTCTTGAATAAAGTCAATTCCGAGTTTCTCAACCCGTGCCCCGCGTCTGAAGCCTTACCATTGTAAAAGTTTTTTTTTTTTTTCTTTTTATTTTGTATTGCCTTCTTGAAGTCTGAATGACAAGTTTTGTTGTATCCTTGTATGTTTGCACGCTTTTTCTCTGAGATTTTATTATTTTGCTACTATTGCTGTTTATGCTTTTTATCATGCAGGGTATCACTCCATATTTTCCTTTTAACTGAACGTCAGGTTTAGGCCTCACGTGTTCCGCACGTGGGATCCCTTGATGTGGCTGTTCACAAAATTTTCCATGCCGTATTTTCAGTGCAGAGAAAGGGTCTTGGAAATAATTACATCTCCTTGATTTTCGGTGCCTTTCCTTTTTTAGGCCTTGAAAATAATTTCGCCATGCAAGATTTTCTGCGCACAGCACTTAATGCGCTTTATTATATATGAGGCTACAGCCTTCTTTTCCTTTCACAGAGAGATTCATATCATATATATATATATATATTTTTTTTTCTTGAGGGAGAAATGGGTGCCATGGCTTGTAATCGCCCTCATGCTCGTCGACAGCCGTGGGAAGTTCCTCTTGAGGAGATGATCCCCCGCTTTTCTGCTCGGTTGGTGGACCCCCTCCTTTCTGACAACGAATGTGACTCGGCCATGCACGAGCTCTCGATCCGTAGAGGGTCTCCCCTCCCGATGGGTTCCCTCTGGCTCCGGATGATCCTCATGGCCGTGCTTGCCGACATTCCTCCTCACCCGGTAGAGATGACCCTGGCGATGCTTGATGCGGCGGAAGAAAAGCTCGAGGGTTTTCATGAAGCATGCTTGATTACTCAAGCTCTGAAGGACTGCTCAATTCATCTGCTGAGCGAGATAAGGGCCCGGCGAGCTATTATGTTTGCATTCGCGGACGAACATGGCACCAACCGATGGGGAGCGACTCCTCGCGAGAATCGTCGTTTCGATGTGCTGGAGAAAGCGGAGAGAGAGATGGAGAATCTTGTCCTTTGCTTCATCAACCCCTGTGCCGTTGATCCTGTGTTTGGTGATCTTTTTCGTTAGTGTAGAACCCCTTTTTTCTTTTTTGTACATACTCATGAATAAGAGTATCTGCCCTTTTTTGCTTTGAATTGTATTTTGCATCCATTTTGGTTTATGAATAAAAGATACAATTTTCCTCTCAGTGATGTGTCCCCTTTTCATTGAACGCATTCTGCGGATATTCTATCTTGATCTCCTTGCACAGCCGTGGCTTAGGATTCAGGGTTAGGATCTGCTTCCTGAGACTTTTGCTTTTTACGAGCCATGAGGGTTTCGTAAAGAGTTTTTCTCCCTACAGGTCGAGAGGATCCCATAGGTGTGAGTTCTTCTTAAAGATCGTGAGGATCCTTAAGCGGGTTTTCCCTTGAGAGTCGTAAGGATCTCACAAGAGAGTTTTTCTTCCTTACAGGTCGTGAGGGCCTGCAAGTGCCAGGTGTGATCACCTTTTTCCGTGTTTCACGGGGTTAGGGATCTCTCAAGGTATCGTAGTTTAAAGACGTCACGGTCAAGGTTAAGGACCTCATAGTCCGTGGATTTAAGGACTCCACAGTCCGCTGTTAGTTTTAAGACATCGCGGTCAAGGTTAAGGACCTCATAGTCCGTGGATTTAAGGACTCCACAGTCCGGTGTTTGGTTGCAGGGACCCGTCACCTCTTTGAAAACGTTGAGGAATTACAACGCCAGGTATCAAAGGAGTGAAGAGATGTACCCTTAAACCAAGGCGAAATCCGTAGGGAATCGGGGGGGTTGATCGTTAGTTTTAAGACATCACGGTCGAGGTTAAGGACGTCATAGTCCGTGGATTTTAAGGACTCCACAGTCCGGTGTTTGCTCTGGATGCTTCACACGGGTTCACTGCCGTGCTTGGCGAGGACCATGCTCCGCTCTGGACGTTTTCCACGGGGTCAAAGAATGACGTTATCCGCGTTCCACGTAACCAGGAATTTTGCACTAGATGCTTCACACGGGTTCACTGCCGTGTTAGGCGAGGACTAGGCTCCGCTCTGGATGCTTCGCACGGGTTCACTGCCATGCTCTGCGAGGACCAGGATCCGCTCTGGACGTTTTCCACGGGGTCAAAGAGTGACATTATCCGCGTTCTACGTGACCAGGAATTTTGCACTAGATGCTTCACACGGGTTCACTGCCGCGTTAGGCGAGGACTAGGCTCCGCTCTGGATGCTTCGCACGGGTTCACTGCCATGCTCTGCGAGGACCAGGATCCGCTCTGGACGCTTTCCACGGGGTCAAAGAGTGACATTATCCGCGTTCCACGTGACCAGGAATTTTTGCGCTAGATGCTTCACACGGGTTCACTGCCGCGTTAGGCGAGGACTAGGCTCCGCTCTGGATGCTTCGCACGGGTTCACTGCCATGCTCTGCGAGGACCAGGATCCGCTCTGGACGCTTTCCACGGGGTCAAAGAGTGACATTATCCGCGTTCCACGTAACCAGGAATTTTGCACTAGATGCTTCACACGGGTTCATTGCCGCGTTAGGCGAGGACTAGGCTCCGCTCTGGATGCTTCGCACGGGTTCACTGCCATGCTCTGCGAGGACCAGGATCCGCTCTGGACGTTTTCCACGGGGTCAAAGAGTGACGTTATCCGCGTTCCACGTAACCAGGAAGTTTGCACTAGATGCTTCACACGGGTTCACTGCCGCGTTAGGCGAGGACTAGGCTCCGCTCTGGATGCTTCGCACGGGTTCACTGCCATGCTCTGCGAGGACCAGGATCCGCTCTGGACGTTTTCCACGGGGTCAAAGAGTGACATTATCCGCGTTCCACGTGACCAGGAATTTTGTCGATTGTATCCGCATTTCACGGAATGGAGGTTTGACTGTTGGCGATATGTATACCACCGAGCCATGGAACTGGGAGCTGCCGCTGCTCTGTTTTGTTTGAAGTCATGTCCGTTGTTACGAGACGAGTGTTGAGACGATCTCCAGGTCTCCTTTGGCCCGTCGAGATTTGGCTTCTTCTTCTTTGGTGAAACCTGGGGGAAGGAGTACGACTCCTTCTTTGTTTGCGCCCCTGGATTGTGTACAGGGATTGTTGTAGTACCACCTGTAGGGCAAAAAGGTTTCATTTTTCCATCATTTCTTTTATTCTTTCCGCGATGCTCTATCATTTCAGCTTTTTATATCGCGAAGGTCGCGATTGCCCAATCATTTCGGCTATTTTTCGCGGTGCCCAATCATTTCGGCTATTTGTTTTATTTTTACTCGCTGCTTTTTTTTATTGCGAGTTGCCCCATCATTTCGGCTATTTTTCATGCATACATTTTTACTTGCTGCTTTTTATTGCAAGTTGCCCCATCATTTCGGCTATTTCGTAGGCATGTGTGGCTTGCTAGCTTTTTCGCCGCAAGCTCGGATTTTGGACACCGATTTCGGCATCAGCATCGCTGCAACTGGGATGTTGCCAGGAGCGAATCATCATTTGCCTTTGTCGATGTTGAACAAAGGTGGCTTAGCAAACAGGGTTAAGGTCCTGTCGACTAAGGCTTTTGACTTCATGAGCCGTAAGGGTCTCACAAAGGTATTTCTCCCTACAAGTCGTGAGGATCTTGCAGGTGTATTTTCTCCTTAGGGATCGTGAGGATTCCTAAGTGTATGTTCCTCTGTAAGTCGTAAGGATCCTACAGGAGGGTTTTCTCCTTATGGGTCGAGGGGACCTACAAGGGTTGGACTTTGCTGGGGAAATGTTTATTCGCGCCCGTGGATTGTATACAAGGGTCAGTATTGAGCCTCTTGTAGGGCAGTATTGGAGGTTGTGGAGGATTTTGCTTAAGAACAGGTTCAGGTTTCTGTAACTTAAGACTTTCAAATCTTATGAGCCGGGAGGGTCCCATAAGAGAATTCTCCTTACGAGTCGTGAGGATCTCGTAAGTGTATTTTCTCCTTAGGAATCGTGAGGATCCCTAAGTGTACTGCTCCTTTGTGAGTCGTAAGGATCTCACGCAGGTGGTTTCTCCTTACAGGGTCGAGAGGACTCTGTAAGTGTCCTTTAACGAGGTTGCGCCCTTTCGGGTTTTCACAAACACTCGCCGGTAGTCCAGCTGTTTTTACTCACGGAGCCCTTTCGGGTTTTCATCCGTGCCCGTTTTGCTTATAGACATACCGTTTTTTTTTTATTCTTTTTCACTTTTTTTTTACAAGGTCGCGCCCTCTCAGGTTTTCACGAACACTTGCCGGCAGCCCTGCTGTTTTTACTCACGGAGCCCTTTCGGGTTTTCATCCGTGCCCACTTTGCTTATGGACATACCGTTTTTTTTTGTTTTTTTTTTTATTTTTTTTATCTCGTCAACCTAAGGACGTTGCGGCAGTAGTTTAGGGACGTTTCGGTCCGTCGATAGTTTAAGGACGTTTCGGTCCGTTGTTAGTTTAAGGACGTTCCGGTCCGTTGTTAGTTTAAGGACGTTTCGGTCCGTTGTTAGTTTAAGGACGTTTCGGTCCGTTGATAGTTTAAGGACGTTTCGGTCCGACGATAGTTTAAGGACGTTTCGGTCCGTCGATATAGGAAGGCCGGCTGCTGCTTGTAAAGTCTGAGCTTAGGAAGATAGCGAGCGGACATAGTCGTCGTCATCCATCATTGACCTAGGCTGCAGCTTATTAAGCATGGTATTTCTTCAAGAAGCGGCCGTTTACTGGCCTGAAAGGCCTTTCACCGTGCATGTCCATGAGTAGGTAGGCTCCACCCTGGTAGACCTTGTCTATGATGTACGGGCCTTCATAGTTTGGCTCAAATTTTCCCCGCTTGGCACGATTGGGGATCATAGGTCTTTTGACCACTAGTACGAGTTCGCCTTGGCGGAATGTCCTCGGCCTGGTCAATCGTTCGTACGAGCGCGTCATCTTTGCTTTGTAGGCTTCTAGATGTTGTTGAGCTATGAGCCGGGTTTCGTCGAGGGCATCAAGCTCCTCAAGCCGAAGGTGAGCATTTTCTTCGTTCGTCAGCTCGTGGTGGACTGCTACTCGTAGAGAGGGTAACTCTATCTCGAGGGGGAGCACTGCTTCCGTCCCAAACACCAACGCGTACGGCGTTGTGTTTGTGGCCGTCTTGAACGTAGTTCGATAAGCCCAAAGGGCTTCTTGCAGCCTTTCGTGCCAGTCCCTCTTATTCCTGGAGACGGTCTTTTTTATGATCTTCGTCAAGGTCTTATTGAAAGCTTCGGCTAGACCGTTAGCTCGTGGGTTGTAAACTGAAGAATATCTCCAGTCTATATTGTGCTGCTGTGCGAAGCGGCTAATCTTATGGCTTCGGTAGGCCGGCCCATTATCGGAGATAATCCGCCGTGGAGTTCCAAACCGATAGATGACGTGCGTCTTGAAGAAGTGGAGAATATTCTCCGTCTTCACTTCCTTCAGCGGTACTGCTTCTGCCCATTTGGAGAAGTAATCAGTGGTCGCCAGGATAAAACGGTGTCCCCGGGATGATGCTGGCTCAATGGGGCCGACTATGTCAGTCCCCCACATTTCGAATGGCCAACTAGCCAACGTCGGGTGCAGTGGATTCGGATGTTGGTGGATGAAGTCTCCATGGATCTGGCATGAGTGGCATTGCTTCGCATACTCGAGGCAGTCCTGGATCATCGTGGGCCAGTAATAACCCATCCGTTTAATTTTTAACTTCATCTTTGGGCCTGCTTGGTGAGAACCGCAAAGTCCGTTATGAACTTCCTGAATGACTCTTTCTGCTTCGTCAGGTCCCAAGCATCTCAGCCATAAAGAATCGAACGATCTCTTGTATAGAATATCGTTGACGAAAGCGAAAGATAAGGCTCGTTTCATGAGCCGATGTCTTGAGGACGCTTCTTCGGGCATTCGGTGGGACTTAAAGTAGTCTATGAAGACTTCCCTCCAGTCCTCAGCCTTCTCACGGTCTTTTATTTGTAGGGTCGCTTGCTCAATCGCTCCCTTTTCTTTATATAATTCCGGAGGTATTTCTGCCGGGGCGAGCACTCGACGGCTTTGTACTATGATTCTGACGTCATCGAGGTTCTCGTCGGCCAGTTCTTTAGCGAGTTTGGCCAATGCGTCTGCTTTGCTGTTCTCTGCGCGCGGTATGTTCTCTAGAATATAGAAGGGGATCTGGGCCAACAGTTGTTGCACCTTTTCGCCGTACTTCACCAATTCTGGTTTGCACGTTTGGTAGTCACCATTTACTTGGCTAATGACCAGCTGAGAATCTCCGTATATGAGGAGGTCTTCAATTCCCATGTTGATGGCGATTTCGAGGCCTGCTATCAGAGCTTCGTATTCGGCTTCATTGTTTGTCCTTGACTCCGTTAAGGAGAAGGCGAAGCGCATTATTCCTCCTTATGGAGTTGCAAAGATAAGGCCTATCCCCGATTTGATGATCGGGCTACCCTGTTTCTGTTTCTTTATGGAGGACGCTCCATCAAAATAGAGTTCCCATCGTGTGCTTCCACCGCCAATTGCATCAAATGCATGCTCATCCGGCAAATCACAGTTCAGAGGAGAGTTGGTCGGTATCGGGTGCTCGGCGAGGAAGTCGGCAATGGCCTGGCCTTTCACTGCCTTGAGGGGTTGATATGTTATCGAGAACTCCATCAAGAGCAAGGCCCATTTAGCGAGTCGTCCCGTCAATATAGCCTTTGACATCAGGTATTTAAGGGGGTCCACCTTCGAAATGAGGCGGACTTCATGTGCCAACGCATAGTGCCTGAGCTTCGTTATTGCAAAGATTAATGCCAAGCAATGTTTTTCGATGGGCGAGTAATTGCTTTCTGCCCCCAGCAGCACTCGACTTAAGTAGTAAAGTGCTCTTTCTTTCCCCTGATCATTCTCCTGTGCCCATAATGCGCCCAAAGAACCTTCAAGGGCGGCCGTGTAAAGAATGAGAGGCTTTCCTTTCACTGGGGCAGCCAACACCGGCGGATTTTGCAAGTATTGTTTGATCTCGTCTAGTGCACCTTGACATTTGTGATTCCAAACGAACGGGGTTCCCTTTTTCATCAGGTGGCTGTAAGGACGGCATTTGCCCGAAAGATTAGCGATAAACCGCCGGATGTATGCGAGCTTCCCTTGGAGAGACCGCAACTGCTTGAGGGTTTTTGGCGGAGGCATTTCCATGATCGCTTTAATCTTTGACGGATCTATTTCAATACCTCTGTGTCGAACGATGAATCCCAGAAATTTGCCCGAGGAGACTCCAAACGCGCATTTGAGGGGATTCATTTTTAAATTATATTGCCGAAGGCGTTGAAATACGATTTCGAGATGCTTTAAATGCTCTTCGTATGACATGCTCTTCACTACGAGGTCATCGATATAGCATTCGACGATGTCGTGTATGAGATCGTCGAAGATTTTTGTCATGGCCCTTTGATAGGTAGCGCCGGCGTTCTTTAGGCCAAAGGGCATAACCTTGTAGCAGAATATGCCCAAAGGAGTCCGGAAAGCGGTGTGCTTCTGGTCTTCGGGATGCATCTTTATCTGATTGTATCCTGATGAACCATCCATAAAGGAGAAGACCTCGTGAGTGGATGTGTTATCTATCATTAGCTCGGTTACCGGCACCGGGAAATCGTCCTTTGGGCATGCTTTATTGAGATCCCTGAAATCCACGCATATGCGCACCGTTCCATTCTTCTTCATTACCGGGACGATATTGGCGATCCAGTCGGGGTATTGGACTTCTTGGATAAATCCGGAATCGATCAACTTCTTGACTTCGGCGTTGATGCTCATCTCCAGTTCAAGTCGCATCCTCCTTGGCGCCTGCTTGACTGGCTTGATATCCGGGGATATTGCTAATCTATGCACCGCAATCTCCGGATCCAATCCTGGCATCTCGGAGTAGTTCCACGCGAAGCAGTCTTTATGCCGTAGGAGCACGTTCTTTAACGCGGCCACCTTTTCCTCGGATAACAGCTCGCTGACAAATGTCGGCCGCGGGTCGTCTGCCGATCCCAGCTCGATCTTCTTGAGGTTATCTGCGGTAGTATGTATACCGTCTTCCAGTTCTTTCGGAGCGGGCGGGAATTCTGAGATCAACTCATCATCGCTGTTCTCGAAGCACCGGGGAAGGTCATCTTCGTTCTCGGGCTCTTCTTTTAATATCGTAATCATATAACAGGTGCGAACTCGCTCCCAAGACTGAGGCGGATCCGGTTCTGCTCTTGTGGTTTTGGGCTCGTGCTTTTGCGGCGGCGTCACTTTCCAACCGTCGGATAAAGCGAATCTGCCCCGTCGGTACTGGTCCTCGACCCAGTTCTTAAAGGTGAAGCAGTCTTCGGTAGGATGTCCTATGGCTCGGTGATAAGAGCAATAACTCGGATAAGAGACCTTGCTAGCTTGCTCAGGATGTCTAGACTCTGGAAGCGTGATCATTTGATGTTTTATAGCGAGGTTGAGCAGCCTCTCCGTCTTGTCTCGGGGGAAGGAGTACGCTCGACTCATCTTCTTCATGAGGGACAAGCCCGAGCCGCTTCTTGATTTATTTCCGTCTCTGCGTCGGGCCTTTCGTACAACGGATTGACGAGGATAAGCGTGTTTGTCTTTTGTAGCACGTTGAGATAGACGTTGCGTCCTGGCCTTCTCGTAGATGGCCATTTCGCGGTCGTGGTCTTCCCGAGCTTTCTGACCCACCTTCCTGATAGGCTTGCCCATTCGCTCTTCAAACGACGGACTTGGCGCTTCGATCGCGGGGTCTAGTTTTGATGAGGGGTCGGCCTCTCCTGACAGGGCGTCCTCTTCTTCATCAAGGGTAAATATAGCGTAGCTGCTGTGGGTTCGCCCTCGTTTTCCGGTTCTCGCGTACCCAAGCCCAAGTGTTTCCATTTTCCCATTGGGCAATTTGCGCTGAGTCCCGGGGACATCCCAAATCCTGTTATAGAACCGAGCCTGCCGCACCGTCTGTCTTAAAGGTACTCCTTGGCGCTTCAATAACTTCTTCAATCCATTTGTATAGTATCTAGGCAGACGGATGGGTTGGAGCCTGTCAAGTATAACATCCGCGCCGTGCCAGATCTCTTTCTCCACCTTCGACTCTGAGGATTGGTAGAATAGGATCACCTTCTCACCCCTTCGCCTGGGAGGGACGTAAAATGTTTGCAGGTCTTGCACGCTGTGAGCTTGAAGCGCGTCGAGATCCTTATAGTGTTCTTGCGGTACCATGGTGATTTGCAGACTATGGTCCTCGCAAAGGGGTGCCTGTATTGACAGCCGACTGGAGAATACGGCGTTAACCTCGTCCTCCGAATCACTCCCGAAGACCGGTATGGGGGTGGGCGCCCCCAGGTTGTTGCGTTGGGATGGCCCTGTATACACTATTTCTTCCTCTTCTTCAGTATCGCTCCCAAAAACGGGAATGGTGGCGGCGGCTTTGTCCTCTGGGTCGCGACACCTTTCTGTATCTTCGAAATCTGGCAAAAAGTATTTCGCGTCTTCGTATTTGCGAACTTCGTTTACAGAAAACGGGTTCAACTCGCCTGTTACGGTGTACTCGAAACCATCCTTGAAGTACTTCATACACTGATGTTGCGTAGAAGGGATGATGTTGTACTCGTGTAGCCAAGGACGACCGAGCAAGGCGTTGTAGCAGGTCTTGGCGTCAATGACATGGAATTTGATGTCTGTGACGAGAAGTCCGAAGCGTAACGTCAGTATTACAGATCCGAGAGTCCGTGACGATTGAAAGTCGAAACCGGAGATAGTAATTTTGTCACGAGCGAGGTGTTGCACACTCATGCAGATTTCCTTCAACACCCGAACATTAAGGAGGTTAACGGAGGATCCATTATCCACCAGGATCTTGCCTATCTTGATGTCATGGCAGTATCCAGAGACATATAGGGGGCGGTTGTGGTCGCACGTCCCGAGAAGGAGGTCTTCATCACCGAAAGTGACATCGGCCGTATGCACTTCCTCCAGTTCATCCTTCATCCTTTCAGTGGCGAGGAAGGCTTGGAATTGCTCGGGTTCTTGTAACGCCTTAATTAGTGAGTCTCGCGCTTCTTTCGATAATAGGAGGGCATCAAGAATGCTAAGCTGAGAAGGTAGCTTCCTTAGGTGCGCGAGGATGTTATAGTCTACCTTACCCTTTTTGGGAGGGTTTTTGGTAGTTAGCTCTTTTATGACCTGGTCATCTAGAGTGATATCTTCAATGACCTTTTCCTTTCCCTTATCTTTTCGGCCGACGGGCCCGAGATTCTTTTCTGGGAGCGTGCGATTGCGCAGCTGGATGTTCTCGCAGATCTCCGATTCCTCCTCCTTCCCCGAGAAAGATTCTTTAAAGAGAGGGCCCAGAGCCATTTCTTCATCAGAGTCGCTCCCAAAGGTGAGAACTTGTGACTCCCTGGCGTTAATCATGCAACAGTTGCCAGTCGTTATGTTGTGCCCATTGACAGTGCTTCTTCGCTCCCGACGGATCTTGCGTTTCATGCGCTTAAAATGTTGCTGACGAACAACATATCCTTGCCACCATATCTTAAAGGCGTCGCACTCCTCCGTGGGATGTGAGATTTTCCGATGATATGTGCAATAGTCAGGGTGCGTCTCTACCCCATCGTGTGTGTTTCCTTCCGAGGGCGGTAGCTTCATCCCCATTGACATGGCTTTGGCAAACCTTTTTTTCGTCTTGAATATCTTCTTGTCTACCTCGGATACTTTTCGCTCTGGCGGAGGTAGTTCAACTCTTCCGTTCAGTCGCCCGCATTTGGCTCTTTCCGACGTGGTCATTTCATGCTCCTGGTCCGCTTTACATTTTAGACGAATCTCGTCTAGAAAAGCGTCGATCATTTCGTCTGTTGGCCATGGACGCTCTGGTACAGGCTCTGCCTCCATCTTCTTAGTGCCGGGAGTTTTCCCATCATCGGTAAACGAGTGGGAGATTACGTTACAACTCGCCACATATCCTTCGGATTCATCCGACGAGCTCTCTCCCTCATCTTCCTCTTGAAAGATATGGTTGAGGAACTCTTGCAGTGTGACAGGAGTTCGCGCCTTTTGATTGTATTCTTCCAGCGCGTCGATTTGCTTCTGTAAGTTCGTGTGCCCGTTTCCAAGCTTCACGGACTTCTTGGATTTCTTCTTCTTTTTCTTCGAAGATTTTGACGGTTGGACGTGAGTATTTGGGCTCTTATCGTTAGTCTTTATAATTGGGCGGGGCTTCAACATTCCTTTGATAATTTGAGGTTCAAGAGGGTCCTTCCATTCGATCGCAGGGCACGCATGAAGGTCTTTCAGCATTCTTTTGGTTTTAGTTGATAGCACGACCTCCCATGGAGCTTCTTCAATAAAAGAACATGTTGCCCCCGGTGTATCCGCTTTCCTAGGAGCATGCGGCTGTGGTGGGTTCACCTTCCAATTTTCGGACAGTACAAACTTCCCCTGGAGGTATTGGTCTTCAATCCATCCTTTGAAGACGAAGCAATCTTCAATCGGATGGCCTACCGTTTGATGGTAAGGGCAGTAGTTGGAGTCATTCACCTCGGTGGGTTGCGGCGGTCGCCTTGGATTTGGTAGGTTTATAAGCCTGTTGCGTATCGCCAGCTCGAATAACCGCTTCGTCTTGTCTCGCGGGAACGAGTAGGGACGCTTCATTTTCTCATTATAGTACCGGCGTCTTTCCTCCAGTTGATCCGCCGATTTCGGGACGTTAGGTTGCTGTTGGGCGTTCGCGACGAAGGTTGCCCTTCCTTTACCCTTGTCATTCCGCGGTTCCGATTTCGGGGGAGATGGTCTATGACCCATCTGGTCCATCTGAGCCAACTTGTCGATTAAAGCCTGGAATGTGGTTGGCTTAAAGAACATCATGAACTGGGAGATAGTTGCGTGGGGGTCTAGGGTTCCCACGAACAAGCCCACCGCAGGTGCTTCCTCGATGCGTTGCTCACATCTCGACCACAAGTTCCGCCAGCGTATAGCGTACTGGACCCAGGTTTCGCCCGGCTTTACCCTGGCGTTAATAAGTGCGGTTATTGGAGTGCGTTCGCTGGCACTTGCAAATCGCTGAGTGAACAACAACTCCATTTCAGCGAACGTTTTAATGGAATCGTTCGGGAGTTCTGAATACCATTCGAACGCTGTTTCTGATAAGCTGCCCACGAACTGGCGAAGCAACAATTTATCGTCACCGCCGGTGTTACCGCAGAGGGCCCGGAACTGGGCAACATGTTGATGGGGATTGCCGGTCCCTTTATACACATGGAATTTCGGTATCGTATAGCCTTGCGGGTATTTGATTTGATCGTACCAGCTCGGATACGGCCGCCCCGTTTTCACGACTTGACCAGCTGCCTCAGTCGCATGATGAACTCGGATTTGCTGGGCTATGTAGTCAGCTAAGTCAGCCTTAGAGATTGCCTCCTCCTTGGCCATTGAAAGGGCTGGTGGTGGATTTGACGTTTCTCCTCGGTCGTCTTCAAGAACGATCGGGGGATCTTCGGCGGGTGAGTCCTGCTGGATCATCATTCCTATCACGTCTTGAAAGAGAAGGCCCATCCGTTGTATGTTGGATGCTTGTTCAGCAGCCTCTTTGTCCCTTCTCTCCAGTGTCCGGCGAAGGAATTCAGCGTCTGTTTCTTCCTCCCGGCGTGCGTCTGAGGACGTTTCTGGGTTTTCTTTTGGTCCGGTGAGCGCGGCCATAGCATTCATCATTTCTTGAAGCTTTTGTTGCTGCTCCTGGGCTTTCGTCACGGATCGGGTTAGGGGTCGGTGGCCCGTGGAAGTGCGGCTTTCCTCTTTCCCAAAGGCCATGTAGACAGTGTGCACCACCATGCCCCCAGACTCAGGGCGTCTGGGTTTAGTGCTTTCAGTCGTCGCTACTTGCTGTGAGGTCCTCTTTGGCCTCCTCCTTTTGTGAGTCAGTTGATCACCGGTTTTTGGGGCTTAGCTTGGTGACTGGCTTCAGGTTGGATTTTCAGCTTCTTGTGCTGGCGGGAGAAGTTTGGATCGATGATCGAGTCTCGGGCCTGCCGCCAAGCCTTATAGATTTTGGAAGACAGCCGTTGAGGAGATCGGGGCTGTTCGGGTTTTGTTTCCTCAACCTTTTTCAATAAGGGAGGAGACCTCTTCAGTACTGCCGTGGGGGAATTCCTTCGCACCTTATTTAGCATTTCAAAGCTGTTCTGAGTTGAAACAGCAGCATCGACCTCTGCCACCGGGGCCGCTGGAGTCAGCCCGGAGGGAGAGTTGCCCCCAGCCTTCCTTACTCGGCGCCAATGGCGACGTCGAGCGCGTCGAGCGGGTGGCGTTGGGTCAGCAGTAAGAATGGTTCCTTCTTGCCCCCTGTGTGGATGGAGGGTTGTTGTTGGCGTTAGCCTATCGAAGACCGATGTCCTTTGGGAAGCGGGAGCAAAGGCCGGAGCCGTCAATCTTGTAAAGACTGACTTTTTGGCTGGAGAGGTTGCCTTGGCGATTTCGGGAACGGGAACGGCCATCTTCTTAAAAGCAGCCTTCTCTGAGATTGTAGGCCCCGTGATGAGCTCGCAGGATTCCTGGCCCAATCTAGAGAAGACCGAGGCATCGACGTTGGGCGACTCGTTGAGAGGAGCCGTGGCAGGGGTAAGACGATCAAAGACTGACTTCCCGAGAGTTTCCTTTGTCAGCACTGGAGCGGTAAAGTTTGTCGGCGGGATCATAGTCCCAAAGAACAATCCTGTGGTGGCGCGAGTGACCTGTTCCACTGGCATTGTGAATAGCGAAGCAGCTTGGGGTCCATAGGCTATACCTCCTGGCGAGGCAGAGCGTCGGCTGCAATTGCCGTCTGAGCAGTTGGAGGATTTCGCAGGGGTGGAAGCCATCGATCCTTTGTTTTCTGCAATAAGCGAGATGCCAATTCTCAGTACCTTGAAACCCGAGGGCAACTATTAGCGAACCGCGTTTGGTTCGCGAATCACGACACACGAAGTGTGGAGTGGAAAGAGGAAAAGGTCCCACCGGGCGTGCCAGAATCTGTTCCCCTCCGAAAGACGGCCGAGACATGGGCTGTCTCGCCTGAGGTTCGGGGCAGATGCTAATAGGTGCTATCCGTCCACCTCTCCGAAGATGCCAAGTTGATTTATGGCACCATGTATCGAAGGTTTAAACGGATGCGTCCGATGTAGCAGACTTCGTCAGATTCCCCCTCGTTTGAGGGGTTTTTGATTGTGGGGACGCTCTTCCCTGCAGGCGCAAGCCCCTGCAGTTAATTACGCTACCGCATTGCGGTAACAACTTTCTCCTTCTCCAGATGGTCACTTCGTGTCGTGGGTGTCTGTTTTGTATTTTGTTGCCCGTGGATTGTTTACGGAGACTGAGTTATGTCGTCGCCCGTAGGGCGTGGACTAGTCCAAATCCGTATTATCTTAGATTTGGGTTTGGGGGGTTTGGTTTGAGGATACGTCAGCCATACTTGAGGCTAAGATCAACTCAAACGTTTGTTAAGGATACGTTAGTCTAACTTTGTGACTAAGATCAACTTAACGGGATCGTTTAGATCCGACAAAAGAGCGTTTGGACTCTAATGTTCCAGTTTAGGGACATAGTGGTTCATGAATGTATGGCCGTCGGGACCCATCACCTCTCTGACGACGTTGAAGGATTACAACGACGGATGTCAGAGGAGTTCAGGGATGTACCCTCGAGCCAGAGTTAATTGGGGGGATTTATAGTCCAGTATGTTTGAGGGTCTAAGGACGCGTTAACCATCTCCAAGGCTAAGATCAACTTAGACGGGGCCGTTTAGGTCCAACAAAAGAGCATAAGAAAGGGCTCTATTGTTCTAGTTTTAGGGACATTGCGGTCCGTGGGTAGTTTAAGGACATTGCGGTCCGTGGGTAGTTTAAGGACATTGCGGTCCGTGGGTAGTTTAAGGACATTGCGGTCCGTTGTTAGTTTTAAGACATCTCGGTCAAGGTTAAGGACGTCGTAGTCCATGGGTTTAAGGACCCCACAGTCCGGTATGTGCTCTGGATGCTTCACACGGGTTCACTGCCGTGCTTAGCGAGGACCAGGCTCCGCTCTGGATGCTTCACACGGGTTCACTGCCGTGCTCTGTGAGGACCAGGATCCGCTCTGGACGTTTCCCACGGGGTCAAAGAGTGACATTATCCGTATTCCACGTGACCAGGAATTTGTATGAGTTTAAGGACCCCACAGTCCATATCATGGGTGGTCGTCGGGACCCGTCACCTCTTTGAAGACATTGAGGGATTACAATGCCAAGTATCAAAGGAGTGAAGAGATGTACCCTAGAACCGGAGTGGCTTGAACAGCCCCTGGCCCAATTTGAGGTCAGGACTGATTAATCATGTTATGAGCCCATTGGCCCAATTAGTCACGAATTGAGGACTTATGGCCAGCTTGGGCTAAGTCCCATCATGTCTGGAATATTGATTCCTTGTGAGTCCATCGAGGGAGAAGCTTTGCCTCCATCCCTTTAGCCAATTGGGCTATAGACTAGTGTTAAACACTTCAAAGCAATCAGTGTTGAACACTGGGAATGAGTTTGACAGGTTAGTGTTTAATAATTGGTGTTAAACACCAGCAACAAGGCCTTGAAATGATCATAAGCACTAAAACAGCTCAGTGTTAAACACTGGCAATGGGGATCTTAAATTAGTGCCGAATATTAAAACAATTAATATTGAACACTACGAACAAAATTCTTTAATTAGTGTTGAACACTAAGGTCCGATAGCACTTCAATACTGGATTCGAGAGTTTTAACTTAGTGTCAAACACTACAGCAAGAACGGTCACGTGGCCCCACGTGAGAGTGCCTTCCCTTCAATGATTCTGCCGAAATTACTGTGTCTTTGATAGCGTCACGTGTTAGCACGTGACGGGCATTCAAATGCCTATGTGTTAAGGCTCCTGCTGAAAGTCACGTGTGTCACGTGGGGTGCTGCCTCAAAGGGGCTTTCTGTAGGGCTTTTGGGGGGGGGTCACGTGGTGACACGTGACCCTGCCTCAATGCTGTTTTTGGAGGATCTGTTGCTCCTCTTTCAGGAATTAAATTCCTCGAACTTTTAATTTCAGAGGAATTAAATTCCTATTTCCTTTTGAAGGCTTATATTCTGGAACATAGTTTAAATCTGAGTTTTCTGTGGGAATTAAATTCCTTGTTTATGCGAAGAACCGAATAGGGTTAAACCCTAAAAGCTTTTAAGGAATTAAACTCCCCTTTTCTGAGGATTATGATTAAAGGAATTAAATTCCCACTGTTTCGACAAAACTATGTTCTTGATTAGGGTTCAACCCTGTTTCTTTTTGTTTTGAAGGAATTAAATTCCCATAATACAGGGTCGAACCCTAACTTTATTTTGGAGGAATTAAATTCCTATAGTTCTGTGAGAATTAAATTCTCATACTTGCATTCCTTCTCTATGTTTTGGATCTGCATGGCAGGATCTCGACCCATTGAGAATTAAATTCTCAACCTTAAGGGGAGATGTGCACTTTGCAGATCCTCTATCAAAGAGGGAGGAGATATGCTCTCTCGTTTTATGCCTCAGAGTTAAACTCTGTTGAGAATTAAATTCTTTTTCTTTCCAAAAGGCTTTCCCTTTCTTACCTAGGGTTTTTTTTTGCAGAAGATCTGAGTCTTTTTCAAGTATCAAAGCTCTTCTCCTTTTCTCTTTTCTTCTCTCCGTATGTATATCTTTCTCTGTGTCTTTTGGCTCCTATTTATAGGAGAAGCAGCCGAATCAATCAGTTTTTGACGAATCTTCATTGATATTTGATTTGCATTCATCATTCATTTTGGGCCGTTGGATGATTAGGTGAATTTTATTCACCATTGGATTTTAAATCCAGAGATTCTCCCTTGCTATTTTGGTTAGATTTAAAGGGGAAATCTTTCCAAACCCGGGATTTTCCATAGATAGATGATATTTAATCATCTCTGAATCTTTAATTTGATTGGTCCCAAATAATTACTTTCCTTTGGAAAGATTCGAATTTCCTTCAGAATTTAATTCTGTCGTTAAAAAAAATATGGGCTTTGAAAGCCGGTCACGTGTGACCACGTGATCCATGGTCACGTGTAGACACGTGACCCCCTTTGGAATGAGCCTTCTGCGCTGCGTCTTCTGATTGCTGCTTAAACATCACGTGCTACCACGTGACCCCCTGGTCACGTGTGAGCACGTGACCCTTGTTTGAACTCTCTTTCTTTGGTTCAACGGGAGAACGGGTCTGCTGTCTTGAACGTTACGTGTCAACACATGACTCTGGTCACGTGAGAGCACGTGACCTTTTCTGAAGCTCTTTTCCTTGACTTTGATCAGGGAACCAATGTGCGCCTTTGCTGCTTGAATTTAAATGTCACGTGCCGACACGTGACCTTGATCACGTGGGAGCACGTGACCCTTCCTGAAGCCCCCTTTTCTTCGACTTAGTCAGGAGACTGAACTTGCTTGAATGATGCGTTCAGGTGTCACGTGCGAACACGTGACCGCTAGTCACGTGTAAGCACGTGACCCTCTTCTGAAGCTTTTCACAGAAGCTTCCTGATTTTAAATCAGGAAACATGTACTTGGCATAAAGCTTATGTTGTCGAAGAGTTTCCAGGACAATTCGTAGATGTTCTGCATGCTCTTTCCGATTCTTAGAATATACCAGGATGTCGTCGATGAAGATGACAACAAATCTGTCTAAATACTCCTGGAAGACTTGGTTCATAAGGTTCATGAAGATTGCTGGTGCATTGGTCACTCCAAATGGCATCACTAGAAATTCGTAATGTCCATAGCGAGTTCTGAAAGCTGTTTTGTGAATATCAGCTTCCTTGACCTTCACTTGATGATAACCTGAACGAAGATCTAGTTTAGAGAAGACACAAGATCCACTTAGTTGATCGAATAAATCGTCGATGCGCGGGAGTGGATATTTGTTCTTTATAGTAACTTCGTTCAAGGCCCTATAGTCGATGCACATTCTGTATGAACCTTTCTTCTTCTTCACCAATAGTACAGGTGCTCCCCAACTTGAAGTGCTGGGACGAATCCATCCTTTCGCCAGTAATTCGTCCAACTGTGTTCGTACTTCCTTCAATCCTTCCGGACTTAGTCTATAAGATGCTTTGATCACTGGTTGTGCTCCTGGTACTAAGTCAATACTGAATTCAAGAGCTCGATCGGGAGGCAAACCTGATATATCGTCAGGGAATACATCGTCGAACTCTCGAACTACCTCTGGTCTTGATTCTTCTTCTGCCTGAGCTGCTGCAACTACTGCTTCTCTTGGCTTCGCTTTGTAGGTACTTGGTTCCAGTGTACGATCTCCACTCTTGAAATAGAAAACCGGATGATCTGGAATCTCAAATACCACCCTCCTTTGACGACAGTCAATAGTAGCATAAAAAGTTCCAAGCCAGTCCATTCCTAGAACCACATCGAAGTTCGGTATGTCCAGTACTTTGAAGTCAACATAAAATTCTCGACTGCAGACGACGACTGGACACATGTTGTATCCCATAGTTGCCTTTATAACGCCGTTTCCGGAACTGACGTTCCAGCTGGATACAAGCGGTGAGACTGGAATCGCATGGGTTCGGACAAACCGTTGCGACATAAAGCAGTGGGATGCTACAGTATCAAACAGTGCAAGTGCAGGTAGTGAATCTACTAGGATTGTACCTAAGGTATATGGGATAGGTTTTAGGTATAGGGAAAGTGGGTAGGTAAACAAAACTAAAAGATAAGTTTGAGAAGGAAGTTTACCAGTAATGACTTGGCCAGTGGCCTCAGCTTCTTCCACAGACATCATGAAAGCCTGGCGCTTTGGCACATTCCTCCTGGCCTGAGGAGCATTCCTCTGAACGTTCCTTTGAGCTTGATGGAACTGTCGAGGAGGTGGTGTAGCTTGTGATCCCCTGGGTGGTGCAGGCAGTGCAAGTCTGGGAGCAGGTGCCTGAAGAGCTGGTCGCTGCTGATAAGTATTTGCTGGCCTGGGTGCAGCAACTGGGTTCTGTCTTTGGGGACAAGACCCAATATCGTGAGTAGCTGAGCCGCAGATTAAGCAAAGGCGGTTGGCTCGACGGCAGTCCTTCATCATATGTCCAGGTCTCTTGCAGTAGGTGCAAAAGGCTGGGCTAGGACGATGGGTTGGTACTCCGGGTCTCCTTGGCACGAAAGATGGTCTGGACGAGGCTCCACCTGCCATCTGGTTGGCAGGGCGTTTGGCTCCTGCAGACTGAGGTCTGCCCCTCTCTTTTATCACTGCCTCATAACTGCGGGCAGCTTCTAGAGCTTTCTCATGAGTCAAAAACTTTCCTGTGGCTAGAACAGCCTTAATCTCTGTGTCCAAACCTTGTTGAAAGCGACGGGCTCTGATCTCGTCCGTCTGTATCAGGTGTGCCGCGAATCTGTTTAAAGATTGTGTTAGCTGTGTAGTATGTGATAACTAAAATCGAACTATTGTGACATATCTTATCGGCTCAACATGGTGAATTCTGCGTCGTATTCATCTACCGATTTGTCCCACATTGATCATTGCTGTAGATGAATAAACTGCTGCTCCATGGCGAACCTGGCAGTCACAGGGAAATATTTCGCGTCGAACTTCTCGCAAAATGTCTTCCATTCAATCGGCTGTACCAGACGGGTTTCTTCCGCCTTCCACCAATTACGAGCATTATCCGTGAGCTGTAGCTTTGCTACACGGACCCAAACGTTGTCTGGCACTTGAGCTGCTGCCAGATCGTCTTCGATGCTTTGTGCCCATTCTTCCGCTTCAAGAGGGCTTCCTTTACCAGAAAATTACTTTAGGTGCAAAGCTCTGAATTGCTTTACTCCCGGTGCATCGGTCTCAGGACGGTTCAAAAGTTGTTGCTGTCCCTCGAGAAGACTGCGGATCGCCTCGAATAGCATCGTTTGCTCAGTGGGTGGTGCAGGAACAGCTGATGTGAGAGGTAGTGCTGAAGGGGTGTTGTTGATGTTGGTGCTGGTGTTGTTCGGGGAATCCATAACCCTGAAGAAAAATTTGGGTTAGGACAGATTCAAATATATGATAAGATTCAAGGAATAGAAATTTGCAAGATTCAAGGATTATGAATTGTAAAGAATGTTTTAGTTGCTGGTTCTTATGTTATATTGCTTAGATTGTTCACGCAGACCAGAACTGCATGACAGGGATTCATACAGCTCTGACCTGCATGGGCCACCAACAAAACCTGTCATGCCCCGCTTCCCAGTGTACGGTGAAGAGAACGCGACGAGGTCCGCTACGTATGTACTCAGAAGTACATACGCTAAGCGTAACTAAGCAATATAGAAATAAATACACAAGAGACAAGAGTATAAAAAGAACAGCAATTTTTATTTATTAACATTCTTTGTACAATACATGAAAAGAAAATACATCTGAAATAAAAATGCCTAAACATTGGCATAACAGGAAATGGAAAGTACTGAAAATAAAAGTGTACAATGAAATTATACTGCTGGGTCTTCGGCAAAATGCTCCAAATCTTCTTGTGATGGCTCCACTTCCGCCGGGTCCAAGTCACCTGACGACATTAAAAGGAAAGAGAAACAGAATGTCGTCAGCGAACAGATCGCTCGGTAAGTCCCAAAGGTAAGAGGGAAGTAGAGAAGACAGAATAAGAATGTACATTTTTAGAATGTAAACTATTGTTATAATGTTATGTTATCGCTGTTGTTTGTAGCTTGGTACAGAAGGATGCCAGTGTATACGAGGGGGGTCTCTATATGCTAGAGACCAAGGCAAACGGAAAGTACAAGGAACCGTTAAGCCACAGTACAACAGCAACAGAATATAGGTTAGGTGTCTTAATCTGACCACCCCGTGCCACCTTTAACACCTTCCGTACCAATCTACCCCTTAAACCCCGTAGTGTTTTAACAATATTGTGGTATTATATTGTGTAAGTTGGGTGACTGACCAAAACCATGATATCAGTAAACATGTTGTAACTGCATAATCAGGTAAATGGAATAACAGGATAATGGATGTATATCCATGGTTTGATTAAGTCAAATTGTTAACTGGATTCAGGGATTCATGTATTCATATTGAGTTGGAATATTAAGAATATAGATTGACTTGAATCAGATTCAAGTCAGAAATAGTCAGACTCTAACCCGAGTCAGACTAAAAGAAAGGTAATTTGAAGTTCTATAATTGTTAGGGTCCTTATTGTAATTTATAAAACTTGAGGGGGTTTTATGTAAAAAGTACTTTTGTATAGTTTCAAAATACACATCAAGAATTTATTATTCGTCTTTATAGTTATAATGAGTGTGGATTTTATTTGTGTTATTCTAGTGAGTATATCCTAATAAAAGTATTAATTTATAATATTGGTTTATTTGAAATTCATGGTATTTTAATGTAACTTTTAATCTTGTAATTTTAGAAAAAATATGGAAACTTTATCTTATGATAAAATAGGTGTTTAAATGATAATTATATATATATAATAAATATTTTATTATCCAAAATCTCATTTTTCTTAAATGTCGTATTTTAAACCTTTCGAGACCGAATGCTCCTTGCGGAGGTCTGAATCTCGCACTACTAGCCCGCGGGTGCACGATGAACCGTACTATCCCTAACGGGTTCCCCAAAGATGGGTTGTAGTGGCGCTTTGCAAAGATTTTATAAATACTATTCATTTAGAAAAACGGTTTTATAAATATAAGGTATTTATTTGTAAAAGGGTATAAATTTCCGTATTTTAGTTTCTAGGGTTTCCTAAGCCAACTAGCCTATTTCTAAGGTCTAAACGACAAGTCATTAGAAGCCTCAAATCGCCTCTTCATCACCAATTGCGGCCAGGTAAGTGCCAGGTAAGTGGGAAGGAACCACAGTAGTGGGCCTAATTAAAAACCACTAGCCTAGACACACTTGCCTAGACACCACAAAGTCAGTTTAGATAAACGATCGATGTCCATGACAAATCGTACTTTCATTTTAAAATATTTTGTTTTAGAATTGTGTACAACTTAAAACTTCTAGAAAAGGTTTATAAGGAATATGGTATTTTAGCGAAAAGTCTTGTATTTTCGTATTCTAAATTTTGGGAATATCAATTAAGGTTATATTTGTGTTACCTCATGTCTTATTTTAAGGTTTAGTGAAGTTTAGAGGTTAAACATGTTAAATTAAACCTAAGGGTATTTAGGTGTAAGAATACGGTATTTGAAAACGTTATCATTTCATGTGTGAAAACTCATTCAAATTGATTTCTATAAGTTTAGTGATCAAGATAAACATGTTTAGGAATGAGGGAATTGATTAAACGAAGAAAAATAAGCTTCATGGTATTTTTGTGAAAAGAATACGATATTACAAGAAAGTTATCATTTCATGTGAGAAACTTTATTTAAATTGATTTCTATGTGATTAATAGTCATCATGGATATGTTTAGGTATTATGGATTAGGTGACAAGTGGGATTTTATAGAAAAACCGAATCGGAAATCGGTTTGTTCCGATTCCCGTCAGGGTTCGTAATTTCGTATTTTAAGAAATAGAAAAGAGAGAGGGATGGGACTTACGGGTTTACAAACTCTTCTAAAGAGTAAAGAGAACTAGGGAGAAAGACCGAGGTGTGGTTTCGTCGCCGGTTGCTTCAAAGCACGTCGCCGGAATTCCGTCAGGGCTTCGCCGGGGACTCGATTTCAAAGCACACTTCTTGTGGAAATTTCAAGAGAGTAATTCTATGATTTTGGAATGAGAAGGCAGGGGGTAGGGTCTATTTATAGGGTAGCTAGGGTAGGTAGGTGAAGGGTTTTATTTATAAAAAAATTTGTAAAAATTAAAGAAAAGCATTAAAATTTTGCATTAAAATGGTTGTATTTAACATTCAGAAACTGATACAGTAAAATGGAGTTAACCATGAGTTACAGAAGACCAAAAGTCACATCTTTGGTGTTGGGACCCCCGGCCATCGGCCCAACTCCGGTCGGCGGCGCCGGCCGAGTTGGTCGATTCCGGCCGGGTTCGACTGGCGTTGGGTGCGGGGTTCTTCAATGTAGACTTTGGCATACTTCAAATTTTGGGTTCAGTTCAATATTTGGGAGTTATGGCCTGTGGACTTTTGGACTTCCAAGAATTTTTAAAGAAAAATAAACTAAAAATAATGTGGGGTATGGGATTCGAACTCTGGTGGCTTGGTTCAGCAGTGCAAGGTATTACCAATGAGCTACAAGCTCCTTCTTGTAATTATTGTAGAGAGATAGATACTTAAAGTGTTATCAGCAACATCAATACTCCAAGTATACTTCAAATTTAAATCAAATTTAGGTATACAAAAATTGGAGTTGTTACATTTACCTTCCGGGTCAGGTGGTTTTGTTGTGTATTGTGATGCTTCTAGAGTGGGTTTAGGCTGTGTGCTAATGCAACACAGCAGGGTTATAGCTTATGCTTCTCGACAGTTGAAGATGCACGAACAAAACTACCCCACTCATGATCTAGAGATGGTTGCTGTGGTATTTGCATTGAAGATTTGGAGACATTACTTGTATGGAGAGTCGTGTCAAATCTTCACATATCATAAGAGCTTAAAGTATATTTTTCAGCAAAGGGATCTGAACCTAAGGCAGCGTAGATGGATGGAACTGGTGAAAGATTACGATTGTGAGATCTTGTATCATCCAGGCAAAGCGAATGTTGTAGCAGATGCTTTGAGTTGAAGACCTGGAGGTAGCTTATCTCATTTGCGCATTTTGCAGAGACAGTCTTCTACAGACTGGCAGATTTTATGTGATAGTTGTATACAGTTTGAGTTCACTTCGGCAGGAGACCAGCTAGCATATGTTCGCACCCGACCTCAGTTATTGGATCGCATTCGAGTGGCACAGCCCGCAGATACTCGTATGATGGAGATTATGGATCAGGTTAGGCAGGGCAAGGAGACGGAGTTTGTGATTGATGATCATGGAGTATTACGTTTTAGGACTCGTCTCTGTGTACCAGATTCTGACGGATTGAGGCGTGAGATTTTAGAGGAGGCCCATAGGTCAGCATACAGTATTCATCCTGGTTCCACCAAGATATATCATGATCTGAAAGATGTTTACCGGTGGGAAGGAATAAAGAGGGATGTTGCGGAATATATTTCGAGATGTTTGACTTGTCAGCAAGTCAAGGCAGAACACTAGAGGCCAGCCGGAGAGTTGCAGCCCTTACCCATTCCAGAGTGGAAATGAGAACAGATTTTCATGGATTTCGTGGTGGGTCTACCCAGGACTAGCAGAGGGTAAGATTCCATTTGAGTGATTGTTGATAGGTTGACAAAGGCAGCTCATTTTCTCCCAATGAAGACGACGTATGGTTTTACACAGTATGCTCAGATTTATATCGATGAGATTGTACGTCTACATGGAGTTCCGACGTGCATAGTTTCAGACAGGGGTACCCAGTTTACTAGCAGGCTATGGCAGAAACTTCAAGAAGCTCTGGGTACACGGTTGAGTTTTAGTACAGTTTTTCACCCACAGACAGATGGTCAGTCGAAGCGGACCATTCAGACACTAGAGGATATGCTTCGGGCTTGTAGCCTTGATTTCGGTGGTAGTTGGGATCGTCACCTACCTTTGATAGAATTCTCGTACAACAACAGTTTTCAGGAGACGATCCAGATGACACCCTTTGAAGCTTTGTATGGGAGAAAATGTCGATCACCCGTTTGCTGGACGGAATTGAGCAAGAGTTGTATCTTGGGACCGCAGATAGTACAGGAGACTACAGAGAATATTCAATTGATACGGGATAGAATGAAGGCGGCCTAATGCAGACAGAAATCATATGCGGATCAACGACGTCGTAGACTCGAGTTTCGAGTGGGAGATCATGTGTTCCTTCGGGTATCTCCAATGAAAGGTGTGATGCGTTTCGGGAAGAAAGGGAAGCTCAGCCCCAGATATGTCGGACCTTACGAAATTCTGGAGAGAGTGGGTGCTGTAGCTTATCGCTTAGCACTTCCACCGAGTTTTTCCGATGTGCATCCGGTGTTCCACGTTTCGATACTTCGCAGGTATCTTCACGATCCTTCTCACGCGATCCAACATCAGACCTTACAGCTTGAGCCGGATTTATCTTACACAGTGCAGCCAGTCGCTATTCTTGACAGGCAGGCAAAGAAACTACGATCGAGGGTATTTTCATCTGTAAAGATTCTTTGGCAAGGAAAGAATCGCGAGGAGATTACCTGGGAGACCGAGGATGCGATGCGGAAGAAAATTCCACATCCTTTTGAAGGTATATCTAGTTAATTTTTAAATTCGGGGACCGAATTTTCTTAAGGGGGGAATATTGTAGCATTTTGAAAATTTAGAAATAAATAAAATTAATTAATTTAATAATAATATGATAAATCACAAAGTTATTAAAAATAAATAAGTCAATTTCATAAGATGTATTTAAAACAATTTAAATTAAAATTTTAGTATACAATATAAATAAGTTATAAGGATTTTAGTGATAATTTTAGCTTCATTTTAATAAAATGAGTGTTTTATAATAAACTAAGTTGTGAGGGGTTTTTAGGTAAAGTTTAGGATTTTTGTGCAAATGGGGATTGTTAGGGGTGTAAATGAAAAAGGGGATAGAAACTTTTTAGCTCAGAATTTTAGTGTAGATTAAAACAAAATATGAAGATAATGCAAGCACACCTCTTGCTTGCATGCACAACACTCACCTCACACCTCTTACTTGCATGAAACCATTACCTCTAGCTTGATCACACCTCCTCCTTTACCTTATCCCTTTCTTTTGCCATATATAAACCTTGTTCAGATCAGTGGTAAATTAAAATTCTGATAATCTAAAGAAAAGAAAAGAAAAACAAAACAAAACATTTAAAGAACAAAAGGAAGAAGAAGAAGAAGGAAGCTAGGTACTAGGTTTTCATCACTATCAAGCTAGGACAAGGGGCTTAGCATCTTGGAGGGGTTATTCCAACAACTTATTGTGGGTAATTTCTTAATCAAAGTAGGAAATTTAGGTTCTGTACCTAGTTAATTTGAAATGAACAAGTTCCATAATATCGTATTTTAGTTAATTATAGGCTCTGTTTAAGTCTGCTATCTTTCAGAGAAGAATAAACTTAACAAAACAGAGATAAAATGATGTATGTAACACCTAGAGAAAACCATAGGATCACGAACCAGAGGGCTCGGAATTGGGCCGGCGACCAAAAGGGGAAATCCGGCGTCGCCGGTTTTGTAGGTAGCTAGGTAGTTTTGGATGGTTGGGTGTATTTCAATGTATCATTTTGGCTATTTTGGTGTTATTTAATCAAATTAGTTTCACTGCAGATAGAATCTGGAACCTTATATCGGAAAAGATATCTTAAAACACAAAATACGACACGGTTAAAACGCATCGCGATTTAAATTCTGTAGCGATGCAGGCGAGGGTTAAAATCCAGTAAGGTTAAGTGTTTAATAGCTCGATATAGTCGTATACAATATAACTAGTACGTGGGAATGGGTGTTTTTCATTTCCGTCATGTCGGAGTAGCCGTTTCCTTATATAAGTTAAATTGTGATGTTAGATTCGAATACGGGATTTTCGGAGGCAGCGAGGAAAGGGAAAGGATTGGCAATTCCTGAATAGAGTCGACGTTTTCCGGTGAGTAGACTAAACATCTACCGGAGAATTTTGTGAAGATGGCGTTTCACGCCCGTAGTTTTATTTAAACAAATGAGTTATTTGATATGCTAAATTAACAATATGCATTCATAATTCACACATGCCTTACTTAGTTGCTAGAACACTACACAAGTATCGACGAGTCATGCCACGTGCACATCTTATATGTTACACACACCTCGTCGATATTATTATGTCACTTTTACACTTAGCAAATTTATTGTTAAAATGATTCATATCGTATCTTACACACCAATAATAGTAGTAAATTGCATCATTAATATCATGTTTCATATCTGAGTATTTTATGTTGATGTAAGAGGAATGGTATTATTGAGGATTTATGGTTTTGAGTTTTTGAATACTATTACATAAATCCAGTGATTTTCATGATTGATATGACATGTACACCCTGAGATGTATTATGATTTGGTTTTATTCTGAACCGAGTCGGTGGATATACGGTTACGGATTTATAGTATTATTCCGAACCGAGTCGGTGGATATACGGTTACGGATTTACAGTTTTATCCAGACTGAGTCAGTGGGGAATACAGTTGGATATATAGTGGACTTTGTTGATTCAGGATCATTCGAGGAATGATGCCGGTGAGAAATGGATGTTTTATGTCGATGATGGACACGGGGAAATGAAATTATTGGGAATAAATGATGAGATTTCCGATTTGACTATGAGATTCGTATTATAGATTCATGATTTCCACATATAATCATACATTATACTTGTTCACTTTTCAGTTAGTATGATCGTCATATTTACATTATTAACCGTTATATGTTGTTATATTCACTGAGTTGGCAACTCATCCCCCGTTGTGCCACAGTTTCTTGCAGGGGTAGAGTGGACGGTTAGCAGCGGTGCAGATCTACTCTTTCTGCTTTTATCGCATCTTTTGCTAGGTGGGTTACATATGTAGTAACCTTCTCTTTTCGGTATTGTATTTTGTATCTAGAAGTTCTCCATCAGACCTGTATATGACTTAGAGTGAGAGATGATATGTATATTATTTGACAGTTGAGATCGTTTAGTTCTATAAATTGTTATCTCTTTTCTTTATATCTGGGATTTGTATTGATGTCCTATATACTGAGATTTTATTTTCCGCTGTTGATATTGTTGATCCCAACTAGGGATAGAACCAAACTCAACATTTTATACTTGTTTAATATTTTAACTTCATAAACTGTGATTTTTACTAAAACTAAATTTTCTATATAAAGAATTCCGCAAAAAGGATTTTGATCTTGATTTTCGGCTTACTTGGACTGTGTGCATATCTTTAGATATTATACAATCTAAGTGCCGGTCACATCCAAACTTTGGGTCGTGACACCAGCCTATCCTAGGCAGGGGGAATCTGTAGTACGCCTGACAAGCGCGTGCGTATTTCCATCTCAATGGGATGACGAAAAACACCCTACAGGTACTACACCCAACTACTACCTGTTTGCATGACTTCTTTGAGCATGGTAGGATAGTAATCAAAGTGGAGTGGGAACACACTCGAGATGAAGTAACGATGGCAAGTCAATGGACTAAGCTGTACTCATGCCGCATGGGAACTGCTACCTGACGATAGGTATAATACCAACCAGCAGTTCCCGACAAGTCCTGTCCAGTGTAACTCACAACCCATTGAGCACCTGCATACTTTCTCCAGTACGTCGTACTAATGGCTGTGGAACAGACCATATCCGCTGCTGGGATGAGAAGCGTATACACTACTCTACTCCGAAGTATCGATGCCCGTCTCGATAATCCAACGACTAAGGACCTGTATAAGGATGTGCTTGTAGACTACCCATCCCCCATGAGTATGACTGTCATCACAACGCTGGTAGTCAAGTAAAGATCCTAAGGGCTCTACCAATATGTATAAGCGATATGCTAAAAGAAACACATGCACATATTAAGATAGAATCAAACCAGGTAGCATACTACCATATCGAGCAAGACTGTTATTATAACTGTGAAATATCTCAAGCATCCAATATGTAATATACAATCCAGTATGATACAATAATGGCCTTTAGGGCATATATCACTAACAGGGTTCATGGATACATGCAATTACTTCGGGTTCATGTTAAGTTCATGGATTCATCACGAAGTTTATGTCAGGTTTAAGTTACAATCCAAGCACTTTAAGTATAGTTTATAAGCATGACATATCAGAAAATTAGTGCTACTTTGCATGCAGGCAAACACAATTTATATTCTAAATTTGGAAAACAGTAAACATAAAAGTTATAAATCAGAGAGTCAGGCAGCCAACAAAACCGAGTTTGCTTCATTCGGGGTTCGAATGAGTTGGTTATAAGGTTTTCGGCGACAATGTGCAGATTTAGGCAGAAACAGTCTCGATCGTCGCAAGTTTTAGAATCACGGTTTATGATAGTTTTTGTCGGTTTTCAAGTCTGGAGTTGAAGAAGAAAAAGGTAGGTATTTCAGTATAGTTATCGAAACAACTTGAGTTTACTCGATTTGGATCTCAGAAACTATAGTTATGAATATTTTAAGCTACAGGTATAAAGCAGATTTTTCGTTGATAACAAAAAAGGTAACTATATCGTATCGATATATACATTTATGACTCTAGTGTTCTAAAGGAAATATATAGGGTTATCAATTTGGCATCCATACATCTAAGGTTTGCCGAAAACCGAGTTCTAAGGTTCTAGTTATGACCTTTTGAAAATTAGTGCACAAGTTTGGATAGAATCTGTCCATGTAGGTTCTTGTCATTAAGTCGTGATTTAAACGCAGCGGAAATGGTCTCAAAATTTTATTGTGTATGTAGGACTCAGAGAAATTTGAACACAAAAGACAGATCAGTAAAATAAATGAAGAAGAATATACTAAAAATCAAATATCGGATTAGCCGGCAATTTCCAAAACACCGAAATTGCAATTGTAGCAAAAGTTATAGCTGAAACGACCCATTTTCAGTTTGGTTCAGAAGACACTAAAAATACGAAAAGTGTAGATGTTTTTATGTATTTTTATTTTAGAAATAAAAATCATCCCATTTGGGTTCGTACAGCCGTAATTATGCTCGTTTTAATACCAACTGTACAGAAATTCCAGCAAGCACTCATAATTTCTAAAATGTCGTAAAATACGAATATGGTATGCAAGAGTGTAGTCCACTAGCATACTAGCATGGTGTGTCAACATGGCAATAGTTTTAGCAAGATATATATATATATATATATATATATATATATTATTTTATAGATAACTCGGGGGACTTACAAAACGATATCTCCAAAACCACAATACTTCTTGCTCTGAAATGTTTTTACCAGAGCTTTATCATGGTGTGTGATATTTGATAAAGTTTTTTTTCCTTGTCTCTTCACTTTTTTTCCCTTTCTCCCACCTCTTGGTTGCCTCTCCCATCTTTACTAACCTTAGCCAAAATGAGAGGGTTTTATATGTAACCTTTCATCAAAATAAGTGAGACAAGTAGTGGGGACCACTTGTCCTCCCTCCCCCCTATGTAATTGGTTTCTATAATTAAAAGAATGGAGCAAGTGCTTCTCGCCTCTCCCTCTCCCTCTCCACATGTAATTGCTTCCTATAATTAAAAGAACGGTGTAAGTGCTTGTTCTCCCTCTCCAACCCTCTCCAACCGTAATTACTTCCTACTAATTAAGAGAATGGGACAAGTACTGGGACCACTTGTCCTCCCTCTTCCTCTTCCTCTTCCTCTCCCTCTCCACACGTAATTGTTTCTTACTTCTCATGCAGTTGTTCTCTCTTCTCATGCAATTGTGCAGGCGGATTGAAAAACAACTCACATGTCACAATATATATATATATATAAGGCGGATTGAAAAACAACTCACATGTCACAATATATATATATATATATATATATATATATATATATATATATATGAGAATAATGGAGGAAAGAGATCATAAGAGGGAATTTCCTCCTATGGCGTCGAAAAAACACACCCTCAATCGTGTTTTCCGACGATCGGAATGCATCGTCTTCATCGTTATCATCTAAGATGTGGGTGCACCAAATTTCATGTTATTCTACAACTTTTTCACCGTTGATTTAGCAATATAAAAAGTTCTATTGTCGGTAAACCGTTAATTTTGAACCCACTAATTCAACGGTGAAAAGTTGTAGAATCACATGAAATTTGGTGTACCCATATCTTAGATAATAACGATGAAGATGATGCATTCCGATCGTTGGAAAACACGATGACGGGTTTGTTATTTCGACGCCATAGGAGGAAATTCCCTCCTATGGCATCCTTCCTCCATTATTCTCTTTTTCTCTCTCTATATATATAACAAAAACTTTAAAGCAATTTTATAAACAATAAATCGTATAACAAATTAATTAAAACAACTGATTTTATTTCATATTTAAACGATACAACCATTGAGAAGATGACTTGGATAGATTAATTTATTAGCCAAAAAACCCTCTAACGTTGATCTACGAAAAAACCTACACCTAAATTCTACTCTAAACACCTAAATTCTACTCTAAACGACACAAGTTCTAGAATAAATCAGGCAATCAATTGAGTTATTTTCGAGTTGAAATTGAGTGTTTTAGAGGGTTTCGGTTGATAAACAAAGAGGGTATTGGAGCTAACAAATCGGGTAATTCAATTAGTTCGATACCCTTCATGAATAAAAAAGTTGAGCCATTGAAAGCGGTTAACTTTTTCTTGTTACTTTTTCTAGCATACCTTTTTGTTAGCCTTTTTCTTTAGGGCCTCTTTGGTTGCAGGATTATGGATTTGGATTTACTGTTTGGATTGTGGAATCCTAGAATTCCATAATTTTGTGTTTGGTTGATGGATTTGGATTTCTAGGATTCCTTTGTTTTTTATGGGGGGCCCACCACAAAACAAGGATTCTTAAATTCTAAAAAATTTCAAGGATTTTCAAGAATTTGACATTATTCATTGTACTTTTAGATGAGACCCGTGTACTTTATTTATTTAATAATCCTCTCTCAATCTCTCCCTCTCTAAAATCCTCAAATCCAAATCCTACTTTATTTTCACAAACCAAACAAAAATTATAAGGATCTACAAATCCAATACTAGGAATCCAAAACTAACCAAATAACAAATTACGAAATCCAAAAATTTCAATCGTACTATTTTGGAATCCAGATTTCATAATCTTGCAAGCAGACAGGCCCTTATAGGTAACTTCTCATTTTGGAAAGGGATTTTTTACTGCTTGAGCTTATACCTTTCAATCAATTTATTTGGACTGCTCATGCTTCAAATTCATGAGGAACTCGATCATCCAAGATGAGAAGATAAAAATTTGAGAAAATACGGATCTTATAAAAGAGGATTGGTCTTATTAAATAGATTAATTAAAAATATATTTTACGTAAATTTGATGGTAAAATGTTTTATGCCGACCTGTCAAAAGTGTTAGTTTCATGTATAGTCTTTTCTTTTTGCAGTTCGCAACACTTGTAAATATTTTAGGTTAACCAGCATTAAAACACAAAGTTTTTTTTATTTTACCAGATAAATACCCAAAGTTTTTTTTGATACATTGACAAATAACACCGTTAACGGCGGAAGTGTAAAAACGGTTTTACCCTCGACCATTGATTGCGAAATGAAACTATATAGAACAAAAATGTCTCACAAAACGAATTTCACATGGAATACCGTATTGGTGTAAAAGTTGCGAACCGAAATTTTAGGGTATTTATGTGTTGTATTTTAAACCTTGGGTACACATGGGTTACCAAGCACAGTATTTTAATGTCATTTAACCTAAAGTTAGTATTTACAAGAATGCTTTCTCGTTCATCATCTACAAGTTCAAGGCTCCAAGAACAAAATTCTCTCTCTCTCTCTCTCTCTCTCACAACCATGAAACTCAGCAAGCAAATAAAAAACATAACCTCGATCAATTTCCAATCCCTTTCCTCTCTCTCCTCTCAAAACCCTAGACCCATCTCAATCCCGCCATCAAAATCCCTTCTTTACGCTTCCTTCTTCTGCTCCCTCATCGAATCCTACTTAAATTGCTCCAAATTCGCTCAAGCTTCACAAGCATTCGCGCAAATGCGATCCCTCGATCTGAACCCAACCCTTTGCTCATGGAATCGACTCCTCCGCAAGTTCAACGCTTCTGGGCTCGTCTCTCAGGTACCCATCATCTACTCACAATTACTAATCTGCCATCAAAGCCTCACCTTTTTCTCACACAATATCATGATCCATGCCTGCTGCAAAATGGGTCATTTAGAAAAGGCTCTAGATTTGATTAGGAGTGTTGAAACCGATGTGGTTGGTTATAATGTGTTGATTTGGGGCTTCTGTGAGCATGGAATGGTTGAGTTTGCCACCGGGTTTTTGTCGGAAATGGTGAAAAGGGGTGTCCGGGTTGATACGATTAGCTGCAATACTTTGGTGAAAGGATTTGTGAGAAAAGGGTTGGTTGATGGTGCTGTGTATGTGATGGAGATGTTCGTTCGAGGCGGGGTTCGAAGCGACGCTATCGGGTTTAATACATTGATTGACGGCTATTGCAAGCTTGGGAATGTGAATGAGGCTGGTAAAGTTGTGGGGAGTATGAGGGAGGATGGTATTTTTCCTGATATTGTTAGTTGTAATACTTTGGTTAATGGGTTTTGTAGAATCGGGGAGTTTGGTTTGGCAGAGAGTCTTATGGATGAGATGGGGTCAGAACTGTTATTTGATGTTGTAACTTACACGACCATCATCGGTGCGTATTGTAAGAAGAAAGGGATGGAGGAAGCTTTTTCGTTGTATGAGGAGATGGTTAGAAGTGGGATTTTGCCGGATGTGGTTACTTACACTTGTCTAATGCATCGCCTTTTCAAGAGCGGGGAATTTTCCAAAGGTTACCCTCTTTTTAGGGAGATGGAGAAAATGTGTATATCTCCGAATCATGTTTCATACTCGAGTCTTATTGATGCGTTGTCTAAAGGAGGAAAAGCAAAGGAGTTCTTATCCATTTTAGGTGAAATGGTTGTCCGAGGAATCACTATGGATTTAGTTTCGTACACTGCTTTGATGGATGGATTTTTCAAACTGGGAAAAGTTGAGGAAGCAGAAGACGTTTTTCGAACGATGATGTCATCTTTTCGTCTCATCCCCAATCACATTTCTTATTCCGCATTGATTGATGGCCGTTGCAAAGCAGGAGATTTGAAAGGCGCTGAGTCAGCACTTGAGGAAATGGAGAAGGAGTCTTTTAGTGCAAATATTGTTACTTATTCTTCCATAATAAATGGATATGCCAGAAAGGGAATGCTTACTGAGGCCGTTGATGTTATGAGGAAGATGAAGGAAAAGACAATTGCTCCAAATATTGTGACTTACACTACAATTATCGGTGGCTTTCTTAAGATGCAGAACCAAGAAGCAGCACTCAAATTCTATGAAGAGATGAAGAAAGAGGGTGTAGAAGCTAATAACATTGTTATTGACGTGCTGGTGAATAATTTAAGAAAGAATGGGAACATGGATGAAGCCGAGAGCTTGATTAAAGAAACTAAAGAGAAGGGCATAGAGCTGGATCGTGTAAACTACACCTCTCTTATGGATGGCCATTTCAAAAACGGCAATTTGTCCGGTATGTTTCAAGCTGACCAAGAACTAGTTGAAAGAAATCTAGCCCGTGATGTTGTTGTGTATAACGTCCTCATTAACTGTTTTTGTGTGCATGGGAAGTCTGATGAAGCGAAAGCTTTCATCGTCGAAATGAGAAGTGAGGGATTAAATCCAGACGAGGCCACATATAACACTTTGATTGTTGCCCGTTGCAGAGAATTAAAGCTAGATAAGGCACTCGAGCTATTTAACGAAATGAAGAGGTCTGGGTTATCGCCTAATCTCATCACTTATAGCACCTTAATCAGGGCCCTTTGCGAGGCTGGGGATGTGGATGCTGCATTGGATTTGTTAAATGAAATGGATAGTTTTGGGATTTGTCCAACTTCTTTAACTCATAGGAAAGTTTTGAAAGCATGCTCTAAAAGTAAGAAGGAAGATATAATATTACGGATGCATGAAAAGATGATAGATATGGGGCTTTGTCCTGATATGACTGCTTATAATACACTTATCAATAATTTGTGCAGGCTTGGGAGGACAAAAAAAGCTTCAATTGTTTTGAGAAATATGTTAAAAAGGGGGATGTTAGCTGGTACAGTCACCTATAACGTTCTCATTCTTGGTCATTGCAGAACTGGCCATCTCGATAAGGCTTTGGATATATATTCTCAAATGCTTTCTCAAGGAGTAACCCCAAATGTTGCAACATATAACACATTGTTTGGGGGCCTTTCAGAAAATGGGAGGATGCGAGAGACTGGAAAATTAATCAATGAAATGCACGAAAAGGGTTTAAGTCTCAATAGTCTTTCTTATGACATTCTAATCTCTGGGTACGGGAGGAAAAGCAATAGGAAGGAATTCATGATGCTGTACCTTGAAATGGTGAGAAAAGGTTTTGCTCCCAGAACTGGCACATACAATGTGCTTATTGCTGATTTTGCCAAGGCGGAAATGATGAAGCAAGCTAGAGAACTGTTTAATGATATGCAAAAGAGAGGCGTGTCCCCTAATTGTTCGACATATGACATATTGATCACAGGGTGGTGCAGAGTCTCACATAAATTTGAGGCGATGAAGCTTCTGAATGAGATGCATGAAAAAGAGTATGTTCCTTCGGCTTATACCCTTAGTTTTGTAAGCCATGCCTTTGCTAGATCAGGTGGGAGAGAGACACTGATGAGGCTTCTCAGAAAGTTGTTTAAATCGAAAAGCGGGGAAAATGAGAAGTCCTCATCGGTAAAATCCAAGAAATTATGGTTAAACGATGATTATAAGATATGAGAACAGATTTCAACTGCAGCTAAGGGGCACATGAAGGTTATTTCACGACAAAGATGTGTACTTATGTCAATCCAGATCCGTTCTATTCAGTTTCGCCAGAGAAAATGGATTCAGAAATTTGGGGGATGCGTTAAACTAATAATGATCTTTGTAGACCCTTAGAGCCCTCTCTCATTTTTGCCCGTGGGCAAAATAATTGCCTATCCATTTGCCATGTCAGCTTCATGTTACAGACTCGCAGGAATCAAACCAGTGAACTCCCACATGGGCAGCAAAGATTTATATCAAGAGCTATGCTCCTTTGGTGAGCATAAGAATTGAATGCTGCCCATTTAAAATTTTGATGATTAAGAATGGGACATGGCTGTTACTAAAATTTTCCCTTATAATGCAGTTATAAACACTTGACAGAGCATGGAACACTGTGGAATAGATGGAATATAAATGCTATGCGCCTCAACCGGTAAACTTCTTGAGCTTTGTTACTTGGATGTTCTAAAAATAGTTTTTTCACTTTTGTCAGCGCTGCTAATGATTACTCAATCAAATCCAAAGATCTTTTGTTAGGAAATATGGTTGGTCTTTTGATTAACATTATGCTTGAAACCGACATGATTAAAATGTTGTTAAAAGCAAGTAATCCGCATTATTTAGTGCTTCCAGCATCTTGTTCTGTTGGTTCTTCATTATTGAACCTTTCATATGATACGAGTCCTGTACATCCATAAGTGGCTTTTTTTTATTAGGGCATCTTGATTTATGTTCACTATATACTTGATGCAGGATGCAAGCGCACATTGAGAGGTATTGACATGGCGGCCGTAAAATCTTAATATGATATACACATTATTCTGGATAACTGAATATATCTTGATTCGGAAGTTGATGGCCCTGGCAATATGCATTAATTTTTGGCGGGCATTAGAGTTTGCTATAGAATCGGACAAATCATATCACTTTTTCCTTCTGCATGGTATCGGAAGAGCTTGATATGAAGCTTTCAAGCTATTTTCAGGAAAAGAAGGAACAATGCGCTGCCATGTTCTTCTATTTGGCTTCTGCTCACATTTTGATGGAGGTCGGAATTTCCCGCAGATATTGTCCTCTGTTGATCTTACTGCAAGCGGTTCTGAACGGTTGTGATTGAGAATGAAAATTGGACGTGTGGATCTCAATGGGTAGTTGGATACTTTTGACGCCGGGCTATCTGCAAATGAAGTCCTGGGGTGGGAAACCACCGTAGAACCCTCTGACGATCAAGTAGGTACCGAGGTATGGAGGCAGCGTAGCGGCGTATTAGAATCAATTTTACCTATCTGAGCGTCTTGTGGAAGGGGTTTATATAGTGGTCGCATGAGATGAACCAGCGTGAGATTCTCGTCGTCCGTTATGCCTCAGCATCACGTTCGCGCTGATGACGGGACATGTCTATTAATGGCGGGATGCGCTCATTAATGACGAGATACGCTAATGCGAGATGCGGGTCGTGGAGCGGCGGAGATCTCGTCGTGGCGAGATACACGGAGCCGTTACGGGGGCGTCTGGGCTCCGTGCTCTCGGTTGAACAGGGTGGATAGCTCGGTGGTCGAGGAAGCTCGGATGTAGGATTGCTCGGAGAAGAGCTGTCGGATGGTTGTTTAGGCGAAATAGGGAAGGCATTCCCGAGAGGTCTCCGAAAGGTCGGATGCAACCTTGGAGACGAGGTGCCGAAGAATGTCCCCAATGCATCATGCTTGTTCCAGCTCCGTAACCCCGGGAGTCTAGCAGGCTTAGTGGATAACACGTCATTCGTCAAGTATCGTGATCTGGGGAATACTCGTTTATGAGTCTCATCATTAGCCCTTCACTCTCGTCCTGACCTATTTATGGGTCAGGGTTGAGAGTGATAAACCCGGTTTTTGACAATTCGGCCTAAGATTCCCCTGCAATGGGTTGTCGGACGAAGACGCACCGTTTAGCAGCTACTCATTTTAAATCCCTAGATCCACGCGGCGGCTCGCGAAGCGCCTCAGTTTCCACGCGTATCTTTGGTGATGTCAGTGTATCATCGAAATGACTGCGCCTAAAAAGGAGACGCCGTTTCGTTCACTCGGCCGGTTGGGCTACGTGCCACGTGTCCTCCACTGGGTGGTAGGACGTGAGTGGTTGTCACCCGAATCCTGGCGAGAGGGAACGTGTCTAATGGTCGATTGCTACGTGGAGTCTCGGTGGTCGCTTGGTGTGACGCTTCGTTTTGGCGGGAACGGATGCGGGCCGTTGGATACCTTCTTGCTGAGTGTATAAATAGAGGGTTCATCCCACGGCCATTATTTTACCCTAGCCATCTCTTGTCGTCAGAAAATTGCTCGGCGCACATTCGCTTAGGTCGGGACTTCAACTGTTGACACTTTCCCTCGGCCAAACCTTTCTTGAATCAGGTTAGATGTCTTCCTCCGAAATATCTATTGACGTAGTAGGGGTTGAATCAGGCGATGAGGCTTCAGTTTCTGGAGTCTAGCCCAGCGGGTCTTCTTCCTTCTCGGTTTTCGATTGCCGAGAGAGTTCTTATTCATCCTCGTTTTCGTCTTCTGTGTCGGGCTCGCCCCTCAGGAGGAACGACGCCCTCGTCCTTCGTCGTCGGGGGGCGAAAAGGGCCCCTAAGGAGGGCATCGGGAATACCCGCGATGCGTCCTCAGTTTTGAACCGTCTGAATGAGCTTTCTGACATCCGGGCCCGTTTTCATATACCCTCTGGCTATTCACTCCGTTTGGCCAGGGAGGACGAGCGAGCAGACTAGGTGCAGAGTAAAGAGATTGCCCTGTACTTGGAAGCGTTCCGGGCAGGATTGCGTCTGCCCTTCTCGCTTGAGGTTTGTGTCGTACTCCATTGTTTCCGTCTCGTCCTGGACCAGCTAGCGCCGAACTCGTGGAGAATCTTCTTCGGATTTCTGGTCCGGTTTAAGATTGATTGGATCCCCGCTGATTTGAGCCTACTCCTTTCTTTCCTTTGCTATAAAAATCATCCCGGTACCAGCAAGGACGAACCGAGCTGGATGTACCTTTCATTCAAAAAACATAAGGGTAGGGCTGCTGGTTCGGGAGCATTGGTCGTCCATTCTTCCATCCACGAATGGAAGGAGAAGTTTGTCTTCGTCGGGCCACCGGAGGGTGAGAATAGGCCGGTGCCCATCAAGTGGTATAGGGCCGACTGTCCTAGAGTTAGGCAGTCGAATGCTCCCGAGGCAAAAGTTGTGTCTCAATGGGAACCGATCCAGCGGGCCGATATCCTACTTTCCGAGCAAGCTTTGAGCTGGGCGGGACTCAGTCCCACGCGCTTCGTAGATGAGTTAGGCCTTGTGCCGATCTATTTAAACTAGCTTAAATTTAGTTGTTTTTTGGTCGTTGATATTTTCTTATGGTATCTTGCAGAGCCGATGGATCGCTCGAAGATTATGGTCGCCATGGTCGCCAAGGCCTAGGGGAGGAAGGGCGGTGGCGCAAGCTCGTCTCGGCCTGCTCAGGGTGTGGTTTCCCGGCAAGCACCTCCAGCCAAGGCTCCGGCAGCGCCCCCCGTTCCGGAGGAACGCCGCGGGGGTGGACATAAGCACACGCGAGATCCGGCCCCCCGGGCTAGGACGGAAGCGTCGCCTTTCGTCGAATCCCTACTCAAAAGGCAGAAGAGGGTGGTTTCTCGGCCCCCTCAGGCCGGGATTCAGGTGCAGGAGGGCGACTTATGCATCGAGATGCCCTCGGGGCTCTCTGTGGCCGACAGTTTACCAGCGGATATGGAGAAGGCAGCGGGGACCAGGATCTCTCGAGGCACCATGAAGGCAAATGTTGCGACGATAGCTTAGGAGGCCATTTAGGTTAGTAACTCTCCCAGAATTTCTCCGAGTACATATATATTTTTCTTTTATCTCCTGATACGGCTCCTGTTTTCCCAGGTCCTCCAGCATTGCACTCTCCTTGCTGCAATGGAGTCCGAGGAGGTGGCCCCGGCGATGAAGAAGGCTGGCGAATCTTCTTCGCGAGAAGAAGAGCTCCTCGTCCGGCTGCAACAGACGGAAGAGAAGACGGCCCTCCTTGATTCGAAGTTGGTCGTAGAGGACCTAACGGTCGCCAAATTGAAGGAGTCCCATCGGCTCCTCACTGAGTCTAACCGGGCTATCCACGTCCAGATAAGGGAGGTCAACGTGCACGTCCGGACCCAACAGCCGAACAGCTCCAGGAGCAGGAGACCGATACAGAGTTCCTGCGAAGGGTGCTTAAATGAAAGGACAAGTAAGCTGCTGAGCAGGTTGCTAACATAAAGTAGATGGCTCTCTTGTTCCAGGATATGGTTGGAATGGTGATCCAGTCAGAACCCCCAGCTGAAAATCCGCCGATAATCATCGAGGACGACAGAGGGGAAACATCAAACCCTCTTCCGGCTTTATCGGCAGCCAAGAAGGAAACGATTTCCAAGGCTGCTCTTAATGATTATATAGCTCAACAAATATGAGCTCATCAAGCTAGTGAAGCTGCTGGTTAAATCGTCAGAACCGGACGACCGTATCCAGGCTGGTATGACCAAATCAAGTACCCGCTGTAATATACGATCCCCAAGTTCCATGTATACAAGAGGACAGATAACCCACACCAGCACGTCGCGCAGTTCAGAGCTTTGTGCGGCAACACTAGAGGTGACGACTGTTCCCGCCAATTTTTTGGCTAAAAGCTACTTGTTCCCTTATAAAAAAAAGAGAGAAAAATGGATGGGGAAAATTCCCCACTAATGGAGCCTCACGTGCCCACACGTGAGCGCCTATATACAAAGATTATAGGCGCTGCATTTAAACAATTGACCGACTGAAATTGAGCCTCACGTGTAAGCACGCGAGTATCTATATACAAAGTATATAGGCTCCATATTAAAACAAATAGCAGGCTAGAGAAGCTCACGTACTAACATGAGATGCCCTTTTTAGGCTGTTGCATATATGTAAACAAGTTTAACTCCGTGGGGGTCACGTGCTACACGTGAGTGTTCCTAAACACCTTCCAAGCTGATTTCTAAATAAAAGGATCAAAATCCTATTTGGAAATTATTTCTTTAAATCTTTCTAAACTATCTGATAGAATTAAATTCTATATATATGGGAAATATATCCCTGATCTTCATTAACACAGAAATATCTTCTCTGTTGTTAAGCGAAAGACCTTTGGATCAAAAGATCCAACAGTGATCGTATGATAGAATAAAATTCTATCTTAGTAAAATATTTCCTAATTTGGTTAAAAAAATAAGAAATCTTCTCTCTTAAACAGAGAGCCTTTGGATTAAAAAATCCAACGGTGAATAAAATTCACCGATTGATCTAAAAGATCATGGAATTAATCATGATCTCTCAATGAGAGATTCTCTTAACAAATTGATTCTTGTTCTCGTATAAATAGGAGCGAGGAGAGGAGGAGAGAATAGAGAGAGACCCTCCATAAGCTTTGAGAAACAAAAGAAAAAGAGAATTCAATTCTTTAGAGGAAGAAGATCTCCTTCTTAAACAAAAATCTTAGGTAAAAAGAAAGTACAGAGATTATCTTATCTCTTCTTTAAGGGTTTAACCCTTCATACAAGAATTTAGTTCTTGCTCTGGTTGAGGTCTGCAGAAGCAGATCTCCCTATAAGTTGAGAATTTAATTCTCATCGGGAAGATTCTGTTATGCAGATTCAAAACTTAGGGGAAAGAACTAAGTCCAAAGAATTTAATTCTTCCAAAAGTATATAGGAATTTAATTCCTCTGATAAAACTAGGGTTTGACCCTGTAAAAGAATTTAATTCTTATAAAATAAGGGACCTGAAATTCTTAAAACTCAGATCAAAATCTCTATGCATATAAAAGAAAAGACTGGTCACGTGTTCCCACGTGAGCACCTCCGATGAACAAAAAGGAATGGTTGAGATCGAATCACGTGTTCTCACGTGACCCCCAAACAGTTGCTTAAATGGAAAAAAAGGAAAAATCCCAAGACATCGTTCACATTTTGAGCATCTCACGTGTCCGCACGTGAGCACTATATGAGCTAAGTGCTTAACACTTATAAAAAGAAAAGAGAATAAACCCAAAGAAGCAGTGCCCAACTCTGGGACGCCTCACGTGCCCATACGTGATGGCCATAAGAATTAAGTGTTTAACACTTACATACAGACGGGGATTTGGACCCAAGTGTACAGCGCCAACTTTCAGGCGCCTCACGTACCACACATGAGCGTCCCAAATTTCAGTGTTTAATACTGCTTTAGAGTCTCACGTGGGAGCACGTGAACACCGAGCATATATCAGTGTTTAACACTATAAGAAGCCAACTTCAGCCCTAAATTGGCTAAGTCTTCCTGAGATTAAAACATCTTGGATCTCCAAATAGACCGAGCCTCTATGCTCATGACTTCCCAAACTAATTGACCAGAACGATGTCTATCCTACATCTTCTAAGTTAATCCTAGTCTCCCAAAAATGACTAATGATTCTTAGATGGTCTACCGTGATCTCTCTCCTCAATCTGGAATTTGATTCAAGGGTACATCTCTCTACACCTCTGATATATGTCGTAATTCCTCAACGTCTTCAGAAAGGTGGTGGGTCTCGACAACCAACTGCTTTTGGATGCATTTTCCAAAATGGCGACGACGGACCGAAACATTCTTAAACTAACAACAGACCGAAACGTCCTTAAACTAAAGCAATAGAGCCTAAATGCTCTTTTGTTGGGTCTGAATGATCCCAAAATCCTGTTGAGTAGATCTTAGTCTAAAATTAGACTAACGTATACCCAACAAACATTTAAGTTGATTTTAATCTCAAACGAGATTAACGATCCTTAAATCAACCAAAACCCAAATCTAAGAATATACGGATTTGGACTAATCTACGCCCTACAGGCGGCAATATAAATTAGTCTCCGTATACAATTCACGGGCAACCAAAAATAAAACAAACACACACGACATGAAGTGACCTTCTGGAACAGGAGAAAGTGGTTATCGCTACGCGGTAACGTAATTAACTGTAGGGGCTTGCGTCTGCAGGGAAGAGCGTCCAAACCTCCAGTACACGGTGCCATAACTCAACTTGGTATCTTCGAAGAGGTGGACGGACAAATCCAAATAGCATCTGCCCTCAAATTCAGGCAAGACGACCTACACGGTTTCGTCTCTGTTTTCGGCGGTGAACAGATTCTGACACGCCCAGTAGGACCTTTTTCTCTTTCCACTCCACACTTTGTGTGTCGTGTTCGCGAACAAATCGCGGTTTAATATGGTTGCTCCTGAATTCAAGGTACTAAGATTTGGTGTCTTATTCCTATGCAGAAGAGAAAAGAAATCGATGGCTTCCAACTGCACCTGCAACAGCAACTCTCACTCCATCCCCGTCGGAGGAGTGACTTACGGGCCCCAAGCGGCTTTCATCTTTGCAATGCCAGTGGAACAAGTGACTCAGCCCACCACTGGACTGTTCTTTGGGACCATGATCCCGCCAGCAAGTTTCAGTGCCCCAGTGCCATCACAGGAAGCTCCGAAGAAGTCGGTCTTTGATCGACTTGCAACCACTACGGCCCCTCTCAACGGGTCGTCCAAGTCTTTCACCTCAGTTTTCAATAGACTGAGCCAAACCTCCGGTGGGCCTGCAAAGAGGCTCGCAATATCTGAAAGGGTTGTCCTGAAGCGGATAGCCATTCCAGTTCCGGCAAATGAAGTCGTTAAAGAGGCTTCTCCTACTAAAGGGCCGGTCTTCACAAGATTGGCCGTTCCAACTCCTGCTTCCGGCGAAGTCACCAAGACTGCTCCCCCTACCAAAAGGTCGGCCTTCGAAAGATTGACCGTCCTCTCTCAACGGACGTCAGTCTTCAATAGGCTGGCACTAGCAGTAGCCCTTCATCAGAGCAGGGGGCATGACGAAGTCACTCCCACAACTGAGACAATCCCATCTGCAAGGCATGCTCGACGTCGTCACTGGCGCCGAGTGAGGAAAGATGGGGGCAACTCTCCATATGGGCTTACACCACCTGCTCCAATGTGAAAGTTGACGCTGCTGTTCCAACTGAGAACAGCTTTGAACCGCTAGGAAGGGTGCGAAAGAACTTTCCGACCGTGGTGTTGAAGAAATCGCCCCCACCTGTTGAAAACATGGTACAGGCGAAGTCGGAGCAGCCCCCTCAGCGTCTGTCCTCCCGAATCCACAGAGTCTGACAGAAAGTTCAGGATTCTGTGATCAACAAGAACTATTCTCATCGACCGGAGAAAATGAAGGTTCGACAAGAGAGAAGTCATCCCTCTAGCATGCAGCGAGGGACTTCTCATGCGCCTGTTACAATAGCTCCTTTGACTTCGACTTCTCACAAAAAGAGAAGGCCAGAGAATCTACTACCACCGGCGGCAAATCCCAAGGGTGATGGATCCAAACGCCTCAAGTCTGGGGGCATGATCGTGTACACGGTGTACATGGCTTCCGGGAAAGAGGAAAGCCGTGCTTCTGTAGGCCATCGACCACTCACTCGGTCGTTGACAAAAGCTCAGGAGCAGCAACAAAAGCTCCAAGAAATGCTGATGAAAATGTCAGCACTCACCGGGCAGAAAGGAAGCCGGGAATCAACGTCTGAGTAGCGCCAGGAACAAGAGACCGACACCGAGTTCTTGCAAAGGGTGCTGGAAAGGAAGGATAAGGAGGCCGCGGAACAAGCCGCTAATATAAAGCTGATGACGCTTCTGTTCCGAGGCATTGTTGGGATGATGATCCAGCCGGAACCTCCAGCCGAAGACCCTCCGATAATCTTCGAAGACGACAGAGGGAAAACGTCAAACCCTCCTCCGGCCGTCTCAGCAGCCCAGGAAGAGACAATTTCCAAGGCTGTCCTTGATGACTACATAGCTCAACAAATACGAGCTCATCAAGCGAGTGAAGCGGCATGCCAAGTCGTCAGAACTGGGCGACCTTATCCAGGCTGGTACGGTCAAATCAAGTACCCGTCAGGATATACGATCACTAAGTTCCATGTGTATAAAGGGACGAGCAATCCACACCAGCACGTTGCTCAATTCAGAGCTTTGTGCGGTAATACTGGAGGCGACGACAAACCGCTGTTTCGCCAGTTTCTTGGCAGCTTATCGAAGATGACATTTGAATGGTACTCCGAGCTCCCAAATTATTCTGTCAAAACATTCACGGAGATGGAATTACTATTCACACAGCAGTTCGCAAGCGCAAGCGAGCGCACCCTAATCACGGCATTAATCAATGTCAGGGTGAAGCCAGGAGAGACCCGAGTTCAATACGCAATTCGGTGGTGGAACCTATGGTCAAAATGCGAACAACGCATCGAAGAAGCTTCTGCCGTGGGCATGTTCGTGGGGACCCTTGATCCTCAGGCAACTATATCCCAATTTATGATGTTCTTCAAGCCGACCACCTTGCAGGCCTTGATTGACAAGCTGGCCCAAATGGACCAGATAGGCCATAGGCCGTCCTCTTAAAAAATGGATCTCCGGAATGAAAAGGGCAAAGGGAAAGCGACCTTCGTTGCCATCGCTCAACAACAACCGAGTGACTCGAAACCGGTTGCTCGCCAAAGCAACACACGCCGATCCCTCGAAGAAAAGTCGAGACATCCTTACTCGTTTCCTCGGGATAAAACGAGGAGACTGTTCGAACTGGCGGTGCGCAGCAGGCTCATCACTCTGCTGGATCCAAGACGCCCACTGCAGCCTGGTGACGTCAACAGTTCCAACTTCTGCCCCTACCACAGAGTAATGGCTCACCCAATCGAAGATTGCTACGTCTTCAAAAACTGGGTTGAGGACCAATACTAATAAGGCAAGTTCGCGCTGTCCGAAAACTAAAAGGTAAACCCGCCACAGCAGTACGCTCCTAAAAAGGTGGATACGCCGGGGGCATCATGCTCATTTGTAGAAGAAGCTCCGTGGGAAGTTGTCATTTCAGCTAAAACTAAGAGAATGCTGAAGGATCTTTAAGCATGTCCGGTGATCAAATGGAAAAACCCGCTAGGGCCCGAGATCATTGAGGGGATGCTTAAACCGCGCTCAACACCGAAAGCTGGTAACGATGGACAAAACACCCAGGTCAAGCCTTCAAAGTCTTCGAAAAAAAAAGAAGAAGACCAAGAAGCCCGTACAGTCTGATAACGAGCGTACGGACCTGCAAAAGTATATTGACGCGCTGGAGGATTACAACCAGAAGGTGCGAACCCCAGTCACTTTCGAAGAGTTTCTCAATCATATCCTTGAGAACGGGGACAACGACAATGATGAGGGGAACAACTCGTCAGAAGAATCCGAAGATTATGTAGCGAGTTGCCACATGGTTTCTCACTCATCGTTAAAAGACGAAGAAACTCCCTCGGGAAGAGCAACGCGAGGAAACTGGGGGCAGGATCGGTCCCAAGATCCCTGGAACCGTCAGATGACCTGATTGACAGGCTGCCGAACGAAGCTCTTCAGAAGAGTAAAGCTAACCGAGAGCGTGAAACGGCCATATATGAAAAGGCCAAGCGTCGGCGTCAGAATGAAGAAGCTGCGGTGAGGAAGAGTCATGAAGTACTCCAACCAGATCGAAGCACACCCCCGACAGACAAAAGCAGGTTTAAGACGGGAAAACGGTTCGCCAAAGCCCTGTATATGGGGATGAAGCTGCCACCTTTCAAAGGGAATACTCCCGGGAGTGCGTGCCTTGATGAAGCAGATGTACATCCGAACTACTGTTTATACCATCGGAGGGTTATACACCCCACCGAAGAGTGCGGTGCCTTCAAGAAGTGGTGGTAAGGATACGTTACCCACCGACAACACTTCAAGAGGATGAAGCGTGAAGCTCGTCGACAGCGAAAAAGTGCGACAGATGAGTGCGGAAAAAAGACTGGCAACTGTCATATGGTTGATACCAGTTCGACAAAAGGGAAAACTCAAGTTCTCACGTTCGGGAGCGATTCTGAGAAAGAAATAACCCTTGGCCCTCTCTTCAAAGAATCCACCTTTAGAAAAGAAGAAGAGGCGAAGAAATGCGAGAACATTCAGCTACGTAACCGCACGTTGCCTGAGAAGAACCTCAGGCCAACAAACAAAGGTTCGGGCAAAAGAGACAAGGAGAAGAAAAAAATCCTTGGAGAAATTGCCCTCGATGATGGAGTCGCCAAAGAGCTTGCAGCCAATAACCCGCCTAAGAAAAACAAGATGGATTATAATGTCCTGGCACACCTGAGGAAGATACCCTCACAACTGAGCATACTGGATGCTCTCCTCCTGTCCAAAGAAGCACGAGATTCTCTGATCAAGGCACCGCAAGAGCCTGATCAGTTCCAAACTTTCTTTACGAAAGAAAAGATGAAGAACGAGCTGGCAGAGGTTCATACAGCCGACATCACATTCGGCGATGAAGATCTCCTCCTCGGAACGTGCAAGCACAACCGTCTTTTATATGTCACAGGGTACTGCCACGACATTAAGATATGGAAGATCCTGGTCGACAACAGGTCCTCTGTCAACCTTCTCAATGTGAGAGTGCTGAAGGAGATCTGCATGAATGTTCAGCACCTGGCTCGGGACAAAATTACCATCTCAGGGTTCATCACGGACGCTTGGGTCTATGATACTGACATTACGTTTTAGGATGCTCATCACTGATATCAAATTTCATGTCATTGACGCCAAGACTTGCTATAACGCTCTGCTCGGCCGGCCTTGGTTACACGAATACAACATCATCCCTTCTACACAATATCAGTGTATGAAGTACTTCAAAGACGGCCTCGAGTACACAGTTACAGGGGAGCTGAACCCATTCTCCGTAAATGAAGTCCGCAAATATGAAGACGCCAAGTACTTCTTACCAGACTTCGAAGACACGGAAATATGTAAACCGGAGAGTAAACAAAAAGCCATTGCCACCATCCCGATCTTTGGGAGCGATACCGAGAAGGATGAAGAGATAGTCTTCTCGGGGCAACCCCAAGGCAACAGGCCAGAACCATCTACTCCTATGTTGGTCTTTGGTAGTGATTCTGAGGACGAAGTCAACGCCGTATTCTCCGTTCGCCCATCAGTACAAACCATTACTGGAGCTGATCAGAGTTTACAAATTACCATGGTTATGCAGCGGCATTACAGGAACTTGATGCGCTCGATACGTACAGCGTACAAGAGCTGCAGACCTTCTACGTCCCTCCTAAACGAAGAGGTGAAAAGGCGATCCTCTTCTACCAATCCGCGGAGACAAAAGTGAAAAAAGAAGTCTGGCACGGCACCGATTTTACGCTTGACAGGCTTCAACCAATCCGTCTGCCCAGATATTACGCAGAGGGATTGAAAAGGCTATTAAGATGCCAATGAGTGCCCTTCAAACAAATCGTTCGACAAGCCCAGTTCTACAACAAGATTTGGGATATTCCCGGGACTCAGCGAAAAATGCCCAACGGGAGGATGGAGACGACTGAGCTTGAATACGTTCGGTCCAAGAAACGGGAGCGATTTCATGGCTGCCATATTATAAACGATTCCGGTGGAGAAGGGAATGCTCTTCCAGATAGTGCTGATATTGAATCAGAGCGAAATCCCGCAGTAAGAATACCAAGTCCGTCATTCGAAGAACAGATTGACAAGCTAATAAAGGAAGCGGGTCAAAAGGTACGGGATGACCACAGCCGCGAAATGACCATTTACGAGAAAACCAGAACACAACGTCTCATTCAGCAGTCTACGGAAAGAGAAGACTACGATGCCCTTCACCCTCAGCCCGCTGTGCGCTGTCGTGGCAAGAAAAAAGCCCGACTTAGAGGCAACAACAAGATGAAGAACGGGAATGACGGTCAAAAACAACGAAGCGAATTCAAGAAGCCACTCGATCGAGAAAAAGTCAGCTGGAATCCGTCTTTTATGAAGAAGATGGGTCGGGAATACTCTTTCCCTCAAGACAAGACGAGGAAAATATTCGACCTTGTCATAAAGCATCAAATGATGACGCTCCCGGAGTCTCGGTATCCCGAACAAGTAAATGAGGTCTATCATCTGGCTTATTGCTCCTATCACCGAGCAATAGGGCATCCTCTTGAAGACCGCTTCACCTTCAAAGACCGGGTCGAAGACCAGTATCAGCAAGACATGTTTGCTCTATCTGACAGTTGGAGGGTAACCCCACCACGAAAGCATGAGCCAAAAGCGACCTATATTGCAAGGGTAAGTCCAGCTCAACATAGAGCTTGGAAACGAACTCGTACCTGCCACGTGATAACATTCTCAAAGGAGGGGGAGCATGAGAATATGGACAATCTCTCCCAGTGCTTTGCAAATGAGAATGAGGACGAGATGATCTCAGAATTTCCACCGGCGCTAAAAGAGCTGGAGGATGGGATACACATTACGACGGACAATCTAAAGAAAATTGACTTAGGAATGGAAAACGATCCGAGGCCAACGTTTGTCAGTGAGCCGCTGTCTGAAAAGCAGGTGGCCATGCTAAAGGACGTGCTTATGCAGTATAAAGACTGCTTCGCGTGGAACTATTCCGAGATGCCGGGACTAGATCCAGAAATAGCTGTGCATAAACTGGCGATATCACCGAACGTCAAACCAGTCAAACAGGCGCCAAGAAGAATGCAGCTCGAACTCGAGATGAGCATCAAGGCCGAAGTCAAGAAACTAATCGACTCCGGCTTTATCCAAGAAGTTCAATATCCTGACTGGATCGCCAACATTGTCCCAGTGATGAAGAAAAATGGGACGGTGTGCATTTGCGTGGACTTTCGGGACCTCAGCAAGGCTTGTCCGAAGGATGACTTCCCAGTACCTGTTACCGAGCTGATGATCAATAACACGTCCACTCATGAGGTCTTCTCCTTCATGGATGGATCTTCAAGCTACAATCAAATAAAAATGCATCCTGAAGACCAAAAACACACCGCCTTTCGAACTCCGCTAGGCATATTCTGCTATAAGGTGATGCCCTTCGGTATGAAAAACGTTGTCGCTACCTACCAGAGGGCCATGACGAAGATCTTCGATGACCTTATACACGAAATTGTCGAATGTTATATCGACGACCTCGTGGTGAAAAACAAATCATACGAGGAGTACTGGGAGCATTTGAAAATAGTGTTCCAGCGTCTTCGGAAATATAACCTGAAGATGAACCCTTTGAAATGCGCGTTTGGAGTCTCTTCAGGCTAATTCCTAGGATTCATCGTACGACATCGAGGCATTGAAATAGACCCATCGAAGATCAAGGCGATTATGGAAATGACCGCGCCAAGAGCTCTCAGACAACTGCGGTCTCTCTAAGGAAAGCTTGCGTATATCCGACGGTTCATAGCTAACCTCTCCGGCAAATGCCGCCCCTACAACCATCTAATGAAGAAGGGGACACCGTTCGTTTGGGATCGTAAATGCCAAAGTGCGTTAGATGAAATCAAGCAATACCTGCAGAATCCGCCGGTACTGACCGTCTCGGTTAAGGGAAAGCCCCACATCCTGTACACAACAGCCCTTGAGGGTTCTTTAGGCGCGCTATGGGCACAAGAGGATGACCAAGGGAAGGAGAGAGCTCTCTATTATTTGAGTCGAGTTCTTCTGGGGACAGAAAACAACTACTCCCCTATCGAAAAGCATTGCCTGGCATTAATCTTCGCGATAACAAAGCTTCGGCATTATGCCTTGGCACATGAGGTCCATCTCATATCAAATGTGGATCCTCTCAAATATTTGATGTCAAGAGCCATACTAACGGGAAGGCTTGCCAAATGGGCCTTCCTCTTGATAGAGTTCTTGGTAATCTATCGACCCCTCAGGGCGGTGAAGGGCCAGGCCATCGCTGACTTCCTTGCTGAATATCCAATACCAGCCAACTCTTCCTTAAATTGCGATTTGCCAGATGAACACGTGTTCGACACAAAGGACGAAGAAAATGACTCTCGATGGGAACTTTACTTTGATGGGACATTTTCCATGAAGAAGCGAAAGCACAACCCCCCATAATCAAAGCAGGGGTGAGCTTTATCTTCGTGACTCCGCAAGGGGGATAATGCGTTTCGCCCTTTCATTAACAGAGCCGAGAACAAACAATGAGGCTGAGTACGAAGCTTTGATAGCGGGTCTTGAGATCGCTATTGACATGGGAATCGGAAACCTCCTCATATATGGAGACTCCCAGCTGGTCGTTAGCCAAGTAAATGGCGACTACCAGACGTGCAAGCCAGAGTTGGTAAAATATGGCGAAAGAGTGCAGCAATTGCTGACTCAGATCCCCTCCTACACCCTGGAAAGCATACCGCGTGCAGAAAATAGCAAGGCAGATGCGTTAGCCAAGCTTGCTAAGGAACTGGCTGACGAAAACCTCGATGACATGAGGATCATTGTGCAAAGCCGCCGGATTCTCGCGCCAGCAGAAATATCTCCGGAGTCGTCTGAAGGAAAAGAAGTGACCAAACAAGCAGCCTGCCAAATAGAAGACGAAGAAAAGACTAAGGATTGGAGAGAAGTCTTCATAGACTACTTCAAATCCCATCGAACATCTGAAGACGCGTCGTCAAGACATCAGCTCATGAAACGAGCTCTATCCTTCGCCTTCGTCAATGATACTTTATATAAGAGATCGTTCGACAGTTTGTGGCTAAGATGCTTAGGACCAGAAGAAGCAAGGAGAGTCGTCCAAGAAACTCACGACGGACTCTGCGGTTCTCATCAAGCCGGACCAAAGATGAAGTTGAAGATCAAGAGAATGGGTTACTATTGGCCCACGATAATTTAGGACTGCCTCGAATATGCGAATCAGTGTCACTCGTGCCAAATTCACGGGGACTTCATCCACCAGCATCCAAATCCGCTACACCCAACATTGGCTAGCTGGCCGTTCGAAATGTGGAGAACGGATATAACTGGGCCCATCGAACCAGCATCATCTAAGGGACATCGGTTCATATTGGCAACAACCGATTACTTCTCTAAGTGGGCAGAGACAGTACCGCTAAGAGAGGTGAAGACGGAGAACATCCTCCATTTCTTCAGGACATATGTCATCTACCGGTTCGACATTCCGCGACGAATCATCTCGGATAATGGACCGGCCTACAGGAGCCATAAGATCAGCCGCTTCGCACGACAGCATAATATAGATTGGAGATACTTTTCAGTCTATAATCTCCGAGCTAATGATCTAGCTGAGGTTTTCAACAAGACCCTGACGAAAATCATAAAGAAAACGGTGTCCAGAAATAAAAAGGACTGGCATGAGAGGCTGCATGAAGCACTTTGGGCTTATCGAACCATGTTCAAAACGGCCACGAATACAACGCCATTCGCGTTGGTATTCGGCACGGAGGCGGTACTTCCCTTGGAGATAGAACTACCCTCTCTGCGAGTGGCAGTTCGATATGAGCTGACGGATGAAGAAAATTCCCATCTTTGGCTTGAGGAGCTCGATGCCCTCGATGAAACTCGTCTCATGGCGCAGCAAAACCTGGAAGCTTACAAAGTAAGGATGACGCGCTCATACGAAAAACTAACTAGGCCAAGAACGTTCCGCCAAGGCGAACTCGTGCTAGTTGTTAAAAGACCTATGATCCTCAACCGTGTAAAGCGGGGGAAATTCGAGCCGAACTATGAGGGTCTGTACATCATAGACAAAGTCTACCAAGGTGGGGCTTACTTGCTCATAAATATGCATGGCGAAAGACCCTTCCGGCCAATAAACTGTCGGTTCCTTAAGAAATACTACGCTTGACGAGTCACGGCTCAGGTTAATGATAGATGACGACGCTCGTGTCCGCTCGTTATCTTCTTGAGTCGAAACTCTATAAGTAGTATCCGGCAAAACTTCGCCCCGAAGCTAACAATGGGCCGAGATGTCCCTAAACTAACAATGGGCCGAGATGTCCCTAAACTAAATACGTCGCCTCAAGCACGGCGATAATGGAATACAAGTCCACAAGTCCCAACGGCAAGAGCTGCCACTCAAATCCCGCTGGCTACGTAGCTACCCGGTGGCGAAGTCCCCTCTAAGTGCCATTGGCGAACAAAGAGGTAAAAAAAAAAACGAATACGCCCACAGGCGAAATGGGCACGGATGAAAACCCGAAAGGACTCCGTGAGTAAAAACAGCAGGGCTGCCGGCGAGTTTGTGAAAACTTGAAAGGACGCAATCTCGTTGTAAAAAAAACCCCAGTACGTCTACAAACGAAATTGGCACGGATGAAAACCCGAAAGGGCTCCGTGAGTAAAAACAACAGGGCTACCGGCGAGCTTGTGAAAAACCGAAAGGGCACGATCTCGTTAAAATAAAAACACCTGCAAGGTCCTCTCGACCTTGTGAGGAGAAAACACTTGCGTGAGATCCTTACGACTCACAAGAGAGCAACACACTTAATGATCCCCACGATTCTTAAGGAGAAATTACACTTATGAGATCCTCACGACTCGTACCTATGAGACCCTCACGGCTCATAGGATTCAAAAGCCTTAAGATACATGGGCATGAACCTGTTCTTAAGCCATCACACTCCCCAAGTTGTCTTACAGGCGGTCAATATTGGCTCTTGTATACAATTCACGGGCACAAATAAACGATTTCCCTACCAAGTTCCACCAATGACGAGGAATGTCCTCATGTGGTGAACGACACTTATAAGTCCTCTCGATTTGTAAGGAGAAAATACTCTTGTAAGATCCTTACGATTTGCAAGAGAAAATATCACTTATGAGTCTTCACGACTCCTAAGGAGAAAATACACCTACGAGATCCTCACGACTCGTAAGGAGAAATACCTTTATGAGACCCTTACGACTCATGAAGTCAAAAAGCCTTAGTCGGCGGGATCCTAACCCTGTTTGCTAAGCCACCTTTGTTCAAATCAGCGAAGGCAAATGATGATTCGCTCCTGGCAATATTCCAGTCGTAGCGATGCTGATGCCGAAATTAGTATCAAAGTCTAAGTCCCTTCAAGGCAAATGATGATTCGCTCATGGCAATATTTCAGTTGCAGCGGTGCTGATGCCGAGATTAGTATCAGATCTCAAGATCCATACACGCAATAAAAATCCGCAAGCAAAATATATGCATATGAAATAAACCGAAATGATGGGGTAATTCGCAATAAAAATCAGCGAGCGAAATATATGTATATAAAAACAGCCGAAATGTTTGGGCAACTCGCAATAAAAAGCAGCGAGTAAAAAGAAAAGAATAGCCTAAATGATTGGGCACCGCGATAAAGAGCCGAAATGATTGGGTGATCGGGACTTTCGCGATATAAAAAAACTGAAATGATAGAGCATCGCGGAAAGAAATAAAAAAAATGATAAAACTTTTGTCCTGCAGGTGAGTCCACATCAACCCCTGTATACAATCCATGGGCATAAATGAAAAGGGAACCATATGTTCCCACCAGGCTCTATCAGAAGGAGAGCTAGGTCTCGACGGTTCACAGACAGTTTAGAGATCAACAATGGCGTTCTTTCTCACTCCAGCAGGATGCAGACGCAACGTCAGCAAACGGAGCCATGGCAAAGTCCCCAGTTCCAAATTTCGACGGTTCACCGACAACCTAGAGACTACATCGGAGCCATGGCAGAGTCCCTAGTTCCAAATCTCGACGGTTCATAGACAGCCTGGAGATCGACAACGGTGTTCCTCCTCACCCTAGCAGGATGCAGATGCAACGTCAACAACCGACCCCAGGATCAAAACAACGGAGCCATGGCAAAGTCCCTAGTTCCGAGCCTCGACGGTTCACAAACAATCTAGAGACAATTTCGACATTCGTCGCAATATAACAGACACAATGTCAACAAAAAAAGCAGAGGAAGATCCCTAGTTTCAGGGTCTTGACGGAAACTCAAATAAAACCTGAAAGACTATCGAAGATCATCCCACACCAGCGCGGAGTGGTCATGACTCATCGGGGCTTCTAAATTGAGCCTAACCTCAAATAAAAAGCGGCATGGAAAAACCCTAACGCTTGCTCTTCCGACGGTAATATGACCTGAGAGATTATTTGAAGACGTCTTGTCCAGCCTCCGAAGGGGTCAGAGATACGACAGTCGCGGGGCTACCCGAACAGCAAGACTGCGTATCGGGGAATGCATCAGCCAACGCGATGGTACGATGGACAAAAACCCTAGTACCACAGACCCTAACGGACTTCTGTCGTAAAGAGCTGAGGTTAACTGTGACGTTAGGACATTCTTACGAGAACTTCTCGATTCGTCTCGACTCGTAGGGAAAACAATGTTCCTGCGAGAACTTCTCGACCCGTCTTGACTCGTAGTGAAAAACATCTTCGTGAAACCCTCATGGATCATGAAGGTGGAAAGCCTTAGGCAACGGGGATATCAACCTGTTTCCTAAGTACTGTGGTCCTATAAGCAGGTCCAAACTGGCTCTTGTATACTGTCCACGGGCCATATTCTCCAAAGTCGAATATCAACAAGGAGGGAAAAAAACCCACTTACGAGTCCTCTCGACTTGTAAGGGGGAAAATTCTCTTGTGAGATCCTTATGACTTTCAAGAGAAAAAGCACTTAGGAGATCCTGACGACTTCTAAGGAGAAAATACACCTGCGGGATCCTCTCAACTCATAGGAAGAAAAGTCTTTATGAGACCCTCACGGCTCATAAAGTTGAAAAGTCTTAGGCGGCAGATCCAAACCTGTTTCCTAAGCCATCGCTGCCCTACAAGAAGGTCCAAACTGACTCTTGTACACTATCCACGGGCCACATTCGCCAATGAAATGAAGAAGCTACTTATGGGTCTTTACGATTCGTAAGGAAAAATACCCGAGTGAGATCCTTACGACTCACGGAGGCGATGAACACGTAGAAATCCTCACGATTTCTAGGGAGAATATGCATCTATGAGATCCTCTCGACTTGTAGGGAGAAAAACCTTCTTGAGACCCTTACGGCTCAGGTAGATGAAACAACTTTCGGCTACAAGGATCCTAAACTTATAAATTCCCCACTAATGGAGCCTCACGTGCCCACACGTGAGCACCTATATACAAAGATTATAGGCGCTGCGTTTAAATAATTGACAGGCCGAAATTGAGCCTCACGTGTAAGCACGTGAGCATCTATATACAAAATATATAGGCTCCATATTAAAACAAATAGCAGGCCAGAGAAGCTCACGTGCTAACACGTGATGCCCTTTTTAGGCTGTTGCATATAAGCAAACAAGTTTAACTCCGTGGGGGTCACGTGCTACACGTGGGTGTTCCTAAACACCTTCCAAGCTAATAGAATTAAATTCTAAATAAAAGGATCAAAATCCTATTTGGAAATTATTTCCTTAAATCTTTCCAAACTATCTAATAGAATTAAATTTTATATATATGGGAAATATATCCCTGATCTTCATTAAAACAGAAACAGCTTCTCTGTTGTTTAGCGAAAGACCTTTGGATCAAAGATCCAACGGTGATCGTCTGATAGAATAAAATTCTATTTTATGAAAATATTTCCTAATTTGGTTAAAAAATAAGAAATATTCTCTATTAAACAGAGAGCATTTGGATTAAAAAATCCAACGGTGAATAAAATTCACCGACTGATCTAAAAGATCATGGAATCAATCATGATCTCTCAATGAGAGATTCACTTAACAAATTGATTCATGTTCTTTTCGTATAAATAGGAGCGAGGAGAGGAGGAGAGAATAGAGAGAGACCCCCCATAAGCTTTGAGAAACAAAAGAACAAGAGAAAAAGAGAATCCAATTGTTTAGAGGAAGAAGATCCCCTTCTTAAACAAAAATCATAAGTAAGAAGAAATTAATGAGATTATCTTATCTCTTCTTTAAGGTTTAACCCTTCATACAAGAACTTAGTTCTTCCTCTGGTTGAGGTCTGCAGAAGCAGATATTCCTACAAGTTGAGAATTTAATTCTCACCGGGAAGATTCTGTTATGCAGATTCAAAACTTAGGGGAAAGAACTAAGTCCAAAGAATTTAATTCTTCCAAAAGTATATAGTAATTTAATTCCTCTGGTAAAACTAGGGGTTGACCTCGTAAAAGAATTTAATTCTTATAAAACAAGAGACCTAAAATTCTTAAAACTCAGATCAAAATCTCTATGCATATAAAAGAAAAGACTGGTCACGTGTTCCCACGTGAGCACCTCCGATGAACAAAAAGGAATGACTGAGATCGAATCATGTGTTCTCATGTGACCCCCAAACAGTTGCTTAAATAGAAAAAGGAAAAATCCTAAGACAACGCTCACATTTTGAGCATCTCACGTGTCCGCACGTGAGCACTATATGAGCTAAGTGCTTAGCACTTATAAAAGGGAGAGCGAATAAACCCAAAGAAGCAGTACCCAACTCTGGGGCGCCTCACGTGCCCACACGTGATGGCCACAAGAATTAAGTGTTTAACACTTACATACAGACGAGGATTTGGACCCAAGTGTACAGCGCCAACATCCAGACGCCTCACGTACCACACGTGAGCGCCCCAAATTTCAGTGTTTAACACTGCTTTAGAGTCTCACGTGGGAGCACGTGAGCACCGAGCATATATTAGTGTTTAACACTATAAGAAGCCAACTTCAGCCCCAAATTGACTAAGTCTTCCCGAGATTAAAATATCTTGGATCTCCAAATAGACCGAGCCTCTATGCTCATGACTTCCCAAACTAATTGACCAGAACGATGCCCATCCCAGATCTCCTAAGTTAATCTTAGTCTCCCAAAAATGACTAATGATTCTTAGATGGTCTACCATGATCTCTCTCCTTAATCTGGAATTTGGTTCAAGGGTACATCTCTCTACACCTCTGATACATGTCGTTATAATTTCTCAACGTTTTCAGAGAGGTGGTCGGTCCCGACAACCAACTGTTTTTGGATGCATTTTCCAAAATGGCGACGACGGATCGAAACGTCCTTAAACTAACAACGGACCGAAACGTTCTTAAACTAAAGCAATAGAGCTCAAATGCTCTTTTGTTGGGTCTGAATGATCCCAAAATCCTGTTGAGTAGATCTTAGTCTAAAATTAGACTAACGTATACTCAACAAATATTTAAGTTGATCTTAATCTCAAACGAGATTAACGATCCTTAAATTAACCCAAACCCAAATCTAAGAATATACGGATTTGGACTAATCGACGCCCTACAGGCGACAACATAAATTAGTCTCCGTATACAATCCACGGGCAACCAAAAATAAAACAAACACATACGACACGAAGTGACCTTCTGGAGCAGGAGAAAGTGGTTATTGCTACGCGGTAACGTAATTAACTGCAGGGGCTTGCGTCTGCAGAGAAGAGCGTCCTCACAATCAAAACCCCCCACAAACGAGAGGAAATCTGACGAAGTCATCTACAACGGCCGTATCCGGCCAAACCTCCGATACACGGTGCCATAAATCAATTTGGCATTTTCGGAGAGGTGGACAGACAAATCCAAATAGCATCTGCCCCCAAATTCAGGCAAGACGACCTACGCGGTTTCGTTTCTGTTTTCGGCGGTGAACAACGACAAACTGTTGCTGTTGCTGTTGCTTCGCTATTTCGTTGGTAGCTTGTCCAAGTCGGCCTTTGAATGGTACTCGGAGCTCCCAAATGACTCCGTAAAGACATTCACAGAGATGGAGCTGCTATTCACACAACGGTTCGCCAGCGCAAGTAAGCGCACTCCAATCACGGCTTTAATCAATGCCAGGGTAAGGCCGGGAGAAACCTGGGTCCAATATGCGATCCGGTGGCGGAACCTATGGTCAAAGTGCGAACAACGCATCGATGAATCCCCCGCTGTGGGCATGTTCATCGGAACCCTAGATCCGTAAACGACCGTGTCCTAGTTCATGATGTTCTTCAAGCCGACGACCTTCCAGCTCTGATCGATAAGCTGGCCCAAATGGACCAGATGGGCCATAGGCCTTCCTCCTTAAACAAAGACTCTCGAAACGCCAAGGGTAAAGAAAAAGCGGCCTTTGTCGTCAATACTCAACAACAACCGAGCGATCCAAAACCGGCGATTCGCCAAAACAATGCACGTCCACACCTATCCTTGGAAGAAAGGCTAGAACGCGCTTACTCGTTCCCCCACGATAAGATAAGGAGACTATTTGAGTTGGCAATGCGTAACAAAGTCATCACATTTCCAGACCCACGGCGTCCACCGCAACTCGGGGATGTCAACAACCCCAACTACTGCTCCTATCACAGAATGGTGAGCTACCCAATTGAGAATTGCTACGTCTTCAAGAACTGGGTCGAGGACCAGTATCAACGGGAGAAGTTTGCGCTGTCGGAGAACTGGAAGGTGACCCACCACATAAGCACACTCCCAAAAATGTGGATACGCCAGGGGCATCATGCTCGCTCGTGGAAGAAACTTCAGGAGAAGTCGTTCTTTCAGCTAAAATCAAAAGAATGCTGAAGGATCTACAAGTATGTCCGGCAGTCAAGTGGAAAAGCCCACTTGAACTCGAAATTATCAAAGGGATGCTGAAATTGTGTCCCGTATCGAAAGTTGTTGACAAAGGGTAAAATCCCCAAGTCAAGCCTTCAAAGTCTTCAAAGAAAAAGAAGAAGACCAAGAAGCCTGTGCAGCCTGCCGAGTATGACGACAAGCGCACAAACTTACAAAAGTACATCGACGCGTTGGAGGAGTACAACCAGAAGGCGCGGACACCGGTCACCCTCGAAGAGTTCCTCAAGGTTATTCTTGAGAACGAAGATAGTGACAACGATGGGGAAAATGACTCATCAGAAGAAACCGAAGACTATGTGGCAAGTTGTTACATGGTCTCCCATTCGTCGTTAAATGGCGAAGATGCTCCCTCAGCGTTAGAAAACAGTGCAGAGGATCTGGGGGTAGGATCGGAGCTAAAATCCCCGGAACTGCGAGAAGTCCCGATCGATAGGCTGTTAAACGAAACCTTTCGAAAAAGGAAAGCTGACCGAGAATGCGAAACAGCCATATATGAAAAGGCTAAGTGTCAGCGTTAAAGAAGCTGCAGCAAGGATGGATGAGTCGTAAAGTACTCCAACCAAACCGAAGCACACCTGCCACAAATAAGAGCAGGATCAAGACAGAGAAGCGGTTCGCCAAAGCCCTGTCCATAGGAATGAAGCTGCTACCTCTCGTAGGAAACACTCCCGGAGTCATGCCTCGACGGAGAGGATTCACATCCAAACTACTGCCTATATATCATCGGAGTGTTACCCACTCCATCGAAGAATGCAGTACCTTCAAGAAGTGGCGGCATTGATATGTTGCCCATCAAAAACACTTCAAGAGGATGAAGCGCGAAGCTCGTCGACAGCAAAAGAGTGCGACAGATGTGCGTGAAAAAACGACTGTCAACTGTCATATGGTTGATACCAGTCTGGAAGGCGAAAAGCCCTAAGTTCTTACTTTCGGGAGCGATTCTGAGGATGAAATAACTCTCAGCCTTCTCTTCAAGGACTCCACCTCCGAAAAAGAAGAGGAAAAGACGAATTGCGAGAATATTCAGCTGCGGAGCTGCACGCTGCCTGAAAAGAACCTCGAATCTATAAATAAGGGTTCGAGCAAAAAAGACAAAGGGAAAGAAAAAATCTTTGAGGAGATTGCCCTCGACGGTGGAGTTGTCAAAGAACTCGCAGCAAAGGACCCGCCTAAGAAAAACAATGTGGATTACAATGTCCTGGCACATCTGGGGAAATTACCTTCACAACTGAGCATATTGGATGCTCTCTTTCTGTCTAAAGAAGCACGAGATTCTCTGATCAAGGCATTACAAGAGCCCGATCAGTCCCAAGCTTTCCTCGCAGAGGAGAAGATGAAGGATGAGCTGGCAGAAGTTCATACAGCCGACATTACATTCAACGATGAAGATCTCCTCCTCGGTACGTGCGAACATAATCGCCCGTTATACATCACCGGGTACAGCCACGACATCAAAATAGGAAAAATCCTTGTCGACAACGGATCCTCCGTCAACCTTCTCAACGTGAAAGTGCTGAAGGAGATTTGCATGAATGTTCAGCACATGGCCCGAGACAAAATTACTATCTCCGGGTTCGACGCACAGTCGTCACGGACGCTTGGGTCCGTAATACTGACGTTACGCTTTGGATTGCTTGTCACTGACATCAAATTTCACGTTATTGACGCCAAGACTTGCTATAACGCTTTGCTCGGCTGACCCTGGTTACACGAGTACAATGTCATCCCTTCTACACATCAGTGTATGAAGTATTTCAAAGACGGCTCGAAGTACACCGTCACGGGAGAGCTAAACCCGTTCTCGTTAAACGAAGTCTGGAAATATAAAGACGCAAAGTACTTCCTACCAGACTTCGAAGATACGGAAAGTTGTCATAAGCCGGAGGATAAATAGAAGTCCGTCGTCACCATCCCGATCTTTGGGAGCGATATCGAGAAAAATGAAGAAATAGTCTACTCGGGGCAACCCCAAGACAACAAGCCTGGACCATCTACTCCCATTTTGGTCTTTGGCAGCGACTCTGAGGATGAGGCCAACGCAGTGTTCTCCATCTGCCCGCCAGTGCAAACCCTCGACAAAATCAGAGCCTGTAAATCACAATGATTCCGCCTCGGCATTACAAGGAACTTGATGCGCTCGATACATACAGCGTACAGGAACTACAGACTTTCTACGTGCCTCCCAGGTGAAGAGGTGAAAAGGCGATCCTCTTTTACCAATCTACGGAGACCAGAGTAGAGAAAGAAGTCTGGCACGGTGCCGATTTTGCACTCGACATGATTCAACCAATCCGTCTGCCAAGAGACTACGTAGAAGGATTGAAAAGGCTGTTAAGATGCCAAGGTGTATCCCTTGAACAAACCGTTCGGTAAACCCAATTCTACAAAAAGATTTGGGATATCCCTACGACTCAGCGAAAGATGCCCAACAGGAAGATAGAGACAACCGGGTTCGGATACGTTCGGTCCAGGAAACGGGAGCAGTTCCACAGCTATCGCGTCATAAACAGCGCCAGAGAAGAGGAAAATGTTCTTCCAAATGGCCGTGACGTTGAAACAGAGCGAAATCCCGCTCTAAGAACGTTAAGTCCGTCGCTTGAAGAACAAATTGACAAGCTAATAAAAGAAGCTTATCAAAGGAGCCGAGACGATCACAGCCGCGAAATGGCTATCTATGAAAAAACTAGGACGCAATGCCTCAATCAGCAGTCTGCGGAAAAGGAAGACTGCATTGCCCTTCATCCCCAGCTCGCTGTATGTCCTCGCAAAAAGGAAAAATCCCGAAATAAAGGCAAAAACAGGACAAAAAGCACAAATAACGTTCGCAAACAACAAAGCAGATCTAAGAAACCGCGCTATCAAGAAAAACTTGGTTGGAACCCGTCCTTTATAAAGAAGATGGGTCGGGAATACTCATTCCCCTAAGACAAGACATGAAAAATATTCAACCTTGTCATGAAGTATCAAATGGTGGCGCTCCCGGAGTCTCGGCACCTCGAACAAATAAACATGGTCCATCACCCGGATTATTGCTCCTATCACCGAGCAATAGGTCATCCCCTTGAAGACTGCTTCATCTTCAAAGACTGGGTCGAAGACCAATATCAATAAGGCAGGTTCGCTTTATCCGACAGCTGGAGAGTAACCCCATTGCAAAAACATGAGCCAAAAGGACCTATACCATGAGGACAGGACCAGCTCAACGTCAAGAATGGAAGCGGACCCATACCTGCCATGTTCTAACACTCTCAAATGAGGGAGGGCACGAAACTATAGATGATCCCTTCAAGTGCTTCGCAAATGAAGATGAGGACGAAGTGATCTCAGAGTTTCCACCAGCACCAAAAGAGCTGGAAGACGGGATATACACTACGGCGGATAACCTAAGGAAAATTGACTTAGGGACGGAAAACGATCCGAGCCCAACGTTCGTCAGTGAACTGCTATCTAAAAAACAGGTAGCCACGTTAAAAGACGTGCTCATGCAATATAAAGACTGTTTCGCATATAACTATTCTGAAATGCCGGGTCTAGATTCAAAGGTAAACTAGCTATATCGTCAGACATAAAGCCAGTCAAACAGGCGCCAAGAAGAATGCGACTCGAACTTGAGATGAGTATCAACACTGAAGTCAAGAAACTAATCGACTCCGGCTTCATCCAAGAAGTTCAATATCCCGACTGGATCGCTAATATCGTTCCGGTGATGAAGAAAAATAGGACGGTGCGCATCAGCGTGGACTTTCGGGATCTCAACAAAACTTGCCCGAAAGATGACTTCCTAGTATCTGTTATCGAGCTGATGATCGATAACACGTCTACTCATGAGGTCTTCTCCTTCATGGATGGATCTTCACGATACAACCAAATAAAGATGCATCCTGAAGACCAAAAACATACCGCCTTCCGGATTTCGCTGGGCATATTCTGCTACAATGTGATGCCTTTCGGTTTAAAGAACGCTGCTGGCGCTACCTACCAGAGGGCCATGACAAAGATCTTCGATGATCTCATCCATGAGATTGTCGAATGCTACATCGACGACCTGATGGTGAAAAGCAAGTCTTACGAGGAACATTGGGAACGTCTAAACATAGTGTTCCAACGTCTTCGGAAGTATAATCTGAAGATAAATCCTCTAAAATGCGCGTTTGGAGTCTCCTCAGGCAAATTCCTAGGATATATTGTACGGCATCGGGGTATCGAAATCGATCCCTAAAAAATCAAGGCGATTACGAAGATGCCCACACCAAGGACCCTCAAACAGTTGCGATCTCTTCAAGGAAATCTCGCATATATCCGGCGGTTCATAGCCAATCTCTCCGGAAAATGTCTTCCTTACAGTCATTTGATGAAGAAGGGGACCCTGTTCGTCTGGGTTCAAAAGTGCCAAAATGCACTAGACGAAATCAAGCAATACCTGCAAAATCCACCGGTATTAACCGCTTCGGTTAAGGAAAAATCCCTTATCTTATATACAATGGCCCTTGAGGATTCTCTAGACACGCTATGGGCATAAGAAAATGATTTGGGAAAGGAGAGAGCTTTGTACTATTTGAGTCGAGTTCTCCTGGGGGCAGAAAACAACTACTTCCCTATCGAAAAGCATTTCCTGGTACTGATCTTCGCGATAACGAAGCTCAGACATTACGCCTTGGCACATGAGGTCCGTCTCATATCAAAAGTGGATCCTCTCAAATAACTGATGTCAATGGCCATACTAACAGGAAGGCTTGTCAAATGGGCCATCCTCCTGATGGAGCTCTTGTTAACGTATCGACCCCTTAAAGCAGTAAAAGGCCAGGCCATTGCCGACTTTCTCGCAGAGCATCCAATACCAGCTGACTCTCCCTTAAATTGCGAGTTGCCGGATGAACATGCGTTCGACACAATTGAAGGAGAGAAGGAAGAAAATGATTTCCAATGGGAACTCTACTTCGATGGAGTATCTTCCATGAAGAGGCGAAAGCAAAACACCCCCATAATCAAAGCCGGGATGGGCCTTATCTTCGTGACTCCATAAGGAGGGATATTGCATTATGCTCTCTCCTTAAGGGAGCCGAGAACTAATAACAAAGCTGACTATGAAGTTTTGATAGCAGGTCTCGAGATCGCTGTCGACATGAAAATCAAAGTCCTCCTCATATATGGAAACTCCCAACTGATCGTTAGCCAAGTAAATGACGACTATCAGACATGCAAGCCGGAGCTGATAAAGTATGGCGAAAGAGTGCAACAACTGTTGACACAAATCTCCTTCTACATCCTGGAGAGTATACCGCGTGCAGAAAATAGTAAGGCGGATGTGTTGGCCAAATTGGCTAAGGAATTAGCCGACGAAGATCTCGATGACGTAAAGATCATCGTGCAAAGTCGCAGAATCCTCGCGCCAACAGATATATCATTAGAAGACTTAACAGAGCTATCCGAAGGAAAAGAAACGACCGAACAAGTAGCCCTTCAAATAGGGGATGAAGAAAATGTCATCGACTGGAGAGAAGTCTTCATAGACTACTTCAAATCTCGACGAACGCCCGAAAATGCATCGTCTCGACATCAGCTCATGAAACGAGCTGTCCTTCGCCTTCGTCAATGATACTTTATATAAGAGATCGTTCGACTGTCTGTGGCTAAGATGCCTGAGGCCAGAAGAAGCGAAGAGAGTCGTCTAAGAAACTCACGATGGACTCTGCGGTTCTCACCAAGCTGGGCCAAAGATGAAGCTGAAGATCAAAAGAATGGGTTATTATTGGTCCACAATGATTCAGGACTGCCTCGAATATGCGAAGCAATGTCACTCATGCCAAATTCACGGGACTTCATCCAAATCCGCTACACCCAACGGTAGCTAGCTGGCCGTTCGAAATGTGGGGAACCGATATAATCGGCCCCATTGAATCAGCATCATCCAAAGGACATCGGTTCATACTGGCAACGACCGATAACTTTTCTAAGTGGGCAGAAGCAGTACCACTAAGGGAGGTGAAGACGGAGAATATCATCCATTTCTTCAGAACCCATGTCATCTACCAGTTCGGCACTCCACGATTTGAATTATCTCGTATAATGGGCCAGCTTATAGAAGTCATAAAATCAATTGCTTCGCACAGCAGTATAAAATAGATTGGAGATACTCTTCGGTCTATAATTTTCGGGCCAACGGTCTAGCTGAAGCCTTCAACAAGACCTTGACAAAAATTATAAAGAAAACAATGTCCAGAAGCAAAAAAGATAGGTACGAAAGGTTATACGAAGCTCTTTGGGCATACCGAACAACGTTCAAGATGGCTACGAATACAACACCGTACGTGTTGGTGTTCGGTATGGAAGCAGTGCTCCCACTGGAAATAGAGCTCCCCTCTCTACGAATAGCAGTTCGATACGAGTTGACATATGAAGAAAATGCTCATCTTAGGCTCGAGGAGTTCGATGCCCTCGACGAAACCTGTCTTATAGCACATCTTTTAGGCTTTATATGAGTTGTTGTCGAGACCCGAAGCTGGGAATATACCGTTGCTTCATTTTTTGTTTTGACGATGTCGTGCCATTTCTTTGTTGAAGTAGGGTAGACATCTGTAGGACCTCTGTGCTGTATATATCACAGTTGAAGCCCAGAGCTAGGAATATGTCATTGCTCCTGTTTTATTTGTAGTTGCGTCTGCGTCCTGCTGAAATGAGGAGGGGAACGCCGAGATAGCCTCTAGGTTGTATATGTGCTGTCGAGACTTGGAGTTAGGATTTTGCCGTGACTCCATTTTTGATTTGACCCTTGGGTCTTTGTTGACGTCGTATCTGCATCCTATCGGAATGAGAAGGTACGTCGGGGTAGTCTTTGGGTTGTGTATGGACCATCAAGACTTGGAACTAAGGTTTTGCCGTGACTCCACTTTTGATTTTACCCTTGGGTCTTTGTTGACGTCGTGTCTGCATCCTGTCGGAATGAGAAGGTACGTCGGGGTAGTTTTTAGGTTGTGTATGGACCGTCAAGACTTGGAGCTAGGGTTTTGCCGTGACTCCACTTTTGATTTGACCCTTTGGTCTTTGTTGACGTCGTGTCTACATTCTGTCAGAATGAGAAGGTACGTCGGGTAGTCTTTAGGTTGTGTATGGACCGTCAAGACTTGAGCTAGGGTTTTGCTGTGACTCCACTTTTGATTTGACCCTTGGGTCTTTGTTGATGTCGTGTCTGCATCCTGTCGGAATGAGAAGGTATGTCGGGATAGTCTTTTGGTTGTGTATGGACCGTCAAGACTTGGAGCTAGGGTTTTGCCGTGACTTCACTTTTGATTTGACCCTTGGGTCTTTGTTGACGCCGTGTCTGCATCCTATCGGAATGAGAAGATACGTCGGGGTAGTCTTTAGGTTGTGTATGGACCGTCAAGACTTGGAGCTAGGGTTTTGCTGTGACTCCACTTTTGATTTGACCCTTGGGTCTTTGTTGACGTCGTGTCTGCATCCTGTCGGAATGAGAAGGTATGTCGGGGTAATCTCTAGGCTGTAAATGTTGCTATCGAGGTCTGGCTCTCTTTGACGGAGCCTGATGGGAAAATATGGTTCCCTTTTTTATTTGTGCCCATGGATTGTATACAGGGGTCAAGTGTAGACTCACCTGCAAGGCAAAAAAATTTTCCTTTTATTTTATTTTTGATTTCCGCGATACTCTATCTTTTTAGCTTTTCTTATCGCGAAAGTCGCGATTGCCCAATTATTTCGGCTTTTTATGCGTGGTGCCCAATCATTTCAGATATTTTTTATATTTTTACTCGCTGCTTTTTATTGCGAGCTACCCAAACATTTCGGCTGTTTTTATATGCATATCTTTTGCTCGCTGATTTTTATTATGAGTTGCCCCATCATTTCGGCTATTTCATATGCATTTTTTGTATTCGCCGCAGTTTTTATTGCGAGTTTGGAATCTGATACCAACCTTGGCATCAACATCGCTACGACTGGAATATTGCCAGGAGCGAATCATCATTTGCTGTGAAAGGACTTGGAGTTTGACACCTGTTTAGGCATGAGCATCGCTGCAACTGAGATATTGCCAGGAGCGAATCATCATTTGCCTTGAGAGAACTTGAAGTTTGATACCTTTTTAGGCATCAGTATCGCTGCGACTGAAATATTGCCAGGAGCGACTCATCATTTGCCTTTGTTGATTTGAACAAAAGTGGTTTAGCAAACAGAGTTAGGATCCTGTCGACTAAGGCTTTTTGACTTTATGAGCCGTAAGGGTCTCATAAAGGTATTTCTTCTTATGATTCGTGAGGATCCCGTAGGCATATTTTCTCCTTAGGAATCGTGGAGATTCCTAAGTGTGTTCTCTTATAAGTCGTAAGAATCTTATAAGAGTATTTTCTCCTTATAAGTCGAGAGGATTTACAAGTGTTATTCACCATATGAGTACATTTCTCGTCATTGGTGTAACTTGGCGAGGAAATCGTTTATTTATGCCCGTGGATTGTATACAAGGGCCAATATTGGACCGCCTGTAGGGCAACTTGGGGATACGATGGTTTAAGAACAGGTTTGGATCCCTGTAGCTTAATGCTTTTGAATCGTATGAGCCGTGAGGGTCTCATAGGGGGAGTTCTCCTTACGAGTCGAGAGGATCTTGTAAGTGTAATTTTTTTTACGAGATTGCGCCTTTCCGGGTTTTCACAAGCTCGCCGGTAATCCTGCTGTTTTTACTCACGGCGCCCTATCGGGTTTTCATCCGTGTCTATTTTGCTTGTGAACATACCTTTTTTTTGTTTTTTTGTTTTTTAATGTCCCATCTGTTTGCCAGGGGGACTTGGGGGTGACTTCACCGCTGGAGTAGCTGTGCAGCCAGTGGGACTTGAATTGCAGTCTTCGCCGTTGGGGCTTCGATTGCAATATAGATCTCAAGAGAGCATATCACCGTTTTGGAGGCGATGTGCTAGTTTAGGGACATCTCGGTCCGTTATCGCCATGTTTGAGGCAAATTTTTAGTTTTAAAGACTTCTCGGTTCACCGTCGCCATGTTTGAGATGAATTTTTAGTTTAAGGACATCTCGGTCCGCTACCGCCATTTTTGAGGCGACGCACTTCTTTGCATACTACTCTCAAAGTTTTTGACTCGGGAAGATAGCGAGCGGACACGAGCGTCGTTATCTATCATTGATCTAGGTCATGACTCGTCAAGTGTAGTATTTTTTTAGGAACCGGCCGCTTATTGGTCGGAAGGGTCTTTCGCCATACATATCCATGAGCAGGTAGGTTCCGTCTTGGTAGACTTTGTCTATGATGTACGGGCCTTTATAGTTCGGCTCGAATTTCTCCCGTTTTGTACGATTGGAGATCATTGGTTTTTTGACGACTAGCACGAGTTCGACTTGGCGGAATGTTCTCGGCCTAGCCCGTCTTTCGTATGATCGTGTCATTATTGCCTTATAAACCTCCACCATTCCACTCCAACGTGGAATGGTTATGACTCATCGGGGCTCCAAATTGAGCCTAACCTCAAGTAAAGAGCGTCATGGCAAATTTCTAACATTTGCTCTTCCGACGGTAATATAGCCTAAGGAGATTACTTGAAAACGTCTTGTCTAGCACCCGAAGGGATCAGAGACACAGCAGTCGTGGGGCTACTCGAACAACGGCTTAAAGACCGCATATCGAGGATACATCAGCCAACGCGACGTTACCACGGATTAAAATCCTAGTACAACAAAACCTAACGGAGCTCTGTCGTAAAGAATGGAGGTTATCTACATATAACGTTAGGACAAGTTTGCCTGTAAACCTAAGGGAGGTAAACTAAATAAACTCCGAAATGAGTACATAAACTAGAGACTCCGAAACGAGTGAATAAACTACAAACTTTAAAATGAGTACATAAACTAGAGACTCCGAAATGAGTGAATAAACTACAAACTCCGAAATGAGTACATAAACTAGAGACTCCGAAACGAGTGAATAAACTACAAACTCCGAAATGAGTACATAAACCACTTTACGCCAAGTCAAGACATTAAGAAATAGAAAGGCGCAACCCATGGGCCTCAGGGTTCAGAACTACATTTCTTAAGGATCGAGATCTGAGAAGACGCTTGAATCCGCTCGCTATATTCTCATATCAAAATTCTAATAAAAGTCGTGTGTGCCAGCTAGAAACCGGCCAAATGCTATGTATCACTTCAGTCCAATGTTCACTTATATATAGATGCATGCATCAGAAAATTCTAAAGATTAAAATACAAAATATGTGTACTGAGGCAGGGTGCCCATATGAATATGCGTTGGGATGAAACGTTCAGTGGTCGACATTATTTTTATTTATGGGATCAGAGATACAAGGATTAACAAAACAATATACAAGATTCTCTAATTCCCTCTTTGCCTTCTCCACCATATCGAAGCGGCGATTTTCGCGAGGAGTCGCTTCCCAGCGCCATGCTCATCAGCAAAGGTAGACATGATGGCCCGCTGAGCCCGTATCTGGCTTAGCAGACGAACCGAACAATCCCTCACAGGCCGGGTAATCAAACAAGCTTCATGAAAGCACTCGATCTTGTCCTCCGTCGCATCGAGCATCGCCAGAGTCATCTCCGCTGGATGAGGAGGGATGTTAGCAAGTACAAACGAGAGGATCGTCCGAATCCAAATGGAGCCGACAGGAAGAGGAGAGCCCCTACGAGCCAGAAGCTCGTACATCACCATGTCACATTGGTCATCAGTGAGAACGGTCCGCTAAACGCGCAGCAAAACGAGGGACGATTCCCTCGATAGGTACCTCCTATGGTTGCCGACGAGCATGCAGACGATTGCAAACCATAACTCTTGGTTTGTTAAAAAGTGGTTCTTTCCTTGTGAAAAAAAGGGGAAGCAGAGCTTCAGATTATAAAGGGGAGCATTCAGGTCTAGGCACAGAAAGTGCGGCGCATGATGGAGCTATTCCTAAGGCCCGGCAAAAAGGGCATGGGAAAAGAAAAAGTTGACTCATGGGAATTAGAGCAAAGAGGTGAAACGACTCCATCCGCAGCGCCTCACGTACGTGAACGCCCGCATTGATTCTTTCCGGAACTAGAGCGGCGTCTTACGTGCATAACATGTGAGCGCCGGCGCTAGTTTAGGATTAAAATCCTCAGCAGCGCCTCACACGCATTACACATGGGCGCTAGCAACGGTTTTTATATATGTATAACAACACTTCATGTGAGACACATATGAGCATTGGCATAAAGAGAAAACGGAATTTTGTCATTCATACTTCGAAAAAATTTATACATTGGTGATAAAAAAGACAACAAAAAAAACATCATCAAAGTGTTTACAACGGCAAAACACTGAATCTCGGACACGGATTCAGGAACATGGAAGCAAGTCTGAGTAAAGTGCTTCTGGCTTCTTTGGCCATTTTCTTATGCATTTTCTCGCGAATGCAAGCTTCAGGATCCCCACTAATGTCGTCTGTCCTCTGGTATGCGGATATTATCTCGTTCTGTTAGAAGACGCGCTGCAAAATATCGACAAGATCATCTCTTCGCTTCTTTAAGATCAGGCTCATCAGATATACTGAATGCACCTTGTTTTTGGCATCATCAAGCGCCTCGAGTAGCATAGCCTCGTCAAGCCCAGGAATTGCTGCCCAGATCGACCCAACGATAATGTTCAAGAGAGCAGAACGACGGGGAGTAACTGACCGTTGTAGTCGTTAAAACGACGCATCACCTCGGCACATTAGGCGTCGGTAAATTCTTGGCCTTGACAACGGCCCTGGATGCGAATGTCCTCGTAAGAGATAATCTCTTTGAGATCGTAAAGACGAGAAGCCATAATATCTGGAAAGAAAAATCAGTAAGGGGTTAGTAATCGAAATGATGAGGAAAGCACTCATTGTAAGAATCTAAAAAGATTCTCATTTAATGAAGAATCTCATTAAACTGTGTAGTTAAACTCCCAATGCCCTCGGAAAATGTGTGCACAACAGATTCAAATATGTGAAAAGGGTATTAAAACCCTAAAAAAATTCCCAAGAACAGAAGGGTAATAAAATTCCCAAAAGTCTTTGGGTCTCTCAGAGCTAAGCTCTGTAAGATGGAATTAAATTTCTTTAATAATGGGATTAAATCCCAGAAACCCCCATGGTGAGGAAACGAAGAAAATGGAATTGAATTCTAATGATCCTCAAAGATCAGTGATAGGGTAAACCCTAAGAGGAGAACTAACGATTCTCAAGACCCCAGAGTCTTTTTTTAAAAAAAAGGTGTTTTTAGATCTCTAAGAGATCAGTTCAAGGCAAGAGCAATTCTCTGTTGATGGATTTGAAATCTAAAGGAAAAAGGGTTTTTTCCCTAAGAGGTGAATGTCGTTCATGATCCTTACCCAAAAAGGAGTTTTGCAGAGTTTAACTCTGAAAGTTCTATGGACAGAGAGCTAAGCTCTGAGAGGAGAATTAAGTTCTCAAGAAAAGGTTAAGAAAGAAGATGAAGAAACCGTGATCATCTAAAAGGCCAAACATCCCTTTATAAGACGTGATGGGGAGCGGTTCAGCTTCCCGTTCCCCTAGGCAATCCAACGATTGTAAGGGTGGACAGCGTTGCACTTACGTGCAAACCATGTGAGAGCAACGCTGGGGGGCATTTGTTCCCTCATAAAAAAATGTGGGGAAATTCCCCACTATTCAAGTTTCACGTGTTAAACACGTGAGCACCTTTATGCAAAAGTATATAGGCGCTGCTGTTAAAAACAAATGGGCTAAAAGAGCCACACGTGTTAAACACGTGAGCGTCTATATGCAAAGCATATAGGCGCTGCAATCAAATAATTGGCAAGCCAAACAGGCCTCACGTGTTTAACACGTGAGAGTTTATATGCATATGAGCGCTGAAAATAAAGCATGCTAAAACCCATGCTATGGGTCACGTGTTAAACACGTGAGTTCTCGTGCTGCACTCTTTGGCAAGATAGAATTAAATTCTATTTGGGAAATATTTTCCCTGATCTTTCCCATACGGAAAGATTCTTCTCTAACAAAGAATTTTGGATTTAAAATCCAATTGTGATAAAATATCACTAATCAAACCATCTGATAGAATTAAAATGTTGGAAATATTTTCTTGATTTTTCTAAAACTAGAAAGATCTTCTCTGTTAAATAGAGGACCCTTGGATCAAAAATCTAACGGTAATTATAAAATCACCCCTCGATCATCTGATAGAATAAAATTCTATCTTAGGAAAATATTTTTCTAATTTTGTTAAATTAACAAAATATTCATAGGAAAATATTTCTTAATCTTGTTAAACAAACAAGAAATCTTCTCTGTTAGACAGAGAGCTTTTGGATAGAAAATCCAACGGTGAATAAAATTCACCAATTAATCTTCATGATCTCTCAATGAGAGATTTTCTTAACATACTAATTTTCCCCTTCTCTTATAAATAGGAGCAAGGAAATTAAATTTAAAGATACACAGAACTACCTACAAGCTTCTCCAAAAAAAATATATACAGCGAGCTCTTGAAAAAGGAAGAGAATTTAATTCTCAAAGAAAACCTGCATCGTTGAAACCCTAGATAAAAAAACACAGAGATCATATTATCTCCCCTTTGACTCTCTAAGGGTTTAACCCTTCATATAAGAACACAGTTCTTTCTCTGGTTGAGATTTGCAGAAGCAAATCTCCCCACAAGTTGAGAATTTAATTCTCATCGGGGAGATTTTGTTTCTGCAGATTCAAAACATAGGGGAAAAAAACTAAGTTAAAAAGAAAGAACATGAACACGTGGGAATTTAATTCCTCCAAAAAAATTTAGGGTTTAACCCTACATAAACAACTTGGTTCTTAGAAAAGTGAAAAAGAACTCAGTTCTTCAGTACAAACGATAATGATGGTCCAAGATCATCAAAACTGAAATCTTGATGATCATCAATGACTAAAAATGTCATTAACTGAGATCAATATCTCTAAGAAAACATAAGAACAACTTAGTGACTAAATTAGTGCTTAGCACTATTTTGAAGTCTCACGTGTTTCCCCACGAGAAGCACTTAAGAAAACAAACAAAAAGAACAGCCAAAGCCGCCTCATGTGTTTCTCACGTGAGCGCCTAAAGAGCAAAGAAAAACTTCTTTGTCAATTAGGTAGTCGCCCCAAAAGGAAGTAGTCACGTGAGCTCTATTCAAGTGCTTAGCACTTCTGTAAAAAGAGGGAAACGAACAAATAAAGTCCAAAGCCCAGCACTCACGTGCTTCCCACGTGAGTATCATGCAGAGTGCTCAGCCCTCCATGATTAGCCAAAATGACTAAAAAACGCTCACATCTGAGCGCCTCGCGTGTTTCACACGTGAGTACCACAGGACTCTAGTGCTTAGCACTAATCCAGCACCCCACGTGTTTCACACGTGAGCGTTGTATGTCCCGGTGCTCAGCACTGTTGGATAATTATGAAAACTCAATCTCAGCCCAAAATTGGCTAAGTTTCTTGAGGTCAAACCCCTTTATTTTTTTAAAATCAATCGAGCCCATATGCTCTAGATTTCCAAGTTCTCAAGTATGACAAAAAATTCTTAAGTCCACAACAACCTCTTTTCCTTCAAATAAGGGATTTGGTTTATGGGTACATCTCTTCATAGCTCTAATACATATCGTAATCCCTCAACGTCTTCAGAGAGGTGGCGGGTCCCGACGACCAACAACTTCTTTCGTTGATACACTTCCAAACTGACGTGCACGCCTCAAATCGGATCGTGCCCCAAATTGGGCACATTCCATATCACCATTGTTCGCTTCGTCACGTAACAAATACACGTGCGCGCAAGATAGATAATGGACCGAAATGTCCTAAACTAATATTCGCCTCCAAAATGGCGAAAAAGGACCGAAACGTCCTTAAATTAACATTTCACTTCAAACATGGCGATAATGGACCGCGATGTCCTTAAACTAAAATAATCGAGCCTAAATACTCATATATTTATGCTGATCTTAATTTCAAACCAGATTAACGATTCTTAAATCAACCTAAATCCAAATATAAAAATATGCGGATTTGGTCCAACCCACGCCTTACAGGCGACGACATAAATTAGTCTTTGTATACAATCCATGAGCAACCAAAACCAAAACAAAACACACGACACAAAGTGAACTTCTGGAGCAGGAGAAAGTGGTTATCGCGATGCGGTAACGTAACTAACTGCAGGGGCTTGCGCCTGCAGGGAAGAGCGTCCCCACAATTAAAAACCCTTCATAAAATGAAGGGAAATCTCACGCTGTAACGGCCGCGTCCGTCTAAACCTCCGATATATAGTGTCATAAATCAACTTGGCATCTTTGGAGAGGTGGATGGATAAATCCAAATAGCATCTGCCCCCAGAATTCAGGCTAGACGTTCCAACGTCCCTGTCTCTGTTTCCGGCGGTGAACATGCTCTTCGATGCCATGAAGAGGCAGAGGGACTCGTTCAAGCAGGATGCTCAAGCGTCTTGCGAGGCGGCGAAGCTCGCGGAGGGAAGAGTGGAAAGGGCCGTGGAGGAGTACAAGACTTCTGACCAGTTCTATCTCGACCTCGCCAACTCCGCGGCCGTCGGGTGGCACAATGCCCTCGATGCTGTTAAGGAAGCCATGCCCGGGTTCGACGATCATGAGCTTGGTGCGGGGTCGAGCCGGTCGGGGTAGGCGAGGCGGTTGGCAGAAGCGTCGAGTCGGTCGTTGCGATCGTAGCCCCAGAAGGAGGCGCCGATTAAAGGGGAAGTGGCGGCCGAGAGGGCAGTTTAAGCTACCCTACCTCGGTTACTAAATTTTGTAAGCCTCCGGGCATTTGTAAGGCTGGGGAGCCCATAGTAACTTGTATAAAATTTTTGGATATAAATAAAGTATTTTCATCTCGCAAGTATTTTTAGCTCGCAAGTATTTTATCTCGCCTTCGGAGTGCTTCTATTTTCGCAAGTACAGATAGATCGGTGTCCAGCAGATGTCCAACACATGCAAAATTGAGTGTCGAGTGCTGGGCGAGTGCGACGTACGAGCTAGCGAAAGCCAAGCATAGGTAGCCCGGCGCCTGCCATCACCCGGAGCTGAGGTGACGATCGTGTGCCGCGTATGTAAATCGAACGAACTCTAAGTATAGGTAAGTTGGCGCCTGCCATCACCCGGAGCCGAGGTGACGATCATGCGTCGCGTGTATAAATCGAACGAATGCCAAGTATAGGTAGACCGGCGCCTGCCATCACCCGAAGCCGAGGTGACGATCGTGCGTCGCGTGTATAAATTGAACGAACGCAAAGTGTAGGTAGGTCGGCGTCCCACTCATCCCGGAGTCGAGGTGGTAGTTGATCGTGCGCCGTGTCTGAATTGGACATTGAAAAAGCGGGGCAAAAAGCTGCTCGGTCGCCTCTAGACGAGGGCTTAGGATCCGCTGAGTGGCCTGGCAGGAAGCTGCCTTCATCGGATGAGCTGAGCAGGAAACTGCTCGACCGCCTCTTGGCGAGGGCTTTGGATCCGTGAAGTGCCCGACAGGAAGCTGCCTTCAGCGGATGAGCTGAGCAGGAAACTGGTCGGCCGCCCCTTGGCGAGGGCTTTGGATCCGCGGTGTGACCGGGCAGGAAGCTGCCTTCAGCAGATGAGCCGACCAGGAAACAGCTCGGCCACCTCTTGGCGAGGGCTTTGGATCCGCGCAGTGGCCGGACAGGAAGTTGCCTTCAGCGGATGAACCGAGAAGGAAACTGCTGGGCCGCCTCTTAGCGAGGGTTTCCCATATTCTATGTGTTTTTGGGAACTGTCGTTCAACCTTCTTTGACCTGTATTTTAAGGAAAGTGCGACATGCAATCGGGTGCCACGTGGTCGTGCCTCATTGGGAAAGTGTGACATCCCATGATTCGCGTTGTAGCGCGAGAAGATCTTGGCCGTTGGAAGATTTTTTGTTGAAGCTATAAATATCGAAGGCGTGGTTGAATTCCTCTTAGATGCTACGTCCTTGAAGATGACGGGCCGCGTTTACACCATCAGGGAGATTGTGTCCCGAGACGATGTGTATTTCTATGGTCTTGACCGTTCCGAGGTGATGTATGAGGCCGTGATAAGTCGTTTGGAGGGGCACTGCGGGCTTCTTCTTCCCCGATGATCTCCTCTCTTGCAAGTATTGATTTACGCAATATGGAGGTTATCCCCGGGTCTTTTTAATGTCCTGTCCCTGCAGGCGATGGACGAGGCGTTTGATAAGATGCATACGGCCCATGAGCATGGCCTTATCTCGAAGAGCCGGAGGGATCGCTCGGTGGACATTCTTCTCAAATATTTCCAACAGAGGTTGGTTATGGCGTCGTGCTCGGCGGTTGAGGATTCCGGCGAATCCGTAGCTTCTAAGGTCCATGGGCACCGTCAGAGAGAGCGAGCGGAGGTTGCCTGGGCTTGGCTGGAGGAGCTCTCTTCCGAGTACCATCGTCAATATTTTCTTAACCCTCTTCCTCTTTTACTGTAATGCTTGTAAGACTGTGGAGCCAAGAATACCTCTGAATAAAGTATAAATAAATTTTCTTTTGGTCAAGCTTACGGTGTCTCCCCCCTTTTTTTTGCGCACCGGCCGACCTTTGTCCCTTCCATGCCCCTTATCTCGGAGCTAAGGAAAAGAAAGAAGTGTGGGGTTATGGGTCAGTGTCGAAGTCTATCTTGTGTGAGGACTTAGTTCGGAGAATTTAGCCGATGTGAAAAGAAGTTATATTATTCGAAAAAAGGAAAAAGGGGTACACGTTTTATCTGTACAACTTAAGCTTTTCGGCGTTATATGGCCGAGGGAACTTGCGCCCTCTAGATTCCTGGAGACGGTAGGCTCCCTCGAGTAGTCTCTGTCACGAGGAAGGGCCTGTCCCATTTTGGGGAGAACTTATGTAGCTTCGCTTGGTCTACGAACTCGTTTCGTCGTAAGACGAGGTCTCCTGTCTTGAAGGCTTGATGTCTGATTCAGGCGTTGTAGTAGCGAGCTGTTTGCTGCTGATGGGCGGCCATCTTGATTTGCGTCCGATCACGTTTCTCTAATAAGACGTCCAAGTTGCTTTGTAGTGCCAAGGTGTTAGCTTCATCGTCAAAATGCTCGACCCGATAGCTGAGCAGTCCAATTTCTGTGGGGACCATCGCCTCGGTACCGTAGCAGAGGCTGAACGGAGTTTCTCCCGTGGGTGTTTTTCTCGATGTCCGCAGTGCCCATAGTATCTGAGGCAGTTCCTCAACCCAGCCGTCTTGTCTTCCTTTTAGGCGAGTTCGGAGTCCTCGAATGTCTATTTCGGCTTGCCCGTTGTATTGGGGATGGGCGACCGCGGCGAACTTAATTAATATGTGATGGTCGTTGCAAAATTCCTTGACTTTGTCGTTCTCGAAGTTGGTTCCGTGGTCGGTGATGATGCACCTCGGGATCTCGAATCGGGAAATCACGTTCTGCAAAATTTTTATCGTAAAGGCGGCGTCCGGTTTCCTGATAGGCACGGCCTCAATCCACTTTGTGAAGTAGTCTACGACGACAAGGATGTACCTGTGTCCACCCGTGTCGGCGGGAAGCTGGCCCACCATATCCATCCCCTACTGCGCAAATGGCCAAGGGGAACTCAGTAGCGTTAGTTCGGTGGCGGGGAGACGAGGGATGCCGCTGAAGAGTTGGCAGCTCTTGCATCTTCTGACCATTTTCTCGGCATCTTGATGTATTCCCGGCCAATAGTACTCCTGGAGCAGCGTCTTTTGGACCAGGCAGCGGGCCTCTTGATGCGCCCTTCCGACCCTTTCGTGTATTTCTCGTAAGACGTAGTCTGCTTCGTAAGGGTCGACGCATTGGAGCAGAGGTTGAGTGTACGATTTTTTGTATAGATTTTCTTTGCTCCATACGAAATGGCGAGCTTTTGCTCGAAGTCGACGAGCCTCGGCCCGATCATCCGGGAGAATCCCATCTTTCAGAAATTCTACAATGAGCTTTCTCCAATCCGGGGTATCTTCTTGGGTCGTGTAGATTTGGAGCATTGCCTCTCCGTCTTCTACGCCGGGCCGCGGCAGGACTTCGAAGAGAATGTTTCTCTTACGATTGGCCGAATAGGAGGAGGCAAGTTTGCTCAGGGCATCGGCCTCAGTGTTCAGATTTCTCGGAATCTGCTCCACTTGGACTTCATCGAATTTTCTCCGAATCCTTCTTACCTCCGCTAAGTATTTTATCATGAGTGGCTTTCGGGCTTCGAAACGCCCGGTTATTTGGCCGACGACTAGCGCGGAGTCGCTACGTATCCTGATGGTTTTTAGCCCTACTCCAGAGGCGATTCGTAGCCCGGCTAACAGGGCCTCGTATTCTGCCGCGTTGTTTGACGCTTTAAAACCAAGTTTCAGAAAGTACTCCATTTCTGCTTCGTTTGGGCCGCGGATGATCAGGCAGGCCCCACATCCCTCCTCGGTGGAGGATCCATCTACATAAAGCACCCAGTCCGGGATTGGGCCGGGCACCTCCTCGACCGAGGGCCGTAGGTCGGGCCCTGAACTGTTGTTCCTTCCTTAGTGGGAATGGTGCACTCGACAACGAAATCGGTTAAGGCTTATGCTTTAATTGCCTATCTGGGTCGGTACTTGATGTCGAAGTAGGACAGCTCCCACCTCCATTTCTCTAAGCGGCCTGATGATTCGGTGGACGCGAGAATATTCCCTAAAGGTCGTTCAGTGAGGAAGAGAATGGTGTGTGCCTGGAAATAGTGTCGCAATTTCCTTGACGTGATGACAAGCGTGAGAACTATTTTTTCTATGGCTGGTATCTAGTTTTCGCATCCTTGAAGACATGGCTTATATAGTACACTGGTTTCTGCGTTCCTTCAACTTCTCTGGCGAGCACTGAGCCTGCGGCTTGGTCGGAGACGGCCAGATATAGTAGCAGCTCGTTGCCTTCGACTGGTCTGGTGAGGAGTGGTGGGGTCGCGAGGTGTGCATTGAGTTTTTCTAAAGCGTCTTAGCATTCCTCGGACCATTCAAACATGGGAATTTTCCTTAGGGCTCTAAAGAAAGGGAGGCATTTTTTCCCGGATCTGGACATAAAGCGGCTTAAGGCAGCCACCCTCCCGGTGAGTCACATGATATCGACATTGCTTTTAGGCATCGCCATGTTGATGATGGCGCTGATCTTCTCTGGGTTCGTCTCGATTCCTCGGCGGGTGACCATGAACCCAAGGAATTTTCCGTTTGTGACGCCGAACGCGCATTTGGCTGGATTCAGATTCATCTTGTATTTTCGCAGGACGTCGAATGTTTCGGCGAGGTCTGTTGTGTGTCCGGCCGATGAGGTGGATTTCACGAGCATGTCGTCGATGTAGACTTCCATGTTTCTCCAAATTTGCGGTCTGAATAGTTTGTTGATCAGTCGCTGGTACATGGCTCCGGCATTCTTGAGTCCGAAGGGCATTACCCTGTAGCAGTATACTCCCCGATCCGTGGTAAAGGCTGATTATAACCGGAGAAGGCGTTCATGCAGCTTAGAAATTCGTATCCGGCTGAGCTGTCTACCAGCCGATCAATCCGAGGAAGCGGGTAGTTGTCTTTGGGCCAATTCTTGTTCAGGTCCGTGAAATCGATGCACATGCGTCATTTTCCATTCGCCTTTTTGACCATAACTACGTTCGCCAGCCAATCCGAGTAGTCTAGGTTCCTGATGAAATCAGCAGCGAGCAATCAGTCCACTTCTTTCTCTATCGCCCGTTGTTTTATTGGTGCAAAATTTCTCTTCTTTTGTCGGATTGGCTTGGCTTTCTGGTCGACCCCGAGCTTGTGGGAGATCACCTTGAGATCGATTCCGGGCATGTCCGTCGGCGTCCAGGCGAACACATCCGAGTTGTTCCAGAGGAATCGGATCAGGTCATCACAGACGCGCCCTGTCAAGAGAGAACCGATCTGGACAGTCCGGCCGTCGACCTCTTCTATGAGGGGAGCTTCCGCTAACGCTTTCACCGGTGCGCCGCGGATTTCCTTTCGGTCGTCGCGTATGTCCAAGGTGCCCTGGGGATCATGCGTATCTTCAAAGTCGTCGCCCTGCTCCCCGGCGGGCGATATTGAGGCGAGGCATACCATGGCAGTTTGCTGATCTCGATAGGCGCGGCCTATCCCCCGTTATCTAAAGGGAATTTGGGCATGAGGTGGTAGGTTGAGATCTGAGCCCGAAGGGCGTTTAAGGTGCGACGCCCCAGGAGGATGTTATAGGACGACGAATCTTGGCAACGAGGAAGTTTACCAATATGGTTCGCGTTTTACCAGCGTCCCCAATGTCGAGTAGGAGGGTGATCGATCCCTCGGCCGGGATGGAATGGTTGGTGAACCCGGAGAGGACATGAGAGGTCGGTTGGAGATCGGAGGGACCTAATCCCATATGCTGGAAACAGTCGTAGAACAAGATATCCACTGAGCACCCTAAATCAACCAATATTCTCCGGGCCTCATAACGGTGAACCCGGGCTGCTATCACAAGGGAGTCATTGTGAGGGAGTGATGCCGTGAAGATCTTCCTCGGTGATGGTGATCGGGTCATCCTTCTTGTGCTTCTTATAGGGCGGATCATTTATAGCCATGACTGGTATGGGGCGGCGGTCCCCCTCACTGTCCAGTGTCGGATGCGTCGAGATGACCATGATCTGACCGATTGTTAACTCGTCGGGAGAGGGTTGGTCTTTCTGCTCTTGTTCCGCCTGCCGCTTGTCTCGTAGGTGTTTCGTCAGGTGGCCTGAGCGGATCAGTTCCTCAATATAGTCACAGAGTTAGTTACAACTCTCAGTCGGGTGCCCCTGCGACCTGTGGTAAGCGCAATACGGGTCCTGGAGCCGTTTGCCCGCCCTTTGGGTTGCTGGTAGGAGCCTGAAAAACCTTTCGCTTTTTCGTCTGGAAGATGTTCAAAGGAGTGTACTCATGGAATCTCAGGGCATAAGGTTTTGGACGGTCCGCTTTCTTTTTGTCCTCTCTATCTTGTTTCTTTCGGTCTGCTTGGTCACCTTGGGGAGGCGTTCATTTCCGACTCGAGTTGAATCTCTCGCTCGGTCCATGCTTTTACTTCGGCCATGGTCCTGGGTTGCGCTAATGCAAAAGAGCGGAGCCACTCTTTGTGCCTAAGACCTGACCTCATTGCGGTGATGACCATCTTGTTGCGATGCCCAGGATACCTCGAGAAGGGCATTGTAGAAGCGGGTGACTTACTTGGCGCTAGCGCTCACGTGCTTTGCACGTGGTGCGCTGCTTAGAGTCCAGCGCTCTTAGCGCTAGCGCTCACGTGCTTTGCATGTGATGTGCTGTTTTAGAGTCCAGTGCACTTGGCGCTAGCGCTCACGTGCTTTGCACGTGGTGCGCTGCTTAGAGTCCAGCGCTCTTAGCGCTAGCGCTCACGTGCTTTGCACGTGGTGCGCTGTTTCAGAGTCCAGCGCACTTGGCGCTAGCGCTCACGTGCTTTGCACGTGAACGACACGTGAGCGCTGCCTCAGAGTCTTTGACTCTCAGCGCCGGCGCTCTTGGCGCTAGCGCTTTTATGAAGCGCTGCTTTATTTTGAATTTCAAAATTTGAACAGAGCTTTGCTCTGATTGGGGGAAACAGGCGCCCATAGCCAATTTCAGCAACTCATTACGCCGACTCGCCTCAAGTGAATTACGCTGTAGAGGAGGTTAACTGGACCTCGGAGGGTCGCCTTCAGCCTTCTATGGCTTCAATACCCGTACAGCCGCCGATGGCTTTGGATATCTTGGGGCGACGCATATGTCAAGGCGAGCCGCGCCTTTGGGGACAAGTATGTATGATTGGTTTGACTCCTCGCCATTCAGCCGGATACCTGCAGTGGGCTCGATACATCCTGTCGGCCAAGAAGTAGCTATTGTTGAAGCTCGGGTTGTACCCCACAATTTATGTGTCTCTTTTCCAGTATCCCGCGCCTCATGTATGGTGGGTAAAGGCTTTCCTGCAGCAATGGAACATCCTGACACACACTTTTCTTCTATCGGACCGGGAAGTTTCGATTTCCTTAGAGGAGTTCGCGAAAATTTCGGGCTTACCCGTCAGAGGGTAACATTACGAGGAGATACTTCCCCCTGACGAGTACATCTTCGCCACCAAATCAGTGGTGATGGGCCTTACCCCGGAGAATGCCGTTCAACATCGATTCCCGAGCCTAATCAAGATGTTGAACATTTCAGAGAGTCTATTTCTAGAATCTGGGGGGCATGGAGTCAGCTTCACAGACTTCATCGCTCGTTTTCTTCGCCCAGAAGTCTTGTCAAAACAAGCAGCGAAATTCGCCAAGCTTGACAACCCGTTTGGTTTCGGTTTGGATAACCAGCCGACAGTGGAAGCAGATTTATGAAGCTTCTTCATTCCGGATACCTCGGTTGTTCCTTTCGCAGAGCTTGCTGCTTCAGATGTCGATGAAGAGACGTTCTTCTTGGGGTTTATCGGCCTGTGGTTGAGCTGGTTTGTGCTTCCGATGCACCCTCGCTACATGAGACCGTCTGTCTTTTATCCTGCCCACCGCATGGTTGCAGGGACTCGTGTGGCCGTTGGGATAGCGGGGCTGGCTCATCTATACCATGGCCTGAGCTTAGCGGCAGATACTGCTCAGCCGGGGATAAAGTCCGTACATCTCCCGTTGCACTACTTCACGTCCTGGGTCGAGATGAACGTGCTTGGTGCTTTCGGAGTCCATAGATGGCCCCGCTTCTACGACAGCTACAACTTTCCCTGGGTCATGTTTCTAGTTGACGCTTCCACATTAGATCCGTCGCAGCGAAAGGCTCGACGTCTGGTCCTTCGCCCACGTATGGTCGGGGATAGTATGACTTTTGTCGATAGAGTCTTAACTATCGGCAAGGAATCTACCAAGACAGTGCAACCGCTGCGTGATACTTTCAAAGACGGGGCTCCTAAGTTGAAGGCTCGGGAGATCCTGCACTTATATTCGATTAGGCCAGTCTTTCTAGTGTTCAGGCAAGGCGCCTCGGCATTGTTCATGGGGTATAATCCGCACCGTTTCGCTCAACAGTCGGGTTACGACCAGGGTGTCCCGCTCGAGGCTTTCTTAGCCGAGCCGGTTGCTACGGAAGAGGGTATCCGTAGCGCGCTGCACCATTTTATGCGGCTAAATACGGGGTCTAACTTTTTCATCAGTGAGCCAAGCTATGTGCCGAAAGCTTCGAATGCCTACGTGGCGTGGTATCAGCATGCGATAGGTGCTGTTATTAGGGAAGAGAGGCGGCTATTACTTGATCATAAGGTTGTTGTCCCAGCTGGTAATCCGGCAGTTCCTTTAAAGCGACGGACCGCCGTTCGTCCCTCTTTAAGAGAAGTTGCTACGGTTGTGGTCCCGCCGCCTTCCCTGAGAAACCTCCACCCCGTGTTCCTGTAGAAACGGTAGCTGTAGCGTCCCCGGAATCTGGCATTGGTGCAGAAATTAGGACCCGTCGCCCGAAAATGCCCGCCAAGCGCAAGCTCTTATCATCGGCCGACGGCGTCCGCTCGCAGAAAAAGAAGAAGTCGCTATTCTCTGCCGATTTCATATTTGGCCAGGAGCCACATGCTCCCTATAACGAGGGTTTGTGCGAGTACGGGACCAATGAGGGTTTATTCATCGCGCCTGCGGATGATACTGATCTCCAGGCTGCCCCTGTGGCTTTCGAGCGACTGGCTCGCGAGGAAGCGGCGCTGATTACTATCGCGAAATCAGGTATACTTTCGGTTATGTTCTTCCGTGGCTATCTCTTTTCTCTTTGTTATGTTTGTAATGACGCTTTCTTCTTCAGCAGGTATTTCTGCCGAAGAGGCTCTCGCGGCTTCCCTCAGGACGTTTGAGGAGGAAGAGAGGCTCCGCGCTTCTTTGGGTCTTGGTATGAGTCGCTTCATTTCACCCTTATTCTTTTTATTCATGCTCTAGCCCTCTCCTTTACTTTATTGCAGGGACTACCTTGACTCGGGTTATTCCAAATGCAGTGTCGATCCCGAGTAGCGATGCGGCAAAACTTCCAGAGCCAACTACTGTAGCCCCAGCTCTCCCAACGTCACCGCAGGAGGCTTTGCTGAAGCAGCCGATGATGGATGCCATAACGGCTTCGGAGGCAGAGCTCGGTTCGGATGACGACGTCCCCTTGTCAGAGGTCTTGAGGAGATCATTTCTTATTGCTCAGACCGAAAGGAAGCGTAGGAAGTGTAAGTCTACAGTAGCGCCCCGGCCGTCTGTACGAGGCCAAAATGCGGAAACGAAAACTTTTTCTTAACTTGAAACCGACGCTATCGTATGCTTAAATCCCGGATCGAACCATTAACCTACTACTAGCTATCTAAAGAGAGGGTTGGAAAGCTATACCGATCAATCCGTGTCCTTCGGTCTTCGGCCACCATCCCAAGCTCCTCGCGACATCTCCGGTCTCGATCTCCTCGTCGGAAAGGGCACCACATCATAAATTTTTTTTACGGGCTCCCGCTTCATCCGAAGCAATTCGGGCACGAAGTGTGCTAGCCGACGTGTTCAAGGTGTTGTAGAGAATGTTTGTGATCACTTTTTCTCTTGCATCCATTGATTTGGATGGAGGTTAGAGATGAAGCCATTGATGGAGATAATGAGCTAGAGGAAGAAGAAGAAGAAGAAGCATTTTCTTTTCTTTTGTTTTGCTATGATAAAATGAGAGAGTGTGTGTAAAAAATACAAGACCAAGCTCTCATATGGCAGCCCCCCTCTCTCTCTTCTTATCATATCAACACAAATCAATCACAATATGTGACACATGCACAAAGAAAGAGACCATGAGTCACCACTTGTGCATGTGTCACAATTAATGCTCATAATGATGATTTCTAGCTCACAATATCCATTTGTAAACATTAATCCAAATGTTTACAACAATAAAAAGATATGGCAACATCTAAAGTAAACTCGTGACGGATCACAAGGATACCCCTCACCTGTATATACATACCTGCATCCGCATTCCGACCGAATGCGAATGCGATGAGACTAAAGTAATCCAACAAATCTAATATTAGGATCCGGCTTAAACCAAAGCCCACTAGTATGATCCGCCTGATCATGATCCGTGCACTACTGCACGTATATGATCGAACCCTGCCATATATCATACGGCCTCTACAACGTTTCGCCCGAAACTTGAAAACTGTTTGTGGAGGACTCTAAAGACTCGTCAATACTTTGGCTGTGGATTTAATCACTAGCACGTCAGAGGTACTAGCTATACGTAACGGGCTACCAGGTATTGACCAAAAGGGAGGTCGATGAGCGAACTCATCCTAACACCCTACTGAGCCTGTCAGTGACAATATCCGTACAGTCCGGTCCGTTCGTCTATGAGTGTCGCATGGCGGGCTTAGGGGTTGGTAAAAGTCAGACCCCCAAAAGCGGTACAAGTCGTGTTGGAGTGTAGCCCAGAACACCCTGAGATACTACTGGAATACCTACCAGTAAATCTCCTGTCTTGGCCAAGGACTTCGTGTAATGGCTCTCCTAGACACAGTGCGATCTCACCCCCAATACCGGGAGAGACGAAACCCCTGCCGATCCGCTCACTGCCTCCATGTGGCTCGGGACTGTACCCAACTAAAACCTGTTTGCACGACTCCTTTGAGCCGTGATAGGGTAGTAATCAAAGTACAGTGGAAACTCACACGAGACAAATGACGATCTCAGGTCGATGAACTAACCTGTACACATGTCACCAGGGAACTGCTATCTGACGTCAGGTATAATACCAACTAGCATGTTCCCGGCGGGTCCTGTCTGGTGTACTCATAACCCAATGAGCACCTATATACATCTTAGGTGATCCAACTGACACCAATAGCTTGTGAGACCGGCCACTGCCCCTCGTCGGGGTCTCGACTGTATACACTAGTCTACCAATGGAGTATCGATGCCCAGTCTCGAAACTCCCACGACTAGGGACCTTTTAAGGATGTGCTTATAGACCCCAGCTCCCACGTATATGATCGCCATCATACTGCTGGTAGTCAAGCAAGAATTCTAAGGGCTCTATCAATGTGTAATAGCGATCTATAAGGTCACCTAAAGCAGTACACGATGATAAAGATAAACCATGGTAGCATACTATTCTCTATCAACGTGTAATAGTGAACTACAATGTCACCTAAAGTATGTACACGATGATAAAGGCAAACCAGATAGTATACAAACCTCTCGAGTAAGACTGTCCTACCGGTACAGGTCTTCCCTCAATCATTGCAATCACGTGCCTGCGATCCAATTATTGACTCTGAGGGCACTATATCCAACAATCTCCTACTTGCACTCAAGGCTAATTATTACGATGTCGCATACTCACAACCCGTGTGATACCGAACACCCAACTTCTCTACTAATCAGTCTCACAAAGCTCGTTTGCGAAACTATTGCATTCGAGAAATAGCCTCAGCTAGTGGATCCGCCCTGATGTTTCTTTCTATGTCTCTCTTTATCTCAAGTTCGCGGAGAAAGCCATCTCCTGAAATGAGCAATACCTGTCTTAGAATATGTCTGGATATCTGATGGGACCTAGTTCATAAATGAACTCCAAATCCAAACTTCTTAGACTGTATCGTCAACTGAAACCAATCAGTATCCTGTGCCATGCCTCTCTCAGTATCCGCTTGGACCACCTGTCCAAAATACTGCCCCTCGTCCGAGGGAAAACTATAACTCTGACAGCCATTCTGTCATCCAGGTCACCTTGGAAGCCTGGAATGATAACTGTCTCCTAAAAGAGGCTGTTGTTATCATATCCCTAGAACATCCACTTATATTCTAAAACTGCTTCCGAATGTTTCTCCAGGATTGGATCAATATCAACCTATTGCATCTACTGCAAAAACAATATCTGGTGTGGTACTTGACATCTCATGATTGACTCAATTGCCTAAGCAAGTGATCCGCCAATCATGCACATCTCTCTCCCCTTTAGTCTGTAAGACACCTTTAGAGAGGGTGACTCCATCACCTGCAGGTACACTACCGTACCAGGAGTCGTCCATTCTAAAACACCTTTAGAATGCTGTCTAAATACCCAGATTGGGAAACTATCCAAATCTAGATCTAAAACCATAGACCTAGTAACCAGAATATCTGATATAATATCCATATCCTATATGGAGAAACCACTGTGTGACAACCAAAGTATAACCGATCGTAGTATATGAATTTCTCTTCCTACTCTGTGTATGTCATCCAAATACCAGGACATCACACGCTACTACCTTCTTAACAGATCCATCCCCTATTCTGATGAAGTCAAACCTATGACTGTCACATCAGAAATAGATGATCTATCTCCGCTATATCTGCTTTAGTCCATAAATAGACATAAGCTACTTGTCCACTATGTTTCCGCTGCTCCCACTGACTACGACAACCCTCTGGCAGAGTCATATACACGTACACTTCTAAAGCTAGTTTAGAACGACGATATACTCATCCTCCTGCCGGGTCTCACAGTCTGGAACAACAGCAATGGCAAGTCTGGGTAAACAAGAACCTCCCTGTCACCGTCCTTGAGGCTACCAGAGTACCTCTCGGGTGCCTGAGGTTACCCACCATATCTGCGGAGTGGCCAATGGAATGTCAAACCAGATTGAACCTTTAGGTTCTTATCAAATTTTCAGTAATCGTTTGCGGTTCTGGAATCACTTCCAGTTCTACCATACTCCCACTACTGTTTTCTGAAAAAATCTATTTTTATTAAAACTGTGGCGAATCAAGAACAATATCACTATTGATCTTCCAGATGGTAGAAAGTCAACCCTCGTCATAGCCTGGGAAAACCCACAAACAGCCATTACAGAAACGTGCCTTGAGTTATTCAGAGTCTGGTTTTAAGCATAAGCCGGACAACTCCCCGTACCTTAACAATGTTAAGATATGAACTATTCTATATCCAATATAAAAACAGAGACACTGATTTAATTGGAACCAGATTCAAATCATGCAGCTGTCTCCAGTGCATGTCAACTTAATGGAAGGAGGTCGATCAGCGTTACTCAACTTAGGAGTGCTTCCAATTATGAGTAACCTGAAAGAGAAGCAAGTTCTCTTAATTATTACTATCAACTGAATACCATACACAAGTATCTGCATCTTCGATCACTTTGAAGAATCCTAATGCTTGCAACACCTGGTTCTCTATTTTATTCTTATACCTATAACTTCTTAAAACTTAGACCTTGCATTTCTACGAAACACATGTCTAAGAACTAGAGAAGTCACAAGTAAACAGAATATAGTGCGATTACCAACCCCTCTGTCCTCATGGACACTGGACAACATACAATACTCTGTATAAGTCCTCTGAGTCTAATAACTCATTCCCCGCGTGTCGTAGGTTGAAAACTGTACTTATGGTTAAGAAGAATTACACCGCTGTTTAATGCTCCTTACCTAACCATCCACTGATATAGGTAAATGTCATAGACATAATTTCAAAAAGTTATATCTCACTTTATAAAAATAAACGTACAGATATATCAATTTGAAATTGGTGCATAACAACGGATATTCAAAACCAAATATTTGCCGTCCGGCAAACAACCCAGGCGATTTCCTCAAATATCACCAATTACAACGAATCCTGATATAACGAGGATAATCACCCAATTCCCAATAACTTACTCCCACTCATCATCTGTAAAACCATACAGATGTGAGAATCAAACCTGGTAAATACATACCCTGGAGCAAGAGCTAATTGGGAAATCAGTTTTATTTTAACAATACACAGTGAAACCGAAACATATAAATGTTTCGAAGGGGTATCCGGGTATTCCTAGTAATGCCTCTTCCATTATCGGATTCACAACTGTAACCGTATATTTCTTTGCCATCTCTCCAAATCTCTTTATATGTCTTTAGTCATTACCTTCTGTACACCCCTTTAGACCAAATGGTTTTCTTCCTTCCCTACCGTTCGGCAACAGCCTATGGTTTGGAAGAAGACTATCCAATAAGCGCAATAGGTGTACTGTCCTAATCCTAGGAGCACTCGCAACCCGAGAGAAGGTAAAGATAAAAGACAACTGAATAAAACCTTATTCCTATTTCTCCTAAACCAGAATCCATCCCCGAACTGGAACAAGTTCTTTCGAGTTCGTATATAACCATACGATGGAGTATCCAAATAACTGTGGATCTTCGTAGTGATACGAAGTGTCCTGAAGAAATACAAAGGTGAAGTAGGAGTGGCGATAAAATACTTGGTTTGGTCGTGAATAGCAGTCGCAATTTACTTTGCCCTCTTACTAATCCCTTTATTTGTCTTAACTTATTACCTTCTGTACACCATCGTTAGGCTAATTGGTTTTCTTCATTCCCTACCGTTCGGCACCTGCCTATGGTTTGGAAAAAGACTATCCAATTAGCGTAATAGGTGTACCGTCCTAATCCAAGGAGCACTCGCAACCTGAGAGAAGGTAAAAGGAAAAGACAACTGAATAGTCCTATTCATTTTCTCCAGAACCGGAAACCATTCTCGAATCTGGAACAAGTTCCTTCGAGTTCGTATATAACCATACGATGGTTTTATCCAATGGAAGTGGATGTTCGTAGTAATACGAGGTGTTCTGGAGGAAAAGGTAAAAGTAGGAGTGGCAATGAGGTTTGCAACTCAGACAATCTAAAAGCCAGTGTTATAAGAAGGTTCGGTCAACTTGGTCACTGAGTCATAGTCAAGGGTCGGGTCATGGTCGCTGCCAAAGAGAGAGAGAGAAAAGAAACACTCTGCGTGCACTCTAACCTAGATCAGAATGGTTATCACTTTATCTAATCAGGAAACCTCCCACTGTAACCTCAAATTCTCCTCCAAACCTGAAAGAAGAATTAGTCGGGATCACCCGAGGAGTAAACCAACTCATCAGTGGGAATCGGGATCCAATTATCATCGCATGATAATGTGATGGAATCCACTCACGTTATCACACTCCAGAAGGTATGCGCATGCCTGGCAAGTTTCAGTTTCTTTAGAAACTCCCGATGTGATCTTTACCCCATGCTCTTATGACCTTGACTTTGGCCAACAAATCATAAGTCACATGTCAAGTTCTACCCGTCATTATCCAGGTTGATTTGAACCCACCCGTACCTACCCTTGACTTTGGCCAACAAGGCAGTACGACTGTCCCAAACCAACGCATCTATCTATGCAACAGAAAAGTAACAAATGGCTACCATACACTATGCCTTGACTTTGGCCAACAAACATAGCATGAATACTAAGTGCTACCCTTCTGAAATGACGGAGGGCTACGAATGGTTTTTGGCGAAAAACCTTTAACGTAATGAACTTGATATCGTTGAAGGAACCGGATAGCTTTTTATAAAAATATAGTGGCGAAAGCCTTTGCTAAAGAGGTCACTCCCGGTGAAGGGATCTCGGCTCTTTCCCCGTAGAATGAGGTGCAGGATATTCCAACTGAATACCACGATGCAAAGCAAAAAGTAATCGACTATAGTGAAGTTATTACCCTGACGCAAACTTCTGTCCAAGGGGTCACTCCCGGTGAAGGGATCTCGGCCCTTGCCTCGTCGACTGAGGTGCTGAATTTTCATACTGTGCAAAACAAAAGAGAACGTCCTTGCAATAACAGCTTTTTTTGAAAAATGTTCCAACAACATCAAATAGGTTTGTTTAGTTTGCATTGATCCGAATCAACGCAGTCCCATCAATTGATCACACCAATAAAGAACGAAAATAATGATGTACGTATATGCCATCCGTATTCGCCACTGGGTCCCGTCATCACCTGTTAGGTTACTTAATTAACGACAGAGCGGGGACTGGACTAGCGCGGGTGTAAAACATATACAATATCTACTGGTATATATATCAATATATATAATAATCGCTCAAGACGTGATAAAATGCAATATCACAGAAATGTAATAAGCATCACAGAACAATACAGATAATCTGGGATCCCCGGGTTTCATAGAGTCGCTACTGAAACCCGACGTTCCCCTGGTCGTGTGGATAGCCTGTGCAATGAAATCCTAGACCCCTATGGGCACGACAAGTTACCCGCCAAAACCTGAAGCGAGGCAGCCCCCTTCAACAACGTGAATGGACCACCCAGCACTTCACGGAATCCGGTAACTTGAGCACCCCTTCTTGGGTCAACCTGTACCCCCTACGAGTGCGGCGAATAGCCCGCCAGTTCTAGAGTGAAGCCCCCTCCGTCTCAAAACCATGAGATGCGGGCCCGTTGCCCTCTAGAACCCGGCTATCCGTGCACCCCACCGTGGGGTAATCCTAGTACAGAAAGTAAAATATACAACGGGTACATCGACCTCAGCTCGGTCGTGCCCCAAAAGAATAATATACAAACAGGCAGTGATGGCAGTCCACATGTCGGACGCTCGCCCTGCAATATCAAATGTACAAATACAACCAAACTATACTACCATTGCATCCAGGCTATCCACCACGACAAATCCGCAATATCACAGCACAACACAGAACATCAACGTGAATGTCACGTTCGCAAATCCGTCTAAAAGAACTATAGCAATTAGACAGGATTTACCGATCAAATGACATTCACGGTCGCAGATATAATATAAATACTGTGAACTAATATATTTAAAATTTTCGATCGACAAAATTTCCCGAAGTGGGCCCCAAGCACAATACCCAGTACTCAGACAAATCTGGGCCCAAACAAAAAATACCAGAAACCCCATTTCCAAGACAGAGAGCACTGCAGAAATTTTGGTGTTGTGTTGCTACAGAACGGCGGCGGAACCGCGGCCAAAACAGGGTTACGGCCGCGGTTCCGCCGCGCTACAGTGACATCATTGAACCAAAATTTTGCAGAACTCTTAAAAAACCCTGCCTGAATTTCTGACATGCCCAAAAAAATTTTTAGAGCACAAAATAAATTCGACAGAAACTGAACAATTGGAAATGCGGTTTGTGGAAATTTCGTCCGATCGAAGTTCTAAACACGCTAGAGCAAGCTAGTAAAGGTTAATGGCGTGGCTCTGATGCCATGTAAGTCTACGGTAGCGCCCCGGCCGTCTGTACGAGGCCAAAATGCGGAAAAGAAAACTTTTTCTTAACTTGAAACTGGCGCTATCGTATGCTTAAATCCCGGATCGAACCATTAACCTACTACTAGCTATCTAGAGAGAGGGTTGGAAAGCTATACCGATCGATCCATGTCCTTCGGTCTTCGGCCACCATCCCAAGCTTCTCGCGACATCTCCGGTCTCGATCTCCTCGTCGGAAAGGGCACCACATCATAGATTCTTTTTACGGGCTCCCGCTTCATCCGAAGCAACTCGGGCACGAAGTGTGCTAGCCGACGTGTCCAAGGTGTTATAGAGAATATTTGTGATCACTTTATCTCTTACATCCATTGATTTGGATGGAGGTTAGAGATGAAGCCATTGATGGAGATAATGAGCTAGAGGAAGAAGAAGAAGAAGAAGTATTTTCTTTTCTTTTGTTTTGCTATGATAAAATGAGAGAGAGTGTGTAAAAATACAAGACCAAGCTTTCATATGGCAGCCCCTCTCTCTCTCTCTTCTCATCATATCAACACAAATCAATCACAATATGTGACACATGCACAAAGAAAGAGACCATGAGTCACCATTTGTGCACGTGTCACAATTAATGCTCATAATCATGATTTCTAGCTCACAATATCCATTTGCAAACATTAATCCAAATGTTTACAACAATAAAAAGATACGGCAACATCTAAAGTAAACTCGTGACGGATCACAAGGATACCCCTCACCTGTATATACATATCTGCATACGCATTCCGACCGAATGCGAATGCGATGAGACTAAAGTAATCCAACAAATCTAATACTAGGATCCGGCTTAAACCAAAACCCACTAGTATGATCCGCCTGATCATGATCCGTGCACTACTGCACGTATATGATCGAACCCTGCCATATATCATACGGCCTCTACAACGTTTCGCCCGAAACTTGAAAACTGTTTGTGGGGGACTCTAAAGACTCGTCAATACTTTGGCTGTGGATTTAACCACTAGCACGTCAGAGGTACTAGCTATACGTAACGGACTACCAGGTATTGACCAAAAAGGAGGTCGATGAGCGAACTCATCCTGACACCCTACTGAGCCTGCCAGTGACAATATCCGTACAGTCCGGTCCGTTCGTCTATGAGTATCGCATGGCGGGCCTAGGGGGTTGGTAAAAGTCAGACTCCCAAAAGCGGTACAAGTCGTGTCGGAGTGTAGCCCAGAACACCCTGAGATACTACTGGAATACCTACCAGTAAATCTCCTGTCTTGGCCAAGGACTTTGTATAATGGCTCTTCTAGACACAGCGCGATCTCACCCCCAATACCGGGAGAGATGAAACCCCTGCCGATCCGCTCACTGCCTCCATGTGGTTCGGGACTGTACCCAACTAAAACCTGTTTGCACGACTCCTTTGAGCCGTGGTAGGGTAGTAATCAAAGTACAGTGGGAACTCACACGAGACAAATGACCATCTCAGGTCGATGAACTAACCTGTACACATGTCACCGGGGAACTGCTATCTGACGTCAGGTATAATACCAACTAGCATGTTCCCGGTGGGTCCTGTCCGGTGTACTCATAACCTAATGAGCACCTGTATACATCTTAGGTGATCCAACTGACACCAATGGCTTGTGAGACCGGCCACCGCCTCTCGTCGGGGTCTCGACTGTATACACTAGTCTACTAATGGAGTATCGATGCCCAGTCTCGAAACTCCCACGACTAGAGACCTTTTAAGGATGTGCTTATAGACCCCAGCTCCCGCATATATGATCGCCATCATACTGCTGGTAGTCAAGCAAGAATCCTAAGGGCTCTATCAATGTGCAATAGCGACCTATAAGGTCACCTAAATCAGTACACGATGATAAAGATAAACCATGGTGGCATACTATTCTCTATCAACGTGTAATAGTGAACTAAAATGTCGCCTAAAGCATGTACACGATGATAAAGGCAAACCAGATAGTATACAAACCTCTCGAGTAAGACTGTCCTACCGGTACAGGTCCTCCCTCAATCATTGCAATCACGTGCCTGTGATCCAATAATTGACTCTGAGGGCACTATATCCAACAGGAAGCATACGGCGAGGGAACACGATGCCGGTTTGGCCGTATGTGCAGGCTCAAGCAGCATTCCGCTTGCTGATACTCCTTCGGCGGATGTTCCCTCTGCCTTGTCTACCGCTCGTAGACAGGTTGCACGCGCTGCTCGGGAAGAAACTGAAAAGCTGCTCCAAGGTAACGTAACGCCCAGTCTTTTACTAGAACTTGATCTTCGAATTTCGACATATGCATTTTCTGCAGGGCCAAGTCTTGGCGATGGGATGACAGGTGAAACTCTGGCTGTTATAGTGCCCGAAGTTGCTACTCTTTCTCGGGAATCTGGGACTGTCCAGACCGCTGCCCTTTCTCCCTGTGGCTTCTTGGTATCGGCAGGCGTCGCAAGCATCACGACGGCCCTCGTTGAGTCAGGGGATGAAGCTATGGGCGTGGAATCTACTCTTCCGAGCGAGAGCGAAGAAGCCGTTACACCCGGTGACGCCTCCGTCATGGTTTCGGTCCATGATTTATCAGGTAGTCGCTGGGTCGCTATTTTCGAGTTTTTCAATCCTGTTCATCCCTTCTAATAATTTTTTGTTTGTCTTGAGTATAGGTGCGGTAAACCCTGAGGCTGTACCGTCTGAAGAAGTGTCACCGGTCGCCGCTCTGACGGTCGCTGTCCTCTCGCTTTTTTCTGCGCCCTCTCAAATATTGGAAGGTATGGGTTTGCGACTTATTGGTTTTACTGTAGGTACTATCCTCCTTATATTGATAGTATATTGTCGCAACTCTGCAGGAGTCCTTTTCGACCATCTATACCAGGTGTTGAACCCGCATTTCTTCTTTTAGTCGGAAGTCGGTCCGCCTCCGGGTATTGGTCAGTATATTCTTCAATTGACGTCTCTTCCTTTCTTTTACGAATAGACGTATTGTTGCTAAGCTTTCTTCATGTTGATCATAGCGCCACGGGTCAGAGGAGGAGACGAGAGAATAGCCGTGCCTCCGGTACTCCCCATCCTGCCGCCTTTCACAGCCGGTATAATAGACCTCACTGCTGATGTGTTTTCTTTATTCCCCGAGTCGACCTTTTGACCCTAATTCATTTTGCAGCAATTGCGCCAGCTCCAGCTCCTTTCGAGTCTCGCATTCCAATGCCTGCAGGGACCTTTGCTAAACGCATGTCTTCCAGGGGTGCCGCAAATAGCCGGCGAACGTTGAGCGAATTCATTGAGGATCTCAATGCTGATGCCCGCACTTCTGCTACGGATTTTGCCATGGAACTCAATCCAATCCTGGCGACACTCGTGAATTTCCATGATGAAGTTATCGTCGGCTCTTGGGTTGATTGCTGCAAAAAGATCGTGGCTTGCCTGCACGAGATTGAGCTCCAGCGTCCAGCTCCTGAAGTATTAATTTCGAACTCTCAGCGGGCTGCTTGGATCGAGCATAGTGTTCCTTTCATTCGCCATTTTGAACAAGAGGCGAACCTGAGACAAAAGGAACATGAGGTGGCTTCCAGCGAATCAGTCCGACTGCGCGCCCAGATTGAAGCGAATGCTGCACAGCTAAAAGCTGTTTTTGACAATCTCCAGAGATGTATTTCGGATGGGTTGACGCTGAGGCGGATGCTTGTCTTCGCCGAGCGGGTCATGCAAGACTGTGAAGCTGCCATGCTAGAAGCCGATGGGAAGCTTTCGTCCTGTTTACGACAACGGGCTCAAGTTGAAGCGGAGTTGGCCGCGGTGACTGATCACGAGAAAGGATTGAGAGGAGCGCGCGAGCGGCTTGCTGATTTGTTGAAGACGCCTTCTCTTCAATAACCGTCTTTGTACCCTTTTTTTATTGACTGTAATCTTGCGATTTATGAATAACATGCATTCATTTTGATTCATTTGTGAAATGTATCTTGTATTCATTTGCATTCATGAATAAAAGACATATTTTATTTCATATCGGCATGTCCCTTTGGCAAATGTGGCCCGTAGATAGTCTATCTTGATCTCCTTGCAGGGCAGCAATGGCTTAGGAAACAAGTTCAGATATGCCGCTTAAGACTTTTCAATTTTATGAGCCGTGAAGGTCTCATAAAAACTTTTCTCCCTACGAGTCGAGAGGATCCCGTAGGTGTATTTTCCCCTTAGGAGTCGTGAGAACTCCTAAGTGCATTTTCTCTTGAGAGTCGTAAGGATCTCACAAGAGAATTTTCCCCCTTAGAAGTCGAGAGGACTCGTAAGTGGTTGTTTCCCTCCTTGTCGATATTCGACTATGGAGAGTGTGGCCCGTGAATAGTATGCAATAGTCCATCTTGGATCGACTTGCAGGGCCCTAGTGCTTAGGAAACGGGTCCTTATCCCCATTGCCTAAGGCTTTTCCCTACGAGTCGAGACGAGTCGAGAAGTTATCGCAGGAACATTATTTTCCCCACGAGTCGAGATGAATTGAGAAGTTCTCGCAAGGATGTCCTAACGTCATAGTTAACTCCTGCTAATAGAAGTCCGTTGGGGTCTGTGGTACTAGGGTTTTTTACCCGTCGTACCGCCGCGTTGGCCGGTGTATTCCTCGATACGCAATCTTGTTGTTCGAGTAGCCCCGCGACTGTCGTGTCTCTGATCCTGTCACGCCCCGCTTCCCAGTATACGAGCAGAGGACGCGACGAGGCCACTACGTATTTACTCTGAAGTAAACATGCTAAACGTATCTAAGCAATATAAGTAAAATGCACAGGAGACAGGATGTAAATGAACAACAACTTTATTTATTAATATTCTTTTTACAATACATCCGAAAAGTAAATATATGGAATGGAAAGCAATGCCTAAACAGTGGCATAGCAGAAATGGAAAATACAGAATGTAAATTTGTACAAGTAACTAGAGCTCCGGGTCGAAGGCTAGCTGATCCAAGTCCTCGAAGGTGGGCTCGATCTCTTGAAGTCCGAATCACCTGACGACATTCCAAAGAAAAGAAAGAGAATGTCGTCAGCGAACAAATCGTTCGGTAAGTCCCGTAAATAGACAAGAATGGAATAGACAGAATAGAGAGTATATTGTTATAATGTTGTATTTAGTGTTAACGCTATTGTTTGTAGTTTAGTACAGAAGAATGCCAGTGTATACGAGAGGAGTCCCACTATTCTGGAGACTAAGGTATACGGAGCACAAGGAACCGTTCAGCCAGGTACAACGGCAATTGAATTCAGGTTAGGTGTATTATGGTTACAGTCTCGTGCCACTTCTAACACCTTCCGTACCAGTCTACCCCTTATAAACCCCACGATGTCTTGATTGTATTGATGTATTGTTTGAATTGTATATTGTATATAAATGGATGACTTGCCGAAACCATGATATCAGTAATGGAACGGATATAATGGATGAACATGTAGATGTAATATATCCATGGTTCGGTTCAATCAATATAGATTGATTAGATTGAAAAGACGGATTTATAGATCTATATTGTATTGAAGTTTGATACTTGAATCATATTCAAGTCAAATTTATTATATTGAGACTCGGTCTGAGTCGTACAATTAGAAAAGAAATTGAATCCTGAATTATGATTGGTGCTATCGGTAACTGCTGCACATGGACGGCAGGATTTGTGTCTTTTTCAAAGACAATTACCGTGTTGATAACACCGTTTGTTAAGTTATCTAGCTTAAATAGGCAAGCACCCATATCTCCGGCTCCCTGAGGCTCAAGAGACTGGTCCCGCTTAAACCTATGTTTACTAGGGTCCTTATTGTAATTTAATATAACTTGAGAGGGTTTTATGTAAAAATAATTTTGTATAATTTTTAAAATACACATCAAGTATTTTATTATCGTCTTTAGAGTTTTCATTGATGAATATTTTATCAATGTGAAATTTCTAGTGAATAAAACCTAATTTCATAATATATGGTATTTATTTGTAATATTGGAATTGTATGGTTTTTTCTTGTAAATAGAATGTTTTCTTGAATTTTGGAAATGCGGAATATTATAAATATTAAGAATATGTATTTTGATAATAATTACATATATATTTATTTATTAAAAATATAAGTTTTACTTATAATAGAAATAACATTTTCTAAAGAAAATTGTATTAAAACCTTTCGAGATCGTATGCTCCTTGCGGAGGTCTGCATCTCACTCTACTAAGCCCGAGGATGTGCGATAATCCGCACCATACCGAACGGGTTCCCCAAATGGGTTGTAGAGGCGCAATTGTAAAGATTTGTTAAAATACACTTCTTGTAGAAAAATATTTTATTAGTTGAAGGTAGTTATATGTAAGCTTTGAAAGCTCGAATCGGTAAAGGACTCCACCTGGAATTCACTATTACCATACACCAAGAACATTTCTTTAGTCCTTCTCAAATACTTAAGAATGTTCTTCATAGCTGTTCAGTGATTCTTCCTAGGATCCGATTGATACCTGTTTACTACACTAAGTGCGTAAGCTACGTCCGGTCTGGTACACAACATCGCATACATGATAGACCCGACTGCCGAAGCATAGGGTATCTCTTGCATGCGAGCCCTCTCTAAATCAGTCTTGAGAGATATCTCTTTGGAGAGAGTGATTCCTGAGCAAGTGGGTAAATTTCCACGCTTGGAATCTTCCATACTAAACCTCTTTAGTATGGTGTCAATGTATCTGGATTGAGATAATTCCAACATCCATTTAGATCTATCTCTATAGATCTTAATCCCCAGGATGTAGGAGGCATCACCTAGATCTTTCATGGAGAAGCGTTGTGATAAGAAGAGCTTGACTGAGTGTAGCATAGGAACATCATTTCCTATCAAGAGTATGTCATCCACGTACAATATGAAGAAGACAATCTTACTCTCTTCAACCTTCTTGTATATACAAGGTTCATCTACGTCTTTAATGAAGTCAAACTCTTTGTCTGCTATATCAAAACAGATGTTCCAACTCTGCGATATGTGCTTTAATCCGTAGATTGATTTAAGCAGCTTGCACACTTTTTCGCTGCTCCCACTATCTACGAAGCCCTCTGACTGTGTCATGTACACGCTCTCTTCTAAATTATCATTTAGAAAAGAGGTCTTGACGTCTATCTGCCAGATTTCGTAGTCATGGTATGCAGCGATCGCAAGTAGGATCCGGATGGACTTAAGCATAGCCACTGGAGAAAAGGTTTCATCATAATCCACAACCGGTCGTTGATGAAAATCTTTTGCTACAAGTCTAACTTTGAAAGTCTCAACTTTTCCATCTACACCAAGTTTTTTCTTAAATATCCACTTGCTCCCAATGGGTTTTACCCCTTCAGGAGCAACTTCCAAAGTCCATACTTTGTTGGTGTACATGAATTCCATCTCAGATTGCATTGCATCCAGCCATTTCAAATATCCACTTGCTCCCAATGGGTTTTACCCCTTCAGGAGCAACTTCCAAAGTCCATACTTTGTTGGTGTACATGAATTCCATCTCAGATTGCATTGCATCCAGCCATTTTACAGAGTCCCCACTCGTGATGGCCTGCTCGAAACTAGTTGGGTCATCATCTTCCATGATACAATCCTCACTCCCACCGTCAATAAGAAAACCGTAGTATCTCTCAGGTGGATGAGGAACCCTACTAGATCTGCGGAGAGGCTGAGCTTCGTTGGGGACTACTGAATACTCCGGCTCCACCAAATCATCAGCTGTAGTTTGTGTAGCTGGAACTTCTTCCAACTCTACCTCTTTAACACTAATTTCTTTCACAAGAAATTCTTTTTCTAAAAAGGTGGCATTCCGAGAAACAAACAATTTTTGTTCCTCGGTGTGGTAGAAGATATACCCTCATGAATTTTTGAGATATCCTACAAACTTGCACAGAACCGACCTTGCCTCGAGCTTGTTCGGATTTTGCGTTTTAACATAAGCCGGACAACCCATATCTTAATAAATTAAGACATGGTCTTTTTCCTTTCCATATCTCATATGGAGTAGTAGGCATAGATTTGGTAGGAACGATATTCAATAAGCGTGCGGCTGTCTCAAGCGCATAACCCCAAAAGGAAATAGGCAACTCAGCAGTACTCATCATAGAGCGCACCATATCTAATAGGGTGCGATTTCTCCGCTCCGATACACTATTGTGCTGTGGTGTATACGGAGGAGTAAGCTGAGAGAGAATCTCATTCTCTTTTAAATAATTCAGGAACTCTGTGCTTAAGTATTCTCCTCCCCGATCAGATCGAAGGATTTTAATACTTTTACCCATTTTGTTCTCTACTTCGCACTTATATTTCTTGAATTTCTCAAAAGCTTCATACTTATGTTTCAACAGGAATACATGTCCGTATCTTGAGAGATCATCGGTGAATATAATAAAGTACCCGGAACCATTTCTGGCATGTGTAGATATGGGATCGCATATATCACTATGTATCAGTCCCAAGAGTTCAGTAGCTCTTTCTCCGTGTCCAGTAAACGGAGTTTTGGTCATTTTGCCTTTGAGACATGACTGACAAGTTTCATAAAATGTAAATTCGAACGGATTCAAATATCTATTTTTATGTAACTTAGCTAGTCTGATCGCATTGATATGACCCAGTCTACAGTGCCACAAAAAGGTTTCGTTCATTTCTGAACCTTTTCTCTTGTGTGTGTTCTGTATGTTAAAAACTGTATTTTGATTTAGAACGTATATACCGTTACTTAACGTGCCAAAACCAATCAAGACTTGATTTAGGAAAATGTTCATAATATTATCCTCCAATACAAAATTATATCCATCTTTATGTAATTTAGATACTGATATAATATTGCACATCATTTCTGGTACATAATAACAGTCGTTTAGAATCAATGTATTACCACTAGGTAATACTACGTGATATTCGTCAACTGCTTTGGCTGCAACCATTGCACCATTCCCTACTCTGAGAGAATGATCACCTATTCCCAGTCGTCTACCTTTCTTTAGCCCATGTAATATATTACAAATGTGGGGTCCTGATCCGATGTCCAATACTCAGGACGTAGAACAAACTGAGAAACAATTCTCGGTAACGAACACACTCGAAGAAGATGCATCATCATGCTCATTTCTCGTTCGGGTCGCATGGGAATCCAGGTATTCCCCTATTTCTTGCTCAGATTTATAACAGTTATAACGTAGAGCGGAACCAACGTTCTCCAGCTCAGTATAATAAGCGGGTTCGGTCAATACATCCATATTATTATCTTGATTAAAGCGTGTCATAGTCGCTACCTGGAGAGAGAGAGAAGAAAACACTTTAGCGTATGCTCTTGTAAGATTAGATTGGTTATTATTTTATCTAATCAGGATGGCTCCCACTGTTTTTATCAAATCTTCCTTCAAACCCTAAAAGGTAAGACTAGTCGAGATTAATTACACCCTACAAGTTCGCCAATCGTTCAGCCAGGCAGGTATTGGTACTCCGAGGGAGTCTCCCCATGCTTTCGCATGGAACTAATTAAATAATCTTGTTTCCGCAGAGGCGTAACCCTGTTAACACCTTTCTCAGACACCTACTGGATTAGCTAATTGTAATGTGCAAAATTCTCTCAGGAGTAACTCTTACTCGCGGTGGGTATCGGGATCCAACTATCTCATAGAAGGTATGCAATCTCATTGCAAATTTCAACACTCGAAGTTCCCAATATCTGTTTTTTGCCCCTAACGTCCTATGACCTTGACGAAGGCCAACAAACCATAGGCCACTAGTCAAGTTCAACCCGTACATTTCGTGATTGAATTAAACCCACCCGCACGACCCTTGACGAAGGCCAACAAAGTCGTACGACTACCCTAATCTAATGGCATCATATGCGGCAAATAAGCACTAATTAGCTACCGTACACTTCGCCTTAACAAAGGCCAACAAACGCAGTACGAATACTACATAGTCCTTATTTGAAATGACAGAGGGCTACGACAGGTTTTTAAGAAAACCTTTTGCGTAATGAACTTGATATCGTCGTAGAATCGAGTGATTTGAAAATGAGTGGTTTAAGCTCCGCTTTTTAAAATCGAATAGTTTTCAAAACAAACCGAGTGAGTTGTAGCATTTACTAGCTTTGGCTAAGGAGATCATTCCCGGTGAAGGGATCTCGGCTCTTTCCTCATCGAATGAGGTGCTGGATATTCATAAAGAATACAGCTATGTAAAGCAAGAACTAGAGCTATCTTTTTGAAATTTGATTCTACAACATCTTTAGGTTTTTTTTCTTTTCATTAATCTCATTAATGAAGTCCTATCATCTATGTTTCCTAAACATCACAGAAGAAACGAAAATAGAACGTATGCTTATGCTATCCGCATTCGTCGCGGGGTCCCGTCATGCACCGTTAGGTTACTTAACTAATGGCAGAGCGGGGGCAGGACTAGTGTTGATGCAAAACATAAGCAACGTTTATTATATATCATATATATAATAAAACATTCGTCTCACGCAGTTATATGATCTCATCACAGAACTTTGCAGTAGAAGTCAACATATGAAATATAGGATATACTACGAGGTCCGTGTTTTAAATCAAGCCAGTAAAAAACACGGATTCCACAGTCGTGATGAATAGCCAAACCCACATCCGTAGACCCCTACAAGAGCGGAAAGCAACCCCACCAATTCTAGAATTAGGAGACCTGGTCTCGACTCCTCGAGATGGTTCCCACTGGACTCTAGAACTCGGTTACTTGTGCTCCCCGCGTTGGGTCTATGCTAATGCGGAAAAGTAAATAATATACATCAATGGTGACATCATCCTCAACCCGGAAGTGTCCCAATAAAAGAAAATTACATACAAATTTTTACATGAATGAAAATGAAAAACTCTCATCTCACGCAAAAAACCCCGGCTATTCAAACACGACGATCCAATATATCATATCACAGCAACACATAACATCACATGTCATCAACGTAAGTAAATATGTGTATCCCTATTATCGTTGACGTATAGCAACGAAACCGGCGATACACCACATATTACATTTACGGTCGCAGAAAAGAAATGAAAACTACAATAATTAGAATCTGCAACCACCTTCGACATCAAAAACCAGGAATATCTTATACTCCGGATTTCATGCCTAACCCTATGAACCCAGCATTTTAGTCTCAAATTGAAAACACTTTTCAATAATCAGTCGGTCAATTCAACAAAATTCCCAACAAATGATCGAATGCTCGTCGGAAACATTAGTAGACGGCCGCACCCCTAATGTCGTCGACGAAGTGCACTTAAGCGGAACACCACGGTCGCGAGCACCCGAGCAGATGCTTTTGGCAACCGAGTTCTCCTACAGTCACTTGGTCGGGGTTATGGGGCGTGGCTATCTAGTAGTGTTACACGGTGAGTGTTCGCGTACTATACGAGATTGCGACGGAGTTTTGATTCGAATCGAAACTCTATGGTAATCTATCGAATGAGACTAAATTGCTAGATTTACAAAACACCAGCTAGTTTTCACAAAACTAAGTATTGTGGATTCCAAATATTGTATCACATATCATAGATATACTAGATGATTTTAAACATTTCGATTGAATTATCGAACACCCACAATTCCCGGAGACCTCAACACTTGAGACTTACTAAAAATACCCAGAAAATGCAAAATCCCAAAATGGAGTAGCACAAGAAAACTCATCCTACAACTATGAAAGGGCGGCGGAACCGCGGCAAAACAGGGGTTTGGGCCGCGGTTCCGCGGCGGTTCAATGGTGTCGTGGATACGAATTTCTTGGGGCTCCATTATTTAACCTACACAATTTTCTGCATATTTTTAATTTCAAAAATTTTAACTTTTGAAATTTTTTCCAGAAACTATGAAACTTGGGTTTCAAAAAGTCGATCGAACACTTTAATTTCGTCTAGATCACTCATAATGCTCTAGCTTAGCTCTGATACCATGAAAGTATGCCTTAGCACCAATACTAGGTTTTTAGAAGTATCAAGTATACAATTTTAAAAAATCTAGTATGCTATTACATACTATCCAATAATCGAACTAGAGAATTAGGATTTTTAAACTAGTAAACAACCTTTACACTAAGTGAACAAGAAATATAACCTTTGTAGACCGGTCCTTCACTTCTAAACCTCCAAGTAGTAGTCCCTTAGCTCTAACTAGTGGTCCCCCGAACTCTTCTTAGGCTCCACTAGGCAAAAGGAACAAGCTTGCTTAAGGATCTTCAAGGCCGAAGATGATCCACGTCGAGAAATCTCTAACTCAAGCCACCTCTTCACTGACTAAGGAATTAGTGAAGTAAACAACCTACACTAATGGGCTAGAAGAGAGTAGGTTGATGAAGTAGGAATTTTGCTCACTTTAGAATTCTCTTTCTCTTTTTCTTTTATCACCTCACTCAAACCTAGAGAGCAAAATGAAATGAAGAAAATGAACAAGTGATGAACAAAGGTGAAGAAAATATCTCATAAATATTTGTAGAGAGTTAACCATGGCTAAAAGATAATGGTTGGGTTATAAAATATCTAGAGTAAAACAAAATTAGTGGAATTAGTCAAGATTTCTACATGCTTCCACAAGCATCTTAAGCCATGCTAATTTCTACCTAATTTTGTTTTTCCCTTAATAATTAAATCACCCAAATTATCTTTAGTTTGGTGTGAGTTTCATACACCCATGTCCAATCTATCATCTAGCATGACACAATATATATAAATACAAATAATATATATCACATATATATTAAATGCATTTAAATGAGAAGAAATTCTTTAGTGAGCTAATATTAGTTAATATATATTAATATATCAAATATATAATTATATATTAAATTATTAAATCAACACTTGATTTAATAATCCGGCTATATCATATATAACCGACTAATATCATTTCTATGTATATTAAATATACATATAACAAATCATTGAATCAACACTTGATTCAATAATCCGGTTATATCACATATAACCTATATCGCGATATTAGAATACGGTATCACATACATGTATTTAATCTCGGTCCCGCACATATCACATATGTGCCCTATTTCGTTTCGCTTAAGCTAGGAAACCTCTGTGTGGGACTCTAAAGACTCGTCAATACCCCAGCAGTAGGTAACGATCACATCAGTCACCGACAAGCCATCAGCGATACTAGCTGGACGTAACGGCTATCCAGGTATTGAACGAATAGAAGATCAACAAGCAAGCTTGTCCAAACTCCCATGAATCCTGTAAGTAACACTACCATACAGTCCGGTCTTTTCGTCTGATATGTCGCATATCGAGTCTGGGGGTGGTAAACGTCAGATCCCAATAACTTGATAAGTCATGCCGATGTGAGGCTCATAACGGGTCGAGAAACTACTGATAACACTTACCAGTAAATATCATGATCAGCCCTGTCCAGGGACTTCCTGTTCTAGCAATCGAGCATAGCGCAACATCAATTTCCAATACCGGGAGAGACGAAACCCCTCCTATCGCTCGTTGCCTCCATGTGACTCGGGACTATACCCAAAATCCACATGTTTGCACGACTCCTTTGAGCCGTAGTAGGGAGGATATCAAAGCACGGTAGGAACCACATAAGACTCTATGACGATTTCGGGTCTACAGACTAACCTGTACCAGTGTCACCAGAGAACTGCTATCTGACGATAGGTATAATACCATATAGGAGTTCTCGGCGAGTCCTGTTCGGTGTACCCATTATCCAATGAGCACCTGTGTACAATCTTTGATGTCAAACACCAATAGATGTGGGATCATCTATCGCCCCATACAGGGTCAAGAAACGTACACACTAGTTTACTCTGGAATATTGATGCCCTGTCTCGATACTCCCTCGACTAGGAACAATTAAAGGATGTGCTTACGGACTACCCAAGCCCCACTAGTATGATTTGCATCATAGTCCTGATAGTCAAGCTAACATCCTAAGGGCTTTATCAATATGTATCAGAGAGACAGTATAACAATACAAGTATACATGTTAAGATAAAGAGCAACCAGATAGTATACTATCATGTCGAGCAAGAAAGTCCTCTCTATATATGTCCAAGCATCCACTATAATATACAATCATGTACAATAATGGCCTCTAGGGTATACATACAACTAACAGCGATATACCCCGCTTCCATAGTCGAGTCAGCAACGGTGTCCCGCTTGGAGCTCTTCCAACAGACCGTCCCTCCATTGAGGGTAAAGACATAACCCGACATAGGCTTGGAGTCATCCTTGTCACTCTGGAAGCTGGAGTCGGCGAAGGCCTCGACCTGAAGGTCTTCTCTACCGTACACCAAGAACATCTCCTTAATCCTTCTCAGGTACTTGAGAATGTTCTTCAATGTTGTCCAATGCTTCTCCCCTGGGTTTGACTGATACCTGCTTACAACGCTCAGTGCGTAAGCTACATCTGGTCTGATACACAACATCACATACATTATAGAGCCTACCGCAGAAACGTAGGGTATAGTAGACACGCGATCCCTTTCCAAATCAGTCTTGGGAGACATGCCTTTGGAGAGGGTGATTCCATGAGAAGCCGGTAAATTACCGCGCTTTGAATCATCCATACTGAATCTTTTCAGTATGGTGTCGATATACCTTGACTGTGAAAGTCCCAACATTCTCTTAAATCAATCACGATAGATATGGATCCCCAGAATGTAGGAGGCATCACCCAGGTGCTTTATGGAGAACCTTTGTGACAAGAATCTTTTGACTGATTGTAGTATAGAAATGTCATTTCCTATCAAGAGAATGCCATCCACGTACAAGACGAGGAATACCAAACTTCTCGCTACAATCTTACTATAGATGCATGGTTCATCTAGATTTTTGATAAATTCAAATTGCTTGACCGTCTCATCAAAACAGATTTTCCAACTCTACGATACCTGCTTTAATCCATAAATGGACTTAAGCAACTTGCACACTCTTCCGCTGCTCCCACTCTCTATGAAATCCTCCGGCTGATCCATATAGACACGCTCTTCCAAATTTCCATTCAGAAAAGCTGTCTTTACGTTCATCTGCCAAATTTCATAATCGTGGAAGGCAGCAATAGCAAGAAGCATCCGAATGGATATGAGCATAGCCACTGGAGAAAAGGTTCCATCATAGTCCAAACCAGGTCTTTGACAAAAACCTTTTGCAACAAGTCTAGCCTTATAGGTTTCAACTTGTCCATCTACACCAATCTTCTTTCTGAAGATTCATTTGCAGCCTACTGATTTTACCCCTTCTAGAGCAATGTCTAAAATCCATACTTTGTTGGTGTACATGGACTCCATTTCGGTCCGCATTGCATCCAGCCATTTTACCGAGTCTCTGCTCTAAATGGCTTGCTGGCTCATCATCGTCGATGATGCAATCCTCTCTATCCCCGTCTATGAGAAAACCGTAGTATCTCTCAGGCGGATAAGACTGCTTACTAGTCCTGCGAAGTGGCACGGGGATGTCCAGTTCTTTCTAAACTTCTAGTTCCACCATGCTTTCAGTAATATTTTGTGGTTCTGGAATTTCTTCCAGTTCTAATGCGCTCTCACTTATCTCTATTTTTAAAAATTGAGTTTCCAAAAAGTGGGCATGCCGAGAAACAAAAACCTTTTGTTCCTCTGCGTAATAGAAAATATATCTCCTGGAGTTCTTTGGGTATCCCACAAACTTACACAGTACTGAGCATGCCTCGAGCTTGTCCGCATGCCGCTTTTTTACAAAAGCTGGACATCCACATATCTTCAGATACTGAATATAGGGTTTCTTCCCACTCCACATCTGATATGGTGTGGTAGGCACAGTCTTGGTAGGAATCTTGTTCAAAAGATATGCAGCTGATTCTAGTGCATAACCCCAGAAGGATCGCGGTAACTCAACGTTACTCATCATGGAACGGATCATATCCAATAAGGTTCGGTTCCGCCTTTCCGATACACCGTTGTGTTGAGGTGTTTATGGAGGAGTAAGCTGAGAGAGAATTCCATTCTCTTTTAAGTAATTCAGGAACTCTGTACTCAAGTATTCACCACCTCGATCAGATCTAAGTGTCTTGATAGTTGTGCCGGTTTGTTTTTCCACTTCATTCTTATATTCCCGGAATTTCTCAAAAGTCTCGGATTTATGTTTCATCAAGAATACATGTCCATACCTTGAGAAATCATCCGTAAAAGTAATGAAACAGGAATAACCACTTCTTGCATGTGTAGACATTGGACCACACACGTCGCTGTGTATGAGTCTCAAGAGCTCGCTCGCTCTTACTCCGTATCCAGTGAACGGAGTCTTTGTCATCTTTCTTTTGAGACATGATTGACAAGTTGCATATGACTGATATTCGAACGGATCCAAATATCCCTCTTTATGTAACTTCGTCAATCGTGTTTCATTGATGTGACCCAGTCTACAATGCCATAAGAAAGCCTGATTTAATTGTGGAGACTTTCTTATAAGTGTGTTCTGGACGTTGAAAACATGAGCTTGATTTAATACGTATATACCGTTATCTAGTGTACCTGACCTAATCAAAGTTTGATTTAGGTGGATGTTGACAACATCGTTTACAAATGTAAAATCATAACCTTCTTTAGAAAGTAAAGATACAGAAATGATATTACATATCATACTAGGTATACACAAACAGTTACGTAAAATCAAAATCTGCCCACTTGTCAATCTTGGGGATATTCCCCTACGGATACAGCGTCCACGCTCATTCCGTTAGCAACCCTGAGAGTCATATCACCTGCCTTGATAACTCTACAATTTCTCAGAGCCTGTAATGAATTACAGATATGACATCCTGATCCGGTATCTAGTACCCAGGAAGTAGAGTTAATTGACAGACAGTTTTCAATCATAAACACACCCGAAGCCGAACCCACAACGTACTTCGAATCCTGGTTTCTGGCTTTCCAAGCCCTACAGTCTTTCTGCCAATGCCCTTTCCCGTGACAATAAAAACATTCCTCCTTCCCTAATGTTAGCCCTGAAATTTTTGCCATGTCCTTTCCCTCTACCTTACTGACACCGCCTATCGTCTTGGTGGAGGCCTTCTTCTTCTCTCCCTTGGTTTTCGCCTTGGTTTTAGAAGAGGAAGATTCTCCAATGAGCAGAGCGGGTGTCTTCCTGAATTCCTGCAGGATGCCCTCAGCGCTCCTCAATATGTTGAGGAGTTCTGGAAGTGAAACTTCCTTCCCTTGAATGTTGAAATTCAAGATAAACTGGGCGTAAGTGGAGAGGAGCGACTGTAGAATCAAGTCAGTAAATAACTCGTTCTCCAACGTGGTCCCAAGGTCCGCGAGCTCATTAATATAGTTAATCATCGCAAGGACGTGGTCCTCTACAGATGACCCGACAGCCAACCTCGCATGAATCAATTTCTTTGAAGTCTCATATCTTGCGATACGAGATTGCTCTCCATATAAAACTTTGGTATGGAAGAAAATGGAAGCTAAGTCTATCTTCTCGTGCTGCCTCTGGTGTTCATAATCCATTGAGGCTAACACGAGGCATTTGGCTCTCGCACAGTCTTTTTCCCATGTCTTACGGATATCAACATCCGCGACGGTGGAATCTGGACCTGGGACAACGGGGGCTTTGATAGTAAGGAGGTAGCCCAGCTTGTTATAGGTAATGGCCATATGGACATTCCTTAGCCAATTATTATAGTTTGGCCCAGTCAATTTATTATTTAGCAGTAACCTAAGTCCGGTCATTGTGGTCGCTGCAATTAGGAGAGAGAAGAAGCACTCAGCATGATGCTCTTGTAAGTTTAGATTGATTATTAATTTATCTAAACAGAATGGCTCCCACTGTTTCTTGAATCCTTCCTCAAACCATAAAAGAAGAATTAGTCAGGATTAATCTCACTCTTACAATCCTTGCTTAACCTTTCGGCCAGGCTAGTGTTGGTATTTCGAGAGAGGTTTTCCAACGCTTTTATGAAGTTCCTTAATTACATAACCTCTTTTTTCTGGAGGCGTAGTCCCGCTAACACCGTTCTAGACACCTACTTGATTTATAGCATTAATTGTTTAGTGAAAAAAATCTCCCGAGGAGTAGCGGATACTCACAGTAGAATCGGGATCCAAATATCATCGTGTAATAACCTTGAAGGAATTCTACCAAAATCATCACACTCCAAATGGTATGCAACACTATCAAGTTTCAATTTCCTTAGAAACCCTCGATGTGGATTTTTTCCCCAAGCTCTTATGATCTTGACGAAGGCCAATATATCATAAGTCGCAAGTCAAGTTCTACCCGTCATTGTCCAGGTTAATTTGAACCCACCCGTACATACCCTTGACGAAGGTCAAAATAGCAGTACGACTGTCCCAAACCAACGTATCTATCTATACTATAGATGAATAATGTAACAACCCTAAATTTTCTGTACAATTTTTTTCCAAAATACAGAAAGGAACACCGAAGCATGAGCACAAGTTATAAATTTGATTTGCTTTTGAACAGCAAGAAATAACTTGTAGTTCATTGGTAAAGCCTTGCACTGCTGTGACGTAGCCCCTGTGATCGAATCCCCCAGCCACATATATTTTTAATTGATTTTTCTTTTGATCTTTTAGAAGCCCAAAGGTTTGCACGTGCACAACACGTAAAATGAAGAGTCACGGATTAAATAAACATGTGAACTGAGTTATACCAAGTGACAGAGGCACATGGCGAGGATCCCAAGCCCTCCCACCGGTTTTTGGCCGGCAAGATTAAGGCCAAGACCGGCACCGCCGGGCCCCCCGTAGGGGATGCTCCCCATATTTTAACCCAAGCCCCTTGGACTCCCCCCACTACTCCTATGCTGTTTAATTTCTCTACACATTTCCGGAGAATTAAAAATGGGCATTAATCCACATTTTAATGCACATTTTAATTCTATTCTTCATTACCCTAAACCCTAATTTTCCCTATAAATACCACACTACATTTCACCCCTCCTCATTCAGAATTTTATTACAAAAACTCTCTAAAATTTCCAAATCCCAAGTTGTGCTAGTGGAGTTAGCAAGAGGCGAAGTTCCGACGACGTTTCAGGAAGAATCCGGCGACAGAACGCTGCCCCGATGGTTCCAATAGCTTCCCCTATCTCTTCTCTTGTTTTCTAATCTGTAAGTTTCTATTCCCCTCCTCCATCTCTATTCTAAAACTTCTCTTTTTCAAAACTCGTCGGAAGCGGAGTTATTCCGACTTCCGATTCGTATTTCTTTAAAAACTCCATTTTTATTAAATAATAAAATATCATATTCTCTTATAATATTCAACAAACATAAATAAACATATTAGAACAAGTTTCATCTCAAAATAATTCATGTTGCAAATTTTATTTCACTTTTACAGTAAAATACCATCATGTTACATACAACTTATAATTGTTCAATTTAACCGTATTACCTTTAGATAACTTACGAGGTAATGACCTACCTCATCACAACACACATTTTTGACATAGCACGATGAATTTTGGGACTCTAGTTTATTGGAAAATACGATTTTACGAATAAATACCTTGAACATTCAAAACCGTTTTCTTTAAAAAGTGTGTTAATTAAATTCCTTGTAATTGCGCCTCTACAACCCATTTTGGGGAACCCCGATCGGGATGGTGCGGGTTATCACACATTCTCGGGTCTAGTAGAGTGAGATGCAGATCCCCGCAAGGAGCATTCGATCTCGATGGAATTTTGATGCAATTTTTAAGAAAATGAGATTTCAACAAAATAAATAAACTTTATTTTTATTATATATATATATAACTATTATCAAAATATCTATTTTAAAATATATTATAAATATTCCATGTTTTCTAAATCAAAGGAATCACAATTTCATGAAACTATCATTACAATTCAATACAAATTCCAATATTTCATTAAAATATCATATACAATAAAAACTAGGTTCAACTCACTAGAAAATTTCACTTTTATAAAATATACATTTATGAAAACTCTAAAGACGATATTTAAATACTTGAGGTGTATTTTGAAATTATATCAAAATTATTTTTACATAAAAACCCCTCAAGTTATATTAATTTACAATAAGGACCCTAGTAAACATAGGTTTAAGCGGGACCAGTTCTCTTGAGCCTCAGGGAGCCGGAGAATATGGGTGCTTGCCTATCTAAGGTAGATAATCTAATAACGGTGTTATCAACACGGTAATTGTCTTGGAAAAAGACACAAATCCTGCCGTCCATATGCAGCAGTTACCGATAACTCCAAAACAATCAGGACTTCAATTCTGTTTAAAGTGTTTGACTCAGACAGAGTCTCCGTCTAATCTGAAATCAATCTGATTTGAATTCAATTCAAGTATAACTACAATACAATATGAATCCACGAATGCCAGAATACAATCTATATCAATATGAACATGACTGAATCGAACCATGGATATACTCTGATTATATGACTATCCATTTATATCCACTCCGTTTACTGATATCATGGTTTCGGCAAGTCTTCCATTTACTACAACACAATACAGTACAATCAGTACAATTAATACAATCAATACAATAAACATTACGGGGTTTATAAAGGGGTAGATTTGCATAGAACATGTTAAAGGTGGCACGAGATAGTCACTAAAAGACGTTATTACATCCATGCCGTTGTTCCGTGGTATTTTCGACGGAGCCTTGTACTACGGGTTACCAAAGTCCACGGTGTAAGTTGGACTCCTCTCGTATACACTGGCATATTATGTACCAAGCTACAACAATTACGTTGGTATAACAAATATAACATTATCTACTTCACCTGTTCTATTCTTTATTTATTCTTCTCCTTCTTTCTTTAGTACTTACCGAGCGATTGTTCGCTGACGACATTCCTATTTCTCTTCTTCTTTAGAATGTTGTCAGGGGAACCCGACTCTGAAGAGTTCGAGATCAACCAGGAACACTTGGAGCAGTTTACAGAAGACCTCGAGCATTGACTTTACTTGTATACACTTTTCATTTCAGTTATGTCATTGTTTAGGTATTGCTTTCTATTCCTGTATTTACATTTCCAGTTGTACTTGTAAAGTAATGTTGAATAAATAAAAGTTGATGTTCTTTTACGTCTATTCTTGTGTACATTTTACTTTATATTGCTTAGATATGCTTAGCGTATTTACTTCGGAGTAAATACGTAGCGGGCTTCGTCGTATCCCCTTGCCCATACACTGGGAAGCTGGGCGTGACAAATACCCAGCTGCTATCAATCACTATGTCTTGGCGAAGGTCAAAATACATAGCTTGAATACTATTGAATACCCATCTGAAATGACGGAGGGCTACTAATGGTTTTGGCAAAACCGTGAACGTAATGACCTTGATATGGTTGAAGGAACCATGATAGCTTTTAAAAGGAGTGGTTTAGGCTCCGTATTTAAAAGTTACTTTTTGAAGAAAACTGAGTGGTTTTGAAACTGTTCCAACGATTAAGCTTTGGTTTGTTTTGCTTGCATTAATCAATGTTAATGCGGTCCCATCAATTAATCGTATCATTGCAGAAAAGAAACGAAAATACAACGTACGCTTATGCTATCCGCATTCGCCACGGGGTCTCGTCATGCACCGTTAGGTTACTTAACTAACGGCAGAACGGGGGCCGGACTAGCACGGGTGCAAAACATAAGAAACGTCTACTATATATATATATATATATATATATATATATATATATATATATCCATTCGTCTCACGCAATAATAGGAATTCCAGATCACAGATGAATATATTGGATATACTAGGAATTCCGCGTTTCGTTTAAATCTATAACAAAAGACGGATTCCACGGTCGTGATGAATAGCCAAACCCCACCCTAGACTTCTACAGGTGCGGCAAACTATCCGCCAAATTCCCGAAGTGAAACAACCTCCCCTCAGTAAAATGTATAGGCCACTCGACACTTCAAGAACCCGGTAGTTTGTGCACCCCATCTTGGGTCTATCCTAGGAGAAAAAAACAGTAAATGAAATAATACAACGGTGGTTACAAGCTCAACCCGGATATGCCCCGCAAAATAATATTACATCACTTTACAAATTACATGAATGAAAGAAAAGAAAACACTCTTCTCACATCCCCCGGCTATTCATCCACGACGATCCAATATTCCATTTACACAAACCACAATGACATATCATAGATATATGCAACCCCCACTAATCGACGTATAGCGATTAGTAGATGTTTAGCATCATATATCCAAACACAAAAAACCCTATTGGCCAAGTAATCTTAGAATTCCGATCGATAAACTAAATCCGTGTCTACCCCATGCACAATCCAGTACACAAACAATCTGGGTAGAAAAACAAATATTCCCAAAATCATAATTCCAGATCATAGACCCACAAAAGAAAATAGGACCGAGTCAGCCTTGACTCGGCCGCGGAATGGCGGCAATACACGATGTTTTGTCGCGGTTCCGCCGCGGTCTTGGCGACCACGAACCCAATTTTCTCATGTGTTCATAAAAAACCCTGCTTGTATTTTTAAGGCTACTGAAATAATTTTTTGTTTAGTTTTAAAAATCGACAGAAAACAACGTTTTTGAATCGTGATTTCGGGATTTTTCGTCGATCGAATTTCTAACTACTTGCTAACTAGCTAGTTAAGTTTTAGTAGGCTCTGATACCACTGCAAGTCGATGTCGCGCACCCCGCGAGTTCGCAGAGAGGCGGGATTTACAAAAAACGATTTTAATGTGCTTCACAACACCGACTAAACTCCAAGATTTTTACGGAACCTTAACTAGCTAAACTATGTAGGAGGTTTAACTACTATGAAGAGTTTTTTTATACCTCCATGAACAAGTCCTTCGGGTCTTCTTTTCTTCCTCTCCTTGGGTCCTAAAAGAATGGATCGAGCTTGCGACGTCGGCCTCCTCGCGTCAAAGACGATCCACCCGAGAGTATGTACTTTGAGCTCGCACCTCTAAACCGAGGTAACTAGTATACTTAATTCGCTAATCTAAGTAGCATAGGTGATGTAGGGTAGCTAATGGATTGTTTTATCTCACAAGATCCTACGTTTCACAACTCATGTGAGGGTTAGGATCTTTTTGAGGAAGAAGGAGAAAACTTGGAGAGAGAAAGCCTAGAAGCAAATGAGCTAGTGTTGTGCTGAGTGTAGAGAATGGCTCAAGATTTCACCCATTGAAGTATGGATTATTTTCTCATACAAAATAGCCACCATACTTCAATAGTGATCACAAACTAATAAACAATTCATTGAGCCATGCTTCACACCCATGCTACAAATATCATCATTTACACATCATTAATCTATTTTGCAAAAATAGATAATCCAATAATGAGGTGTCCCCTTCTAGAAGCATGCCTTGTAAAATTACAAGAATGCCCTCATCGTATATACATACCCGTATTCGTATTCCGAAAAATACGAATACAATGAGATGATAACAATCCAATATAATACTAGGATCCGGCTTAAACCAAACCCCACTAGTATTATCCGCCCGAAACGACATCCGTGTAGCCAGTACACATATGTGATCGGAACCCTGCCGTAAAACCATACGGCCTCTACATCGTTTCGCCCGAAGCAGGGAAACCCTCTGTGTGGAACTCTAAAGACTCGACAGTATACTGGCGGTAGGTTTAACCACAAGCACGTCAGCTGAACTAGCTGCACGTAACGGCTATCCAGGTATCTGTCGATAAGAAGGCCGATGAGCAAACTCATCCGAACTCCTACCAAGTCTATCTGTGATAATCTCCGTTCAGTCCGGTCTGTTCGTCTGAGATACTCGCATATCGTGCCTAGGGGGATGGTAAACGTCAGACCCCTAATAGCGCAATAAGTCGTGCCGGGATAGAGCCCAATACACCTTGAGAAACTACTGGAATGCCTACCAGTAAATCTCGATTGTCCTGGCTAGGGACTTTGTGTAATGACTTTCCGAACACAGCGCGATATCAACCCCCAATATCAGGAGAGACGAATCATATCTAACCGCTACTGCCTCCAAGTGTTTCGGGACTGCACCCAACTACTACCTGTTTGCACGACTCTTTTGAGCCGTGGTAGGGTAGTAATCTAAGAACGGTGGGAACACACTCGAGACGAAATAGCGATGTCAAGTCAACGGACTAAGCTGTACTCATGTCATCTGGGAACTGCTACCTGACGATAGGTATAATACCAACTAGCAGTTCCCAACGAGTCTTATCCAGTGTAACTCATAACCCAATAAGCACATGTATACTATCTCCAGTACGACGTACTAATGGCTGTGGGACAGACCATCTCCCCTGCTGAGATGAGAAGCGTATACACTAGTTTATTCTGGAGTATCGATACCCCGTCTCGATAATCCTACGACTAGGGACATGTATAAGAATGCGCTTATAGACTACTCAGTCCTCACTAGTGTGACTGCCATCACAACGCTGGTAGTCAAGCAAAGATCCTGAGGGCTCTACCAATATGTATAAGCGATATGCTCAAAAAAACACATGCACATATTGAGATAGATGTTTCCTGATTTAAAATCAGGAAAGCTTATGGAAAAAGCTTCAGAAGAGGGTCACGTGCTTACACGTGACCAGCAGTCACGTGTTGGCACGTGACACCCAAAAGTACCGGCAAAGCAAGTTCAGTTTCCCAACTACATCAAAGAGAGGGGCTTCAGTAAGGGTCACGTACTCCCACGTGACCTGGGTCACGTGTCGGCACGTGACATTTAAAAGCAGCAGCAAAGACCCAACGCTTCCTGATCAAATCAAGGAAAAAGCTTCAGAAGAGGTCACGTGCTCCCACGTGACCAGGGTCACGTGTTGGCACGTGACGATCAAAACATCAGAATTGTTCTCCAGTTAAATCAAGAAAAAGAGTTCAGACAAGGGTCACGTGCTCGCACGTGACCAGGGGTCACGTGGTGGCACGTGACGGTTAAGCAGCAACCAGAAGACAGAGCGCAGAAAGAAAGAAGAAGGCTCATTCCAAAGGGGGTCACGTGCCCACACGTGACCATGGGTCACGTGGTCACACGTGACCGGCTTTCAAAGCCCATTTCGTTGACAGAATTAAATTCTGAAAGAGATTCGAATCTTTCCAAAGGAAAGCGATTATCTGGAACCAATCGAATTAAAGATTTAAAGATGATTGAATATCATTTATCTATGGGAAAATCTCGGGTTTGGAAAGATTTCCCCTTTAAATCTAACCGAAATAACAAAGGAGAATCCCGGGACTTGAAATCCAATGGTGAATAAAATTCACCCAATAATCCAAAGGTCAAAAACGAATGATGGATGCAAATCAAACCTCTCAATGAAGATTCGTCAAAAACTAATTGATTCGGCTGCTTCTCTTATAAATAGGAGCCAAGAGACACAAAAAAGGATATAGATACGCAGAGGGAAGAAAGGGAGAGAGAGCCTGGATACTTCGAGGAACTTGGATCTTCTGCAAAAGAAAACCCTAGGTAAGAAAGGGAAGGCTCCTTGAAGGAAAAGAGAATTTAATTCTCAACAGAGTTTAACTCTGATATATAAAACAGAAGAACATATTTCTTCTCTCTTTGATAGAGGATCTGTAAAGTGCACATCTCCCCTTGAAGTTGAGAATTTAATTCTCAATGGGTCGAGATCCTGCCATGCAGATCCAAAACATAGAGAGGGAATGGAAGCACGAGAATTTAATTCTCACAGAACTATAGGAATTTAATTCCTTTAAAATAAACTAGGGCTTGACCCTGTGTTATGGGAATTTAATTTCTTCAGAACAAAAAGAAACAGGGTTTAACCCTAATTAAGAACCTAGTTCTGTTGGAACAGCAGGGATTTAATTCCCTTGATCATAATTTAACAGAGAGTGGGAATTTAATTCCTTAAGAGCTTTTATTAGGGTTTAACCCTATTCAATTCTTCACATATATGAAGAATTTAATTCCTACGGAAAATTCAGGGTCCAACTCTATTCAGAATATAAATCTTCAAAAGGAAGTAGGAATTTAATTCCTCTGAAATTACTGTCAGGGTTTAACCCTACGAGGAATTTAATTCCTGGAAAATATTAACAGATCCTCTAAAACAACATACATAGAGGCAGGGTCACGTGTCACCACGTGACCCCCCCAAGAGATCTACAGAAAGCCCCTTTGAGGCAGCACCCCACGTGACCCACGTGACCCTCGGACACACAAGCATTTGAATGCCCGTCACGTGATGGCACGTGATGCTCTGAAAGATGCGATAATCTCAGCAGAATAAATGAAAGGAGGGCGCCCTCACGTGTTGCCACGTGACCCCTCTTGCCTTAGTGTTCAACACTAAATTGGAACTCTCGAATCCAGTACTGAAACACTGTTGGGCCCTAGTGTTCAACACTAATCAAAGAACTTTATTCGCAGTGTTCAACACTGATTACCTTAGTATTTAACACTGATCTGAGATCTTCATTGCCAGTGTTCAACACTGATCTGTTTTAGTGTTTATGATAATTTGATAGCCTTGTTGCTGGTGTTTAACACCAATTATCTTTTAGTGTTAAACACTAGCTTGTCAACCTCATTCCCAGTGTTCAACACTGATTGCTCTGTAGTGTTTAACACTAGGCTTTAGCCCAATTGGCTAAATGGATAGAGGCAAAGCCTCTCCTGATTGGACTTAGCCCAAGCTGGCCATAAGTCCTCAATTCGTAATCAACTGGGCTAATGGGCTCATAACATAATTAATTGGTCTTGATCCCAAATTGGGCCAAGGACTATTTAATCCACTCCGGTTCTAGGGTACATCTCTTCACTCTTTTGATATTTGGCATTGTAATCCCTCAATATCTTCAAAGAGGTGACGGGTCCCGACGACCACACATTGATATGGACTGTGGGGTCCTTAAACCCGTGTCTAATGCAAAATTCCTGGTTACGTGGAACGCGGATAACGTCACTCTTTGACCCCGCGGAAAACGCCCAGAGCGGAGCCTAGTCCTCACCGAGCGCGGCAGTGAACACGTGTAAAGCATCTAGTGCAAAATTCCTGGTTACGTGGAATGCGGATAACGTCACTCTTTGACCCCGCAGAAAACGTCCAGAGCGGAGCCTGGTCCTCGCCAAGCACGGCAGTGAACCCGTGTGAAGCATCCAGAGCACATACCGGACTGTGGGGTCCTTAAACCCATGGACTACGACGTCCTTAACCTCGACCGAGATGTCTTAAAACTACCCATGGACCGTAACGTCCTTAAACTACCCATGGACCGTAATGTCCTTAAACTACAACAATAGAGCCCCGCATGCTCTTTTGTCGGATCTAAACGGTCCCGTTTAAGTTGATCTTAGCCTTAAAAGATGGCTAACGTATCCTTAAACCTTCAAACAGACTGGACTAGGAATCCCCCCAATTAACTCTGGCTCGAGGGTACATCTCTGAACTCCTCTGACATCCGTCGTTGTAATCCTTCAACGTCGTCAGAGAGGTGACGGGTCCCGACGGCCATACATACGATGGACCACTATGTCCCTAAACTGGAACAATAGAGCCCAAACGCTCCTTTGTCGGATCTAAACGATCCCGTTAAGTTGATCTTAGTCTCAAAGTTAGACTAACGTATCCTTAACAAACGTTTGAGTTGATCTTAGCCTCAAATATGCCTAACGTATCCTCAAACCAAACCCCCAAACCCAAATCTAAGATAATACGGATTTGGACTAGTCCACGCCCTACGGGCGACGACATAACTCAGTCTCCGTAAACAATCCACGGGCAACAAAACACAAAACAAATATCCACGACACGAAGTGACCATCTGGAGAAGGAGAAAGTTGTTACCGCAATGCGGTAGCGTAATTAACTGCAGGGGCTTGCGCCTGCAGGGAAGAGCGTCTCCACAATCAAAAACCCCTCAAACGAGGGGGAATCTGACGAAGTCTGGGACGCATCCGTCTAAACCTTCGATACATGGTGCCATAAATCAACTTGGCATCTTCGGAGAGGTGGACGGATAGCACCAATTAGCATCTGCCCCGAGTCTCAGTGCCAAGACATCGCAGTCCTGCGCGCCGCCATTCGGAGGGGAACAGATTTTGGCACGCCCGGTGGGACCTTTTCCACTTTCCACTGCACACTTCGTGTGTCGTGATTTGCGAACCAATCGCGGTTCGCTAATGGTTGCCCTTGGGTTTCAAGATACTAAAACTTGGCGTCTTGCTTATTACAGAAAGCAAAGGATCGATGGCTTCTACTTCTGCGAAATTCTCCAACTGCTTGGACTGCAATTGCAACCAACGCTCTGCCTCGCCAGGAGGTATAGCCTACGGACCCCAAGCTGCTTCGCTATTCACAATGCCCATGGAACAGGTCACTCGCGCCACCACAGGATTGTTCTTTGGGACCATGCTCCCGCCGACAAGCTTCACCGCTCCAGTGCTGACAACGGAAGCTCTCAAGAAGTCGGTCTTTGATCGTCTTACCCCTGCCGCGGCTCCTCTCAACGAGTCGCCCAACGTCAACGCCTCGGTCTTCTCTAGATTGGGCCAGAAATCCTGCGAACTCATCATGGGGCCTACAATCTCAGAGAAGGCTGCTTCTAAGAAAGTGGCCGCTCCTACCCCCGAAATCGTCAAGGCGGCTTCTCCGGCCAAAAGGTCGGTCTTTATAAGATTGACAGCTTCAGCTCTCGCTCCTGCTGCCCAAAGGACATCGGTCTTTGACAGGCTAATACCAACAGCGACCCCCCACCCAGACAGGGGGCAAGACGAAACCATTCTTACTGCTGACCCTACGCCGTCCGCTCGACACGCTCGACGTCGTCATTGGCGCCGAGTAAGGAAGGCTGGGGGCAACTCCCCCTCCGGGTTGACTCCATCAGCCCCGATGGCAGAAGTTAATGCTGCTGTTCCAACTGGGAACAGCTTCGAAATGCTAAATAAGGTGCGAAGGAATTCTCCTACTGCAGTGCTGAAGAGGTCTCCTCCCCCATTAAAAAAGGTTGTGGAAATAAAACCAGAACAACCCCGATCTCCTCAACGGCTGTCTTCCAAAATCTATAAGGTTTGGCGGCAGGCCCGAGACTCGATCATCGATCCAAATTTCTCCCGCCAGCACAAGAAGCTGAAAATCCAACCGGAAGCTGGTCACCAGGCTAAACCCCAAAAGGCTGTTGATCAACTGGCTCATAAAAAGAGGAGGCCAGAGAAGAACCCCAGCATGCAACGACGGCTAAAAGCACTGAGCCCAGACGCCCTAAGACTGGGGGCATGGTGGTGCACACTGTTTACATGGCCTCTGGAAAGGAGGAAAGCCGCACTTCTACGGGCCACCGACCGCTAACCCGATCCGTGACGAAAGCCCAGGAGCAGCAACAAAAGCTTCAGGAAATGATGAATGCTATGGCCGCACTTACCGGGCCAAAAGAAAACCCAGAAACGTCCTCAGACGCGCGCCAGGAGGAAGAAACCGACGTTGAATTCCTTCGCCGAATACTGGAGAAAAAGGACAAAGAGGCTGCTGAACAAGCGGCCAACATACAACGTATGGGCCTTCTCTTCCAAGATATGATAGGAATGATGATCCAGCAGGACTTACCCGCCGAGGATCCCCCAATCGTTCTTGAAGACGACCGAGGAGAAACGTCAAATCCACCACCAGCCCTCTCAACGGCCAAGGAGGAGGCAATCTCTAAGGCTGACTTGGTTGACTATATAGCCCAGCAAATCCGGATTCATCACGCGACTGAGGCAGCTGGTCAAGTCGTGAAAACGGGACGGCCGTATCCAAGCTGGTACGACCAAATCAAATACCCGCAAGGCTATACGATACCAAAATTCCACGTGTACAAGGGGACCGGCAACCCCCATCAACATGTCGCCCAGTTCCGGGCCCTCTGCGGTAACACCGGCGGTGATGATAAACTGTTGCTCCGCCAGTTCGTGGGCAGCTTATCAGAAACTGCGTTCGAATGGTATTCGGAACTCCCGAACGATTCTATCAAAACGTTCGCTGAAATGGAGTTGTTATTCACTCAGCGATTCGCAAGTGCCAGCGAACGCACTCCAATAACTGCACTGATTAACGCCAGGGTAAAACCAGGCGAAACCTGGGTCCAGTATGCTATACGCTGGCGGAACTTGTGGTCGAGATGTGAACAACGCATTGAGGAGGCACCCGCAGTTGGCATGTTCGTGGGAACCCTAGACCCCCACGCAACTATCTCCCAGTTTATGATGTTCTTTAAGCCAACCACATTCCAGGCTTTAATCGACAAGTTGGCTCAGATGGACCAGATGGGTCATAGACCGCCTCCCCCGAAGTCGGAACCTCGGAATGACAGGGGTAAAAGAAGGGCAACCTTTGTTGCGAATGCCCAACAGCAACCTAACGCCCCGAAACCGGCAGATCAACTGGAGGAAAGACGTCGGTTTTATAATGAGAAGTTGAAGCGTCCATACTCGTTCCCACGAGACAAGACGAAACGGTTATTCGAGCTGGCAATACGCAACAGACTTATAAGCCTACCAAATCCAAGACGACCGCCGCAACCCACCGAGGTGAATAACCCTAACTATTGCCCTTACCATCAAACGGTAGGCCATCCGATTGAAGATTGCTTCATCTTCAAAGGATGGATTGAAGATCAATACCTCCAGGGGAAGTTTGTACTGTCTGAAAAGTGGAAGGTGAACCCACCACAACCGCATACTCCTAAGAAAGCAGATACACCGGGGGCAACCTGCTCCTTTATTGAAGAAGCTCCATGGGAGGTCGTGCTATCAACTAAAACCAAAAGATTGCTGAGAGACCTTCATGCGTGCCCTGCGATCGAATGGAAGGACCCTCTTGAACCTCAAATTATCGAAGGGATGCTAAGGCGCCGCCCAACTACAAAGACTCGTGATAAGAGCCCAAATACTCACGCGCAATCGTCAAAATCTTCGAAGAAAAAGAAGAAGAAATCCAAGAAGTCCGTGAAGCTTGGAAACGAGAACACGAACTTGTAGAAGCAAATCGACGCACTGGAAGAGTACAATCAAAAGGCGCGAACTCCTGTCACACTGCAAGAGTTTCTCAACCACATCTTTCAAGAGGAAGATGATGGAGAGAGCTCGTCGGATGAATCCGAAGGATATGTGGCGAGTTGTAACGTAATCTCCCACTCGTTTACCGATGATGAGAAAACTCCTGGTACTAAGAAGCTGGAGGCAGAGCCTGTACCAGAGCGTGCATGGCCAACAGACGAAATGATCGACGCTTTTCTAGACGAGATTCGTCTAAAAAGTAAAGCGGATCAGGAGCGTGAGATGGCAGCGTCAGAAGGAACCAAATGCAGGCGACTGAACGGAAGAGTTGAACTACCTCCGCCAGAGCGAAAGGCATCCGAAGTAGACAAGAAGATATTCAAGACGAGAAAAAGGTTTGCCAAAGCCATGTCAATGGGGATGAAGCTACCACCCTCGGAAGGAAACACACACGATGGGGTGGAAAGGCACCCTGATTATTGCGCATATCACCGGAAAATATCACACCCCACGGAGGAGTGCGACGCCTTTAAGATATGGTGGCAAGGATATGTTGCTCGTCGGCAACATGTTAAGCGCATGAAACGCAAGAGCCGTCGGGAGCGAAGAAGTACTATCGATGGGCACAACAGAACTACTGGCAACTGTTACATGGTTAACGCCAGGGGGTCACAAGTTCTCACCTTTGGGAGCGACTCTGATGAAGAAATGGCTCTGGGCCCTCTCTTTAAAGAATCCGCTTTAGGGAAAGAGGAGAAATCGGAGATCTGCGAGAACATTCAGCTGCGCAATCGCACACTCCCAGAAAAGAATCTCGGGCCCGTAAGTAGAAAGGATAAGGGAAAGGAAAAGGTCACTGAAGATATCACTTTAGATGACCAAGTCATGAGAGAGCTGGCTGCCAAAGACCCTTCTAGGAAGGGTAAGGTGGACTATAACATCCTCGCGCACCTAAGGAAGCTACCTTCTCAGCTTAGCATTCTCGATGCCCTCCTATTATCAAAAGAAGCGCGAGACTCACTAATTAAAGCGTTACAAGAACCTGAGCAATTCCAAGCCTTCTTCGCCACTGAAAAGATGAAGGATGAACTGGAGGAAGTGCATACGGCCGACATCACTTTCGGTGATGAAGACCTCCTTCTCGGGACGTGCGACCACAACCGTCCCCTATATGTCTCCGGATACTGCCATGATATCAAGATAGGCAAGATCCTGGTGGATAATGGATCCTCCGTCAATCTCCTTAATGTTCGGGTGTTGAAGGAAATCTGCATGAGTGTGCAACACCTCGCTCGTGACAAAATTACTATCTCCGGTTTCGATTCACAATCGTCACAGACTCTCGGATCTGTGATACTAACATTACGCTTTGGACTTCTTGTCACAGACATCAAATTCCATGTCATTGACGCCAAGACCTGCTACAACGCCTTGCTCGGTCGTCCTTGGTTACACGAATACAACATCATCCCTTCTACACAACATCAGTATATGAAGTACTTTAAGGATGGTTTCGAGTAAACCGTAACAGGTGAGTTAAACCCATTTTCCGTGAACGAAGTCCGCAAATACGAAGATGCGAAGTACTTTTTGCCAGATTTCGAGGATACAGAAAGGTCTCGCAACCCGGAAAACAAAACCGCCGCCACCATCCCTGTTTTCGGGAGCGATACCGAAGAAGAGGAAGAGATAGTTTATGCAGGGCCATCTCAACGCAACAACCTGGGGACGCCCGCCCCCATGTTGGTCTTCAGAAGTGATTCAGAAGATGAAGTTAATGCCGTGTTCTCCAATCGGCTGTCAATACAAGCACCCCCTGGCGATGACCATAGTTTGCAAATCACCATGGTACCGCGAGAACACTACAAGGATCTCGACACGCTTCAGGCTCATAATGTGCAGGACCTGCAAACATTTTACGTCCCTCCCAGGCAAAGGGGTGAGAAGGTGATCCTATTCTACCGATCCTCAGAGTCGAAAATAGAGAAAGAGATCTGGCATGGCGCGGATGCTACACTTGACAGGCTCCAACCCATCCGTCTGCCCAGATACTATACAAATGGATTAAAGAAGCTATTGAAGCGCCAAGGAGTACCCTTAAAACAGACTGTTCGGCAGGCTCGGTTCTACAACAGGATTTGGGATGTCCCCGGGACTCAACGCAAATTGCCCAACGGGAAAATGGAAACACTCGGGCTTGGATACGCAAGAGCCGGAAAACGGGAACGGGCTCACAGCAGCTACGCTATATATACCTTTGATGAAGAGGAGGACGCCTCGTCGGGAGATGCCAACCCCTCATCAAAACTAGACCCCGCGATTGAAGCGCCGAGTCCGTCGTTTGAAGAACGAATGGGCAAGCCTATCAGGAAAGTGGGTCAGAAAGCTCGGGAAGACCACAACCGCGAAACGGCCATCTACGAAAAGGCCAGGACGCAACGTCTATTTCAACAGGCTGCAAAAGACAAAGACGCTCATCCTCGTCAATCCGTTGTACGAAAGGCCCGATGCGGAGACGGAAATAAATCAAGAAGCGGAAAGAGGAGCCGACAACAACGACGTAGGATTAGAGGGTTACGTGGTCGGGTGTTGCACGGCTCGGATTTGTCCCTCATGAAGAAGATGAGTCGAGCGTTCTCCTTCCCCCGAGACAAGACGGAGAAGTTACTCAAGCTCGCTATAAAACATCAAATGATCGCGCTTCCAGAGTCTAGACATCCTGAGCAAGCTAACAAGGCTTCTCATCTGAGCTATTGCTCTTATCACCGAGCCATAGGACATCCTACCGAAGACTGCTTCACCTTCAAGAACTGGGTCGAGGACCAGTACCAACAGGGCAGATTCGCTTTATCCGACGGCTGGAAGGTAACGCCGCCACAAAAGCATGAGCCCAAGGCCGCAAGAGCAGAACCGGGTCCACCTCAGTCCGGGGAGCGGGTTCGCACCTGTTATACGATTACGATATTAGGAGAAGAGCCCGAGAACGTAGATGACCTTCCCCGGTGCTTTGAGAACAGCGATGATGAGGTGATCTCAGAATTTCCGTCCGCTCCGAAAGAACTGGAAGATGGTATACATACTACTGCAAATAACCTCAAGAAGATTGAGTTGGGATCGGCAGACGACCCGCGACCGACATTTGTCAGCGAGCTGTTATCCGAAGAAAGGGTGGCTGCGTTAAAGAACGTGCTTCTACGGCATAAAGACTGCTTCGCGTGGAACTACTCTGAGATGCCAGGATTAGATCCGGAGATTGCTGTGCATAAATTAGCAATATCCCCAGATATCAAGCCAGTCAAGCAGGCGCCAAGGAGGATGCGACTCGAGCTTGAGATGAGCATCAATGCCGAAGTCAAGAAGCTGATCGATTATGGATTTATCCAAGAAGTCCAATATCCCGACTGGATCGCCAATATCGTCCCGGTAATGAAGAAGAATGGGACGGTACGCATATGCGTGGATTTCAGGGATCTCAATAAAGCCTGTCCCAAGGATGATTTCCCAGTACCAGTAACCGAGCTAATGATAGATAACACGTCCACTCACGAGGTTTTCTCCTTTATGGATGGTTCGTCAGGATACAATCAGATAAAGATGCATCCCGAAGACCAGAAGCACACCGCTTTCCGCACCCCTTTGGGTATATTCTGCTACAGGGTTATGCCCTTTGGTCTAAAGAACGCTGGCGCTACCTATCAAAGGGCCATGACAAAGATCTTTGATGACCTCATACACGACGTCGTCGAGTGCTATATCGATGACCTCGTAGTAAAGAGCATGTCATACGAAGATCATTTAAAGCATCTGGAGACTGTATTTCGACGCCTTCGGCAATATAATTTGAAAATGAATCCCCTCAAATGCGCGTTTGGAGTCTCCTCGGGCAAATTCCTGGGATTCATCGTTCGACACCGAGGTATTGAAATAGATCCGTCAAAGATCAAGGCGATCATGGAAATCCACCCCCAAGGACTCTCAAGCAGTTGCGGTCTCTCCAAGGGAAGCTCGCATACATCCGGCGGTTTATCGCTAATCTTTCGGGCAAATGCCGTCCTTACAGCCACCTGATGAAAAAGGGAACTCCATTCGCTTGGGATCACAAATGTCAAGGTGCACTAGACGAGATCAAGCAGTACCTGCAGAACCCTCCGGTGTTGGCCGCGCCGGTCAAGGAAAAACCCCTCATTCTTTATACGACCTCCCTCGAAGGTTCCTTGGGCGCGTTATGGGCACAAGAGAACGATCAGGGGAAAGAGAGGGCACTCTACTACTTAAGTCGAGTTCTACTGGGGGCAGAAAGCAACTACTCTCCCATTGAAAAACATTGCTTGGCGTTAATCTTCGCGATAACAAAGCTCAGGCACTATGCGTTGGCACATGAAGTCCGTCTCATTTCAAAAGTGGATCCCCTTAAGTACTTGATGTCGAAAGCCATATTGACGGGACGACTCGCTAAGTGGGCTCTGCTCTTGATGGAGTTCTCGATAACGTATCAACCTCTTAAGGCAGTGAAAGGCCAGGCCATTGCCGATTTCCTCGCTGAGCACCCGATACCGGCCGATTCTCCTCTGAACTGTGATTTGCCGGACGAGCATGCATTTGATGCGATTGGCGGCGGTAGCGCCCGATGGGAACTCTATTTCGATGGAGCGTCCTCCGTAAAGAAACAGAAACAAGGTATCCCAATAACCAAATCGGGGATAGGCCTCGTCTTTGCAACTCCACAAGGAGGGACAATGCGCTTCGCCTTCTCCTTAACAGAGCCGAGGACAAACAATGAAGCTGAATACGAAGCTCTGATAGCAGGCCTCGAAATCGCCATCGACCTGGGAATTGAAGACCTCCTTATATACGGGGATTCTCAACTGGTCGTTAGTCAAGTAAAAGGTGACTACCAAACGTGCAAACCGGAGTTGGTGAAGTACGGCGAAAAGGTGCAACAACTATTGACCCAAATTCCCCCTTATACTTTGGAGAACATACCGCGCGCGGAAAACAGCAAAGCAGACGCGTTGGCTAAACTTGCTAAAGAACTGGCTGACGAGAACCTCGATGACGTCAGAATCGTAGTACAAAGCCGTCGAGTGCTCGCCCCAGCGGAAATACCTTCGGAATCACCCGAAGAGAAGGGAGTGACTGAGCAGACGACCCTACAAATAAAAGACCATGAGAAGGCCGAAGACTGGAGGGAAGTCTTCATAGACTACTTTAAGTCCTACCGAATGCCCAAAGAAGCGTCCTCAAGACATCAGCTCATGAAACGAGCTCTATCTTTCGCTTTCGTCAACGATATTCTATACAAGAGATCGTTTGATTCTCTATGGCTGAGATGCTTAGGACCTGACGAAGCAGAAAGAGTCATTCAGGAAGTTCATGACGGACTTTGCGGTTCTCACCAAGCAGGCCCAAAGATGAAGTTAAAAATTAAACGGATGGGTTACTACTGGCCCACGATGATCCAGGACTGCCTCGAGTATGCGAAGCAATGCCACTCATGCCAGATTCATGGAGACTTCATCCACCAACATCCGAATCCACTGCACCCAACGGTGGCTAGCTGGCCGTTCGAAATGTGGGGGACTGACATAGTCGGCCCCATTGAGCCAGCATCATCCCGGGGACACCGTTTTATCCTGGCGACAACTGATTACTTCTCCAAATGGGCAGAAGCAATACCACTGAGGGAAGTGAAGACGGAGAATATCCTCCATTTCTTCAAGACGCACGTCATCTATCAGTTCGGAACTCCACGGCGGATTATCTCCGATAATGGGCCGGCCTACCGAAGCCATAAGGTTAGCCGCTTCGCACAGCAGCACAATATAGACTGGAGATATTCTTCGGTTTACAATCCACGAGCTAACGGTCTGGCCGAGGCCTTCAATAAGACCTTGACGAAGATCATAAAAAAGACCGTTTCCAGGAATAAGAGAGACTGGCACGAAAGGTTGCAAGAAGCCCTTTGGGCTTATCGAACTACATTCAAGACGGCCACGAACACAATGCCGTACGCGTTGGTATTTGGGACGGAAGCAGTGCTCCCCCTCGAGATAGAGTTACCCTCTCTACGAGTAGCAGTCCACCACGAGCTGACGAACGAAGAAAATGCTCACCTTCGGCTTAAGGAGCTTGATGCCCTCGACGAAACCCGGCTCATAGCGCAACAACATCTAGAGGCCTACAAAGCAAAGATGATGCGCTCGTATGAAAGATTGACCAGGCCGAGGACATTCCGCCAAGGCGAACTCGTACTAGTGGTCAAAAGACCTATGATCCCCAATCGTGCCAAGCGAGGAAAATTTGAGCCAAACTATGAAGGCCCGTACATCATAGACAAGGTCTACCAGGGTGGAGCCTACCTACTCATGGACATGCACGGTGAAAGGCCTTTCAGGCCAATAAACGGCCGCTTCTTAAAGAAATACTACGCTTAATAAGCCACAGCCTGGGTCAATGATAGATGACGACGACTGTGTCCGCTCACTATCTTCCTAGGCTCAGACTTTACAAGCAGCAGCCGAAACGTCCTTAAACTAACGACGGACCGAAACGTCCTTAAACTAACGACGGACCGAAACGTCCTTAAACTAACGACGGACCGAAACGTCCCTAAAACTACTACCGCAGTATCTTTAGGCTGACGAGATAAAAAAAAAGAGAGAGAAAGAAAAAATAAAAAAAAAATATATGAAAAAGAATAAAAAAAAGACGGTATGTCCATAAGCAAAATGGGCACGGATGAAAACCCGAAAGGGCTCCGTGAGTAAAAACAGCAGGGCTGCCGGCAATTGTTCGTGAAAACCCGAAAGGGCGCGACCTTGTAAAAAAAAAGTGAAAAAGAATAAAAAAAAAACGGTATGTCCATAAGCAAAATGAGCACGGATGAAAACCCGAAAGGGCTACGTGAGTAAAAACAGCAAGACTACCGGCGAGTGTTTGTGAAAACCCGAAAGGGCGCAACCTCGTTAAAAGACACTTGTAGGGTCCTCTCGACCTTGTAAGGAGAAACCACCTGCGTGAGATCCTTACGACTCACAAAGGAGCAACACACTTAGGGATCCTCACGATTCCTAAGGAGAAAATACACTTACGAGATCCTCACGACTCGTAAGGAGAATTCTCTTATGGGACCCTCACGGCTCATGAGATTTGAAAGTCTTAAGTTACAGAAACCTAAACCTGTTCTTAAGCAAATCCTCCACAACCTTCGATATTGCCCTACAAGAGGCTCAATACTGACCCTTGTATACAATCCACGGGCGCGAAGAAACATTTCCCCAGCAAAGTCACACCCGTGACTAGGGACATGTCCACATGATGAGCAACCCTTGTAGGTCCTCTCGACCCATAAGGAGAAAACCCTCTTGTAGGATCCCTACGACTTACAGAGGAACATACACTTAGGAATCCTCACGATCCCTAAGGAGAAAATACACCTGCAAGATTCTCACGACTTGTAGGGAGAAATACCTTTGTGAGACCCTTACGGCTCATGAAGTCAAAAGCCTTGGTCGACAGGACCCTTAACCCTGTTTACTGAGCCACCTTTGTTCAATATCGACAGAGGCAAATGATGATTCGCTCCTGGCAACATCCCAGTTGTAGCGGTGCTGATGCTGAAATCGGTGTCTAAAATCCAAGCTTGCGGCGAAAAAGCTAGCAAGCCACACATGCCTACGAAATAGCCGAAATGATGGGGCAACTTGCAATAAAAAGCAGCAAGTAAAAATGTATGCATGAAAAATAGCCGAAATGATGGGGCAACTCGCAATAAAAAGCAGCGAGTAAAAAGAAAAATAGCCGAAATGATTGGGCACCGCGAAAAATAGCCGAAATGATGGGGCAATCGCGACCTTCACGATATAAAAGCTGAAACGATAGAGCATCGCGGAAAAAGAAATAAAATAAAAATAAAATGTATGCCTTACAAGTGATGTTCCATCACACCCTGTATACAATCCAATGGCATAAACAAAAAGGGAACATACCTCCCTCCCCCAGGTTTCACCAAAGAAAGAAGCTAAATCTCGACGGGCCACAGGCGACCTAGAGATCATCCCAACACTCGTCTCGTAACAACGGACACAACTTCAAGCTAAGCAGAACAGCGGCAACTCCCAGTTCCATGGCTCGGTGGTATACATATCGCCAACAGTCAAACCTCCATCCCGTGAAATGCGGATACAATCAGCAAAATTCCTGGTTACGTGGAACGCGGATGATGTCACTCTTTGACCCTGTGGAAAACGTCCAGAGCGGATCCTGGTCCTCACAGAGCACGGCAGTGAACCCGTGTGAAGCATCCAGAGCGAAGCCTAGTCCTCGCCGAGCGCGGCAGTGAACCCGTGTGAAGCATCTAGTGCAAAATTCCTGGTCACGTGGAACGCGGATAATGTCACTCTTTGACCCCGTGGAAAACGTCCAGAGCGGAGCCTAGTCCTCGCCGAGCACGGCAGTGAACCCGTGTGAAGCATCTAGTGCAAAATTCCTGGTCACGTGGAACGCGGATAATGTCACTCTTTGACCCCGTGGAAAATGTCCAGAGCGGAGCCTAGTCCTCGCCGAGCACGGCAGTGAACCCGTGTGAAGCATCTAGTGCAAAATTCCTGGTTACGTGGAACGCGGATAATGTCACTCCTTGACCCCGTGGAAAACGTCCAGAGCGGAGCCTAGTCCTCGCCGAGCACGGCAGTGAACCCGTGTGAAGCATCTAGTGCAAAATTCCTGGTTACGTGGAACGCGGATAATGTCACTCTTTGACCCCGTGGAAAACGTTCAGAGCGGAGCCTAGTCCTCGCCGAGCACGGCAGTGAACCCGTGTGAAGCATCTAGTGCAAAATTCCTGGTTACGTGGAACGCGGATAACGTCACTCTTTGACCCCGTGGAAAATGTCCAGAGCGGATCCTGGTCCTCGCAGAGCACGGCAGTGAACCCGTGTGAAGCATCCAGAGCGGAGCCTAGTCCTCGCCGAGCGCGGCAGTGAACCCGTGTGAAGCATCTAGTGCAAAATTCCTGGTCACGTGGAACGCGGATAATGTCACTCTTTGACCCCGTGGAAAACGTCCAGAGCGGAGTCTGGTCCTCGCCAAGCACGGCAGTGAACCCGTGTGAAGCATCCAGAGCAAATACCGGACTGTGGAGTCCTTAAAATCCACGGACTATGACGTCCTTAACCTCGACCGTGATGTCTTAAAACTAACGATCAACCGCCCCGATTCCCTACGGATTCTGCCTTGGTTTAAGGGTACATCTCTTCACTCCTTTGATGCCTGGCGTTGTAATTCCTCAACGTCTTCAAAGAGGTGACGGGTCCCTGCAACCAAACATCGGACTGTGGAGTCCCTAAATCCACGGACTATGAGGTCCTTAACCTTGACCGTGATGTCTTAAAACTAACATCGGACTGTGGAGTCCCTAAATCCACGGACTATGAGATCCTTAACCTTGACCGTGATGTCTTAAAACTAACATCGGACTGTGGAGTCCTTAAATCTATGGACTATGAGGTCCTTAACCTTGACCGCGACGTCTTTAAACTACAATACCTGGAGAAACCCCTAACTCCGTAAAACACGGACAAGGGTGACCGCATCCAACACTTACAAGTCCTCACGACCTATAAGGAAGAAAAACTCTCTTGTGGGATCCTTACAACTCTCAAAGGAAAACCCTTTTAAGAATCCTCACGATTCTTAAGAAGAACTCACACCTATGGGATCCTCTCGACCTGTAGGGAGAAAAACTCTTTATGAGACCCTCGTGGCTCATAAGATGCAAAAGCCTTAGGAAGCAGATCTTAACCCTGAGTCCTGAGCCATTGCTGTCCTGCAAGGAGATCAAGATAGAATATCCGCAGAATACATTCAATGAAAAGGAGACACACCATTGAGAAGAAAAATGTATCTTTTATTCATAAACCAAAATGGATACAAAGTACAATTCATGAAAGAAACAAAAAAGAAAGATACTCTCATCCATGAGTATGTACAAAAAAGGGAAAAAAGATACAAGTCCTCAAGCCGGCGGGCGGTGCAATAATTTTACCAGCTCGTCATTCTGTTGCTGAGCCACGGCTTCATGACGCAAGATCTCCAGAAGACGAGCCTCCGCTTGAGCTTGCTGAGCCTGATACGAAGCGAGCCGAGCTTCGAGTTCTTTCTCGGTGGCTTTATGAGCCTCGACCCTCTCACGAGTGAACATGGCAGCTTTATCGAGAGCCACCACCTCTTTTATGGACTCCTGAAGCACCCGCCAGAGTTCGTATGCTTTGTTGGCCTTGGCTGTGAGGCTGGCCTGAAGCTCGCTCAGCGCCTTAGAAGCCAATGCCCTTTCCGAAAATTTACGGCCGAGCCCTTTTCTCGCACAACAATATGTTCACTACGTGTCGCTCTATCAGGCCACGTAAGCTCGCTTTCGTGACCGCGGCCTTGGAAACAAGACATTTACAAGACCGTATAAATGGGCTTCCAGTCGACGGGAATAATCGATCTAAAACGCGCTCACATCACCTGACGTGAAAGGCAACAAGAAAGGAAAGTGATGATAGCATTTGCAATTAAAGAAAGTTCTCATGAGAAGAATACAAAGTTTATTTATGCAAGCGGAAACATACATGCTAGCACCAAGCCTACATGGAATTTCGGTATAAAGCGTAGAAAAGGAGGGACTAATTTAAAAATGTTCTATGCTAACGGAAAAGATCACCAAACAAGGGATCAGAAATACAAGGGTTAACAAAACAAAGAACAAGGTTCTCCATCTCTCTCTCTGCTCTCTCCAACACATCAAAGCGACGGTTCTCACGAGAAGTCGCTTCCCATCGATTGGCACCATGGCCATCTGCAAAAGCAGACATAACAGCCCGTCGGGCTCTTATCTCGCTCAGCAGATGAATTGAGCAGTCCTTCAAAGCCTGAGTAATCAGGCACGCCTCATGAAAGCCCTCGAGCTTTTCTTCCGCCGCATCAAGCATCGCCAGGGTCATCTCTGCCGGGTGAGGAGGGATGTCGGCAAGCACGGCCGTGAGGATCATCCGGAGCCAGAGAGAACCCATCGGGAGGGGGGACCCCCTACGGATCGAGAGTTCATGCATGGCTGAGTCGCATTCGTTGTCGGTAAGGAGGGGATCCACCAACCGAGCAGCAAAGCGGGGGAGCATCTCCTCGATAGGAACTTCCCATGGCTGTCGACGAGCGTGCGGACGATTGCAGGCCATGGCACTCGTTTGTCTCTCAAGACAAGTTACAAAAAAAATAATAATAATATAAATCTCTCCGTAAAGGGAAAAGAAAGCTATAGCCTCATATATAAAGAAGTGTATTAAGTGCTGTGCGCGGAAAATCTTGCATGGTAAAGCTATTTCCAAGGCCAAAAAAAAGGAAAGGCATCTAAAATCAAGGAGATGAAATTATTTCCAAGGCCCTTTCTCTGCATCCAATATTGTGCACTGAAAATACGGCATGGGAAAATTTTGTGAACAGCCCCATCAAGGGACCCCACGTGCAGAACACGTGAGGCCTAAACCTGATGTACACTTAAAAGAAAATATATGGAGTAGTGCCCTGCATATTAAAAGCACAAACAACAACAGTAGCAAAATGATAAAATCCCAGAGAAAAGGCATGCATACTTCAAGAGGTTCATACAAAATATAGAGGACACATTTACAATGGTAAAACTTCAGATGCGGGGCATGGGTTGAGAAACTCAAAATTAACTTTATTCAAGATCTTCCAAGCATTTCGAACCTCCCGAGTATGCTTCCTCTCACGATCACAAGCATCGGGGTCCCCGCGGATGTCCTCTACCCTCCGGTAGGCGGCAAGTATGGCTGATTGCTGAAAAATCTGATACAGGAGATCAATGAGATTATCCCGCCTTCTCTTTGAGATCAAGTGCATCAGATACACCGAGTGTACTTTATCCTCGGCGGTGTCCAATGCCCCAAGCGGCACACTAGCACAGAATAAAGGGAGGGCCTCCCTGATCGCCAGCACGATCAGCCTCAGAAGAGAAGAGCGACGGGGGAGTAGCCGATGGTTGTACTCGTCAAAGCGGCTCATGATCTCGGCACATTGAGCATCGGTGAACTCCTGGTTCTGACTGCGGCCCAGTGCACGAATATTCCCATAGGAAATGATCTCGTCAAGACCATACAGATGGGCATCCATGATACCTGAAATAAAGGTCATGAGAATCATTACAAAACCACCATTTCATTAATTGTAGAAGAACAACCTCGGGCCAAGAGACCCCAGGAAGCCTCTGTGTGAAGAAATCGAGTTCTTCATTGGAATTAAATTCCTTATTAAGAAAAGGGAATTAAATTCCCAGAAACATTTTTGGATGGAATTAAATTCCATGGAGTTGAAACGCCATCATCATCTCCCCAAACATCATCTAAATCCTGAGAGATCTACAGTTCGAAGGTTAAGCGGTTTCATGTTCTTATGGAAAAACAGGAAGAAAAAAGGGTAAAAACCCTTGTTTTGGATTTAAAATCCAGAGGAATGAGAAGGTCCATCGTTTGTCCAAGAACATTACCTGAGGAAAAGAATTCTTTTCGAACAGAGTTAAACTCTGAAAATTGTTTCAAGACAGAGAACTAAGCTCTGGAAGCGAGAATTAAATTCTCAAGGAAAAAGTTCTCAGAAGAAGAAGATGAGCAAAGTGAAGGCTCCTATGAAGAGACAAAGGTATTTATAGAAGGCAATAGAAACGTTTCATCTCCCCAGATCCCTAAAGGAATCCAACGGTCGCAAGAGGTGACAGCGTTGCACTCACGTGCTGACACGTGAGAACAACGCTGTGGGGGCATTTGTTTCCTAATTTAAAATCAGGAAAGCTTATGGAAGAAGCTTCAGAAGAGGGTCACGTGCTTACACGTGACCAGCAGTCACGTGTTGGCACGTGACACCCAAAAGTACCGGCAAAGCAAGTTCAGTTTCCCAACTACATCAAAGAGAGGGGCTTCAGTAAGGGTCACGTGCTCCCACATGACCTGGGTCACGTGTCGGCACGTGACATTTAAAAGCAGCAGCAAAGACCCAACGCTTCCTGATCAAATCAAGGAAAAAGCTTCAGAAGAGGTCACGTGCTCCCACGTGACCAGGGTCACGTGTTGGCACGTGACGATCAAAACATCAGAATTGTTCTCCTGTTAAATCAAGAAAAAGAGTTCAGACAAGGGTCACGTGCTCGCATGTGACCAGGGGTCACGTGGTGGCACGTGACGGTTAAGCAGCAACCAGAAGACAGAGCGCAGAAAGAAAGAAGAAGGCTCATTCCAAAGGGGGTCACGTGTCCACACGTGACCATGGGTCACGTGGTCACACGTGACCGGCTTTCAAAGCCCATTTCGTTGACAGAATTAAATTCTGAAAGAGATTCGAATCTTTCCAAAGGAAAGCGATTATCTGGAACCAATCGAATTAAAGATTTAAAGATGATTGAATATCATTTATCTATGGGAAAATCTCGGGTTTGGAAAGATTTCCCCTTTAAATCTAACCGAAATAACAAAGGAGAATCCCGGGACTTGAAATCCAATGGTGAATAAAATTCACCCAATAATCCAAAGGTCAAAAACGAATGATGGATGCAAATCAAACCTCTCAATGAAGATTCGTCAAAAACTAATTGATTCGGCTGCTTCTCCTATAAATAGGAGCCAAGAGACACAAAAAAAGATATAGATACGCAGAGGGAAGAAAGGGAGAGAGAGCCTGGATACTTCGAGGAACTTGGATCTTCTGCAAAAGAAAACCCTAGGTAAGAAAGGGAAGGCTCCTTGAAGGAAAAGAGAATTTAATTCTCAACAGAGTTTAACTCTGATATATAAAACAGAAGAACATATTTCTTCTCTCTTTGATAGAGGATCTGTAAAGTGCACATCTCCCCTTGAAGTTGAGAATTTAATTCTCAATGGGTCGAGATCCTGCCATGCAGATCCAAAACATAGAGAGGGAATGGAAGCACGAGAATTTAATTCTCACAGAACTATAGGAATTTAATTCCTTTAAAATAAACTAGGGCTTGACCCTGTGTTATGGGAATTTAATTCCTTCAGAACAAAAAGAAACAGGGTTTAACCCTAATTAAGAACCTAGTTCTGTTGGAACAGCAGGGATTTAATTCCCTTGATCATAATTTAACAGAGAGTGGGAATTTAATTCCTTAAGAGCTTTTATTAGGGTTTAACCCTATTCAGTTCTTCACATATATGAAGAATTTAATTCCTACGGAAAATTCAGGGTCCAACTCTATTCAGAATATAAATCTTCAAAAGGAAGTAGGAATTTAATTCCTCTGAAATTACTGTCAGGGTTTAACCCTACGAGGAATTTAATTCCTGGAAAAGATTAACAGATCCTCTAAAACAACATACATAGAGGCAGGGTCACGTGTCACCACGTGACCCCCCCCCAAGAGATCTACAGAAAGCCCTTTTGAGGCAGCACCCCACGTGACCCACGTGACCCTCGGACACACAAGCATTTGAATGCCCGTCACGTGATGGCACGTGATGCTCTGAAAGATGCGATAATCTCAGCAGAATAAATGAAGGGAGGGCGCCCTCACGTGTTGCCACGTGACCCCTCTTGCCTTAGTGTTCAACACTAAATTGGAACTCTCGAATCCAGTACTGAAACACTGTTGGGCCCTAGTGTTCAACACTAATCAAAGAACTTTATTCGCAGTGTTCAACACTGATTACCTTAGTATTTAACACTGATCTGAGATCTCCATTGCCAGTGTTCAACACTGATCTGTTTTAGTGTTTATGATAATTTGATAGCCTTGTTGCTGGTGTTTAACACCAATTATCTTTTAATGTTAAACACTAACTTGTCGACCTCATTCCCAGTGTTCAACACTGATTGCTCTGTAGTGTTTAACACTAGGCTTTAGCCCAATTGGCTAAATGGATAGAGGCAAAGCCTCTCCTGATTGGACTTAGCCCAAGCTGGCCATAAGTCCTCAATTCGTAATCAACTGGGCTAATGGGCTCATAACATAATTAATTGGTCTTGATCCCAAATTGGGCCAAGGACTATTTAATCCACTCCGGTTCTAGGGTACATCTCTTCACTCCTTTGATATTTGGCATTGTAATCCCTCAATGTCTTCAAAGAGGTGATGGGTCCCGACGACCACACATTGATATGGACTGTGGGGTCCTTAAACCCGTGTCTAATGCAAAATTCCTGGTTACGTGGAACGCGGATAACGTCACTCTTTGACCCCGCGGAAAACGCCCAGAGCGGAGCCTAGTCCTCGCCGAGCGCGGCAGTGAACCTGTGTGAAGCATCTAGTGCAAAATTCCTGGTTACGTGGAATGCGGATAACGTCACTCTTTGACCCCGCGGAAAACGTCCAGAGCGGAGCCTGGTCCTCGCCAAGCACGGCAGTGAACCCGTGTGAAGCATCCAGAGCACATACCGGACTGTGGGGTCCTTAAACCCATGGTCTACGACGTCCTTAACCTCGACCGAGATGTCTTAAAACTACCCATGGACCGTAACGTCCTTAAACTACCCATGGACCGTAATGTCCTTAAACTACAACAATAGAGCCCCGCATGCTCTTTTGTCGGATCTAAACGGTCCCGTTTAAGTTGATCTTAGCCTTAAAAGATGGCTAACGTATCCTTAAACCTTCAAACAGACTGGACTAGGAATCCCCCCAATTAACTCTGGCTCGAAGGTACATCTCTGAACTCCTCTGACATCCGTCGTTGTAATCCTTCAACGTCGTCAGAGAGGTGACGGGTCCCGACGGCCATACATACGATGGACCACTATGTCCCTAAACTGGAACAATAGAGCCCAAACGCTCCTTTGTCGGATCTAAACGATCCCGTTAAGTTGATCTTAGTCTCAAAGTTAGACTAACGTATCCTTAACAAACGTTTGAGTTGATCTTAGCCTCAAATATGGCCAACGTATCCTCAAACCAAACCCCCAAACCCAAATCTAAGATAATACAGATTTGGACTAGTCCACGCCCTACGGGCGACGACATAACTCAGTCTCCGTAAACAATCCACGGGCAATAAAACACAAAACAAATATCCACGACACGAAGTGACCATCTGGAGAAGGAGAAAGTTGTTACCGCAATGCGGTAGCGTAATTAACTGCAGGGGCTTGCGCCTGTAGGGAAGAGCGTCCCCACAATAAAAAACCCCTCAAACGAGGGGGAATCTGACGAAGTCTGCTACATCGGATGCATCCGTCTAAACCTTCGATACATGGTGCCATAAATCAACTTGGCATTTTCGGAGAGGTGGACGGATAGCACCAATTAGCATCTGCCCCGAGTCTCAGTGCCAAGACATCGCAGTCCTGCGCGCTGCCATTCGGAGGGGAACAATAGAATCAAACCAAGTAGCATACTACCATTTCGCGCAAGACTGTTATTATAACTGTGAATATCCCAAGTTCCAATATGTAATATACAATCCAGTATGATACAATAATGGCCTCTAGGGCATATCTCACTAACATGATTTTGGGGATGATGGGATACCAGAGATTGAGGGTAAATTGGACTTGAAGGTATACCAAATAACCATGATTAATCGTAAACATGAGTAAGTGTAACAGAAAGTTGTATTTATTCAACGGACAATTTTAAAGGGCCGTTTTTAAAAAAATTAATCTTTGGGGTTCATCTTTGAGGATTTTATATCAAAATAACGCTAAATTTGCTCACTAGGGTCATGTGATCTCCAGCTACCTAGAGCTGGAAAATCTTTCACTCTAAGTTCCCAACACACAAATAAATACCTCTCTCTAACTCTCTCTCTCTCTCTTCTCTCTCTTAAATTTTCCCCCTTTTCGATCCAAGAAGCAATGAACTCTTTGTCGGCAGCGGCACTCCCTTTCGCCGCCGTCGCCCCAACGCCACGTTGGATTCCAACCCCCTGCGGGCCCCGCTCCCGTCACCTCCGCCCTCGTCGCTTCTCTCGTAACGGCCGTTTGCTGACGGCCGTTACGATCACCGGAAAAGAGAGCTCCGTTGCTGACGGCGACGACATTGCCGACGCCGTCAACGGCCAACAGGTGCCCTGCCCTTTTAAAGAAATTTCAAGTTTTTATTCTTGGGTTATAAATTACATGGAAAAGAAAAGGAATCCATTTTGTTGAATTTTACACCAAATTTAGGTTAAAAGATAAAGACTTTACATGCGCAAACCATCAAAAAATTATCTCCATTTTATTGAACTTACACATTCATCAACGATTAAGAGACGTGTACTCAAGAGGGGAGGTTTTAAAAATCATTTTTTCTACTCCTAAATGTCAATGGAAAAACAGAATTCTTGCTCACAATTGATATGCGTTTGATCAAATTAACATGCGATCATTTGCGAATTCGTTGTCTTTTTTTCATTATTTGTTTGCATGTCTCACTTGAATTCTTGGCTACTCACTCCATTTTTAGGGCTGTAGGTGATTGATGAGCCCGAACCTATAAGGATACCGGAGCGAGACTTTTCAGGAACACCATACGTTCCGGTTTATGTGATGCTGCCTGTGAGCCACCATCTCACCCAACAATATAATTAGTTTTGAATCTTTTCAAATAGTTGATTTTTTTGGCTGATTATGTGATCGTTCAATTTATTCGATGATAGCTTGGCATAATCAATATGGAGTGTGAGCTTGTCGACGCAATAGGTCTGCGGCAGCAATTGATGCAATTAAAATCTGCGAATGTCGACGGTGTTATGGTTGACTGCTGGTGGGGAATTGTGGAGGCGGATGCCCCACAAAAATACAACTGGCATGGTTATCAGCAGCTGTTTCAAATTGTCCGTGAACTCGAACTTAAGCTGCAGGTACGAATTATTTCCTCATATGACGCAATTTGATCTTAACCGTGTAAGTACATTTAATTAATTTTGCAATTGAAAGGTGGTTATGTCATTTCATGAATGTGGAGGAAACGTTGGAGATGATGTGAGTATTCCTCTGCCTCGTTGGGTGATGGAGATTGGCCGGAGCAATCCTGACATTTTCTTTACCGATCAAGAGGGAAGACGAAACTGTGAATGCCTTTCTTGGGGCATTGACAAGGAAAGAGTTTTAAGAGGCAGAATGGCAATTGAGGTATGTATATGCTTCAACACTTCTTTTTTTTAAAGTATGCATAGTTTGGTAAAGAAACAATTTAGCAATGTCCACAGCCACAGGTCATCGGTTCACCCTATAATCAGTAATTTGTATATTGCCATATCACGAACTTTTTAGGGTTCAAATTAGACCTATGGATCTTCTCTCGATTCCATTAAACAGTAACGAAGATACATATGCTAAAACTATTCATTGAGAATTTGCCAGGATTAGATTCATACGAAGACACTTAATATCTAGCATCAGCGCATAAAGTGCAGGAAGAAAATTGTTTTGCAGAGAGCAGAAGTGGAACTTATTATGCGCTTTTACTATTGTGTAATACAGCCTTTTGACTAGTTATGTTTACACTGCCATGATCTAGCAACTTGTTATGAACTTTGCTATTAATGTATAAGAAAATTCTCGTACTTTTATTTGATTCAGTGAAATTTATAATTACTTATATATTTTCTTGAAAACGTTTTTTAGGTATACTACGACTACATGAGAAGCTTTCGACAGGAATTTAATGAGTTTTTTGAGGATGGCAGCTTCTCTGAGATTGAAATTGGATTAGGGCCCTGCGGAGAACTTCGGTACCCATCTTATCCAGAAAAGCATGGATGGAGCTACCCTGGCATTGGAGAATTTCAGGTAGAACCTCATCATCATTGTTAGCTAATGCCATTTCCATATGGAGTGCAAGCTTTTGCACTCATGAAATTTTAGCTGGAGTTTAAGATCAGCTAACAAGCTAAATTCAAACCTTTTAGTTGGAGTCTAAGATCTTATTCAAGAAAACTTGGGACAACTTATGGATTTCTTTAAACCTTAGTTGGCTAGTTGACATTGAGGAGAAAAAACTTGAATTTTGGATCCTGCAATTTAAGCTCATGCTAAGACATACATGAAAATGTCTACGAGGCAGGACAGAGTATATAAGTTTTCTACGTGTATCTGCATTCATAACACAATGTAAAGGCCCAAACAAAAACAGATTCCCTGCTCTACAAACCCTAACAGTTTGTTTCACCATAAACAGTTGCAAAACTGTATATTTCGTCACGAAAACATATACTGGAAACACTAAACTAAGTTAGACCAGTTTATGGACTTGATTAGTTTATTATTAATAAGGGACATGTGTCTCGTTTGTTTGCAGTGTTACGATCGGTATCTGTTAAAGAGTTTAAGAAAAGCAGCGGAGGCAAGGGGGCACTCATTCTGGGGAAGAGGGCCAGATAATGCAGGCTCTTATAATTCCTGCCCACATGATACTGGATTTTTTCGTGATGGTGGGGATTATGATGGTTATTACGGTAGATTCTTCCTTGGTTGGTATTCGAAAGTGTTGATAGGTCATGCTGACCGTGTGTTATCAGTGGCCAAATTCGCCTTTGAGGGATCATGCATCGCTGCAAAGGTCAGTGGTTCCGGTTTTTTTTTTTTTTACTTCTTCCATACAATTTATTTGTTGTGATTGAAATTCAGGTATCAGGTATCCATTGGTGGTACAAAACAGCGAGCCATGCTGCTGAGCTGACAGCTGGTTTTTATAACCCTTGCAACCGTGATGGCTATCCTCCAATTGCAGAAATATTAAATAAACATGGGGCAGCTTTGAACTTCACATGCGTTGAGCTGCGGACATTGGATCAGCATGAGGACTTCCCTCATGCATTGGCGGATCCTGAAGGCTTGGTCTGGCAGGTACTGAACTTAAAACTCTCGCACGCACGCACCCCCTTCCTGAGCAATATTTAGTTACATGGTTGATAACCCTATCAACCATTAAATTGTTTTAACCGCAAGTACTAAACATGTGCCACATTGTTATAGTTATGTATTTTAACTAAGCCAAAAGCGGCCTGCATGGACCCTGCCGGCCCTGGGGGTTAAGTGCGAAAATCCCATTGACCCTCAAGCCCTTTTAACTTTTTTCTATCCTTCCCCAGTTACCTATCATTGTATCTTCACATGCATAACAAGTAAAAATAATCTACCATATCATATTGGAAACTCTCTGTCACAAGTGAGCTGATAATTGATCTCACATTATGGGTTTATAAAGGGCATGACCAAAAGCAAAGGCTATCTGTCAGAGGGACAGTTACCTTCACCTTTTTGTACACAATCCCTGTACAACTTATTATTTGTACCAAGATAACTATCATGCTTTTTAGATACCCAGTAACAGTCTTTTCTTCATGAGTACAAATATCTAACGGTCAATTGCAGATAGCCCTCCTGTACTAGATGGGTCGAGCACTTATACCCTTGAACTATTATAATATGCTCTATAATTAAAATATACATCTTTATGCCTAATTTACCTCTTTCTTTTTCCTCTCTTCAACCACATAGAACCCATAACCCTGACTCAATGAGTCAAATAAGAAGCACAATCCCTAAGAATAGCGACTAGAGAGACGCAGCATTGCAATAAAATAGACAATGCTCGTCTCGGATTTCTGTTCTCTCTCAAGAATTACCGAAGAGATGTTAAACCTCATGATGTTTTGAACAATAAGAGAAGCAACTTCAAAAACAAGAAAAATAACAAAGAAATAATAATAGAAAATTTTGGATTTGTGCTAGAGAATTTCTATAAAAAAAAAAGAGCATTGAGTTGATAGATTGGGATAGAGATTGGTTGTCTAGAATTGAATAGGGAAGAAGAAAGGGGTAAAACAAGAATTAAATAATATATTTTAATCAGAGCGAGTTTAAGTACTTATTATGATAGTTCAGGGATATAAGCGCTCAATCCTCTGCAGTACAGGGGGTCAATATGCAATTAACCCAATATTTAACTTTGCACAAACAGTTAATAATTTATGTACATGGGTGTTAATGGCATTTGCTAGATTACTAGGCTTATCAACTTCTATTAGTTGATCTCTTATTCATGGGCATGCTTCAATAGCAGACAGAGATCCTTTGTACTGAGTCATGTCACTGAAAGTTGATGATTTCAACCCTTTTAGTAAGATCACAGCCTCATAGTAGGATCAAGATCACTTGTAGCAAGGGATCCCATGCACATATGTATACATACAGAGTTGCTAACTTGCTATGAATACGTTGGGTCTCAATTTTCTCAAACTTTCACATGCAGTTTCATGTAACTGTACTACGCGCTAAATTAGCTTTAATTAGTTATATAATATAAATAACAACAAATGAGCTTGTAAATGAATTGACTATCATTGTCAGGTCCTGAATGCTGCCTGGGATGCTTCTATACCTGTGGCTAGTGAAAATGCTCTGCCCTGCTACGATAGAGATGGCTACAACAAGATCTTGGAAAATGCCAAGCCATTAAATGATCCTGATGGAAGGCATTTATCTGCCTTTACCTACCTGAGGCTTAGCCCACTCCTCATGGAGACCCACAATTTTGTTGAGTTTGAGCGCTTTGTCAAGAGAATGCATGGTAAAGTTTGGAAACTTCTTTTTCACTGGTATTTTTCATCTCTACTCTTAGAATTGCGAACTCCGAGGATGTAAATTATGTCACCAATTGATGGCTTTTTTAAAGGGATATAAAATATGACAAAATTTCCCAAATGAAATCATTCGATCAATCCCCAGCCGCCCCCCCGCCCCCCAACCACCACCACCAAAAAAATTGAAAAAAAAAAAAGCACACACATACACGAAAGCTATCCTTATTGTCATTCTTTTTTAAACTTTTAAGTTGGCTTTTTTAATTTCAACCGTCCTATTTTTCACCTCACCCCCTCGCATGCACACACCCCACACAGGCACAGCACGCGCACAAAATATTGTATTAAAATATTTGTTTTCTTCACGTTCATCACACAGCAAAAAACTAGTTTATAGACTTTTTATACTGAATATTTGCAGAAGTTATACTCTATTATCCAACTTCATTATTTGTCTTGCGAGATGAGATGCTTGTATTTAGTATCTTCACAAGCATAAATTTCATTACCAATAAGGTCAATGATATCGACTTCTCATTCTAGTGGAATGCTTCTTCCTAATTAAAAAGTGTCTGCTCATTTAAAAAAAATGAAGGTATGTGATTTTCCATATATAAAAAAAGGGTGACTAGTCTTTTTGGAGTCCACATGCAAAATTCTCTGTCCAAGAAACGTGTTTTTCCCACTTGGTGCCCGAACAGATATACATAAAATGAAGTATACTGTGCACTTATCCAACAGAAATTACCAGCGTGCCAATTATCTTACACTTTAAGGCTCATGCAAACACAACTCAGACATATAAAATGTTTGTGTCTGCTCAGACGAACACTTATATAACCATGCCCTCATATCTGTTTTGCAAATTTTGTCAGTCTCTGATACCCTAGCCAAGGAAACTATTGGTAAGAGAGGGCTTGTGATCCATAACATATTTTTTCGAAAATCCTTCAGTGTTGCCTTCTCCTAGTCCGAGACGTTACTGTTTTAGTTCTGATGATGAAGATTTATCGGTCTTATATATCAACAATGGACAGCCACTGCTTCTACATTGCTCCACTGTTTCTGTAGACATCGTCTTGATTCGTCATGAGTTTCTAGGAAACAAGCGTCAAAACTGGAAGGGAGAATTGTTGCATCATGATTTTCCGATTTGACCTTTATTGTATTGTGAATGCTTTTAATTTACATTTTGTCGATGAAGACATCTATACCTTGCAATCATAAGATTTTTCCCCGTGAGGGTTTCTTTTTATTCCTTAATGATAGGGTGTTCTTTCAAGTGCAGGCGAAGCTGTTCCGGATCTCCCAGTGCAGAAAAGTGGTAAAGAAAATGATAAGATTGACTCTTTAGCTTGACTAATTCGCAATTAAGGATTAAACTTAGGTTGGCAGAGCCTTCTGAAATTCTTGATGATCGAGAAAAACTATAGGGATTCTGCATGAATCAAATAGTCAACATGATTTCGTTCTTGCTGGAGGTTAAGCCAATATAAATTTGTTGTCTAAATGTATATTCAATCTGCGTACCTTTGATTGGGTATTCAATTATAACTCGTAAAAAATATATGTTGAGCATTTTGAAGCTGGTGTTAAATGACATCCAATGATCCGCCTTACATTAACACTAAAGTTTAGGGTACATTTGTGAATTGTGAGGGGACTTGTTCAGGAAATTAGTTTCAATACGTAATTTTACTGTTTTCGATAAATTTATGATGCTTATTATGGCTAAACATAAATGTACATATTGTGAATAAATTAAAAATGGGTGTGGGTGATTTAATGAGTAGATGCGATGCATATTTGTCCCACAATACTCGTCTTTTTCTTATGCTTTGTTTTTTTGATCAAATTACTTGTCCCATTGGTTTTCAAGTAAGATGTTCTATTTCATTCTTCTAAAACCAAATCACTTTAGACATGGTATACCAAAAGTAAAAAAATAAAGGGGCTAAATTGCCGAAAATATCCTTAACCTTTGCTTCAATAGCAAGAAATACCTTTAACTTTCTAAAACTTGTACTTTTGCCCTGTCTCAACTTAAATTTATCCCCAATGCCCTTTAATTTAATATTTGGTTGATTAAAATATTCAAAAGAAAGAGAGGAAAAAGATATTTTTTTAATTAAATACTTAAATGAGGGACATTTTAAGAATAAATTAAAGTTGAGGGAGACAAAATAAAGGTATTAGAAAGTTGGGGATATTTTCTGCTATTAAAGCAAAAATTAAGGGTATTTCTTGCAATTTAGCCTAGTTACCATTCAAGTTTCTAAAGAATCTAGCCTAGTTACCATTCAAGTTTCTAAAGAATCAATGAAGACCGTCATATGGTTAAATTAAGAATCTAACATCTATGACATTTTAGAATTAATAATAGAAGACTTTTATTCATTTCATATTTTGATTAATTCAAGGCTCTCGATCTTCATGATAACACTCAACTTATTTTAAACAATAATAACTGATGGAGCTGTAAGTCATAGACTTCTATTACTTTCATATTTTGATCATCACTCGCAGCTCCATCAGTACTCCTAACTTATTTAAAAATTCCACACATACAGCTTGCATGGCAGCATGCTCTGAACTTCTATAACTTGAAACCATCTAATTGCAATGACAAATCTTGGAAGCTATATGTTAAACAATTGAAGATCTGAAACCAAGCATCCATGATACCTTCTTATTGTTCCTGGTACCACAAATGTGCTAAAAAATACTAGAGACAGGAGTGAAATGACAAGCAACTCAGATTTGGAAACCAATAAATAAGGACTCCTCAATATGTTTCGCATTGTTGGTTTTAATTAAACAACACAATGTATTCTTTCAAATTTATGTATTTAGTTTTAACAATTCTTCAATACAACACAAGTCAAGCTTTCTATTTTAATCGCACATCAAGTATAAGATGACAAATCTCCTTATGCTCTGTAGACTGAAAGAACAAAAGAAAGGAAAAAAAAGCTACAATATTCAAAGTGCAGACTGAAAAGTACCGCATGGTATCAGGGAAATAACTAAGATAATAACTGCGGAGAATACACATATGTTAGTTTTAAAGCAGCTGCAATATCTATATTATGCAGATTTAAGCATCTTCTTGTAATCTTGGAATGTCCCAGCGAAAGGTGCAACCTTGCCATCCGAAACTGCCCACATCTCCCCAACACTTCCTGATATGAGATGCTCATCATGACTCACCTGCACCAAAGGAATAATCAGATATAAATTAAGAAGGCATTGTAACCAAATGAGCATAGCTCATGCGGTATAGCTTCATCTCTAAAGTGAGAGGTCGCCGATTCGATTCCCCAAGGGGTCGCATCCCAAAGATGGCATTGTATATTCTAGAGATCAAGACAGAAAAGAGGAAAACAGGAAAAAAAGAACGACATTGAATTATATTTACCATCAGCACTCCTCCTTGGAAGAGGACCAGACCTTGGATCAGTGCCTCAACAGCATCCAAGTCCTGCAAGAAAAATAATAACCACACAACTTACATCAGCAATCACTCGTTTTATATGACATCATCAGAAAAGACACTGACATGAAGTACATATTTCGACGCTGAAAAAAGCTTGCAGCCTCCAAATCTGTCTTGCGGGTGAGGGGGAATAACCAAAAACATTAAAAGAAGCAACAAAAACTTCACAAGTTAGCTTGCAGCCTTCAATCTCTTTAATCTCAAGCACTTCTTTGCCTGAGCATGCTTGGTCCACTTTTAAAATACTCTCTATGAAACAATCTACCGTTTATAAAGCAAGCCACTTCCCCTTCAGTCATAGGTAAGAACCCAAACCCTTAGTGTCGACTGTCGAGAGCTCAATTTATGTGAGAACTGAGGTGAGTGTTTCTAGCTGGCTTATGTAAATCACACTCTTGTCCAGAGTTTACCCAGCTACAAGTTCTCTGAGAACAGGGGAATGACAACAGGTTTCATGATGTGCCCAATTTATCATGGAGCCTCAATCTAAGTCATTGACTTGGATGATGATGAATGGGCATAATATTATTGTGCATGTTAAGCAATCACATGAAACATGAAGCTATATTCATTGTTACAGACGTCGTCAGTTCCAGGGGTTAAACTCGTACTGTTAGAAAACTACTGATGATATAGTTTCCACTAGTATTTATATGGCACTCAAAAATATTATGCTTGTGTTGCCTGAATTTACCTTTATATTCCATGAAACAGTATAAAAGCAATAAGAACATGGTAATGAAATATAAGTGGGCAAGATGAGCTTACAAGATGGTTTGAAGGTTCATCGAGCAGAATGATGTGTGGTTTCTTGTAGGTGATTTTCGCGAAAGCAACCCTGCTCTTTTGACCCCCTGAAATAGATACAGCAAGTGTGTAGAAAGGTACAATTGTTCTTCAAATGTATAAGCAAAGAAATTCAACTGACAAACAATAACACCCTGTCAGCAAGTACGGAGTTTACCGACACAAGATACTGCCCCAAATCTCCATATTAAACCAACATATATAAATAATGAAGTATCAGCTATGTAGCATGGAATATCTTTTATGCACACTTCTCAAGTGTTGCCTCATTTTTCTAATAATATATTCCGCAAACTCAAGACACATCTTAGAAACACATTCTATGCTCTTCATACTTATCATTAATAGATATGTATTTACTATCATTATATATTAAACCATATATGGTGGAAAATGAACAGCAAAACTCGGTTTGTATTAAATACATAACAATTTTAGATCATGTTTTAAATAAACTAAGTGAGATATTTGAACCTATGTCAATAACGTTGTAGATCCAACATTATGTCTTGAACAAATGTAGAAAGCTGTATAATGCGCTAATTCTGGTATGCTTGTAAACATTATATGTATACACATTATTAGAAACACGGGCTCACACTTGCATGCATTTTCAAGTCCATAAATTTATGTACAATCTCTCTCTAGATTAGTGTCATTCTTATTTGTTTCTGCATTGTCTATTAATGCCCCTCTGTCCTACTATCTAAGCAATTGTCTTGTCTCCTTCTCTTTCATGTCTTTGTCAGTGGGTGTCTAGATCTTTTGGTAATGTTATCCACAAACCAATATATTTAATTTGAGAAAATATAACCAGGCTACAACATCAAGCATATGTAAGAGCAACACTTGGTTCTTGTTGACATCAAATAAATACTTAAAGTCTACTTTAAATTGCATAAGTTGTTCATACCTGACAAGGTATACATTGGCTGAAGCGCAAGACTACCCGTGACACCAAAAGAACCCAAGTGAGCCCTAAGTTTCTGTTCAGGTACTCCCTGCAAGAAGTATATTTATAATGTCAAGAACTGTATTTTCCCATAGTTAATTCAAATTATTGAAGAGGATAATCAATATAAATCAACATCGCACATTCATTAACATTCACTGGCATGCACCCGTTATTCATGAACTATAAAAATTCACATATGAAGGGATATTCAGCTTAATACAAAATATAAAAATTAAAAAGGCTAAACCAATGAGTATTCTGTCAACAACAACTGAGCCTTCTATCCCAACCAACGAGTATTCTGTCCTTGACATAAAAGAAAAAACTTTCAAATAAACGATGGCCAATAATCAATATTTGCCGCATTACTTCCTTTTTCACTTTACAAGGCAGTGGGGTGGGAAGTTATTCTTCCTTTCTCTCGCTGATTAAATAACACGATTCATTAGCTTATCTATGCCTTTTTTTATTTCCCCTCGAGATTAAGAGCACATAACACCACTCATGTATATCTCATATGGTAGTTTAACTCTCAATATGTTTATTATCACTCAACACCGCTTGGCGTTGGCCTCAGTATGACTTGGAAAATATAATTTGAACTGATTGCTAACTACCTCAAAGGTAAATGTCCTAGTAAACCACTGGAGAGGTGCTAAATGTTTTCACTGATCTTACTTAAAAATGAAATTTTGACCTGGTTGTTGATTACCCACAGAGGTGGTGTGCGTTGATTAACAAGGTGAGGGGTGGTTAGGGCAAGATGAGGTATGCAAGAGGGGTGTTAAAAGCTATTAACCCCAAGAAGAAAAGAGAGTACGAAACTGTATAACTTGTTCTTAGACCACTTCCTCTAGCACTCAGCCTGACAGGAGACAAATCATTTTTAATTTTTTAAGGCCAAGCCTAGGTGACAATATGGGAAAGAGTTAAATACATAGGGATATATGAGAAGTATGTTTAGCTAAGTTATGTGGTGCATTTTGCAATGTCTTCCTTTAAATCTACTCGCCTACTATTCAATCTAGGTTGAATTTTATAATGGAATAAATAGGCCTGAGCTACACAGCAGGCCTCTGTCTGTGGTGCCCAGACCCAAAGCAGAAGGGGGCGGTCCCCACCCAAAATAAAAACAGTGGCGCCATTTTTTCTGCCCTAGGTTTGCACACCACAGGCAGTGGGCCTGCGGTATAGTGCATGCCCAGCAACCCCTTTTATAATTCGTTGCTCCAGTTTACAAGTTCAGCTCTATATCTGAAAATTTACATTTATACAAATTATACACATTTCCAATTCCATGTTCAAAATCTTTACCTAAAACCTTTTAATGGAAGAATTAGACAAGCAATAACCCCAAAATTGTACATCAGGTTGTAATTTTCTCAGACAGCTTAGCTGTTCACCACTGTTAGATTTTTCAGATTGTCACATCAAAAGAAGGATCTCGTTCTTACCGGAAAGCAGCGCATCATATAGAGAAGAGGGTTTGAAGATAAGTCAAGCCCATCAACATGGTGTTGACTGAACACAGCCATACGAACCTGCAAGGAAAGCAAACCAACAAGTATTAATTGTGTTCACAGTAGCAGTAAAGCATGTATGCTAGATTAACAATCAAGTCATAGCAATACAAAATTATATACAAAGATTATATACACATGGAGACATGTAAATCATTGATCTTAATCTGTATTCTGTACAAGTGCCATGCAAATATATATTCGTCTCATTCTTATTTGCAACCGCATTACACTGAATTACTTGACTTTGCCTTGCTCACTGTTAAACACTTCCCAAAATGGCACCTAGACTTAAAGAGTAACTGTCATGATAGATAATGTAGGTGTCCATAGGTTGGAGAAAAGTGTAGCATAAAATCCAAGAGTATACAATTTCATAGATTGAAATTGTGAAAAGGTATTTCATGATATGACAATACCAACAATCGGGTCACATTAATATTGGAACAGAAATATGCTGGCATGACATAATACGACACTACCATAAAACACATAAGAAAGGATCAAGAGTACCTTCGCAGAGCGGAACACTGTTCCCGAAGTAGGTTGAAGATCTCCAGATATTAATTTAAGTATAGTTGACTTGCCAATGCCATTTGGACCAACCACTGAAACAAATTTGAATGCATTGATGGTGACAAAAAGGAAAAGAACTGAAAGACAAAGGCTTGATAAGAATATATGTACCAAATACATAAACGGCAACCATATGTCAATATATTTCTGGAAATATGTTATTGGCTAAATTATCAACTCATACTTCTGAAATTATAATAAACTACCATAAACTATTATAAGACAGAACTGCCCTCAATTACACATGCATTATCTATGAATCTGTGATATGTTATGGACATTAACCCTTTTAACTCTTGAACTTCCACCCTTCAGCCTTCATTCCATAACCATGTAACCCTTCCACCTTTCTTCTCCATCTTCCCACCGCTAACCCCATTTGAACTTATGTTTTCTTCTTACTCTCACCTTCTTCCTCCTCTCACATTCGTCTTCACCTGGACCTACTTCTTTTTGCTCTTAAACACCATTATCACTGTTTAATGGCATAACAATTGAACCCTTATAACTGGGAGGGATTTGAGGGGGGGGGGGGGGATTAGCGTACAACAAATAGTTGGAATTTTTGTGCTGAAAAAATTGGCATACAAGGAGTAAATTGTCTCACAACAGTAAATTAAGTGGGGGGTTTGTCTTGGAGTGGCTTAAGCAGTTGCTGCTACTGCCCTTCAAGTGATCACGTAAGGAAACCCTCATGCATGTCCTCTTTTTGGATGCAATCCTTTGAGGAATCCCACATGCATGTCTCTCTCTCTCTCTCTCTCACACACACACACAGAGAGAGAGAGAGAGAGTGGCAAACTGAGGAATTTTGGTCCGCAGGGGCACAAAGAGTTTTCAAGAATCATATTGAAAACTTCAGATAAAGAATATATAGAAACATTCAATACATATTTCAAGATATGGTAAGATGAGAATGTGAATGTACTTGCTCTCTATTCAGAGAGCTTGAGATGTGTAGGGATATTAAAACAAATCAATTAAAATATCTAATTGTTTTCACAATCCACATGTATAATACAATGTAATCTCCAAACGAAATTCTTTGCCCCTCTAATTGGCTATTTGTGTTACTGTTTTCCTCATATTTATCAACTTATATGACAAACAATTGAAATATTAATTTCACAATCGTGCCAGTACTCTGCCTGGGAGTGGCAGCATTAGTATAGTCGATGTAGATAGTTGAATCCCCATGTTCTGTTCTCTCTCAAACGAGTTTAACATGTCTTGTGTCGATGTCAGCATTTATGTTCATATCCATGCTTCATTCTTGTAATTTATTTTCTATTGGATTAAATTATGCTTTCCTTTTTCTAGATAATGCATTAAAAACATTGTTTTGACCAACCAAACAGTCCGACATCACCACTGAGCATTGTGCACATACACATTCATAATTCATTAATTAAGCATTGTGCAAATACAAAATGCAAGATAAAAATAAGGGGGAAATGGGTCGAACTCCCTAGGCTCAAAAAGCAACATGTTTAAGTCCCTAGCAAAAAAAAATCCCGTGAAAAAACTCCCTATCTCAAAATAGTAACATGTTTAAATCATTTTATGTACTTCAGCCACTCAATATTTTGCGATATCCCTATATTACCCCTAGCTAAAAAGATACAACATATACCCTATAAGTACTACATATATCTAAATAAGTAATACATGTATCCTATAAGTACTACATATATCTGAATAAGTACTGCATATATTGTATAATTGCTACATTTAAAATATTTACGAGTTCACATATTTAATTTTGGAAAAATATTAACACTCCAAAATATTTTTCTGTAATATAATAATTCTTCTCTCTAGTTATTTTGGAGTGTGAGTTTTTTTCACAAAATTAGTTATGTAAATCACAAGTATTTAAAAATGTAGTAGTTATTCAGTTATATGTAGTAACTTAATAGGTATATATAGTACTCCCCAAGTATATGTAGTAAATTCCACTTCTCTTGATATAATAGTTTAAAAGGGTAATACAGAGATATTGGAAAATACAAGTACATGAGAGACTTAAACATGATGCTTTTTTTTGGATAGGGAGTTTTTCACAAGTTTTTTTTTGGGGGGTTGGGGGTGGGGGTGGGAGTGGGTAAGGGACTTAAATATGTTGCTTTTTGAGCCTTGGGAGTTGCATCCAGTTTTCCCCAAAAATAACTATGCCAGATAACAAAGAATTCAAGAACATTTTTTCTTGTATTTAGATGAAGCATTACGATTTCTAACTAGATGATAAAAAACGGACAACACGTAAGGAGGTTTTCAAAATTCTTACTTGCAATGCGGCTGTCCAAGTCAATACCAAAATTCAAATTTTTGAACAAGAGCGGCCCCCCTGGATAACCAAATGATGCATCGCTACAACCATAGAAAACACAAATGTATCAGGCATCCATAGGATGAAAGAGATTAACCATGAAATAGTATTTCCATTTCAATCATATGAAACAAAAGAAAATTTAAAACAAATAACAGCCAAAGCTTTTAAGGGGGATTGTCAACTAATGCTATTGGAATCTCTTAAGAAACACTATAGATAACGTTTATGCCTTTGTCTAAATTTATTTATGTTCAGCTCGTATTTTTGCCTCACTCAAACCAGACTTAGAAAACCACCACCATCTACCCAAAAAACCCACCCCCGCCACCATTGTTCTCATCCACCACTATATGGAAAGTATATTCAAATATTTCCATTTCTTATTTACAACAAAAAAAAAACATACCATCAATGTTATGAATGTGTATACACAGATGTTGATCTTTAGATTGCATCGCCTTGTTCATTTTTTCTAACTTTATAGTTGAAAACATATAGGCATTATGCCCATCTTATCTAGTGCACTTCTACGTCCCATTTGGATAATGAATTTATAGAATATACAGTTCGTTTCCTAAGAATAAAAGAACACGGCAAAAATATTAAACAATGCCCACACTCACAGTGATACATTACCCACAAACCAGTAAAATGTGGTTAATAATTCATGATTATTATTATTAAGTCACAAAAGACGTCAGGGAGATAAATGAAAAGTATAACTGGGTATGGGTGACAACCATCAAGAACATTATTGCCATTAAGGGCTACATTATATATTTTGTTCTAAACCTATGGGACAGTCTATTTGGCATCCCTAACATGATGAACTCAGAAATTTAGAGCAAAGAAACGGATGAGCACTATATTATGATTTACCAAAAAACTGTCCGATAGCGGCTGTTTTGTAAGCTTCCAAGCTTCTTCAACATGAAGAAATATCACTTCTTCACTTGCAAAAGAATGGCTATAAACAGTTTTGTTGAAAACAAAAGGCTTGTGGTCAGCAAGGGTTGGTGAGACGTGTAGGTCTTGCTTTTTTAAGCATATGACCTTGAAATTTGATTGCCTCTAGACCAGTGAGGGTGTACTAAAGAAATTTTCCAACGGTACTTGGAGAGTGCTTATGGGAGGAATGCTCTAAGAGAGGTATTCATACATGCATGTACACATGCAGAACTCTATCATGCACATGCACAGTATGGAAAGAATAAAAAAAGAATGCAAGAAAAAAAGGCCAAAACGAACTTCTTATTCCTCTTAACAAAAATGTATCGTGCCAGTGTGGCTTTTTCCCCTTAAAATCGATTATACAAGAAAGATAACTACTTAAAATAGTTGAATGGAAGAAAGTAATGATAAATACAACCCGCGCCCATGCTCAGCACATTCTTTTAGAGAAGTACAACAGTCAAATTATAATATGCTGATGCAGCAGAGCAAAAAGCTTGCAGTATAATTACAAAGACAAACATCCAAATCTACATGCAAGAATGACATTTGCATATACTGCCCTACTTAAATTATGTGGAAAAGCAAAGAGGCACATAACATCAAAGTTTGGAAACAGAAGAAAACCTGAAGCTTATTATTGGTGGCCCTGGTCTGTCATCTGGGGTCGGAAATTCAAATTTATAACTGCCAAAAGAAAACTAATTAGCGTCGAAATTTCAAAACAAAATAAATTGAAAATTATAGTTATAGCTGAAATAAAAATATCCTAGATAGAATAAAAATACTCTGGATCATTGATGATTTCATCTACACGGCCCATTCGCTCCAATGCCTGGATGATAGATAGCAAAACAAATTAAATTGCAGTTATTTGTTTGGGTAAACATATAAAGGGCTCAGAACCAAATCTGAAATCAGTCCTTATGTTGTAATTATAGCATTCGATAAAGTTATGAACTTTGATCTTTAATAGTTTCCAATGCCGTGAAACCACAAAATATGGCACGCTATGACACCACTGGAGGATGGAATAATTGCTTTTCGAAATTAAAGTAATAAACACCTTGATTCTTGACTGAACAAGTGATGCACGTTTTGCATTATATCGGAACTTATCGATGAAAGCCTGCACAGAAAAGAATGGGCAGTTAGAGATATGGTTAATAGACTATTCAACAGAAAATCAAGGATTTAGAAGTCATCAAAATGTTGCATTAAACATTAATACAGTAATACATACTTTCAATTGGTTACATGGAGGCAAAGGATGTTTTAACGTTGATCAATATAAAAACAACCCAACTGAATATGATATTTCATAGCTTTGTTATCGGCAAAGTAACCAGAGCCAAATATAAACATTTGGTATTTGATTGTTTAAAAGATTGATAAAACACAAGAGGTGTTTGATTGTGTATGAGTAGTGTGTTCGAGGAAGAAATAAAGGCAGAAATGAAGGTCAAATCCAGTGAAGGGTGGGTTGTTAGGATAATTGAAACCAGTAAAGAGAAGGTGGGTGAAGTAAACAGTATAATGGCTGGCATCAAGGTGTTAAGATATACGAGAAAGGGGACATGCATGGGTATTGAAAGAGAATATGATGTTTACATTAGTGTGAGTGTGGTCGGCTTCTGACAGTGGACATGCTAACGAAGAGTCTAATATATGTTCTTGTGTCGGAGGTGGTGGAGAGGACGGGAAAGGTTTTCGTCTGGAAGAGAAAGGTAAAGTGGTTTTTCAGGTGGATGTGTTTGATATTTCTGAATCAATGAGTTGTAGCAGGGGTGAGGTGGCGCCGATAAATGAGAAGGCTGCGGTTGATTTATTAAATATGATGAAAACAAGTTTTATCAAAGGAGTTTGTGCTGGTTTGCATAGTTTATTGAAGCCTGGTGTACTATCGAGATTCCTCTTTTTCTCCTATATGGCAGGGTTACTTATCTTTATGATCTAAGATAATTCGGATTTAAGTGATGGAGGTTTAGGCGTGAAAAAAGGAGATAATTGTTTTTATTGAGTATACACCGAAGTAGTTGGTTAGTGTACAAGACAAGGAGTTGTGCTGAGTGAGTGGAGCTGACCAGAAGGATAGGAAGATAATAGATTCTGGTCAAACTAATGACTAAATCTCTTGTGGTTGTTCCTGTTGTCATGGCTGATGCAGGAGTTTGGAAAGGAAGAATGAAGCCAAGAAGTTTCTGCTGTAAATATGAAGAGGAAAGTAGTACTTCTCTATTGCTAAGAGGAGTTTTTGCAGGCAGCAAGAAATATAATCCTTTTTGTGGTGGCAGTGATGATGATGATATACCAGAAACGATCATAACCTTGAAACATTATTCCCTCTTACAGGTTAGATTTCATATTAAATCTTTCGTTAGTATTTCCTTGTAAAATGCAATATGATGGAAAGTGGTAATAAATTGCATAAGAACATTGTCACGATATTCTTTCAAAAGTGAGCATCTTATGCAGTAATATGCCTTGAACAACAGTAGCGTCAAATACATATCAGAAAACATTGCATTAATCTAACCTGCATGTGTGCTCTAGCCTTTTCACCTGTCTCCACGGCTTTCTGTTGATTTCTAAGTTGTTCCTCTCGTGTTCTCTCAAATGTATCATAGTCCCCTTTATAAGTAGTAAGTTTTTGCCCGTGTAAATGGATGATATCCGTAGTTACCTGAAGAAGTTCCCTATATGGTCATTGCACAGATTGGGCATACCTTTTTCATTTGTGTTGAGTATAATATATTTCAAACTACAGGCATAAGAGAGTAATACCGTATTCAGAAACTCTCGGGCATGGGAGACAACAATGAAGGTCTTCGGCCATTTCACAAGGTAGGACTCAAGCCACAATACAGCATGAAGATCCAAATGATTCTGCGAATAAGTTATTTGTAATAAATCCTCAATATATTTAATTAATCCTCAAATATAAGAGATGGAGGTAAGCGCTTTCACAGATTACCGTTGGCTCATCAAGTAACAATAAATCAGGTTCAATAAATAGAGCACGAGCTAGAGCTATTCGCATGCGCCATCCACCAGAGAAGGCTTTTGTAGGCTTTTTCTGCATTTCTGGTGTAAAACTAAGACCCTGCAAATATCGATATAAATTTATAGAATAATATAAAGCTGTATAATCTTGCATAAAAGTTCAAATAGATTTTATTCTATAAGGATAAATTTCTCAGTATACAAAAGTCGTAAGGTTATACCGAGAAAGGGATTGACCACACAACAAATATATGCGTTAAGAAGTGTAACAAGCAAAGGAAAAGAACTAGAAAGGATAGGAGATGAGAAACCAGATTCTAGAAGTTAGAATGAGAGCGAAGTCTCTTAGGGATAAACTGATAGACGAAGGAACTTGAGAATAGATGGCGGAACTAATATTATGTGGAGTTGGGTCAAGCTGCGGCAAGAAAATGATTCAGATTATTGGAGAATATAAAGGTAATAAATCTCCTACGACAGAGAGTTGGCAGAAGAGTAAATTCCATTAGAAATCTAAAGCACAACTGTAGAATCGCTGAAAATTGAGACATATATTTCCTGGTAATTAAGGTATAGTGTTCCAGTTTTCCTTTTTCTCTAATTTCCTTTGAATTTCACTTATTTCCATGCAGTTTTCTCTTTTTGGCTTTTTGTCATTTCATTTAAATCATTACATGATTTTTTTCCCCTGATGTCCATGTGCTTCCCTTCTGAATATCATCAATCTTCTCTTTACAAGTCATATAAATATAGAGTCGAAGTATAAAAGCTGGAATCATATTCCTGAAAATTTAACTCTGAATTTTAACACGATGACTCGACGAGTTAAAAAAAACAATTGGTAAATCTGGAATTAATCTTAGCACCACGATTTCAATAAAAAATAATAGCAAGGACAGCTTTGGGATGATGGACTGTAGCTCACGGGCCCGAATCATATTAGTCACTCAATAGACATCTTATAAAAATTAAAAAATATTGAATACTTATTGCCATATGCTGCAAAGAACGATGATAGAAATGGGCATTTTCTTATTAATCATTCATTAACATATGACAAACTTGCTAAATTATCACATTAACTGATTGCAAGTGCAAACAATGCTATGATATTTGTTTGCACTTCATGTATACCTAAGAAACAAGCCTAAGTAAACAAACAAGGAGTACAACTAATCATATTCTATGATTTAATAAATTGTCTATCAACACCATGCACAGAATTGGGTGATAGAATGCCGCATATAAGGCATGCCATAAGCACACTTATTTTATTTGCATAGAGCGCAGAGAATAATTGCTCAAAGAGATACTGATCTAGGTTTAATTGTGTCTATCAGTCATTCAGTATTCAGTTCCCTTAGGCTTGTGCTTGAATAAAATCACCCATGTAATTTTTGGCTTAATAATTGGTTGGTATGACTAATAAGGCCTTTTCAGCTTTATCTAGAATTGAGACAGGTTTTTAGTCAAAATTGGGCGATACAGTTCATACGGGATAAGTTGATCCAGCATATTGCCACTGCATCAGCGGTAATGCTTCTTGCTTCATGCAAGAATTTTGGGATTCTCCAAGGCTATTGCCTTCTCTGAGTGAAAAAAAGAAGGTAATCTAGTGAGCTTTCTGACTACCATCTAGAAGAAACCAAAGGGAATATACTATGGTTTATAAACAATAGCCAACCAACTTACCTCAACCGATTTTGGCAATTTTTTTTTATCTCAACCGAACAACATTTACAATAACCAAAGCAAAGTGGGACCAAACCTTGCAAACATGAATTCTATACCTTATGAGACTAAGTGACATCATTACAATGATGCCAATCTTAAACAACCTACTTAAGTGATACACAATGCATGAATAAACTAAATTCAACATCTTCACAATCTTTAAGCCGGTCAATACAAGGTAAGTTATCGTAGTCAAAGACATGACTCTGTTTGAGAATCAGGACATGCTCCAACTTAAATTAAAACCAATTAAGAATCTAGGTACACCTAAGAGCCAAGGTTTTCCCTACTAATGTTGTAAAGTTATATGAAAATCGTTGTAAGCATACTTGATACCAAGATGTCTAACAGAGCTTTTATTCCAGTGCTTACCGGCATAAAAATATATCCTTCATCATGAAGATAAATTTGGGGCACACAAATATATACATGCCTAAATAAATCCTTTTTTCTCATAAGGAATGCAGGTAAAAATCATTATAGAAAAAGAAATGTGGAAACTCGTGGCACATCAAAGCCTTAATTGGTGGGAAAACTAACCGCCAGAATTGAAGCTGCTCGTGCCACAGCAGAATCTGCATCAATGAATTCAAGCCTTTTATATATATGTCCAAGCTTTTTTGAGATGCCATCTTTGTCAACTTCCCCATTAGACTGTCCATCACCCTTTCCAATTTCTGCGTCGTACTCTAGATCTCTCTACCAAACAAATATGCTCGTTTAAGAAGATAAATGCTTAAGAAAACATGTCGTAGGAAAAAAAAGTTTAAGGGATGAATTACCTGTAGTGCAAGTAAGCGAGCTTCTTCTTCCAACAGCTGGATCCTTTCCACATCTGCGTTCAAGACACATTGCAGGGCTGATGTGCCATCGCCCACGACTTCTTGCTCTACATGTAGTATTTGGCGGTTATGGGGAATGCCTGGAATTGCATGCATGGCCATATGCCTCAGGAAAGATGTTTTTCCAGTACCATTTCTCCCGACAAGACCTGATAAGACGTTGCGATTTTGCAATTAAAGATGTAAACATATAGCAAGACAATTGCAATAAAAGTAATATCAAAAGAGATACGCAGAGGATGCCATTGTAACTCAAAATTCTAGACTGGACTTTTCATGATCATACTTACTCACATGATCAAAGCTAGAAAAAAGACTCAAATTATTGCAGGCACTCTCGCCGGTGACTTATGGATAATTGTGACTTGTTTGGTAAGATATTTCCAGGTGATTCAACAGTTATCATTGATAATGGCACTGCGATCTCAAACATATTTAAGCCTCTAGAACACATGCGTACATGAGGAATTAAAAACATAAATACAACTGACAACAATCATAACCATGGTCAAGAAGCAGGCAACGATATAATTGACATGATTATGACTAACAATAATCGTAACCATGTAAATAAGCAACGAGGTATGACCGCCATGAAATTCGGTCTTCCCCCCTAATTTCGTAAACATTCAGAATTTGTAACAGTTTTTCATCCGATCCAACAATAACTGGTGGGTTTTATATCTCCTGATATGAGCCTTACTAAAACCCAACAAATTCATGTCAAAAAGCCTTCAAATCTTCATTGCATGGGCACATATAGTCTAAGTTATTTCTATCATCATCAATTTCATTTAACCATACTTGATCTAATAACATTCCTTCCTATTACCACAATTACATAATTTCACCCAACTCCTAGTTGTACCTTCTTATACATCTACATTTTAATCCAATATCCTCATTAAAATTGTTATTTGAATAAGCAGGAGAGATCTACTTTGCTGTGCAAGGAAACACACAACTGCTTAGGCAGTTCACCCTGCTCTAATCTGCTCTAATAACAACTCATACAATATCCACCTTTCCTATCTAAATAAATTCAATGAAGTGACAGAAATCACATTGGGGCACTTGGAATATATTATGATTGAGGCCACAGATTCTTTTTTGCCCCCGCAACATTTATATTACAGGCTAAGTTGAATCTGAATGTCATCCTCTCCAAAATTTCCTGATGCAATCAACTAAAAGTAGTTTAGTCTCGTCAGGTTGACAATGATTTCTTATTTAAATACAAAATTGTAAGGGTTGGTTGCAGAAGCTGAGGTTTAGATGATGATAAAAATATATCTTTTAGATAATTTATATTGAACTATACAATTATACTAGGGTTAGTTTGATCTCTCTCAAAAATATGAAATAGGACATCTATGAAGGGTAGGCACAAAAACGGGACACGAATACCACATGAAATGGATATGGTGACTCGACAAGCTATTGAGGATAGGATAATAAGAACACTATGATATGGCATTTATTATATATTTGTATAGGTTTGTAAAAATAAATAAAGAATCAACTACCAAAGTAGTACTGTAGTACCATAAACACAATAATTTATAATAATTAAAGAGTAAAAATTAGAAGTAAGAAATGTAAGGTAGCTAACATCATTTAATAAGAATTTCATATAATTAGAAAACACTAAAAGGTAAGTTCATCCGAAAGAGAGAGTACTGTTCATATAAAAAAATGCAAAAAAAACAACCAACAAATCATTGAGTTTATAATAGCAATGAACTATAACAGATAATTATCAACTAGTTACATTTATAAATGAATAAAGTAAGACACGGTGACTAGATGTATGGATGAATCAACTTTTCACACATCAAATGTTATGTCAGCATGTTATTTCTACTAGAGAACACATATAACGTAAACCTGAACACGTGTCAGGCAAAAATCACTATCCTATATGTCCAATAGGCAGACATGAGGCGGTATAGACTGTCAGTACTTTATAAGATATGACTTCTATTAATGTTAAACTAGGATAATACAAATCTAATATTATTTCGAACTTTAAATTCAACTCAAGGTGGGCCCGTCTAATGAACCACTTGATGAATTCCTTGTTAAAATAGTTAAGGAACTCTATATCACAAAGGATGAGAAAGGAAATTTTCTGATTATCTCAAGCTTCAAAATCTTAGATCATATGTTGGAGTATGCTAATCAAGAAAAGTTGGTTGGATTATGATAATCAAGAAAAGTTAGTTGGTCTTTATTAAATCTACTATCTTATGAAAGCACACTAAAAGAATATAAATAAATGATAATATTGGCAAACAAATAAAATCAAAGTCCAGTTCTTATTATCCTTGTGCACCCTTTCTTCTTTATCCTTCTACGTCCAATGGTCTCAATAAAACAGCCGTGATTAACCTCTATTTGTAATCTAATCTCAAGAGTACATCTTTTCCCCTGCAATATAACTTTTAGCAATATATTTATTTCTCATCTCATAAATTGTCATTTGAAAATAACTTGAGACTTCCATTTCTACCTAAATATTAGCAATCAAATCTCTTTTGACAAGTGTAAATGTGTGTTTCCATAAGGTTATCATTCTGGAGGGTTGCACTAAAGTTTTTTCTTTTTTTACCATGAACCTCGGTTTGCAATTTTTTTCAAGACCCCCCCCCCCAAAAGTAAGTCCTAGTTTTATATCATAGCGGGGTTGCACTAAAGTTGAGTAACTAAATTCACCGTTACTAAATGAGTATATAATGTGACCTTCATATATGCATTCTGAATAAGAATATGGTTTTCACAATTTACATGCACACCATCATCTCTGCTTTCATCATATCAGTAGTAATCATGAAGAGAATCTTTTGTAGTATTTCAGACTAAAAAACCTAAATAACAATCAGTTATTTCTTCTGGCCAACCAAAGCATTTTTATGTTCATACATTTGGTTTGAATTCGGCTTGATGAAGATCCATTAACTTTATGTACAATTACCTACTTAATTTTCAAGCCGCATCTAGATGTTAGAAACTAGAATATTAATTTGTTTTATTAAGTATTGGAGTTTCAATTTTATCGCTGCTGCTATTATCAACACCATGCACGGTTGAAATGATCAGGCCATTTTGTTGGATGAGCCAAAGACGTGGTTTTAATGTCGAAACCTGAAAGCTTGTTCTGTTTCAACTGATCGGCTTTGATGAAAGCAACCCAAGAATATGGGTTTCAGCCCATAACAAATGTCCGTTTTAAAGTCTAACTAATTTAGTAAAGGCCTGCTGGAACTCTTCATATTCAAACTACGAGAAAGATGAGACAAATTACTGACCCATATATAAGATATGATTTTGCCTGTAAATGTTTAAAGTAAGACGGCATTCATTTAAAGGTCTCTAGCTGCTGGCACATGCTGCAAACTGACTTGCTAAGGGGCTAAAAAAGATAATATTGGAATTTATTGTACGATTAGATAAGAAAAGGCGCTTGGAGAGCCTAATGAGCAGTATAATAAGTATGGATTCATGTGGTTAAAGGACCATACAAGTTACCGGTGGATACTAACTTACCATAATGTCTTCCAAAAGAAAGGGTAACTGAACCATCTTCAATAAGATCGCGGCCACCAACAGTAATAGTGAAGTTCTCCATATGGATATCCCTAGGACCTGACCCACCTTCATTACCATTATGGTTAACACTAACAACAGGCATCCCTGCTTTCATTGCTTCCATCTCTGCCAGATGCATCTGATACTGAGCCTGCAGAAGAGCATGGTATTTCAGAAAAGAAAACAGGCAATCAGATTATCAACTACCATTGCTAGTAGCAAACCACAAAAGATAGTGCGGAAGACGGACACGGTTATATTGCGACAAATTCAGATAACTTTTAAGTAAAACATTTACTTCATTTTGGAAAGAAAACTCAAGTTTAAGGAAATGACTGCACGGATGCTTCACAATGAGGAATGCTTGGCAAATGAGAAAACTAAAATCCAAACACATATAACGGGAACAAGGTTTCACAAAGAAGGTAGTTGTTATGGATAAACACAGACAGATTGCACAGAAGTCAACCGATAACAGCTAGAAAGTTGAAGGAGATAATGCTTGCCTCTCTTTGGCGCTCATCTTTCCTCTTCCTTCTTTCAATCTTAGCACGATCGCGCTCAGATAACAATGGACCTTCAAGCACCTCTTCTTTTTTCTTGGGAGCTTCCTCATCCATCCCATCAAACATACGCAAAGGTGCAGTAAGACTTCGTACGGCCTGTTTAGGTTTGACCAAACCATGTCTTCCAAACTTCTCTGACAGCTTATTGCAAACCTATATTTTCCACATAAATATAAAGGAAGATTGGCTTTGAAATTGGAAACGATAAAATCAAAATAACTCATATGAAAACATGTTAATTTATACGTTGTTGACAAATTTAACTTTTAGCAATTAATATCTGCATAAAGAATATGATGTTTTCCCTCTCATAATATCAAGATAGTATATGTTGGACTGGAATAAGAATTAATAATCTAAAATCTAAGCTAGTGGGGTTGTATCAGGCTGGTAATTTCTTTTCAAAAAAACAGGCTGGTAATTGATCTCTGCTAGTGCTCATACACACACAAGCATGCAACCTAGAGTAAGAGAAAAAAGATTTAACTCTGTCATCTATTTCTCTTTCGTTTAACAAAGCTTCACCTATCTACCATTTTAATTTCATGTGTCCTCTTTCTAGGTAAGTAGGCGTATTTTGCAAGCAGCTCATCTCCATTCCCTTGGTGGTCGTACACACAACTACCGTAAAGGGTTTTTACTACTAAGGACCAAGGAGAGATTTGTCTTAGATGTTGGCATTATTTTCTTTGGTTGAATTACTCTGAAATCCCTCAAAGTTTACCTACCATTCAACTTTTATATACTTTTTTAGCACTTAAATTCCTCAAAGTTTTCTCCGCTGACACTTTGATGCTTTCTAACAAATTACAATGGAATACACCGAGAATGCTATCATATAAGATTTTATGGACAATTAAACCACTAATTTGGAAAAAAAAATGCAACTATCCTTCTTCTTCGTATCATTTCACATAATATAAAGATATCCATCCCCGCATTTTTATAGAAAACTCAATAATATTCTAACCTTTTATTTTTGTTAAAAGAATCCTAACATGTATATTTAATCTCATGCTCAAAACCAAACTCTCCAAGGACCAGTTTATATTTATTTTAAAAACCTAAATTTTTCCGCGATTATCAAATACCTAACTCATGTATTCATGTGCATAGAAAGCCTAAGCCATCAATTTCCTCTGGTCAAGGGGATTGAGATGGTGAGAAGATCAAAATGAGTAAGTGTGTTATATCTTATCTCAGAAAATTAAGAACAAGCATTGGAGAATGGAGGAAAGATACATCAAACTAAGGTCAGGTTAACCGAAGGAGCTATGGCTATTATGGTCATGTTTAATGAAATATTAACAAAAGGTCGAAGTGTAGCCTAAAGGTACAAAAGTGCAAAGTTAGGTAAGCTCTGAAAGATTTTGGTGCAAATTAACCACTTTCTTTTGTTGCAGCGAGCTTTGCTCCAATCCGAGGTGTTAATGAAAATATTTTTTTATAACCTTCCTAACATAAAGGTGAAGCCTTAATGTAATTGTAAGATTTCTAAAATGTGATCCAAAGGTCACGAAAACAAACGCGGTTTTAAAAAATGTGTATATCTCAGCATTCCCTAGATTCCGCAATGGCGGGATCTCGTGAACTAGGCAACCCTTTCTTTACCTACTAACATCACCCTGAATCCTAAGTTGTTTGCGGTTACCAAAACCAAACCCAAAACCAGATCCTATACGATTCCTTTTGCTCTATTCAGCACCCTTAAAGGCCCTACTCCTCAATAAAGTGGTAATTAGCGCGACAAATCCATGCTCATAGATAAGAAAACTAAGTTTTTCCATTTCTCTTGTGCGCATGTTTTTCTTGACAGAAAATTTTGACACCGGTTAGCAAAAGGTTCAAACTTTGAAGGTTCTGTGATGATGATGACGATACTAATGAGTAAACATTTGATATATATTGCTACAAATAGATCGGATACAACTAGCTTACAGATCGGCAGTCGTCCAAATCAAGGACGCAGCCGGAATCGACGAGGAGCTCTCCTAGGGCATCGAAGGCGCCTTCGCCGTCGAGGCCGAAGTCGAAGTCCTCGTCGGCGAGGACGTTGATGATGTAGTCGATGATGGGCTTGTCCACGTCGAGGGCTCTCCTTCCGAGGACCTCGTGCACCACCGAGCTCGCCACCTCCGTCATTCTCCTCTCTCTCTCTCTCTCTCTCTTTGCGGACGGTGCGGGGATGAGCGAAGAGGAAGCGCAGCGCAGGGGGAGGGTTTGGATATTTTGAGAGCGGGTCGGGTTTGGGGTAATTATTCGCGGAATGTTGGGCTTGGATCTGTTTTCTTGGCCCCTGCAAATTACCAAAAGGCTAAAATGCATGAAACTGTGGCCCATTAACCGCCCTCAAATTGAAAAACCTACATATTGCCCACTCACTCGAGGAGGCTGTAGGTCGGAGATAGTCGGAGGTCGCCGGCATGGGTCGAAGTTGTCATCATGGGCCGGAGTTGCCGGCGTTCATCGAGGTTTGTCGGAATAGAAGAAAAAAATGAGTCTTTTATCTTTAATTCTTTTTCTCCTTTCTCAATTTCAAGGATTTTTTTGTCCAAAAGAAACAACGTGCAAGATACTCGGATTATTTTGGACGGAAAATTTAACGTCGATCAAGTGAGAGGGACACTGTTCAGGTTTTAAATTCAATGGCAGTTGCTTGCAAATGAGCCATAAGCGACGGCGGTTTCATGCATTTTAGCCTTACCAAAACCAACCTGGCCGAGAAATTAAAATCCTAACTAGGTCCCCATTGGATTTTATTTTGAGATCGAAATGGCTGGGATTTGGAAAAACATTAATCTTGCTTTTTTTCCTTCTAAACTTCAAAAATGCTGGAAGAGAACATCTATTTTGAAGTTTAGATAACTCCAAAACAACACTTAAATTTAGGTTTTTAGTTAGCTCGTTGTATTGAATTGATTGATATTCATCCATCGTTGATGAGTCGCTATATGCTTTATACACAAGTATTCTTACCTGTAATTTTGAATAAAAGAATTACCATTTACTTGAATTTCGGTTCACTTGTGATTGTGTGAGCTTGGTCATGGCATTTACCTCTGTTTGAGAGTTACACTGTTGGATTTACTACGTGGTTTCTAATTTGTTGACATTTGAAGGATCCGCTGGCTCAATCCTTTTCCCTGTATAATCACCGAAATCGTGAGGGGATTGGAAAAAAACGATCATTCCTCACTTCTCTCAGCAGCCCTTCTGGTTGTACCTCAACCAGCCAATCGATCCATCTCTCATGATGACTCTTCTAATCTATGAAAATTTAAAAATCGTGTGTTATTTAGCTCGTCGTATTATAAGTATATATTTACGATGAAGCGACTGATAAATGCTATATAATTAATATCCAGGTAAGTATAGGTGAGGGACAAGGAATCTATTATTAAGAACAGCAAACACACACCTTAGTGACTATTTAAGAGTGGGTTAATCCCTAAATAATGTCCCGATTTTTCACCTGCTTCGCATTTATATACCTTATTTTTACCGCCGCATTTAGATACCCTAAAGTACAAACTGTATTGATTTTGTTTTAAATACCGATGGATTTGATGGACGGATGAAGGGAGCAATGTATTAACAGTTTATATTTTAGGATATATAAGTGCGGCGAAAAAATCAATAAGGTGTATAAATGCAAAATAGATGAAACATTGAGATATTATTTAGCAATCAACCGAAAAAATATCGAACATATCATACATACCAACAAAAAAGAAAGCGAAAAAAGGATTTAAAAAGATTTTGATGCACTCCAAGAGAGGCCTTTGGACAGTGCTCAGAATTGGAAAGGAGGATATATGCTGTTGACAGCGAGAAGTGCGGTTAAGTGACGTTATATTTTCGGTAAAAATATAGTAATGTAGAAGAGGTATAATTTTGGGGAAGAAATGAATTTTCACTTGAATCGTGTTAGTGAAGAATTCAGCATCTTACATGTTGCTTCTTAGAGTATCATCATAAACTTCTCCCTTACTCCTCTGTATTATGCAACTGATTTCTCCAAAAGTGAATATATAAGAAAATTCAGAAACAAGAGCCAATGTGTGTTCAACAATCGGGGAGAGATTCTTCGTTTCTAGCTCCTTATATTTGGTGTCGCACCCATGTTGATGTAGATTTGCTGAGCCATTAAGACGAGCAAATTTAATGTTTTAAAATTTCAGCGATCGTTTAAGCGGTGGGAACAGCTTCACCGCTATGTTTTGTGTGCTTAAGCGGGTGATATTCCATATCTTTTGATACGCTCTTACAAAATTATAGGATATAATACTGTAATGTTTTATTACTTTTGCATTTTAACACCTTATAGTTTTCTTCTCACCACTCGATGCCATAATGTGATTCACTGTTAGCGCTTTGTACCTCATGCTTTTATCGTCATGTCTATTCTACGTCGGTTTATTTCTAGAATCATGCATGCAATAAACCACGCAATCAATAAACCAACACGGAATGGACATGAAGATAAATCAAAATGTAGCAAAGTGGTATCCGAAATACATTAGGGAATTCAATCTTTGAGATGAGAATCACAAGGCATTAAAATGCAAAAGCGGTAAAACATGAAGCGCAAACCCCAAAGTTATTATGCAACCATACGCAACAAAATTGCATTTTTTTATATACAACTCCCGAAAATATGCTATTTACAAAAATAATCCCAAAACGTTCGATATTCTAAAAATCACCGTATAAAGTTAAGTTAGCCAAAAACACCATAGTTAGTTTTACCTGGGATGTGTTAGGGATATTACTTTAGTCAGGTTTAAATCCGGAATTGGGAGATGATAAAAAGATGTATGTAGGGTGTTTTTTGTCACCCCATTAAGATGGGAAATACGCGTCGTTTTTCAGGCGTATACAGATTCCCCCTGCTTAGGATAAACCGGAGTTTATTGATTGTGAGGATCCGAATCTCCGACAGCCGCGGACTCAGCTGTCATTAATTACCCCTCGTTTTTGAAGCGAAAGAACCTCCGATTGACGGGTCAAACTAGTCATGCAAACTCAATGTGTGTGCGCGTGTTGTGTTTTAGAGGGGAATTGGATGTATCGGGTGTCATGCAAAGTTTACGGGGGTCCCGCTACCCGGATAGCGGCCGGGGGTCAAGAGGGCTAGCAGGCCCTTGCGGGGTGCAAGACATCGTCTCGTTAGAAAAAAAATTCTAGCGGGAAACGTGTTTTGAGTGTAGAGCGTTAGGGATAAAAGGGGTGAGGAGCGTCTTAAGGACGCGTGAGCGGCACGCGGGCGCTGGACGCCAGTGGGCCACGTGCCCTGCACACGGACGTTGAGCTCCAGCGGGCATGTGCTTGGTGTGTGGGTGTTGGGCGCCAGCGCCTCACGCACCTGGCACGTGGGCTCTGGGCGCCCGGAGAAAAAGGGGGCTTAGCCCCAGGATTAGGAGTTAAACTCTGAGAGATTTTGGAAACTGTAACGACTCTAAAATTTTTATACAGAATTTTTCTGTTGCTATACAAGAAAAGAGTATTATAGCCTGAGTTGGAGTCATAAGTTACTTTTGCTAAATAAAAGCAAGAAGCCACTTGTAGTTTACTGGTAAAGCCCTTGCACTGCTGTAACGTAGCCCCTGTGTTCGATCCCCATCAGACATAATTATTTTTCCTGATTTTTCTTTTTAACTTTTTGGAAGCCCAAAAGATTGCACGTGCAATACACGAGAAAATGAAAAGTTCAGAAAAATCAAATATGTGGAAAATAGTTTAAACAGGGTTTTGATCAAGTGGCGCGAATCTCGAGACAGATGCCTCGAGATCGACCGACCAAATTGGCCTAAAAACCGGTACCGACGGTCGAGATGTGGCCATTTCACTCTGTGCTTTGCACACTTACCTTTTCAGCTGTTGGGTTATGATAGCGCCTTGGTCATCTACCGTGGCCGGTGCGGAACAAAAATGACGTTTTAAAATTTTGGCGCTAACGAATCCGTCTAGATCGAACCATAAACCCTTACTAGCAATCTACAAAGAGCAAAACTATAGTGATAGAGGTGGTTATACCGAACGAGACATGTCCTTCAGTCTTCTACCATCTTCATAAGCTCCTTGAGGCGTCCTGGATCGAGCTTGGCCTCCGGTCTTTCTCCGTCGAAAATGATCCACCCTTGAGAGATGATATAGGCCCCAGCTTCGCCTAACGAAGCAACCAACGCTCCAAGATTACTAGCAATGGAGAGTGGGGTGAGTAGGAATATCTCACTATCTTTTTCTCTCATGTATCATGCTCAAGTGTGCAATCAAAGAAGAAGATGGAGGAGGTGAGGAAAGCCATGTGCATGAGCAACTCAAGAAATGACTATGTCTCCAAAGAGTTTGAACGAATGCGAGTGTGTGTAGTATGTAGAAGGAATGGGTAAGTCTTTTGAACCATGGAAAAATATCTCATCTCATTTAACAATAAACAAATAAGTGTCGTACCTCTCTACATATTTCAACCATGCTCATGCCACCTCACCTCTCCACATCATTTCCAAAATGATTTTCTAAAAAGAAACATCATATAATGAGATGTCCATCTTCTAGAAGATATTCCGTATAAATACGAAATACAACCCGGTATATGTATTGAGATATATATACACGAATTTGTATAAAAATACGCATAGCTAAGAGAGAAAATGAATAGTGAATAGTAATACTAGAATACATACACACACACACACACATATATATATATAAATTATTAAATCAAAACTTAATTTAATAATCCGGCTCAATCCTAAACCGCCAGTATTATCAACCGTCCAATAAAAGTCTGTGTAGCCTGTACACATATTTAATCGGACACCTGTATGTACCAACATACGCCATCTATATTATATCGCCTGAACCATGACAATCCTCTGTGTGTGATTCTAAAGACTCGCCAATACGCTGGCAGTGAGTTTAACCACAAGCACGTTAGCGGCACTAGCTGTACGTAACGACTACCTAGGTATTGAATAAAAAGAAGGCCGACGAGCAAACTCATCCAAACCCCTACTGAGTCTGTCCGTGACAATCTCCGTACAGTCCGGTCTGTTCGTCTAAGAATATCGCATATCAAGTTTAGGGAGGTAGATAAAGTCATACCTCTAATAACGCGATATTTCGTGTCGGCATGAAGCCCATCACCAACTGAGAAACTACTGATCCATAATCAGTAATTCTCGTCTGTCTTGGCCAAGGATTTCTGATGATGGCCACTTGTGCACCGTGCGACATCAACTCCCAATACCGGGAGAGATGAATTCCCGACGATCCACTCACTGCCTCCATATGGTTCGGGACTGTTTACATGACTTCTTTGAGCCGTGGTAGGGTAGTAATCAAAACATAATGGGAACTCATACGAGACAAATGACTATCTCAGATCGACAGACTAACATGTACACATGTCATCTGGGAACTGCTATCTGACAATAGGTATAATACCAACTAGCATGTTCCGGGCGAGTCCGTCCAGTGTACTCATTACCCAATGAGCACATTGATTGATCTTAAAAACTATCTATTACCGCAATCAAGAACGGCGTCGCTTTGCAGCTAGCCGTTGAGTACGGGTCGGTCCACAGGGATGTTGTGAATTTCCGATTCGCTCTTACGAGTTAATTCTGAAGGGTGTTCGGATTGGTTATTAAATCTAAAAACCTAATTATACTATCTAGGGCAATTGAATTAAAGTTCTAACTAGGGCAAGGAAATTAAATTTAATCTAGGGCAGGAATTGAAATTACCTAGGGCAAGAAAATAAATAAATCTACTTACTTTACACATGGATCTCTTCAAACATTTACGCAGGGTTGTCAGATCTGAATAGATGAATTGAAGAGAGGTACCGATGCTCTCCATAAAGAGATCTGAATTTATTATTAAAAGGAGGCATAGGGAGGCATAGCCTTTACAATAATTTAGAGTTCCTATTTATAGAGGATAGGAACCCTAGGTTTACAATTGATTCACATGTCTGCTTTTACAAAAATGCCCTCTAAGAAAAGACCTAGTCAACTCACGCGCACCGCCACTGTATTATGGTAAACAAATAATTTTCTCCAGGCTCTATACGGCCGCGGATCCGCGGCCCAAGCAGGGTTGGGCCGCGGTTCGGCGGCCCATTAACAAGATCAGTCCCTGAAAATTTATATACTGGCTTCGGGCTTTCTGGTCTTCTTATTTATTTGGTTCTTTTCTCCATTTGACTTCTGGGTATTCTCCAGATCTTCCAGTGAATACTTGTGGTGGACTTTTAACCGTGGCTTCGCGATCTTGGACCCTGCATTGCCTTGTACTTTGTGAACTTTATCTTTTATGTAGGCTTGATCAAGATCCTTCTATTTGTTGGTTGTAGTTCCACTTTTGCATCGTCTTTTCATTGTTTTCACTGTTTTAGATCCAAGAACCTGTAACCTGTAATATGTAGCAGATATGCGTCAAAAGCACCTGTTTATTTATAAAACGAATAAGAATGGGGAATATAATAATGCAATATTATGGTATGAACAAATACCCCCAAACTTATCTTTTGCTCGTCCTCGAGCAAACTTATTTTTTATTCTTGACTAAAACCTAACCGCACTTTCGCAGGGAATCACGATTGCACTGAGCTCGTGCAACAAGCCGTTAAACCTCTAGGTGTCCCTAGTAGGAGGAGTGTTGTCTCCTGAGGGTTTTCAGCGGATACTACCCACAAAATCCTATCAATTAGGCTTTCCGGCTTTTGTTCTCCAATTAGGTTTTCTCTCAAGGAATTCTATTATCGTCGACTCGTAAATCATCCACCCATATTCTTCACACTTCCTCATCATTTAACTTAAGATTATGTATGTTCTATAGATTTACTTAGCTTTCGGCATCTCTTAAGTTTTCCTTCTAGGGTTCCATCTCCACTTAGGAATTTCTATCAACTCTACTAAAGATACAAGTTATATTCTTCACTCCTCTTTCTCATCTAAACTCCAATCACATATCCCTACGTGTGTGTATGAGTCACCCCTATACTTGGAAATTCAAATCAAGCAATCATACCATTGTCCGTTGTCCAAAGTACTTATTAATTGGTGAATTTTTAATTGAATTTTTCTTACACATCCTTCATGCGACCGTTAATACTTCTTGAGGTACCAACGACCGATTACAAAATGCGTTTGCGCTTTTTAAAGCGTAATTCCTAGTCTTGCAACACCTAAGGCTTTAGCAGTGACTCCCAAACCAGTTGGTCTAAGGCACTAGGTGATGAAGCACCCTCGCTAAATATTTTTCTATTTTTGCAGCCTTAAGTAATCACAAAACCAGTGTTCATTTTTTTTATTCTTTATTCACACTTGTATTTTTTATTTCATTTTCTTCGTACTAAAGACTTCAGACAAGAGCATTTCAAGGTCTCCTCTACTATTCCAAGTTTCAAGGTGCGTGATTGTGCAAATTGTAGGGTATACATTTTCAGAATCTAGACTTAAGCTAGGAACTATTTTTCAAACTTATATTCTAATAAGAACATCAATACTTTTCCTTTGTTTCGACTTAGCCCAAAAAGTTAACTCAAAATTTGCCTATTTCTAAACAAACTACAAAGACATATACTTTCTACCGTTAAACTTTAAGGGAGGTTATTTTTAGGGTTTTTAATTTACTACATCTAAGATCTAGTTGTTCCTAGCTAGTTAACCTATCTGTCAAACTCTAGTCAAATAAGTCAAAATTGAATACAATAATTTTTATAATTTTTCAAAATTTTCAATTTTTATGGGTTTTCAAATAAATATGCAAATGCAAAATATGTACAAATGAATGCGAAGGAAGAAGACGTACCGAGCATACCCCCAAACTTAAACTTGACAGTGTCCTCACTGTCATGCTACACCAAGAGGGTCAAAATGCCGGCACTCCCCTGTTTATTTATTTATTTATATATATATATATATATATATATATTTTTATTGTTTTGATTTTTTTTTTATTTTTTATAGAAAAAGAAAACAAAAAATATATATACATATATACAAAGGTTCCCCCCAAACTTAAGCTTGGCCTTACACAAGCCAAAGGTTAGCACCAACCATTCAAAAATCTTATTGTGGTAATGGTCGAGTTGGTGAAAGAATGGAGTGGAAAGAAAAGAGATGAGAAGCACACGAGACCGTGTGGAGGTAGAAACGGGATACGGTCTCGGTGGGGGAGAAGAATGGCGGAAAAGAGAAAGAAATAGAGTACGATCTTGAGGGTGTAAATCGAGTGAATAAATTAGCACAATTTGTGATGACCGATGTGTTAAAAGCAATTGTGCTAACCTATCAACCCGTCGAGAAATGGGGTCAAATCCCTCAAGATTCGCAAGAAAGCATGGGTACGTCGAACTTGGTATTGGAGATGAAAGCGTAACGGTCTTTTGTACGGTCGAAACGATAGGAAGGGCGAAAGGGAGTGAATTAGGGATAGTGTTATTCTCACCTAAGTAATCTGTCGCGAACTTGAAGGATTCCATCAATGGTTCGAAACAACTGTAAGCAACCGAGTCTGATGGTCGACTAACTTATCTGAAAATGTAAAAGACTCAAACTCGAGCGGTGAGTCATCAACATCGTCCGAGAAAGTGAAACACTCGTACGTGTTATCGTCTGTGAGAACTGTGTTAAATTCAAAGAGAAATTTTTCAAACTCACAGTCTTCAAGCGTGATATTAGGCGTGGTCGGAAAGATGGAGAGGAGGGAGGGTGATTTAGGTAAAGGTTCAAGAGGATGAATTGGAAAATCCGACACATCAAACAAAAATGGTTCAACCTCAATATTATCCTCACTACTCTCCTCAATACTATCCTCATAATTCTCCTTAATATTTATCTCATCCATGTCATTATCATCAAAATCAAGACGCATATGAAGTTCGGGAGAAACAATTAATGACTCGGGATGATGAATTGGACATAAAATTTCAATCAAATCGACAGGTTCATCATCTGAAATATTCTCGGCGTCTATATCCTCAATCAAGTGAAAATCAATATTTTCTGACACCTCATCAAAAGCATAGATATTCATCGATTTAGGTTCTAGAGTGGAGGTGTAAATGTCAAATGGATTATGTGTGGTTTCACTCGAAAGGGGTTCTTCACAATCTGGCAAATCAAGCACTACAAAGTCGCACAACTCATCATTTTGGACACATGTTTGAAAATTGGAGTTGTTGGATTCAATTGGGTATGGGTAGGTTTGATTTGGAAATCCACTCACATTCTCACTCTGTCCAACCGCCTCCTTATACATTGAAAAATTTGAAGCTAGTTGAAAGCTAGCTGCCGGTTCAGCAGGTTGCATAAGGGCGGCTATGGACGCTTCCACATTCCTAGTCATTTTGTTTGTTGCTAAGATATAAGCCTCCGACGAGTCTTCCAAACTAGACTTGGGTGGTAAGGGGGTTTCGGTAAAAGATTCGAAATTGTGTGGATATGTGAAACTCCCAACTGGCTGTGTAGAAGCAATGTCTAGTGACGGTGGGAAAGTCGGGTAGGACTGGTAGGAAGTGGATGGCTGGACAGGAGTAAGATCAACCTGTGGATAGAAAGGTGAATGAACTTGTTGATCCCTATAACTGGATTTGTGGAGAGGAGTGAAAGATCGGCTACGAGATTGAGCAATATGCTCAGCAATGGACATCGGTTTAGGAGTTACAGCAGGACTTGAAAAAGTGGTATCAACGTATGAAGATGGTAAAGGTTGACATGGTTGACACAAAGTGGGTTGCAAAGTCAAACTGTTTCTCCTAGACGCTTCTATTTGATCTTTCAAAGATATTTTGGGCATGGAAGGATCGTCTTTAAATCGACCGAAACAATTGACGTACAAGGCAAAGTTAGGTTCGGGATACCAAAGTTCGGCAAGAGATTTATGATGTGGGGTACTCATGATAGAAGAAAGAGAAGATGAAGATGGTAGGTGGTGGGGTGCAAGGATTTTACGCGACAAGTTGCAAGTTTTTTTTTTATAAAAGATCTTTTCTTTTTCTTCTTTTATTTTTTATTTGGAACCGTTTGCAAAAAAGATTTTTGATTAAAGGGCTAAGACACACTTTCGATCAACCAAAAATGCACAATCAGGCCTAACTCTAAGGTCACCTAGGTCAGCTAGACAGCTCCTAACTGTTCCAAAGGGCTAGAGATAGGACCTCAAACCGCCTCTTCACCGCCAATTGCGGCCAGGTAAGTGCCAGGTAAGTGGGAGGCTCCCCGCTACAAGTAGCGGTCCTAATTAAGTAGCCACTTGCCTTGACACACTTGCCTAGACACCGCAAAGTCAGGTTAGGATAAACGGCTGATGCCTATAACTAGTCCTCTGTCCTATTGAGCTCGAAGTCCTTAGGGCTGAGTCTAGTATTTTTTAATTAATAGATGGTCAATGCATATGCCTTATGTGATTTCTGGGGTCCTGGGAAGGGTGATGAAATCCCCACCCAATCTGAATTGGTCAAAAGCCCCTTAAAGTCAGTTTTAAAAATATGCAAAACAGTAAATCACTTGCAATCAAAGATTTTTATTTTATTTGCGGCGCAAAGAATCCTGCAGAGAATCAATTATTGGAAGGGAGAAGAAGATTTTTAGCGCAAAGAATCCTGCAGAAGATTTGACAGAAGATATATAGGGATTTGCAGAGAGAAGAAATAGGAAACAAACCGTGCAAAAATTTCGCGATGATGATGTAAGAGGGCCGCGGAAGGGCGGTGGGAGCGCGCTTAGGCCGTGGTTTAGCGGTGGGATGGAGGCTTTAGGGCTCCAAAAAATTTCTTCTGTTCTGTACTTGCAATCCCTCTCTGTTTTGATGTATCCTTTTCTGATTCGCCTTCTGTAGATTTCCAGATCCGAATATGTGTGCAAATCCTGCAAAATTCAAACAACAAAGTACCATTTCCAAAATTAACAGATGATATATTTTTATATATATATTTTTTTTCAGATTTTTCAGATTTTTTTTTAATTTTGATTAACCCGAAATTGCAAAATGGAAATACTACGCCATCCCCGGCAGCGGCGCCATTTGATTGATCTCAAAAACTATTTATTACCGCAATCAAGAACGGCGTCGCTTTGCAGCTAGCCGTTGAGTACGGGTCGGTCCACAGAGATGTTGTGAATTTCCGATTCGCTCTTACGAGTTAATTCTTAAGGGTGTTCGGAATGGTTATTAAATCTAAAAACCTAATTATACTATCTAGAGCAATTGAATTAAAGTTCTAACTAGGGCAAGGAAATTAAATTTAATTTAGGGCAGGAATTGAAATTACCTAGGGCAAGAAAATAAATAAATCTACTTACTTTACACATGGATCTCTTCAAACATTTACGCAGGGTTGTCAGATCTGAATAGATGAATTGAAGAGAGGCACCGATGCTCTCCATAAAGAGATCGTAATTTATTACTAAAAGGAGGCATAGGGAGGCATAGCCTTTATAATGATTTAGAGTTCCTATTTATAGAGGATAGGAACCCTAGGTTTACAATTGATTCGCACGTTTGCTTTTACAAAAATGCCCTCTAAGAAAAAACCTAGTCAACTCACGCGCACCGCCACTGTATTATGGTAAACAAATAATTTTCTCCAGGCTCTATACGGCCGCGGATCCACGGCCCAAGCAGGGTTGGGCCGCGGTTCGGCGGCCCATTAACAAGATCAGTCCCTGAAAATTTATATACTGGCTTCGGGCTTTCTGGTCTTCTTATTTATTTGGTTCTTTTCTCCATTTGACTTCTGGGTATTCTCCAGATCTTCCAGTGAATACTTGTGGTGGACTTTTAACCGTGGCTTCACGATCTTGGACCTTGCATTGCCTTGTACTTTGTGAACTTTATCTTTTATGTAGGCTTGATCAAGATCCTTCTATTTGTTGGTTGTAGTTCTACTTTTGCATCGTCTTTTCATTGTTTTCACTGTTTTAGATCCAAGAACCTGTAACCTGTAATATGTAGCAGACATGCGTCAAAAACACCTGTTTATTTATAAAACGAATAAGAATGGGGAATATAATAATGCAATATTATGGTATGAACACACATGTATACTATCTTAGGTGACTGACTGACATCAATGGCTTGTGAGACCGGCCACCGCCCCTCGTCGGGGTCTCGATAAGTATACACTAGTCTACTCCGGAGTATCGATACCCAGTCTCGACACTCTCTCGACTAGGGACATTTAAGGATGTGCTTATAGACCATCCAGCTCCCATGTATATGATCGACATCATAATGCTGGTAGTCAAGCAAGAATCCTATGGGCTCTATCAATATGGAATAGTGATCTGTAATACCATATAAAACATGTATATGATGATAAAGGCAAATCAGATAGCATACTATCATTTTGAGTAAGACTGTTATACCCGTATAGGTCCTCTCTCAATCGTCATAATCGCGTGCATGCGATTACAATAATTGACTTGAGGGCACTATAGCCAGCAATCTCCTATTTGCACTTAACGCTAATTATTGCGGTGTCGCATACTCACAGCCCGTGAGATACCGAACACCCAACTTCTCTACTAATCAGTCTCGCAAAGCCCGTTTGCAAAACTATTGCGTTCGAGAAATAGCCTCTGTGAGTGGATCCGCTCTAATATTTCTATCTTTTATCTCTCTATATCTCAACTTCGCGGAGAAAAACTATCTCCCGAAATGAGCAATACCTGTCTTAGAATTTGTCTGGATATCTGATAGGACGCGGTTCACAAATGAACTCCAAATCCAACAAACTTCTTAGACTGTATCATCTACTGAATTTAATCAGTATTCTGCGCCATTCTTTTCTCGGTATCCGCTTAGACCACCTGTCCAACATACTGCCCCTCGAAAAAAGGAAAACTATAACTCTGACAGTCATTCTGTCATCCAGGTCTCCTTAGAAGCCTAAAATGATAACCTCCTCCTGAAGAAGGCTTCGTTACCATATACCAAGAATATCCACTTATGTTCATTTCTGCTTCCCAACGTTTCTTCAGGATTGGATTAATATATATAAATATTGCAGCCAGTGCAAAATCAATATCTGGTATGGTACTTGACATCTCATGATTGACTCAATTGCTTAAACAAGTGACATGCCAATTATGCAAATCCCTCTTTTCATCAGTCTAGAAGACATCTCTTTAGAGAGGGTGACTCCATCATCTGTGGGTACACCACCTACGTCAGGAGTCGTCCATTCTAAAACACTTTAGAATAGTGTTAAAATACTCTAACTGGGACACTTCCTAAATCTAGATCTAAAACCATAGATCTAGTGACCAGAAACCCTGATATTTTATCCAGATCCTTTATGGAGAAAACACATTGTGACAACCAACGTATAACCTATCGTAATATAGGAAGATTACATCCTATCAAGAGTACGTCATCCAAATACCAATATATCACTCCCTACTACCTTATTACCAGGTCCATCTGTTGTTCCGATGAAATCAAATCTTATGACCGCCACATCAAAAATAGATGATCTATATCCGCTATACCTACTTTAGTCTATAAATAGACATAAGCTACTCGCCCACCATACTTCCGCTGCTCCCACTGACTACAACAACCCTCTGGCAGAGTCACATACACGTGCACTTCTAAACCTAATTTAGAACGATATTATATTCATCCTCCTGCCAGATCCCATAGTCTAGAACAGCAGCAGTGGTAAGTTTGGGTAATTAAAAACCTCCATGTCACCGTCTTTGAGGAGACCAAAATACCTCTCGAGTGCCTGAGGTTACCCACCAAATCTGCGAAGTGGCTAATGGATCGTCGAAACCAATTTAATCCTCAGGTTCTACTAAATTTTCAGTAATCGTTTATGGTTCTGGAATCAATTCCAGTTCTACCATACTCCTTGTAGGGTGTTTTTCGTCACCCCATTGAGATGGGAATACGTGTCGCTTGTCAGACGCATTGCAGATTTCCCCTGCCTAGGGTAGGCCGGGGTTTATTGATTGTGGGGATCCGAATCTCCGACAGCCGCGAACTAAGCTGCCGTTAATTACCCCTCGCCTTTGGAGCGAAGGAACCTCCGATTGACGGATCAAACTGGACATGCGAACTCAATGTGCAGTATGCGTGTGTTGTGTTTTGAGAGGTCTTGGGTATATCGGGGGCCTCGCAGAGTTTACGGGGGTCTCGCAACCCGGATAGCGGGCTAGAGGTCAAGGGGGCTAGCAACCCCCTTGCATGGTGCAAGGCAGCGCCCCGTTAGAAATTTTTTTCTAACGGGGAAGGTATTTTTAGTGTGGGATGCATGGGAAAAGAGGGGTGAATAGCGTCTAAAGGACGCGTGGCCGCCAGTGCCTCACATGCTTGGCATGCGGGCGCTGGGCATTAGCGCCTCATATGCTCGGCACGTGGGCGCTAGATGCTGGAGCTGGGCGCCAACGTCTCACTCGCTTAGCGCCCGCCACGTGGGCACTGGGTGCCAGCGCCTCACACGCCCGACGCGTGGGCGCTGGACGCCCACGGAAAGAAGGGGCTTTTAGCCCCGGAATTAGGAGTTAAACTCCAAAAGAGGATTTTTTATTTATCGAGTTAAACTCTGAAAGATATTGAATGGAGTTAAACTTCTAAGAAAAGGGTTTGATTTATGGAATTAAACTTCTAGAAATCTTTGGAGATGATCGAAGGGGACCCTTTTCTTCTCCCCTTTAGCCTTAGATCTTCTTTTGAGCCTTGGATCCTTCCGGAATGAGATTTTTGGAGATGGGTCTCCTCCTTCTTACTCTCTGTTGGCTGGATCTTGGGGAAAAAATGGATGGGATTTAAAAATCTCCCCTTTTAGGGATTTGATGGCAGATCCGAACCCCCTTCAAGGGTTTTATGGTGAAAAACTATTTATTTTTGGAAAAAGAAGAGTTAAACTCTTAATTTAATTCAAAAAAAGATAAGAAGGTTTAGAATCTTGAGGAAGGAGAAGAAGGCACATAAACCCTAACTTTTGAGGGGAATGAATTATTATTTTTATTTCATCATCATGTTGCCTTTTATAGGCTCACAAATTTACATATAGTCCCTTGGGCTTTATAAAATGACATTTTTGCCCATCTCATGCCTCATGTGCTCATTTCCTTTGCACATTTGCTATGAGCTTTACAAAAATTTTGCTTTATGCCAATTTATTTTACATTCATGCATGAAAATTACATCAAACTTATTTATTACATAATTTTTTTCTTGGCATGGGGGAGGCCGGCATCTTCATGTTCAGGCTCGACTTGGGCATGAGCCCACTTGACTTGGGCTGGGCCCACTTGGCTTGGGGTTGACTTTGACTTGGTCAACCAGGGTGTAATTTTTGACCCCAACAAAATGCCTCCATCAATAAATACACACCGCATATATGGGTCGTGTGTATGAAATTGATGGGTCTTCTTTCACGTGGAGGTGACTTGATTTGGTTCCCGCTTTTGGGGAGGCTGGCACTGCCCTTTTTACGACATGAACGGTCGATGCTTGATGTGTCTCCGAGACAGAGTGTCGCTGGTTGACGGGTCTCCAAGACGGAGTGTCTATGTTGGACATTTTCCCGAGATAGAGTGTCTATATGTGACGTTTCGCCGGCACGGAGTGTCGCTGGTCGACTTGTCCCTGAGGCGGAATGCCTGTTTGACGTTTTCCTGACACGGAGTGTCGCTGGTCGACGTTTCCCCTGCACGGAGTATCGCTGGTCGACGTTTCCCGGCACGGAGTGTCGCTGGTCGAGTTATCCGCGAGGCGGAGTGTCTGTTTGACGTTTCCCCGGCACAGAGTGTCGCTGGTTGATGTGTTCTCGGCACGGAGTGTCTGTGTTGGACGTTTCCCCGGCACGGAGTGTCGCTGGTTGACTTGTCTCCGGCACGGAGTGTCGCTGGTTGACTTGTCCCCGGCACGAAGTGTCTGGTTGACGTATCCCCGAGACGGAGTGTCTGTTTGACGTTTCCCCGGTATGGAGCGTCGCTGGTCGACGTTTCCCCGGCACGGAGCGTCGCTGGTCGACTTATCCCAAGGCGAAATGTCTGTTTGTTTTTGACGTAGAGGTCGTTGGTCGACTTGATCCCAAGGTGGAGCATAATTCCGACAGGGAGGTCGTTTGTTGACTTGATTCCGAGTCAGAGCATAATTCCGACGGGGAGGTCGTTGCTGCCCTTTTTGCTACTTGGACGGTCGGTATTTGATTTGATTTACTTCGCTCCTTGCGGTGTCAAGGTTGAAGTTGACTCACTGATTTGATATTATTTAGGTTGACATCAACATCGCTACACTGGAATATGGTACTAGGAGCGAATCATCATTTGCCGTAAGAGGATTTTGGTTTTGGTTCGGCATCAGCACCGCTTACACTGGAATATGGTACCAGGTGCGAATCATCATTTGCCATGAGGGGATTTCCCTCGTTCCCAGTTTAACGACTTAGGGGTCATATGTTCCCAGTTTAACGACTTAGAGGTCATCTGTTCCCAGTTTGACGACTTAGGGGTCTATTGGATCGAAAGTTTAGAATTTTTGGGGTTGGGGTCGGCATCAGCGATGCTAACACTGGAGCACAAGTGCCACAAGCAATTCATCATTTGCCTTTTCCTGTTGGAGAGCGATGGCTTAGGAGACAAGTTTAGGTCCCTATCACCTAAGGCTTTTCAATTTTATAAACCATAAGGGTCCCATAAAAGCATTTTCTCCCTACAAGTCGAAAGGATCTCGTAGGTGTATTTTCTCCTTAGGAGTAATGGGGACCCCCAAGTGTGTTTTTCGTTTGTGAGTCATAAGGATCCCATGAAGGTGTTTTCTTACGAGTCGAAAGGATCTCGCAAGCTTTGTTCTCCTCATGTATCGTGAGGACACATGAGTGTGTCTTCCCAAATGGAGCATAATTCCAAGGGCGGAGACCAGTCGCGTGACTGGTGATTGTGATAGGGCATCGGTGTGACGAGAATTATTTGAGCCCGTGGATTATATACGGTAGTTAATTTGGGGACCACCCGTAGGGCAGAGAGAATTTTGGGAATTTGAATTTTGGTTGGCGTCTGCATTGCTGCACTGGAATATGGTACCAGAAGCGACTTATCATTCGTCATTTGGGGATTTGGATTTTGGTCGGCGTCTGCATCGCTGCATTGGAATATGGTACCAGGAGCGACTCATCTTTTGCCTTTGGGACATTCGGATTTTGGTTGGCATCTGCATCGTTGCACTGGAATATGGTACCAGAAGCGACTCATCATTCGCCGTTGGGACATTCAGGGATTTGAAATTTTGGTTGGCGTCTGTATCACTGTATTGGAATATGGTACCAGGAGCGACTCATCATTCGCCATTTATGGATTTGGATTTTGGTTGGCGTTTGTATCGCTGCACTGGAATATGGTACCAGAAGCGACTCATCATTCGCCATTTTTTTTGTTTAACTACGGCGATTGCTCTATCATTTCAGCTTTTCTTCGCGAAGGTCGTGATTGCCCTATCATTTCGGCTATTTATTCGCGGTTGCCCCATCATTTCGGCTGCTTATTTTCATTTTTATTTTACTCGCTAATTTTTATTGCGAGTTGCCCCATCATTTCGGCTTTTTTTTTATTTTCATTCATTTTTTAATTTACACATTTTTACATCCCAAGTTTAACGACTTAGAGGTCGATTGTTCCCAGTTTAACGACGTGGTGGTCGAAAGTTCCCGGTTTAACGACGTGGTGGTCCTCTGTTGGAGCCTGGGCTCTATTCTATAGGAACCATGGGCTCCTTTGGCTTAATTGCATAAGCGGGATTTCCATCATCTAGACCGAGCTGATGTTGGGTAGCAACAACTACGTCATTATCATAGATACAAGGCGTAGGAGGACTTGTTCCTCTGAGCTCCATCATGTAGACGGTATGGGTTGTCTACCCGTCGATTGCTTCTTCATTGGCAATGTTGCTCGTTTGGCTTTTAGCTTGTTGCCTTGGTCTGCTCTTTTTAGAGAAAAGCAAATGTTTGAGAGAATCAGGTTCCCGAAGGACTTTGGTCTCCGTTTGTAAGAAATTGGCGGTCGCAGCTTGACTGTTTGTTAACACGCCTTTAGACAGTTTTATCTCTCCTGCCTTGTATTGTTTTTCGCCCCAATCTTTGAAGACGCAACAGTCTTCAATAGTGTGTCCCAGCACTCGGTGGTATGGGCAAAAGTTGGGATGATCAGTCCTGTTCGGTTCACTTAGCCTTTTTGGTTTTGGTAGCCGCAGGCCATTCTCCAGAGCATCTTTGAATATTTTGGGACCTTGTCTCTTCTGAAAGAGTAGATCTTATTTTTCATTTCCTCCAAAGTTGGCTCTCGGGATTTGTTATTCTTTGCTCCGCCCGCTTTCTGCTTATTTAGAGAATTGGTGCTATTGGAACTTTCGCTTTTCCGGTCATCGTCCCTCCGATGTTTCGGTCTGTTTGTGAATTGGAGACCTCGAGTGGACTCGGGCTTTGAGCGTTCCAACATTTGAACTTTCTTGGTCAGCTCTTGAAATGTTTTGAGGCCTGCGGTGCACAGGAAAGGTTTCATCCAGTTGTTCAGATTTTCTATAAGAAGACTGACGAATTGGTCTTACTCCAAAGGCGGTTCACATTTGACAGAGAGATTGCGCCATCGTACTATAAAATCTATGTTGCTTTCGTTGTTCTTTTCCTCGGTCCTTACGAGGTCGGCAATGGTGATTTTATCGCTGACGCTCATGAACCTTTGCTTGAACATGGATTCTATTTGAGCGAACGTTGTGATCGAGTCATCCGGTATGCTTGCATACCAATCGAAAGCAACATCGGTCAAGCTATTGACAAACTGACGGAGAAGAAGCGCATCATTGCCCCCAGTATTCGCGCATGATGCTTTAAATTGGGCAATATGCCGGTTCGCATTTCCCGTTCCATCGAACCTTTCAAATTTGGGGACGACATAGCCAGTGGGAAACTCCACAAAATCGTACCGAGCAGGATATGGTCTCCCGCTACTGCTGATATCCTTTTGCTCTCCGGCTTCGGCTACCAATGTTTTGACTTTATTGGCGACCAAATCCATGATTTGATCTTGCGTTAGCGGGTTGCTGTCATCGGTAGCCAAGACATTTTCCGAGATGGGATGCGGCCGACTTTCATGTAGCTCGCCCACCTTTGAATTTGAGGGAATAGGCGTCGGCTGCCTCGGGACACCGTTTCCCGGTTCATGAGCAGAGCCCTGCGCTTGATTGGACAGCTGAGAGGCAAGTCGGGCCGTGAGCTGTAAGACGACGTTCATCAAGTCGTCAATTTTTTAGTAGAGCTTAGCCATATCTTTATCTTTGTTTCTGAGCTGCTTCTGGAGCTCTTGGAGAAGTTGCTGCTATGCGGTCTTGGGATGGAAGATTGGCTCCTCTTCGCTTTCCGAGTCTGACTCCTCATGAACCGAGAGATCTCTCTGCTTATCAGCCTCACTGGAAGGGTATTCATTACCTTCCAGAGGAGGATGGTCTTGAGAAATGGCAGCCACATTCACACCAGATTGGATTGATGGCCCCGTCCTTGCTCTTGCTGCGCGTGTCCACCATGTAGACAGTATGGACCATATATCCAGCCATCTCTTTATCTTTGGTGGGATAACCCTGTTCTTGGAAGCTCATGAAGTTCAGCCTAGCATAAGCCCCAGCTCTTTTATTGGCTCTATATCTGAGCCTTTTCTGCCTTAGCTTCTCGATTTTGAGGGCTTGATGGGCATTCGTCATCCAGGAAGCCATCGTGAGTCGATTGACGGGGAGCTTAGAGAAGATACCCGATTAAGCAGTTGTCAGGAGCACCGCTGGAGCTTGCTCTAGATGCCTTGTTGCTTTGTTGGTGTTGATGGCCTTGCCCCCAGCTGGGGCCAAGGAAAGTCGTTCAAACACCGACTTGCATTTGGGTAGTGGTGCCCTCGAGATCACCACATTTGGCCTCCTGCCTTTCGAGGCCGGTCTGTCTATTATCGGAGCTTGAGGAGCTGGGATGGTGTTAACTGGCACGAACAGAATAGAGCCAAATGGTAGCAGCGTCTCCTTCCACTGTAGCCCGAGACTGGCCGGGAGGACCATCCTGGCGTCCATATTCATTGTATAAGAGATGGGAGCCGTGTTGAGAACTGAGCTTGTCCTTGGAGACATTTTTGCTGCGTCCGAAGATTGCAATTGGAAATTGTTAACCTGCAAATAGAAACATGATTTCAGTACAGGCAATCGATATGTATATTGATTGAGTTCATATGAAAGTTTAACCCGAAATATGGGAAGAGAGATTCGTCCCACCGGACATGCCAGAATCTGTAGGGTGTTTTTCGTCACCCCATTGAGATGGGAATACGCGTCACTTGTTAGGCGCATTACAGATTCCCCCTGCCTTGGGTAGGCCGGGGTTTATTGATTGTAGAGATCCGAATCTCCGACAACCGCGGACGAAGCTGCCGTTAATTACCCCTCGTCTTTGGAGCGAAAGAACCTCCGATTGACGGGTCAAATTGGTCATGCGAACTCAATGTGCAGTATGCGTGTGATGTGTTTTGAGGGGTCTTGGGTATATCAGGGGTCTCGTAGAGTTTACGGGGGTCCCGCTACCCAGATAGCGGGCTGGGGATGAAGAGGGCTAGCAACCCCCTTGCAGGGTGCGGGGCAACGCCCCGTTAGAAATTTTTTCTAACAGGGGAGGTATTTTTAGTGTGGGGTGCATGGGAAAAGATCGGTGAATAGCGTCCAAAGGATGCGTGGACGCCAGCGTCTCATGTGCTTGGCACGCGGGCGTTGGGCGCTGAATGCTAGCGCTGGGCGTTAGATGCTGGTGCTAGGCACGAGCGCCTCACACGTCCGGCATGTGGGCGCTGGGCGCCAGCGCCTCACGCGTCCGGCACGCGGGCGCTGGGCGTCTGCGGAAAGAAGAAGCTTATAGCCCAGGATTAGGTGTTAAACTCCGAAAGATGTTAAATGGAGTTAAACTCCTAAAAAGGGTTTAATTTATGAAGTTAAACTCCAACAGATCTTGAATGGAGTTAAACTCCTATAATTCTTTGGATATGATCGAAGGGGACCCCCTTCTTATACCTTTTAGTCTTGGATCTTTTTTTGAGCCTTGAATCCTTCCGGAATGGGATTTTTGGAGATGAATATCTTTCTTTCTGTTGGCTGGATCTTGGGGGAAAAAGGGATGAGACTTAAAAATCTCCCCTTTGAGGGATTTGATGGCAGATCCGAGCTCCCCTTCAAGGGTTTTATGGTGAAAAACTATTTATTTTTGGAAAAAAAAGTTAAACTCTTGATTTAATTCAAAAAAAGATAAGAAGGTTTAGAACCTTAAGAGAAGGAGAAGGAGCCACAGAAACTCTAATTTTTGAGGGGGAATGAATTATTATTTTCATTTTATCATCATATTGCCTTTTATAGGCTTACAAATTTACATATAGCCCATTGGGCTTTACAGAATGGCATTTTTGCCCATTCCATGCCTCGTGTGCCCATTTCTTTTGCACATGAGCCATAGACTTTACAAAAATTAGGCTTTATGCCCATATTTTTTTTTACATTCATGCATGAAAATTATATCAAACTTATTTATTACATAATTTTCTTCTTGGCATGGGAGAGTCTGGCCTCTTCATGTTCGGGCTCGACTCGGGCATGGACCCACTTGACTTGGGTTTGGGCCCACTTGGTTTGGGGTTGACTTTGACTTTGACTTGATCAACCGGGGTGTAATTTTTGACCCTAACACTTCCACTAATGTTTTCTGAAAAGAATTCATTTTACTAAAACCGTGGTGGGTCAAGAACAATATAACTATTGATCTTCCAGATGGTAGAATGTTAACACTCGTCAAAGCCCGGGATAACCCATAAACTGCCATTACTGAAACGTGCCTAGAGTTTATCCGGATTCTGGTTTTAAACATAAGCTGGACAACTCCATATAGCTTAACATCGTTAAGATATGAATCCATTCTATATATCCAATATAGAAACAAAGGCACAAATTTAATTGAAACCAGATTCAAAATACATGCAGCCGATCACAGTGCATATCAACTAAATGGAAGGAGGCCAAGCAGTATTATTCATCAAGGAATGCACCCACACATGAGTAACCTGAAACAGAAGCAATTTCTCAAAACTATTATTTACAACGGAATACCGAACACTACATCTTCGATCACCTTCAAGAATCCTGATACTTGCAACATATGGTTCTCTACTTTATTCTTATACCTATATCTTCTCAAAATCTGGATCTTGTATTTCCACGAAATACTTGTCTAACACTAGAGAAGTCATGAGTATACAGAATATAGTACGAGTACCAACTCCTTTGTCCTCACGGATATCGGACAACATACAATACTCTGTATAAGTCCACTGAGTTTAATAACTCAAAGCTTACGCGTCGTAGGCTGAAAATTGTACTATGGTTAAGAAGAATTATACCGCCGTTGAATGCTCCTTACTTAACCATCAACTGATATAGGTAAATGCCATAGACATAATTTCAAAAGGTTATATCTCATTTTATAAAATAAACGTACAGATATATTAGTTTGAAATTGGTGCATAACGACGGATATTCAAAACCAAATATTTACCGTCAGGCAAAACCCAGTTGATTTCTTCAAATATCACTAATTACAAAGAATTCCGATATATAGAGGATCTAATCACCCAATTCCCAATATCTTACTCCCACCCACTATCCGTAACGCCATACAGATGTGAGAATCAAATCTGGTAAATACATATTCTGGAGTTAGAATCTAATTGGAAAAACAGTTTTCACTTAACACCGCACAGAAAAATTGAAACATGAAAATATTTTGAAGGGGTGGCCAGGTATTCCTAGTAATGCCTATTCCACTATCCAGATTCGTGACAGTAACCGTATACTTTCTTGCCCTCACTCCAATCATTTTATGTGTCTTTACTTCTTACCTTCCGTATACCACACTTAGGCTAATTGGGTTTCTTCCTTCCCTTCCTTTCGGCACCAGCCTAAGGTTTGGAAAAAAACTATCCAATAACGTAATAGGTGTACCCACCTAACATTAGGAGCCTTCGCAAGCTGAGAGAAAGTAAAGAGAAAAGACAACCAAATAATCGTATTCAATTTCTCCTGAACCGAAAACCATTCTCGAACTGAAACAAGTTCTTTCGAGTTCGTATGTAACTATACAATGGCACATCCAAGCAATATGGATTTTCGTAGTGATACGGAGTGTTATGGAGAAATACAAAAGGGAAGTTGGAGTGGTAAGGATATATGTGGTTTCATCGTGAATGATAGCAGTCACAATTTTCTTTGCCCTTACTCTAATCCCTTTATATGTCTTTACTTATTACCTTCTGTACACCACACGCAGGCTAATTGGTTTTCTTCTTTCCCTATCTTTCGGCACATGCCTATGATTTGGAAGAAAGCTATCTAATAAGCGCAATCTGTGTGCTCTCCTAATACTAGGAGCTCTCGTAACCTGAGAGAAGGTAAAGCAAAAAGACAACCGAATAATTCTATTCAATTTCTCCAGAAACAGAATCCATTCTCGAACTGAAACAAGTTTGTTGGGATCAAAAATTGCACCCCGGTTGACCGAGTCAAGGTCAACCCCAAGCCAAGTGGGCCCAAGCCCAGATCAAGTGGGCCCATGCCCAAGTCGAGTCCGAACATGAAGCGGCCGGCCCCCCCTCCATGCCAAAATAAAAATCATGTCATAAATAATTTTGATGTAATTTCTTTTATGCATGAATGTAAGCAAAATGGGCATAAAACCAAATTTTTGTGATGCCGTTCGGGGTTACCAATGCTCCAGCGATATTCATGGACTTGATGAACATGGTGTTTGTAAAGTACTTGGACACGTTTGTCGTTGTATTTATCGATGACATACTTGTCTACTCGAAGACCCGGGAGGAGCATGTTGAGCATTTGCGCACGGTTCTACGAATTCTTCGGAAGAGAAGCTGTATGCGAAATTGAGCAAGTGTGAATTCTGGCTCGACAAGGTTCAGTTCTTGGGACACATCGTTTCGGGCGAAGGCATCTCGGTGGACCCGGCAAAGATAGAATCTGTCAGGGATTGGCCATCGCCGAAGTCAGTGGCCGAGATCAGGAGCTTTCTGGGATTGGCAGGTTATTATCGGAGGTTTGTCCAAGACTTTTCAAGAATCGCTGAACCGTTGACGAGGCTGACACGGAAGGATGTACCCTTTGCGTGGACAGAGGAGTGTACTCAGGCATTTGACACATTGAAGTAGAAGTTAACCACGGCGCCTATTCTCACAGTACCAGATGATTCCGGTGGTTTGGTGATACACAGTGATGCCTCAGGGAAGGGATTAAGCTATGTTCTGATGCAGCACGGCCGAGTGGTTGCTTACGCCTCTCGACAGCTGAGAAACCACGAGAAGAACTATCCTACGCATGACTTGGAGTTCGTTGCAGTAGTCTTTGCGTTGAAGATTTGGAGGCACTATCTATTGGGCGAGAAGGTAGAGGTGTACACGGATCATAAAAGTCTGAAGTACATCTTCACTCAGAAGGAACTAAATATGAGGCAGCGCCGATGGCTAGAGCTGATGGCAGATTACGACTTGGACCTTCAGTATCACCCGGGGAAAGTAAATATTGTACCAGATGCTCTCAGTGGCAAGCCGGTGGTCATGATGTTGACCAGTCAGAGGAGCATTATTGAGGACTTTCAGAGACTCGAGCTTGAAGTCGTTACACCGAGCGCACTCAGTCAATTTTGGCAACTACAGGTACAGTCTTCCCTTATGGATCGCATCAAGGCTGCACAAGCGGATGATCCTCGATTGCAAAAGTTCAGAGCGCAAGTAGAAGCCGGGCTGAGAACGGACTTAATCATACATGAGGACGGTTCTCTGAGATTCGGTAGCAGACTCTGCGTACCCAAGGGAGATGTTCGAGAAGAAGTACTGGCAGAGGCGCATAGTTCGGCTTATTCTGTGCATCCGAGAGGTACGAAGATGTATCGGGATCTAAAGCAGCATTTTTGGTGGAACGAGATGAAGCGAGAAATTGCGAGGTTCGTATCCAGGTGCTTGGTATGCCAGCAGGTGAAGGCGGAACATCAGAGGACAGCAGGATTGTTGCAACCACTCCCGATACCAGAATGGAAGTGGGAGCACATTACTATGGATTTCATGACGGCCTTACCACGGAGCCCTAGGGGCAACAACGCCATTTGGGTTATCGTCGATCGCCTCACGAAAGCTGCACACTTCTTACCATTCCGAGTGGGACAGTCGAAAGAGTCACTGGCAGAGAGATACATGCAGGAGATAGTGCCACTCCACGGTGTTCCAGTCAGCATTGTGTCAGATCGAGACACCAGATTCGTATCGCATTTTTGGAGGAGCTTACAGAAGAGTTTGGGTGCCCGTCTCAAATTCAGCACAGCTTATCACTCGCAGACGGATGGACAATCCGAGCGTACGATTCAGACGCTCGAGGATATGTTGAGAGCCTGCATGTTGGACTTTCAGGGTTCCTGGGAAGATCATCTGCATCTAGTTGAGTTTTCTTATAACAACAGTTATCAGGCTAGCATTCAGATGGCTCCTTTCGAAGCACTTTACGGGCAGAAGTGCCAATCCCCAGTTTGTTGGGATGATGTGGGAGAGCGAAGATTACTGGGTCCCGAGTTCATTGTTCAGACAGTCGACAAGGTCCAAATGATCAGGCAGCGTATTAAGACGGCTCAGGATCGACAGAAGAGTTGGGCAGATACCAGCAGGAGGGCACTAGAATTTGAAGTCGGAGATCACGTGTTCCTGAAGATTTCCCCTACCCGTGGAGTCATCAGGTTCGGAGGTCGGGGAAAGCTCAGTCCCCGTTTCATCGGATCTTTTGAGGTGCTAGAGTGAGTAGGAGAGGTGGCCTACCGACTTGCCTTGCCTCCATCGCTAGCTGGCGTGCACAATACCTTCCACGTGTCACAGTTGCGGCGTTATGTTCGAGATGAGAGCTACGTTCTGGACTATTCGGAGCTAGTCTTGGGTACCGATCTATCATACGAGGAGCAGCCCACTACCATCCTCGACTGCAGAGAGAAAGTGATGAAGAACAAGATCATTCCGTTAGTCCGAGTGTCTTGGGACGGTCGTTCCACAGGAGAATCTACCTGGAAGCGGGAGGAAGATATCTGTTCACGTTTTCCACATCTCTTTGTTTAGTACTTTTGTTTCATTGTATCCTTGTTAAATTTCGAGGACGAAATTTTTATAAGGGGGGTATGATGTAAATCACCGTTTCCTTCAATGAGAATCTTTCTATATTTTCCCAAGTCCCCGAATGTTATCCCATTTTTCCCGTATCGTTATTTTGTGTGAAGGTTAGTGCGTAAGTTATAGTAATTGTTTTTCTAAACCAATTAAAAATCAAAGCCCAAAATTTAAAACTATATATATATATATATATATATATATATATATATATAAACCCAAATCCCACAGCCCAAAACAAATTAATTTTTATTAAACCTTAACCCAACCCAACACTTTATTCCCAAATGATTTAATTTCCCCGGCCCAAGCTCTCCAAGCCCAGCAGCCCTCGCGCCCGCTCACCCCTACCCGACCCGCTTCCTAACTTCTCTTCCCTACTCCACAAAAAATTTCCCGCTCACTTCTTTCCGTTGCACCCACGTTCCCCTCGCGCCCACGTCGCCGCGCCGTTGCCCCACACCCCGTGACCCCGACCACGACTCCCTCAACCTCTTCTCGACTCCAACTCCTCTCTCCCTCTCAATCTCAACTCCTCCTCTCCTCTCTCTCGAAAACCCCACAACCCATTGCCTTCGAGCCACTGCAGCCTCTCTCGCCGTCGCCGACGAGGACAACGACTACAACCCCTCATTCATTCTCCCTCGCTCTCTTCTCTCCATCAACAGAGCCCCCACACTACTCCGCCATCTTCAACCGCCACCGCTGAACCCCTTGCACTCCCAACCCACTCGCACCCGACCACGGCCACCGCCTGCACCCGACGCCGACGAGCCCCCACTGCATCTGAAACACCTCATCGACCCTCTACATCCTCAGCATCGTCATCATCACTCCAAACCCGAGCCCTACTATCCCTCTCTCTCTCTCTCTCCAAAACCCACATCTCCACCCCCACTATGCACACGCCGGAGCGACCACCGCCGACATCGTCGACCCGAACACATCCCAGGAGATCCACAGAGCATCCTCCTCCGCTTCCAGCGAATACGAGCCACCCCCGGACAACTCCGACGACGAACCCGAACGCGAGCCGAGGCCGTGCATGTAAACCGCGCCGTTCGTCGTGCGTCCGTGCCGTTGCCGCTGCCGTGCATCGCCAAAACGTCTCCAGGAAAGTACCTTACTTGCTACATGCTAGTTTATTTCCGTTACAAACTAAAATCGTAGTAATTCCATGTTTACAATTCACGATAACTTATATGACATAACTGTTCGATGCAAGATCCCAATGAAAACCTTCATTTAATTTGACGGAACTCAATTGCATATTCTGGCCCGTCTGGAAATGAACCTTGTGTAGAAATTTTACTGAAAAATATGACTGTTAACGACTTAAACGATCACCCCCAATTACACCCGTAAAAACTGGGAATTTCCCGCACCTGAAAATTGTTAAAATCACAATTAATTGTGTACATATTGAAATGAGGCGTTCGAGGGCTCAAATCAAATCCGACTCGAGGACCTATAATCCTATGCAAGTTCTTAATTGTTTCTGTACTGAAATAATGACGAGAATTGGTTCGGAGAGCGGCTCTGGACTGCAGTCCAGAGCAACTCTGGTTATTGTTTTCTGCCCCGTAATGTTTACTACCTTTCTGCCTGAACTCGTATGTTGCGGAACTCTATACATTATTGAAGATGAATCTGTTAGATAAATAACTCAAGTAATTTCACCCCATTTTATCATCGTTTACTATTTAAACTGAAATTTAAAAGATCAGGACGTCTAGCCGTCCCAAATAGAAACTGAACTGATACTATAGTGTTGAACAGTGCATAACTTCTGACGTACAGACGCGATTCAGAATCCGTTTGTTGCGTTGAAAACCCTATATTTCATTCAACTGTAGCATCGCTAAATACTGAGCCCAACTGAGTGAAAATCGTGTCGTAAAACGGACGTTCAGTTCAGAAACTGAATTTCCTGCAGCGAGCACTTAGATTGAAACGGCTGTAACTTGAATACCAGAAACCCGATTGTACTGAAACAAATTTTGATGAACTTCTGACAGAGTGTACTTGTTAACGTATTTGTAATGTTTTACTGAATTCTGAACATATGAATTACTGCAATTTTTGTAATCTCATGACGTGCATATTGGTTCATATTACACATGACTTGTTAACGGCATAAATACACATACCTTACCCAATTGCCATATACATAGTGTTAGTGCGCGTTAGTATTCAGTGGACATTGCATTATCGTGCATGAATGATATTGGTTTAGAAGTGTCAAGTACACCAATGGAAAGTGAATGATTCGTGAGAGTGATTAATACAGTGAACAGTGATAAAACCGTGCTATTGGTGCATACTTGTACACGACTAAATCATAATCATCAATAATGTAAACCTGGGGAAAAAAGGGAAATCGAAGTGGAAAGAGCATCGTATTTAGCGGGACCGTGTTTTAGAGGATGATCATTCGAACAGTCATTCTTATATATATTAGGTAGGATTTAACGATCCGGCTGACAGGGTTATGTCCCGGGCGTGTGGGCCGTTGTCTCGGGTATGTACGAGACTCCTGTTAAACATGATCCTCCTTTGCACTATACGATTTCAAACATGACCTCGAGACTGATAGGGACACAGATCATACTTTGCATCATTTAGTGACATAGCGATTATCAGCATTTTACTTTCACCGTTATTATCGTATTTGCATGTTTCATATCATTAATATAAAAATTGCTATTACGTCGCTCTGACGACCTGAGTGTGCATGCTCAGACCCCGAGGAAGAACCAGCGCAGGAGTCGGATTTACCTTTCGAGCTGACGAAGATCTAGCCTGGAGTACCTTTTCTTCGTTTCTGTTTTCCCTAGAGATCTTGTATTCGAACTCGGTTAGTAGTTCTTTCCTGTTTATTTGTGAATTGTGAACAGTGAAAATTTGATGTAATATTTTAGTGATGTATTTCCTTTACTGCTGTGCTTTGTTTACTGATTACCATGTAATGCTAGAAGCCGAAGTGTGACTACGGCGGGATTATTTCTTGACCGTAGGAGCATGACTGGCCTAGTCATCCCTCGTTTCCCGTATTTTAGGGAGCGGGGCGTGACAGCTCTGACTTTTACTCAATTTTAAATGGGAGGCTTTGCCTCTGAAAGATTAACCAATTTGGTTAAAAATAGTGTTAAACACTAGAGAAAACAGTGTTAAACACTGGAAATATATCCCTCAAATTAGTGTTAAACACTAAAAGATAATCAGTGTTAAACACTGGAAATATAATTCTCAATTTAGTGTTAGACACTAGAAAGCAACAGTGTTAAACACTGGAAATGGGGTTCTCAAGTTAGTGTTAAACACTAAAGAAAAAGGGGTCACGTGGGGACACGTGAGGGCGCCCAGAGGTGGGACCAGATCCCTTTACTTCGCTTTGTAATTAAGTGTTAAACACTTTTTTAATTTTTTTATTTTTGAGCATCACGTGTTGACACGTGACGGTGATTTATGCGCTGACTGTTAAAGCGTTTGCAAAGGGGTCACGTGGTAACACGTGAGAGCGCCCAAAACCTTCATTTCCTTTGCTTTTTCTTTCTGTGTTTTGTAAGTCACGTGGGAGCACGTGAGGCATTGCCTCAGAACTTTTTCTTTCTTGTTTTTTGGGGATATTTTCAGGGGTCACGTAGGGCCACGTGACCTTAGTTCTTTGCATGCATGGAGATCTTTTAAATTTCCTTATTTTTAAGAATTAAATTCTCTGTAGGGTTAAACCCTAATTATGATTTTGGAGGAATTAAATTCCTATTGTGAAAGAATTAAATTCTTATGTAGGGTTAAACCCTAATTTTCTTTAGAGGAATTAAATTCCCATTAATCTGAGAGAATTAAATTCTCAATTAGGGTTAAACCCTAGTTTTATCCATCTTGAAGGAATTAAATTCCTATAGTTTTAAGAGAATTAAATTCTCAGATAGGGTTTAAACCCTAATTTCATCATGAAGGAATTAAATTCCTGTGAGTTTGGGAGAATTAAATTCTCATATAGGGTTAAACCTTAATTTTGTTTTGGGAGAATAAAATTCTCTAAACTCAATTCCCGCTCTAAGTTTTGGATCTGCATGGCAGGATCTCAACCCGATGAGAATTAAATTCTCAACTTATGGGGAGATGTGCTTCTGCAGATTTTCAACCAGAGGAAGAACTAAGTTCTTTTATGCAGAAGAGTTAAACTATCAGATTTGAGAATTAAATTCTCTGTTTAAAGTTTTGATCCCCTTTCTTTTTTCACTTAGGGTTTTCTTTGTTGAGAATTAAATTCTCCTTTCTTTTCTCTCTGAAATTTCAAGATTCCAAAATTCTCTCTATTTCTCTTCTCTTGGCTCCTATTTATTGCAGAAGGAAAAGAACCAATTTGTTTTAGCAAATCTTTCATTGAAAGATTTTGTTTGTTTTCAAAACTAATATGATCGTTTAGATCACACAGTGAATTTTATTCACCATTGGATTTTCAATCCAAAAGATATTCTGTTTGTTATTTCTTGTGAAATTTAGGAAAATCTTTCTTTGTATAGAATCTTTCCATAAATTGGTGATTTTTAATCACCATTGGATTTTTTAATCCAACGGTGCTCTACTTTACAGAGCATAGTTCTCTTTTGTTTGGAAAGATCTAAATAAATATTAGGGTTTTTGTTTTCCCTTAATTTAGAATTTAATTCTATTAGTTCAGAAGGTTTAGATGCCTATCATGTGTGAGCACGTGACCCCACTGTTTAAGCTTTTAGCCAGAATTTAATTCTGCTGTTTTTAAAGAGCTAAGGAATCATCACATGTCAGCACGTGACCCTTGGTCATGTGTAGACACGTGATACCCTATTGGGATCTTTCCTTGCAGTTCTATTATATCTTTTAATCTTTTTCAGTGGGTTTAAAGGCCTGTCATGTGTTGGTACATGATCCCTCTAATTATTATTTTATTTTTATTCAGTGTCTACAGGCTTTGCCTGTAAATGGTCACGTGTCTGCATGTTATGCCCGGTCACGTGTGGGCACGTGATGCCTCATAACTTTTGATCCCGAATGAATTATGAGGCCCATAATATATCAAATCGAAGGATTTTTCAAGAAACTTTCGATACCATCAGAATTTAGCCGTTTCTCATTCAGGAATCTATCAAAATACAGCCCGGAAATTACTGGTTCGCATTTTCTTCCTTAGATTACACGTGCATAGCATATTTGCTCATAACTTTTGATCCCGAATGAATTATGAAGCCCATAATATATCAAATCGAAGGCATTTTCGAGACACTTTCGATACCATCAGAATTTAGTTGTTTCACATTCGGGAGTTTGTCAAAATATAGCCCGGAAAATACTGGTTCACATTTTCTTATACGTATCGCTGTCATTAGATACCTTGGGCTCTTTTGCGCAGATTTTTTTTTCTGGCGGGAACAATGAGGAAGGTGACGAGGCCGGGGAGAGGTCGGGTGATGGGGACGGCGATGAGGTCGGCGGTGGAGGAGATGGGTGCTTTGGTTTCTCAGGTTATGGGTGCACGCTCGGGGTTTCCAGGGGATAGGAGTGGAGGTGGTGATGAAGGTGGAGGTGATGACGGCAAGGGTGTGGAGATGAGGGGATGAAGGCGAGGGTGGCGGCGGCGAGGATGAGGAGCGTGGGTTAGGATTCTCGTGAGGCGGGGAATGGGAGAAAAGAGATGAAGAGGGAGAGAGAGGGGCTGAGTTTTTTTGATTAGGTTTAATAAAATATTTAATATATATAAAGGATAGAGTGTGACAGATACGGATGAGAGAGAGAGAGGATGGATATTTAGGTTAGGATTATGTAAGAAAATATTTTTAATTTATATATATATATATATATATATATATATATATATATATATAAAACATACTGTTAATATATTTAAAATATTATAATAAATAATCTAGGGTTTTAAGGCTAATACAAAAATACTTCGAAAAATGCCCGGGTTCCTTCTAAAAATCTAGTTTTAAAATACGGATAATATACGTATCATCCAAAACTATAATGCGATATCCAGTTAAAGAAAATGCATACCCCCAAGAACGGATACACGCAATATGCACGTAGCAATCCAAACGAGTCTGTTTCACTAAATGGGACGTGAACACGATGTACGGATGCAGGAATGGGGTATGATGCAGGCCATGCTAGGTATTTGAAATATATTATTTGACTATAATTTGTAGTATTTGAAAGTATATGCAGTACTAGATATAAGATACATGTATACAGAATATATGTGTGCACGGATTCTCCGTACTAGCAAGGATATGTCATAATCAAGAATCAAGATGGGTTTCAAGCATGCGAGTCGGGTCGGATATAACTATAAATACCAAATGCACTATCCGCACCCAAAACAAATAATAAACTAAGAAATAGCCACAAGATAAACAAAATAATCAAATAGAACGTGATATAAATGAACTAGGGTGTTATATTATACCCAACCACAAAAAGAATTCCGTCCTCGAAAGTCCTGGAACAAGAAAAGGCAAGCAAACATGAATCTAAGAGAATAGGTGTGGAAACTTCTATCGAATCTCGTCTTCTTGTTCCCAAGTTGATTCTCCGTGCGAACGATTCCCCATGAAACAAATACTAGAGGGATAACCTTGTTCTTGAGGACTTTTCTCGTCGATCCACTATCGCTATCGGTCTTTCTTTATATGTCAAGTCCTCCCTTACTGTCAGTTCCGAATGATCTAGTACATGCGTCTTATCTCAAACATACTTGCGGAGTTGAGATACATGAAACACATCGTGAACACTCGCCAAGGATAGTGGTAACGTCAATCGATGAGCTACTTCTCCAACACGCTCACTCAGTAATACCAAAAGGCCCCACGAATCGAGGACTAAGCTTGCCTCAACTACCAAATCGAATCACTTCTCTGGTCGGTGATATCTTTAGGATATAAGATCACCAACTGCGAACTCTAGAGGTTTTCGTCCTGTATTGGCCCAACTTTTCTGCCGATCTTGCGCTGCCTTCATATGATTTCGGATCGTATTAATTTTCTCTACGGTTTGCACGATAAGATCCGGTCCCAATAATATTTGTTCTCTAACGTCATCCCAACAGACGGGTGAGAGACATTTACGACCATACAATACTTCGAATGGAGCCATCTGAATAGTTGCCTGAAAGCTGTTATTATAAGAAAACTCCACCAAGTGTAGATAATCCTCCCATGAACCTTTGAAGTTCAACATGTATGCTCTCAATATATTTTCAAGAGTTTGGATCGTCCTTTCTGACTGGCCATCTGTCTGAGAATGATAAGCGGTGCTAAATTTCAATCGAGTCCCTAAACTTTCTTGTAAACTCCTCTAAAAGTGCGATAAGAATCGGGTATCACGATCGGAAACGATACTCACAGGTACTCCATGCAATCTCATAATCTCCTGGATGTACCATTATACTAACGCTTCCGTCGACTGACCAACTCTAAACGGTATGAAATGAGCTGTCTTGGTCAATCGATCAACAATTACCCAAATTGCATTATTACCCTTTGGACTATGCGGTAATGCTGTCATGAAATCCATGGTTATATGTTCCCACTTCCTCTGAGGAGTCGGAAGTGGTTGCAATAAACCAGTTACTCTTTAATATTCAGCCTTGGCTTGCTGACACACCAAGTATTTTGTTATAAAGCGAGCAATTTCCCTTTTCATGCCTTTCCACCAGAAATTCTGTCGTAGATCCCAGTACATCTTTGTGCTTCCAGAATGTACGGATTATGCGAACTATGAGCCTCCTCATAACTTCTTCATGAATATCTCCTTTTGGCATACATAAACGGCTCCCATATCGTAATGAACCATCGTCATGAATCAACAAGTCCGTTCGAAGTCCCGCTTCTACCTGTTCTCGAAACTTCTGCAATCTTGGATCGTGCGACTGCGCTGCTTTAATATTATCGATCAAGGATGACAGTACTTGCAGCTGCATCAACTGTCCCGAAGAATGTGGTAACACGATCTCCAACTCGAATCTCTGATAGTCATCTATAAGCTCCTTCCGTGCAGTCAACATCCGTATTGCTGGAAACCGACTTAGCGCATCCGGCACTACATTAACTTTCCTCGGATGGTATTTGAGATCAAGATCATAGTCAGCCATCAGCTCTAACCATCTGCGTTGCCTCATGTTGAGCTCCTTCTGTGTGAACACATACTTTAGGTTTTTGTGATCGGTGAATACTTCTACCCTTTCGCCCAATAAGTAGCGTCTTCAATTTTTCAAAGCAAAAATCACTGCTACTAGCTCCAAATCATGAGTTGGGTAGTTCTTCTCATGAGTCTTCAACTGTCTCGACGCGTAGGCTATAACCTTCCCATTTTGCATAAGAACACATCCCAAGTCTTTCCCAGATGCGTCGCTGTGAATAACCAACCCTCCGGAACTGTCTGGCACTGTCAAGATAGGAGCAGTGGTCAATCTTTGCTTCAACGCTTCAAAAGCTGACGTACATTTCTCCGTCCATACGAATGGTACCTCCTTTCGTGTTAGCTTGGTCAATGGTTCTGCTAAACGGGTGAAATTCTCCACGAACCTTCTATAATATCCGGCAAGTCCAAGAAAACTTATGATCTCCGCTACGTTCTTCGGAATCGGCCAATCATGAACTGCTGCAATCTTTTCAGGATCTACAGCAATTCCATCTCCGGATACGACATGTCTCAAAAACTTTACTTCTTCGAGCCAAAACTCGCACTTGCTCATCTTAGCATATAACCTTTCTTTCCTTAACGTTTGCAGTGCGATTTTCAAGTGTTCAGCATACTCTTCTTGGCTCCTCGAATAAACCAAAATGTCATCGATAAACACTACTATAAATTGGTCCCAAAACAGTGAAAAGATTCGGTTCATCAAGTCCATGAATATTGATTGGTACAGATTTTTGCACTTACGCTATTTATGATCAAAGAATTAACCGCAATCAATAACGGTGTCGCTTGGTAGCTAGCCGGTTGAGTACGGGTCGGTCCACAGGGAGATGGATTCCTTTTCTTTATATTGTAACGAGTTAAATCCAAAATATTTTGGGTTTTAATTTTAAGGTCTAAGAATGAGATAAAAGTTTATAAAAAGCTTGCTAGGGTTAAGATTAGGTTAGTTTGGAAAATCAATTATTCTCACCGCTTTTTTTGCCCTAATTAAGAACTTTTAGGTGTTAAGCTAATAGTTAACAAAGGGGATTAGCGCGACCGGGAAGAAACTAGGTTTCTTCCCTTTGGCCCTTGTCTGTCTTTTCTTAACTCTTAGCCCTAACCTCCATGGAAATCATACACAACCGGTCTTTAACTATGGTATCACCGCTACCTCGTGTGATAGGGTGCCGTAGTGAGCGGTGTGTGTATGTATGCATAAAGTCCTACTTTAAAATGTATAACGGACAAGAAAGGGGTGAGAGATTTTCATCTCTCAAACCTTCCCCAAACCTAACCCTAACAAGTGAGGAACTACTCACTCATTAGAGAATTGATAAACGAATTCATTTTTATGGTTTTCTTTTAATTAACTACGGCAGATAAAAAATTTATAACTACGGCAGAGAAATAAAATTGCTAGATAACTGGGGCAGAAAAGAAATTAAAATAACTAAGGCAAGATAAAAAAAACTTACTTCTTTATTGATGAACTCTTTGACAATTACACGGAATGAAAATTTTTAGACTAGAGAAATAAAAAGAGGCATCTCAAAAGAGACACCCAAAAAGAGGCACGCTCTAAAAAGAGCTGTAGGTTTCCTATTTATAGATAATAGAAACCCTAGAGTTTACATCTGATCCATATCTAGAATTACAAAAATACCCTTAAGAAAACCGAGTCAATGCACCGACGCACCGACACGCACCGACACGTGCGATGCACAGCCGCGGATCCGCGGCCATAAGCCTGGTTTGGCCGCGGTTCCGCGACCATCTTGAAGGTTCTCTAGCTCGTTTCCTCAGGTTTTCTTCATGTTGCATTTTCATTTTGGTTTCTTCACTTGGTTCTTCAGAATGTCTTCTAGTTTCTTCCAGATTTCCACAGTGCAGAATGTTGTGGACTTTTCCCGTTCGCTTCGTGTTGAAGTCTTGAATCTTGTGCTGTCTTTGTACTTTGTGAAATCGAACTGTTCATTGATCTTCATTTGTTCCTTAACTGTATGCGGTATCATAAAGATTCTTCTATTTGTTGGTCGTAGTCTCACTTTTGTAGCGTCTTTTCACCATTTTCACTGTATTGTTTCGAGAACCTGTAACCTGCAACTATTTAGCAGACATGGATCAAAAGAACCTATTTATTTGTAAAATGATTAAGAATGGGGAATATAATAATACAAAATTATGATATGAACAAATATCGCCGGTGCGTTTGTGAGTCCGAATGGCATCACTAAGTACTCGTAGTGCCCATATCGAGTTCAGAATGCTATCTTGCCAATATCTTCTGATTTTACTCGAACTTGATGATATCCGGATCGCAAATTCAGCTTCGAGAATACTCTCACGCCACTGAGTTGATCGAATAATTCGCCAATACGAGGGATCGGGTACTTATTCTTAATAGTCACCCGGTTTAATTCTCGATAATCGATGCACATCCTCCGCGTGCCATCTTTCTTCTTGACTATAAGAACTGGAGTTCCCCAGGGTGAATTGCCACTGTGAATTCAACCCTTCTCTAGTAATTCGGCAAGCTATTTCTTGACTTCTTCTAACTCCATTGGTGCCATCGGATAATACGCCTTTGAGATTGGCGCTGCTCCAGGAACAAGATCAATCGCAAACTCCACATCACGTTTCGACGGTAAACCCAAGATGCCGTCGAACACGTCTATGAAATCCCGAACTGCTATCAGTGCTTCATCTGAAACTTGTTTATGAACTTCACCTTTCATTAAACGGTTCCCTTCATCAAGAATTTGCAAGTTTGTTCTAAGACTTGTAGGTTATCGGCCCACCACTCTTCCGCTGCGCTACTCTGATAATCTGCGGCGGGTTCATCGGAACTCCTCAAAACATCCTGCATCTGAACAGTCTTGAAGCAGTTTGTACTACTGCTATCAAAAGATTATCATGTGTTTCTCCTTGTTCTTCGAAACACAAACGAATTGGTCACTACGGGACAAAGGAAAAGATACAACGCGGTTGTTGGATTCAAAATTGCGATAAAACATAAACTGGTAAGCAATGCAACCGAGAGAAACAAGGTAATATAATGACCATAAATCAAGAAAAGGAATCAAAATAGTACTCCAAGTTACTTAAATAGAGTACTGCATTGTAACCATACCGCGGTATATAGTTACAATCACATAACTCCATTCAAGTCGCCCAAATTCTACTATCAGAATCGAAGGAATAAGAAGGGAGAAATAATAAGGAATCAGGAAGATTCCATGTTGAGATGCAAGGTCATTTCCATATCGTCAAGATAAAGGGTCAAGAGGAAGATAAGATTCAAGAATCACGACAATAATATGGCAGGACATGTTACTTATTACGGGTTTTCTGGTTAGCGTATTGGGTTCAGTACCCAACTACAAAAGAACCAAACCCGATTAACCTAAAACCTATAGCTCTAATCCAAACAAATCCTGTCACGCCTCGCTTCCCAGAGTGCGCTAACTATGGCACGTGACAGAGCCAACCATGCTACCTGTGGCTAGGAAATATCCTTCCACAGTCACATTACGGTTGTCTATAGGATATCAAGAATAGGTAAATATAAAATCTATCTAATACATGTCCATCTGCCAGAATAAAGAGTCAAGAAAAGTATAAGCGGAAACGATAAATCCAATAAATAACAACATCTGGAAATACGTCCCAATATGGGCTCACATCAGGAAATAAAAGCTGCGAAAAAAATAACTAAACTAAATATCACTAAACACGATCCTCATTGCTCGAATTGACGGCTAAAATACTCATGTTCAGCCTGTAAAAGAGATAGAGGAACCGGGCTATGCAAAACCCAGACGTCGGTACGTCATAATATCAAACAATAATAATAACCAGGATGTAACCAGATATACAGGCATGAATATAAATCAACAGCATGAATATAACAGTGAAGTGTGTATGTGAAGTGCGATGAGAAATCTAAACTGTTCTATTGGGTTATCTACTCTAAAGTTTTTGAAATCAATTTAATGGAATCGTCGATGTAACTCAATAGTATCCCGTGCATGCCCGGGACCACGGTCAAGATTCTCGGGCTGAATCCGAGACGTGCCGCCAGACAGTAAACATGTAACATGTACAGATGAATGATGTCAGCAGCATTATCCCGGGGCTGGTCTAGCCCGTAAGACTAATCAGTATAAGTATCGAACTGTCGAGTTACAAGTCAGATTTCATTATTGATTTCCCCTTATCCCCAAGGTTATGTGTTCAAGTCAGGTATTGATAATATGGAACTAATTCCAACACAGGATCAAGCTGGTACAAGTTTTGTCTATGTAGACTACATGTTACGTCTGTCAGGACAACAAGTCAGGATTGTTGGCATCAGTAACAATATCAGGTAACAAGTCAAGTAGTGTATCAGGGCAAGCCATATGGTGCATATTTATCAAGTGGACACCAAATGTAAAACTGTAAACGATATCGGGATCATGGTAAATAGTGCTGATGTCAGGATGCATATGTGTCTATCTGTAATAACATATATATATATATATATATATATATATATATATATATATATATATATGACTACTTATGATGCAAGATAAATAACATGGCATGATAATATAATAGTGAAATGACATCAGGGTTTCCAGCATGTAATTAGATATGCAATAGACAGTATGGATACGTACGGGTATCATAAAACGGTAAAACTGTAATATGGGATGCATAATTAAACCACATGTAATATTTTTATTCATATGGATATAAATATAGTAGCATAGCATGTAGCAAAATAAACTTTCTTGATCGGATCTCACGGTGGGGTGCGTACGTCACATTCGACATCGGGTAAATGCCGCGATGCGAACTACGTGCGTACAGAACTGAACCAGGTTACTCAAGGACGCGACCACGCTGGATGATGATGACAACTGGGTAGCCCGGATTGTCGACGACGTGCACGACTCCGGCGATCACCGGAAAATCCAAGAAAGCAAGAAAAGAAAAGAGAAGGAAAGAAGAAAAAGAAGAAGAAGAAGAAGAAGAAGAAAGGAGAAGGGACTGTGGTTTGGTGCTCTGGATTTGGGGTCAGAGACGAGGAGGCGATGGGTGATGATGGGGTCTCCGGCGATGAAGGGTGCCGACGATGGGTTTCTTGGGCTGGTTGTTGGGGTTGGGCTGTCAGGTGTGGGTTCTCGTCGAGGATTGGAGAGAGGAAGAAGAGAGGGAGGTCAAGAGATGATGAGGGTGATGATGGTGATGTCTGGGGTAGCGAGATGGTCGACGGCAAGGTCTAGGGTGCAGGGGTTATGATCGGGATGGATCATCGGGTTTGCAGAGGGATTGGTGGTGGTGTTGGGAGGTCGGAAGAGAGGGATGAGGAAGGTGACGAGGCCGAGTGATGGGGACGGCGACGAGGTCGGCAGTGGAGGAGATGGGTGCGTGGGTTTCTCGGGTTGTGGGTGCAGGCTCGGGGTTTGCAAGGGAGAGGAGTGGAGGTGGTGATGAAAGTGGAGGGGATGACGGCGAGGGCGTGGAGACGAGGGGATGAAGGCGAGGGTGATAGCGGAGACGGCGATGGTGAGGTGTGTGGGTTAGGGTTCTCACGAGGCGGGGAACGGGAGAAAAGAGATGAAGAGGGAGAGAGAAAAGGACTGAGTTTTTTTATTAGGTTTAATAAAATATTTAATATATATAGAGGAGAGAGTGACAGATACGGATGAGAGAGAGAGAGATAGGATGGAGATTTAGGTTAGGATTAGGTAAGAAAATATTTTAAATATATATATATATATATATATATATATATATATATATATAGAGAGAGAGAGAGAGAGAGAGAGAGACAGAATAATGGAGGAAAGATGCCATAGGAAGGAATTTCCTTCTATGGCGTTCCTTCTACGGCGTCGGAAAAGTACGGCCTCCATCGTATTTTCCGACGATCGGCACCCATCATCTTTATCGTTATCATCTAAGATATGGGTACACCAAATTTCATGTGACTCTACAACTTTTTCACCATTGAATTTGTGGGTTCAAAATTAACGGTTTACCGACAATAGAACTTTTTACATTGCTAAATCAATGGTGAAAAAGTTGTAGAATCACATGAAATTTGGCGTACCCACTTCTTAGATGATAACGATGAAGATGATGGATCTTGATCGTCGGAAAATACGACGGAGGGCGTACTTTTTCGACGCCATAGGAGGAAATTCCCTCCTATGGCCTCTTTCCTCCATTATTCTCATATATATATATATATATTATACGTATAAAATATAACTGTTAATATATTATACGTATAAAATATAACTGTTAATATATTTAAAATATTATAATATATAATCTAGGGTTTTAAGGCTAATACATAAATACTCTAAAAAATACCCGGGTTGCTTCTAAAAATCTAGTTTTAAAATACGGATAATATACGTATCATCCAAAACCATAATGCGATGTCCGGTTAAAGAAAATGCATACCTCTAAAAACAGATACACGTAATATGCACGCAGCGATCCAAACGAGTCTGTTTCACTAAACGGGACGTGAACACGATGTACGGATGCAACCATAGGGCATGGGGTATGATGCAGGCCATGCTAGGTATTTGAAATATATTATTTGACTATAATTTATAGTATTTGAAAATATATGCAGTTCTAGATACAAGATACATGTATACAGAACATATGTGTGCACGAATTCTCAGTACTAGTAACGATATGTCATAATCAAGAATCAAGATGGGTTTCAAGCATGCGGGTCGGGTCGGATATAACCACAGATACCAAATGCACTAACCGCATCCAAAACAAATAATAAAACCAAGAAATAGCCATAAGATAAAGAAAATAATCAAATAGAATGTGGTATGAATGAACTAGGGTTTTACAGAAAACTTGGTTCATCGGATTTATGAATATAGCAGGTGTATTGGTCACTCCAAATGGCATTACAAGATACTCATAATGACCATATCGAGTTCTGAATGCCGTCTTCGGAATGTCGGACTCTTTGACCTTCACCTGATGATAACCCTTTGAGAATATACAAGACTCATTTAGCTGATCGAAAAGATCATCGATGCGTGGTAGTGGGTACTTGTTCTTTATTGTTACTTCGTTCAGAGCTTGATAATCTATATACATCCTGTATGAACTTTCTTTCTTCTTCATAAGTAATACTGGAGATTCCCAATTTGAAGTACTGGGACGAATTCAACTTTTCTTCAGGAGTGAATCCAATTGAGTGCGGATCTCCTTTAATCCCTTAGGACATAACCGATATAGGGCTTTGATTATAGGTTGCGCACCAGGTATTACGTCAATGCTGAGTTCAAGAGCTTGATCGGGAGGCAAACCTGTTATATCTTCAAGAAACACAATTTCGAACCCTCGAACAACCTCTGGCTTTTCTTTTTCTGCCGGTAGAGTAAACACTTCTGCATTTTTTGGTTTAGCATGGAAGATTCCCGACTCCAACGTTCCGTCTCCACTCTTGAAGTAGAAAACTGAGTGATCTGGTATCTCAAATACTACCCTTCTTTGAAGGAAGTCAATCGTAGCATAGAAAACTCCCAAGCAGTCCATTCCCAACACAACATCGAAATTTAGGATGTCCAGTACTTTGAAATTCACGTAGAATTCTCATTCGGAAACTACAACTGGATTCGGAAACTACAACTGGACACTGATCAAATCCCATAGTTACTTTTAATACTCCATTCCCGGAACTGACATTCCAGCTTGAAATGAGTGGCTTCACGGGAATCGCATGCGTTCTCACAAATCGTTGCGACATGAAGCAGTGTGATTGTAATACCCAGTTCCGACTATATCGTAACCGTATTTTAATAAATAATTTCCCAATTTTTTCCCCTAAATTTTCATACATAATTTTTCTATATTTTTCTAAATATAATTCCTAAATTTTCCTAACCTAAACCCAAACACTAACCCTTTTAATTTTTCCTAATCTACCTCAAAGCCCAGCCCACAATCCTAACAAACCCGACCCGACACCCTACCCGAACCCAAACCCGACCCGCACTTCCTCCTCCTCTTCTTCTCTTCCTCTTCTCTTTCCCGCCTTTTCCCGTGACGTTCCCCCCCACTCCCGTGAGACCCTCTCCCCTAACAACCCACGACCCCTCCTCCTTCGCCAACCGCCGCGACGACCGCGTCTCCTCACCAACGAACTCCCCACGACCGTGCCTCAACCCAACGTCCCCCTCGGCTCTCTCACCCACCTTCATCACCACAACGAGCTCCTCCTTCAACCTCATCACCATCGATTCCTCCATCTTCCTCTTTCACCCAAGAGCCCAACTTCGATCGCCACCTCTCTTCATAGCCGATGAGGCCACTGCCACCGGCCACCCCTTCTCTCGTCGCCACAAGCCCGAGCCCCTCTCCCCACTACCAAACAGTCACCTCTGCCCACCAAGCGCTTTCCCATTCCTTCTCCCCTCATAACTTCGAGCCCTCATTTTCTTCGCCTCCGCCACCATCGTCGATCACCGCTTGAGCCACCCCGGCCACTCCTCCAACAACAGCCCCGTTCACTAGCCCTTCCTTGAGCTCCAACTAACCACATCACCGCCTACTCCCATCTCTGCACACTCGATCCCATGCCGTCGTAACCCCACAGGAGCCGAGCCCCCTTCTCTTCCCTGTCCGGCTCCACCCCTTGGCCGTGCACACTCGCCGACAACACCCCTTCGCTGCCCTCTCTCTTGGCCGACCAACCGTCTCACCCTCGCTGCCCTGCTTCATCCCTCGGAACCAAACCCGCCACAAGTTCGACGTTTTGCCCCAACCAAATACTCTACTTCGACATCCCATTTGACGCTGTTCCGAGCAGAGAACTATGGCTCTACGACCGGGAGCGAGTTCGTGCGAGCTCCACGAATGTTTCTCTACCACGCCGCCCCGATCTGACGACGTGTCGACGATGCGCGCCAAGAGTTTGGTGAATTGGCTCAATGAGTTTTCCGTCGTTTTCTCGCGTTCTCGTTGGGAGCCGTGCACTAATGGAACCCGGAGGCAAGTGATTATCACCTGCTCCCCTAAGTCGGACGACTTGGCACATATTTAATTTCGTAATGATATGGTATTATGGTTATTGCTATTATTAGTATTAGTTATAGAATTACAATATATCATGCCGCACAACTTGTTCTTCATTCCTTTGCTTCTCAAATCATGTGCTCTAGACTGATTAAAAAGCTTGTTTTTTTTTGCATATTTTTCCATCACCAACATTCTAGTTCTGGAGCATTCGAGCTTCTGACTTATTTCTTCATGTGTAACCTAGCGTCTCATTCTTTTGTTTCAGTGCTTCCTTGTCTATAAATCCCACCTGCAGATATTGCTTACAACTATTAATGCTGCAGTTTTTATCACGAGTGACAGTTTACAGGGTCATGAGGTTTTATTATCATATTGTATGTTATGACTGCGTGGGATTGACTTATTGTATTTTACCCGATTGTGTGGCTTTATGATAGGTTAATGCTCGATTGTGCGGCTATTGGTATCTCATCGCCTATGTGTGGCCTCACTATATTCTATATTCATTTTAAGTATTTTAATGTATCCCGATTTTGGAGTTTAGAAAATACAGAGGAGATACTGCCGAAATTTTCCATAACTATTTATTCATTAAAACCGCGGCTACTTCCATCGCCGGCGAGGTCTCATATCCTAGCCATCGCGGAGCCACTGCCTAAGCTCCGAGCCCAGCCGCCATTGTCATCGTCGTGACATTTCCCCTGGATTGCCATCGCCACTATGCCATCGCCAAGCTCCTCCTCATTGCCCCAACACGCCTACAACAAAGCCGAGGCCAAGTCTAAGATTAGCCGTAGCCAATCATATCGTGATTGTGCCGTGATCGTTCTGTTGCTATCGTCGTCGTCATCATGGTCGTGTATCTGATCATCTTCAGGCAAGTTCAAATACTTGCTACATGCTATAGTGTATTCTTTTCGATTGCGAATCAAATGTTAATATAAGTGCTTGTTCCCCTCCGAAACGCGGAGACGCGACCGCGCAGGTCCATCTCGCCTGAATTTCGGGGCAGATGCTAATAGGAGCTATCTGTCCACCTTTCCGAAGATACCAAGTTGATTTATGGTACCGTATATCGAAGGTTTAAACAGATGCGGCCGATATAGCAGACTTCGTCAGATTCCCCCTCATGGTGAGGGTTTTTTTTTATTGTGGGGACGCTCTTCCCTGCAGGTGCGGTTAATTACGCTACCGCATCGCGGCAACCACTTTCTCCTTCTCCAGATGGTCACTTCGTGTCGTGGGTGTTTGTTTTGTTTTTGGTTGCCCGTGGATTGTATACGGAGACTAATTTATGTTGTCGCCCGTAGGGTGTGGATTAGTCCAAATACGTATCTTCTTAAATTTGGGTTTGGGGGTTGGGTTTAAGGATATGTTAGTCCCATTTGGGACTAAGATCAACTTAAACGTTTGTTAAGGATACGTTAGTCTAATTTTTAGACTAAGATCAACTTAATGAGATCATTTAGATCCAATAAAAGAGTATTTGGACTCTATTGTTTAGTTTAGGGACATTACGGTCGATTAGTTTAGGGACATTACGGTCGATTATTTTAAGGACATTACGGTCCATCGTTAGTTTAAGGACATCTCGGTCCAATTTTAGTTTAAAGACATTACGGTCGATAATTAGTTTAAGGACATTACGGTCCAATGTTAGTTTAAGGACATCTCGGTCCAAGGTTAAGGACATCATAGTCCATGGGTTTAAGGGACCCCACAGTCCGGGTTAAGGACATCATAGTCTGTGAGTTTAAAGACCTCACAGTCAAGGTTAAGGACATCATAGTCCGTGAGTTTAAAGACCTCACAGTCAAGATTAAGGACATCATAGTCCGTGAAATGTATGGTTGTCGGGACCCGTCACTTCTCTGAAGACGTTGAAGGATTACAACGACAAATATCAGAGGAGTTCAGAGATGTACCCTTAAACCGATGTGGGTTGAGAGACCTGTAGTCCAATTGGGACTAAGATCTGTGATTTATGAGCAGATGTGCTCAATTAATATGAATTGAGAACTTATGGCCAATTTGGGCTAAGTCCATTCAATTACAATGTTTAACATTTGTTTTTGAGTCGTTAGATGTTTTTTTGAGCCCAATCCCCTTAAAAATGCTAAGCATTGGTTTGGTCTCTGACAATATTTTGTCTTTAGTTGAATGCTGTGCATTTATCTAGCTCCAGGCTTATTAAAAGAACAGTTCATGTTCTGTCCAGGCCCGCATAAAAGCATGTGGCGCACTTGGTACTAGCGCCAGTCGATGAGCGCAGTGCGCTATGGTTAAAGCGCTAATGCGCTTTGCGCTAGATATGAAGCGCTAATGCGCTTAGCGCTAAATGAAGAGCGCTGATGCGCTTAGCGCTAGATGTAGAGCGCTGATGCGCTATAGTTGAAGCATATGGCGCTGGTGTCATATAATGAGCGCAAAGCGCTTTTAGTAATGCAGCGCATACGTGAGGAGCACGTGGCGCGCCTAGCGCTGAGCGCTGGTCAATGAGCGCAGTGCGCTGTGTTTGAAGCGCTATGGCACTACAGCGCTTTGCACTAGGTGAAGAGCACTAAGGCACTTTTAAATTAGGAGCGTTAAGGCTCTTAAATTAGGAGCGTTAAGGCTCTTCTTAGGTTAACTTTGCGCTCTGAAGATTATCTTTTCTTTCATGAGAGACTGTCTCCATATTTTAAGAACAAAATTCTTAGTTTATAAGAGATATTTCAATCTCTTTTTGATGAAAGGCTTTGCCTTTATGGATCTGTGATCCTAAGAGAATTGATTAATTCTCACTCCTTTATAATGAGATGTTCATAATCTTTTTTGTGAAAGACAATTTGTCTTATAGATCTATGATCTGTGAAAGAAGTAGATACTTCTTTTTATATTGAGATGATTTCGTCTTTCTATTTTTTATTTATCTTGAAAAGAATTGTCTTTGCCAAGAGCTTCCTCTTCTTTCTGAGATTTTCTCAAAGTTTATGGGGGGTTCCTCTGTATAAGACTTGAAGTCTTGGGGTCTTTATATAGGGCAAGCTGATCAGTTCGATCAGTTTAAGAGATCTTTTCTCTAATTGATTTGGGAATTTCCCCACCGTCGGATCTTTGATCCAAGGGCTTCTGGTTTACAGAAGATAATCTTCTTGTTTTTAACAAGATTGAGAAATCTTTCCCCCTTACAGAATTTGTTCTGTATTTTTTAATCACCATTGGATCATTGATCCAACGGTGTTCCAAATTCAGGGCACAATCTTTTCTGTTTGGAAAGATTCAACAGAATTTCATTCTTGTTAATTGATGATTTAATCATATCCGTTGGATATTTAATCCAACGGTGAGGAACATTTAGTTCCAGTGCTAGCGCTTATGCGCTCTGCCCATGGTGCGCTACTTTGGAGCGCAGCGCTCTTAGCGCTAGCGCACACGTGCTTTGTACGTGGTGCGCTACTTAGAGCGCAGCGCATCTAGCGCTAGCGCCTATGCGCTTAGCACGGGGTGCGCTAGTTGTAGCGCAGCGCTCTTATAAAAGCGCAGTTTTAATTCAAATTTTGAATTCTGAATAGAGCTTTGCTCTAATTGGGGAAACAGTGCTCTATGCAAACCATAATCTAAAAACCATTTTAAAATGACGGAACTTAAGCATAACAGGTTACCCTAGTGATAACGAATCCTGTGTTAAGAGTTGGCTCGAAAATACGGACCCTAACGCCGTAAAATGGCATCCCAATTTAGATCCGTTGAATCTGAAACCTTCTGTACCTGAAATTTGTGAAAATCATAGTAAATTGGTTACACACTGGAATGTGGTGTTTGAGGGCTCGTATAGAATCCAACTCGACAACCTAGAACCCCATATAAATTATATTTTTTTTATATTTTATAACGGTGACGGAAACTGTTTGGGAGTGCGGCTCTGGACTGCAGTCCAGAGCAACACTGCTTGCCAACACTTAATTGGAAATCTTTTACATCTCTGTGTGAAAATGGTATTATGTGGAACCCTATACTTTAGCGAAGATAAATTTGTTATCTAACTATTGGAAGTGGTTTTATTCGTTTTTACCATCGTTTGCTATTTTAATCACATTTTAAACCATCAGTATATATTGCTGTCCCAAGCAGGGATAGAATGCAGATCCCGATCTTAGATAATGCATAACTCCCAGCACACAGTGGATATTATCGATCCGTATAGTGTGTTGGAAACTTGACTAATACACTTAAATATTATCCAACTGTAGAGTCGCCTAATTAGGCTCCCAAATAGAAGTAAAACGGGTTACGAAACGGATTTCCAGTTCAGAAATTGGATTTCCAGCAGCAAATACTTAAAATGAAATGACAATAACTAGCAAACCTGAAACCCGATTGACCCAAATCCAATTTTTATGGACATATAATTAAACATACTGCTTACCCCTTTTATATCGTTTTGCTTAATTCTGCACGTGTGACTTATAGTAAATTTTGCGAGTGGTATGACACTGACTGCTATATTTTATTCGTATTATAATTAATTGCATTCTCATCATATTATGTAGCGGTTATATCCTCATTGAATAGTGGTCATAAACATTGATAACCTAGTGACCGTATTACATTATCCAGTAATAAATATTAGTAATTGGATTGTGGCAAGTACGTAAATGTTAAAGCGTGAATGAATAAGCGAAGTGACACGTACTTGTACACAATCAGCGGAACCGGTTAAATTATTGCATTATCGACGCCTATGGGACATATATAAGTGTAACTATAACTGGAATGGGACGGTTATGGAAGCACTTATATTAGTGTCATAGGTAAGACGTCGAGTACTGTCCATTTATCTTGGATACCAATCGAGATATGATTGTTGGAGACCCTGTCTTCAGTTCTCGCGTAGACTTGTTATGGAGCGACTAGTATTTGGGTTCATGGTCAGTGTTTGATGTAGACCGCGGGTGTAGGATAGTTTGAGTATGAGTTCGATCAACGGAATCTCAGGAGTCCCACTGCCGGCATACACAGCGATTTCGGGAGTCGTATGGGTGATATTACCGATTATTAGCGAGCGTGATTCGGGCACGTGTTCGCTTGCCCCTGGAGCCTACCCTTGGGTTGAGGATACTCATGTGGTGATTGACACTCACACTTGGACCGACAATAGATTTAGTGACCTGGATATTGAGACTTAGAGACTGATAGGTTTATTAATATGGACATTACATTGGCTACTGCTCTGATACACTTTCTTTATCATTACCTGTACCGATTATTTCATGCTCGCGTCATCATTCTATTTACTGCTTCATGTTCATCATCATTGCACGTGTTTACATATGTGTGTGTGTGTGTGTGTGTGTGTGTGTGTTGCTATTGTGTTGCTCTGACAACCTGAGTATGCATGCTCAGAGGGAGAAGTGGAATGAGCTCGGATCAGGACCTGTCGTACCTCGAGGATATTGCGGACCTCTAGATCAGCGACGCCAGCGCTATCTTTCTCTTGATCTCTATCTGGTATATCTTATATCTATTTTGATAGATTTAGTGACTGCATTTCTCATTACCTGTGCATTGATTCTGATTACCACGTAATACTAGAAGCCGAAATGTGACAACGGCAGAATATTTCCTTGACCGTAGGAGCATGGCTGGCTTTGTCACTCCTCGTATTCCGTATTTTGGGAAGCGGGGCATGACATGATTTTCTTGGTATCAGAGCCATGTTTAGATTGGTATTACAGTTTCCTAGTAAGTCTGACAATTTAAGCCACCTTTTCGGTTTAGATTGTAAACTTGTTGTCCTTGACCTTGATTCATATAGTGTGTCCTGCTATATATTTTGATCTTATCCGGTAGAATTTTGGGTAATTTGGTAGAGTTATGTGGTTGTAACTATGAACTGCAGTATAGTTATAATACTGTACTCTATTTGAGTGACTTGGGGTTACCCCATAATCTTGTTTTGATAGTCAAATCTCTATCTCCGTTTATATCTTATATCGTTCCTGAGTTTTCAAATCTATTTTACCTTTTCATCCTTGTACTTTTCTTATTGAACCTACACCTGCTTACGTTTCTTATCGGACTCGTTGTATTCTCACGTCTTCGTTTCTTCAAAATTATCATATCGCTTTGCATACCTTTAAGTTCTTATCAGCGTCGCACCGCCGAGGCTAAAATCTGGCTTCCAACGACTTTTCTTCCACCTCCACGCTCCGAAGTCAGACCGTTGAGATTTTGGGCATACTGCAAGGATTGAGAAAAGCCCAGAAGAGGACGAACGATATTTTAGCTAAGGGTATTAAGGAGGTAGCTAATTCGGGCACCAGGAGGAGCCCCGGTCGTTAGGGAATCCTTGTCAGTAAAAGAGGAGGTGAACAGATGAAGCAGTGGAGAACCCGAGTATGCGGTTATTGCAAGAGACTGGGGCACCTACAGAGAGACCATCGTCAGGCCAAAGGACAATATTTGATTTGTGGATCCGGCAAACATCGTGTCAACGGTTGCCCTCGGAAATAAGTGCTAAAAGGAGGAAAACTGTTAACACCCTCCATGTCGTTCGAGTAGTTTGCTTCGTTGTTTTGTAGTTTCATTGTTTTCATTCTTTTAATTTCAAGGACGGAGTTTTCTGTAAGGGGGTGATGTAATAACCAGCATTTGCCGTACGATCTAGTCCGTGTTTTAACAAAATTTAAATTTCCTAAATATTTTCCCTATGTCATTTTTCTCCAATATTTCCTATGAATATTTCTTCTATATTTCTCAAATTATTATTATTCCTAATTCTATAACCACAGTTGAGTTTGCCGTGGTGTTCGTCGATAATCTACTGGGTTTCTCCAGGAAAGTCTATCCGAGAACGCGAGGATATCCGTCGGTGTTTTCCACATATGTGTGTGTAACTTGTTTTCGTTCTTTGAATTTCGAGGACGGAATTTTCTTTTTAGGTGGGTATGATTTAATACCCAGTTCTGACTATACCGTAACCGTATTTTAATAAATAATTTCCCAATGTTTCCCCCCAAATTTTTATACATAATTTTTCTATATTTTTCTAAATAAAATTTCTATATTTTCCTAATCTAAACCCAAACCCTAACCCTTTTAATTTTTCCTAATCTACCTCAAAGCCAAGCCCACAATAACAAAACTGACCCGACACCCTACCCGAATCCAAACCCGACCCGCACTTCCTCCTCCTCTTCTTCTCTTCCTCTTCTCTTTCTCGCCTTTTCCCACGACATTTCCCCCCACTCTCGTGAGACCCGCTCCCCTAACAACCCACGACCCCTCCTCCTCTGCCAACCGCCGCGATGATCGCGTCTTCCTCGCCAACGAACTCCCTACGACTGTGCCTCAACCCAACGTCCCCCTCGACTCTCTCGCCTACCTTCATCACCACAACGAGCTCCTCCTTCAACCTCATCACCATCGACTCCTCCCTCTTCCTCTTTCACCCAAGAGCCCAACTTTGATCGCCACCTCTCTTCACAGCCGATGAGGCCACCGCCACCGGCCACCCATTCTCTCGTCCCCACAAGCTCGAGCCCCTCTCCCCACTGCCAAACCATCGCCTCTGCCCACCAAGCGCTTTCCCATCTCCTCCTCTCATAACTTCGAGCCCTCATTTTCTTCGCCTCCGCCACCATCATCGAACACCGCCTGAGCCACCTCCGGCCGCTCCTCCAACAACAGCTCTGATCACCAGCCCCTCATCGAGCTCCAACTAACCCCATCACCGCCTACCTCCATCTCTGCACACTCGAGCTCGTGCCGTCGTCACTCCACCGGAGCCGAGCCCCTTCTTTTCCCTATCCGGCTCCACCTCTTGGCCGTGCACACTCGCTGACAACACCCCTTCGCTGCCCTCTCTCTTGGCCGACTAATCGTCTCACCCTCGTTGCCCCGCTTCATCCCTCGGAACCAAACCAGCCACATGTTCGACGTTTTGCCCCAACCAAATCCTCTACTTCGACAGCCCATTTGACGCTGTTCCGAGAAGAGAACTGTGGCTCTAAGACCGGGAGCGAGTTCGTGCGAGCTCCACGAATGTTTCTCCACCACGCCGCTCCGATCCGAAGATGTATCGACAATGCGCTCCAAGAGTTTGGTGAATTGGCTCAATGAGTTTTCCGTCGTTTTCTCGCGTTCTCGTTGCGAGCCGTGCACCAATGGAACCCCAAAGCAAGTGATTATCACCTGCTCCACTAAGTCGGACGACTTGGCACATATTTATTTCGTAATGATATAGTATTATGGTTATTGCTATTATTAGTTATAGAATTACAGTATATCATGCTGCACAACTTGTTCTTCATTCCTTTGCTTCTCAAATCATGTGATCTAGACTGATTAAAAAGCTTATTTTTTTTGCATATTTTTCCATCACCAACATTCTAGTTCTGGAGCATTCGAGTTTCTGACTTATTTATTCATGTGTAACCTAGCGTCTCATTCTTTTTTTTCAGTGCTTCCTTGTCTATAAATCCCACCTGCAGATATTGCTTACAACTATTAATGCTGCATTTTTTATCACGAGTGACAGTTTACAGGGTCATGAGGTTTTATAATCATATTCTATGTTATGACTGCGTGGGATTGACTTATTGTATTTTACCCAATTGTGTGGCTTTATGATAGGTTAGTGCTCGATTGTGCGGCTATTGGTGTCTCATCGCCTGTGTGTGGCCTCACTATATTCTATATTCATTTTCAGTATTTTATTGTATCCCAATTCGGGAGTTTAGAAAATACAGAGGATATACTGCCGAAATTTTCCGTAACTATTTATTCATTAAAACAGTGGCTACCTCCATCACCGGCGAGGCCTCATCTCCTAGCCATCGCGGAGCCACTGCCTGAGCTCCGAGCCCAGCCGCCATTGTCATCGTCGTGACATTTCCCCTGGATTGTCATCACCACTATGCCATCGACAAGCTCCTCCTCATTGCCCCAACACGCCTACAGCAAAGCGGAGGCCGAGTCGAGGTTTAGCCGTAGCCAATTATGTCGTGATCGTGCCGTGATCGTGCCGTTGCTATCGTCGTCGTCATCATGGTCGTGTCTCCGATCATCTTCAGGCAAGTTCAAATACTTGCTACATGCTATAGTGTATTCTTTTCGGTTGCGAATCAAATGTTAATATAAGTGCTTGATGCAAACCATAATCTAAAAACCATCTTAAAATTATGGAACTTAAGCATAACGGGTTACCCTAGTGATAACGAATACTGTGTTAAGAGTTGGCTCGAAAATACGGACCCTAATGCCGTGAAATGACATCCCCATTTAGATCCGTCGAATCCGAAACCTTCTGTACCTGAAATTTGTGAAAATCGTAGTAAATTGGTTACACACTGGAATGTGGTTTTCGAGGGATAGTATTGAAGACGACTCGACAAACTATAACCCCATATAAATTATATTTTGTTTCTATTTTATAACGGTGACGGAAACTGTTCGGGAGTGTGGCTCTGGACTGCAGTCCAGAGCAGCACTGCTTGCCAACACTTGATTGGAAATGCTTTTATATCTCTGTGTGAAATGGTATTATGCGGAACCCTATACTGTAGTGAATATAAATCTGTTAGCTAACTATTGGAAGTGGTTTCATTAGTTTTTACTATCGTTTTCTATTTTAATCACATTTTAAACCATCAATATATACTGCTGTCCCAAGCAGGGACAGAATGCAGATCCCGATCTTAGATAATGCATAACTCCCAGCACACGGTGGATATTATCGATCCGTATAGTGCGTTGGAAACCTGACTGATAAATATAAATATTATCCAACTGTACTGTCACCTAATTAGGCTCCCAACTAGGAGTAAAATGGGTTACGAAACGGACTTCCAGTTCAGAAATTGGATTTCCAGCAGTAAATACTTAAAATGAAATGACCATAACCAGCAAACCTGAAACCCGATTGACGCGAATCAAATTTTGATGGACATATAATTAAACATACTGCGTACCCTTTTTATATTGTTATGCTTAATTCTGCACGTGTGACTTATAGTAAATTTTACGAGTGGTATGTCACTGGCTGCTATATTTTATTCGTATTATAATTAATTGCATTCTCATCATATCATGTAGCGGTTATATCCTCATTGAACAGTGGTCATAAATATTGATAACCTAGTGACCGTATTATATTATCCAGTGATAAATATTAGTAATTGGATTGTGGCAAGTACGTTAATGTTAAAACGTGAATGAATAAGTGAAGTGACATGTACTTGTACACAATCAGCGGAACCAGTTAAATTATTGCATTGTCGACGCCTATGGGATATATATAAGTGTAACTATAACTGGAATGTGACGGTTATGGAAGCACTTATATTAGTGTCATAGGTAAGACGTCGAGTACTGTCCATTTATCTTGGATACCAGTCGAGACATACTTGTTGGAGACCCTGTCTCCAATTCTCGCGTAGACTTGTTATGGAGCGATTAGTATTTGGGTTCATGGGCGGTGTTTGATGTAGATCGCGAGTATGGGGTAGTTTGAGTGTGAGTTCGATCAACGGAATCTCAGGAGTCCCACTGCCGGCATACACAGCGATTTCGGGAGTCGTATGGGTGATATTACTGATTATTAGCGAGCGTGATTCGGGCCTGTGTTCCCTTGCCCCTGGGGCCTACCTTTGGGTTGGGGATACTCTTACGGTGGTTGATGCTCACACTTGGACTGACGATAGATTTAGTGACCTGGACATTGAGACTTAGAGACTGATAGGTTTAGTGATATGGACATTACATTGGCTACTGATCTGATACACTTGCTTTATCGTTACATGTACCGATTATTTCATGCTCGCGTCATCGTTCTATATTTACTGCTTCATGTTCATCATCATTGCACGTGTTTACATATGTGTGTGTGTGTGTATATATATATATTGCTATTGTGTCGCTCTGACGACCTGGGTATGCATTCTCAGAGGGAGAAATGGACTGAGCTCGGATCAGGACCTGTCGTACCTCGAGGATATTGCGGACCTCTAGGTCTGCGACACCAGCGCTATCTTTCTCCTGATCTCTATCTGGTATATCTTATATCTGTTTTGATAGATTTAGTGACCGCATTTCTCATTACCTGTGCATTGATTGCCGATTACCACGTAATGCTAGAAGCCGAAGTGTGACTACGGCAGAATATTTTCTTGACCGTAGGAGCATGGCTGACCTTGTCACCTCTCGTATTCCATATTTTGGGAAGCGGGGCGTGACAGTGATGCTACAGTGTCGAACAGTGCGAGTGCAGGAAGGGTGGCTACTAGTAAAGTACCAGTGATTTCTTGGCCAGTGGTTTCGGCTTCTTCAATCTTCATTGTGAAAGCCTCACATCTGGGTATATTCCTCCTTACTGGAGGCACATTCCTCTGCCCTTGAAGCACGTTTCTCTGCCCTTAAGGCATGTTCCTTTGTGCCTGATGGAATTGACGAGGAGGCTGTGCAGGATTTCCACGTGGAGGTGGAACAGGGAGAGAAAGATGAGGTGCAGGAGCCTGAATGGCTGGCCGCTGCGGAAATGTGTTAGCTGGTTTGGGGGCTGGAGTTGTGTTGAAACGATATGGACATGCTCTAATGGCGTGAGTAGATATGCCACAAACTAAACACAGGCTATTAGCACGTCTGCAGTCCTTCGCCCGGTGTCCTATCCTCTTGCAGTAGAAGCAAAAGTCTGGACTGGGTGAGTTAAATGTTCTTCCCTATCTTCTGGGTGCAAAAGTTGGCCTGGGAGAGGCTCCTCCTGCCATCTGTGTGGCAGTGCGTTTCACACCGGCAGTCTGAGGTTTGCCCTTCTTCTTCACCACTGTCTTATAGCATCGGGTAGCCTTCAGAGCAAGATCATGGGTTGGGAAATCCCCTGTAGAATGTGCAGTTTGGTTTTTCGGGTCCAACCCTTGCTGAAATCGTCGTGCTCGGATCTCAGCAGTCGGGACAAGGTATGCCGCGAACCTGTTACGGTCTTGTGTTAGCAGTGTGATTAGTCAAAAATATTGCATATTTTAGCCGGCAATTTCCTCATCATTTGCATCCATATAGAAGTGTTCGGCATTCATATTTTACATATTAGTAAAACTGTCGCAAAATATCAGATTGCATGTATTAGACTCTGAAACCGACACTATAAAGGAAATTGACCGCATTTCATGGCATCGCATCATCCCTATATTGCGCAACACTTGTTTTGAGATCTATGCAGGAAAATCCAGAAGAAAGGCCCAAAATTTATACGGTACCGATTAAACATTACGTCAACTCAATGATTTAATTCTGGTATCAATCCAAAGGGACAAATACAAATCAACACATCAGATGAAGCCCAATATGTTAGCACAAGACCACTGCAAAAAGCCCAAGGCCCAAGCCCCACAAAGTGCCGCGGATCCGCGGCAGGAGCCTGCTTGCGCCGCGGATCCGCGGTGGGTCCAAGGAGTTACCTCCTCAAATTCAGTGCATTATCTCTCTCTCAGGGTCAACACTACATCAAGACATGACAAATTTCAGAATGTTCCAGAAGCTTCTGCCAGATCAGCAAACTAGGGTTTTCTAAGCTTAATTAGTCCTAGCTTAAAACCTAAGCTAGCTCCGAACAAACTCTTTCTAGAAACTCCTCAACAAACTTTTGGAGGGAATTGTAATTTCAAACTTAGACCTAGGGTTTGAGAGATCTATAAATAAGACCCTAGGCTCACTTGTAAAAGGATCCCCCAATTTTTAGGATTCAATCTTGAAAAAATCAATCCATTAGTTCATTCACTCTCTTTCTTCATCTTCTTCTTCCACAAGTCTAGTGAGAGGACTTGTGCGAAACCCTAACCCTAATTCCAATCAAAAGCCAAGATCCTGAGTACCCATCAAGCAAGAAGCCTTGCAACCTTTTATGAGCCGAGCCGATCTTCAACGGAGCAAGTGGTCCAAGCTGATCCACGACTCACGGAGCCGAGCGACGCCAATTCAACAATTTAGTTCTTCCTCTTGTAGTTCTTGAGCGACTGTAATCAAATTGTTGATATAAATAAAAGGTGATATTCTTTTATCTTGTTTTCTTTAAATTCTCGCATCATGATATCTTTTCAATTCTTGAATGCTTTCTGTGTGATGATGTTTGAGTAATACTCCGCTCGTCGAGGAGTCGAGACGATCAATAGAATGATGATGTAATATATCTTAAATCGATTCTTGAATCCTACGAGTTTTGTAAACCCTAGCAAGTTCAAGAATCGACGACCCAATTCGTTGCGATGCTTTCTTGATTGATATCGCTCGAGATTGGGGAGTTATGATCATTTCTTGAAATTGCCAGAGGCTAGAATGTGAATGATATCTACGAAAGAACAAGGGTTAAACGATGAAACCCTAGTTTCATCAAGAAAGCCCTAACTCTCGTCGATCATCATCGATCTAGTATCAATCCTTCGAAGGACAAGAACACGAAATCTTGAGATTACATTACGTCTATAGATCCGATCGATTCCTACGAGCCTCATTTAGATTCTTGACATTTTGGTTGGAAATATCATCGAAACACCGATTCTTGATTTGTTTATCAGTTCTTGATTCTTGATTAAATATCGTGACACTTGAATCAATCGATAAACTCTTGAATCATGTTTTCTTTTCGTTTCGATTAACTTTTCAATTCAAACAAATTAAAAATAGAAACGAATCGCACAATCCCTGTGGACGATCCGCACTCGCTTACGATCTACAACTGACACCGTAGTTGATTGCGGTCAAATATAATTCTTTGATTGTGAGTTCTTTATACAATTTTCTAAATACCGATACAAGATACTATTATCGATCAAATGAAACCGTTATCGGGAAACAATTGATTCGATACTTGCTTTTTACAAACACATCCGAGAATTACACTAAATCAAAATGGCGCCGTTGCCGGGGATCGCGCGCTAATTCGTTTCATATTATAGTTTGAATTGAAAGAATTATTCCATTGTTATTTTGAGATCAAAATTCGTGCAAACCCTAAACGATTTGTTGTGGTTCATTGCAAGGAAATCTGGAGCTGTTTGGCAATTGAAGAAATTTTTTGGAAAATACCAAAGAGTTGAGGGAGTCTACAGAAGCTCCCTGAAAAATTTTGGTGGGGTGATCTCATCATTGAACCGCGGAAGCGCGGCCTAAGTGCTCAATTGCGGCGGAACCGCGGCTTGGTGGGGGGTCTCTGCAAAATTTTTGCCTCAGGTGATTTCTTACCTTCTCCTCTCTCCTCTTTTAGCTCCAACTAACAATTTTCTGCAGGTTTCTTTGCAAATAATCGCAGCGCCGCAAAAAGCAAAAGTAAATTTGTGCGTGATTTTGTTTCTTGGTTGTTTGCATTCTAAATACGGAAATTAAGGGGCACGGCCAAATCCAAATTAGGTGGGGATTTCATTACCCTTCCTAGGCCCCGAAAACCGAAAAACTTGCATTCGCATTGACCCACATTAACTAAAAGAAATCTAGAGATGACTCTAAGGACTGTCGCGCTTAATTAGGATAAGAGAAGGCCGTGGGTAATTCATTGCTTATCCGCGTTTTCTTGTGGTGCCTAAGGCGAGTGTGTCTAAGACTAGTGGTTTTTAATTAGGCCCACTACAGTGGAGTACCTTCCCACTTACCTGGCACTTATCCGGCCACAGGGGGACAAAGAGGCAGTGGAGGATTCTATCCTGTGACTTGTTTTTTGGCAGTTAGGAGCGGTCTAGAGCCGGACCTAGGTGACCATTAGATTCTAGGGTTTGTGTGCTGCATTTGTTTTGTCGCATCATTTTTTCAAAGCAAACACCGCATTCATTCATTACCCCTAATTATAAGCCAACGCTGCCACTTGTACTAATCCTTTTTAGTGCAAGATAGGCTGGACACGGGATTCTAGTGCCCGTTTAGTCCGCGTACCTTTTATCGACTCCGAAGTCGATATTTCTCCATTTACCTTTTCTTTACCCAGTACCACACCCACACCGATGGATCCGAATCCATCAAACTTCTTTAACCCTAATCTGCCGCCGTCCGTTGGTGCGCAGAATCCATCCCGCATCTCTCTCCAGGAGAGGTGCTACCCTATTCGAGGTTCTCTTTCGACCTGCTTATCCACACCACCAGCCAACGGGGATAACTTTGAGATTAAGCCCCAGTATATCAATCTTTTACCCAAATTCCACGGACTCGAGACTGAGGACGCTTCCGTTTTCATTACCGAATTTGAAAACGTATGCGCAATGATGGGTACGTCACAACTTTCAGTGGATGCGATGCGTCTACGACTTCTTCCATTTACATTGTGCGATATAGCCGAGAAGTGGCTATATAACACTACCGCATATTCTATCACGAATTGGGAAAATTCATCGCTGCATTCCTTAAGAAATTTTACCCAATACAAAAGACAGCTCGAGTCCGTAGCGAACTGAATCAATTTGCCCAGCTCCCTGCTGAACCATTTTCAAAATGCTTTGAACGTTTCAAGGATCTTTTGGTTCAGTGTCCTCATCACGGCATCCCGAGATGGGAATTGTGCCGAATCATTTATGAGGGCATTAATCCAAACACTAAACAGAGCCTTGAAAACATGTGTCAAGGCACTTTTATGACCAAAGATGATGGAGAAGCTTGGAAGTATTTAGAAGAGTTCGCTGAAAAATCATTATAGTGGGAGAGTGGAACCCAACCATTGAATAGGGATGGCGTACACCAAATAGATGTGTCCATAGGTGTTCGAGCTGAGATGGCAGCAATGCAAAAGAAGCTCAACGCTATGGAACACAAATTTGCAGCAGCCTCCCTAAACCCAATGTCGCTCCCCAAAACTGTTTGTGGGTGCTGTTCTGATCCGTCTCATTTAACGGAAGAATGTCCATTAAACTCTGCGTTTCAAGGTCACGAGCATTCTAATGCCGCATTTCAAAGACCTCGAAACGATCCATATTCTTCCACGTACAATCAGGGTTGGAGGAATCACCCGAATTTTGCTTGGAACCAAAACCAATCTCAAAACACGGTTCCAAACACGAATCAATTTCAAAAGGCTCTTCCTCCACCACAACAGCAACCCCATCAACTCACTCAGCATCCCTATCAGTCACAAAATTTCCAAAATCAGATCAACACTCCTGCACAGTCTAATCCTATGACCTGTTCTGACGAGTTCTCTCAATTCACTCAAACTATGAAATCACTTTTATCAAATTTCATAGAGGTTTCGGCTGAGGTTAGATCTTCCGTCGGTGAGATAAAGAAAAACTCAGCGTCCCAAGCTGAGAGTATCAGAATGATGGAAGCTGAAATCGCACGACTTAAAGCCGAAATGAATGCGAGAGAAAAAGGGAAACTTCCCTCTCAACCCCTACAGAATCCTGGGCATTACAATGTAAATGCCATCACAACGATGAGATCGGGAAGAGTGCTGAACAATCATGTCGGGGAAGGTATTGATGATACTGGAAATCATATCAACACCCCGGCTGAGACCTTTCCACACACACACACTTCTCCTTCTGATCCTTCTTCTTCTACCACACCATCTTCTCGCGAGCCTATTCTCCATTTCCCACTAGGCTCGACACCTTCTCCCAACCCTTATAGTTCTCCACAGACGGTCCCCACACCTTTTTTGGGACCACGTCTACCCCTCTTCCTTCTCCTATGATGGACCCTGCTCTTATTGCAAAAGCTCCTTATCCGAACCGGTTAAGGGCTAATAGAACGAGTCCTCATATGGAGAAAATTTTGGAAATGTTCAAACAAGTTAACATCAATATCCCTCTCATAGATGCGAATCAACAAGTCCCCGCTTATGCGAAAATTCTTAAGGACTTGTGCACTAGGAAGAGGAAGACTCAAGTGCCCAAGAAGGTCTTCATGTCTAATAATATTAGCACTGCTTTTATACCCCAGCTACCAAAGAAACGTAAGGACCCAGGATGTCCTACAATATCGATTTCGATTGGGGGTAAAAACATAAATCGTGCTCTTTTAGACCTTGGCGCAAGTGTTAACCTGCTCCCTTATTCTGTCTATGAGCAATTAGGAATTGGAGAGCTGAAACCTGCTCACTGCACTCTCCAGATGGCAGACCGATCTATCACCAAACCAAGGGGAGAATTAGAGGATGTGTTGATAAAGGTCGGGGAATTTGTTTTCCCTGTAGACTTCATTGTGCTCGACACACATCCTGTAGCAAACCCCCGGGGCCAAATTCCGGTGATTCTGGGTCGTCCTTTCCTTGCCACTTCCAACGCTATTATAAACTGTAGAAATGGTTCAATGAACTTATCATTTGGAAATATGACCATTGAACTAAATATCTACAAAGTTGGAAGTCAGCCATCAGAACCCTCTGCTCATATTTTAGATGTGTGCTCTGTCCATGAGATCGCTCCCGATAGTTGTGGAGCTGAGGATCTTTGCTTTACCAATCTCGATGACATTAACACATCTCTGCTTGATCTTACACATGATCTTAGTGAGGACACTTTACCTACACTTGAGTCCTGCACTCCTGACTTTTCTCCACCCGAGTCTGTATCTTTCACAGGCTCTGAGCTTCTTTGTAAATCCAAAAATCGCTCAATGATCCCTCCTTCTATCATTTCTCCGCCTGAGTTAGATCTCAAAATTTTACCTTCTCACCTCAAATATGCATATCTAGGTGAGAATGAGTCTTTACCGGTTATCATATCCGCTTCTCTTGCATCAGAGCAAGAAAATGCACTTTTATCGGTATTGAGATCTAACAAAGAGGTGTTTGGTTGGAGTATGGCGGACATCAAAGGGATTAGTCCCTTGATAGTTGAACATCATATACATATGATGGATGATGCCAGACCGACCCGAGAACCACAGAGACGGTTGAATCCCGTCATGAAGGAAGCGGTCATGAAAGAGATCGTCAAATGCTTAGATAATGGTATTATATACCCCATCTCCGATAGGCAGTGGGTGAGTCCTATACATGTCGTTCCTAAGAAATCCGGCATCACTGTTATAACCAATGAGGCAAATGAGTTGATTCAGACACGCGCCCAAACTGGGTGGCGTGTATGTATTGATTATAGAAAACTCAATGCTGCCACGAGGAAAGACCACTTTCCTCTACCATTCATTGATCAGATGCTGGAACGCTTAGCGGGACGAGAGTATTATTGTTTTATGGATGGATACTCAGGCTATAATCAGGTCCCCATCGCCAAAAAGGATCAAGATAAAACCACTTTTACTTGTCCTTTTGGTACCTTTGCTTACAGTCGCATGCCCTTCGGGCTATGCAATGCTCCCGCTACCTTTCAGCGGTGTATGATGGGGATATTCTCTGATATGGTAGAGAATTTTTTGGAGATCTTTATGGACGATTTCTCGATTTTTGGAGACTCTTTTTCTGATTGCCTAGCGAATCTTGACGCTGTTCTTACTTGTTGCAAAGAGAAGAACTTGACTTTGAACTGGGAAAAATGCCATTTTATGGTCCAAGAAGGAATAGTACTTGGACATGTTATTTCACAGAAAGGCATTGAGGTTGACAGAGCTAAGATAGATGTCATTCAAAACCTCCCTCATCCCAAAAGCGTCAAAGATATTCGATCTTTCCTTGGCCATGCGGGCTTTTATAGGAGGTTCATTAAGGACTTTAGCAAAATTGCTAGACCTTTAACTCTTCTCCTGGCCAAGGATACGACCTTCCATTTTGACTCGGACTGCGAGACAGCTTTCGACTCACTTAAACACTCACTCACTTCAGCCCCCATTTTATCATCACTAAACTGGGACTACCCCTTTGAGCTGATGTGTGATGCATCTGATTTTGCAGTTGGTGCAGTCTTAGGACAGCACATCGAAAAGATGCCACACGTGATATGCTATGCTAGTAAGACCCTGAACGATGCGCAAATCAATTATACAACCACAGAAAAAGAACTCTTAGCGGTTGTATTTGCATTAGAAAAATTCAGGCCTTACTTAATTGGCTCACCTATAGTTGTATATACTGACCATTCCGCTTTAAAACATCTTCTGGCGAAGAAAGATGCAAAAGGTCGACTAATACGTTGGATCCTACTGTTACAAGAATTCGATCTTGTCATCAAAGATAAGAAAGGATGTGAAAACGTAGTAGCTGACCATCTTTCACGCATCTCTTCTTCCCCTGTGACCCTGCCGATCAATGATTCGTTCCCTGATGAACAACTCTTGAACGTATCCACTGAACCTTGGTTCAGGGATATTGTGAACTATCATGCCACGGGACTGATACCCAGCGATTGGTCAAAACAGGACAAATACCGTTTTTTTTCCCAAGTAAAACATTTTTACTGGGACGAGCCCTATTTGTTTAAATATTGTCCTGATCAGATCATTCGCCGGTGTGTCCCGAATGAAGAGTTTAAGAGTGTTCTTTCATTTTGTCATGATCAGGCCTGTGGGGGTCACTTTGGTCCTAGAAAGACAGCGGAGAAGGTTTTGCAATGTGGATTTTATTGGCCGACCTTATTCAAGGACGCATTTGACTATTGCAAAACCTGTACACAATGTCAGTACACGGGTAGAATATCCCAGAGGAATGAAATGCCTCAGCAACCCATCTTGGTTGTTGAAATATTTGATGTTTGGGGCATTGATTTTATGGGTCCCTTTCACAACTCCTTTGGGAATTTGTACATATTACTGGCAGTTGATTATGTCTCAAAGTGGGTAGAAGCCATTCCATGTCGCACTAATGACAAGAAAATTGTCATTAAGTTCTTAAAAGAGAATATCTTTTCGCGATTTGGACACCCACGCGCTATCATTAGCGATAATGGGACACATTTCTGCAACAGATCTTTCGAGACTCTGATGCGAAAATACTCAATCAACCACCGACTTTCTACACCCTATCATCTCCAAACAAGCGGGTAGGCTGAAATCTCAAACAGACAAATCAAACTTATCCTGGAGAAAACTGTTGCTAAAAATAGAAAAGACTGGTCGACCAAATTGACGGATGCTCTTTGGGCATTCAGAACTGCATATAAGACCGACCTAGGAATGTCTCCATATAGGATAGTGTTTGGAAAAGCATGTCATTTACCCGTCGAGATAGAGCATAAAGCATTGTGGGCTATAAAAGAAATAAATTTTGATCTAAACCTTGCTTGCAACTTTCGGAAGCTGCAAATTAATGAGCTAAGCAAACTCCGCGATGAAGCTTATGATAATGCTGTAATCACAAAGAATAGGACTAAGGTTTTTCACGATAAAAACATTTTGAGGAAAACATTTTCACCTGGTCAACAAGTCCTTCTTTATGATTCACGATTACACCTTCACGCGGGTAAGCTCCGATCTCGATGGAAGGGACCTTTTGTTGTGCGGTCTGTATACCCGCACGGGGCAGTAGAAGTAGAAAATATTAAAAACGGCACCGTTTTCAAAGTGAATGGACATAGACTTAAGCCGTATTTTTCCACTGACCCCACGGAGGAGCTCTTGTTCTTACAAGAGCCAGTTTATTTTGATTAAAATTCCTCCGTCTCACCTTCATATCCTATATATAACTGCATCATCTTTTGAATGAAGGTGAGTGAAAAGAGTAAGTTTGGAGGAAGTTCTTCACTTATATATTTTGCCCCCACTAATAATTCCCCCCAGGCTTACAGTTTTTGTAGGTATAGCGATTGGCAACAGTGAGGACACTGTTGAAAATAAGTTTGGGGGAGGTTTGTGCTTATTTTTGCATCATTTGCATATCATCTGCATAAGCACAAAACATTTCTTTAAAAATCTATAAAAATTGAAAATTTTTCAAAACCGATAAAAATTTAAAAATTTTCAAGTATAAAAATAATTTTAATATTTACACTTTTTTTGTACATAAATAAGATAATGAAAGTTTAGATAGTGAAAAATTACATCCATGAGATTAGAAAAAAAATTAAGAAAACTAAGAAAATTAGAAGTTTTCTTATACGAACTAGTAATAAGTAGTTATGAGCTGTTGTCCCAAGGGTTAGTAAGATGAAGGACGTCACTAATCTGAGAATAAAAATAAGTCTGAAAAATAGTTTCTATTCTGGAAGCCAAATATTTTGAACGTGGCTACCCTGCTATTCGCACTTACACACGTCTTGAAGCCTGGGATAGTAGAGTATACCTTGAAATGCTCTTGTCTTAAAGCCGATGTATGAAGGAAATAAATAAAAAAAAGGTGAATAAAGAAAATATAAAGTGGTGAGAAAAATGGACACTGGTTTTGTTATCACCAAGGGCAATAAAAAAATATATAGCGAGGGTGCCTCTTCACCTAGTGCCCTAAGGCCAACTGGTCTGGGAGTCACTGCTATGCCTGAGGTGGTGCAAGACGAGGAAAATACACCAAGTAAGCAAGCACAGGAGTAATCGGTCGGTTAGTACCTCAAGAAGTATTAACGGTCGCATGAAAGTGTGTAAGCAATCTCATCTAAATATTCATTAATTAAAAAGTACTGAGGCTGATGGGCAAGAGTATGATAGCTTGAATTGAATTCTCCGGGTGTAGGGATGTCTTTACACACACGCAGGGTGATATGATCGATGTTTTGGAAGAAAGATAGGAATGAAGAATAAGACGATGTTTTATTGAGGGAGGACGTGATTTCTAACATCTTTTCATGACCATTAAGATAGGGCTCATGACAACCGAAAAGCTAGCTTAGTTGGAAACCCTAATTTTCAAGGCTTTTCTTTTACAATTCTTGTCTTTAAATGTAATATTCATGATCTTCCTTTTATTATTGGATTTTGTGGGTGCAATCCGCTGAAAACCCTCAGGAGACAACACTCCTCCTACTAGGGACACCTAGAGGTTTAAAGGCTTGTTGCACGTGCTCAGTGCAATCGTGTTGCCTACGAAAGTGTGCTAGATAGTTTTTCTCTTTCTTTTATTTTCTCCTTCTCTTTTTAATAAAACAGTTCGCTCGAGACGATCGAAATTAAGTTTGGGGGAATTTGATTAGTCGAAAATATTGCATATTTTAACCGGCAATTTCCTCATCATTTGCATCCATATAGAAGTGTTCGGCATTCATATTTTACATATTAGTAAAACTGTCGCAAAATATCAGATTGCATGTATTAGACTCTGAAACCGACACTATAAAGAAAATTGACCGCATTTCATGGTATCGCATCATCCCTATATTGCGCAACACTTGTTTTGAGATCTATGCAGGAAAATCCAGAAGAAAGGCCCAAAATTTATACGGTACCGATTAAACATTACGTCAACTCAATGATTTCAATTCTGGTATCAATCCAAAGGGACAAATACAAATCAACACATCAGATGAAGCCCAATATGTTAGCACAAGACCACTGCAAAAAGCCCAAGGCCCAAGCCCCACAAAGTACCGCGGATCCGCGGCAGGAGCCTGCTTGTGCCGCGAATCCACGGTGGGTCCAAGGAGTTACCTCCTCAAATTCAGTGCATTATCTTTCTCTCAGGGTCAACACTACATCAAGACATGACAAATTTCAGAATGTTCCAGAAGCTTCTGCCAGATCAGCAAACTAGGGTTTTCTAAGCTTAATTAATCCTAGCTTAAAACCTAAGCTAGCTCCTAACAAACTCTTTCTAGAAACTCCTCAACAAACTTTTGGAGGGAATTGTAATTTCAAACTTAGACCTAGGGTTTGAGAGATCTATAAATAAGACCCTAGGCTCACTTGTAAAAGGATCCCCCAATTTTTAGGATTCAATCTTGAAAAAATCAATCCATTAGTTCATTCACTCTCTTTCTTCATCTTCTTCTTCCACAAGTCTAGTGAGAGGACTTGTGTGAAACCCTAACCCTAATTCCAATCAAAAGTCAAGATCCCGAGTACCCATCAATCAAGAAGCCTTGCAACCTTTTATGAGCCGAGCCGATCTTCAACGGAGCAAGTGGTCCAAGCTGATCCACGACTCACGGAGCCGAGCGACGCCAATTCAATAATTTAGTTCTTCCTCTTGTAGTTCTTGAGCGACTGTAATCAAATTGTTGATATAAATAAAATGTGATATTCTTTTATCTTGTTTTCTTTAAATTCTCGCATCATGATATCTTTTCAATTCTTGAATGCTTTCTGTGTGATGATGTTTGAGTAATACTCCGCTCGTCGAGGAGTCGAGACGATCAATAGAATGATGATGTAATATATCTTAAATCGATTCTTGAATCCTACGAGTTTTGTAAACCCTAGCAAGTTCAAGAATCGACGACCCAATTCGTTGCGATGCTTTCTTGATTGATATCGCTCGAGATTGGGGAGTTATGATCATTTCTTGAAATTGCTAGAGGCTAGAATGTGAATGATATCTACGAAAGAACAAGGGTTAAACGATGAAACCCTAGTTTCATCAAGAAAGCCATAACTCTCGTCGATCATCATCGATCTAGTATCAATCCTTCGAAGGACAAGAACACGAAATCTTGAGATTACATTACGTCTATAGATCCGATCGATTCCTACGAGCCTCATTTAGATTCTTGACATTTTGGTTGGAAATATCATCGAAACACCGATTCTTGATTTGTTTATCAGTTCTTGATTCTTGATTAAATATCGTGACACCTGAATCAATCGATAAACTCTTGAATCATGTTTTCTTTTCGTTTCGATTAACTTTTCAATTCAAACAAATTAAAAATAGAAACGAATCGCACAATCCCTGTGGACGATCCGCACTCGCTTACGATCTACAACTGACACCGTAGTTGATTGCGGTCAAATATAATTCTTTGATTGTGAGTTCTTTATACAATTTTCTAAATACCGATACAAGATACTATTATCGATCAAATGAAACCGTTATCGGGAAACAATTGATTCGATACTTGCTTTTTACAAACACATCCGAGAATTACACTAAATCACAGTGTAATAAGTGATATCATGAATTTGAATTTGAGACAATATCTTACCTACTAAGTATGGTAAACTCAGTATCGTATTCATCTACGGGGTTGCTCCACAGCGAGCCTTGTTGTAAGTGGATGAACCATTGTTCCATGTCGAAATGGCCAGTCTCAAGGAAGTATTTCGCATCGAACATATCGTGAAATGTCTTCCATTCAATAGGTTTGGTGAGACGACTTTCTTCAGCCTTCCACCACCCTCTGGCGTTGTCTGTCAGTTGCAACTTCGCAACCCTCACCCAAGTAACTTCTGGTACTTGTGCTGTTGCCACTTCATCTTCTATTGACTGATCCCATTCTTCCGCCTCCAGTGAGCTCTCTTTTCCTGAAAAATGTTTTGGGTGCAATGCCCGGAATTGCTCGACTCCGGGTGCCTCGACTTCTGGGTGGTGCATGAGGATAGCAGTCTCCTGCCGCTGACCCTCCAAGAGGCTCTTGATTGCCTCAAGCAGTACCGTTTGCTCGTTGATGGGAGCTGCAACGGTAGATGGTGGTGGTAGAGTAGGCGGTGGGGTGTTGCCATTGACGTTCGTGCTCGTATTGTTCGGTGAATGCATGACCTTGATAGAAAAAGAAAGGTTAGGATAGATTCAAGAAATTTGAAATGTAAGGAATGTATAATTGCCGATTCTTATAATTCTTTTAATATATATTGCTTAGAACTTCATGCAGAATTGACCTGCATGGGCCACCAACAAAACCTGTCACGCCCCTTTTTCCCAGTGTATGGAATCGGTGACGTGGCGGGCCGCAACGTATTTATTAAGAAATAAATACGTTAAGCGTAATTAAGCAATATATATAAAATGCACAAGAATGACAAGTGATATAAAATAATAAACAACAACTTTTATTTACGTTCACTTTACATATAACTTTGAAAATGAAAAGATACAATGATATAAACAATGCCTAAATAGTGGCATACAAACTGAAAGTAAATACAAGGAGAGCTAGAATTCCGGCTGGACAGTGAGCTGGTCCAAGTCCTCCTGGCTAGGCTCGATCTCCTGAGAGTCCGGTCCTCCTGACGAACATTCCAAAGAAAGAAAAGACATGAATGTCGTCAGCGAACTAGCGCTTGGTAAGTCCCAAAAGAAGGAATGGAATAGAACACGTAATGTTAAATGAAACTGTAAAGTTGTATACGTATATGATTGTTATTCTAACATAGTTGTTTGTAACTTAGTACAGAAGGTATTTTTGTATATGAGAGGAGTCCATCTTACCCCGTGGACTATGGTAACATGTAGTACAAGACCCCGTCAAAAGCCACGGGACAATGGCACGGGAGTTTATGTAGGTGCCTTTTAAGTGACCATCTCGTGCCACGTTAATACGTTCCGTACCAATCTACTCCGTTATCCCCGCGTGATGTATTATATAGAGTTATATTGTATAGAGTTATATTTACAAGTCTTGCCGAAACCATGAATACAAGTTGTTCAAGTAGTCAGGTTCAGGATGTAATCATGTATTCAAGTAGTCAGGTCAAGTTATAAGCATGATTCGGTCAAGCCAAGTATTCATGTTTGATATTGTTGTTTGAATTCAAGTATTCAGGTTCAGGTTCAAGTATTCATGTTAGACTTTGGATTCATATTTGAATTGGACTCTGATTTGAGTTTGGATTCAGGTTTGAGTTAGACTCAGACTTGAGTTAGACACTTGTAACTGATTTAGATCCTGAATTAGGTTCGGAAGTTATCGGTAACTGCTGCACATGGATAGCAGGATTTGTGTCTTTTTCTAAGACAATTACCATTGATAACTCCATTAAGTTTTCTACATTAAATAGGCAAGCACTCACTTTCTCCGCCCTCTAGGGCTCAAGATAATTGATCCCGCTTAAATCTATATTTACTAAAGTCCTTAAATATTGTTTTATATAACTCGAGCGGGTTTTATGAAAAATATTTTTAATAAAAATTCAAAATAAATCTCGAGTATTTATTTATATTATTTAGGGTTTTTCCTGAATATGAATTTTAAGGATTTGAGGAATTTTAGTGATAGTTGCTTAGCTTGGAAAGTTCAGGGTATTTTATTATAAAACTTGTCTTTTGTTGGTATCTTGATGGTATTTTAGTGAAATTTGTAATTCTTTCATTTAAAAAAATATAAGTTTATTATATTTTGAAAATATATGGATTTTTTAATTTTATATAATTATTAAAAAATTAATTTTATTTAATTAGAAAAATGCGTTTTTCTTAAAAATCGTATTTAAAATCTTTCGAGACCGAATGCTTTGTGAGAAGGTCTGCATCTCGTTCTACTGGCCCAAGAATGTGCGATAATCCACACCATCTAATAGCGGGTCCCCTAAAGAGAGTTGTAGAGGTATAATCATAAAGAAATTTAAAATACAATTTAAAAGAAATATGGTTTTTATAGTAAGTGGTATTTTCTTGTAATAATGTCTTCGTAACGAAAAATACATTCAAAGAGTATTGTGTTATGAAACCAAGTGTGTATGTGAGAGGTAGGTCGTTAACTCGTGAAGTTTTTCTAAAAGTATGTTTGTAAAAAAACTAAAAGTGTTCATGGTATTTAAAAGAAAAAGTGTTACTATTGTTATTTCACATGAAAATTTTGATGAAATTTTGATTCTAAATATTAGGGTTTAAGCTTACAAGTATTGTATAAAAATTTGTTTGGCCAAAAGATAATAGGAATTGGAGTCATAGGAGTTGGAAAAAGTGATATCGGTATCAACTCTACTTTTACCGATTTTTATAAGAAGATAAATTCAATGAAGAGAAAAGAAGTTTAGAAGGGACTTACAACTTAGTTAGGTTTAGAAAATGTATAAGAAGAGAGGGTTGTCGTTGTGGTATCGCGGGAGCTCCGGAATAGTTTTGATTCTACGCCGAAAGTTGACCACTTGCTAACTCCTTTTTACTCCATTTGTACTTAGAGAATTTTTGAGAGTTTTGGCTAGAAATTTCAGAATGATGCTGAGCCAAAGTGTAGGGTGATATTTATAGTATAGAATTAGGGTTTTGGAATTAAAATGGTGAATTAAAATGCATTAAAAAGATGATAAATGGTGAAATGAATGGTCTCTGTTTAATTGCAGGGAAATCAAACAGTGCAGGAGAATTAGGAGTAGGGTAAAAGTCAAGTGTGCAAAACCCGGGCCTCATTGGCCATGGTTGACCCGTCGGTGCCAGCCATTATCCTATTTCCTCCGGCCGATCTAGGGTTTCATGCCTCTGGATTTGTGTCACGTGTACAACTCAGTGTTTAAACCTTTTTGCATATGTTTGATTTTTCTGACTTTTCATTTTTATGTGTGTTGCATGTGTAAACTTTTGGGCTTCCAAAAAGTTAAAAAAAAATCAGAAAAAAATAATGTGTGTGATGGGGATCAAACATAGTGGCTACGTAACAGTAGTGCAAGGGCTTTACCAGTGAGTTACAAATTGTTTCTTGCTGTTATTTAACAAAATTTACTTATAACTCAAAATCAGGTTGTATAACTCATTTTCTGTACATTAAACTGAAAAATTCCGTACAGAAAATTCAGAGTCGTTACAAAGACAAAAACAAAAACAATGATCTCGACGGCAATAGACACAGCCATGGCGACGCAACAACGACGGGAACCGCGTCAGGAGGCGCGATGTCACGACGGTAGCGGCGGCGACTAACGGGTTATGCACGCAACAGCAGCGGCGACGATGGGTTTTCGTCGAGTCCTATGCCGGTGATACGATGGTGATGATAAGAACACAAAGGATGTCTCACGGCTACGGGCGATGGCGACGACGACTACGCCGGCGAGGATGATGTTGGGTCACGGTCGAACTCATTTTCGAGCAATGGGTTCTAGTTCACCGAATGCGAAGAAGAAAAAGACGACGGGGTCGATGTAACATTTCAAGAAAAAATAAAATATTATTTTTGGGAATTTTTACAATTTAATATTATTTTATTAAATATTTTAATATTTCGGTATAATTAAATACAGATAAATGGGAAAAATTTTGAAAAAATTATGGAAAATTTTAAAATAGGCTATTTTATGGAATTATACCATTTTTAAGTTTTTATGATTAATTATATGCTAATTTAGTGCTAATCGCGATTAAAAATCGCTAATCGGTTTTTTAGCAATTTTGTGCAAAACATGCACATATCTTTTTTTTCTACACTTGTGCATTTTCTATCATGTTTGTTTCGGGTTTACTATTCTAGTGAGAAGGATTTAGGGGGAAAAGAAAAGAAAAGAAAATGGTATAGAATATTAGGTATGGTGAGAGAGAGAAAGGGGGGTGTTTACCTTTGAGTTGTATGAGCCATTCCTCTTCATTTTCCAACACTCATCTCCCTCCCTCTTCCTCCATTGCTGCTGCTGCTCCTGCTCCTCACTCCCTCCACCTTCAAGCCCTCAAATCATCACAAAAACAACACCAAAACCTCATCTTCATTTCACAAAAAGTGTGCACAAGCTCAAGACAAGCCCATTGGACAAAGAAAACAAGGATTTTGGCCACTTGGGGAAACTCAAGAATTTTCTTGAGTTGCCAAATGAGGTATATACTGAACCATTAGCTTAGTTTTAGCATTACTTATACCCCCATGTTAAGATTAGAATCGATGTCGTGTGATTTTGTGGATTTAGGAAAACCTAGTTAGGGTTTGAGGGAATTTGGGTTATGATGTGAAATTGAGCTCAGTAGAGGCTTCACAAACACCCTAGTGCATGAATTGAGACCCAAACCTGAGACTTGAAACCCGGAATACGGATTTAGAAACCGATATCGGAAGAATTGTTAAATCTGTGAAGGTTATATTGAATCTGCTATCAACACGAGACTCTGAAAATTATTTTGGTTGGATAGTGATATGTGCAGGCACCCAGGAAGCTACCACTAAGACCCTAACCTCTAACTCCCAGTCCCGGCCGCAAATTTATTCCAATTGGCCGCAATTTGCGGCCAGACCAGCACCAAATTGTCTCGTTTTTGTTCCAGAGCTCCTACATCTATAGATTAGACCCCTGGCATGTGCAAAATTGTCTAATTTGACCTAGGGTGAAATCTGGGACCCTTTTCTCTAGTTACTGTTTTGATTTCTGTTTCCGTATTTCGTATTTTGAATTCTGAAATTGTGTATCTGTGTTTTACTTCGAATACTTGGCGTTTATACGACGATATCGAGGATTTATTGATGGTTTTGAAAGCGCCTAACCTATAGGCCCCTTAGCGTATCGTTTTGGTTTTCGTATGTTATTTTAGCTTTGATTCGGTTTTAATACGCATTTACGATATTTTGACGTGTAGGTACCCCATGAAGACTTCGGGACGACAAGCAAGCGCGTGGCGACGTTTACAAATGAAGACGCAAGGTGAGTAGATTATATCTACGGGGGGAAGTCGGGTGGATGGCGTATAGCACCCCCGCAGTCCGTAGTTGGTATACCTTATATATATATATTATATATGATAGTTTATAGTGTGTCGTGGATATTGTGTTAGGTGTACTATGGATAGTTTAGGGTTAGAAGTAAACTAGTGTAGTTCATAGTCGCGAACCCTAGAATAGATTTACACCCACACGCACACCCTTGCATATTCATTATACTTACACTGTGTTGATGATGATATTAGATGACATTGGAGACGAGTCGAGAATATTGGGCATAGTACCGTGAGATCGGTGATTTGATATGATTCGTATTTGGAATACGACATGTGATTTTTAGCGGGCCTTTGGACGTGTGTTTTACCCCCGCATTCATACTTATATAGATGGTATCGATTTGTACTAGACTTAGATCAGTACCCCAGATTATGTGATATGATGATAAGGATACCAGATAATTGATGAGATAATGTGATATTGACCCGTACCCAGCTATTGGGATGTCGTACGACGATTTACCGTACGAGCTTATATTGATGATAGATCCGCACTCATGACTCGAGGATGTCATATAATATACTGTATTGTACGCGATATTATTGAGGCGGGATCACCGACTACTATGTTCATATTTATATATATATATCGACTCAGATTTAGGTGGTTTCCATACCCCTCCTAATTGACTTGATAGTTAGATCTGTAGTTAGTATAGTAAATGTTAGACTAGACCCGAGTCATACCTATTTCAAAAGCTAACGAATCGGGAACATTTTAAAGACAGGAAAAAAGGGACTCTACGGATACTTTAAAAAGGCGCATCTTTTCTTAAAAACACCGTAGCCCTTATTTTACTAAAAATCCCGATCCGTCTTATTTCAAATGGCATAACTGCATGACATATACATATTCATGTAGATTCTTCACTGTTGTGTTGATTATTCGATTTCCGCATATTCATGCTATTCACATCGCTTTGCATGTGTTTATTGCTATATTACCATCATGTTGTTAGGACACCAGCACCATTATCGATGATGCGTATGTTCCACGTACACTTGCTTGCTGGCTCACACACTTCATCATCGATAATTGCCATGTCACTACACTGTAGTACTATTGCATCAGGATACGATCTCTTGCATGGCATACTTGGGCACATATAGATTCGCACATACATAGATGATTATAGCTTGATTAGGAATTTGGGAACCGCAAGATACTCTTTAAACTGATTCATTTTAAAAGAGCGGTCCCCCTCAATATGTGCATATTACTATTCCAGGTTACATGATATATGGATATGCTTGCATTTCTTTTACATGCCGCATACATCATGCCTTTTGATTATACGCATTGATATATGTTGTTTCCATGATATTTCTGGATTTGGGAACCGTGGGTATTTCAAAGAGATTATGTAAATGTTTTAAAAACCCGGTTTCTTTGATATGATATTTCAGCATCCACCATGAGTTTTATCGGTTCTGATATATATATATATATATATATATATATATATATATACCCCATGCGAGGAGGCATAGAGGCCGTATGAGGATACATGGTGGGGCCCGGAGGAACCCGGGGTGAGAACGGATCACTGGATTTGTTAGACGGTGAGCCTGTCAGGGGAACCATACCGTCCGATGACATTACCTTTGACTCGGCGGTTATCTTGGGGATACCGACCGGAGTCATGTACGTATGGAATACGTCGAAATTTGAGGGTCGAAGCTGGGCACTCGGGTTTTCGAGATAGCGTATGATACGTACCTATCAGGGTGCCAGTCATGGTGACAGCACCTGATAGATCAGTATTTCTGTGTCGATGCTTGGCACATTAGTTTCATGATATTTCATTACTCATATGTATATATAACAGTGGAGTAGGACGCTGTTATATATGCCCTTACACCAATATTAGTGGTATGAGACGCTAATATATGTGTATTGATATTAATTTAGATACTTCATCATAGTTATTCATGCAGATTTACCTCATATTCATGATATGTTATTACCTGAGTACCTGGCACTACACACATGTTTAGATGTTACATTGTTACCTTATCATGCTTCAGACTTATCCTTTGAGGTTTATTTTATATCTGATCGTATTGACCTAGGATTATGTCATGCATTCGATTTCTGCTTGTAGATGTTTCTATTCACGAGTTGACAACTCACCCCCGTTGTGCCACAGTTCTTGCAGGTTTTGCCGTACAGGTTCCATAGCGGCATTTCTGACACACTGCTTCCTTTGCGGGTGAATTGCATTGGGTAGGTGGGTTCTTTTGCATCAGAACCACCATTGTACATGTATTATTCATTTGTATCTAGAAATTCCATCAACCAAAACTTGTATAGTGTTTCAGACTTAGAAACCAGTTATGTATTATTTCGACCTTAGAGTCGCGTGTAGTAGTATTACGGTTTTCATGCTGATTTGAGTTTCTTTTTTTGAGTTTTGATCCTCGCCCTTCGGTATTGTATATTATATTGCTTGCGTGGTTTTGACCGTCGATTGACGAAGAGCAAGCTCCCGCTTGGGGATGCCTTTTATCATTGCATATATATTATTCTTGTTGTACCCCGTTCGGGGCCAGTATTTACAAAGGAAACTCTGCCGAAATTTTTAGAAAAGACTATACATTTTAAAATGCATATTCGTCTTAGTTATTTAAAAACCTTTTTTTTAAACATGTTTTCTTTACTTCAAAAAAAACTATTTTTCTACCAATTACTCTTTAAAATGGTTTTAGATTTCTGGGCTTTTGGCTTACTTGGATTAGATGGAGTCCTATAGACTTCATATGATTCAAGGGCCAGTCACGTGCTCTTTCGGGTCGTGACAGTCGAGCAGTGAGTTCTTGTGCGGTGACGACGGCGACGACGACGAGGTATTGAGGCGACGGTGATTGGTTGTGGCGACGGGTTTCGCAACAAGGCCGTAGTGGCGGTGGCGACATGAGGATGGGAGTGATGGGTTTTCAGGCGAGGGCGAGGGTTTCCTGCGAAGGTAAGGGTGGTGCAGGGTCTATGACAACGGCGAGGGTGGCCACGAGTAGGAGCGTCAAGGCAGACGTGGGTCGCGGTCGGCACAAGCGAAAGGAAGAAGAATGAACAAAAGTTTTTTATTTTTATTTTTAAAAGTAAAGGTATAATATGTGTGTGTATTTTAGTTAAGTGATCTAATATTGTTTAAAGATACTATAACCCCCCGTCAATTTCTGTAAAATTTCACAATATATTTAGGGATTAACGACCAAAAATAATATATGTACATAATATCTTAACAGCCTATTTAAATCATAATACAATGGCTACAAAATATTCAAGTCAAAATATTGTATACATATTATTTAAGATGTAAATAGATTTACAATCAAAAGATAAATATCAATAAAACAGATTTCATGCAAGCAGGTCGGATACAAATATAATCAATTCGCATAACCAAATATAGCCCAATAACCAACATACCCAATAACGCTGACAATTATTATTTTTCCTAAAATAATTATTTAATATAATTAAATAACGTACGATCGTATTAGGGTGTTACAAATACCCTCTATACATTTAAATTGTATTAAAAAATCCCTAACATGCCAAAAAAGAAAATCTTTTCAGTATCTTTCATTATTCTGTAAGGAGGTTATGTTAGTTATATGTATGCCGTAGAGGCCATTACTATACATGAGATATATATTGCAGTGGATGCTTGGACATATATAGGGAGGACTTTCTTGCTCGACATGATAGTATGCTATCTGGTTACTCTTTACCTTAACGTGTACACTGATTGTCTCTCTGTTACATGTTGGTAAAGCCCTTAGGATGTGTACTTGACTACCTAGACTATGATGCGGATCATACTAGTAGGGACATGGTAGTCCATAAGTACATCCTTCAAGGTCCCTAGTCGTGGGTATATCGAGACGGGGCATCGATATACCAGAGTAGACTAGCGTATAGCTTCTCGACCCATATAGATGGGCGATGGATGATCCCATATCCATTGGTGTTTGACATCAGAGATGATATACGGGTGCTCAGTGGAGACTGGGTACACTGGACGGACTCGCCGAGAAATCCCAGATGGTATTATACCTTACGTCAGATGGCAGTTCTCTGGTGACACTGGTACAGGTTAGTCTGTAGACCCGAGATCGTCATAGAGCCTTGTGTGATTCCCACTGTGCTTTGATTTCCACCTTACCACGTCCAAGAGGGCGTGCAAAATGGTGGTTTTTGGGTACAGTCCCGAGTCACATGGAGGCAATGAGCGATAGGAGGGGTTTCGTCTCTCCCGGTATTGGGGGTTGATGTTGCGCTATGCTCGATTGGCCATAACAGGGAAGTCCCTGGCCAGGGCTGGTTTAGAGATTTACTGGTAAGTGTTACCAGTAGTTTCTCGACCCGTTATGAGCCTCATATCGGCATGACTTATTGGTTATTGGGGTCTGACGTTTACCACCCCTAGACATGATATGCGACATATCAGACGAGGAGACCGGACTGTACGGTAGTGTCACTGTCAGGCTTTTTGCAGGAGTTGGAGCGGGCTTGCTTGCTGATCTTCTGATCGTTCAATACCCGGGTAGCCGTTACGTCCAGCTAGTACCGCTGACGGCTTGTGGGTGCTTGATATGATCATCACCTACTGCCGGTGTATTGACGAGTCTTTAGAGTCTTATATAGAGGTTTTACTGGCTCAGGCAAAACGAAATAGGAGCGCATATGTGATATGTGCGGGACCGAGAATAATGCGAGTATGTGATACCGTATTCCATTCTCGCGACTTTTGTATCGGCCGGTTATATGTGATATAGCCGGGTTATCGAATCAAGTGTTGATTCGATAAGTTGGTACATTATGTGTTAGTTGGTTATATGTGATGTAACCGGATTATTAAGTCAAGTGTTGATTTGCTAATTTAGTGTATGATTGTATATGTGATATACTAATTTACATTAACTAACATTGGTTCACTTAAGCATTTGTTTTTCTCACTTGTGCACAACTTAATATATATGTGATATATATTTATTTGTGTTCATTTTTTTGTATCATGGTTGTTGATACAACTATCATGGGTGTATGAGACATATACCATTATAATTATATTGGTGGGGTTTTAATATACAAAGTAAATACAAAATTAGTGGATAATTGTTCAAGTGCATAAAGCTTCATGAAGCTTGTGAGTGCATTGACCAAAGTCCACTAGTTTTGTTTTACTTAGGATATTAATAAACCTAACCACTATAATTAGCCATGGTTATGTCTCTACATGAGTTAGTATATGATACCAACTCACCCATGGTTATCTCTCTCTCTCTCTCTTGATTAGTTTTCATTCTCATTTTTGAGCTCATCTTCTTCCTCCTTCAAATTCTTGCTAGGGTTTGATAAAGAGAGAGAAACATTGTGAGAAAAGAAATTCTAAAGTGTACCCATTTCCTATTTCATCATCCTCTACTAGACTAGCACTTTAGTTTAGGGTGTTAGCTTCACTTTGGTGAAGTGGTAGCTTGAGTTCGTATTCCCTCGACGTAGATCATTTTCGGCCTCGAAGACTTCAAGCAAAACCGTTGCCATCTTCTCATAGAGCCGTCCGATAGTCGGAAGCACCATGATCGCAACGAAGGGACTACTACAAGGATCTTAAGAAGTGAAGGACCGATCTACAAAGGTTGTATTTCGTATTCACTTAGTGTTAAAGTGTTTAACATGCTAGTTTTTGCCTAATCTCTAGTTTAAAGATCTTGTTTAGAGTTATTCGGCACGGCTAAAATTTTAATCGGGCATGGTTGATACCTTGTAGAACCTTATTAGAGTGCCTAGTAACCCTACAGTGGTATCAGAGCCTAGCTAGAGTATTAGGCGACGTGTATACGAAGTTAAAACTCCGAACGAACACCGAATCGACGAAATATACCCTTCTCTGGACATTTTTTAAAAACTGTGATTTTTTTGAATTAAAAATACCTAAAAAATTCAGCAGGGTTTTCTAAGCACAACTGTGAAAAACGATGACGTAATACGTACGGAACGCCGCGGAACCGCGGCTGTTTCGCCCAATCAGAGCAAAGCTCTGTTGAAATTCAAAATTCAAAAATTCTGAAACAACGCTTCAAATTTCGGGCGCAACGCGCCACATGTCAGGCGCTGATAGGTCAGCGCAGCGCCCAAGAAGGCGCGCCCAATCAGAGCAAAGCTCTATTAAAGGAAACAACGCTTCAGTTGCGCAGGCGCTGCGCTGCGCGACACGTGTCGGCGCAGTTGCGCTGCGCTGTGCGCTTTGCGCTGCGCGACACGTGTCACGCGCTGGGGCATTTGCGCCAAACATAATTAAAATTTTAAGAAATCTTTTCTTTTCTTATTAAAACAAGAAGATTTTCTTCTGCAAAGCAGAAGCCCTTGGATCAAAGATCCAACGGTGGGGAAAATTCCCCAAATCACTCAGAGAAAGATCTCTTTAACAAATTTAACTAATTTATGGGCACTATAAAAAGGACCCTAGGCCTCAATTAAAAGGCATCAATATCTTTCTAAAAAAAAAGAGAGAAGAGAACTCCTGAGAACTCCTCAAGAACAACAGAAGGTAAAAACCTTTAGGAAAAAGAGAAAATTCTCTTATGGACAGACTATTGATCTAAGACCAAGATCAATAATCTTAAGTAAAAAGAAAAAAAATAAGTAATAGTAGTGCTTTGCACTTTCTTATGAACCATTGGTTCTTTGAAAACAAAAGAAAACTTATTTTCTTTGCTTTAAAATCAACCAAAATATAAAACAGTGCTTTGCACTTGAAAAATTGCGCTGTTGCGCTCCGTCGTTGGCGCAACTCACCAGAGCGCGCCACGTGTCAGCAGTGCAACAGCGCAGCGCACTGCGCTGTTGCGCTTGCGCTCGCCAGAGCATGACACGTGTCCTCACCACAAGCGCTTGCGCTCAGTAATTGGCACAAAGCGCCTGACAAATGCAACGCATTTCATTTCCTGAAGGGCCAGGCCTAATTAAAAGGCTTAACAGGCCTAATAAATAAAATGCTATGCATTATTTAAAAGGGCAGAGCCCAATTGAAAGGTCCAGTGGACCAAAACAAATGATCTGCATCATAATAAAAAGGGCAGAGCCCAGTCAAAATGGGCACAAATGGCCTGAAGTAATGCAATGCATTATTTAAGTGTGGGCAAAGCCCTAGCACAAGCCTAATAGACCGGAAACAAATAAAGGTGTTGAACATTCTCCACTGGACTTAGCCCAATTTTGGCCGTAAGTCCTTAAATAAAATTGACTGAGCACAACTCTCTCTTAAATTAATTTATATCCGGTTCGAGGGTACATCTCCGAACTCCTCTGACGATTGTCATTGTAATCCTTCAACGACGTTAGAGAGGCGACGGGTCCCAACGACCATACATGGATATCTGACTGCGGGGTCCTTAAACTCGTGGACCGAAACGTCCCTAAACTAATGTTGGACCGAAACGTCCCTAAACTAATGTTGGACCGAAACGTCCTTAAACTAATGGTGGACCACCACGTCCCTATACTGGAATATGGACCACTACGTCTCTAAACTGGAACAATAGAGCTCCCAAATGCTCTTTTGCCGGATCTAAACGGTCCCGTTTAAGTTGATCTTAGCCCCAAATACGACTAACGTATCCTTAAACATTTAAATGGACTATAAAACTCCAAATTGACTTTGTTTCAAGGGCACATCTCTGAACTCCTCTGACATTTGCCGGTGTAATCCTTCAACGACGTTAGAGAGGTGACGAGTCCCGATAGCCAGAGATTAAATAGATTATCACGTTAAGTTGATCTTAGTCCCGAACAGGACTAACGTATCCTTAACGAACGTTTAAGTTGATCTTAGCCGCAACGCGACTAATGTATCCTTAAACTAAAAACACCAAACCCAAATCTAAGTAAATACGGATTTGGACTAATCCACGTCCTACGGGAGACGGCATTACTTAGTCTCCGTATACAATCCACGGGCAACCACAAACAAAACAAACACCCACGACACGAAGTGAAATTCTGGAGAAGGAGAAAGTTGTTACCGCGATACGGTAGCGTAATTAACTGCAGGGGCTTGCGCCTGCAGGGAAGAGCGTCCCCACAATCAAAAACCCCTCACCCTGAGGGGGAATCTGACGAAGTCTGCTACATCGGCCGCATCCGTCTAAACCTCCGATACACGGTGCCATAAATCAATTTGGCATTTTCGGAGAGGTGGACGGATAAAACCAAATAGAATCTGCCCCGAATCTCAGCGTCAGGACATCGCGGTCTTGTGCGCCGCCTTTCGGACGTAAACAGATTCTGGCACGCCCGGTGGGACCTTTTCCACTTTCCACTCCACACTTCGTGTGTCGTCTTCGTGAACCAATCGCGGTTTGTTAACGGTTGCCTTTGGATTTCAAGTTACTAAGATTTGGTCTTTTGCCTAGCGCAGAACTCAAGATTCAATGGCCTCTAATTGCACCAACTGCTCGAAGTGCCACTGCAACGGACGCTCCACCTCACCAGGAGGTGTAGTATATGGGCCCCAAGCAGCTTCCTTCCTCGCTCTGCCGGTAGACCAGGTGACCCAAGCCACCACTGGTCTGTTCTTCGGGACCATGATCCCACCTACAAGCTTCTCTGCACCAATACCTGCACCGGAAGTGAACAAGAAGTCGGTCTTCGACCGGCTCACTGCTACGACAACCCCTGTCAACGGGTCGCCCACTACCAAACCGACAGCCTCTGTTTTCACCAGGCTAAATCAGAACTCTAAATTGGCTGTCCCAAGGAAGGCAATAACTGCTGCTCCAGAAGTCGTCAAGGCGGCTTCCCCTGTCAAAGAGTCAGTCTTTTCAAGACTGACGATTCCTGCTCCTGCCCCTGCTCAAGGATCCATTTTCGACAGGTTGAATATCACCCCTCAAAAGACAACCTCAATCATTAAGAGGTTAACACCGGCGGTGCCTCATTCAGACAGGGGGCAAAAAGAAGATGTCTCAATCTCCGAGCCAGTCCCAACGGCTCGTCATGCTCGACGTCGCCATTGGCAACGAGTGAGGAAGGCAGGGGGCAACTCTTCCTCAGGGCTAACTCCACCGGCTCCAGTGGTGGAAGTCAACGCTGCTGTTCCAACTGGGAACAGCTTTGAACTGTTGAGGAGGGTACGGAAGAATGCTCCAACCGCTACACTGAAAAGATCTCCTCCGCCTGCAGAGAGAGTTTCAGAAACGAAACGAGAACAGCCCCCTCAACGGCTGTCCTCAAGAATTTATAAAGTTTGGAGGAGGGTTCAAGACTCCGTTATCGACACGGATCACTCCCGTCAACGAAAAAAGGCGAAGGTGGAAAAAGACGAGGACCGTCCCATTAAACAGCGGGGGACAGCAGCTGCTAGGATGCCTCCTTCAACGGTTCCTTCAACCTCAACGGCCCACAAAAGAAGGAGGCCAGAGAAAACTCTCGCGTCAACGGCAAAAGTTAAAAATAGTGAACCTAAACGCCCTAAGTCAGGGGGCATAACAGTTCATACGGTTTACATGGCATCGGGAAAAGAAGATAGCCGCATATCAACAGGTCATAGACCGCACACGAGGTCAGTGACCAAGGCTCAGGAGCAGCAGCAGAAGCTCCAAGAAATGATGAACGCTATGGCCGCGCTTACAGGGCCAAAAGAAACCCCTGAAACATCCTCGGACGAGCGTCAAGAACAAGAAACTGACGCTGAATTCCTTCGTCGCGTACTGGAGAAGAAGGATAAAGAAGCTGCGGAACAGGAAGCCAACATAAAGAAAATGGCCCTCCTGTTCCAGGATATGGTGGGTATGATGATTCAACAAGATCCACCTGCTGAAGATCCACCAATCATTCTTGAAGACGATAGGGGAGAGACGTCGAATCCTCCACCAGTTCTGTCCACAGCTAAAGAGGATACAATCTCCAAAGCTGATTTGGATGAATACATCGCCTAGCAAATACGGGTTCATCATGCAACCGAAACAGCCGGCCAGGTCGTGAAAACGGGGAGACCATATCCGAATTGGTACGATCAAATCAAATACCCGCCAGGTTATACGATTCCCAAGTTCCATGTCTACAAGGGGACGGGCAATCCTCACCAGCATGTTGCCCAGTTCAGGGCACTCTGCGGCAATACCGGTGGAGATGACAAGATTTTACTTCGCCAGTTTGTTGGAAGTTTATCAGATACGGCGTTCGAGTGGTACTCTGAGCTCCCGAACGACTCTATTAAAACCTTCGCGGAGATGGAGCTACTGTTTACTCAGCGTTTTGCAAGCGCCAGTGAACGTACCCCGATGACGGCACTGATTAACGCCAGGGTAAAACCCGGCGAGACATGGGTTCAGTACGCTATACGATGGCGGAACTTATGGTCGAAGTGTGAGCAGCGCATTGAAGAAGCCCCGCGGTAGGTATGTTTGTGGGAACCCTCGATCCACAAGCAACCATCTCGCAGTTTATGATGTTTTTCAAGCCGACTACCTTCCAAGCCTTGATTGACAAACTAGCACAAATGGATCAGATGGGCCATAAACCTCCTCTTCCAAGGCCAGACATCCGAAATGACAAAGGGAAGGGAAAAGCGATCGTCGTCGCTAATGCTCAACAACAACCGAGCGACTCGAAGCCGGTTGCTCGTCAAAATAATATGCGACCGTACATGCCCCTTGAGGATAGGATGGGACGTCCTTATTCCTTTCCCTGCGATAAAACGAAGAGGTTATTCGAGCTGGCGTTACGCAACAGACTCATAAATTTGCCGGATCCAAAACGTCCGTTGCAACCAAGTGACGTCAGCGAGCCCAACTACTGTCCTTATCATCGAGTACTAGGCCATCCAATCGAAGATTGCTACGTTTTCAAAAATTGGCTTGAAAACTAGTACCGACAGGGCAAGTTCGCGTTATCTGACAAATGGAAGGTGAATCCCCCGCAGCCCCACACCTCTAAGGGGACGAATACGCCGGGGGCAACATGCTCCGTCATTGAAGAAGCTCCTTGGGAGGTTGTATTATCAGCCAAGACAAAGAGGATGCTAAACGATCTTCAGACATGTCCAGCGATTAGGTGGAAGAACCCGTTGGAACCGCAGGTCATTGAGGGGATGTTGAAGCCACATCCAACTCCAAAGACCGATGGTGGCGGTTCAAGCACTTGCAGCCAGCCGTCAAAATCTTCGAAAAAGAAGAAGAAGAAATCTAAGAAGCCTGTGAAGCCTGGCGGCAAACACACGGACTTACAAAGGCAAATTGACGCGTTGGAAGAATACAACCAAAAGGCACGGACTCCCATTACGCTCCAAGAATTCCTCAATCACGTTTTTCAAGAAGAAGATGAGGAAGGAAGTTCATCGGATGAATCCGAGGGATATGTGGCGAGTTGTCATATGATTTCCCATTCGGTCACAAATGAGGAAGAGACTCCTTGCACTGAAAAGCCGGGGGCAGATCCTGAACCAAAAGTTCTGGGGCCATCAGATGAAGTAATTGACGCACTCCTTAATGAAGCCGGTTGAAAGGTAAAGCTGATCGGGAGCGCGAGGCGGCTATATTTGAAAGGGCCAAGCGCCTGCGACTTGATGAAGGAGCTGAGACGATCCCGTTGGAGCTGAACACCTCCGCTACCGACAAAAGCCAATTCAAGATAAAAAAGAAGTTTGCTAAGGCCAGGTCCATGGGCATGAAGCTACCATCCTCCGAAGAAGAAATTACTGGTGAGGCGAAAATGCACCCGTCTTATTGCTTATATCATCAGAAGGTTTCGCACCCCACTCAGGAGTGCAAAGCTTTCGATAGATGGTGGCAAGGATACGTTGCTCATCGACAACACTTTAACCGGGAAAAGCGTAAAACTCGTCGAGAGCAAAGAAATATGACTGAAGGGCTTAAAAGAACTGCTGGCGATTGTTGCATGGTTAACACCGGTAGATCACAAGTGCCCACATTCGGGAGTGATTCTGATGAAGAGCTAGAACTTGCCCCTCTCTTTAAAGAGTCCGCTTCGAGAAAAGAAGAAGAACCGAAGGTTTGCGAAAATATCCGGCTATGTAATCGCACGCTACCCGAAAAGAACCTCGGACCCTCGAACAAAAAAGATAAAGGGAAAGGAAAGGCCAGTGAAGATATCGTCTTAGATGACCAAGTGGTGGAAGAGCTGGCTGCCAAAGACCCACCAAAGAAGAATAAGGTGGATTACAACGTCTTAGCACATCTAAGGAAGCTACCCTCACAGCTCAGCATTCTTGACGCCCTTTTGCTATCAAAAGAGGCGAGAGATTCGTTGATAAAGGCGCTCCAAGACCCAGAACAATTCCAAGCATGCCTGGCCGAGGAAAAGATGAAGGATGAATTGGAGGAAGTGCATACGGCCGATGTTACTTTTGGCGATGAAGACCTTCTACTTGGGACATGCGAACACAATCGCCCTCTCTATGTCTCGGGATACTGCCATGATATAAAGATAGGCAAAATCCTGATCGATAACGGGTCGTCTGTTAACCTACTCAACGTGCGGGTGTTGAAGGAAATCTGCATGAGCGTCCAGCACCTTGCTCGGGACAAGATCACCATCTCCGGGTTCGATTCCCAATCGTCAAAGACTCTTGGATCTGTGATACTGACGCTACGCTTCGGGCTACTCGTCACGGACATTAAGTTCCACGTCATAGACGCCAAGACATGCTACAACGCTTTGCTCGGCCGACCATGGTTACACGAGTACAACATCATCCCTTCTACACAGCATCAGTGTACGAAATATTTTAAGGATGGTTTCGAGTATACCGTGACGGGAGAACCGAACCCGTTCTCTGTAAACGAGGTCCGCAAATATGAAGACGCCAAATACTTCTTACCGGATTTCGAAGATACGGAGAAGTGTCACAAGCCGGAGAATAAAGCTAATGCCACCATCCCTATCTTCGGCAGTGATACCGAGGAGGAAGAGGAGAGAGTTTATTCGGGTCCTCCCCAATACACCAAGCCGGGACCATCGGCTCCTGCATTGATCTTTGGTAGCGATTCGGAAGATGAAGTCCATGCTGTATTCTCTGCTCGATCTTCAATACAAACGTCCGCTGACGAAGAGCAAAGTCTACAAGTCGCCATAGTGCCGCTTAAACACCATAAAGAACTGGATGCACTTAATATCTACAGTGTAGAAGAGTTGCGGACATTCTATATCCCTCCCAGGCGAGAGAGCGAGAAAGCAATTCTGTTTTACCGCTCTGAAGAAACCAAGGTAGAAAAAGAAATCTGGCATGGCGCGGATTCTACGCTCGACAGGCTTCAGCCTATCCGTCTCCCCAGATATTATACGGAAGGTTTGAAAAAGCTACTGAAACGCCAGGGGATATCCTTCAAACAGACCGTTAGAAAGGCCAAATTCTATGACAAGGTCTGGAACGTTCCCGAGACTCAACGCAAACTGCCTAACGGGAGAATGGAAACAAAAGGGCTTGGATACATCCCGTCAAAGAAACGAGAGTTACTACCCGGCTACTACGTCGTGTATGACCTTGATAAAGAAACGGATGCCCAATGGGAGGACGCTAATCCTAAGCCAGTGAAAGTTCCAGATGCAAAGGAGCCCAGTCCGTCGTTCGAGGAACAAATGGACAGACTTATAAAGAAAGCTGGTCGAAAAGTCCGAGATGATCACAACCGTGAGACGGCCATCTACGAGAAAGCCAAGACGCAACGCCTTCTCCAACAGGCCGTAAAAGATGAAAATGCCGCTCCTTGTCAACCTGTCATCAAGAAGGCTCGGCGCAAAAGCAGGTCGAAAGGCCAAAAAGATGCTCAACAACAACAAAGCAGGGCTAAGAAACCACGTAAATGGAAGGCGAGCATTATTGATCTATCCCTCATGAAGAAAATGGGTCGAGCGTACTCGTTTTCTCGGGACAAGACGAAGAAGATACTTGATCTTGCGCTAAAGCATCAATTGCTTACATTGCCGGAATCCAAGCACCCCGAGCAAGCAAGCGAGGTCTCTGGCCCAAACTATTGCTCTTATCACCAAGTTATAGGGCACCCTCTCGAAGATTGCTTCATCTTCAAAAATTGGGTTGAAGATCAGTATCAGCTTGGCAAGTTTGCTCTGTCCGACAACTGGAGGGTAGCACCACCACAGAAGCACAAGCCCAAGGCCACGAAAGAAGAGCCAGTTCCGCATTGGGATTAGAAGCGAATTCGTACTTGTCACGTGATAACGATATCAAAAGAAGAGCCCGAGAACATGGATGACCTTCCCTGGTGCTTCAAAAACAACAACGATGAGGTAATCTCAGATTTCCTACCAGCGCCGAAAGAACTGGAAGATGGAATCCATACCACTGCAGATAACCTTAAGAAAATTGAGTTGGGATCGACAGACGATCCGCGACCGACATTCATCAGCGAGCTACTATCTGAAAAAAGGGTAGCTGCGTTAAAGGATGTGCTTCTGCAGCATAGAGATTGCTTCGCGTGGAACTATTCTGAAATACCGGGACTAGATCCAGAAATTGCTGTATACAAATTGGCGATATCCCCGAACATCAAGCCAGTCAAACAGGCGCCGAGAAGAATGCGACTCGAGCTTGAGATGAGCATCAATGCCGAGGTCAAGAAGCTGATCGACTCTGGCTTCATCCAGGAGGTTCAATACCCTGAATGGATCGCCAACATCGTCCCGGTGATGAAGAAAAACGGGACAGTGCGTATATGCATAGACTTCCGGGATCTTAATAAAGCTTGTCCGAAGGACGATTTCCCAGTGCCAGTCACCGAGCTGATGATAGACAACACGTCCACTCATGAAGTTTTCTCTTTTATGGACGGCTCATCAGGGTATAATCAAAAAAAGATGCATCCCGAAGACCAGAAGCACACCGCCTTCAGGACTCCTTTGGGTATATTCTACTACAAGGTGATGCTCTTCGGTTTAAAGAACGCCGGTGCTACTTACCAGAGAGCCATGATGCAGATATTTGATGACCTTATACACGAAATCGTCGAATGCTATATCTACGATCTCGTGGTTAAAAGTAAATCATACGAAGAACATCTCGAGCATTTGAAGACCGTATTTCAACGCCTTCGGCAATACAACTTGAAGATGAACCCTCTTAAGTGTGCATTCGGAGTTTCCTCGGGCAAATTTTTAGGATTCATCATCCGACACCGGGGTATCGAAATAGATCCGTCCAAGATCAAGGCGATCATGGAAATGCCTCCGCCGAGGACTCTTAAACAGTTGCGGTCTCTCCAAGGGAAGCTCGCATACATACGGCGATTTATAGCCAATCTCTCAGGCAAGTGTCGCCCTTACAGTCACTTGATGAGGAAAGGAACTCCATTTGTTTGGGATCACAAGTGCCAAGGCGCACTGGACGAGATCAAGCAGTACCTGCAGAACCCTCCAGTTTTGGCTGCTCCGGTTAAGGGAAAGCCTCTCATTCTTTACACAACCGCCCTTGAAGGTTCTTTAGGCGTGTTATGGGCACAAGAAAACGACCAAGGGAAAGAAAGAGCACTCTACTACTTAAGTCGAGTTCTACTGGAGGCAGAAAGCAACTACTCCCCCATTGAAAAACACTGCCTGGCGTTGATCTTCGCAATAACAAAGCTTAGACATTACGCGTTGGCGCATAAAGTCCATCTTATTTCAAAGGTGGACCCTCTCAAATATCTAATGTCAAAGGCTATATTGACGGGACGACTCGCTAAATGGACCCTGCTCTTGATGGAGTTCTCGATAATATATCAACCTCTCAAGGCAGTAAAAGGCCAAGCCATCGCCGACTTCCTCGCTGAGCATCCGATACCGGCCGATTCTCCTTTAAACTGCGATCTTCCAGACGAACATGCATTTGATACCGTCAACGGTGATGATACTCGATGGGAGCTTTATTTCGATGGCGCATCTTCTATGAAGAAGCGCAAACAAAGCACCCCTATAATTAAATCGGGCGTAGGGCTCATCTTTGTAACTCCACAAGGAGGGATAATGCGCTTTGCTTTCTCCCTAACAGAACCGAGGACAAACAATGAAGCCGAATACGAAGCTCTGATAGCAGGCCTCGAGATCGCCGTTGACATGGGAATTGAAAACCTCCTCATATACGGGGATTCTCAACTGGTCGTTAGTCAAGTAAACGGCGACTACCAAACATGCAAACCAGAATTGGTAAAGTACGGCGAAAAAGTGCAACAACTGTTGACCCGAATTCCCTCCTATACTTTGGAGAACATACCGCGTGCGGAAAACAACAAAGCAGACGCATTGGCCAAACTTGCTAAAGAATTGGCTAACGAGAACCTCGATGACGTTAGAATCGTAGTACAAAGCCGTCGGGTGCTTGCCCCAGCAGAAATATCTCCGGAATCACTCGAGGAAAAAGGAGCGAGCGAGCAAACGACCCTGCAAGTAAAAGTCCGGGAAAAGACCGAGGATTGGAGAGAAGTCTTCATAGACTACTTTAAATCCCACCAAATGCCCAAAGATGCGTCCGCAAGACATCAGCTCATGAAACGAGCTCTGTCTTTCGCCTTCGTCAATGATACTCTATACAGGAGGTCGTTTGATTCTCTGTGGCTGAGATGTTTAGGACCTGATGAAGCGAAAAGTGTCGTTCAGGAAGTTCATGACGGACTCTGCGGTTCTCACCAAGCGGGCCCAAAGATGAAGTTGAAGATAAAACGGATGGGCTACTACTGGACCACGATGATTCATAACTGCCTCGAATATGCGAAGCAATGTCACTCATGCCAAATTCATGGGGACTTCATCCATCAGCATCCAAACCCATTACATCCAACGGTGGCTAGCTGGCCGTTCGAAATGTGGGGAACTGACATAGTCGGCCCCATCGAACCATCATCGTCTAGAGGACATCGTTTCATCTTGGCGACGACTGACTACTTCTCCAAATGGGCAGAAGCAGTACCGTTAAGAGAAGTGAAGACGGAAAATATCCTCCACTTCTTCAAGACGCACATCATATATCGGTTTGGAACGCTAAGACGGATCATCTCCGATAACGGGCCAGCCTACAGAAGCCACAAGATCAGTCGCTTCGTTCAACAACACAATATAGATTGGAGATATTCCTCAGTTTATAATCCGCGAGCTAACGGTCTAGCTGAGGCCTTCAACAAGACCTTGACGAAGATCATGAAGAAAACAGTGTCGCGAAATAAGAAAGACTGGCACGAAAGACTGCAAGAGGCTCTCTGGGCATATCGAACTACGTTTAAAACGGTCACGAACGCAACACCATATGCGTTAGTATTCGGGACAGAAGCAGTACTCCCCCTCGAGATAGAGTTACCCTCTCTACGAGTGGCAGTCTATTACGAGCTGACGGACGAAGAAAATGCTCACCTTCGGCTTGAGGAGCTTGACGCCCTTGAAGAAACACGACTCATAGCACAACAAAATCTGGAGGCCTATAAAGAAAAGATGACGCGCTCATATGAAAGACTGACCCGACCAAGGACATTCCGCCAAGGCGAGCTTGTGCTAGTGGTCAAAAGGCCTATGATCCCCAATCGCGCCAAGCGGGGAAAATTCGAGCCAAACTATGAAGGCCCGTACGTCATAGATAAGGTCTACCAGGGCGGGGCCTATCTACTTATAGATATGCACGGTGAAAGGCCTTTCAGGCCGATAAACGGTCGCTTCCTAAAGAAATACTATGCTTGATGAGCCACAGCCTAGGTCAATGATAGATGACGACGACTGCGTCCGCTCGCTATCTTTCTAAGCTCAAGCTTTATAAGCAGTAGCCCGCCTCTCAACGACGGACCGAAATGTCCTTAAACTAATAGCAGACCGAAACGTCTTTAAACTACTACCGCAGCATCTTTAGGCTGATAAGATAAAAAAAACATATAAAAATAAAATAAAAAAAACGGTATGTCCATAAGCAAAAAGGGCACGGATGAAAACCCGAAAGGGCCCCGTGAGTAAAAACAACAGGGCTACCGGCGAGTGTTCGTGAAAACCCGAAAGGGCACGACCTCGTAAAAAAAATAATATAAAAATAAAAAGAATAAAAAAAAACGGTATGTCCATAAGCAAAATGGGCACGGATGAAAACCCGAAAGGGCTCCGTGAGTAAAAACAGCAGGGCTACCGGCAAGTGTTTGTGAAAACCCGAAAAGGCGCAACCTCGTTAAAGAACACTTACAAGATCCTCTCGACCTTGTAAGGAGAAACCACCCGCGTGAGATCCTTACGACTCACAAGGGAGCAACACACTTAGGGATCCCCACGATTCCTAAGGAGAAAATACACTTGCGAGATCCTCACGACTCGTAAGGAGAACTCTCTTATGGGACCCTCACGGCTCATAAGAGTTGAAAGTCTTAAGTTACAGAAACCTAAACCTGTGCTTAAGAAACCCCCACAACTTTCGATATTGCGCTACAAGTGGTCCAACACGGGCTCTTGTATACAATCCACGGGCGCGAATAAACGTTTCCCTGACCAAGTCCCATCCGTGACTGGGGATATGTTCACATGGTGAACAACCCTTGTAAATCCTCTCGATTTATGAGGAGAAAATCCTCTTGTAGGATCCTTACGACTTACAGAGGAACAAAACACTTAGGAATCCTCACGATCCCTAAGGAGAAAATACACCTACAAGACCCTCACGACTTGTAGGGAGAAATACCTTTGTGAGACCCTTACGGCTCATGAAGTTAAAAGCTTTAGATGCAGGACCTTAACCCTGGTCACTAAGCCACCTTTGTTCAACATCGACAGAGGCAGATGATGATTCGCTCCTGGCAATATCCCAGTTGTAGCGGTGCTGATGCCGAAATCGGTGTCTAATTCCAGGTTTACGACGGAAAGCCAGTAAGCCGCACATGCATACAAAATAGCCGAAATGATTGGGCAACTCGCAATAAAAAGCAGCGAGTAAAAATAAAATAAATAGCCGAAATGATTGGGCACTGCGAAAAATAGCCGAAATGATTGGGCGATCTCGACCTTCGCGATATAAAAGCTGAAATGATAGAGCATCGCGGAGATAAAACAAAAAAAATGATGATAAAACTTTGGCCCTACAGTTAAGATCACATCGATCCCTGTATACAATTCAAGGGCGTAAACAAAGAGGGAACCATACTTTCCCAACAGGCTCCGCCAGAAGACGAAGCCAAATCTCGACGGTTCAGTCCAATTCCGAAGAAACTAATGTCTTCAGCAAATTCCTCGACTCACGGATACAAACACTCCTTGACGAGAGCCTCCTGATCCGCGTCGACTCGCAGAGCCACCAGTGCCTCCGTGGGAAATCCTCGACTCGTTTCAAATCCAAGGAAACAAATAATCCTTGGTGCTTGGGAAACAAATAATCCCTAGCAAATTCCTCGACTCACGGATACAAACACTCCTTGACGAGAGCCTCCTGATCCGCGTCGACTCGCAGAGCCACCAGTGCCTCCGTGGGAAATCCTCGACTCGTTTCAAACCCCAAAAAAAACAAATAATCCTTGGCGCTTGGGAAACAAATAATCCCTAGCAAACTCCTCGACTCACGGATACAAACACTCCTTGACGAGAGCCTCCTGATCCGCGTCGACTCGCAGAGCCACCAGTGCCTCCGTGGGAAATCCTCGACTCGTTTCAAACCCCAAGGAAACAAATAATCCTTGGCGCTTGGGAAATAAATAATCCCTAGCAAATTCCTCGACTCACGGATACAAACACTCCTTGACGAGAGCCTCCTGATCCGCGTCGACTCGCGGAGCCACCAGTGCCTCCGTGGGAAATTCTCGACTCGTTTCAAACCCCAAGGAAACAAATAATCCTTGGCGCTTGGGAAACAAATAATCCCTAGAAAATTCCTCGACTCACGGATACAAACACTCCTTGACGAGAGCCTCCTGATTCGCGTCGGCTCGCAGAAAAACTGTGTCTCCGCGGGAAATTCCCGATTCGTCTCAACATGCAAATAAAGCCTCAGGCAGCAGGGACTAAAAAACTTGCTTCCTGAACAATGGGACCCTGCAAGTCAATCCAAAATGGTCTCTTGCATACTATTCACGGGTCTCACTCTCCAAAGTCGAATTTCGACGAGGAGGGAAACAACCGCTTGTGGGTCCTCTCGACTCGTAAGACGGAAAAATTCTCTTATAGGATCCTTACGACTTGTAAGAGAAAACAACACTTAGGAATCCTCACGATTCCTAAGGAGAAAGCCCACTTACGAGATCCTCTCGATCCGTAGGGAGAAGAATCTCTATGAGACCCTCACGGCTCATGGAGTTGAAAAGTCTTAGGCAGCAGATCCGAACCTGCGGCTTAAGCCATCGCTATTTCTTAAGAAAGTCAGGATACTCGTTCTAATCATCCGTCAACCATGTTTGCTAAAGTGATATGCTGATAGTAAAAGAAAGAAAAGACGGAGAAAATGACACATTACAAAAAAGGTGTATCTTTTTTTCATAAACCTGATTGGGTACAGGATACATTATGTTAAAGAATAAAAAATATATATATACATTCTTTTATCTACAATTACAAACGATACAAAGAAGGATAGCTACTGAGGAGGAAGTGTCTTTAGTAAATCCACAAGTTGCTCTCGCACTTCCTTCAGCGCCTCCTCCTGAGTGGCTGCCGTGGCCACCTCCGCTTCCACCCGGGCTCGCTGCTGCAAGAAAGATGAAAGTTGCTCCTCTGCCGCCTTCTGGGCTGCTTCCTGGCTGGGTGCATCTCGCTCGACAACATCAAGGTGTTGCCTCAATGATAACCCTTCAGAAAGACATTGCAGAAGGCCCTCAAAGACAACCTTCAGCCGTGCGGCGTTGGCCTCCACCCGAGCATGCAGTTGGGCAGACTTGCTCGAAGTCTCACCTCGCTCCTTACGCCTTGAAATGACTTCTTGTTCGAGGTGGTGGAAGTAAGGAGCGCTCTGCTCAATCCACGCTGTTCTTTGATTACTGGCAGCCAAGGCCTCGGGAGCGGGACACAGCGACTCCAACCGATGCAGGCGGGCCTCGATCTCCCTGCAATGGTTAACCCAAGATGCGATGATACCCTCGTCATGAAAGTTCACGAGTATCACCAGCATCGGGTTAACCGCTATAGCAAAATCCGCAGCAGAGGTAGGGGTCTCGACGTCGAGCTCCTCAATGAAATCGCTCAACATACGTAAGCTGTTCACGGCGCCTTTCGAAGATGGACGTCTCAGGTAAGGACCTGCTGGCATTATGATGCGAGATTCGAAGGGCGCCGAGACCGGAACGACAGCTGAAAAGAAACAAGATATGATCAGATAACAGTTCAAAAAAATAAAAAGGGGGATTTATCAATGTGAGAGTCGCTGTACCAGCTGAGGCAGACGGCAGGGCCGGAAGGGTCAGCAGCGCAGTCGATCTTTCTTCTCCCCCTTCGATTTGTAACACTGCAGTCGAAATGAGAAAAAAAGGGGTTTAGAAGTAATTCCATCAATCAAGAAAGAAGGATATCAATGGAAATCATACTCACCAACGCCACCAGAGAAAGAAGCGAGTTCGGATGGGAAGGAGAAGTGTGGGAGCAATATCTGGTAAAGATGGTCAAAAAGCACTCCTTGAAGACACAATAGTATAACTTTAGTACACAAATTATGCGTCTGGAAGATAAGATTAATAAATTACAAACCCATACCTTCCAACATCTTCGAGGGTATGAGAGAGGGTTGAGAGGTGACCACCGCCAAGGCAGTCGTGAAGGCGCTCCCTCGAGCAGTGGGGCATCGGCACTGGCTGCACCTGCATTACAACAAATGCGAATTTGTCAGAAAGGATTGTAAGATAAAAAAAGGGTAGCAACTTGGGATTTACCTGATGAGCTGCCGGCTGAAACGGAGGCGATTCCCTCCTCTATTGACATGAGACCACCGCCCGTGGCCTCATCACCTGACTCAATGGGAACCGTCATGGTGCTCGCGAGACCTGGAGACGGCGGAGGACCATAGACGGGGAGGGCTATGACTGGAGTATTGCCAGATTCCAGAGAAGGAGCGGTTGACTCGTCCTCGGGAATCATGGCTACCTCACCCACTACTCTCTCAGGTTCAGTAGTCGCGGTTGTATCGTCCAACATCACCACAAGGTCGCTGGCCTCAAGCGCCTCGTCCACCACCACCCTCGGTTCAGTTATAAGGATCATATCATCTGCCACCGCTTCAGGTGCGGCATCAATGACCTTCTCGGCTGCAGGCCCCTCGACCTCCACCTCAGGCTCCAAAGCCACAACAACGTTGCCCACCGTCGGCTCGAGTTCGGCAGGTACCGCCTCCTCTGTTTCTTTGGGATCAAGGGTTTCTGCCTCCCCCTCGATCGGACTCGGCCCTGCAAGATAAGGGATATAAGGACCAATGACATTAAAAATCCTTATAACAAAAACTCTGAGAGAAATATTACCTGAAGCGGATTTACTGTTTGCACTCCGAACTACGCGCGCCACCTCTCTGCGGGCAGTGGATAGGGCGACAGGGGCCTCTTCAGATGGAGTATCAACACGAGGGACGGTGCTGGGACCCGCTCCCATAGCCAAGGCAGCCCTGTGCGCTTTCGCCTCATGCCTCAGCCGCTTCCTTTCCTCCCGGGCTGTCGCGATGGACCTTTATGACGCCTCCTTCAAGGCGTCGTCATCCTCGTTCAGGGATGCCTCCAGAGCCTTTAAGGCATCCTTCATCGGCTCTTCAAGACGAACCTCCTGCGGTGGCCCAGAGGAAGCGGGAACATCGGCAGCTGGTAAAACATCTGCGTCGCTTGGTGGGAACGGCATTGAGGTTTCTGCAATAAAAGGGGAGAGGTTAGATCGACCATAACACGAGGGAGATGGAGACTTGATGGATTAAAACTTACTAAGGCCCATAGATGCTCTAAGATGTTCCTCCTCTTGGAAAGTCTTCAGAGAAGCGGCAATAGCTTCTTCGTCAGTGATGCCTGTTGAAAGGAAAGAAAGAAAAGCGTTAGTCAAAGGCAATGAAGAGGATATGTTGCAATAAAGAAAAGGCGACTAATAGTTACCTGATTGCGCAAGCTTAGCTAGTCACGCGTCACGCCTCGCCAACCATGCTGAAGCTTCGAGAGCAGCATCCAAGTCTGTATCGTCTGTCGGCGGCATCACTAATCCTTCGTTAGTCCCGTATTCGAGCAGACCCTCGGCATAAGGAGCATGGGGTTCCTGACCGAACACGACGTCCGCAACGAAGAGCGACTTCTTTTTCTTTTGCCCTCCGACCCTAGGCTCACGGGGGATCGACTTCCGTTTAGCAGCCACTTTGGGACGACGGGTCCCGATGTCCGCACCCACGCCAGACTCCGGCGATGGTACAACCACTGTCTCCACTGGAGCACAGGGTGCGGGAGGTGCATCTGTGATATCAGGGAGCGGCAACTCACGTGGAGGACTTTGTGCACGCGAGGGTCCGGCTTTGGCATCTTTTAAAGAGGGGATTACCGGGGTCCTTGGCACCAGAGGAGCGTTGCGATCGCTACCTGGAGGTGCACCCTTACGATCGATCAGCAACCGCCTTTCCTCCTTTATGACCGCCCCCGTCGAATGACTATACCATTCTGTGTATACCCTAAGAAGTCGGGGGGCGCAAGCCGGCTCACTGATAAAGAAGTGAGAGCCCGTGTTTAGACGCATGAAGTGATGCAGTGCCCTCTCCATCCCTTCTTCAGTCGCAGCAGGTTCCGATAAAAAAGCCTCCAGCGGTACCCCTTGATTATAGCTCAGCTGTTGGGCGAAACGATGCGGGTTATATCTCATGAAGATCGCTGCCCCGTCCTGCCTAAACACCAAGAAGCCCGGTCTGATGGAATATAGGTGAAGGGTCTCCCGGGCCGTTAAAACTGAAGCTCCATCCTTGAAAGTGTCTTGCAATGGCCGCACTGCGGTGGTGGACGTTTTTCCAATAGTCAACACCTTGTCAATAAAAGACACACCGGTTCCAACGGTGTGGGAGCGAAGGAGTAAACACCTGGCATCTCGTGGCGATGGATTTACAATTGATGCGCCGATCAACTGTAGAATGCGAGGAAAACTGCACCTTTCGTAGAACGAAGGCCTTTTATGCATGCCGAAGACACTCGCTGTATGTAGCTCGAGCCACGACATAAAGTAGTGCATCGGGAAGACCACGTGCAACACCCCAGGCTCATTAGCATCCGCTGCTCGACTGAGGCCATGATATAAGTGCGCCAAACCGGCGATCCCAACGGCCACCTTTACCTCGATAGTCATTCGGTGGGCCGGGTAAAAAACAGAGGGCCGCATGCGGTGAGAGTGCATTGGGAGCGCAAACCAACTCAGCCAAAGCCCAAGAAATCCTAAAAAGAAGGCATCCTCGTCCATCTCGGGGGCTGCGACTTCTGCAAAAGACATGGTTGGGGAGTTAGGAAGAAAAAAGTTCTTTTGGTCTATGTCTTTCGCTGGCAGGTTATCCAAACCTAAACCAAAAGGGTCCTCAAGGTTGGCAAACTTGGCAGCTTCCGCCGAGAGGACGTTTGGATGAAGGAACCGAGCAATGAAATCCTCAAAATTAACTCCGCGGCTCCCACGCTCAATGAAAAGGGCCTCGTAGATGTTCAACACCTTGATCAGACTTGGAAATTGATGTTGAACAGCGTTCTCCGGCATTGTAGGGTGTTTTTCGTCACCCCAGTGAGATGGGAATACGCGCGCGCTTGTCAGGCGTACTACAGATTCCCCCGGCCTAGGGTAGGCCGGGGTTTAATGATGGTGGGGATCCGAATCTCCGGCAGCCGCGGACTAAGCTGCCGTTAATTACCCATCGCCTTTGGGGCGAGGGAACCTCCGATTAACGGGTTAAACTTGTCATGCGAACTCAATGTGCAGTATACGTGTGTTCAATTCTGAAAGGGGGGGTTTGGATATATCGGGAGCCACGCAGAGCTTTTACGGGGGTCCCGCTACCCGGATAGCGGGCTGGGGGTCAAGGGGGCTAGCAGCCCCCTTGCGGGGTGCGGGGCAGCGCCCCGTTAGAAATTTTTTTCTAATAGGGACAGTGTCGTGGAGTACGTGTATGTATAAATTTGTATACATATGTATATGTGTATATATGTACACGAAAGAGGGGGAAAAGACATCCAAGGGATGCGCAGGTGCGCAAGCGCGCGCGCCACGTGTCGGCACGCGGGCGCCTTGCGCACTTGCGCAGTTGCGCAAGCGCGCGCGCCACGTGTCGGCACGCGGGCGCCTTGAGCACTTGCGCAGTTGCGCAAGCGCGCGCGCCACGTGTCGGCACGCGGGCGACTTGCGCACACAACAGGCTTTTAGCCTAAAAAGATTTCTCTGAAGAGAAATCAGAGAGGAGTTAGACTCCTGAGTGTGTGTTTTTTTTTTTATTGGGTTAATGGAAGGGTTCTTCTTCTTCCTCCTGTTGCTTGCTGGATCTTGAAGATCAAGAGATGTAAAATCTCAAAATCTCTCCTTTTTAAGATCTGATGGCAGATCCAAGTTCCCCTTTGTGGGTTTTGTGGTGGAAAACTATTTAGTTTTGAAAAAGGAAGAGTAAAACTCTTGATTTAATTCAAGAGAAAGAAGAAGGTTTTGGAACCTTGAAGAAGGAAGAAAGAGCTCAGCTCTAATTTTTTTTGGAGAGAGAAAAAAAAGTTATGAGATATTTTCATTATCTTTGCCTTTATAGGCCATACATTTTACACATAGCCCCTTGGGCTTCATAAAATGGCATTTTGCCTATCCCATGGGTCATGTGCCATTTCTTTTTGCACATAAGCCATGGGCTTTACAAAAATTTGGCTTTATGCCTATTTTTCTTACATTTATCCGAAAATAAAAATAAAAGAAAATGCAACAAAATTATTTCTTACAAAATTTTTATCTTGGCATGGGGGGAGACCGGCCGCTTCATGTTCGGGCTCGACCCGGGCATGGGCCTACTGGATCTGGGCTTGGACCCACTTGGCTTGGGGTTGACTTTGATTTTGACTTGGTCAACCGGGGTGTAAATTTTTACCCCAACAAATTGCCCCCCATCAATAAATGCACACCACATATGTGGGTCGTGTGCATGAAATTGATGGATCTTCTTTCACGTGGAGGCGACTTGGTTTGGTTCCCGCTTTTTGGAAAGCTGGCACTGCCCATTTTACGACATGGACGGTCGTTGCTTGACATGTCTCCGAGACGGAGTGTCCGTGATAGACGTTTTCCCTGGCCCGGAGTTATTTGGTTCCCGCTTTGTAGGAATCCTGCGCTGCCCTTTTTGCGACTTGGACGGTCGGTGCTGCCCTTTTCGCGACTTGGACGGTCGGTGCTGCCCTTTTAGCGACTTGGACGGTCAGTTCTGCCCTTTTTGCGACGTGGACGGTCGGTGCTGCCCTTTTAGCGACTTGGACGGTCGATTCTGCCCTTTTTGCGACTTGGATGGTCGGTGCTGCCCTTTTAGCGACGTGGACGGTCGGTTCTGCCCTTTTTGCGACGTGGACGGTCGATGCTGCCCTTTTAGCGACGTGGACGGTCGTTGCTGCCTTTTTAGCGACTTGGACGGTCGATTCTGCCCTTTTTGCGACTTGGACGGTCGGTGCTGCCCTTTTAGCGACGTGGACGGTCGGTGCTGCCCTTTTAGCGACGTGGACGGTCGGTTCTGCCCTTTTTGCGACGTGGACGGTCGATGCTGCCCTTTTAGCGACGTGGACGGTCGTTGCTGCCCTTTTAGCGACTTGGACGGTCGATTCTGCCCTTTTTGCGACTTGGACGGTCGGTGCTGCCCTTTTAGCGACGTGGACGGTCGTTGCTGCCCTTTTAGCGACTTGGACGGTCGATTCTGCCCTTTTTGCGACTTGGACGGTCGGTGCTGCCCTTTTAGCGACGTGGACGGTCGTTGCTGCCCTTTTAGCGACTTGGACGGTCGATGCTTGATTTGACTTACTCTGCTTCTTGCAGTGTCAGGGGTAGACTTGACTTGCTCCGCTTCTTGCGGTGTCGGGTGGAAGTTGACTTGTTGATTTTGATTGGGTTGACATCAGCATCGCTATACTGGAATATGGTACCAGGAGCGAACCATCATCTGTCATGGAGAGGATTTTGGGATTTTGGTTTTTGTTTGGCATCTGCATTGCTGCACTGGAATAATGCCAGGAGCAACTTATCATTTGCCCCGAGAGAATTTGAGAATTGATGGCTTAGGAGGCAGGTTTAGATCCCTATCACCTAAGACTTTTCAATTTTATGGGCCGTGAGGGTCCCATAAAAGCATTTTCTCCCTACGAGTCGAAAGGATCTCGTAGGCGTATTTTCTCCATAGGAGTCATGGGGACTCCTAAGTGTGTTGCTCCTTTGTGAGTCGTAAGGATCTCACGCGGGAATTTCCTCCTCTCAAAGTCGAGAGGACTTTGAGAGTGCATTTCATCTTCTTTTCACGAGTTTGCGCCCTTTCAGGTTTTCACAAACTCGTCGGCAGTCCTGCTGTTTTTACTCACGGAGCCCTTTCGGGTTTTCCTCCGTGCCCATTTTGCTTGTGGACATACCCCTTTTTTTTTATTTTTTTTTTAGTGGGACTTTGAATGTGGTCTCACCGGTAGGACTTAGGAGAGATTGGGATTGTTTTACGCCCGTGGATTGTATACGGTTTTGCAGGATGTATGATCCAGACCGTAGGGCCAGAAAGATTCCAGGGATTTGTTGGCGTCTGCATCGCTGCACTGGAATGTGGTACCAGGAGCGACTCATCATTCGCCGTTGGGGTATGGGATTTGGAATTTGGTTGGCGTCTGCATCGCTGCACTGGAATATGGTACCAGGAGCGACTCATCATTCGCCATTTAGGGACTTGGAATTTGGATCTTGTTTGGCATCAGCATTGCTGCACTGGAATAATGCCAGGAGCAACTCATCATTTGCCTTGGGAGGACTTGGGATTTGGGTTTTTGGTCGGCATCAGCACCGCTAACACTGAAGCGAAATGCCAGGAGCGACTCATCATTTGCCGTTGCCCGTTGGGAAACGATGGCTTAGGAGATAGGTTTGGGTCCCTACCACCCAAGGCTTTTCAATTTTATGGGCCGTGAGGGTCCCATAAAAGCATTTTCTCCCTACGAGTCGTAAGGATCCCGCAGGTGTATTTTCTCCTTAGGAATCGTGAGGATTCCTAAGTGTGTTGCTCCTTTGTGAGTCGTAAGGATCTCACGCAGGGGTTTTCTCCTCGCAAGGTCGAGAGGGCTTTGCGAGTGTATTTCATCTCTTTTCACGAGTTTGCGCCCTTTCGGGTTTTCACAGACTCGCCGGTAGTCCTGCTGTTTTTACTCACGGAGCCCTTTCGGGTTTTCATCCGTGCCCGTTTTGCTTGTGGACATACCGTTTTTTTTTTGTTTTTTTTTTTGTTTTTTTTTGTTTTGTTGTTTTTTTTTTTTTGCCGCTGGTGGGACTTTAAAAGTAGTCTCACCGGAAGGATTTGGGAGAAATAGGGGTCATTTACGCCCGTGGATTGTATACGGTTTTGCAGGATGTCTGATCCAGACCGTAGGGCTGATGTGCTCAATTCTCCTGCGACTTGGAGCATTCATGTGTAGTATTTCTTGAGATATCGGCCATTAATGGGCGGCATGGGCCTTTCTCCCTCTGCACTTATTAGTTGGTAGGATCCTCCGTCGAACACTTTCTCAATGACTTATGGTCCTTCCCAGTTTGGCTCGAATTTTCCTTTGGCATGTCGATTGAGGATGATCGGTCTTTTGAGGACCAACACCAATTCACCTTTCTTGAAAGCACGGAGACGAGTTATCTTGTCATAGGCCCGTGACATTTGGGCTCGGTATAGCTCCAGATTTTGCTGCACCGCGAGCCTCTTTTCTTCGAGGGCATCGAGTTCTTCAAGTCGAAGGAGCACGTTTTCTTCCTCCGTCAACTCATGTTGGACGGCCATTCTTAAGCTTGGAACTTCAACTTCGAGGGGGAGGACCGCCTCCACTCCGAAGAGCAATGAGTATGGAGTGGACTGAGTTGGAGTACGGTGTGTGGTACGATATGCCCACAACGCCTCATGAAGTTTGAGATTCCAGTCTCTCTTGTTGGCTGAAGCATTTTTCCTCAGGAGCTTGCATAGAGTCTTATTGAAGGCTTCGGCTAGCCCGTTGGCTCTTGGATTATAGATGGAGGAATATCTCCAGTCTATCTTGTGCTGAGTAGCGAACCTTGAGACATTGAAGCTCTTGAAAGAAGGCCCGTTGTCAGAAATGATTCTTCTTGGTGTACCGAAGCGGTATAGAATATTATGCTGGAAGAATGTCAGAATATCCTTTGTCTTAACTTCTTTTAGCGGGACAGCTTCAGCCCATCTGGAGAAGTAGTGTGTCGCGGCCAGTATAAACCGATGGCCTTTGGATGACGGAGGATCAATTGGGCCAACAATGTCGGTGCCCCAGACTTCGAAGGGCCACGACGCCACTGTAGGATGCAATGGATTGGGATGCTTGTGAATAAAATCACCGTGAATTTGGCAGATATAACATTTCTTTGCATGCTCTCCGCAATCCCGTATCATGGTGGGCCAGTAATACCCAAGCCGTTTGATTTGAAGTCGCATCTTGGGGCCAGATTGGTGAGCACCGCAAACGCCCGAGTGGACATCTTTCATGACCTTTTGGGCTTCGGCCAATGACAGACACCTGAGCCATAGTTGGTCGTATGACCTGCGGTATAACGTGTCATTTACAAACACGTATCGGAGAGCTCTTTTCTTCAGCTGAATCCTCGCAGATTTTTCTTCGGGCAGCTTGTCGTATCGGAGGTACTCTATGAAGGGTTCTCTCCAATCGGGCGCGTCTTGGATGATCGAAGCTTCTTCCGCAGGACTGCTCTTCTGTTCCGCGCTTTCCTCTTCTCGTAGAGAGACTGGGGGTAGAATTTGTCGGCTCCTGACTGTGATCAGAATTTCGTCCATGTCAGGATCAGCCAGCTCCTTGGCTAGGCGAGCGAGTATATCGGCCTTTTCGTTCAATGCTCTAGGGACTCTTGTTAGTTCGATATGAGTGAACCGTTTCATGAGTTCCACCACCCGGCTTCTGTATCGAGCCAACTCGGGTTTGTATATCTTATAGTCGCCGCTTACTTGGTTGACGACAAGCTGGGAATCACCGTAAACCCGTAGCCGAAGGATTTCCATTTCTATGGCGAGCTCCAAACCAGCTATCAGAGCTTCATACTCGGCCTCATTGTTTGTGCGAGGCTCGGTGAGAGCAAAAGAACGCCGTAGGGTTCCCATTGATGGTGTGATAAACACCAATCCTATCCCTGCTTTTATCTCCGGGACGCTTGATTTACTGGAGGTTCTTATCGATGAGGCCCCATCGAAGTAGAGCTCCCAACATGGCTCGTCATTCTCGAGATGCAGCACTTGTTCGTCGGGTAACTCACAATTTAGTGGCGACCCTTCTGGTATGGGATGAGCAGCGAGAAAGTCTGCAAGAGCTTGCCCTTTTACTGCTTTCTGAGGAGTGTAAACTATGTCAAACTCAAGTAGCATGACAGCCCATCTTGCCATTCTGCCGGCTAGGCTTGCTTTGGTCATCAAGTGTTTGAGCGGGTCGACCTTGGAGATCAGCATAACCCGATGAGCCAGCAGATAGTGCCTCAGCTTCTTCACAGCAAATATCAGAGCCAGGCATTGCTTTTCGATTGGGGAATAGTTGTGTTCCGCCCCGACTAGAGTTCGACTGAGGTAGTAGAGGGCATTTTCCTTTCCCTCCTCGTTATTCTGGGCGAGGAGCGCACCGAGTGACTCATCTAGCGCGGCAGTATAGAGAATCAACGGTTTATTTGGAATGGGAGCGGCCAGCACTGGAGGGTGCAACAAGTATTGTTTGATGCTTTCGAACGCTGCTTGACATTCGATATCCCAGATAAAAGGAGCTCCTTTCTTCATGAGCTTTGAGAAGGGCCTACATCTCCCTGATAAATTTGAGATAAACCTCCGTATATAAGCAAGCTTACCTTGAAAAGATCTTAGCTGCGTCAGACTCTTTGGAGGGGGCATCTCCATGATGGCCTTTATCTTTGATGGGTCAACTTCGATCCCTCGATGTCGGACTATGAAGCCCAGGAATTTTCCCGATGACACGCCGAAAGCGCACTTCAGAGGATTCATCTTCAGCTCGTATTCCCTCAGTCTGGTGAGAACGGTCCTGAGATCTTGGATATGATCGGCCTTGGCTTTAGTCTTGACGATCAGATCATCAACATAGCATTCGACGACTTTATGGATTAGGTCATCAAAGATATTAGTCATTGCCCTTTGATATGTAGCACCTGCGTTCTTCAGTCCGAATGGCATTACCTTGTAGCAATATATTCCGATCGGGGTTCGAAATGCTGTGTGCTTCTCATCCTCGGGCGACATCTTGATCTGATTGTATCCAGACGAGCCATCCATAAAGGTGAACAGCTCGTAATTTGAGGTGTCATCAACCATCATTTCCATGACCGGTAGCGGGAAGTCGTCTTTAGGACATGCCTTGTTGAGGTCCCTGAAATCGACACAAACTCGGATCTGCCCATTTTTCTTCTTCACTAGGACTATGCATGCGATCCAGTCCGCATATTTCTCTTCCCTGATGAAGCCGGCATCGATGAGCTTCTTGGTTTCCTCGATGACTTTTTCTTCTAGTTCCCTTCTCATTCTTCGAGGAGCTTGTTTGACTGGCTTAGCATCAGGAGATATGGCCAACTTATGTACGGCCACCTCAGGGGAAAGGCCAGGCATTTCTTTATACGTCCACGCGAAGCAGTCGACGAATTCGCGCAGCAGGGCAATTATCTGCTCTTTCATTTCCTCCGACAAGAGCGAGCTGATGTAGGTCGGCCTTGGATTATCGGGCGTTCCTAAGTCAATCTCGGTTAGCTCGTCAAAGGTTGCTTGTCCGCCATCTTCGAGCTCTTGAGGAGCTTCTTCTGGCTCGGCTATCTCGTAATCATCATTTGATCTTTCGCTGGTCTCGCCAACATGGATCATGTATCATGCTTTGGAATCAGGTTGAATGTAACCTATGCCCCGTCTATCTGAAATTCGTCCATCGATGAGTGCTCGGACCTGGGGCGGATACCATAGCCCTTCGTAAAACTTTGCTTCGGACTCCGTTTGATATAACCGGCATCCGCACTTCTTAAAGTATTCCCGCATCTCGGGCGCATAGTATCTGGGATTGAGGACGGCTCTTATGCCTCTCTCATAGGGAAGGCACGCGACAGAAAGATCGTCCGGGTGCACAACGGGGTTTGACCCATAAAACAAGATGCCCTTCTGTCCACTTTTCCTCCCGGGAACGTAGAAAGTTTTCAGCTGGTCCACGGTGGAGATTGATAATGCATCGAGCTCTTTGCACATTTGCTCTGGTACCCTTGTAACGGCTAGGGACCCTTCTGCAACTTCGAAGGTCTCTCGTAGTTTCGCTTGTTGAGTGGGGGTCCAATCTGCACCGCTGTTACACGACAGGTCCTCCTCCTCTGACTCTTCAGTGTCGCTGCCAAGATGAGGGCGGACTTTACTGCTAGATGGGGCTTCAGTGACGGATTCATCCGTATCGCTGCCGAAACGAGGGCAAGTTTTATGGAAGGACGGGCTTCCAGCGTCGGACTCATCAGTGTCGCTACCGAAATGCGGGCGCACTTGGGCATTTTTGCTTTTGAAAGTGACAGCCGGCGCAGATTTGCTTTTGAGCCTTGGGGCTGGTCTATCTTCAGTCAGTTGTGGCTTAGCATTTTGGTGGTTCATAAAGTACCGAGAATCTTCATAGCGGACTTCATGCACACCGAACGGCTGGATGTCTCCGTCAATGCGTCTTTCTTCGCCATTTTTAGTATACTTCATGCATTGATGGAGAGTTGATGGAATGATGCCATAATCGTGGAGCCACGGCCGCCCCAAGAGAATCTTATAAGACGTGTCGGCGTCGATCACGTATATTTTAGCTTCAGTTTGCAGATCCCCGAATTTGATTGGCAGAGCTATAGACCCCAGAACTTGCTGGCAATTTTGGTTGAAGCCTTGAATGACAATCCTTTCCCTTGACAGGTGTCGGACGTCCATTGACAAACTCTTCAGAGTTCGCAAGTTCATGATGTTCACTGAGGACCCCGGATCAATCAATATGCGATTAATTCTATCTCCGTCGCTATACCCGGTCACGTAAAGCGGCCGATTATGCTCAGCCGTTCCCAGCAGCAAGTCTTCATCCTTAAATGTGACTGCGGCGGCATGCAAAGCGTGCTGGGCTTCTTTCATATTAATTTCCGCAAAGTGAGCCTGATACCGCTCGGGGTTTTGTAGAGCATGGATGAGAACATCTCTAAGCTCCTTAGATAGGACCAAGGCGTCGTAAATGCTCAGGAGAGACGGAAGCTTCCGGAGATGTGCCAAGACATTATAGTCCACCGAGGAAGGACTTATGTTTCCATCAGCCGGTTCTCTGCCATCGTCTTCATTAACGACTTGTTTTTCCTTCCCTTTTGGGGCGTTGCCCTGATTTGGCGGTAGAGCCCTGCCGCTTCTGAGCTGGATTTGATTGGTCGTTGTGGCGAGCTCCTCGTCCTCTTCGGGAAAACAAAGCTCCTCTTCCGAGTCGCTGCCAAGATGGATGGCGTAGCAGGTCACTACTGGGATCTCTTTATTGGAGTCTTCTTCTAACTCCTCCAGAATTTCAGCCGCTTGTACAGGGAAGAACTCCTTCAATTGAATCAATGTTCTTTCCTTTTGTTCATATTCTTCAAGGGAATCGATATATTTTTGAATGGTCGATCTCCCTGCAGACTCTTTTTCGCGCCGAGCTGCACTTTTCTTCTTCTTAAGCTTCTTGGATTTTGAGCCTGATGGAGCCGCATTGGAAGCTGGACTGGTAGGCTTCTTCTGTCCTTCCCATTTCATCCTGGGCTCTTTCTGAAGCAGCTTTAGCATCTTCTTCGTCTTATTAGATATGTGTGTACTCCACGGAGGCCGCGATGAGTCCATCTCATTTCTCGGGGCAGCGGGTTCGGCTATCTGCTCCCAGAAGGCTTCAGCTTCTGTCTGTATAAAGTTGGTGGTTGCAACTTGGTTGTTCACCAACACGCTTTTAGACAGCTCGATCTCTCCAGCCTTGTACTGCTTCTCGACCCAGTCTTTGAAGATATAGCAATCCTCGATCGCATGGCTCACTACTCGGTGGTACGGGCAATACAGAGGATTGTCGGTCATTTTTGCTTCTTGGGGTCTTTTCGACTCCGGCAATTGTAGGCCGTTGTTCAAGGCATCTTTAAATATCTTGCGAACCTTGTCCCTTCTGAAAGAGTAAACCTTGTTCTTTTTCTCCTCTAGGGTGGGCCCATCTCCTCCCAGCAATGGCTTTCGAGACCGGTTAGTTTTGGATTCGCCCGCCCTTCGCTTTTCTTCATTATCGGAGGCATTGAAGACATTGGTACTGCTGGAACTCCCGCTTCTACGGTTGTCGTCCCGCTTGCTTTTCCAAGTTTTGTCTCTCTGAGAGTCTGGCGGGGACTCTTGCTTCGAGCGTTCCAGCATTTGGACTTTCTTGGTTAGCTCCTGGAATGTTTTGAGGCCTGCTGTACACAAGAATGGGACCATCCAATTGCTGAGATTCCCAATGAGAAGGCTAACGGACTGGTCCTGCTCCAGCGGCGGTTCGCACTTGACCGTGAGATTACGCCATCGGGCGATAAAGTCAGTGTTACTTTCATTCTTCCCCGGCTTAGTCCTCACAAGGTCGGCAATGGAGATTTTATCACTGACACTCATGAACCATTGCCGAAACAGGGACTCCATTTGGGCAAAGGTAATGACGGACCCGTCCGGTATACTCGCATACCAGTCGAAGGCGACGCCGGTCAGGCTGTTGACAAACTGACGAAGAAGGAGCGCGTCATTGCCCCCTGTATTTCCGCACGATGCTTTGAAGTGGGCGACGTGCTGGTTTGCATTCCCCGTTCCATCAAATCTTCCGAACTTAGGAATGACGTAGCCGCTTGGGAACTCAATCAGATCGTACTGCGCGGGATATGGCCGCCCACTACTGCCGATTTCTTTCTGAGCTTCAGCCTCGGCCACCAATGTTTTAACCTTGCTGGTGACCAAATCCATTATCCGATCCTGTGTTAGCGGGATGGTGCTATCTGGGGCCAAGGCGTCCCCAGAAGCGGAATGTAGCCGGCTTTCATTTGGCTCGACCAGTCTTGGTCCCAAAGGAACAGGCATTGGCTGCCTCGGATTGTCATCACCCGGCTGATTAGTAGCGGCTTGTGCTTGATTAGGAGGCGCTCGAGCAATTTGAGCCGTAAGCTGCATCACCACGTTCGTTAAGTCGTCAATCTTCGAATAGAGCTTGGCCATCTCTTTATCTTTGCTCCTGAGCTGTTTTCGAAGTTCTTGAAGCAGCTCTTGCTCCGCAGTCCTAGGGCGGAAAGTCGGCTCTTCCTCGCTGTCCGAGCTTGACTCTGCATGGACCGAGGGGTCTTTCTGCCTATCATCCTCATCGAGAGGGTTTTCTTCATCCAGCAGGGGCGGCTGTTCTTGGGCAGCGGCAACCACATTCGGGCTAGATTGAGCTTGGGATGTGGTGGCCCCATCCTTGCTTTTGCTGCGAAGGTTGTCGCTGGGGCGTCCTCCAGCCATATAGACCGTATGGATGATATATCCGGCCGTCTTTCTATCATTGGCAGTTGATTTCGTGGATCGCTGTCTTGACCCCCTTGTTTCGGTAGCTGGTAGTCGATTGAAGGCGTCTGGCTTAACCAGTTTCTTGAATGGTGCTGGCGCTTCTTTTCTGGGTTTTCCCCGCTGCTTTCGTGCGGCACAGAGTGCTTCATAGACTCTTGATGAGACAGTGTCATACTTTTTCTGTTGGGGCCGGGACACGTCTCTTTGCGGCACTATTCGGACTGCTGTCTTCTTGATTCTGGCGGTCATGGCATTGTTCTGAACCCACTTTAGAGGCTCGAAGGAATTGCTGATTCTTACGTCCGACTCAGCCGTCATCGCGGGGCAACTCTGCACTTGGAACGTCACACGATTCCATTTGGCCGAAGCCTTGGCCCTTTTGTTGGCTCGATACCTGAGCCGCTTCTGCCTTAACTTTTCTGTTCTAAGCACCTTGCAGACTTCGGCTTTCTGGGAAGACGCCGCATACCGGTTGATGGAGGGCCTTGGAGATACGCTCGATTGTGCATTTGTTGGAGTAATCGCGTGAGCTCGTCCGCAACATTGGATGTTGCCCTTTGTACCGGAGTTCTTGCCCCGTGCTGGAGCACCAGAGAATCGTTCACACACCGTCTTGAGTTTTGGTTGTGGTGCCTTGGCGATCACGACATTCGGCCTCTTGCCCCTTGGGACCGGCTTGACCACCTGTTCCGCCGGGATTTCCGCCAGATGAGCACTTCCAGCAGGGTAGATGATGACGGAGCCAAACTGGCGGGGCGGTTCCCCCCACTGTCGACTGAAGCTTGCGGGGAGAACCACACGAGCGTTGATCTTGACCACGTACAGAATCGGGGTCGCATTGGAAGTTGAATTCGTCTGGGGAGACATTGTCGTCGAAGGTTGATTGCTGCACGGGAAAAAAAACATCATTTCAGTATGGGCAATCGACATGTATATTGATTGAGTTCGTATGAACGTTTAACCCGAAATATGGGAGGAGAGATTGGTCCCACCGGGCGTGCCAGAGTCTGTAGGGTGTTTTTCGTCACCCCAGTGAGATGGGAATACGCGCGCGCTTGTCAGGCGTACTACAGATTCCCCCGGCCTAGGGTAGGCCGGGGTTTAATGATGGTGGGGATCCGAATCTCCGGCAGCCGCGGACTAAGCTGCCGTTAATTACCCATCGCCTTTGGGGCGAGGGAACCTCCGATTAACGGGTTAAACTTGTCATGCGAACTCAATGTGCAGTATACGTGTGTTCAATTCTGAAAGGGGGGGTTTGGATATATCGGGAGCCACGCAGAGTTTTTACGGGGGTCCCGCTACCCGGATAGCGGGCTGGGGGTCAAGGGGGCTAGCAGCCCCCTTGCGGGGTGCGGGGCAGCGCCCCGTTAGAAATTTTTTTCTAATAGGGACAGTGTCGTGGAGTACGTGTATGTATAAATTTGTATACATATGTATATGTGTATATATGTACACGAAAGAGGGGGAAAAGACATCCAAGGGATGCGCAGGTGCGCAAGCGCGCGCGCCACGTGTCGGCACGCGGGCGACTTGCGCACTTGCGCAGTTGCGCAAGCGCGCGCGCCACGTGTCGGCACGCGGGCGACTTGCGCACTTGCGCAGTTGCGCAAGCGCACGCGCCACGTGTCGGCACGCGGGCGACTTGCGCACTTGCGCAGTTGCGCAAGCGCGCGCGCCACGTGTCGGCACGCGGGCGACTTGCGCACACAACAGGCTTTTAGCCTAAAAAGATTTCTCTGAAGAGAAATCAGAGAGGAGTTAGACTCCTGAGTGTGTGTTTTTTTTTTTTATTGGGTTAATGGAAGGGTTCTTCTTCTTCCTCCTGTTGCTTGCTGGATCTTGAAGATCAAGAGATGTAAAATCTCAAAATCTCTCCTTTTTAAGATCTGATGGCAGATCCAAGTTCCCCTTTGTGGGTTTTGTGGTGGAAAACTATTTAGTTTTGAAAAAGGAAGAGTAAAACTCTTGATTTAATTCAAGAGAAAGAAGAAGGTTTTGGAACCTTGAAGAAGGAAGAAAGAGCTCAGCTCTAATTTTTTTTGGAGAGAGAAAAAAAAGTTATGAGATATTTTCATTATCTTTGCCTTTATAGGCCATACATTTTACACATAGCCCCTTGGGCTTCATAAAATGGCATTTTGCCTATCCCATGGGTCATGTGCCATTTCTTTTTGCACATAAGCCATGGGCTTTACAAAAATTTGGCTTTATGCCTATTTTTCTTACATTTATCCGAAAATAAAAATAAAAGAAAATGCAACAAAATTATTTATTACAAAATTTTTATCTTGGCATGGGGGGAGACCGGCCGCTTCATGTTCGGGCTCGACCCGGGCATGGGCCTACTGGATCTGGGCTTGGACCCACTTGGCTTGGGGTTGACTTTGATTTTGACTTGGTCAACCGGGGTGTAAATTTTTACCCCAACAGGCATGAGCCCTCTTATCACCGGCTTAGCACCAAAGACGTACTCATCCGGTGGGAGCAACTCTTCATAATGTTCCCCCATGGCCGGTAGACCGGATACCTCCGTAAACTCTTCCAAAGAGATTGACACTTCCCGATCCATGGCAAGGAAAGTGTGGGTAGGAATGTACCACTGCTCCAGGAAGGCCTTGAACCACCAGGTGGGAAGCGTGGGATACTGGAAGAGGGAAACATAAACTGCGGTATACAATCCTAACCTTATCAACTGCGACTTCTTCGTCGACAGGATATACCGGGCCCACGGCAGATAGCCGATTGGGTGGCGGGGGATCAAACCGATATTATATGATTGCCCCCAAGGTCGCGCCTCGCCTTGACAGATGCGGCACCCCAGGATATCCAAAACCATGGGACGCTGAACCGGAATCGCATCTATGGTGGGATGTAGGAAGCCCTTTGATGTCCAATCAACCATCTCCAAGGCATACTGCACCGGGGGTGGGCTGGCGTAATGAATCACCGTTATGGGTTCCGACGGCACCGCGCATGTGAAGCTCCGGCGGCCCATGATGATCTGATTATACCACGACCCCCAAAGGTGGAGACTCTTGTATTCCGGGTCGTACTCCTTAATCATGGCCAGGACTTCACGGTCCAAGGGCGCCTCGGGAAATCCCTCCTCCGAGCGGACGAACGGGAATGAAGTGTCTAGAGACATGATCGCTGCAAAAAGAACAATTTAGCCTTTAGTATTATAATTCCAACGTTTGGCGTCTAAAAAAGAAAATGCATTAATTAAATTAAAATTAATTAATTACACCACACAGCAGCGCAGTGAGTGGGAGACCAAAGGGGGACCCATAAAATCCGGATTCTCAATACGTCAGACAACCTCATCATTGGATGAGATTGTCAGTTGGTCCCCAGGAAAACATTCCCATTTATAAAAAGGGGGGTGGTGAGAATCCCTAGAGGCAAGGAGAAAATCTCCTCTTTCAGAGCAAAGCTCTGTCACAGAGTGACACTTGTCAAACTCTGATCCCAGGGAAATAAGATTCCTTAAAAAGAGCACAGCTCCATGGTAATAATGGAAAGGTCCATCAGAAAATGTCTACACCTAAAAGAATTAAAAATTTTGAAATCTTGGAAAATCCACGAAAAACTTGTGAATTTTTTTCATTTATCAGATCTAAAAGATCCACAGATGATCTATGAGCAAAACTCTGTTCATGGGTTAAAACCTATGAACAAGATCCCTGTAGATCTGCAAGTTTTTGAGAGCGAAGCTCTGTTTATAAAATCCCAATGGGGATCTCTTTAGATCAAAAGATCTATAAGAGCAAAGCTCTATTAGTTAATTAAATTATTTAACTTAAGATTAATTTTACCTAAAATTTTCTAACTTGGAAAATGAGAGCAAAGCTCTAAAGTTCTGGAAACGAGAGCAAAGCTCTGGAGTTCTAAGCAAGAGCAAAGCTCTGGAAATCAAAATCTAGAAAATGGTGAGATTTTTCTAAGGGCCAGAGGTCCTATTTATAAGGCGCTTGTGCCCCTTGAGCTCACCCCTTGATCCAACGATCAGGAGTTTGCCACCGCTGCACTCACGTGTGCGCCACGTGAGCGCAACGGTGTGGAGGCATTTGTTTCGCTCAATCAGAGCAAAGCTCTGTTGAAATTCAAAATTCAAAAATTCTGAAGCAACGCTTCAAATCTCGGGCGCAACGCGCCACATGTCAGGCGCTGATACATCAGCGCAGCGCCCAAGAAGGCGCGCCCAATCAGAGCAAAGCTCTATTAAAGAAAGTAACGCTTCAGTTGCGCAGGCGCTGCGCTGCGCGACACGTGTCGGCGCAGATGCGCTAGCGCAGTTGCGCTGCGCTGTACGCTGCGCGACACGTGTCACGCGCTGGGGCATCTGCGCCAAACAGAATTAAAATTTTAAGAAATCTTTTCTGTTCTTTTTAAAACAAGAAGATTTTCTTCTGCAAAGAAGAAGCCCTTGGATCAAAGATCCAACGGTGGGGAAAATTCCCCAAATCACTCAGAGAAAGATCTCTTTAATAAATTTAACTAATTTATGGGCACTATAAAAAGGACCCTAGGCCTCAATTAAAAGGCATCGATATCTTTCTAAAAAAAAAAAGAGAGAAGAGAACTCCTGAGAACTCCTCAAGAACAACAGAAGGTAAAAACCTTTAGGAAAAAGAGAAAATTCTCTTATGGACAGACTATTGATCTAAGACCAAGATCAATAATCTTAAGTAAAAAGAAAAAAATAAGTAATAGTAGTGCTTTGCACTTTCTTATGAACCATTGGTTCTTTGAAAACAAAAGAAAACTTGTTTTCTTTGATTTAAAATCAACCAAAATATAAAACAGTGCTTTGCACTTGAAAATTTGCGCTGTTGCGCTCCTTCGTTGGCGCAACTCACCAGAGCGCGCCACGTGTCAGCAGCGCAACAGCGCAGCGCACTAGCGCAGCGCACTGCGCTGTTGCGCTTGCTCTCGCCAGAGCATGACACGTGTCCTCACCACAAGCGCTTGCGCTCAGTAATTGGCGCAAAGCGCCTGACAAATGCAACGCATTTCATTTCCTGAAGGGCCAGGCCCAATTAAAAGGCTTAACAGGCCTAATAAATAAAATGCTATGCATTATTTAAAAGGGCAGAGCCCGATTGAAAGGTCCAGTGGACCAAAACAAATGATCTGCATCATAATAAAAGGGCAGAGCCCAGTCAAAATGGGCACAAATGGCCTGAAGTAATACAATGCATTATTTAAGTGTGGGCAAAGCCCTAGCACAAGCCTAATAGACCGGAAACAAATAAAGGTGTTGAACATTCTCCACTGGACTTAGCCCAATTTTGGCCGTAAGTCCTTAAATAAAATTGACTGAGCACAACTCTCTCTTAAATTAATTTATATCCGGTTCGAGGGTACATCTCCGAACTCCTCTGACGACTGTCATTGTAATCCTTCAACGACGTCAGAGAGGCGACGGGTCCCAACGACCATACATGGATATCGGACTGCGGGGTCCTTAAACTCGTGGACCGAAACGTCCCTAAACTAATGTTGGACCGAAACGTCCCTAAACTAATGGTGGACCACCACGTCCCTAAACTGGAACATGGACCACTGCGTCTCTAAACTGGAACAATAGAGCTCCCAAATGCTCTTTTGCCGGATCTAAACGGTCCCGTTTAAGTTGATCTTAGCCCCAAATACGGCTAACGTATCCTTAAACATTTAAATGGACTATAAAACTCCAAATTGACTTTGTTTCAAGGGCATATCTCTGAACTCCTCTGACATTTGCCGGTGTAATCCTTCAACGACGTTAGAGAGGTGACGAGTCCCGATAGCCAGAGATTAAATGGATTATCACGTTAAGTTGATCTTAGTCCCGAACAGGACTAACGTATCCTTAACGAACGTTTAAGTTGATCTTAGCCGCAACGCGACTAATGTATCCTTAAACTAAAAACACCAAATCCAAATCTAAGTAAATACGGATTTGGACTAATCCACGTCCTACGGGCGACGGCATTACTCAGTCTCCGTATACAATCCACGGGCAACCACAAACAAAACAAACACCCACGACACAAAGTGAAATTCTGGAGAAGGAGAAAGTTGTTACCTCGATGCGGTAGCGTAATTAACTGCAGGGGCTTGCGCCTGCAGGGAAGAGCGTCCCCACAATCAAAAACCCCTCACCCTGAGGGGGAATCTGACGAAGTCTGCTACATCGGCCGCATCCGTCTAAACCTCCGATACACTGTGCAATAAATCAATTTGGCATCTTCGGAGAGGTGGACGGATAAAACCAAATAGCATCTGCCCTGAATCTCAGCGTCAGGACATCGCGGTCTTGTGCGCCGCCTTTCGGAGGTAAACAGCGGCCATACCCTGCTTGGGCCGTGGATCCGCGGCCGTACAGTGGAATTTTATTTTTTGTTTTGTACAGTTATGACCGTATCTGTTAGTGCTATTTTCTGGGTATTTTTAATCTGACTCAAGTGTTGAGTGTTCTGGGGTCTATTTTGTATTCGTTAATTCGATCGGAAAATTTAATTTCGTTTTGTTTTCCGGATAATTTAGAAAGTTTTAAAAAGTTCGAACGGATATCAATAACTCACTTTTTCCCGACCCGGAAAATTTCCAAGTGTTGGATTTTTCCGTAGTTTAAGAACGTCTAAATCGTGCAAGTTACGCAATGGACCCTCTAGAAGACAACAAACCTTAACTCGATTATGTGACCGTCTTGAACTGCCTTTTGAACCTTAGGGTTTGGGGCAGTACGGCGTTGCCACATGTGAGGCGTTGGCTTGACCCTTCTACGGCTGGACCATTAGTACTGTGGCATGTGATGGATGTTTTTAAACTCCCCTCAAGTGTTGAGAACTATTTGGGAAAAATTGGGTGTTTGATTATTTGATTGAAAAGTTTAATATTGTCTATTTATCTGGATTGTGATACAATATTTGGAATCGACATGTAGTTATGAGATAACTAATTTGAATATTATAAACATAGCAGTTTCGTCTCAGATGATCGGTTGCCACGGAATTTTGATGTGATCAAAAATCCGTCGCAATCACGTAGCGTACACGGATACTCGCCGGGTAAACTTAATAGACAGCCATGCCCCATAGCCCCGACCAAGTGACTGTAGGAGAACCCCGTTGCCAAAAGCATCCGTTCGGGTGCTCGCGGCAGCGGTGTTCCGCCTTAGTGCACTTCGTCGACGGCATCCGGGGGTGCGGCCGTCTACTAAAGTTTGCGACGAGCATTCGATCAGGATGTCGGGAATCTTGTTGAATTTCCCGACTAGATATTGAAAAGAGTTTTCGATAAATGAGACTAAAATGCGGGGTTTATAATTGTTAGGCATGCGATGTCTAAGAAATTCATTTGGTTAGGCATGCGATGTCTAAGGAGGTTGCGGATTCCAACTGTTGTAGTTTTACACTTTCTTTTCTGCGACCGTAAGTGTAATATGTGATATCGCCGGTTTCGTTGCTATGTGTCAACGACAATTGGGATGCGCATATTTACTTACGTTGATGACATGTGATGTTATGTGTTGCTGGATATGTTATATTGGATCGTCGTGTTCTGAATAGCCGGGGGTTTTATGTAAGATGAGGGTTTTTATTTTCATTCATTTAAAATTAAATGTATGTAATATTCTTTTATTGGGGCACTTCCGGGATGAGGTTGATGTCACCATTTGTATATTATTTATTTTTCCGCACTAGGATAGACCCAAGGAGGAGAGCACAAGTAACCGGGTTCTAAAGTTCAGTGGGAGACCAACTCGAGGAGTCGAGTCCGGGTCTCCTAACTCTAGAATTGGTAGGGTTGCTTGCCGCTCTCGTAGGGGTCTATGGGTGTGGGTTTGGCTATTCATCGCGACCGTGGAATCCGTGTTTTATAGAGTCTCAAAATAAAACACGGACGTTCTAGTATATCCAATGTTTCATATGTTTCTTCTGCTGCGATATCTGTGATGTGATCATTTGATATGTTGTGATAGATACTGTATATAGTATATATGATATATTATATAGACGTTACTTATGTTTTACACCCACGCTAGCCCTGCCCCGCTCTGCCGTTAGTTACCTAACCTAATGGTGCACGGGGGGACATCGAGGCGAATGCGGATGGCATAAGTGTACGTCGTATTTATCTGTGATGTTTAGGTGACTTAAATGATGGGACTTCATTAATGTGATTAATGAAAGAAAAGAAACCTAAAAGATATTGTAGAATCAAATTTTTCAAAAACAGGTAGTTACAGTTCTTGCTTTGCATCGCGGTGTTCCTTGTAGAACATCCTGCACCTTATTCGATAAGGAAAGGGCCGAGATCCCTTCACCAGGAGTGACCCCTTTAGCAATAACTGGCAGATGCTACAACACTCGGTTTGTTTTTGATTGCTTTTGGAGTTTTTGCTTTGCATAGCGATATATATGATATATCCTGCACCTCATTCGATGAGGAAAGAGCCGAGATCCCTTCACCGGGAGTGACCTCTTTAGCAAAACTAGTAAAAGCCTAAAAAAACACTCCATTTTAAAATCGTTTGATTCTACAACGATATCAAGTTCATTACGCAATAGGTTTTCAGAAAAACCTGTCGTAGCCCTCCGTCATTTCAGATAAATAGTAGTTAGTATTCGTGCTACGTTTGTTGGCCTGCGTCAAGGCGTAGTGTGCGGTAGCTAACTAGTATTTATCTGTTTATGCATATGATGCAGATTGGATTAAGCTAGTCGTGCGACTTTGTTGGCCTGCGTCAAGGGTCGTACGGGTGGGTTTAATTCAATTAAGAAATGACGGGTTGAACTTGACTAGCGCACTATGGTTTGTTGGCCTGCGTCAAGGTCATGGGACGCTAAGGGCAAAATATTATCGGGAATTTCAAGTGTTGAAATTTGCAATGAGATTGCATACCTTTTATGAGATAGTTGGATCCCGATACCCACTGCGAGTAATTGTTACTCCTGGGAGAGTTTTACACATTACAATTAGCCGATCAAGTAGGTGTCTAGAAAAGTGTCAACGTGGTTACGCCTCTGGGAAAATGAGGTTTACTTTAATTAGGTCCGTGCGAAAGCACGGGGAACCACCCTCAAAGTACCGACACTGGCCTGGCTGAAAGATTGGCGAAATTGTAGCGTGTAATTAATCCCGGCTAGTCTTTCCTTTTAGGGTTTAAGGAAGATTTGATAAAAACAGTGGGAGCCATCCTGATTAGATAAAATAATAACCAATCTAATCTTGCAAGAGTATACGCTGAGTGTTTTCTTCTCTCTCTCTCCAGGTAGCGACCATATCACGCCTTAATCAAGATAATAATACGGATATATTGACCAAACCCGCTTGTTATACTGAGCGGGGGAACGTTGGTCTTGCTCCAACTTATAATTGTTATAAGACAGAGCAGGAAATTGGGGATTACCAGAATTCCAGTGCCGCCCAAACGAAGAAAGTGCATACTGATGCATCATCTTCGGGTGTGTTCATTACAGAGAACTATTTCTCAGTATCCTTTACGTCCTGGGTATGAGATACCGGATCAGGATCCCGCATATGTAATCTGTTACATGGGCTACAGAAAGATAGAGAACTGAGAACGGGTGATAAGTTTCATGAGACAGAAAACGGTGCAAGTGTTGCAGCCAAGTCTGTTGGTCACTGTCACCCTGTATTACCAGAATACATTGATTCTGAACGAATGTTATTAGATACCGAACCTGATGTACAATATCATATCAGTCTCTTTATTAATAAAGAAAGGATATAATTTTGTATTGTTGGATAATGTTATGAACATTTCCTATATCAAGAGTTGATCGGTTCAGGCACGTTATCTAAAAGCACTGACGTTCTAAATCAAACTACAGTTCTTAGTATACAGAACACACACAAGAGGAAGAGTTCAGAAATGAACGAATCCTTCTTGAGGCATTATAGACTAGATCATATCAATGTGACCCGACTAGCTAAGTTACATTTAGATGCATATTTAAATTAGTTTGAATTTACATCTTGTGAAACTTTCCGGTCATGTCACAAAGATAAGATGACCACAGCTCTGTTTATTGGAAACAGAGAAAGAGTTAGTGAACTCTTGGGATTGATACATGCTGATGTATGAAGGTCCCCTGTCTATACATGCCAAGACCGGTTCTTTATACTTCATTACATTCTCTGATAATCTCTCAAGATTTAGACATATGTTCCTGTTGAAACACAAGTCCGAAACTTTTGAGATATTCACAGAATATAAATTAGAAGTAGAGAACCAACAACGGGTATAAGTATTATGTCCTTTGATGAGATCAGGGAGGAGAATACTTGAGCACGGAATTCCTAGACTATTCTAAAAGGAGAATGAGATTCTTTCTCAGCATTACTCCTCCGTATACACCATAGGACGATGGTATATCGGGGCGGAGCAATAGCACCCTATGTGATATGGTGTGCTCTATGATGAGTATTACTGAGTTTCCTATTTCCTTTTGGGAGTTATGCGCTTGAGAAGCTGCATACCTATTGAATAGGGTTCAAATCAAATCTGTTGCCTACCACTTCATATATGATATAGAAAGGGAAGAGCCCATATCTTAAGTTTGTTAAGATTTGGGGTTGTCCAGCCTATGTCTAAAAGCATAATCCGGATAAGCTCGAGGCAAAGTCAGTTCTGTAGAAATTTGTTGGATATCCCACACATATGCAAGGGAATATCTTCTACCAAACCGAGAAACAAAAGATGTTTTGTTTCTCAATATGCCACTTTTGTGAAAGGGAATTTCTTGTGAAGAAATTAATGGTCATAAGGTAGAACTGGAAAGAGTTCCAGCTATACAAACTGCAGCTGATGATTTGGTAGAACCAAAGGATTCAATAGTAACCAACGAACCTCAGCCTCTCCGCCGATCTAGTAGGGTTCCTCACCCACCTGAGAGATACTTCGAATTTCTCTATGACAGTGGGAGCGAGGAGTGCATCATGAGATGATGACCCAACTAGTTTCGAGCTGGCCATCAGGAGTGGGACTCTGTAAGAATGGCTGGATGCTTAACGATCTGAGATGGAATCCTTATACACCAACAAAGTATGGACTTTGGTTGCCTTATCTGAAGGGTTAAATACCCATCAGGAGAAAGTATATCTTGAGAAGATTACTTGGTGTACATGGAAAAGTTGAGACTTTCAAAGCGATGCTTAAGTCCATCCAGATCTTACTTGCCACTGCTACATACCATGACTACGATATCTGATGGTTGGGTGTCATGACTGCTTTTCTAAATGATGTTTTAGAAGAGAACATCTATAAGTACACAGCCAGAGGGCTTCGTAAAAAGTGGGAGCAGCGGAAACGTGTGAAAGATGCTTCATATGATAAAGCAGGCATCGCGGAGTTGGAACGTCTGTTTTGATGTGGTAGTCAAAGAGTTTGACTTCATCAAAATGGTAGATGAACCTTGTATATACAAAAAGGTAGTAGGGAGTATGGTGGTGATCTTCGTAGAGTACGTGGATGACATACTCTTGATAGGGAAGGAGTTTCCTATGCTACGCTCGGTCAATCTCCGCTTATCACAAAGATTCTCCATATAGGATCAAAGTGATACCTCCTAAATCCTGGGTTTTTGGATCTATGAGATAGATCTAATTGGATGTTAGGATAATCACTAGTTGTAGTGAGCTGGTATCAATCGATCCTGGGGAGAATCACTGGAATGGTTCCAGGGTGATAAGGACGACTGAATGTCATTCGCAGGCATTGTCTTTACCCTCAGTGGAGGGACGGTATGTTGGAAGAGTTCCAATCTAGATACCGTGACATACTAGAGGATTAAAGGCAAGATACATCGTTACTAAGAATGCTGCCAAAGAGGCAGTCTGGATATACAAGTTCATGAGATGAACTTCGTTCCTACCATTGTGTGACAATGGAGTTATGGCTTATGCCTAGGAACGACTGTCCCTTCAGCAATCCAGACATATTCTAAGGCAGTGTCACCTGATCATGGAGATGGTTGATCTCCAGGGGATCGAGGTCAGGAGAGTAGACTCAGAGGACAACACGGCAGATCCACTCACAAAGGCCTTTTCCCAGAGAGAGACTATTAAGGGATGGTTGAGTATGAGATAGTACAACCACTGTTATCAGATGACCCTAGTGCAAGTGGGAGATTGTTAGTTATATGTATGCCCTAGAGGCCATTACTATACATGAGATGTATATTGTAGTGGATGCTTGGACATATATAGGGAGGACTTTCTTGCTCGACATGATAGTATGCTATCTGGTTATTCTTTACCTTAACGTGTACACCGATTGTCTCTCTGTTACATGTTGGTAAAGCCCTTAGGATGTGTACTTGACTACCTGGACTATGATGTGGATCATACTAGTGGGGACATGGTAGTCCATAAGTACATCCTTCAAGGTCCCTAGTTGTGTGTATATCGAGACAGGGCATCGATATACCTGAGTAGACTAGCGTATAGCTTCTCGACCCATATAGATGGGCGATGGATGGTCCCATATCCATTGGTGTTTGACATCAGAGATGATATACGGGTGCTCAGTGGAGACTGGGTACACTGGACGGACTCGCCGAGAACTCCCAGATGGTATTATACCTTACGTCAGATGGCAGTTCTCTGGTGACACTGGTACAGGTTAGTCTGTAGACCCGAGATCGTCATAGAGTCTTGTGTGATTCTCACTGTGCTTTGATTTCCACCTTACCACGTCCAAGAGAACGTGCAAAACGGTGGTTTTTGGGTACAGTCCCGAGTCACATGGAGGCAATGAGTGATAGGAGGGGTTTCGTCTCTCCCGGTATTGGGGGTTGATGTTGCGCTATGCTCGATTGGCCATAACAGGGAAGTCCCTGGCCAGGGCTGGTTTATAGATTTACTGGTAAGTGTTACCAGTAGTTTCTCGACCCGTTATGAGCCTCATATCGGTATGACTTATCGGTTATTGGGGTCTGACGTTTACCACCCCTAGACATGATATGTGACATATCAGACGAGGAGACCGGACTGTACGGTAGTGTCACTGTCAGGCTTTTTGCAGGAGTTGGAACGGGCTTGCTTGCTGATCTTCTGATCGCTCAATACCCGGGTAGCCGTTACGTCCAGCTAGTACCGCTGACGGCTTATGGGTGCTTGATATGATCATCACCTACTGCCGGCGTATTGACGAGTCTTTAGAGTCCTACATAGAGGTTTTACCGGCTCAGGCAAAACGAAATAGGAGCGCATATGTGATGTGTGCGAGACTGAGAATAATGCGAGTATGTGATACCGTATTCCATTCTCGCGACTTTTGTATCGGCCGGTTATATGTGATATAGCCGGGTTATCGAATCAAGTGTTGATTCGATAAGTTGGTACATTATATGTTAGTTGGTTATATGTGATGTAACCGGATTATTAAGTCAAGTGTTGATTTGATAATTTAGTGTATAATTGTATATTTGATATACTAATTTACATTAACTAACATTGGTTCACTTAAACATTTGTTTTTCTCACTTGTGCACAACTTAATATATATGTGATATATATTTATTTGTGTTCATTTTTTTGTATCATGGTTGTTGATACAACTATCATGGGTGTATGAGACATATACCATTATAATTATATTGGTGGGGTTTTAATATACAAAGTAAATACAAAATTAGTGGATAATTGTTCAAGTGCATAAAGCTTCATGAAGCTTGTGAGTGCATTGACCAAAGTCCACTAGTTTTGTTTTACTTAGGATATTAATAAACCTAACCACTATAATTAGCCATGGTTATGTCTCTACATAAGTTCGTATATGATACCAACTCACCCATGCTTAGCTCTCTCTCTCTTGATTAGTTTTCATTCTCATTTTTGAGCTCATCTTCTTCCTCCTTCAAATTCTTGCTAGGGTTTGATAAAAAGAGAGAAACATTGTGAGAAAAGAAATTCTAAAGTGTACCCATTTCCTATTTCATCATCCTCTACTAGACTAGCACTTTAGTTTAGGGTGTTAGCTTCACTTTGGTGAAGTGGTAGCTTGAGTTCGTATTCTCTCGACGTAGATCATCTTCGGCCTCGAAAACTTCAAGCAAAACCGTTGCCATCTTCTCATAGAGCCGTCCGAGAGTCGGAAGCACCATGATCGCAGCGAAGGGACTACTACAAGGAGCTTAAGAAGTGGACCGATCTACAAAAGTTGTATTTCGTATTCACTTAGTGTTAAAGTGTTTAACATGCTAGTTTTTGCCTAATCTCTAGTTTAAAGATCTTGTTTAGAGTTATTCGGCACGGCTAAAATTTTAATCGGGCATGGTTGATGCCTTGTAGAACCTTGTTAGAGTGCTTAGTAACCCTACTGGTTAATGGTGAGTATGAGGAATCTGAGATAGCGTTTTCAACCTTCCTTTTTCTTTCAAAATTCCTAAATTTTCCTCCAAATTGGTTTTAGGATTTCGTTTCGAAATAAGATCTCTAAAATTGATAATAAAAACTGACTTGTCTTTCTCAACTTTCTCCAGCAATAAGCTTGTCGAATGTCGTTGTCTCTCAATCGTAAACTTCTAGTTGATGGACAAGCTCATTTGAAAAGAGAGCGATTCTTCAGTTGCGCTAAGTCTCAATCTTCAATGAAGCGAGGATTGAGTTCTTTCTTTGGAAGAACGACCTATTTAAATATCTAAAAGGTAAGAGAACGCTTAAGTTCAAGTTCGAGCTCCATCTCCCTAACGGGATGCTAATTTTGGATGGAAAACTAATGATGGGGTTTTTAGTGCAATTTAAATGTATGGGAGCTCTTTTAAGTAAATACGAAATATGGAAGGGGGTGTTTTAGTAATTAGCGAAGTATGAAGAGGTATTTTAGTAAAATGCCCAAAATAAAAATCTACTTTGTATGGTATACAAATGAAGAATTTAGATTAATGTTTATAGTTAGCCGCAGTACATGCACTTATGTTATAAGATTAATGTTTAAAATTTGTTTGATTCAATATAACGATGACCTCTTTTTGTCCTTTTGAGGGAAAAAACTTGAGCGAGAAAGCCTACTCCAAAAATAAATAAATGAAAAAAAAATTAGAAGTTACAAGATTTTTATTTTTTAATTTTTTTGGGCACAGGTCCGTAAGCCCGAAGCTACAAGATTTAGTCAAACAATTCAGTACCTCTTGAATAAAAGATGAAGCTTAGGGTCTGTTTGGTTGCAGGATTAGTATGGATTTGGATTGTGGAATCCTAGGATTCCATAATTTTGTGTTTGGTTGATAGATTTGGATTTCGAGGATTCCTTTGTTTTTTATGGGGGACCCACCACAAAACAAAGATTCTTAAATCCTAAATTTTTTTAAGGATTTTCAAGGATTTGGCACTATTCACTATACTTTTAGGTAGGACCCGTGTACTTTATTTATTTAATAATCATCTCTCTATCTATCTATCTCTAAAATCCTCAAATCCAAATCCCACTTTATTTTCACCAACAAAACAAAAATTACAAGAATCTACAAATCCAATACTAGGAATCCAAAACCAACCAAACAACAAATTACCAAATCCAGAAATTTCAACCGTTAAATTAACTGTATTATTGTTGGTTAGGGACATTTTTATCTTCTTGTACTATTTTGGAATCCAAATTTCATAATCTTGCAACCAAACATGCCCTTAGCGACAAATTATCTTTTAGCATAGATAGAGGATGGAGAGCGGGCCTTTGCCGACATCCACCACTTAATAACAACTAGAAGATAAAAATGTCCCTAACCAACAATTACACAGTTAATCTAATGGGGTCCACAAAAGCTATCAAAGAATCAACAAATACAAGAAGTAAAACCCAACAAAAAAAATGAGGCACTCAATGAACCGCAAAAATCCTGAAACATGAGCATTGTTTCACTAAAATACCATGAGTTTTACTGGAGCCTTGAAGCCACTAGCTGATGCCCATGCTTGGCATTCTACTAAGCCTGAAACCTTCCATCAAGATTGCTTTCTTCTTCCGTGCAGTCGCCATGGAAACCACCAGGTGCACCTGCACACCGACTTCCCAAACCCCAAAGCAAAACCAATAAATAAAAGGACAAAGCAGTACTTGCCACATAAACATAATTCAAAAATCTGTAGACCTTATTTGGACAGGCAGTTAACAAATCTCCGATACTACAATGTTTCGCAATACCCTTGCTGCATTATTTCATATTATCACAAGGATACATGTCTTCATCAGTGAGAAGTCCAAACCTTTAAAAAGATTTCCCACTCTAAATGTTAATAATTGAAAATCTAAAAATAATAAAAAACCCTTACACTAAATTCTTGCCTTTAGTGCTAAATTAGTGTGGAGTAAAGGCAAAGAAAAGATTTATCAGTATCGAAAACAACCGGCTGGCTTTCTTCACCCTCTTTATTTTGGGGGGAAAGGTCTAGTAGAACAGGAAGTCTAGGAAAATCTTTTGAGTTGTGTGTTGGGATGCATCTCGTATCCGTTCGTGTACCTAAAGAAAGTTTAACTTGGACTCAGGACATCCATTGGTGCGACCACCAATGGATGATGGGTAGTGTAGGGTTTACCTTGTAACACTATATATACTCCTTTTGAGAGGAGTTGGGGCTTAAGGCCAAAATGTAATCTTTTGTGGTTTGTTATTGCCCCTCAATGTGAATGTGAATGCGAGAGAGGGGAATGGGAGATGAGAGTTAGGAATTAGGACGTATGAGTTCTCTTGTAATCTCTTTTATGCGTAAATGTAGCCTGCTTGAGATTTTGCCCTGTGGATGTAGGCCAAGGTCGAACCATATAAAATGTACTTCTTCAATTTTCCAAGATGTGATGTCATTGTTATCTTTGTGTTCTTGATGGTTTGAGGGGATTAAATCCCAACAAGTGGTATCTCTATGGATACTTCACCAAATTAGTTGAGCATCCTAATAAATATTCTAATGAACTTTGCAAAGTGCTTCTATTTTTTTGTAATATGCAATGTGATTATGCTTCTTGCTTCACTATGATGTTATATATACAGTTGTAGGAGTGCAGAGATTGTTGCCTTTGTATACCGGGTAAAGGATGCATCAATGGGAATTGTTTATGGAACAATTAAAAAGTGGTGAAGACACTGTCTGATTTTAATCAACTGCTAACAAAATTTGTTAATAGCACCAATGAATTATCACTTATATAGGATGAACTCGGAATCTGTTGAAGGTGGATTTCCACGGAGACGGATCGTCGCATCCAAATTGACTGAAACAGTGAGACTAGCTCTAACTTCATACGGGTAACCAATCACCTTCCTTATTGACAAATAAAATTTTAAATTGAGGTCTAAACGTCATCTAGATAAGTCATCTAGATAAATAAGTAGCCCGTGATAGATAGAGGGGTTGATAATCCATTACCGAAGATTTGGGAGAAGTTAAAGTTCAGAGTGAACCAATTAGACTTCTCCCAATCTAATTGCAAATTATGATTATACCATGCTCTACATTGGCTAGTGATTGATACATGAGAATGAAGCACTAGCAAAGCTACAAACCTCAACCAGTAACATACTATTGCTAGGCTCCATCATATATTTATTTATGCTAATCAAACTTCAGACATGAACGTGTACAACACAATTTTGAGATTTAGAGTCATAGAGTGTGTGCATGTGTACAGCACAATCTTGAGTTTTAGAGTCATGGAGTGTGACATTCGCTTGACAAATTAACTAAAATCTCATTTTGATAAATAAAATGTAAAACATGTTAAAGTGCGCCCGTGTGCACACACACATAAGTGAGCCACTTAAACAAAAAGTTCTCTAGTCCAAGATAAATAAAACTGGAATCCTAATTTAACAGAGTGACCTAATATCAACATCACATCAAGGATTAACTACCCGAAATGGAATAATTTCATTCATGACCGAGTGTTGATGGTTCATCAAGAACATCTTGCTAACACAACATTGGAGCGAACCACAAAGCTACTCCCGTTTCAGGATCTGGAGCCAGATCGCAGTGATAAGGCAGAGGTTCAAATCTTCCGGTCTTGAAGTCATACGCATCGATATGCTGCCTTGAAGAAGAAGAAGAAGAGTAGATGGCATTTCCTCCGCATCCATAAGCATCACTCCCTACAATGTGACGGGGGTTGACTCATACGAAGGAACAGGCTGAGTCCCTGAATCCCTCGAAGCTCCGCCGGCCTCAGACTCAAATCCCCGCTCGCGTCCGCATAGGGCCTCTGACATCCCAAACCGTAAGGCCCCTAGCATGATCATCCACGGTGTAGAGTTTCCCCTTGCGATAAACGATAGAGGTTATGGAATCAATGAAGATCAAGCCCTGACCCGCTTGTGTCCAATCCGCGTCTCCCAGTCTGCAGCAGAACAGTCCACTTCTAAAGGGGCGCACCATAAAAACAGCAGCCATGAAGCCGTCTCCGTCCACTGGGTAAGATTCCATGAAGGCATAGCATGCCAATGTCATCCTGAATTTCTTCTTCTTTGGAGGAGGGTATGGGATCGTACATCGAGTGATTGGATCCGTAAGGAACGCGCCGCCGTCGGAGGAGTCGCAGGCGAGGTGGCCGAGGGTTTCGGGGAGGTCGAAGGTGTGGGCGTTGCCGTTGTTGGCTGTAGCAAAAAGGTGCAAAGATACATAAACATGACACAATCATGCATCGAAGCAATTACATATCTATGTAAGGTTTTTACCGAAATACCTGATCCAATGGTGGAATTGTTATTCTCACCCACGTCATGTTCTTGATCATGATTCTCTCGCTTCCACGCAATGGCCAGAAGAAAACCACACTCTAATTGAGCAAGAATCCCCCATGTAGTCATACCGCTAACCAACTGTAGTAGAACAAGAATGATGGAAGAAGACGACGTCTTATAAGTTGGATCTCCTAGATCCCTCTATGTTTCTCTTAATTAATCTCTTAATTAATTAACCCTAGCACCATATATATATAGGAGCCGTTAGGAAGGGCTGATATTAAGCCGGGTGAAGCCCAATAACTAACATACTCCCACTCGCATTTGTAGAATGTTTTTCGTCACTCTATTAAGATAGAAATACGTGTGTTTGTCAGGCGTGTTCACCGCCGAAAGACCGGACCGAGACGTTGGGACGTCTAGCATAAATTTGAGGGCATATATTATTTGGATTTCTCCATCACTTCTCCGAAGATACCAAGTTGATTTATGGCACCATATATCGGATGTTTGGACAAATGCGACCGTTGTAACAGACTTTATCAGATTCCCCCTCATTTGTAAGGGGGTTTTGATTGTGGGGGCGCTCTTCCCTGCAGGCGTAAACCCCTGCGGTTAATTACGTTATCGCGTTGTGATAACCACTTTCTTCTGCTCCATCAGTTCACTTCGTGTCGTGTGTATTTTTTTTGTTTATTTTGGTTGCCCGTGGATTGTATACGGAGACTAGTTTATGTCGTCGTCCGTAGGGTGCGGATCAGCCCAAATCCGTATATTTTAGATTTGGATTTGGATTTTGAACTTAGGTTATATATTCCTTTAGTTCAAAAAAATGTTTTGTTTTATTTAAGAATCGTTAATCTAGTTTGAGATTAAGATCAATTTAAATATATGAGCATTTGGGCTCAATTGATTTTAACTAAGGATACGTTAGTCCTGTTTGAGACTAAGATCAACTTAGCAATATTTCAAGGATCACCAAGATCTTTGTTTTGAAGACCTGAGATCAAGAACTAAGTTCTTATATTGTTTCTTTTATAAGCACCAAGTTTCTTTTTAGGGCTAAACTCTGTTTTCAGAGGAATTAAATTCTCAGAATATAGGTTCTTTTTCTTTCTCTTTCTTTTTAATCTAGTTCTTTTCCCTTAGGTTTTGAGTCTGAAGAACAGAATCTTCTCGATGAGAATTAAATTCTCAATTTGTGGGGAGATTTGCTTTGCAAATCCCAAATCAAAGGAAGAACCAAGTTCTTGTATGAAGGGTTAAACCCTTGTTTCCATTTATACTAGGTAAAGGAGATATTTTGATCTCTTCTATTTTTTACCTAGAATTTGAAAAAAGGGAGATATTCTTCTTCTTTTGAGAATTAAATTCTCTATTTATTTCTTTTTTTTTGGAGAAACTTATGGGGTCGATCCTCTCTATATGAGACTTGAAGTATCGAGTCCTTTATATAGTAGAGATAAGTTTATTAATTAGTTTGAGAAGATCTCTCATTTGAGAGACACCAATTGATTTACTCGGTCTCAAAATTTCCCCTGAGGATTTTATCCACCGTTGGCTCTTTGATCTAAAGATTTTTGTTTTACAGAATATATTTTCTTGTTTTTAACAAAATTGGGGAAATGTTTTCCCATATATATATATATTTTCTATTAAACGGTGATTTTTAATCACCATTGGATTTTTGATCCAAGAGCTCTCTGTTTTACAGAGAACAATCTTTCTTTGTTTGGAAATATTGGGGAAATATATTCCCAAAATAGAATTTAATTTTATCATTGGATTTTTTATCCAACCGAGAATATCTTTCTCACGTGGAAAGATTAGGGAGATATTTTCTCCTAACAGAATTTAATTCTATTATTTGATAGTTTATCATCACCATTGGATTTTTGATCCAACGGCTCTGTTTAACAGAGAGTATCCTAGATTGTAGGGAAATATCCCGATGTAGAATTTAATTCTACTTGCTTTTAATTTGGGCGTTGGCGCTCACGTGTTGCGCACGTGGGCGCCACTTAAGAATTTAATTCTTATATATGATAGGCGCTCCTGTGCTTTGCACATTGGCGTCTAGGTGAGCTTCACGTACGGCGCCACCATAGGATTTAATCCTGAGGGGTTGGTGCTGGTGCTGGTACCCTCGTGGGGAGCACGTGAGGCGCTGCCTCATTAAAATTTAACAGAGCTTGGCTCTTTTTACCATGTTTAAATATTAGGGGAACAAATGCCCTCTACCGTTGTTCTCACATGGCTTACATATGAGTGCAACAGTGTCACTTTTACCACCGTTGGATTTTCTGGGAAGTTGAACCATTTCCCCCACGTCTTATAAATAGAGCCTTTGGCCCTTGAGATGAATACTGTCTCATCATCTTCCTCTTTGAATTTTCGTTTCTTTTGAGAATTTAATTCTCATTTCAGAGTATAAATCTCTGCCCACAGAACTTCTCTGATCAGAATTAAACTCTACCAAATAGAATTTTGGTAAGGATCTTAGCTCTTAGGAAACTTTTTATTTTATTTTGGGTTTTTAATCCATTAATAGAGCTTGGTTCTTTTCTTGAATTGATCTCTTGGAGATCTTTAAAAACTTTTTTTTGAGTAGACCGTGGGTGTTGAATCAATGGGCATCCTCGAGAATCGTTGGTTCTCTTCTTAGGGTTTACTCTATCATTGATCCTGATCTTTGAGGGTCTCTGGAATTTAATTCCATTTTGTCTTCCAGAGCTTAGCTCTGAATTTTTTTTGGAACATTTTGAGAATTTTATTCCCCTTCTTGTTCTTGAGTATTTTCCTTTTTAGAGTTTTAATACCCTCTTTACAGATTTGAATCTGTTGTTATTTTTAATAGAACCCGCTTTTCGGGGATATTGGGATTTTTTAACTCCACTGTTCATTTAATGAGAATTCTTTTAAATTTTCATAATGGGCACTTTGTCTCGTCATTGATGAACCGCCATTTTGATTTCGTGGGGTCCACTAGCGTTATTTTTATTGCTAACTTTCCACTGGGTTTCTTTTCAGCTACCATGGTTGGTCATTTGTATGATCTTGAAGAGATTATTTCTTATGAGGAGATTCGTATCCAGGTTCGCTTTCAAGACTAGGAGTACACTGACACCCAATGCGGTGAGGTGATGCGTCGCTTCGACGATTACAACGACTGATTGCTCCCCCGCCGTTCTGCCCTTTTGAAGATCGTCGTTGGGTTGATCTGGGAAGCTATACCTGGGCGCCTTGAGGTTATGCCTCTTCAAGCACTCGATGATGCTGAAGATAAGGTGCACTCTGTGTATATGATGGGGTTGATCTCATAGAAACGGCAAGATAATCTTGTCGCCATCTTGGACCGTGTCTTTCAACAAAAGGCGATAGTATCAGCATACCAGAGGGTAGAGGACATCAGTGGTGACCTTGACGCTTGCATCTGAGAGAAGATGCACAAAAAGATGGTTGATGAGGCTGAACGCGCATTGCTCAAGCTTGCTTTTGAGTTTGAGAATCCATGTCCGGAGTTCAGTGTCTTGCCACTGTAAATCTGGGATCATGCGTTTCCCGCATGCACCGAGAGTATGTAGTTCTGTTTTGAAGTATGAATGAAAGGCATCTTTCCTTTTTGTATCTGCACCTTCCTTTCCTTGATTGTTTTGCTCTGGCGCGAAGTAGTTTATGTACTCGTTTCAGAGTTTGTAGTTTATTTACTCATTTCGGAGTCTCTAATTTATATACTTATTTCGGAGTCTCTAGTTTATGTACCCATTTCGGAATTTTTAGTTTATTCACTCATTTCAGAGTCTCTAGTTTACGTACTCATTTCGGAGTTTGTAGTTTATTCACTCATTTCGGAATCTCTAGTTTATGTACTCATTTCGGAGTGTTTTTTAGTTACCTCCCTTGGGTTTACAGGCAAACTCGTCCTAACGTTATATGTAGATAACCCTCATTCTTTTATGACAGGTGTCCGTTAGGTTTGTGGTACTAGGGTTTTAGTCCGTGGTACCATCGCGTTGGCTGATATATTCCTTGATATGCAGTTTATAAGCCGTTGTTCGAGTAGCCCCACGACTGTCGTGTCTTTGATCCCTTCTGAGGCTGGACAAGACGTCTTCAAGTAATTTTCTTTGGTCATATTACCGTTGGAAGAATAAGCGTTAGGTATTTGCCATGACACTTTTACTTGAGATTAGGCTCAATTTGGAGCCCCGATGAGTCATAATCGCACCGTTCTGGGGTGGGATGATCTCCAATGGTCTTTAGGTTTTGTATGTATTGCCATCAAGACCCGAAACTAGGAATATGCCGTCGCTTCGTTTTTGCTTTGATGATTTCGCGTCGATTCTTTGCTGAAGTAGGGTAGACATCCATATGACCTCTATGTATGTATTGCCATCGAGGTCTGGAGCTAGGGATATGTCGTCACTCCTCTTTTGTTCGACCCTTGGGTCTTTGTTGACGTCGCGTCTGCACCCTGCTGGCATGAGAAGCACGTCGAGTCGATCTCTAGGCTGTAGATGTCGCTATCAAGATCTAGAGCTAGGAATATGCCATTGCTCCACTTTTATTTGACCCTTGGGTTTTTGTCGACGTTGCATTTACACTGAGAAGGAACGTCGAGCTGGAGCTAGGATTTTTCCATTACTCCTCTTTTATTTGACCCTTAGGTCTTTGTTGACATTGCATCTGCATTGAAAAGGAACGTCGAGCTGATCTCTAGGCTGTAGATGTTGCCATCAAGATCTGGAGCTAGGAATATGCCATTACTCCACTTTTATTTGACCCTTATGTTTTTGTCGACGTTGCATCTGCACTGAGAAGGAACGTCGAGTTGGAGCTAGAATTTTGCCATTACTCGTCTTTTATTTGACCCTTTGGTCTCTCTTTTTTTTATGATGACGTTGCGCCTGCATTCTACTGGAATGAGGAGGAACGTCGGGATGATCTCTAGGCTATAGATGTTGCCATTAAGACCTGAAACTAGGATTTTGCCGTCACCTCACTTTTATTTAATTGTTGTGTCCGCACCCTGTTGAAATGAGGGAGGAACACATGGATAGTCTCTAGGTAGTATATATAACATTGAAACTCGGTTCTCCTTTTGACGAAGCGTAGTAGGAAAATAAGGTTCCCTTTCTTTCATTTGTGCCCATGTATTGTATACAAGAGTCAATATGGACATGCTTGCAGGGCAGAAAAGTTTCATTTTTATTTTTTTTATTTCTTTCCACGATACTCTATCTTTTCAGCTTTTATGTCGCAAAAGCCGCGATTGCCCAATCATTTCGGCTATTTATTGTGGTGCCCAATCATTTCGGCTGCTTTTGTTTTTAATCGCTGCTTTTTATTGCGAGTTTCCCTATCATTTCGGCTCTTTTTTGATTTGAAATCTGTCACCAATCTTGGCATCAATATCGCTACCACTGGAATATTGCCAAGAGCGAATCATCATTTGTCTTTATTGGTTTGGACAAAGGTGGCTTAGCAAACAGGGTTAGGATCCTGTCGACTAAGGCTTTGTGGCTTTATGAGCCGTATTTTGCCATCGGTGGAACTTGGTGGGAGAATATTTATTTATGCCTGTGGATTGTATATAAGGGTCAATATTGGACCGTCTGTAGGGCTAAAGGGTTTTATAGGGTTTTTTGATGGCTTAAGAACCCTTTAACTTAAGGCTTCTGAATCCTATGAGCCGTGAGGGTCTCATAGGGGGAAATTCTCCTTATGAGCCGTGAGGATCTCGTAAGTATAATTTCTCCTTAGGAATCGTGGGGATTCCTAAATGTGTTGCTCCTTCGTGAGTCGTAAGGGTCTCACGCAGGTTTTTTTAATGAGTTCACGGCCTTCCATGTTTTCATAAGCTCGTCGGTAGTCCTGCTGTTTTTACTCACGACGCCCTTTCGGGTTTTCATCTGTGCCCATTTCGCTTGTGGACATACCATTTTTTTAGGCGGCCCGCAAGATAACGCACCATTAGCTGTAGACCTCGGTCTTGTTCAAAAGACTACATTATGTGGGATCTGGGAGAGTTATGAATCGTTTATGCCCGTGGATTGTATACGGTAATCAATATGGGGATTCACTGTAGGGCTAAACGTATGAGGACATGACGGTCCTTTATCGCCGTATTTTGGTCCAGTATTAGTTTAAGAACGTTTCGGTCCATTGTTAGTTTAAGAACGTTTTGGTCCATTATCACCATTTTTGAGGCGAGTATTAGTTTAAGGACGTTTCGGTCCAACATTCCCGTTTTTGGGACGAACATTAATTTAAGGATGTTTCGGTCCAGTATTACTTTAGGGATATCTCGGTCCATTATTAGTTTAGGGACACCTCGGTCCAGCATTCCCATTTTGGGGACGAATTTTAGTTTAAGGACATTTCGGTCCAACATTCGCATTTTGGGGACGAATATTAGTTTAAGGACATTTCGGTCCATTATTCCCATGTTTTGGGGGAACGCATTAGTTTAGGGACGTTTCGGTCCAATATTAGTTTAAGAACGTTTCGGTCCAATATAAGTTTAAGAACGTTTCAGTCCATTATCACCGTATTCCGGGGTGACGAAGCTTTTTGGATACTACTCTTAGGGTTTGACTCAGGAAGATAGCAAGCGGACACAAGCGTCGTCATCTATCATTGACCTAAGTCATGACTCGTTAGGCGTAGTACTTTTTGAGGAATCGGCTGTTTATGGGATGGAAGGGTCTTTTGCCATGTATATCCATGAGCAAGTAGGCTCGACCTTGGTAGACTTTGTTTATGATGTACGGGCCTTCATAGTTTGGCTCTAACTTCTCCCGTTTTGCACGATTAGGGATTATTGGTCTTTTGATGACTAGCACGGGTTCGTCTTAACGGAATGTTCTCGGCCTGGTCAGTTTTTCGTATGACCGTGTCATCCTTGCTTTATAAGCCTCCAGATTTTGCTGTGCTATAAAGCGAGTTTCGTCGAGGGCGTCGAGCTCTTCAAGCCTAAGATGAGCATTTTCTTCATCTGTCAACTCGTATCAAACCGCTACTCGTAGAGAGGGGAGTTCTATTTCCCACGGGAGCACTGCTTCTGTGCCGAACACCAATGCGTATGGTGTTGTATTCGTGGTCGTCTTGAACGTTGTTCGGTACACCTAGAGAGTTTCATGCAGCCTTTCGTGCCAGTCTTTTTTGTTTCAGGACACTGTCTTTTCTATAATCTTTATCAAGGTCTTATTGAAAGTTTCAGCTAGACCGTTGGCCCGAGGGTTATAGACTGAAGAGTATCTCCAATCTATTTTATACTGCTGTGTGAAGCGGCTGATTTTATGACTTCTATAAGCTGGCCCATTATCCGAGATTATCCGTCGCGGAGTGCCGAACCGATAGATGACATGGGTTCTGAAGAAGTGGAGGATATTCTTCGTCTTCACTTCCCTTAACGGTACCGCTTCTACTCACTTAGAGAAGTAGTCGGTTGTTGCTAGTATGAACCGATGTCCTTTGGATGATGTCGGTTCGATAGGGTCAATTATATTGGTTCCCCACATTTCGAACGGCCAGCTACCCACTGTCGGGTGTAGCAGATTTGGATGTTGATGGATGAAGTCCCCGTGAATTTAGCACGAGTGACACTGCTTCGCATATTCAAGACAGTTCTGGATCATCGTGGGCCAATAGTAACCCATTCTTTTTTTCTTCAGCTTCATCTTTGGCCCGACTTGATGAGAACCGCAGAGTCCATCGTGAGTTTCTTGGACGACTTTCTTTGCTTCCTCCGGCCCCAGGCATCTTAGCCACAGATAGTCGAACGATCTCTTATATAGAGTATCATTGACGAAGGCGAAAGACAAAGCTCGTTTTATGAGCCTATGTCTAGACGACAAATTTTCAGGCGTTTGTTGGGACTTAATGTAATCTATGAAGACTTCCCTCCAGTCCTTGACCTTTTCTTCGTCCTCTATTTGAAGAGCTACTTATTGGGTTGTTTCTTTTCTTTCGGATGGCTTTATTAGGTCTTTCGAATATATATATGTTGGTGCGAGAACCCTACGGGTTTGCACAATGATCCTTATGTCATCGAGGTCTTCATCAGCCAATTTGGCCAATGCATCCACCTTGCTGTTTTCCGCATGCGGTATACTTTCTAGGGTATAGGAAGGGATTTGTATCAGCAGTTGCTGCACTCTTTCGCCATACTTTATCAGCTCTGCCTTGCATGTCTGATAGTTTCCATTTACTCGGCTAACGATCGGCTGGGAGTCTCCATATATGAGGAGGTCTTTGATTCCCATGTTGTTAGCGATCTCGAGACCTGCTATCAAACCTTCATATTCAGTTTTGTTATTAGTCCTTGGCTCTGTTAAGGAGAGGGCATAACGCAATATCCCTCCTTGCGGAGTCACGAAGATAAGGCCCACCCCGGTTTTGATTATGGGGGTGTTTTGCTTTCGCCTCTTCACGGAAGATGCTCCATCGAAGTTGAATTCCCATGGGGGATCATTTTCTTCTTCGATTGCGTCGAACGCATGTTCGTCTGGCAATTCGTAATTTAATTGGGAGTCAGCTGGTATCGGATGCTCCGCGAGAAAGTCGGCAATGGCCTGCCCTTTCACCGCTTTAAGGGGACGATATGGTATCGAGAACTCCATCAGGAGGAGGCCCATTTGGCAAGCCTTCTTATTAGTATGGCTCTTGACATTAGATATTTGAGAAGATCCACCTTCAATATGAGATGGATCTCGCGTGCCAAGGCGTAATGTCTGAGCTTCATTATTGCAAAAATCAGTGCCAGGCAATGCTTTTCGATGGGGGAATAGTTTTTTTTTTGCCCCCAGGAGAACTCGACTCAAATAGACCAGAGCTCTCTCCTTTCCCTGATCATTCTTTTGTTCCCATGGTGCGTCTAGAGAACCCTCCAAGGCCGTTGTATATAGGATAAGGGGTTTTCCCTTAACCGGAGCAGTCAATACCGGTGGATTTTGCAGGTACTGTGTTACGACTCTGAACTCACTGGACAAAAAATTACTTGTTTATTGTATAGAAAGGGTATTTCAGCCTGCTGTAAAGTTATAAGTTATTTTTGTTCAATAAAAGCAAGAAGCAACTTGTAGCTCACTAGTAAAGTCTCTACACTGCTGTGACATAGCCTGTGTATTCGAATCCCATCAGACCCAATTATTTTTTAGATTTTTTTCTTTTTAATTTTTCGAAAGACCAAGGGTTACACATGCAATTCATGGAGAAACGAAAAGTTTCAGAAAAGGAGTAAACAGTGATTAAAACTGGTGGCGCGAATTTCGAGGCAATTGCTCAAGATCCGACCGCCCATTCTTGGTTTTTGGCTGGCACCGACGGTTCGATTGGCTCCAATCACCTCCGTATTTTGCACACATACCCCTTCAGCTCCCCTCAACTCTCCTGCACTGTTTGATTTCTTTGCAATTAAACAGTGACCCTTCAATTCACCATTTAACACCATTTTAATTCTTTTAATCCAAATTTTTAATTCCCAAACCCTACTTCTTCACTATAAATACCACCCCATGCCCTAGCTCTCCTCTATTTTGAAAATTTCTATCAAAATTATCCCAAAAGTTTCTAAGTGCAAGTGGAGTCAAGTGGAGTTAGCGACCAAGCCTTTTCATCTAAGATCGAAGTCGTTTCCGGAGCTTCCGCGACGCCACGGAATCCCCCTCTTTTCTTTGACCTCTTTCCAAGGCTACACAATGAGTAAGTCTCCTCTTCTTTCTTCTTCTTTTATCTCAAACCATCTTCTAAAAATATATCGGTAAAGTGGAGTTAACTCCGATATGTGTAGTTTTAACCTTTGTACTCCCCTCTTTAAAACAAATTAGGTCAAACTAACTTTCTCACACTACTCGTAAATTTGTTTACAATCATTAGTTTTGAGTTTAACCAAAATTTCATGTGAAACAATCATATAACAAACTTTTCATTAAAGTATAAGCCTTATTTCGATAATTGTTAAAAATACCTTTAGGAAAGTTTCACGGGGTAATGACCTATCACAATGGTTTCATAGCACAATATTATAAACATATGGCTAATTCAAAGAATAAGTTTTACATTAAAATACCACATTTTTTCAAACGGCTTTCTTTTAATCAGTATTTTTGGAATTCTTGGCAATTACGCCTCTACAACTCTCGTTAGGAGACTTGCTAATGAATGGTGCGGATTATCGCACATCCTTGGGACAGTAAAGCGAGATGCAGAACTCCTCACGGAGTATTCGGTCTCGAAAGAAAAAAAATACGGTTTTTAAAAAATACGACTTTTTTAAATAAATATTAAATTTTGAAAAATTATATAAAACTATGAATTCGTATTTTCAATAAAAACATATTATGAAACATATTTTAAAATGAAAGAGTAGAATTTTAATAAAATATCATCAAGTTTTCAAAAAAGCTAGTTTTCATAAAAGTACTATAAACTTTCAAAAAGCTAGGTTATCACCAAAACACCACAACAAATTATAATACATGTTCATGAAAACCCTAAATATTACAAATCACCCTCGAGGTTGTATTTTAAATTATATTAAAGTATTTTTCATAAAAACCCCTCGAGATATGCGAACAATATTTTAAGGACTTTAGAATAATATAGGCTTAAGCGGTATCATTTCTCTTGAGTCTCGGAGAGCCGGAGAAAGTGAGTGCTTGTCTATTCAGGTTAGACAACTTATCGGAGTTTTCAATGGTAATTGTCTTGGTAAAAAACACAAATCTTGCCGTCCATCTGCAGCAGTTGCCGATTACTCCTGAACCTAAGAATTTCAAGAACGAAATCCTTTCATAAAATTCTGACTTCAACCTGAATCCTAACTCAAATCAGAATCTAAGATCAAACACGAGCTTGAATACTTGATCATGAACCCGAACACTCGAATTCAAATATCAAACTTGAACTTGAATACTTGACTCGACTTGACCGAACCATGGCTATAACTTGACATGAACTTGACATGACTGCCTGAATACATGATTACATCTTGAACATGAACTTGTACATTTCTTATATACATGGATTCGGCCAAGACCTATAATCTTAAAACTGCACAATACAATACGTGGGGATAAAGGGATAGATTGGTACGGAACGTATATCGTGGCACGAGAGGTAACTTTAAAAGACACCTACATGAATTCATGTGCCGTTGTCCCGTAGGTTATGACGGGGTCTTGTACTGCATGTTACCATAGTCCACGGGGTAAGATAGACTCCTCTCGTATATATGAATATCTTCTTTATCAAACTACAAGCAACCACGTTAGAATAACTATCTTATACCTGTAAATAAACATGCTTAGATACTCTCTTATATATAACCTTACCTGTTCATATTCACTTGATTTCTATTTACTTTCATTCATTGTTACTTATTTCTTTTGGGGACTTACCGAGCGCTAGTTCGCTGACGATATTCCTCTCTGTTTCTTTCTTGGAATGTTCATCAGGCGGACCAGACTATAAGGAGATAGAGTCGAGCCCAGAAAATTTGGACCAGTTTGCTGCTCAGCCTGACTGGTAGCTCCTGCATGCACTTACTTTCAGTATGCTATGTTTAGGAATTTGCATTATCATTGTATCTTTATTTCCAGACAGTTGTATATAAACTTGAATGTAAATAAAGTTATTGTTTCATTTTATTACTCTTGTTATTCTTATCATTGTTATATTGCTTAATTACGCTTAACGTATTTTCTTAGTAAATACGTTGCAGGCTTGCCACGTCACTATTTCCGTCCACTAGGAAGTGGGGCGTGACATACTGTTTGATTTCGTCCAGTGCATTTTGGCACTTTTGATCCCAGACGAACAGGGTCCCCTTCTTCATCAAATGACTGTAGGGACGGCATTTTCCGGAAAGTTTGGCTATGAACCGCCGGATATATGCGAGCTTTCCTTCGAGAGACCGCAGTTGTTTGAGCTTTCTTGGCGGGGTATTTCCATAATCGTCTTGATCTTTGAGGGGTTGATTTCGATACCTCGGTGACGTATTATGAATCCTAGGAATTTGCCTGAGGAAACTCCAAACGCGCATTTTAGAGAATTTATCTTCAGATTATACTTCCGAAAACGTTGGAACACTATTTTTAGATGTTCCTAATGTTCCTTGTGAGATTTACTCTTTATCATAAGGTCGTTGATGTAGCATTCGACAATCTCATGGATGAGGTCATCGAAGATCTTTGTCATGGCTTTCTGGTAGGTAGCCCAGCGTTCTTCAAACCGAAGGGCATCACTTTATAGAAGAATATACCCAGCGAAGTCCGGAAAGCGGTATACTTTTGTTTTTCTGGATGCATTTTTATTTGGTTGTATCCTGAAGATCCATCCATGAAGGAGAAAACCTCATGGGTAGACGTGTTATCGATCATAAGCTCGGTAACGGACACTGGGAAGTCGTCCTTCGGGCAAGCTTTGTTGATGTCCCGAAAGTCCACACAGATGCGAACTGTCCTATTTTTCTTCATCAATGGAACGATATTAGCGATCCAGTCAGGATATTGAATTTCTTGGATGAAGCAGAAGTCGATTAGTTTCTTGACTTCAGCGTTGATACTCATCTCAAGCTCGAGTCGCATCTTTCTTGGCGCCTGTTTGATTGGCTTTATACCTGGCGATATTGTCAGTTTATGTACTGCCACTTTTGGATCTAGACCCGGCATTTCAGAGTAGTTCCAGATGAAGCAATTTTTATACTTCATGAGCACGTCTTTAAACATGGCCACCTATTTTTTAGATAGTAGCTCACTGAAGAACATTGGCATCAGATCATTTTCCATCCCTAAGTCAATTTTTCTTAGGTTGTCCGCCGTAGTGTGTATCCCATATTCCAGCTCGTTTGGCGCTGGTGGAAACTCTGAGATCACCCCGTCCTCGTCTTCATTTACGAAGCACCTAAAGAGGTCATTCATAGTCTCGTGCCCTCTTTCTTTTGAGAGTGTTATCATATTGCAAGTACGAGTTCGCTTCCCTTCTTGTTGTTGAGCTGGTCCTATTCTGATGGTATAGGTCCTCTTTGGCTCATGTTTTTTTGGCGGGAGAGGGGTTACCCTCCAGCTGTTGGATAAAGCGAAGCTGCCTTATCGATACTGGTCTTCTACCCAATTTTTGAAGGTAAAGCAGTCTTCAAGGGGGTGGCCTATTACTCGGTGATAGGAGCAATAATCCGGATGATGGATCTCGTTTATTTGTTAGGGATGCCGAGACTCCGGAAGCGTCATTATTTGGTGCTTCATGATAAGGTTGAATATTTTCCTTGTCTTGTTTTGGGGGAAAGAGTATTCCCGACCCATCTTCTTTATAAAGGACGGGCTCCAATCGAGTTTTCATTGATTGCACGGCGTATTGAATCCGCTTTGTTGTCTTCAAACGTTTTTTGTGTTCTTTGCCCTATTTTTGCCTCCATTTCGGGGTTTTCCCCTTTCGTGAGAACATATGTTGGGCCGGGGATGAAGAGCATTACGGTCTATTTTCTTCCCAGATTGCTGGTTGTGACGCTGCATCCTAGCCTTTTTATAAATGGCCATTTCGTGGTTATGTTTGTCTCGGCTCGTTTGACAAGCTTCTTTTATTAGCTTGTCAATTTGTTCTTCTAGTGACAGACTCAACGTTTTTAGAACAGGAGCTTGCGCTGATTTTATGTCATGGCTATTTGGGAGAGTGTTTTCCACTTCACTTGAGGTATTTATGACGTGGCAACTTTAGATCTGCTCCCGTTTCCTGGAACAAACATATCTGAGCCCGGTTGTCTCCATCTTTCCATTGGGCATATTTCGCTGAGTCCCGGGAATATCCCAAATCTTTTTGTAGAATTAGGCTTGTCGAACAGTTTGTTCGAGGGGTACATCTTGGCATCTTAACAGCTTTCTTAATCCTTCTGTAGGGTTCCTAGGCACCCTCAAGAGGTCTCACAAGGCATCAACCATGCCAATTTCAAAAATTATGGTGCCGAGAAACCCTAGTGTACGGATCGTTGGCTAGATGTCTAGGCGAAAAGTAAACTAGTTAACACTTAACTAAGAGAATACGGAAATACAACCTTTGTAGATCCGGTGCTCCACCTCCATAGCTCCGTAATGAAGTCTTCTCGCTGTCCAAAGTAAATCCCGGGCTCTAGCGTCGGCTTCATCGGAGAATAGACGGGCTAGGTCATCGACGACGTGCCCAAGATGATCTACGTCGAAGCATCACTAGATCAAGCTGCGACTTCACCAAGTCAAGAAACTTGTGAAGAAAACACACTCTACTACTTGGCAAGAGGTAGAGGATAAAGAAATAGGAAGTGGGTAGACTTTAGAATTGGATTTCTCACTCATTTCCATCAATCACCATTGATGGAGCTAAGGTTTTCTTCTTGAGTTCAAGGAAGAAGAAGAAGAAATGATATGATAAGTTATTTCTAATTGGAAAAGAAAAATGAATACTTATCATATTAGAACCATGGTCAAGTGTAGAGAATTAACTAAGGTTAGATTAATGGTTAGGGTTAAAGATGAAGACAAGAATGGTTACAAAGTCAAAGCTTCATGAAGCTTCAACTAAACTCCAAAATTAGCAACCATTCTTTTCTTATCTATTCAAAATAAATAAATAAATAAGTAAGTAAGAAAAGAAAACCCTAATCATTAGTTTAACCATGGCTTAATCCATTACACTTAACTATAGTTAAACATGTATCATCAAACATGATACAATCAAGTGCACGAAAATATATCGAATATACAATGTGCACAACCGAGCGAGAAAATCCATTTAAAGTGAACCAATATTAGTTAATGCAAAGTAATATATCAAATATATAATTATACATTAAATCATTAAATCAACAATTGATTTAACGATCCGGTCATATCACATATAACCGACTAATATCCAATGTATCGATAACTAGGTTATATCGCATACAACCATTCGACACATTCATCGCGAGAATAGAATACGGTATCACATACACGCATTATTCTCGGTCCCGCACATAGCTCATATGCGCTCCTATTTCGTTTCGCTTGAGCCAGGAAACCTCTGTGTAGGACTCTAAAGACTCGTCAATACGCCGGCAGCAGATGATGATCATATCAAACACCCACAAGCCGCAAGCGGTCTGCTAAACGTAACGGCCACCCGGGTATTGAGCGATCTGAAGATCGACGAGCAAGCCCGCTCACACTCCAGTGAATCCAACCAGTAACACTACCGTACAGCCCGGTCTGATCGTCTGATATGTCGCATATCTCGCCTAGGGGTGGTAAACGTCAGACCCCAATAGCTCGATAAGTCGTGTCGATATGAGGTCTATAACTGTTCGAGAAACTACTGGTAACACTTACCAGTAAATCTCAGCAACCCTGGCCAGGGATTTCCTGTTATAGCCAATCGAACACAGCGCAACATCAACCCCCTATACCGGGAGAGACGAATCCCCTCCTATCGCTCATTGCCTCCATGTGACTCGGGACTGTACCCAAAAACCACCGTTTTGCACGCCCTCTTGGACGTGGTAAGATGGAAATCAAAGCACAGTGGGAACCACACAAGACTCTATGACGATCTCGGGTCAACAGACTACTCTGTACCAGTGTCACCAGAGAACTGCCATCTGACGTGAGGTATAATACCATCTGGGAGTTCTCGGCGAGTCCGTCCAGTGTACCCAGTCTCTACTGAGCACCCGTATATCTCCTCTGATGTCAAACACCAATGGATATGGGATCATCCATCGCCCATCTGTATGGGTCGAGAAGGTACACGCTAGTCTACTCTGGTATATCGATGCCCCATCTCGATACACCCACGACTAGGGACTTTGAAGGATGTACTTATGGACTACCATGTCCCCACTAGTATGATCCGCATCACAGTCCAGGTAGTCAAGTACACATCCTAAGGGCTTTACCAACATGTAACAGAGAGACAATCAATGTACACGTTAAGGTAAAGGTCAACCAGATAGCATACTATCATGTCGAGCAAGAAAGTCCTCCCTATATATGTCCCAGCATCCACTACAATATACATCCAATGTACAGTAATGGCCTCTAGGGCATACATATAACTAACACCTTCTACGTAATATCTTGGCAGGCAGATAGGTTGAAGCCTGTCAAATGCAAAATCGGAACCATGCCAGAATTCTTTTTCTACTTTGGTCTCCGTAGATTGGTAGAAGAGGATCGCCTTTTCACCTCTTCGCCTAGGAGGTAAGTAGAAAATTTGTAGCTCTTGTACGCTGTATGTATCGAGCGCATCAAGTTCCTTATAATGACGAGGTGGAGCCATTGTAATTTGTAGACTCTGATCTGCTTCGGCAAAAGTTTGCATTTACGGGCGGACGGAAAATACTGCGTTGGCCTCGTCCTTAAAGTCGCTGCTAAAGACCAAGATAGGAGTAGATAGTCCGGGCTTATTTTTTTCTTTTTGGGGTTTCCCTGAGTATACTATTTCTTCATCATTCTCGGTATCGCTCCCAAAGATTGGGATAGTGGCGACGGATTTCTGTTTATTCTCCGGCTTGTAGCGCCTTTCGGTATCCTCGAAGTCTGGTAGGAAGTACTTTGCGTCTTCGTATTTCCGAACTTTGTTTACGGAGAACGGATTTAGCTCTCCCGTGACGGTGTACTCTGAGCCATCCTTGAAATACTTCATACACTGATATTGTGTGGAAGGGATGACGTTGTACTCGTGTAACCAAGGCCTTCCGAGCAAAACGTTATAGCAAGTCTTAACGTCAATGACATGAAATTTGATGTCAGTGACGAGCAGCCCAAAGCATAGCGTTAGTATTACGGAGCTAAGCGTCCATGATGTCTTTGAGTCGAACCCGAAGATGATAATTTTATCTTGGGCAAGGTGCTGAACGTTCATGCAAATTTCCTTCAGCATTCTCACGTTGAGAAGGTTAACGGAGGATCCGTTGTTGAAAAAGATTTTCCCTATCTTGATATCATGGCAGTATCCGGTGACGTATAACGGGCGATTATGCTTGCATGTACCGAGGAGGAGATCTTCATCGCTGAATGTTATATCAGCTGTGTGGACCTCTGTCAGTTCATTTTTCATCTTCTCTTCTGCGAGGAAAGTATAAAACTGATCGGGCTGTTGTAATGCCTTGATCAGGAAATCTCGTGTCTCTTTGGATAGGAGGAGAGCATTCAATATGCTCAGTTGTGAAGGTATTTTACTCAGATGTGCCAGGATGTTGTAATCCACCTTGTTTTTATTAGGCGGGTCTTTTGCGGCGAGCTCTTCGACAGCTCCATCATCGAGGGCAATTTCCTCAGGGATTTTCCCTTTCCCTTTGTCTTTTTTGTTCAAACCTTTATTTGTAGGTCCGAGCTTTTTTCATGCAGCGTGCGGTTACGCAGCTGAATATTCTTGCAGTTCTTCTCCTCCTCTTCTTTTTATGAGGCGGAGTCTTTGAAGAGAGGGTTGAGGGACGTTTCGTCTTCAGAATCTCTCCCGAACGTAGGAACTGGAGGTTTTCCTCCATCAGCACTGTTACAAACTATATGACAGTTGCCATTTGTTTCTTCATGTGTGTTCGTCCCATTATTTTGTCGTCGACGAGCACGAGGTTCGCGCTTCATCCTTTTGAAGCGTTTTTGATGGACAACGTATCCTTGCCACCACTTCTTGAAGGCACTACATTATTCGGTGGGGTGAGTGACCTTCTAATGATAGAGTCAATAATTTGGGTGCAATTCTTCTCCATCGCGGCTTACGACTCTGGGAGTGTTCTTTCTGAGAGGTGGTAGCTTCATCCCCATTGACAGGGCTTTGGCGAACCGCTTCTTTGTTTTAATCCTGCTCTTATTTGTAGCAGGCGTGCTTTGGTTTGGTCAGAGTACTTTATGACTCGTCCTCACTGCAGCTTCTTTATCCTAACGCTGACATTTAGCCTTTTCATATATGGCTGTCTCGCGTTCTCGGTCAACTTTGCTTTTTTGAAAGGTTTCGTTTAACAGCTTCTCGATCGAGTCTTCTGCTGGCAGTTCTGAAGATATTAGCGCCAATTTTGCCCCCAGTTCCTCTGCGTTGTTTTTTGACGCTGAGGGAATCTCTTCGCCATATAACGACGAATGGGAGACCATGTGGAAACTTGCTGCATAGTCTTCGGTGTCTTCTGATGAATCATTTTCCTCATCATTGTCACTATCTTCGCCCTCAAGAATATGCTTTAGGAATTCTTCGAACGTGACCGGTGTCCGCGCCTTATGGTTCTACTCCTCCAGCGCATCTATGTATTTTTGTAGATCTGTGTGCTTGTCGTCATACTCGGAAAGCTGCACAGGCTTCTTGGTCTTCTTCTTTTTCTTCGAAGATTTCGAAGACTTGACTTGGGGTTTTTTCCCCTCGTCAACAATTTTCAGTGCAGGACGAGGATTTAGCATCCCTTCGATTATTTCGGGTTCAAGTGGGCTTTTCCACTTGACTGCCGGACATGCTTGTAGATCCTTTAGCATTTTTCTTTTTGGTTTTGGCTGAAAGAACGACCTCCCATGGAGTTTCTTCCATGAGTGAGCATGATGCTCCATGTGCATCCACCTTTTTAGGAGTGTGCTTCTGGGGTGGGTTTACCCTTCAGTTATTAGACTCGTGAATTTCTCCTATTGATACCGATCTTCGACCCATTTCTTGAAGATGTAGCAATTTTCAATTTGGTGGCTCACCATTCTGTGATAGGAGCAGTAGTTAGGATTGTTGACGTCGCCGGGTCGCGGTGGACGCCACATGTGTAGTAATGTGATGAGTTTATTACGCATTGCCAATTCGAACAGTCTCCTCATCTTATCGTAGGAAAATGAGTAAGCGCATCATATTCTTTCCTCAAAGGACGGGCATGGGCACACGTTGTTTTGGCGAGCAGCTGGTTTTGGGCCACTCGGTTGTTTTTGTGTATTGGCAACGAAGGTTGCTTTCCCTTTACCCTTAGCATTTCGAGGGCCCTTATTTGAGGAGGAGGCCCCATGGCCCATCTGGTCCATTTGGGCCAGTTTATCTATCAGAGTCTGGAATGTAGTTAGTTTGAAGAATGTAATGAACTGGGACACGGTCGTTTGAGGATCAAGGGTCCCGATGAACATGCCCATGGTAGGGGATTCTTCAATGCGTTGTTCCTACTTAGACCACAGGTTCCGCCATCAGATCGCGTATTAGACCTATGTTTCTCCTAGCTTTACTCTGGCATTGATTAATGCCGTGATCGAAGTGCGTTCGCTCGCGTTGGCAAACCGTTGTGTGAACAGCAGCTCCATTTCTGCAAATTTTTTTACGGAGTCATTTAGGAGCTCCGAGTACCATTCGAAGGTTGTTTCTGACAGGCTGCCGATGAACTGGCGAAGCAACAGTTTGTCATCACCTCTCGTGTTGCCTCACAGAGCTCTGAACTGCGCGACGTGTTGATGAGGGTTGCTTGTTCCCTTGTAGACATGGAACTTGGGGATCGTATATCCCGCCGGATATTTGATTTGATCATACCATCCTGGATATGGTCGTTCAGTTCTGACAATTTGGCCAGCGGCTTCATTAGCTTGATGAGCTCTTATTTGTTGAGTAATGTAATCATCAAGGGAGACCTTGAAGATCGTTTCCTTCTTGGCCGCCGATAAGGCCGGAGGAGGGTTTGATGTTTCCCCTCTGTCATCCTCGATGATTATCGGCGGATCTTCGGTCGGGGTTTCTGGCTGGATCATCATTCCAACCATATCTTGGAACAAGAGAGCTGTTTGCTTTATTTTAGCAGCTTGCTCAGCGGTCTCTTTGTCCTTCCTCTCTAGCACCCTTCGCAGAAACTCTGTATCGGTCTCTTACTCTTGGCGCTATTCGACCTCTTTATCTGGACTTACTTTCTGTCCGGTAAGTGCTGCAATTTTGGTCAGCATCTTCTGGTGCTTTGCTGTTACTCCTGAGCCTTTGTCAACGACCGAGTTTGCGGCCGGTGACACACTGAACCACGGCTCTCTTCTTTTCCTAAAGCCATGTAGACCATATGTACGGTTATGCCCCCAGACTTGGGGCATTTGGATCCATCGCCTTTGGAATTTACCGCGAGCGGTAGAGCTTTCTCCAGACTTGTTCTTTTATGAGAGATTGAAGTTGAAGGAGCTGTTGTGACAGGCACCTGTTTAGAAGAAGTCCCCCATTGTATGGCGGAGGATTTGTAACGACTCAAATTTTATTGTATAAATTTTTTTAAAGTTAATGTACAGAATGGAGTATTTGCAAGTCTAAGTACAAGTTATAAATTTAATTTGTTTTAGAACAGCAAGAAATAGCTTGTAGCTCATTGGTGCTCACATGTGTATCATGTGAAGCACTCAGTCACGAGCGTTGCCCAATAAGTGCTGAGCACTTTAATCCTTTTGACTGAACATGAGATGCTAAGCACTTTTGTATGGCGTCCACGTGAGGAACACATGAGGCGTTGGGCGTTGCCCAATCAGTGCTAAGCACTCAACCGTTTTGGCCGTATATAAAGTGTTAGGCACTTTTACGCAGCACTCACATGTATTTCACGTGAGGCACCGACCTTCTGTTTTAGGCGCCCATGTGTTTTTCACGTGAGGCGCTGATTCCTTTGTTGTGGGCGCCCACTTGGGAAACACGTAAGGCGCTCATTCCTTTTCTTTTCCAGAGATTGCATATCTGTTAATGGTATTTTGACCATTAATGATCACCAAGATCTTTATTTTCAAGATCTGAGATCAAGAACTAAGTTTTTATGTTTTCTTTATAAGCACTAAGTTTCTTTTTAGGGTTAAACCCTGCTTTCAAAGGAATTAAATTCCCATAACATAGGTTCTTTTTCTTTCTCTTTCTTTTTTTTTAACCTAGTTCTTTTCCTCTAGGTTTTGAGTTTGAAGAACAGAATCTCCCTGATATGAATTAAATTCTCATCTTGTGGGGAGATTTGCTTTGCAAATCTCAAATCAGAGGAAAAAATAAGTTCTTGTATGAAGGGTTAAATCTTTATTTCCATTTATACTAGGCAAATGAGATATTTTGATCTCTTATTTTTCTTTACCTAGAGTTTGAAAGGAAGGAGATCTTCTTCTTTTGAGAATTAAATTCTCTGTTTATTTTTTTTGTGGAGAAACTTATGGGGTCGATCCTCTCTATATGAGACTTGAAGTCTCGGGTCCTTTATATAGTAGGGGCAAGTTTGTTAATTGGTTTGAGAAGATCTATCATTTGAGAGACACCAATTGATTTAATCGATCTCAAAATTTGCTCGGGGGATTTTATCCACCGTTGGCTCTTTTATCCAAGAATTTCTGTTTTACAGAATATGTTTTCTTATTTTTAACAAAATAAGGGAAATATTTTCCCATATATAGAATTTTTTCTATTAAACGGTGATTTTTAATCACCATTGGATTTTTGATCCAAGAGCTCTCTGTTTTACAGAGTACAATTTTTCTTTGTTTGGAAAGATTGGAGAAATATATTCCCAAAATAGAATTTAATTCTATCATTGGATTTTTTATCCAACCGAGAATATCTTTCTCACTTGGAAAGATTAGGGAAATATTTTTTCCTAATAGAATTTAATTCTGTTATTTGATAGTTTATCATCATCATTGGATTTTTGATCCAACGGATCTGTTTAACAGAGAGTATCCTAGATTTTAGAGAAATATCCTCATGTAGAATTTAATTCTACTTGCTTTTAATTTGGACGCCGATGCTCACGTGTTGTGCACGTGGGTGCCATTTAAGAATTTAATTCTTATATATGATAGGCGCTCCTGTGCTTTGCACATTGGCACCCACATGTGCTTCACGTGATGCGAAACCATAGGATTTAATCCTAAGGGGTTGGTGCTGGTGCTAGCGCCCTCGTGGGAAGGACGTGAGGCGCCGCCTCATTAAAATTTAACAGAGCCTAACTCTTTTTACTATGTTTAAATATTAGGGGAACAAGGCGTATACAGATTCCCCCTACCTTAGGTAGGCCAGGGTTTATTGATTGTGAGGATCCGAATATCCGGCAACCGCGGGTTAAGATGCTATTAATTACCTCTCGCTTTTAGATTGAGAGAACCACCAATTGATGGATAAAACCGGTCATGCGAACTCAATGTGCAGTGTGCATGTGTTGTGTTTTGAAGGAGGCTTGAACGTATTAAGGGCCTTGTAGAGTTTACGGAGGTCTTGCTATTCAGATAGCGGGCTGGAGGTCAAGGGGGCTAACAACCCCCTTGCGGGACAGCGTTCCGTTAGAAATTTTTTCTAACGGGTGATGTGTTTTGAGTGTGGAGCATGGGGGAAAAGAAGGGTAAGGAGCGTTCTATGGATGCATGAGATGGCACGTGGACGCTGGCGCCAGTGGGTCACATGCGTGGTTTGTGGTCGCTGGTGACAGTGGGTCACATGCGTGGCGCGTGGGCGCTGGGCGCCAGTGGGTCAAGCGCCCGACGCGTGGGCGTCGGGCACCAGCGGGTCATGCTCCCGGCATGCGGCTGCTGGGCGCCAGCAGAAAAAGGAGTTTAGCTTCCTGGACTGGGAGTTGAACTTCCGAGGGGTTTTGGAGTTAAACTCCTAGAAAAAAGAAGGATTTTTATTTGGAATTAAACCCCTAAAAAATATGGATTTGGGATTAAACTCCATTGAGGATTTGGATCATGGACTTGGAGTTGAGCTCCTCAAAAATTGGTTTGGAGTTAAACTCCTAAAAGGTTTAGATTTTTGATGGTGAAAATAGGTCCCTCTTTTTCCTCTTCAAGCCTTAGACTTCCTTAGAATTGGTTTTTTTGAGATGGGTTCCTTCTTCCTCCTCTCCTTTTTTTGGATCTTGGAGAAAAGGGACAGTGAGATTTAAAATCTTCCTTTTAGTGATCTGATTGAAGATTTGAACTCCTCTTCATGGGTTTTATGATGAAAAACTATTTGTTTTTGGGAAAAGAAGAGTTAAACTCTTGATTTAATTCAAAAAAGGAGAAGAATGTTTAAAACCTTGAGGAAGGAGAAGGAGGCACATAACCCAAGAAATTATGAGAGAATGAAAGTTGTTCTTGATTTTCTCATCATATTTGCCATTTATAGACCACACACTTTACAAATAGCCCCTTGAGATTTTTCCAAATAGCACTTGTGCCTCCCCATGACTCATATGCTTATTTCTTTTTACACATAAGCCATGAGATTTACAAAATTTTGGATTTTTGCCCATATTCCATACATTTATTCATAAAAATTGCATTAAAACTGTTTATTACATAATTTTCTTCTTGGCATGGGGGAGGCTGGCCTCTTCATGTTTAGGCTAACCTTGGGCATTAACCCACTAGGTCTAGTCTTAGGCCCCCTTGACTTCGTTTCAGATTTGGGTCCACTTGTTCGCGGTTCGACCTTGATTTTGACTTTTGGTCAATTGGGTGTAAATTTTGACCCCAGCAAAGTGCCCCCCATCAATGATTGCACATTGCGTATATGGGCTATGTGCACGAAATTGATGGATTTTCTTTCGTGAAGAGCTTAATTCCGAGACGCGGAGTATAATTCCAGGGGTGGATCATAGTTCTGATGGTGTGGGGCATAGTTCTGGGGAGCGCGGAGCATTGTTTCTGGAGCGGAGCATGATTCCGAGATGCGAAACATAATTACGACATGGGACATGTAAATTCTGAGACGAAACATAATTCTAACGCAGGGTTCCGGGACGAAACATAATTTCGACACGGGACAAGTATATCATGAGACGAAATATAATTCCGGCGCAGGGTAGACATTCCGAATGGAGTATAGTTCCGATACAAAGGTTCCAAGGCGAAGCATAATTCCGACAGGGAAGGTAGATACTCCGAGGCAAAATATGATTTCGACGAGGGGCTCATTCTGAGACGAAGTACGATTCTGACGCGGAGGTTGATTCCAAGGCGAAACATAATTCCGACAGGAAAGGTAGATACTTCGAGACGAAGTATGATTTCGACGTGGGGTATGTATTCTGAGACGAAATATAATTCTGACGCAGGGTTCCGGGTCGAAGCATAATTTCGACATGGGACAGGTATATCCTGAGACGAAGTATAATTCCGGCGCAAGGTAGACATTTCGAACGGAGCATAGTTCCGATACAATTTTTTAGAAATAAATGTATGGAATATGGGCAAAAAGCCAAAATTTTGTAAACCCCATGGCTTATATGCAAAAAGAAATAAGCACATGAGGCATATGGAGGCACAAGTGCTATTCGGAAAAGTCCAAAGGACTATATGTAAAGTGTGTAGCCTATAAAAGGCAGACATGATGAGAAAATCAAGAACAAGTTTCATTATCTTAAAAATTCTAGGGTTTGTGCCTCCATCTTCTCTTTATCAAGATTTTTTTCTCTTCCTCTTCATTTCCAATTAAATCAAGAGATTAGCTCTCTTTTTCTCAAAACTAAATAAAGTTTCACCATAAAATCCTCGAAGGGGAGTTTAGATCTCCCATCAAATTTCTAAAAGGGAGATTTTAATCTCATCTCTCTTTTTCCCCAAGATCCAGCAAAAAAAGAGGAGGGGGAGGAAGACCCACCTCCAAAAATCCCACTTTGGGAGGATCCAAGGCTCAAGGGAGAAAAAAGGCCCCCCCTTTGATCATCTCCGGAGATTTTTGAGGAGTTCAACTCTAAGATCCAAATTCTCAAAGGAATTTAACTCCAAATCCAGATCTTTTAGGAGTTTAACTCCAAATCTACACCTAATTCCTGTTCGGGAGTTCAACTCCAAGCCCAAGGGCCAAGGGCTTAGCACACGTGACCCGCTGGCGCCCAGCAGCTACGCGCCGCTCACGCGTTCCGCTGGCGCCCAGTGCCCATGCGCCTGCACGTGACCCGTTGGCGCCCAGCGCCCACACGCCACACACGTGACCCGCTGGCCCCCAGCTCCCACGCGCCACGCACGTGACCCGCTGGCGTACAACGGTCACATATTGTTTCATATGTTCTTAGGACGCTCCTCACCCTTTTTTTCTCACACACTCCACACTCAAAACACTTCCCCTACACCCCGCAAGGGGGATGCTAGCCCTCTTAACCCCTGGCTCGCTATCTGGATTGTGAGACCTCCGATACGTCCATAACACAATATACTCACACCGCGCATTGAGTTCGCATGGCTAGTTTTACCCGTCAATCAGAGATTTCCTCGCTCCAAAAGCGAGGGGTGATTAACGACAGTTTAGTCCGCGGCTGCCGGAGATTCGGATCCCCACAACCAATAAACCCTGGCCTACCCCATGCACGGGAAATCTGTACTACGCCTGACAAGCGATGCGTATTTCCTATCTCAATAGGGCGACGAAAAACATTCTATAGATTCTGGCACGCTTGGTGGGACATTTCTCTCCTTCCATATCTCGGGTCAAGCGTTCATGCGAACTCATTTAACATATATATCAATGTTTGTACTGAAATAATGATTTTCGGTGCAGCAATCAATTTTCAACGACGATGTCTTCTAAGATGAATTCAGCTTCCGACGCGACCCCGATCCCGTACGTGGTTAAGATCAATGCTGGCATGGTTCTTCCTGCAAGCCTCAGTCAGTAGTGGGAGGAGCCGCCCCGCCAATTTTATTCCGTCATCATCTACCCTGCTAGAAGCGCTTATTTGGCAAAAATCTCGGCAAATCAGGTGGCCAAGCCGGTCTCAAGGGGCAAGAGGTCGAACGTGGTGATCGCTAAAGCACCACAACCCAAACTTAAGACGTTGTCCGAATAACTCTTTGGTGCTCCAGCTGGGGGCATGACTGCCAGAACAAAGGGCATCATCAAACGTTGCGGATGAGCTCAGGTGATGACTCCAACGCACAATCAGGCGTATCTCCAAAGCTCTCCATCGCTTGGTCTACGACGGCTTCCCAAAGAGCAGAAGCCTGCCAAGTGCTCAAAACAGAAAAGTTGAGATAGAAGCGGCTTAGATATAGATCCAACAAGTGGGTTAGGACTCCGGCCAAGTGGAATTTCGTGAGATTCCAAGAACATGGTTACCCCGTGACGACAACTGAGTCGGCCGTAAAAGTTGGCAACTCCTTCGAACTTCTGAAGTGGATTCAAAAAAACGCAATGACCACCGAAATCAAGAAGACAACAATCAGAACAATGCTACAAAAAGACATGTCCCGGCTCCAACATAGAAAGCATGACACCGTCTCTTCAAGAGTCTATCAGGCGCTCTGTGTGGCACGAAGGCAGTGGGGCAAATTCATAAAAGAAGCGCCAGCACCATTCAAGGACCCGGTCAGGCCAGCCGTCTTCAATCGATTGTCCGTTACTGAAACTGAAGGGCTACGACAGCGGTTCGTGAAATCGGCCGCCAATAATGAAAAGAAGACCGGATATGTTATCCACACGGTCTACATGGCAGGCATGCGTCCTAGCGACAACCTGTGCCGCAAAATCAAGGTTGGGGCCACCACATTCCAAGACCAATCTGGCTTGAATAAGGCCGCCACACCTTAAAATCATCCTCCGCATGATGATGAAAACCCTCTTGATGAGGCCGATAGGCAGAAAGACCCTTCAATCCATGTGGAGTCAAGCTCGGATAGCGAGGAAGAGCCGGCTTTCCGCCCCAGGACCGCGGAGCAAGAGCTGCTTCAAGAGCTCCGAAAACAGCTCAGAAGCAAAGATAAAGAGATGGCCAAACTTTATTCAAAAATTGATGACCTGACGAACGTCGTGATGCAGCTCACGGCTCAAGTTGCTCGGGCGCCCTCCAATCAAGTGCAAGTCTCTACTCATGAGCCGAATGATAACAACCCGAAGCAATCGATACCTGTCCCCTTGGGTCCAAGTTTAGGCGAGCTGCATGAAAGCCAGCCACATTCCACTTCTGGGGACGCCTTATCCCCGAATGACACTATCCCGCTAACACAAGATCGGATAATTGATTTCGTCACCAGCAAGGTTAAAAAATTGGTGGCTGAAGCCGAAACTCAGAAAGAAATTGGCAGTAGTGGGCAGCCTTATCCCGCACAGTACGATCAGATCGAGTTCCCCAGCGAGTACGTCATTCCTAAGTTCGGAAGATTTGACGGGACGGGAAATGCTAATCAGCACGTCGCCCACTTTATAGCATCGTGCGGAAATACATGGGCAATGATGCACTCCTTCTTCGTCAGTTTGTCAACAGCCTGACCGGTATCGCTTTTGACTGGTACGAAAGCATACAAGATGGGTCCATCACTACTTTTGCCCAAATGGATTCTCTGTTTCGGTAAAGGTTCATGAGTGTCAGTGATAAGATCTTCATTGCTGACCTTGTAAGGACCAAGCCGGGGAAGAACGAAAGCAACACGGACTTTATCGCCCGATGGCGTAATCTTACTGTTCCCCCAATCAGAGCAAGGCTCTGCTTGAATTTTGAAAATTCAAATTTTGAAGCAACGCTTCAGTTCCCGTACGCTGCGCGCAACGCGCCACGTGTCAGAAGTTGACACGGCAGCACAACGCCCAAGGCAGTACGTCCAATCAGAGCAAGGCTCTTTAAAAAACATCAGCAACACTCAACTGCGCAAGCGCACGGCTGCGCGACACGTGTCTGCGCAGTTGCGCAAGCACAACTGCGCAAGCGCACGGCAGCGCGACACGTGTCTGCGCGGTTGCGCAAGCGTTGCTGCTCAAGCGCACGGCAGCGCGACACGTGTCTGCGCGGTTGCGCAAGCGCTGCTGCGCAAGCGCTTCACTGCGCGACACGTGTCACACGCTGGTGAGTTGCTCAACAACAGAATGAAGATTTAAGGATATTTTTTTTCTGTTCTTGTTTAAACAAGAAGATTTCTTCTGTAAAACAGGGGCCTTTGGATCAAAGATCCAACAGTGGGGAAAATTCCCCAAATCACTCAGAAAAGATCTTTTTAACAAATTTAACTGATTTTTGAGCACTATAAAAAGGGACCCCAGACCCCATTTCAAGGAGAGAGACAATGGGGATAAAAAAAAAGAGAGAAAAGAGCTCTTGAGAACTTCTTGAGAACACACAAAAAAAAAGAAGAAGGTAAAAACCTTTGAAATAAGAGAAAATTCTCTTAGGAATAGATCATTGATCTAAAAGAGAAGATCAGTGATCTTCAATAAATAAATAAATAAATAAAAATAATAAAAAAATAGTGCCTTGCACTTGCTAGAGAACCTCTGGTTCTCTGAGATAGAAAGAAAGAAAAGATTTTTTCTTCTTTTCTTTGATCTAAATTTAGATCAAGAAGTTAAAAAGTGCTCTGCACTCCTTTCCTTGAATCTAAAAGATTCTTGGTGCTTTGCACAAATGCAATGCATTACTTGAAAGGCCAGGCCCAAATCAAAAAGACCTAGCAGGCCAAAATAAATTGTAAAAGCAATAAAAGGGCTGAGCCCAAATAAAATTGATGCTCTGCATCATTCATAAAGAACAGAGCCCAAAATAAATTGATGCCCTACATCTTTTCTGGGCAAAGCCCAAATAAAAATAAAAGAAAATGCAAAAGCAATGTTGGACATTTTTTTTACTGGACTTAGCCCAATCGTGGCCATAAGTCCTTAAATTAAATTGACTGAGCAAAATGGCTCTCCTAAATCAATCTACATCCGGTTCGAGGGTACATCTCCGAACTCCTCTGACATCTATCGTTGTAATCCTTCAACGACGTCAGAGAGGCGACGGGTCCCAACGATCACACATGAATATGGACTGCGGGGTCCTTAAACTCGTGGACCGAAACGTCCCTAAACTAATATCGGACCGAAACGTCCCTAAACTAACATCGGGCCGAAACGTCCCTAAACTAATATCGGACCGAAACGTCCCTAAACTAATATCGGACCACCACGTCCCTAAACTGGAACAATAGAGCCTCCAAATGCTCTTTTGCCGGATCTAAACGGTCCCGTTTAAGTTGATCTTAGCCCCAAATACGGCTAACGTATCCTTAGACATTTAAATGAATGATAAAACTCCAAATCAACCTGGGTTCCAGGGTACATCTCCGAACTCCTCTGACATCTGCCGTTGTAATCCTTCAACGACGTTAGAGAGGTGACGAGTCCCGATGGCCAGATATTAAATCGATCATCACGTCAAGTTGATCTTAGTCCAAAACAGGACTAACGTATCCTTGACGAATGTTTAAGTTGATCTTAGCCGCAACGCGACTAATGCATCCTTAAACTAAAAACGCCAAACCCAAATCTAAGTAAATACGGATTTGGACTAATCCACGTCCTACGGGCGACGGTATTACTCAGTCTCCGTATACAATCCACGGGCAACCACAAACAAAACAAACACACACGACACGAAGTGAAATTCTGGAGAAGGAGAAAGTTGTTACCGCGATGCGGTAGCGTAATTAACTGCAGGGGCTTGCGCCTGCAGGGAAGAGCGTCCCCATAATCAAAAACCCCTCAAGCGAGGGGGAATCTGACGAAGTCTGCTACATCGGCCGCATCCGTCTAAACCTCCGATACACGGTGCCATAAATCAACTTGGCATCTTCGGAGAGGTGGACGGATAAAACCAAATAGCATCTGCCCTGAATCTCAGCGTCAGGACATCGCAGTCTTGTGCGCCGCCTTTCGGAGGGGAACAGATTCTGGCACGCCCGGTGGGACCTCTTCCTCTTTCCACTCCACACTTCGTGTGTCGTCTTCGCGAACCAATCGCGGTTCGTTAAATAGTTGTCTTCGGATTTCAAGTTACTAAGATTTGGTCTTTTACCTGGCGCAGAATTCAAGATTCAATGGCCTCTAGCTGTACCAACTGCTCGAAATGACGCTGCAACGGACGCTCCACCTCACCAGGAGGTGTAGCATATGGGCCCCAAGCGGCTTCCTTCCTTACTCTGCCGGTAGACCAGGTGACCCAAGCCACCACCGGCTTGTTCTTCGGGACTATGATCCCACTTGCAAGATTTTCTGCACCAATACCTGCATCGGAAGTGGGTAAAAAGTCGGTCTTCAACCGGCTCACTGTTTCGACAGCCCCTGTCAACGGGTCGCCCGCTACTAAACCGACAGCCTCCGTTTTCACCAGGCTAGGTCAGAACTATAAAGTGGCCGTCCCAAAGAGGGCAACGGCCGCTGCTTCGGAAGTCGTTAAAGCGGCCTCTCCCATCAGAGAGTCGGTCTTCACAAGATTGACGGTTCCCACTCCTCCCCCAGCTGGTCAAAAGGCATCAGTCTTCGACAGGCTGACATCGACAGTTACCCCACACTCAAACAGGGGGCAACAAGAAACCATCTCGATTTCCGAGCCAGTCCCAACGGCTCGTCGTGCGCGACGTCGCCATTGGCGACGAGTGAGGAAAGCAGGGGGCAACTCCCCTCAGGGATAACTCCACCCGCTCCAATGGTGGAAGTCGACGCTGCTGTTCCAACTGGGAACAGTTTTGAACTACTGAGGAGAGTGCGTAAGAACTCTCCAACCACTACCTTGAAAAGATCTCCTCCACCTGCGGGGAGAGTTCCAGAAACAAAACAAGAACAGCCCCCTCAACGGCTATCCTCAAAAGTTTATAAAGTATGGCGGAGGGTTCAAGACTCCGTGATCGATCCAGACCACTTGCGTCACCAGAAAAAGGCGAAGGTGGAAAATAACAAAAACTGCCCCATTAAACAGCAGAGGGTGACAGTTGCTAGGATGCCCACTCCAACGGCTCCTTTAACCTCGATGGCCCACAAAAGAAGGAGGCCAGAGAAAGCTCCCGCGTCAGCGGCAAAGTTTAAAAGCGGTGAACCTAAACGCCCCAAGTCAGGGGGCATAATTGTTCATACGGTTTATATGGCTTCTGGAAAGGAAGAAAGCCGTACTTCTAAGGGTCACCGACCGCTCACTCGATCAGTGACCAAGGCTCAGGAGCAGCAACAAAAGCTCCAGGAGATGATGACCACAATGGCTGCACTCACTGGGCCAAAAGAGAACCCTGAGGCGTCCTTAGATGAGCGCCAGGAGGAAGAGACCGACGCCGAGTTCCTTCGCCGAGTACTGGAAAAGAGGGACAAAGAGGCTGCTGAACAAGCGGCCAACATACAGCGGATGGGCCTCCTCTTCCAGGACATGATAGGGATGATGATACAACAAGATCCTCCCGCTGAAGAACCCCTAACCGTCCTTGGAGATGATAAGGGAGATACATTAAATCCGCAGCCCGCTCTATTGACAGCTAAAGAGGATACAATCTCTAAGACTGATCTGGACGAATACATAGCCCAGCAAATAAAGGTTCATCATGCGGCCGAAGCAGCCGGCCACGTCGTAAAAACGGGGCGGCCATATCCAGGCTGGTATGACCAAATCAAGTACCCGCCGGGTTACACAATTCCCAAGTTTCATGTCTACAAAGGGACTGGCAATCCCTATCAGCATGTCGCCCAGTTCAGGGCGCTTTGCGGTAACACCGGAGGCGATGACAAGCTTTTGCTCCGCCAGTTTGTTGGAAGTCTATCAGATACGGCGTTCGAGTGGTACTCTGAACTCCCTAATGATTCTATCAAAACCTTTGCAGAAATGGAGCTGCTGTTTACCCAGCGTTTTGCAAGTGCCAGTGAACGTACCCCGATGACGGCACTGATTAACGCCAGGGTAAAACCCGGCGAGACATGGGTTCAGTACGCTATACGGTGGCGTAATCTATGGTCAAAGTGTGAGCAACGCATAGAAGAAGCCCCTGCGGTGGGAATGTTTGTTGGAACCCTTGACCCACAGGCAACCATCTCACAGTTTATGATGTTTTTCAAGCCGACTTCCTTCCAGGCTTTGATTGACAAACTAGCGCAAATGGACCAGATGGGTCATAAACCCCCTCTCCCAAAGCCAGATTCCCGAAATGACAAAGGAAAGGGAAAAGCGATCATTGTCGCTAATGCTCAACAACAACCGAACGACTTGAAGCCGGTTGCTCGTCCAAACAATACGCGCCCTTACGTACCCCTTGAGGATAGGATGGGACGTCCTTATTCCTTTCCCTGCGATAAAACGAAGAGGTTATTCGAGCTGGCATTACGCAACAGACTCATAAATCTGCCAGATCCAAAACGTCCGTTGCAACCAAGTGACGTCAACGAACCTAATTACTGCCCCTATCATCGAGTGCTAGGCCATCCGATTGAGGACTGCTACGTTTTCAAAAATTGGCTTGAAAACCAGTATAGACAGGGAAAATTTGCGTTATCTGACAAATGGAAGGTGAATCCCCCGCAGCCCCACACCTCTAAAGGGACGAATACGCCGGGGGCAACATGCTCTGTCATTGAAGAAACTCCGTGGGAGGTTGTATTATCATCAAAAACGAAGAGAATGCTAAATGATCTTCGGACATGTCCGGCGATCAAGTGGAAAAGCCCATTGGAACCGCAGGTCGTTGAGGGGATGTTAAAGCCACGTCTAACTCCAAAGACCAATGATGGGGGTTCAAGCACTAGTAGCCGGTCGTCAAAGTCTTTGAAGAAAAAGAAGAAGGCCAAGAAACCGGTGAAGCCTAGCGATAGGCGCACGGACTTGCAAAAGCAAATTGACGCGCTGGAAGAGTACAACCAGAAGTCGCGGACTCCCATTACATTGCAAGAATTCCTCAACCACGTCTTCCAAGCAGAATATGAGGGAGGTAGTTCGTCAAATGAATCTAAAGAACATGTGGCAAGTTGCCATGTGATTTCCCATTTGTCCACAACCGATGAGGAGACTCCTCGCGCTGAAAAGCTGGGGGCAGAGCCTGCACTAAAAATTCTGGAGCCGTCGGATGAAGTGATTGATGCATTCCTAAATCAGGCGTTCTTAAAGGGCAAAGCTGATCGAGATAACGAAGCTGTTATATTCGAAAGGGCCAAACGCCAGCGCCTTGACGAAAGAATTGCGGTACTCCCGCTAGAACAAAATACACCCACCACAGATAAAATCAAGTTCAAGATAAAGAAGAGATTCGCTAAGGCTGTGTCGATGGGTATAAAGCTACCACCCTCCGAGAAAAACATTACGGGTGAAATGGAAAACCACCCCTCCTATTGCTTGTACCATCGGAAGGTGTCGCATCCTACCGAAGAGTGCAAAGCTTTCGGTAAGTGGTGGCAAGGATATGTTACTCACCGGCAACAGTTTAAGCGGGAAAAGCGCAAAGCCCGCCGAGAGCAGAACGGAATGATCAAAGTGCTTGATAAAACTAGTAGTGGTTGTTGCATGATTGACGCCGGTGGATCACAAGTGCCTACATTCGGGAGTGATTCCGATGAAGAGCTAGAACTTGCCCCTCTTTTTAAAGAGTCCGCTTCAGGAAAAGAAGAAGAATCGAAGGTCTGCGAAAATATCCGGCTGCGAAATCGGACGCTGCCTGAAAAGAACCTCGGACCCTTGAACAGAAAAGATAAAGGGAAAGAAAAGGTCTCTGAGGATATTACTCTCGATGACCAAGTTGCGGAAGAGTTAACCACTAAGAACCCACTAAAGAAGAATAAGGTGGATTACAACGTTTTAGCACATCTGAGGAAACTGCCCTCGCAACTCAGCATTCTTGACACCCTTTTGCTATCAAAAGAGGCGAGAGATTCATTGATTAAGGCACTCCAAGACCCGGAACAATTCCAAGCATGCCTGGCCGAGGAAAAGATGAAGGATGAGTTGGAGGAAGTACACACGGCTGATGTTACTTTTGGCGATGAGGACCTTCTACTTGGGACTTGCGAACACAATCGCCCTCTCTATGTTTCGGGATACTGCCATGATATAAAGATAGGCAAAATTCTGATCGATAACGGGTCGTCTGTTAACCTACTCAACGTGCGGGTGTTGAAGGAAATCTGCATGAGCGTCCAGCACCTTGCTCGGGACAAGATCACCATATCCGGGTTCGACTCCCAATCGTCAAAGACTTTTGGATCTGTGATACTGACGCTGCGCTTCGGATTACTCGTCACGGACATTAAGTTCCACGTCATAGATGCCAAGACATGCTACAACGCTTTGCTCGGCCGACCATGGTTACACGAGTACAACATCATCCCTTCTACACAACATCAGTGTATGAAGTATTTTAAGGATGGTTTCGAGTATACCGTGACGGGAGAACTAAACCCGTTCTCTGTGAACGAGGTCCGCAAATACGAAGATGCCAAATACTTCTTGCCGGATTTCGAAGACACGGAGAAGTGTCACAAGCCGGAAAATAAAACTAACGCCACCATCCCTGTCTTCGGCAGTGATACCGAGGAAGAAGAGGAGATCGTTTATTCGGGTCCGCCCCAACATAACAAGCCAGGATCGTCCACTCCTACGTTGGTCTTTGGTAGTGACTCGGAGGATGAGGTCCATGTCGTATTCTCTGCTCGACCTTCAATACAAGCTTCCGCTGACGAAGAGCAAAGTCTGCAGATAACCATGGTACCGCTTGAACATTACAAAGATCTGCATGCACTCAACACCAACAGCGTAGAAGAATTGCAGACATTTTATATCCCTCCCGGACGGGAAGGCGAGAAGGCAATCCTATTCTACCGTTCTGAAGAAAACAAGGTGGAAAAAGAAGTTTGGCGTGGCGTGGATCCCACGCTCGACAGGCTTCAGCCTATCCGTCTTCCCAGATATTATACAGAAGGTTTGAAGAAGCTGCTGAAACGCCAGGGGATATCCTTCAGACAGATCGTTAGAGAGGCCAAATTCTATGACAGGGTCTGGAATGTTCCCGGGACTCAACGCAAACTGCCTAACGGGAGAATGGAAACAAGAGGGCTTGGATACATCCGTTCAAAGAAACGAGAGTTACTACCCGGCTGCTACGTCGTATATGACCTTGATGAAGAAGCGGATGCTCAATGGGAGGACGCTAATCCTAAGCCAGTGAAGGTTCCAGATGCAAGAGAGCCCAGTCCGTCGTTCGAGGAACAAATAGACAGACTTATAAAGAAAGCTGGTCAAAAAGTCCGAGATGATCACAACCGTGAGACGGCCATCTACGAGAAAGCCAAGACGCAACGCCTTCTCCAACAGGCCGTAAAGGGTGAAAATGCCGCTCCTTGTCAACCCGTTATAAAGAAGGCTCAGCTCAAAAGCGGAAACAAATCGAAAGACCAAAAAGACGCTCAACAACCACAAGGCAGAGCTAAGAAACCACGTATCCGAGAGTCGAGCGTTATTGACTTAGCCCTCACGAAGAAGATGAGTCGAGCATACTCTTTTCCTCGGGATAAGACAAGGAGGATATTTGAGCTTGCTCTAAAACATCATATGCTCGCGCTACCGGAGTCTAAACACCCTGAAAAAGCAGGCGAAGCCTCATACCCGGACTATTGCTCTTACCATCGAATAGTAGGCCATCCTCTTGAAGATTGCTTCACCTTCAAGAATTGGGTCGAAGATCAATATCAGCTTGGTAAATTCGCTCTGTCCAACAACTGGAGGGTAACACCACCACAAAAGCACGAGCCTAAGGCCACGAAAGAAAGATCAGTTCCACATTGGGATTGGAAGCGAATTCGTACCTGTCACGTGATAACGATGCTACAAGAAGAATCTGAGAACATGGGCAGCCTTCCCTGGTGCCTCAAAAACAGCAATGATGAGGTGATCTCAGAATTTCCCCCAGCTCCGAAAGAACTGGAGGACGGCATACATACCACTGCGGATAACCTCGAGAAAATTGAGTTGGGGACGATAAACGATCCGCGACCGACATTCGTCAGCGAGCTGCTGTCCGAGGAAAAGGTGGCTGCGTTAAAGGACGTCCTTGTACAGCATAAAGATTGCTTCGCATGGAACTATTCCGAGATGCCGGGACTTGATCCAGAAGTTGCTGTACATAGACTGGCAATATCCCCGAGTGTCAAGCCGGTCAAACAAGCGCCGAGAAGAATGCGGCTTGAGCTCGAAATGAGCATCAACGCGGAAGTCAAAAAGCTGATAGACTCCGGCTTTATCCAAGAGGTTCAATACCCTGAATGGATTGCTAATATCGTCCCGGTGATGAAGAAAAATGGTACGGTGCGCATATGCGTGGACTTTCGGGATCTCAACAAAGCCTGCCCGAAGGATGATTTCCCAGTACCAGTCACCGAACTAATGATAGACAATACGTCCACGCATGAGATTTTCTCATTCATGGACGGCTCATCAGGATATAATCAAATAAAAATGCACCCTGAAGACCAGAAACATACGGCTTTCCGGACTCCTTTGGGAATATTCTGTTACAAGGTGATGCCCTTCGGTTTAAAGAACGCCGGTGCAACCTACCAAAGGGCCATGACGAAGATTTTCGATAACCTTATACACGAAATTGTTGAGTGCTATATTGACGACCTCGTTGTTAAAAGAAAATCATATGAGGAACATCTCGAGCATCTGAAGACCGTATTTCAACGTCTTCGACAATACAACTTGAAGATGAACCCTCTGAAGTGTGCATTCGGGGTTTCCTCGGGCAAATTCCTGGGATTCGTCGTTCGACACCGAGGTATCGAGATAGATCCGTCCAAGATCAAGGCAATCATGGGAATGCCTCCGCCGAGAACTCTCAAACAGCTGCGGTCTCTCCAAGGGAAGCTCGCGTACATACGGCGATTTATAGCCAACCTCTCAGGAAAGTGCCGCCCTTACAGCCACCTGATGAAGAAGGGAACCCCGTTCGTCTGGGATCAAAAGTGCCAAAGCGCACTAGACGAGATCAAACAGTACCTGCAAAACCCTCCAGTGTTGGCTGCTCCAGTGAAGGGAAAGCCTCTCATTCTTTACACGGCCGCCCTTGAAGGTTCTTTGGGCGCATTATGGGCACAAGAGAATGACCAGGGGAAAGAAAGAGCACTTTACTATTTAAGTCGAGTGCTGCTGGGGGCAGAAAGCAATTATTCCCCCATTGAAAAACACTGCCTGGCGTTGATCTTCGCAATAACAAAGCTTAGACATTACGCATTAGCGCATGAAGTCTATCTCATTTCAAAGGTGGACCCTCTCAAATATCTAATGTCAAAGGCCATATTGACAGGACGACTCGCTAAATGGGCCCTGCTCTTAATGGAGTTTTCGATAGCATATCGACCACTCAAAGCAGTAAAAGGCCAGGCCATCGCCGACTTCCTTGCTGAGCACCCGATACCAGCCGACTCTCCTTTAAACTGCGATCTTCCAGACGAACATGCGTTTGATGCGATCGATGGTGATAATACTCGATGGGAGCTTTATTTTGACGGAGCATCTTCCGTGAAGAAGCGCAAACAAAGTACCCCTATAATCAAATCGGGGGTAGGACTCATCTTTATAACTCCACAAGGAGGGATAATGCGCTACGCGTTCTCCCTGACGGAACCGAGGACAAACAACGAAGCCGAATACGAAGCTCTGATAGCAGGCCTCGAGATCGCCATTGACATGGGAATTGAAAACCTCCTCATATACGGAGATTCGCAACTGGTCGTTAGTCAAGTAAACGGCGATTACCAAACATGCAAACCGGAATTGGTAAAATACGGTGAAAAGGTGCAACAACTGCTAACCCAAGTTCCCTCCTATACTTTGGAGAGCATACCACGCGCGGATAACAGTAAAGCGGACGCGTTGGCCAAACTTGCTAAAGAAATGGCTGACGAGAACCTCGATGACATTAGAATCACGGTACAAAGTCGTCGGGTGCTCACCCCCGCAGAAATACCTTCGGAATCACCCGAAGAGAAGGGAGTGACTGAACAAGCGACCTTGCAAATAAAAGAACATGAGAAGGTTGAGGATTGGAGGGAAGTCTTTATAGACTACTTCAAGTCCCACCAAATGCCCGAAGATGCGTCCGCAAGACATCAACTCATAAAACGAGCTCTGTCTTTCGCCTTCGTCAATGATACTCTATACAAGAGGTCATTCGATTCTCTGTGGTTGAGATGCTTAGGACCGGACGAATCGGAAAGAGTCGTTCAGGAAGTTCATGATGGAATCTGCGGTTCTCACCAAGCAGGTCCAAAGATGAAGTTGAAGATCAAACGGATGGGCTATTACTGGCCCACGATGATTCAAGACTGCATCGAATATGCGAAGCAATGTCACTCATGCCAGATTCATGGGGACTTCATCCACCAGCACCCAAATCCGTTGCATCCAACGGTAGCTAGCTGGCCATTCGAAATGTGGGGGACTGATATAGTCGGCCCCATCAAACTAGCATCGTCTAAAGGACATCGTTTCATCCTGGCGACGACTGACTACTTTTCTAAGTGGGCAGAAGCAGTACCATTGAGAGAAGTGAAGACGGAGAATATCCACCATTTCTTCAAAACGCACGTCATATATCGGTTTGGAACTCCGAGGCGGATCATCTCCGATAACGGGCCAGCCTACCGAAGTCATAAAATCAGCCGCTTCGCACAGCAGCATAACATAGACTGGAGATATTCCTCAGTCTATAATCCACGAGCTAACGGTCTCGCCGAGGCCTTCAACAAGACCTTGACGAAAATTATAAAGAAAACAGTGTCCCGAAATAAGAAAGACTGGCATGAGAGACTGCAAGAAGCTCTTTGGGCGTATCGAACCACGTTCAAGACAGCCACAAACACAACGCCATACGCGTTGGTGTTCGGCACGGAAGCAGTACTCCCTCTCGAGATAGAGTTACCCTCTCTACGAGTGGCAGTTCACCATGAGCTAACGGACAAAGAAAACGCTCACCTTCGGCTTGAGGAGCTTGACGCCCTTGATGAAACTAGGCTCATAGCGCAACAAAATCTGGAAGCTTATAAAGCAAAGATGATGCGCTCATACGAAAGATTGACTCGACCGAGGACATTCCACCAAGGCGAACTCGTGCTAGTGGTCAAAAGGCCTATGATCCCCAATCGCGCCAAGCGGGGAAAATTCGAGCCGAACTATGAAGGCCCGTACATCACAGATAAAGTTTACCAGGGTGGGGCCTATCTACTCATGGACATGCACGGTGAAAGGTCTTTCAGACCAATAAACGGTCGCTTCCTAAAGAAATACTACGCTTAATGAGCCACAGCCTAGGTCAACGATAGATGACGACGACTATGTACGCTCGCTATCTTCCTAAGCTCAAACTGTATAAGCAGTAGCCAGCTTCTCAATAGCGGACCGAAATGTCCCTAAACTAACATCGGACCGAAATGTCCTCAAACTAACAGCGGACCGAAATGTCCTTAAACTAATAGTAGACCGAAACGTCTTTAAACTACTACCGCAGCATCTTTACACTGACGAGATATAAAAAAAAATATATAAAAATAAAATAAAATAAAAACGGTATGTCCATAAGCAAAAAGGGGCACGGATGAAAACCCGAAAGGGCTCCGTGAGTAAAAACAGCAGGGCTACCGGCGAGTGTTCGTGAAAACCCGAAAGGGCGCGACCTCGTAAAAAAAAAGAGAAAAAGGAAATAAAAAGAATAAAAAAAAATGGTATGTCCATAAGCAAAATGGGCACGGATGAAAACCCGAAAGGGCTCCGTGAGTAAAAACAGCAGGGCTACCGGCGAGTGTTTGTGAAAACCTGAAAGGGCGCAACCTCGTTAAAGAACACTTACAAGATCCTCTCGACCTTGTAAGGAGAAACCACCCGCGTGAGATCCTTACGACTCACAAGGGAGCAACACACTTAGGGATCCCCACGGTTCCTAAGGAGAAAATACACTTGCGAGATCCTCACGACTCGTAAGGAGAACGCTCTTATGGGACCCTCACGGCTCGTAAGGTTTGAAAGTCTTAAGTTACAGAGATCTAAACCTGTGCTTAAGCAACCCCCACAACTTTCGATATTGCCCTACAAGTGGCTCAATACTGACCCTTGTATACAATCCACGGGCGCGAATAAACATTTCCCTAACCAAGATCCATCCGTGACTGGGGATATGTTCGCATAACCCTTGTAAATCCTCTCGATTTGCAAAGAGAAAACCCTCCTGTAGGATCCTTACGACTTACAGAGGAACAAAACACTTAGGAACCCTCACGATTCCTAAGGAGAAAATACACCTATAAGATCCTGACGACTTATAGGGAGAAATAGCTTTGTGAGACCCTTACGGCTCATAAAGTCAAAAGCCTTAGTCGACAGGACCCTAACCCTGGTCGCTAAGCCTCCTTTGTTCGACAATGACAGAAGCAAATGATGATTCGCTCCTGGCAACATCCCAGTTGTAGCGGTGCTGATGCCAAAATCAGTGTCCAAGTTCAGGTTCACGGCGAAAAGCCAGTAGACCGTACATGCATACGAAATAGCCGAAATGATGGGGCAACTTGCAATAAAAAAAAGCAGCAAGTAAAAATATATGCATAAAATAAACAGCCGAAATGATTGGGCACCGCGAAAAATAGCCGAAATGATTGGGCGATCGCGACCTTCGCGATATAAAAGCTGAAATGATAGAGCATCGCGGAAATAAAACAGAAAAAAAATAATGATGATAAAATTTTGGCCCTACAGTTAAGATCACATCGATCCCTGTATACAATCCAAGGGCGTAAACAAAGAGGGAGCCATACTCTCCCAACAAACTCCTCGACTCACGGATACAAACACTCCTTGACGAGAGCCTCCTGATCCGCGTCGACCCGCAGAGCCACCAGTGCCTCCGTAGGAATCCTCGACTCGTTTCAAACCCCAAGGAAACAAATAATCCTTGGCGCTCGGGAAACAAATAATCCCTAGCAAATCCCTCGACTCACGGATACAAACACTCCTTGACGAGAGCCTCCTGATCCGCGTCGACCCGCAGAGCCACCAGTGCCTCCGTAGGAATCCTCGACTCGTTTCAAACCCCAAGAAAACAAATAATCCTTGGCGCTCGGGAAACAAATAATCCCTAGCAAATCCCTCGACTCACGGATACAAACACTCCTTGACGAGAGCCTCCTGATCCGCGTTGACCTGCAGAGCCACCAGCGCCTCCGTGGGAATCCTCGACTCGTTTCAAACCCCAAGGAAACAAATAATCCTTGGCGCTCGGGAAACAAATAATCCCTAGCAAATCCCTCGACTCACGGATACAAACACTCCTTGACGAGAGCCTCCTGATCCGCGTCGACCTGCAGAGCCACCAGCGCCTCCGTGGGAATCCTCGACTCGTTTCAAACCCCAAGGAAACAAATAATCCTTGGCGCTCGGGAAACAAATAATCCCTAGCAAATCCCTACACGGATACAAACACTCCTTGACGAGAGACTCCTGATTCGCGTCGACCCGCCGAGCCACCAGCGCCTCCGTGGGAATCCTCGACTCGTTTCAAACCCCAAGGAAACAAATAATCCTTGGTGCTCGGGAAACAAATAATCCCTAGCAAACTCCTCGACTCACGGATACAAACACTCCATGATGAGAGCCTCTTAACTCATGTCAACTCGCAGAGCCATCACCCTCTCCGCGAGCAAATTCCCGATTCGTCTCAATTTATAAGAAGAAGTCTCAGACAGCAAGGATTGAAAAGCTTGCTTCTTGAGCAATGGGGCCCTGCAAGTCAATCCAAAATGGTCTCTTGCATACTATTCACGGGTCTCACTCTCCGAAGTCGAATTTCGACGAGGAGGGAAACAACCGCTTACGAATTCTCTCGACTCGTAAGAGGGAAAATTCTCTTATAAGATCCCTACGACTTATAAGAGAAAACCACACTTAGGAATCCTCACGATTCCTAAGGAGAAAATCCACCTATGAGATCCTCTCGATCCGTAGGGAGAAAAGCCTCTATGAGACCCTCACGGCTCATAGAATTGAAAAGTCTTAGGCGGTAAACCTGAACCTGCGGCCTAAGCCATCGCTACTTCCTGAGGAAGTCGGAATACTCTTTCTAGACATCCATCAACCATGGTTATTAAGACAGCCTACTGACATTAAAAGAAAGAAGATGACAGAAAGAATATCCGTTCTACATTTGATCTGGCATGCGTGACGCATTCATTTATGCATGGACAGAAGACTCAGGACGAGAAATAAGACAAGCTGAAATAGAAAAGGGGAGGGTTTTCATTCATACCGCTAAAAGTTCTTACAAGCATAAGAATAATGAATAAGAAACATTGTTCAAATTATTACAACAGTATAACCTCGGATCCGGGGCACGGATTGAGGAAATCAAAAGTAAGGCCATCCAGAGTTCTTCTGGCCTTTCTAATTATTCTTATGCGCAGTCTTTCGCGCTCCTCGGTGTCGATATCATCGGCAAGCCCTTCCGGCCTTTGATAAGCAGCAACGATCGTCGTCTGCTGAAACACTTGATGCAGGATGTCAACGAGGTCGTTCCGTCGTTTCTTCGAGATCAACCCTGTCAGGTGCACTGAATGCACCTTGTCCTCGGCATCATCCAGCGCATTGAGTGGTAGGGCCTCGTGAAGACCCGGAAGTGCCCTCCATATTGCTCCCAGCACGACTTTCAAAAGAGCCGAACGCCGAGGCAACAGCCAACCACCGCTTGCGTTCAGACGACCTATAACTTCTGCACATTCAGCGTCTGTAAACTCCTGGTTTTGTTGACGACCCTGAGCGCGGATATCATCGTAGGTAATGAACTCGTGCAGACTGTATAGATGCACCGCCGCCATTATGCCTGGAGAAAATATTATAGGAAGATCAACAATAGAAAAGCAATAATATACATGGATGACTAAATTCCTAGAGAGCAAAACTATGTTCAAAGATGAAACCCACTAGACGAGAGCTCTGCTATTTAAGATTGATCTAAGAATCGATTTTACTTGAAGTTCTTCTAAAAAACTTTAAAAAAAAAGGAGCAAGGCACCGGAGTTCTTAAAGGCAAGAACAAAGCTCTGAAGTCTTCAAAAATGGAAATCTGGAAGATGATAAGTATCTGGAGGGGACCAAAGGTCCTATTTATAGGCCTCAAGTGCCTCTTCGACTCCCAAGAGTCGTCATGGCAGTTTACCCTAATTGGAGCGAATTTCCGTTCGAATTCCGAGACAGGAGATGAAGCAACGCTTCATCCTTCCCCGATCAGAGCAAAGCTCTGTCTTGAAGAAGCGACGCTTCAGCACGGAAGCGCTAGCGCAGTTGCGTTGCGCTGCGCGCTACACGCCACGTGTCCAGCGCAAACGCATCAGCGCAGTGCCCCAAAGCAGCGCACCCAGCCAAAGCAAAGCTCTATTTCAAGCAAAACCAAGGGAAGCAACGCTTCAGCGGCGTATGCGTCATGCGCTGCATGACACGTGTCGGCGTAGATGTGCTAGCACAGTTGTGCTGCACTGTGTGCTGTGCGACACGCGTCATACCCTGGAGCATTCGCGCTAAACAAAAAGGTTCTGAAGAAATCTTTTCGGTTATTATCTTCTGTAAAACAGAAGCCCCTAGATCAAAGATCCGATGGTGGGGGAAATCCCGCCAAATCTTTCAGAAAAGGGATTTCTTCAACAAATTGAACTTGCTTCTTAATCTGCAAGATGAAGCCTCAGGCATCAGAGGTAGGAGAACTTGCTTCCTGAACAATGGGACCCTACAAGTCGATCTAAATTGGTCTCTTGCACGCTATACGCGGGACTCACTCTCTAAAATCGAGTTTCGATAAGGAGGGAAACAACCGCTTACGGGTCCTCTCGACTCGTGAGAAGGAAAAACTCTTGCAGGAGCCTTACGACTTGTAAGAGAAAACCACACTTAGGAACCCTCGCGATTCCTAAGGAGAAAAGCCCGCCTACGAGATCCTCTCGATCCGTAGGAAGAAAAGTCTCTATGAGACCCTCACGGCTCATAGAGTTGAAAAGTCCTAGGCGGCAGATCTGAACCTGCAGTCTAGGCCATCGTTATCTCTGGGAGAAATGAAGTTATCTGTCAATAAGGTGCATTAAATATGTCATGCTGAAAAGAATGAAAAAGGCGAAGAAATGACACAGGACGTTACAAAAATGTGTATCTTTTATTCATGAATATTGACTGGGTACAGGATACATTGTACTAAAGAATAAAAAAATATACATATATTTTACAAGTACAAATGATACAAGGAGAAATTACTGGGAAGGAAGCGTCTTGCATAGATTTAGCAATTGCTCGCATACTTCCTTCCACGTCTTCTCTCGATCGGCTACCACCGCCAGCTCTGCCTCCACTTGGGCTCGCTGCTGCAAGACCGACGCAAGCTGCTCCCTGACGGCCTGATAGGCAGCTTCCCGACTTGGGATATTGCGCTCAGCTACGTCAAGCTTCCGCTTCAAGTTTAGCCCATGGGAGATACGCTCCAAGAGACCCTCGAAGATAGTCTTCACTTGGACAGCATTTGCCTCAACCTCAGCGTGCAGATGGGCCGTTTCGTTCGAGGTCTTTTGGCATTCCCTTAGTCTTGAAGCTGCTTCTTGTTCCAAGTGGCGGAAGTGCGAAGTGCTTTGCTCGAGCCAAGTTGCGCGTTGGGTGCTCAGGGCTAAAACTTCGGGAGAAGGGAGCGTCGACTCCAGCCTATATAGACAAGCCTCGATCCCCCTGCAGTGGTTAACCCAAGATTCGACGACGCCTTCGTTATGAAAATTTACGAGCGCCGCCAACATCGGGTTAACTTCCGCAGCAAAATCTACGGCAGAAGGGAGAGCGTCCATATTGAGCTCTTCAATGTACCCGCTCAGCATGCCCAAACTCATCACATCACCCTTTGAAGATGGACGTCTCAAGAAAGGGCCTGCCGGTGAAAGGACGCGAGCCTCAAAGGGGACCGGAGCCGGAACAATAGCTGCAAAACAAAACATGGTTAAACGATGGTTCAGAAGATGTTGAAGGGTTACCAAAAAAGGAAATTTACTATACCAGCTGCAACGGACGGCAAAGCCGGAAGGGCCGGTGGCGTGGCAGATCTTGCATCCCCCCCTTCGATTTGTGGCACTGCAATAAGGAAAAGGAAAAGTCAAGGAATCATCCCATTGCTAAAAAAGGGGTAAATAAAGACATTGTAGTGAAAGTATACTCACCGGCGCCACTAGAGGGAGAAGCGAGTTCGGATGGGAAGGAGAAGTGTGGGAGCAACACTTGATATAAATGATCAAAGAGCACTCCTGAAAGGGCACAATGGTATAACGTTAGTACAAAAGCTACATGTTTAAAAGATTAACTCATGAGTCGTAAATCCATACCTTCCAACATCCGCGATGGTATAAGGGAAGGCGGGGAGGTGACCACCGCCAAGGCAGTAGTTGACGGTACTCCTTCGAGCAAGGGAGCATCAGCACTGGCCGCACCTGCAAAGACAAGCTTGTTAGAAGAGATCGCAAGTTACATAAAAAAAGGGGAACGCTGGTGACTCAAAATTCACCCGACGAGCTGCCAGCAGAAACTGAAGCAATCCCCTCGTCCATCGACATGAGACCACCGCCCGTAGCCTCATCACCCGACTCGATAGGAACCGTTGTTGTGCTCGCGAGCCCGGGAGACAGCAAGGAACCATACGCGGGGAGGGCTATGATCGGAGTATTACCAGATTCCTGGGAAAGAGCGGTTCGCTCCTCCTCAGGAATCGTGGCCGCCTCACCCGATACTCCCTCGGTTTCTGCGGTCACGGTTGTCTCGTCCATCGGCACCGTGACGTCTCCAGCCTCAAGTGCTTCGACTTCTACCGCCTTCGGCTCGACAATCATCTCGTCTGCCGCCACTTCAGACGCGGCATCAATGACCTTCTCGGCGGCGGATCCTTCAACTTCTGTTTCAGACGCCGTGGCCCCGACGACGATGCCCACTGTTGGCTCGGGTTCGGCAGGCACTGCTTCCGCCGTTTCCCTGGGTTCAACGGTCTCCGCCTCCCCCTCAGTCGGACTTGGTCCTGCAAGATGGAATGCATATGAGCCAATGGCTTTATAATAATTCTTACAACAAGGTTCTGAAAGAGATGCTACCTGAAGGGGATTTATTGTTTGCACTTCGGGCCGCGCGCGCCACTTGCCTATAAGCAGTAGACAGAGCGACAGGGACCTCTTCAGAAGGAGTGTCAGCGCGAGGAATAGTGCTAGGGCCCGCTCCCGCGGCCAAAGCAGCTCTGCGCGCCTTTGCTTCGCGTCTCAACCGCTTCCGCTCCTCCCGAGCCGTTGAGACGGATGCCACTAGGGCTTCTTTAATTGAGGCGTCCTCATCCGTGAGTAGGGATGCCTCCAGATTTTTCAGGGCATCCCTCGTCGTTTTGTCAAGTCGAGGCTCCTCCAGCAGCCTCGACGAGACCGGGACTTCAGTAACAGGCTCGGGAAGGATCCCCGCATCAACTGATATAACCCCTGCTAAGAAACGAAAGAAGGTTAGGTTGACCATCATAAAAAGACAACAAACTTTCCTTATAAAAGAGAAAGGGGTGAAACATACCAGCGCCTGCTAGGGCACGCTTCTCCTCCTCCTCCTGGAAGGTTTTCAGGGAGGCAGCAATAGCCTCTTCAGTAGAGACACCTGTTGAAAATGGAGCAAATGTTAGTTAAATATAAAGTGCAATAAAACGACAAATAAAGCGTCTGATGATTACCGGACTCAGCGAGTTTGCTTAACGTCGCTTCAAGCCTCGCCGATCGCTCCGAAGCTGCAATGGCGGCAGCCAAATTGGTGTCCGCAGAGTTTACCACGAAGCCCTCATTGCTGCCATACTCACATATGGCCTCGGCAGGAGGAGCCGCAGGCTTTAAGCTAAGGATCGCGTCGAGGGATAGGGTGGACTTCTTCTTCTTTTGTCCGCCAGCTTTAGATCCACTCGGAATAGCCTTGCGCTTGGCAGTCACTTTAGGGCGGCGAGTCCCGATATCCGCTCCTGCGCCAGACCCTGGCGATACCACTTTAACCGTCTTTGTGGGAGCACGGGGCGCCGGGGGTGCATCCACCGTAGTAGGCAGTGGCAATCCACGCGGGGGGCTCAACACGCGCGGTCGGTCAGCTCCGGCATCTTTTATCGGGAGGGTGACCTGGATCCTTGGCTGCAAAGGAGCCTTGCGATCACCGCCAGGAGGCGCAGCCCTACGGTCAACCAGCAGACGTTTCTCCATTAAAATAATTAGGCCCATAGCATGCGCATACCAGGCTACATACGGATGGATTATTTTAGGGGCACAGCTAGGCTCACTGATAAAAAATAGGAGCCTGTATTGAGCCGGGTGAAATGATGCATCGCATTCCTTATTCCCCCTTGGTTGGCCGCGGGTGTTTCCAGAAAGGCTTCCATCGGAATCCCTTGATTGTAGCTCGATTGTCGGGTAAATCGATGTGGGTTATACCTCATAAAGAGAGCCATCTCATTCTGCCTAAATACTAGGTAGCCCGGCCGAATGGAGTAAAGGTGAAGGATTTCCCGAGCCTTTAGTACAGAAGCCCCGCCCCTAAAGTCATCGCGCAGCGGCACCACTGACTTAGTGGTCTCTGAGCCTATGGTGATGACCTTATCCACAAAAGAGATCTTTGCTCCGACTAGATGTGAACACAGGAGCAGTCCCCTAGACTCCCGCGGAGGTGCAACCACAATTGAAGCCCCGACCAACCGTATGATTCTTGGGAGTTTGTATTTCTCAAAGAACGGAGGAGTCTTATGGGCACCAAACACCCCTCGCACATGCAGCTCCATCCAAGAAGTGAAGTAGTGCATCGGGAAGTTAGCAGGCTGTACCCCAGGCTCATTAGCGTCCGCCGCTACGCTAAGTCCATTATAAAGGTAAGCCAGCCCGGCAATCCCTACCGATAGCTGCAAACCAGCCGCCATTCGATGAGCCGGGTAAAAGACGGAGGGCCGCATGAGGCATGGATGCATGGGGAGTGCGAAGCTGCATAGCCATAAACCCAAGAACCCTATGAAAAAAGTCTCCTCGTCCATGCCAGGAACGGCGATCTCTAAGAAAGGGACGCTGGCAGTGCCGGGGAAATAAAAATCCCGCTGGTCATTTTCCGATGTAGGTCGGCGTTCCAAGCCGAAACCAAAAGGGTCGACAAGCTGAGCGAAGTTCTCGCTCTGCTCTGATAGGAACTCTGGGCGAATAAAGCGAGCAATGAAATCCGCGAAACTAACGCCCCGGTCGCCCGATTCCAAATGCAGTTCCTCATAAATCTCCAACACCTTCACCAAGCCCGGATGCTGATGCTGGATGGCATTTTCCGGAGTTAAGTCAAATACCAACTGCTTGGTGGCAAAGACGTACTCGTCAGGAGGAAGCAGCTTCTCGTAGTGCTCCCCCCTCACTGGTAGACCTGAAATCTCAACAAATTCTTCCAAAGAGATGGAAACTTCCCTATCCGCTGTCAAGAAGGTGTGGGTGGGGATATTCCATTGTTCAATAAAGGCCTTTATCCACCATGTTGGAGGAGAGGGATATTCGAAAAGTGAAACGTAGACGGCCGAATATAAACCAATCGTCGTCAGATGAGTCCTTTTCGCCGCTAAGATGTAGCGGGCCCAGGGCAAATATCCGGCAAGCGGTCGCGAGATCAGTCCAATATTATAAGCCTGTCCCCAAGGGCGTGCTTCACCCTGACAGATTCGCCTCCCCAAGATATCTATCGCCGGCGGCAGTTGCACCGGGATGGCACCGATTGCAGGCTGAAGGAGGTCGTCGGAATTCCAATTTTTAACCTCCACGGCATACTTCACCGGAGGCTTGTCCGCATAAGGGATCGCGGCTATGGGCTCAGAGGGCGAGGCGGAGCTAAAGCTGCAACGGCCTTGGATGATCTGGCTGTACCACCTTCCCCATAGGTGAAGTTTCTTGCACTCAGGATCGTGATCTTTAATCAGAGCAAACACCACCCGGTCCACTGGCGAATGTGGGAACCCTCCTTCTGAGCGAACGAAAGGGAAAGACAAATCTTCAGACATGTTTCCTGTAGAAAAAAAAAATATAACCGTTAGTGTTCCAATGCTTCACATTTCAAAGTCCTACATCACACTACAATGCAGTGGGTAGGGGACCAAAGGGGGACCCACAAAATCTAGATGACGGCGCATCATTTGATAAGACAGTCCCATCATTGGATGAGACTGTCAGTTAATGAAAAAGACCCCCAAGAGAATATCCTCATTAGGGAGAAATCCCTTGAGACAAGGAGAAAATCTCCTCTTTTAGAGCAAAGCTCTGTCACAGAGTGACATTTGTCAAACTCTGGTCTCAAAGGAATAAAACTTCTTAAAAAAGAGCCTAGCTCTGTAATAATTATGATAACTATAACCCCTAAGGATTAAAAGAAAATTTTGGGATCTGAAAGATCCAGGGAAACTTTTAGGAGTTCTCCATTTTTATATATATATATATATAAAAGGGGGGGAGATCTACATTTGATCTATGAGCAAGGCTCTGTTCATGGGTTAGAACCCAGGAACGAGATCTCCCTAAATCTTTGAGAGCAAGGCTCTATTGATGAAACCCCAAAGGGGTTTTCTTTAGATCAGAGATCTATGAGAGCAAGGCTCTGTTGAAGAAACCCCAAAGGGGTTTTCTTTAGATCAAAGATCTATAAGAGCAAGGCTCTGTTAATTAAATTTAATTTAAATTAATCTAATTTTTTACCTAGGGTGATCCTAAGTTATGAACTCTGGAGTTCTTGGAAAAAAATCAAGAGCAAGGCTCTGAAAATTCTTAAGCAAGAGCAAGGCTCTGAGTCAAAATTCTTAAAGTGGTAAAGAATTTTCTAAAGGACCAAGGGTCCTATTTATAGGCGCCTGCGCCCCTTCAACTGACCCCCATGATCCAACAGTCAGGATCTTGCCACCGCTGCACTCACGTGCGCGCCACGTGAGCGCAACGGTGGGGGGGCATTTGTTCCCCCAATCAGAGCAAGGCTCTGCTTGAATTTTGAAAATTCAAATTTTGAAGCAACGCTTCAGTTCCCGTGCGCTGCGCGCAACGCGCCACGTGTCAGAAGTTGACACGGCAGCACAACGCCCAAGGCAGTACGTCCAATCAGAGCAAGGCTCTTTAAAAAACATCAGCAACACTCAACTGCGCAAGCGCACGGCAGCGCGACACGTGTCTGCGCAGTTGCGCAAGCACAACTGCGCAAGCGCACCGCTGCGCGACACGTGTCTGCGCAGTTGCGCAAGCGCCCCGCTGCGCGACACGTGTCTGCGCAGTTGCGCAAGCGCTGTTGCGCAAGCGCTTCACTGCGCGACACGTGTCACGCGGTGGTGAGTTGCGCAACAACAGAATGAAGATTTAAGGATATTTTTTTTCTGTTCTTGTTTAAACAAGAAGATTTCTTCTGTAAAACAGGGGCCTTTGGATCAAAAATCCAACGGTGGGGAAAATTCCCTAAATCACTCAGAAAAGATCTTTTTAACAAATTTAACTGATTTTTTAGCACTATAAAAAGGGACCCCAGACCCCATTTCAAGGAGAGAGACAATGGGGATAAAAAAAAAGAGAGAAAAGAGCTCTTGAGAACTTCTTGAGAACACACAAAAAAAAAGAAGAAGGTAAAAACCTTTGAAATAAGAGAAAATTCTCTTAGGAATAGATCATTGATCTAAAAGAGAAGATCAGTGATCTTCAATAAATAAATAAATAAATAAAAATAATAAAAAAATAGTGCCTTGCACTTGCTAGAGAACCTCTGGTTCTCTGAGATAGAAAGAAAGAAAAGATTTTTTCTTCTTTTCTTTGATCTAAATTTAGATCAAGAAGTTAAAAAGTGCTCTGCACTCCTTTCCTTGAATCTAAAAGATTCTTGGTGCTTTGCACAAATGCAATGCATTACTTGAAAGGCCAGGCCCAAATCAAAAAGACCTAGCAGGCCAAAATAAATTGTAAAAGCAATAAAAGGGCTGAGCCCAAATAAAATTGATGCTCTGCATCATTCATAAAGAACAGAGCCCAAAATAAATTGATGCCCTACATCTTTTCTGGGCAAAGCCCAAATAAAAATAAAAGAAAATGCAAAAGCAATGTTGGACATTTTTTTTACTGGACTTAGCCCAATCGTGGCCATAAGTCCTTAAATTAAATTGACTGAGCAAAATGGCTCTCCTAAATCAATCTACATCCGGTTCGAGGGTACATCTCCGAACTCCTCTGACATCTATCGTTGTAATCCTTCAACGACGTCAGAGAGGCGACGGGTCCCAACGATCACACATGAATATGGACTGCGGGGTCCTTAAACTCGTGGACCGAAACGTCCCTAAACTAATATCGGACCGAAACGTCCCTAAACTAACATCGGGCCGAAACGTCCCTAAACTAATATCGGACCGAAACGTCCCTAAACTAATATCGGACCACCACGTCCCTAAACTGGAACAATAGAGCCTCCAAATGCTCTTTTGCCGGATCTAAACGGTCCTGTTTAAGTTGATCTTAGCCCCAAATACGGCTAACGTATCCTTAGACATTTAAATGAATGATAAAACTCCAAATCAACCTGGGTTCCAGGGTACATCTCCGAACTCCTCTGACATCTGCCGTTGTAATCCTTCAACGACGTTAGAGAGGTGACGAGTCCCGATGGCCAGATATTAAATCGATCATCACGTCAAGTTGATCTTAGTCCAAAACAGGACTAACGTATCCTTGACGAATGTTTAAGTTGATCTTAGCCGCAACGCGACTAATGCATCCTTAAACTAAAAACGCCAAACCCAAATCTAAGTAAATACGGATTTGGACTAATCCACGTCCTACGGGCGACGGTATTACTCAGTCTCCGTATACAATCCACGGGCAACCACAAACAAAACAAACACACACGACACGAAGTGAAATTCTGGAGAAGGAGAAAGTTGTTACCGCGATGCGGTAGCGTAATTAACTGCAGGGGCTTGCGCCTGCAGGGAAGAGCGTCCCCACAATCAAAAACCCCTCAAGCGAGGGGGAATCTGACGAAGTCTGCTACATCGGCTGCATCCGTCTAAACCTCCGATACACGGTGCCATAAATCAACTTGGCATCTTCGGAGAGGTGGACGGATAAAACCAAATAGCATCTGCCCCGAATCTCAGCGTCAGGACATCGCAGTCTTGTGCGCCGCCTTTCGGAGGGGAACACTTACGGTCAAGTGTGAACCGCCGCTGGAATAGAACCAGTCCGTTTGCCTTCTTATTGGGAACCTCATCAATTGGATGGTCCCATTCTTATGTACAGCAGGCCTCAAGACGTTTCAAGAGCCAACTAAAAGTATTCAAATGTTGGAATGCTCGAAGAAAGAATCTGCCCCGGACTCTTAAAGTGAAGAGCCTTGGAAGAACCGAAAGGAAGACAACTGTAAAAGCGGGAATTCCAATAATACCAATGCCTTCAATGCGTCTGACAATGAAGACAAGCGAAAGGCGGGCGGACAAAAAATGGACTGCTCCCGAAAGCCAGTCCTAGGAGAAGAAGGGCCTTCCTTAGAGGTGAAGAAGAACAAGGTTTACTCTTTCAGGAAGGACAATGTCCGCAAGATATTCAAGAATACCCTGAACAACGGTCTACAATTGCCGGATTCGAAGAGACCTCACGAAGCAAAAATGACTGACAATCCCCTGTATTGCTCGTACGACAGAGTAGTGAGCCATGCGATCGAGAATTGCTATATTTTCAAAGACTGGGTCGAAAAGCAATACAAGATCGGAGAGATCGAGTTGTCTAAGAGTGTGTTGGTGAACAATCAAGCCGCAACCATCAACTTTATACAGACAGAAGCTGAAGCCTTCTGAGAGCAGACGGTTGAATCCGCTGCCCCGAGAAATGAATCCGACTCTCCGTAGCCTCCGTGGAGTATGCACATATCTAATAAGACGAAGAAGATGCTAAAATTACTTCATAAAGATCCCAGAACAGAATGGGAGGGGTAGAAGGAGTCCACCATTCTAGCTACCTATTCGGCTCAATCGAGCTCAAAATCCAAAAAACTAAAGAAGAAGAAAAGGAAAGGTGTTGCTCGAAGCGAAAGGGAGTCGGCAGGGAGATCGATCATTCAAAATATATCGATTCTCTCGAAAACTAAGAGCAAAAGAAAAGAACTCTAATTCAATTGAAGGAATTCTTCCCCATAGAAGCAGCTGAGATTTTGGAAGAGCTGAAAGAAGTCTCAAATGAAGAGGTCCTTATCGTGACCTGCTACGTCATCCACCTTGGTAGCAACTCTAAGGAAGAACTTTGTTTTCCTAAAGACGACGAGGGGCTCGCTATAAAGACCAACCAAATCCAGCTCAGAAGCGGCAAGGCTCTACCACCAAATCAAGGTAACGCCACAAAAGGGAAGGAAAATTAATTCGCTAATGAAGAAGATGGCGGAGAGCTTGCTCATGAAGACTCGAGTCCTTCCCTAGTGGATTATAATGTCTTGGTGTATCTCCGGAAGCTTCCGTCTCTCTTAAGAATCTATGATGCTCTGGTCCTATCCAAGGAGCTCAGAGATGTTCTCATTCATGCCCTGCAAAACCCTAAGTGGTATTAGGCTCGTTTCATGGAAATTAATATGAAAGAGTCCCGGTACACTGTGTATACAGCCACATTCACATTTAAAGATGAAGACCTGTTACTGGGAACGGCTGAGCATAATCGATCACTTTACATGACCGAGTACAACGACGGAGATCGGATTAATCGCATATTGATTAATCCAGGGTCCTCAGTGAACATCATGAACTTGCATATTCTAAAGAGTTTATCAATGGACATCTGACACCTGTCAAGGGAGAGGATTGTCAGCCAAGGCTTCAATCAAGATTGTCAGCCAAGGCTTCAATCAAAATTGCCACCAAGTTCTGGGATCCATAACTTTGCCAATCAGGTTTGGAGACCTGCAAACCGAAGCTAAGATATACGTGATCGATGCCGACACGTCCTATAAGATTCTCCTAGGATAACCATGGCTTTACGATTGTGGCATCGTTCTGTCAACACTCCATCAATGCATGAAGTATACCAAAAATGGCGAAGAAAGATGCATTGACGGAGATATACAGCCGTTTAGTGTACATGAAGTCCGATATGAAGATTCTCCTTACTTTATGAAACCCCAGAATGCTGAGCCGCAGTCGACTAGAGACAAGAGGGCTCAGAGTCTCAAAAGCAAACCTCAGCCGCGGTTAACTAAAAACAAGGAGGCCCAGAGTCTCAAAAGACAATCTAAGCCGGTCGTCACCCTTAAAAGTAAAAATCCCCAAGTGCGCCCGCGTTTCGGCAGTGACACTGATGAGTCCGACTTTGAAAGTCCATCCTTCTGTAAAAATATCCCTCATTTCGGTAGCGATACAGACGAGTTTGATATTGAGGGCCCAGCCAACAGCAAAGTTCGCCCTCATCTCGGCAATGATACCGAAGAGTCAGAGGAGGACTCGTCTTGCAACTGTTGTACAGGTCGGACTCTCACGCAAAAAGCAAAGCTAAGAGAGACCTTTGAAGTCACAGAGGGATCCCTGGCCATCACCAAGGTTCCAGAACAGATGTGTAAGGAGCTCGACGTGTTTTCGGCCTCTACCGTGGACCAACTGACAACCTTCTACGTCCCCGGAAGAAATAGCGGACAGAAGGGCATCCTGTTTTATGGGTCGAACCCTGTCGTGCACCCAGACGATTTGTCCGTAACGTGTCTTCCCTATGAGAGAGGCATAAGAGCCGTCTTAAACCCCAGATATTATGTGCCTGTAATACGAGAATATTTTAAAAGGTGCAGATGTCAGTTATACCAGACAGAATCCGAAGAAAAGTTTTATGAGAAGCCATGACACCCGCCTCAGGTCCAATCGCTCATCGAGGGGCGAGTCCCAGATAGACGGGGCCTAGGTTATGTGAAACCCGATGCCAAATCATGCTACATGATCCACGTTAGCAAAGCCAGCGAAGAGTTGAATGATGACGGCGATCTAACCGATCCAGAAGAAGCCCCTCGAAAGCTCGAAGATGGCGGACATGCAACATTCAACGAGCTAACCAAGATTGATTTGGGGAATCCTGGTTATCCAAGGCCGACCTATATCAGCTCGCTCTTGTTAGAGGAAATGAAAGAGCAGATAATCGCCCTGCTGCGTGAGTTTGTCGACTGCTTCACATGGACGTATAAAGAAATGCCTAGCCTCCCTCTGAAATGGTCGTGCATAAGCTGGCTATTTCTTCCGATGCCAAGCCAGTCAAACAAGCTCCTCGAAGAATAAGAAGGGAGTTGGAGGAAAAGGTCATTGAGGAAACTAAGAAACTCATCGATGCCAGCTTAATCAGAGAAGAGAAATACGTGGACTGGATCACATGCATCGTCCCAGTAAAGAAGAAAAATAGGCAGATCTGGGTTTGTGTCGATTTCAGGGACCTTAACAAGGCATTCCCTAAAGACGATTTCCTGCTTCTGGTCATGGAAATGATAGTCGATGACACCTCAAATTACGAGCTGTTCATTTTCATAGATGGTTCGTCTAGGTACAATCAGATAAAAATGTCGCTTGAGGATGAGAAGCATACAACATTTCGAACCCCGATAGGCATATTCTGTTATAATGTGATGTCGTTTGGACTGAGGAATGCAGGTGTCACATATTAAAGGGAAATGACCAAGATCTTTGATGGCTTAATCCATAAAGTCGTCGATTGTTATGTTGATGATTTGGTCATCAAGACTAAAGCCAAGGCCGATCACATCCAAGACTTCAGAACTGTTTTCACCAGACTAAAAGAACACAATCTAAAGATGAATCCTCTAAAGTGCGCTTTTGGTGTGTCATCGGGAAAATTCTTGGGCTTCATAGTCTGATATCGGGGGATCGAAGTTGACCCATCGAAGATAAATGCCATCATGAAGATGCCTCCTCCGAAGAATCTGACGCAGCTAAGATCCTTTCAAGGCAAGTTCGCTTACATACGAAGGTTCATCTTGAACCTATCGGGAAGATGTAGGCTCTTCTCAAAGCTCATGAAGAAAGGTGCTCTCTTTGTCTGGGACACCGAATGTCAGGATGCGTTGGAAAGTATCAAACAGTATCTGCTACACCCTCCAGTACTTGTTGCTCCCATTCCAAATAAACCGTTGATTCTCTACCCTGCCACACTAGATGAGTCACTTGTCACGCTCCTTACCCAGTATAACGAGGAGAGAAAAGAAAATGCTCTCCACTACCTCAGTCGAACATTAGTCGGGGCGGAACATAACTATTCCCCGATCGAAAAGCAATGCTTGGCCCTGATCTTCACTGTGAAGAAGCTAAGGAACTACCTGCTCTCTCATCGGGTCATGTTGATCTCCAAGGCCGACCAGCTCGAACACTTAATGACCAAAACAAGCCTTGTCGGCAGAATAGCAAGATGGGCTGTCATGCTGCTTGAGTTTGACATAGCCTATACTCCTCAGAAAGCAGTAAAAGGGAAAGCCCTTGCCGACATCCTTGCTTCTCATCCTATACCAGAAGGGTCACCGCTAAATTGCAAGTTACCCAACGAACAAGTGTTGCACCCTGAGGATAACGAGCTATGTTAGGAGCTCTACTTCAATGTAACCTTATCAATAAGGACCTTTAGCAAATCAAGCGTCCCAGAAATAAAAGCAGGGATAGGATTGGTGTTCATTATGCCATTGATGGGAACCCTACGATGTTCTTTCATTCTCACCGAGCCTTGCACAAACAACGAGGCTGAGTATGAAACTCTGGTAGCTGGTCTGGAGCTCGCCATAGAAATGAAAATCCTTCGGTTACAGGTTTACGGTGACTCCCAGCTTATCGTCAACCAAATGAGCGGTGACTACAAGATATATAAGCCCGAGTTAGATCGATACAGAAGTCGGGTGGTGGAACTCATGAAACAGTTCACTCATATTGAACTGATGAGAGTTCCTAGAGCGTTGAACGAGAAAGCCAACGTACTCGCTCGCCTAACAAAGAGCTGGTTGATCCCTATTTACCGCCAAAAACAGAGACGAACCGGGATGGATCGTCTTGCCTGAATTTAGGGGCAGATGCTATTTAAATTTATTCGTCCATCTCTCCGAAGATACCAAGTTGATTTATGGAACCATATATCAGAGGTTTGGACAAATGCGGCCGTTGTAGCAGACTTTATCAGATTCCCCCCTCGTTTTATGAGGATTTTTTTTATTATGGGGACTCTCTTCTCTGCAGGCGCAATCTTCTACAGTTAATTACATTAACGCATTGCGATAACCACTTTCTCCTGCTCCGGCAGTTCACTTCGTGTTGTGTGTATGTTTTGTTTTGGTAAATACTTCGTACCCAAGGATATTATCCATCCCTGATAGATGAGGCTGCAAATGTTGGTTTTGGTTGCCCATGGATTGTATACGGATACTAGTTTATGTCATCGCCCGTAGGGTGCGGATTAGTCCAAATCCGTATATTTTTAGATTTGGACTTGGTTTTATTTAAGCACCGTTAGTCTAGTTTGAGATTAAAATAAACTTAAATATGTATGAGAATTTAGGGCTCGGTTTGTTTTTGACTAAGGATACGTTAGTCCAATTTGATCAACTTAGCAAGATTTTGAGGATCATTTTTATTTCAGATCCAATAACAGAGCATTCGGGCTCGGCTGCAGGAAAGACTTCAGAGACCTAACCAATTTGGGGGCTTGGTCTGCTTAGTATTTTATTTTATTTTAAAAGTGTTAGGCACTTATTTGGGCTTTATTTGATCAGCCCCCCTTTCCTTTCATGCCGAAGTGCTAAGCACTTATTTGACCTCTGACGCTCATATATATGACATGTGAAGCATTCAATCATGGGTGCTGCCCAATGAGCGCAGAGCACTCAGCCCTTTTGACTGTTTGCGGAGTGCTATGCACTTTTGTTCAGCGCCCACGTGATGAGCACGTGCGGCGCTGGCCTTCTGTTTTAGGCGTCCGCGTGTCTTTCACGTGAGGCGCTGGGCGCTGTTAAAAGGGACGCCTACGTGAGAAGCACGTGAAGCGCTAGTCTCTTTCCCTTTTTAGAGATTAAATCTCTGTTAATATTTTCAGAGAGGTTATACCTCTATCAATGGTGCTTTGACCATTAACGCTTGCTAAAATCACTATATTTGAGAATTTTAGGTTGAGTTTTTAAAAAACTAAGTTCTCAATTTAAAGGAACTAAGTTCCTGGAGTATTATGGACTCCATGTTCTTCATGTCCAATCTTGTTCTTCCCTGAATCTTTGATTCTCAAGAACAAAATGTTCCCGATGAGAATTAAATTCTAAACTTGTGGGAGACTTGTCTTGTGGATCTTAGATCCAGAGAAAGAACTAAGTTCTTTGAGAAGGGTTAAACCCTTAGATATGTTAGGTAAATGAGATGTTTTTGATCTCTTTTTTTTCTTTACCTAGGGTTTTTTAAGAGGAGGAAAGTCTTCTTCTTTATCAAGAATTGAATTCTTTGTTGTTTTTGAAGCTTTCTGTGATCTCTGTATGTCTCTCCCTCTCTGTGCATCCTTCTATCTCTCTCTTTCTTTTTTTTAGACTTGAAGTCTCAGATCCTTTATATAGGTAAAGCAAATTGTTAATTAGTTTTGAGAAAATCTCTCATTTAGTTAGAGATTCCAATTGATTTAATTGGTCTCAAAATCAATCTGGGGAATTTTATCCACCATTGGATCTTTGATCCAAGAACTTCTGTTTTTACAGAATATGATTTTTGGTTTTTAACGAGATTGGGGAAATATTTTCTGTAACGACTTTGTTTTTATTGTACAAAATTTTTTCAAGTTAATGTACAGAATGGAGTTTGCAAGCCTGAGTATATTTTAAATGTTGTTTTTAATTAAAAACAGCAAGAAAGCACTTGTAGCTCATTGGTAAAGCCTTGCACTGCTGTAACATAGCACATGTGTTCGAATCCCAGCAGCCACATATATTTTTACTGATTTTTCTTTTAAACTTTTTGGAAGCCCAAAAGTTTACACGTGCTCTACACATAAAATGAAAAGTCACAGAAAATCAAACATGTGCAAACTAGAGTTAACACCAGGTAGGACACGTGCTATGAATCCAGAGCCCCATACCCCATACGTGGCCGGTGAGATTAGCCCCCAGACTGGTGCCAACAGCCCCCCTTGGAAAAAATGCCCGTGTCTTGCACACAACACCCCTTGGCCTACCCCATTACCCCCGTTCTGTTTATTTTTCCTGTAATTATCCAGAGAATTTATATTCATCATAAATCCCATTTTTAATGCATTTTTAATTCTTTCTTCAAATTCGAAACCCTAATTTTACACTATAATACAACCCCGTACCCTAGCCCTCTTCATTCTGAAACCTATTGTCAAAATTCTCAAAAAAATTCCAAGTCCAAGAAGAGTACAAGTGGAGTTAGCCCAAGGTCAAATTCCAGCGAGGATTCGAGACATTTCCGACAACTCCGCAACTCCATGAAGGCTACTACCCTCATCCTCTACCTCCCTCTCTCCTTTAAACTTTTAAGTCCCATATCTCTTCTTCTCTTTCTACTATAAAACTTCTCTTTTTCAAAACATGTCAGTAAGTGGAGTTATACCGACATTTATTTTTAAAACCTTTAAAAATCGCAATTCTTCTTAAGAATCACTTGTACTCATGTATATACCTTACTTGTAATCATTTAACTAATGTTTAGAAACCAATTTCACTCTAAAACTCCATGTTAAATAACTTTAATTAAGCTTTTATGTTTAAATACCATGAAGTTTACATACGACATCTTTAATTATTTTGCTTAGCATACCTTTAGAAAAACTCACGAGATAATGACCTACCTCTCACATACACACATTTTGACATAGCACGATTCTCTTGAACAATATTTTTGTGGCGAAATATGACTTTGCATCAAAATACCTTAAACTATTAAAAACCCAGATTTTTAAAAATTGTGTTACTTAATTTTTTGCGATTGTGCCTCTACAACCCATTTCGGGGAACCCGCTATTGGATGGTGTGAATTATCGTACATCCTCGGGACTAGTAGAGCGAGATGCAAACCTTCTCACGGAGTATACGATCTCGAAAGAATTTTAATACGATTTTTAAGAAAAACGAGATTTTCTACTTAATAATAAAAATTTATTTTTAATAATTATATAAATATTATCAAATTATATATTTTTAATATATAATAAAATTCCATGTTTTCTAGAAAATAAACGAATTACAGGTTTCATGAAAATACTATCAAGAATCAATACAAGTCAAATTTTACACTAAAATACCTTGAACTATTCAAGTTTCACTAATATACTTCATTCTTTAAAAATTTACATCCATGAAAACCCTAAATAACATAAATAAATACTTGAGGTTTATTTTGAAAGTATATAAAATATTTTTCATAAAAACCCCTCAAGTTATATAAAATTACATTAAAGACCCTAGTAAATATAGGTTTAAGCGGGACCAATTCTCTTAAGCCTCAGGGAGCCGGAGAAAGTGGGTGCTTGACTATTTAAGGTAGAAAACTAAAATGGAGTTATCAATGGTAATTGTCTTGGAAAAAGACACAAATCCTGCCGTCCATGTGCAGTAGTTACCGATAATTCCGAAACCTAATTCAGGATCCAATTCTGTTTAAAGTGTCTGACTCAATTCTGAGTCCAAATCAATCTGAATCTAATCCAAATATGAATCCAAGTCAACATGAATCTAAACATGAATACTTGAATATGAATACCAGAACAATATCAAACATGCAACATAACTTGACTTGACCAAACCATGGATATATCTTGAACTTGACTACATGACTACCATTTACATCCTGAATCAGTTTACATGAACAACTTATACCATGGTCTCGGTAAGTATGATAATCTTAATTCAATACAATGTACACTACGGGGTTTTAACGGGGTAGATTGGTACAGAATCTGTTAAAAGTAGCACGATGATGGTCACTAAAAGACACCTACATGAACATCCTGTGCTGTTGTCCCGTGGGTTTTGACGGGGCCTTGTACTTACATGTTGCCTTAGTCCACGGAGCAAGTTGGACTCCTCTCGTATACACTGATACATTCTTTACCAAACTACAAAAAACTACGTTAGCATAACAAACACATACTTTACCTATTCTATTCTCTTTACCTATCTATTACATTCTATGTTTTGGGGCTTACCGAGCACTAGTTCGCTGACGACATTCTTGTCACTTCTTTCTTTGGAATGTTCGTTGGGAGGACCCGACTCTCAGGAGACCGAGCCCAGTCAAGACGATTTGGAGCAGTTCATAGAGAAGCCAGACTTCTAGGCTTTTACTTGTACTATTTTCTTTTCAGTTCATATGCTATTGTTTGGGCATCGCTTTCTATCATTGTACTTTATTTTTCTGTTGTATGTAAAGAAATAATGTTAATAAAAGTTTATATTATTATTACATCTTTTGTTATTTGATTGGTAGAGATCTTCTGTGTTCTTAATTTTTAATTACCGCAATCAAGACGGTGTCACTTGGTAGCTAGCCGGTTGAGTACGGGTCGATCCGCAGGGAGATGGAATATTTTTCTTTATATTTTAACGAGCTAAATCCAAAAAATTGTTGATTTGTTTTAAGTTCTAATAATGAGATAAGTTCTGATAAAAAGCTTGCTAGGGTTAGGATTAGGTTAGTTCGAGTTTTAGGAATTCCTCACTTTTTTCTCAATGTCCTTATGGATATCGGTGTTAAGGTAATCGACAACAACGGGGATTAGCACGATTAGGAAGGAACCTGCAAGTATAAGCTAGGCTTTCCATGCTTAGTTTCTTCCTTTTGGTCCTTGTCCGTCCGTTCTTGGCTCTTAGCCCTAACCTCCGGTTAATTCAACCACAACCGGTCTAACTATGGAATCACCGCTATCATGTAGGATAGGGTGCCGTAGTGAGCGGATTGTGGTTCAATTAAAAGGAGTCTGAATTTAAGATGATGGGCAAAGGAAAGAGTGAGAGAGATTTCCTTCTCTCAAACCTTCCTTCTCCTGCCCTAACAAGTGAGAAAATTACTCACCCATTAAAAAGATATAAATAAAAAAAGGAAGGTAGAAAGAAATTAAGTTGAGAGGAATTAACAACTAGCTATTCGAGACCTCACCTTGACAAGGATCTTACTCAAGTATCATCGTTGTTTAAGGATAAAGAAAATTGAGAAAACAAAAGAATAACACAAATAAAATAAGCGACTAAATTAACAAAATAAAAATGCAGAAATTAAATAACAAGCAAGATAAATAAAGAACTCTCTTTTTATTAAAGAACGCTCATAGCTCGCTACAATTTTTCATAGGAAAGAACAGAATTAAATCTAAAAATTCTAAACTAAAGAAGGTACATCTCATTTGGCTTTGAGCTCTTCTATTTATAGATAGGAAGGTGAAACCCTAGCTTACATTCTGAGCTAAACCTGAGATTACAAAACTACCCAAAAAGAGCTAGGTCAACGCGGAGCTTCAACTGCCACCGACACGCCACCGACATGCCACGGAACCGCGGCAGATGTACCTGTTTGGCCGCGGTTCCGCGGTCATTTGGTAGACTTGGTGGTCCATTTTTCCAGGGCTTCTTCATGTTATTTTTGCCTTCTGTTTGGCACACTTGGTTTCTCAAAAGCTCTTCAGTTCTCTTCCAGATATTCAGCAGTGGACTTTTGCCTTGAGCTCCACGTTGAAGTCTTGGATCTTATGCAGCCCTTGTGCCTTGTGCATTGAAGTGATCAACGATTTTCCATTTTGTCTCTTGAACTAGTAGGCGGCATCATACGAATGGTTAGCGGAGATCAGTATTCATCTGTTGTTGTTCGTAGTCCCACATTTGTTGCGACTTTTCATTAATTTCACTGTAAAGAGCTGAGAACTTGTAATCTACAACTATTTAGCAGACATGGATCAAAAATACCTACTTACATGCAATGTGATTAAGAATGGGCGGTATAAAAATGCAAAAATCTGTTATGAACAAATACCCCCAAACTTATCTTTTGCTCGTCCCGAGCAAAACCAATTTTATTCTCAAAAGGTCCTGACCTCACTTTCGCAGGGAACGCTATTGCACTGAGCTCGTGCAACAAGCCGTTAAATCTCTAGGTGTCCCTAGTAGGAGGAGTGTTGTCTCCTGAGGGTTTTCAGCGGATACTACCCACAAAATCCGATCAATTTGGCCATTGACTCTAATTCTTCAATTCAGTATTTTAGCAAGAAATTCTATTATCTTCAACTTAGAAACTATCAACCCGTATTTTTCACGCTTCCTTTTCATTTAACTTAAGATCATATACGTTTTGTAAGTTTATAAAGCTTTCAGCATCTCCTAAGTTTTCCTTCTAAGGCGCAATCTTAACTCAGGAATTTTTATCATCTCTACTGAAGATATAAGTCATATCTTTTATTCCTATCTCTCATCCAAACTCGAATCACATACCCCTACGTGTGTGTAATTATCACCCCTACACTTGGAAATTCAATTCAAGCTATCATACTCTTGTCCATCTTCCAAAATACTTTTAGTTGGTGAATTTTAGATAAAATTGCTCACACATCCTTCATGCGACCGTTAATACTTCTTGAGGTACTAAACGTCCGATTACAAAATGTGCTTGCGCATTTAGGCGTAAATCCTTGTCTTGCAATATCTAAGGCTTAGCAGTGACTCCCAAACCAGTTGGTCTAAGGCACTAGGTGATAAAGCACCCTCGCTATATTTTTATTTATTTATGATGCCTTAAGCAATTACAAAATCAGTGTTCATTTTTTTATCTCTTTATTCACCACTTATACTTTTATTTTATTTTCCTTCATACTAAGGATTTTAGACAAGAGCATTTCAAGGTATTCTCTACTATCCCAAGTTTCAAGATAAGTGTGTAAGTGCGTATAGTAGGGTATATATTTTCAAAATTTGGACTTAAGGTTCAGAATTACTTTTCAGACTTATACTTCTAATAGAGCTTTCAATACTCTTCCCCTATTTCGATTTAACCCAAGAACTGAACTCAAAATTTGCCTATTTCTAAATAAATTACAAGGACGTATATTTTCTACAGTTAAACTTTAAGAAAGGTTATTTTTAGGGTTTTTAATTTACTAGGTTTAGGATCTAGTCTTTCCTAACTAGTCAACCGTCATATTGAACTTAAGTCAAATATGGCCAAAATTGAACTTTTCAATTTTTATAATTTTTAAAATTTTTCAATTTTTATTTATTTTATTTTTATTTTTATCTTTTTTATTTTTTTAATTATATTTTTTTATAAAGATGCAATGCGGAATTAAATATGTAAAGAAAAAACAAATATGTACAAAAAATAAAAATATGCAGATGCAATGCAAAGATAACTATTTACAATATCCTCACCCCCAACTTATTAATAGCAGTGTCCTCACTGCTCCCTGCGGCGTCTACTTCACGCGGCCTCACTGGTCCCAGCCTCACCTCTATTAGCCTTCCGTCCCCTCGATCGTGAGCGGGATCGTTCCTCTCTGGCCAGTAGGGTGGTCATTCCCTGTTCCAGACTCGTTACTCGTTGATCCAAGTTAGACATCATCCCTATCAATCGTTCTACCCCCTATGGGTTCGTCTCATTAAACGCGCTTGCGCAACGGGGGTAAGCTCTTCGTCGCTCGCTGTGGAGATCGAGCTAGGGGTCTTCGCCATTACGTCCTCGGCCGGCTTGGTGCGCGACCATACATCATGTAATCGTGTGTAGGACGTGGAGACGCCCTCAAGAAGGGGTCGAATTAGAATCCCACTATGCATATAAAATTCAATTTCCTCAACAAGGAGGAAATTGCAACACAGTTGTGTCACCAACATAGGGCAAGGATAATTGGCCGTCCGTTTCCCGGCGCCAATCGAGTGAAGCAAAACAGTGCACACGTGTCATCAATGTGTACACTATATGGAGGGATGGTGTGAAAAATGTCGTGTTGTGCGAACTACCAAAAATATTATTTTGTGCCCAACGGCACACAGTTAACACGTTCGCGAAAAGCGTGCGAGCCTACCCTTTCGTGGCTCCCTAGAACAATCGTTTCCCATTAAGGGTAGGTAGTCCTCAAATCGGAGGGGTTGGTCATGAATGGGGAGTCGTGGAATTAAGGTGACTTTGTGAATGAAGTCCCTATCAATTATAATTTCCCTATCTCCCCACATTAATCTAATATACCCATGTTGTGCAAGACAACCCTCCTCCATGCATTCATAAAAACGGGTGACAAGATTCGGAAGCGCGAAAGAATTCGGATGGTTAAATAAGAGAAAGTTCCATCCGCGCCTTCGGATCTCATCGCCAAAATAGCTACCATGGATATTGTGTGCAAACAACTGGGGAAAATCCCTTTCAAACTGAAGTGTGGGTGCCATGACAGTGAAGTGCAGAAAAAGAAAAATTTTATAAAGAGGATCAGAGAGATGCAAACCTCCTCTGAAAGTTTCAGAGGGCGACATGGCTAAATTGCGGCGGTTGCGCGGCCAGAAGAGGAGTTCGGCGGCGGATGCGCGGCTCTCTGGAGGCGATCTGCTGCAATTTCTGCTGCGGCGGCTAGGGGTTTTTCTGAGGGATTAAATTAGGGTTCGGGAAATGCAGAGAGGGGTGGGGTTGTTTTTATAGGGGTTGTTGGTTATTTGCAAAAAGGACCCCTTAAAAAGAGCAATTTATTTTGTAAAGAAAAAATTGTATTATTTGTTTATTCATTTAATAGAACTGAATATTTACAAAAATACCCCCGAAAATTTGAATTTTATTTTATTTTATTTTATTTTTTATATATATAATTACAAGTTTGACATACCCCCAAACTTATTTGAAACAGTGTTTCCACTGTTTATGGCTGGATAACCGAAGTTTGGTGGTAAGCGGAGGAAGATTAGTCGATATAAACCGGCTCCTGTAATATCAGGAGTTCCTCCGATGGGTCAGCGGTGAGGAACGGTTTTAACCTATGTCCGTTCATTTTGAAGAGTGAACCGTCCTCAGGATTTTCTAAATCAACCGCACCGTGCGGATATACAGTCCGCACAAAGAATGGTCCTTTCCAGCGAGATCTGAGCTTCCCGGGATGGAAATGTAACCGGGTGTCGTAAAGAAGTACCTGTTGACCGGGTTTGAAAGTTTTTCGCGTAAGGTGTTTATCGTGAAACACCTTAGTTTGGTTTTTAACGACAACCGCATTTTCGTAAGTTTCATCCCGAAGCTCGTTCAATTCGTTTAACTGCAGCTTCCGATGGCTGCCCGCATCTTCGAGAGATAGATTCAGCTCCTTTATCGCCCAAAATGCACGATAGTCTATTTCCACTGGAAGGTGGCAAGCATTCCCGTAAACAAGCCGATAAGGAGACATGCCAAGATCGGTCTTATAAGCAGTTCGAAATACCCAAAGGGCATCAATAAGTTTTAAAGACCAATCCTTACGGTTTTTGGAAACCGTTTTCTCCAAAATCTGTTTGATTTGCCGATTTGAAACCTCGGCTTGCCCACATGTTTGGGGGTGGTAGGGCGTCGACAGCTTATGATTAATGGAATATTTCTGCATCAAGGACTCGAAAGTCCTATTACAGAAATGAGTTCCATTGTCGCTAATGATTGCGCGGGGGTGTCCAAACCGAGAGAAAATGTTTTCCTTAAAGAATCGTTAGTCCGGCTGGGCACAGCCTCGACCCACTTAGAAACATAATCAACAGCGAGAAGAATATACAATTTCCCAAAAGAGCTGGGAAACGGCCCCATAAAATCAATCCCCCAAACATCAAAAATCTCCACAACCAAGATTGGTTGGAGCGGCATCTCGTTTCTCCTGGATATCCGGCCCAAGTGTTGGCACCGGGAGCACGTCTTGCAGTAATCATGTGCGTCTTTAAAGAGTTGTGGCTAGTAGAAACCACACTGCAAGATCTTCTCGGCTGTCTTTCTGGGGCCAAAATGCCCGCCACACGCTTGATCGTGGCAAAATGACAGCACACTCTTGAATTCATTATCAGGCACACACCGACGAATAATCTGGTCGGGACAGTATTTAAACAGATATGGTTCGTCCCAGTAAAAGTGTTTTACCTAGGATAAGAATCATAGTCTGTCCTGATTTGACCATTCATTCGGTAGTAGTCCTGTGGACAAATAGTTCACAATATCTGCAAACCAAGGTTATCATGATACTGCCAAGAGCTGTTCATCCGGAAAAACGTCGTTTATTGGAAGTGAAAGCGTCGGCGAAGAAGGAAGTCATGAAAGATGGTCAGCCACTACGTTTTCACATCCTCTTTTGTCTTTGATGACAAAGTCAAACTCTTGGAGTAGGAGGATCCAACATATCAGCCAAGATTTAGCGTCCTTCTTCGCAAAAAAATGGCGAAGAGCTGAATGATCCGTGTATACTATGACTGGAGAGCCGATCAAGTAAGGCCTAAACTTTTCTAATGTAAACAAAACAGCCAAGAATTCCTTCTGGGTTGTTGTGTAATTCAATTGGGCATCGTTCAAGGTTCGGCTAGCATAACAGATTACATGCGGCATCTTATCGATGTGCTGTCCAAGAACAGCACCAATGGCAAAATCAGATGCATCGCACATAATATCAAACGGATATGTCCAGTCAGGAGAAGAAAGTACGGGAGCAGAAGTGAGTGAGCTTTTAAGTGATTCAAATACAGTCACACAGCTCGAGTTGAAATCGAATGTGGTGTCCTTGGCCAACAAAAGAGTTAAGGGTCTAGCAATTTTGCTAAAATCCTTAATAAACCGTCTATAAAAACCGGCGTAGCCAAAGAAAGCTCGGATGTCTCTAACGCACTTGGGAGGAGGAAGATTGGAAATGACCTCAATCTTAGCTTTATCCACCTCAATGCCATTTTGCGAGATGATATGTCCTAAGACAATACCTTCACGCACGATGAAGTGGCACTTCTCCCAGTTCAAAGTTAAGTTTTTATCCTTACACCGGGTAAGGACAGCGTCGAGATGCTGTAAACACTCATCAAAGGAATCACCGAAAATGGAGAAATAATCCATGAATATCTCCAAGAATTTTTCCACCATGTCTGAGAAAATTCCCATCATACACCGGTGAAAGGTAGCGGGTGCATTCCATAACCCAAAGGGCATGCGGCGATAAGCAAACGTGCCGAAAGGACAGGTGAACGTTGTTTTGTCCTGATCTTTTTCGGCGATGTGAATCTGGTTATAGCCGGAGTAGCAATTCAGAAAGCAGTAGTACTCGTGTCCATCCAATCGTTCAAGCATTTGGTCAATAAAAGGTAGCAGAAAGTGGTCTTTCCGTGTCACGGCGTTGAGTTTTCTGTAATCAACGCACACTCGCTACCCAGTTTAGGTGTGAGTAGGGATTAACTCATTTTCCTGATTGGTGATTGTTAGGGTAAAAATTTGCACTCCCGTAAAAACTCTGTGTGGCTCCCGATATATCCAAAACCCCCTTTCAAAACACAACACACGTACACTGCACATTGAGTCCGCATGGCCAGTTTAACCCGTCAATCGGAGGTTCCCTCGCTCCAAAGGCGAGGGGTAATTAACGGCAGCTTAGTCCGCGGTTGCCGGAGATTCGGATCCCCGCAATCAATAAACCCCGGCCTATCCAAGGCAGGGGGAATCTGTAGTACGCCTAACAAGCGCGCGCGTATTCCCATCTCAATGGGGTGACGAAAAACACCCTACAGATTCTGGCACGCCCGGTGGGACCATCTCTCCTCCCATATTTCGGTTTAAACGTTCATGCGAACTCAATCAATGTACATGTCTATATTTATACTAAAATAATGCTCTATCATGCAGGTTTTCAAGCAATCACTTTTCAACAATGTCTCCTATGATGAACTCAGCTCTCAGCACGGCTCCCATCTCCTACATGATGAAGATGGACTCCAGGATGGTCCTTCCGGCCAGTCTCGGGCGACAATGGGAGGAGGAGCCGCTACCATTTGGCTCTATTATGTTCGTGTCAGCTAACGCCGTCCCAGCTCCTCAAGCTCCGGTAACAGACAAACCGGTCTCAAAGGGGAAGAGTCCAAATGTGGTGGTCTCGAAGGCGCCCCAACTCAAACACAAGTCGGTGTTTGAGCGGCTCTCCTTGGCCCCAGCTGGGGGCAAGGCCATCAACACCAACAAAGTAATAAGGCGTCTCGAGCAAGCTCCGGGGTGCCCCTGACAACTGCTCGATCGGGTGTCTTCTCTAAGCTCCCCGCTAATCGACTCACGATGGCTTCCCAGGAAACAGATGCCCGCCAAGCCCTTAAAATTGAGAAGCTAAGGCAGAAAAGGCTCAGATATAGAGTCAACAAAAGGGCTAGGGCTCCTGCTAGGCTGAACCTCACGAGGTTCGAGGAACAGGGTTACCCCGCCAAAGACGAGGAAATGGCTGGATATGTGGTCCACACTGTCTACATGGTGGGCACGCGCAGCAAGAGGAAGGACGGGGCCACCACATCTCAAATCCAATCTGGCTTGAATGTGGTTGCCGCTTCCCAAGAACAGCCGTCTCCGGTGGATGATGAAAACCCTCTCGATGAGGATGATAGGCAGAAAGACCCTTCGGTCCATGAGGAGTCGGGCCCGGAAAGTGAAGAGGAACAAATCTTCCGTCCCAAGAATGCAGAGCAGCAACTTCTCCAAGAGCTCCGAAAACAGCTCAGAAGCAAAGACAAGGAGATGGCCAAACTTTACTCCAAAATTGACGACTTGACGAACGTCGTCTTGCAGCTCACGGCCCGACTTACCTCTCAGCCGCCCAATCAAGCACAGGGCTTTGCTCGTGAACCGGGAAACGGTGTCCCAAGGCAGCTGGCGCCTATTTCCTCAAATCCAAGGGTGGGCGGACCGCACGAAAGTCAGTCGCATCCTATCTCAGGAAATGTCTTGGCTACCGATGACAGTAGCCCGTTAACTCAAGATCAAATCATGGATTTGATTGCCAGCAAAGTCAAAACATTGGTGGCCGAAGCTGAAGCGCAAAAAGATGTTAGCAGTAGCGGGAGACCATATCCTACTCAGTATGATTTGGTAGAATTTCCAAGCGGCTATGTCATCCCCAAATTCGGAAGATTCGATGGGTTGAGAAATGCGAATCAGCACATCGCCCACTTCAAAGCCTCATGCGGGAACACTGGGGGCAACGATGCGCTTCTCCTCCGCCAGTTCGTTAATAGCTTGATAGATGTTGCTTTCGACTGGTACGCGAGCATACCGGATGGCTCCGTTACTACTTTCATCCAAATGGAATCTTTGTTTCGACAAAGGTTCATGAGCGTCAGCGATAAGATCACCATTGCCGAGCTCGTAAGGACCAAGCCCAAGAACAACGAAAGCAGTATGGATTTTATAACCCGATGACGCAATCTCTCTGTCAAATGTGAACCGCCGATAGAGCAGGACCAATCTGTCAGTCTCCTCGTCGGAAATCTCAACAATTGGATGGCCCCGTTTCTATGCACCGCGGGTCTCAAAACATTCCAAGAGCTGACCAGAAAAGTTCAAATGCTGGAGCGCTCAAAGCAGGAGTCCTCCTCGGATTCCTAAAATAACAATAGGTCCTGGAGAAACCGAAAGGACGAAAATCGCAAAGGCGGAAATTCTGACGATACTGAATCTTTCAACGCCTCAGCTAACCGAAATAAGCAAGGGTCGAGCGGGCCTAATGCCAAGTAGCTTCGGAAGACAGTGTTCGGAGAGGGAAGAGAATCTCCACTCAAAGAGAAGCTAGATAAGGTCTATTCCTTCAGAAGGGACAAAATCCGTAAAATATTCAAAGACGCCCTGAAGAACGGTCTACAACTGCCAGAGTCAAAAAGACCGCAGGAAGCGAATATGACCGACGACCCCAAATACTGCCCCTATCACAAAGTGATAGGTCATGCCATTGAGGACTGCTTCGTCTTCAAAGAATGGGTCGAAAAGCAATACAAGGCAGGAGAGATAGAACTGTCTAAAGGCGTGTTAACATACAGTCCAGCTGCGACCGCCAATTTCATACAAACGGAGACCGAAGTTCTTCGTGAAACTCACTCTCTCAGACATCTGCCTTTCTCTAAAAACAATCGACCACCACGTCATTAAACCGGGAACAATCGACCTCTAAGTCGTTAAACTGGGAATGTAAAAAAAATGTAAATAAACAAAAAATGTGTAAATAAAAGAAAAATAAAGAAAAGCCGAAATGATAGGGCAACTCGCAATAAAAATCAGCGAGTAAAAATAAAAATGAAAATAAAGCCGAAATGATGGGGCAACCGCGAATAAATAGCCGAAATGATAGGGCAATCGCGACCTTCGCGATAAGAAAGGCTGAAATGATAAAGCAATTGCGGTAAAACAAAAACAAAATCCAAAAAAAAAAAAAAAAAAAACAACGGCGAATGATGAGTCGCTCCTGGTACCATATTCCAGTGCAGCAATGCAGACGCCAACCAAAATCCAATTTCCAAAACTCTCCCAGCCCTACGGCCAGTCCCCAAATTGACTACCGTATACAATCCACGGGCTCAAATAATTCTCATCATACCCATACCACACCGTAATCACCAGTTACGCGGCTGGTCTCCGCCTTTGGAATTATGCTCCATTGAGAAGACACACTCATGTGTCCTCACGATACATGAGGAGAACAAACCTTTGTGGGATCCGTACGACTCACAAAAGAAAAACACACATGGGAGTCCTCACGACTCCTAAGGAGAAAATGCACCTACGGGATCCTTACGACTCGTAGGGAGAAAATGCTTTTATGGGACCCTCACGGCCCATAAAATTGAAAAGCCTTAGGTGATAGGGATCTAAACCTGTCTCCTAAGACATCGATTCCCTAATCCCCAAGTGGCGAATGATGAGTCGCTCCTGGTACCATATTCCAGTGCAGTGATGCAGACGCCAACCAAATTCCAAACGCAAATCCCAATGGCGAATGATGAGTCGCTCCTGGTACCATATTCCAGTGCAGCGATGCAGACGCCGGCAAAGTCCCGAAATTTTTCCGGCCCTACGGTCTGGATCATACATCCTGCAAAACCGTATACAATCCACGGGCGTAAAACAATCCCAATCTCTCCCGAGTCCTACCGGTGAGACCACATTCAAAGTCCAAAAAAAAAATAATAATAAAAAATAATTAAAAAAATGGTATGTCCACAAGCAAAATGGGCACGGATGAAAACCCGAAAGGGCTCCGTGAGTAAAAACAGCAGGACTGCCAGCGAGTTAGTGAAAACCTGAAAGGGCGCAAACTCGTGAGAAAGAGATGAAATGCACTCACAAGGTCCTCTCGACTTTGTGAGGAGAAAATTCCCGCGTGAGATCCTTACGACTCGTAAAGGAGAAATACACTTGGGAGTCCCCACGACTCCCAAGGAGAAAATACACTTACGGGATCCTTATGACCCGTAGGGAGAAAATGCTTTGTGAGACCCTTACGGCTCACAAAATTGAAAAGTCTTAGGTGATAGGGACCTAAAACCTGTCTCCTAAGCCATCGTTTCCTAATAAGCAAACGAAAATGATGATTCGCTCCTGGTACCATATTCCAGTGTAGCGATGCTGATGCCAAACAAAAAAAACCGAAATCCTCATATCCACTCATGGCAGATGATGATTCGTTCCTGGTACCATATTCCAGTGTAGCGATGCTGATGTCAACCCAAATCAAATCAAACCAACAACCTCTACGGCGGAATCATGCTTCGTCCCAGAATTTACCCCATGTCGAAATCATGTTTCGCCTCGGGATATCTACCTTCCCTGCCGGAATTATGCTCCGCCTCGGAATCAAATCAACCAACCAGCTCTGCGTCGGAATCATACTTCGTCTCAGAGTGTACCCCGCGTCGAAATCAAGCTTCGCCTCGGAATATCTACCTTCCCTGCTGGAATTATGCTCCGCCTCGGAATCAAATCAACCAACCAGCTCTGCGGCGGAATCATGCTCCGTCCCAGAATTTACCCCGTGTCGAAATCATGCTTCGCCTCGGGATATCTACCTTTCCTGCCGGAATTATGCTCCGCCTCGGAATCAAGTCAACCAGCAAGCTATGCATCGGAATTATGCTTCTTCTCAGAATGCACCCCGTGTCGAAATTAAGCTTCGCCTCGGTGTATCTGCCTTCCCTGTCGAAATTATTCTTTGTCTCGAAATCAAGTCTGCCAACAAGCTCTGCGTCGGAATCATGCGCCATCTCAGAATATACCCCGTGTAGAAATCATGCTTCGCCTCGGATTATCTGCTTTCCCCATCGGAATTATGCTTCGCCTGGGAATCAACCTCTGCATCGAAATTATGCTTCGGTCAGAATGTATGTCGCTCTTCGGAATCATTCTCCGCCTGTCGGAATGATGCTTCGCCCTTCGGAATGATACTCCGATCTGTGGAATCATGCTCCGCCCGTCGGAATGATGCTCCGATCCCTGGAATCATGCTCCGCCCTTTGGAATGATGCTCCGATCTGTGGAATCATGCTCCGCCCGTCGGAATCATGCTCTGATCCCTAGAATCATGCTCCGCCCTTCGGAATGATGCTCCGATCTCTGGAATCATGCTCCGCCCTTCGGAATGATGCTCCGAACCTCGGAATGATGCTTTGATCCCTGGAATCTTGCTCCGCTCATCGGAATGATGCTCCGATCCCCTGGAATTATGCTCCACAAATCGGAATGATGCTCCGATCCTTTGGAATGATGCTCTGATCCTTGGAATTATGCTCCGCGAATCGGAATGATGCTCCGATCCTTCGGAATGATGCTCCGACCCTAGAATTATGCTCCGCAAATCGGAATTATGCTCCGGCTCTTCGGAATGATGCTCCAATCTCTGGAACCATGCTCCGCTCATCGGAATCATGCTCCGATCCTTAGAATCATGCTCCGCCCATCGGAATGATGCTCCAACCCTGGAATCATGCTCCGCTCATCGGAATGATGCTCCGATCCTTGGAATCATGCTCCGCCCCTCGGAATGATGCTCCGATCTCTGGAATCATGCTCCGCTCATCGGAATGATGCTCCGATCCCCGGAATCATGCTCCGCTCTTCGGAATGATGTTCCGACCCCTGGAATTATGCTCCACCCTTCGGAATGATGCTCCGATCTCTTGGAATCATGCTCCGCGCTTCGGAATGATGCTCCGATCCTTGGAATCATGCTCCGCTCTTCAGAATGATGCTCCGACCTTGGAATTATACTCCGCAAATTGGAATGATGCTCCGATCCCTGGGAATCATGCTCCCCGAGGGATACTCCGACCCTGTAATTATGCTCCGCGAATCAGAATGATGCTCTGATCCTTGGAATTATGCTCCGTAAATCGGAATGATGCTCCGATCCCCGGGAATCATGATCCCCGGGAATCATGCTCCCTGAGGGATGCTCCGCCCCCGGAATGATGTTCCACCTCGAAGTCCAGCTTCAAGATCCATCAATTTCATGCATACAACTCAAATGTGCGGTGTGCATTTATTGATGGGGGGCACTTTGTTGGGGTAAAAATTTGCACCCCCGTAAAAACTCTGCGTGGCTCCCGATATATCCAAAAACCCCTTTCAAAACACAACACACGTACACTGCACATTGAGTCCGCATGGCCAGTTTAACCCGTCAATCGGAGGTTCCCTTGCTCCAAAGGCGATGGGTAATTAACGGCAGCTTAGTCCGCGGCTGCCGGAGATTCGGATCCCCACAATCAATAAACCCCGGCCTACCCTAGGCAGGGGGATCTGTAGTACGCCTGACAAGCGCGCGCGTATTCCCATCTCAATGGGGTGACGAAAAACACCCTACAGTGATGACCGTTATGCTCGACTTTTGGGGGACAACATGAATCGGACTAACCCACTAGCTATCAGAGATAGGGTAAATGATACCACTATCTAGACATTTTACGATCTCTTTTTTCACAGCCTCCTTCATGACTGGATTGAGTCGTCTTTGTGGATCCCTAGCTGGCTTGGCATCATCCATCATATGAATGTGATGTTCAACGATCAAGGGACTAATCCCCTTGATGTCCGCCATAGTCCAGCCAAAAGCTTGCTGATTGCTCTGCTAGACCGTCAGAAGGGCTTTCTCTTGCTCTGAAGCTAGAGAAGCCGAGATGATGATAGGTAGGGTCTCGTTCTCACCTAAATAAGAATACTTGAGGTGATACGGCAATGACTTGAGTTCGAGCGTTGGAGGTGAAACGATTGAAGGCAAAATCGGCGAAAATGTCTCGAACTCAAACGATTCTAACAAAGGCTCAAAACGAGTGTACACGACCGAGTCGGATGGTTCAGCTAACTCATCCGAAAATTCAAAGGATTCAAGCTTGGGTGGCGACAAGTCAAGATCGTTCAAGAAAGTGAAACACTCATAATCATTGTCGGGAGCAATATCAGATTCAAGGAGGAACGCACTAGTGGCGTCAAGATTGCTTTGATCGAACAGAAATTTCTCGAACTCACAGTCCTCAGGGACGATCTCTTGGATCGAACAAACATCTATTATATGAGCATTAGGTTCGGAGGGCTGATTCCCCAACTTAAAAATGTTGGGTTCAATTGTCATATTTCCAAAAGATAGGTTCATCGAAACATTGCGACAATTGATCACAGCATTCGAGGTTGCAAAGAATGGACGACCGAGTATCACCGGAATTTGATTCCGGGGTTTAGCTACAGGTTGTGTATCGAGAACAATAAAGTCAATGGGGAAAATGAAGTCCCCTACCTTTATTAACACATCCTCTAGCTCACCCCTAGGGTGGGTGATAGATCGATCGGCCATCTGGAGAGTACAATGTGTGGGTTTCAGCTCTCCTACACCTAATTGTTCATATACCGAATAAGGAAGCAGGTTAACACTGGCACCAAGATCCAACAGTGTGCGGTTGATGTTCTTATCCCCAATAGTTATTGAAATAGTAGGACATCCAGGGTCATTTCGTTTTTGAGGTAAAACTTGGATAAGAGCATCACTCACGGCACTAGCTAAGAAAACCTTCTTTGGTACCTGAGATTTCCCCTTCTTAGTGCACAAGTCCTTCAAGATTTTTGCATAAGAAGGGACTTGTTGGATTGTATCCAAGAGAGGAATATTAATGTTAACCTGTTTAAATAACTCCACAATCTTCTTCATTTATGGATTTTGTTTATTGGACTTCCACCGGTTTGGAAATGGAACATTTTGAAAATTGGTTGAGTCCAATGTTTGTGGAGGAGATTGTAGAGCAGGAACGGACCCCAGAACTGGTGTTGTCGTGGAGTGAGATGTGGTTCCGTTCGGAGTAGCAGAAAAAGAAGAGCCTTTTGAAGAATGAGAACAGGCTCAGAAGATGAAGAAGAAGAAGAAGAAGCGGCCGGGGTGTCATCATTTGTACCAACGTTGTTGTGCAACATCCTTCCAGATCTCAACGTAGTTACGGCACTCACATTATGGTTTTGTTGTTCAAGAGCAACATGTGCATTATGTGGATGACCAGGAATTAGGAGTGGTTGAGATGGAAGCTTCCTCTTCTTTCGCTCGCTTAAAGCTGCATTCAGTTGTGCAATCTGGGCTTCGATTGTTTTTATGCTTTGCCCTTGCACAGCAGTATGTTGCACCAGCGACTGGATGTTGGCATTTGATTGAGTCGATTGCTTTACAAATGCCTCCAGACTTCGTTCTAGCGAGGAAACCTTATCGTTGTTCGATGGAACAAAATTGTATTGAGGAAAAGAATTGTTGGGTGCAAAATTGTTCTTCGGATTTTGAAAAGGTTGGGGTTGGAAAGGCTGCTGATATTGATTTTGAGCTTGTTGTTGAGGAGGAGGAGGCCTTTGGAAGTTGTTGTGGCGTTGGAATTGTTGCTGATTTTGATTCCAGGCGAAATTGGGGTGGTTCCTCCAACCAGGATTGTAAGTGGAAGAGTATGGATCATTTCTTTGTCTTTGCTGAAATGCAGCATTGACCTGATCCTGTCCTTGAGCAGGTGGGTTGTAAGGACACTCTTCGGTCAGATGGGATGGGTCTGAACAACAAGCGCAGATGGTACGAGGGGGAAGAGCAGTGGTAGGAGAAGGAGATGAAAATTTGCTCTCAATTGCTTCTAGTTTTCGTGTGATCGCAGCCATTTCGGCTTTCATTGCAATTGAGATATCAAGTTGATAAACACCTGCCTTAGATAGACCGGAAAAAGTAGTAGATGAAGTGTTAGGTCTGGTGCTTTCCCACTGAAGCGTTCGCTCCGCGAGATCGTCGAAAAATTTCCAAGCTTCCTCGTCAGACTTGGATAGGAAGTGGCCTTGACAAATGGTTTCCAGCAACTGCTTAGTTGTTGGGTTCAGTCCTTCGTATAAGGTCTGGCAAAGTTGCAATCTTTCAATACCGTGATGAGGGTACTGAATAAGAAGGTCTTTGTATCGGTCAAAGCACTTCCAAAAAGGTTCAGCAGGAAGCTGGGAAAATTGGTTTATTTCATTTCGTATTCTCGTGGTTTTATGATTTGGGTAAAACTTTTTAAGAAATGCTTTTACAAACTCATCCCAACTGGTTATGGAATGCGACGCGGTGTTATACAGCCACTTTTCAGCTAGATCACACAAGGTGAAAGGAATGACTCGTAGCCGTATAGCATCGTCGGACAGTTGGGTGGTCTTGATCATTGCACAAACATTCTGGAACTTGTTAATGAAGATATAGGCATCTTCGGATTCCAGCCCGTGAAATTTGGGCAACATGTTGGTGAAGTGGGGCTTAATTTCGAAATTATCCCCATTAGCCGGCGGAAGTGAAAGACAGGTAGGAAGTGCGGAGCGGGTAAGATAGAAACGATCCTGGAGCGCGATTCGCTGAGGCGCTTCAACAGGAGGTGGTTGCGGGTTATTCGCACCCAGATGAGGTGGAATCAGTTCCGGGGGAGGTAAAGGGTTGTTAGGATTGAATCCTGACATCTCAGAAGATGAAGATGAAGGTGAAGATGTATTAACAGAATTCCGGTCAACGTCAGAGTTGGCCGGCAAAGGTAAAGGTGAAAAAGGTGTGGAGGGAGTTTCGACGTCGCAGTCGATCGCGTAGTCGGTAGCGACTAACGAAACACGGACTTGACGGGCACTAGTGTCTCGAGTCCAACCGGACATACACTAAACGAGTTCAGTATAGTCAAGGCGTAGAATGTGAGGGTAAGAAACGTCAATGGAAAAATGCGGGTGAAAAGGTGGGTGAAATGGGATTCTAGCGACAAAAAGGGCAAGTTTTTATAAAAGTTTTTGTTTTGTGTTTTTGTTTTGTTTTTTTTTTTAGAAAAATTTTTGCAAGAATGTGTACGGACTTACTTCAAACAATCACAGTTAAAACATGCACAATCAAATCTAGAGCTACGGTCTTCTAAGTCCACTAGACTGCTCCTAACTGTTCCAAAGTGACAAGTTGTGAGATAACTCTCAAATCGTCTCTTCACTGCCAATTATGGCCAGATAAGCATAAATGAAGAAAGGAGGGTTCCGCTCACGAATCACCGTGAGACGGGCATTTTAAAGTTACCTTTCTCACTTGTCTAGCCTAGGCACCACAAAGTCATGTTTAGATAAACGATTGAATGCCCACAACCTTCCTCTGTCCTAATGAGCACGACAATCCTTAGTTGGCTGAGTCTAGATATTTTTTAATTAAACTCAAGGTGATACATATGCTTTTAGTGATTTTTGGGGTCTTAGGAAGGGTAATGAAATCCCCACCCAATCTGAGTTGGTGTTATAGCCCCTTAAATTCCGTATTAATTATGTAAAGCAGTAACACACCAAAAATCTAAAACACTTGCAAATTTTTTTTATTATTTGGCAGCGCAAAGAATCCTGCACAAAAATAATTTATTGGATAGGGGAAAGAGAATCTGTGCAAAGAAACCTGCAGGAAAAAATTTTCAGTAGAGTGCAGAGGATAGGAGAGGAGAAAAGAGATACTCACAGAGAATTTTTAACTGCTAACGTCACCCGTTGACCGCGGTCCCACGTTCAAACCCTTGCCTCCGCCGCGGTTCCGCGGCTGAACAGTTGGTTTGGATCTTCAAATTTGATTCTCTGTGCTGAGTTGATTTTCCTCTTTCTGTTTAGATCCCCTGAATATTGATTTGTTCACTGAGTTTGCTCCAGATATGAACTAGAATTTGCTCCAAGCCTGCACACTTGCACAAATAACAAAAATAATTATATTTTTCATTTTTTGAAATTTTTATATTTTTTTTCTAATTAACCCGAAATTACACAAAGAAATAAACTACCGTCTCCCCGGCAACGGCGCCATTTGATTATTACGTTTTTGCGTATTTTTAATTACCGCAATCAAGACGGTGTCGCTTGGTAGCTAGCCGGTTGAGTATGGGTCGATCCGCGGGGAGATGGAATCTTTTTCTTTATGTTTTAACGAGTTAAATCCAAAAAATTGGTGATTTGTTTTAAGTTCTACTAATGAGATAAGTTCTGATAAAAAGCTTGCTAGGGTTAGGATTAGATTAGTTCGAGTTTTAGGAATTCCTCACTTTTTTCTCAATTCCCTTATGGATATCGATGTTAAGGTAATCGGCAACAACGAGGATTAGCACGACTAGGAAGGAACGTGCAAGTATAAGCTAGGCTTTCCATGCTTAGTTTCTTCATTTTGGTCCTTATCCGTCCGTTCTTGGCTCTTAGCCCTAACCTCCAGTTAATTCAACCACAACCGGTCTAACTATGGAATCACCGCTATCATGTAGGATAGGGTGCCGTAGTGAGCGGATTGTGGTTCAATTAAAAGGAGTCTGAATTTAAGATAATGGGCAAAGGAAAGAGTGAGAGAGATTTCTTTCTCTCAAACCTTCCTTCTCCTGCCCTAACAAGTGAGAAGATTACTCGCCCATTAAAAAGATATAAATAAAAAAAATGAAGGTAGAAAGAAATTAAGTTGAGAGGAATTTACAACTAGCTATTCGAGACCTCACCTTGGCAAGGATCTTACTCAAGCATCATCGTTGTTTAAGGATAAAGAAAATAGAGAAAACAAAAGAATAACACAAATAAAATAAGCGACTAAATTAACAAAATAAAAATGCAGAAACTAAATAACAAGAAAGATAAATAAAGAACTCTCTTTTTATTAAAGAACGCTCATAGCTCGCTACAATTTTTCATAGGAAAGAACAGAATTAAATCTAAAAATTCTAAACTAAAGAAGGTACATCTCATTTGGTTTTGAGCTCTTCTATTTATAGATAGGAAGGTGAAACCCTAGGTTACATTCTGAGCTAAATCTGAGATTACAAAACTACCCAAATAGAGCCAGGTCAACGCGGAGCTTCAACTGCCACCGACACGCCACCGATATGCCGCGGAACCGCGGCAGAAGTGCCTGTTTGGCCGCGGTTCCGCGGACATTTGGTAGACTTGGTGGTCCATTTTTCCAGGGCTTCTTCATGTTATTTTTGTCTTCTATTTAGCACACTTGGTTTCTCAAAAGCTCTTCAGTTCTCTTCCAGATATTCAGCAGTGGACTTTTGCCTTGAGGTCCGCGTTGAAGTCTTGGATCTTGTGCTGCCCTTGTGCCTTGTGCATTGAAGTGATCAACGATTTTCCATTTTGTCCTTTGAACTAGTAGGCGGCATCATACGAATGGTTAGCAGAGATCAGTATTCATCTGTTGTTGTTCGTAGTCCCACATTTGTTGCGACTTTTCATGAATTTCACTGCAAAGAGCTGAGAACATGTAACCTGCAACTATTTAGCAGACATGGATCAAAAGTACCTACTTACATGCAATGTGATTAAGAATGGGCGGTATAAAAATGAAAAAATATGTTATGAACATTATTCTTGTGTATTCATTTTATATTGCTTATTTACGCTTAACGTGTTTACTTCTGAGTAAATACGACGCGGCCCGCCACGTCTCATTCCCCGTTCACTGGGAAGCGGAGTGTGACGGGTTTTGTTGGCGGCCCATGCAGGTCAGTTCTTCATGGAAACCTAAGTAATATTTCACAAGAATTATAAGAATCAGCAACCAAACATTCCTTACATTTCTAAGCTCTTGAATCTATCCTAACCCTTCTTTTTCTTTCAAGTTTATGGATTCCCCGAATAGCACGAGCACCAACGTAAATGGCAACACCCCACCACCTCCTACTCCACCTCTTACACCTACCGTAGCAGCTCCTATCAACAAGCAGACGGTATTGCTTGAGGCAATCAAGAGCTTCTTGGAAGGACAGCGGCAGCAGACTGCTATCCTATTGCACCGCCCAGAATCTGAGGCACCCAGAGTGAAGAAATTCCGGGCACTGCATCCGAAGCACTTCTCTGGGAAAGAGAGCCCCCTGGAAGCTGAAGAATGGGCTCATGCTATCGAAGACAATCTGGCAGTAGCAAAAGTGCCAGATATTGCTTGGGTAAGAGTTGTGAAGCTGCAACTCACAGATAATGCCAGAGTATGGTGGAAGGCTGAAGAAATCCGTCTTGCCCAGCCAATTGAATGGAAGACTTTTCGAGATATGTTCGACGCGAAATACTTTTCCGAGACTGCCCGTTTCGACATGTAATAGCAGTTCATCCACTTGCAGCAAAGTTCAATATGGAATAAATCTGTGGATGAATACGATACTGAGTTTACCATGCTCAGCAGGTAAGATATGTCTCAATATTCAATTTCTTGATATCACATACTACACTGCTGACACAAGGTCATAACAGGTTCACTGCACACCTCATCCCGACTGCTGAGATTCAGGCAAGAAGATTTCAGGAAGGGTTGAACCCGGAGATCCAAGCTGTATTAGCTACAGGGGATTTTCCAACCCATGATCTTGCGATGAAGGCTGCCCGACGATATGAGGCAGTAGTGAAGAAGAAGGGCAGACCTCGGACTGCCGGTGAGAAACGCCCTGCCACTCAGATGGCAAGAGGAGCCTTTTCCAGGCCACTTTTTGTATCCAGGAGACTGGGAGTACCATTTAACCGGCCCAGTCCAGACTTTTGCTTCTACTGCAAGAGGAATGGACACCTGGAGAAGGACTGTAGGCGTGCTAACCGCCTATGCTTAGTTTGTGGCGCATCCACTCATGCCATTGGAGATTGTCCCCATCATCTCATCCCAGCCCCCGCACTTCGACCAGCGATCACTTTTATGCAGCGGTCAGCTATTCAGGCTCCTGCATCTCGCTTAGCCCTACCTGCTCCACCTCCTCGTGGACCTCCTGCACAGCCTCCTCGTCAGTCCCATCAGGCACAGAGGAACATGACTTAAGGATAGAGGAACGTACAGAGGAATATGTCTCCAGCAAGGAGTAATGTACCTACGCGTTAGGCTTTCACAATGACGGTGGAAAAAGCTGAATCCACTAGCCAAGTCATCACTGGTAACTCCCCATATTTCAAACCTTTTCAATCCTTGTATACATCAATATATTTTTCTTTCTATACCTAAACATATCCCACACAACTTAGGTATAATCTTAGTAGCCTCCCTACCTGCTTTAGCACTCTTCGATACTGGAGTATCACATTGGTTTATGTCGCAATGGTTCGTCCGAACTCATGCGATTCCAGTTAAACCGCTCGTATCCAGCTGGAATGTCAGTTCAGGGAACGGCGTTCTAAAGGAAACTCTGGGATACGATCTGTGTCTAGTGGTCATCTGCAGAAGAAAATTTTATGCGGACTTCAAGGTGCTGGACATACCGAACTTCGACGCAGTCTTGGGAATGGCCTAGCTAGGAACTTTCTTCGCTACCATCGACTGTCGTCAAAGTAGGGCAGTTTTCGAGATACCAGATCATCCGGTCTTTTATTTCAAGAGTGAGACCGTACCCTGGAACCTAGCATCTGCAAGGCTAAACTAAATAAGGCAGTGATTGCAACAATACAAGCGAAAGAAGACAAGCCAGAGGTAGTTCGAGAGTTTGAGGATGTATTCCCTGAAGACATATCTGGTTTGCCTCCCGATCGAGCTCTTGAATTCAGTATTGACTTAGTACCTGGAGCACAACCAGTGATAAAAGCACCATATCGGTTAAGTCCTGATGGATTGAAGGAGATCCGTACTCAGCTGAACGAACTTCTGAAGAAAGGATGGATTCGTCCCAGTACTTCAAGTTGGGGATCTCCAGTTTTGCTCGTGAAAAAGAAAGAAGGTTCATACAGAATGTGTATTGACTACCGAGCTTTGAACGAAGTGAAGATAAAGAACAAGTATCCACTACCACGCATCGACGATCTGTTCGATCAGCTAAGTGGATCTTGTGTTTTCTCAAAACTAGATCTCCGTTCAGGTTATCATCTGGTGAAGGTCAAAGAGTCTGATATTCTGAAGATGGCATTCAGGACTCGCTATGGTCATTATGAGTTTCTCGTGATGCCATTTGGAGTGACCAATGCATCTGATATTTTCATGAATCTGATGAACCAGGTTTTCCGAGAATACCTAGACATGTTTGTTGTTATTTTCATCGACGACATTCTGATGTATTCAAAGAATCGGAAAGAGCACGCTGAGCATTTGCGGATTGTCCTGGAAACATTGTGACAGCATCAACTATATGCCAAGTACAACAAGTGCGAATTTTGGCTAGATCAAGTCGAATTTCTCGGACACATTGTTTCAGGCGAAGGAATCTCAGTAGATCCAACTAAGGTATCAGCTGTCAGCGAATGGCCGACACCAAAGACGGTGAAGGATATTCGAAGTTTCTTAGGATTAGCAGGATACTACCGAAGATTCATAGAAGGATTTTCAAAGATTGCAACACCCCTGACTGAACTCACACGTAAAGATGAAGCATTCGTGTGGTCAGAAGCATGTGAATAAGCTTTTGTAGAACTCAAGTCAAGATTGAAATCAACACCTATTCTCATAATACCGGATCAATTTGGAGGTTTCATTGTGCATTGTGATGCATCCGGTAAGGGATTAGGATGTGTTCTACACCAGCATGGAAAAGTTGTAGCCTTTGTATCAAGACAGCTAAAGATTCATGAGCGCAACTATCCAACACATGACTTGGAGTTGGCAGCCGTTATCTTTGCACTTAAGATTTGGCTCCATTATCTTCTTGGAGAACAAGTGGACCTATATACTGACCACAAGAGTCTGAAGTATGTGTTTACTCAGAAGGAGTTGAATGTGCGGCAGAGAAGATGGCTAGAACTTATGGCGGACTTCGACATCAACCTACAATATCATGCAGGGAAGGTGAATGTAGTTCCTGATGCACTTAGTCGCCAGCCACTATCAATGAATCTCACCGCACAGTGGAATCTGCAACAAGAATTGCACGGGATGGATATAGAAGTGGTTATGCCAGGTAACGCTTCTTATTTAATGAACTTACAAGTTCGGTCTACTATTGTCAATCAGATCAAAGCAGCTCAAGGAAGTGATGCCAAGTTGCAAAAGATCCGAGAACAAGTAGAAAGTGGATTGTGAACAGACTTCATCATCCACGAAGACGGATCTTTGAGATATGGAAGCAGGTTGTGTGTACCACAAGGTTCTGTTCAGGAAGAGTTGATGAAAGAAGCTCATGGCTCTCCTTACTCAGTACACCATGGTGGTATAAATATGTACAAAGATCTACGACAACATTACTGGTGGCATGGAATGAAGCGTGAAGTAGCCAGAAGCGTAGCCAAGTGCTTAGTGTGTCAGCAAGTAAAGGCTGAACATCACAGAACTGCTGGTTTACTTCAACCGTTACCTATCCAAAAATGGAAATGGCAAAACATCACCATGGATTTCGTGACTGCACTTCCTCGCAGAACGAAAGGTAACGATGCGGTATGGGTTATTATGGATCGACTCACCAAGTCGGCTCGCTTCATCCCATTTCGAGTTGGCCAATCTACCGAGACGCTAGCAAAGAAGTATATGGAGGTAAGCACAAATCTAATGTAAGATTTAATCTCAAGATGTGCTATTTATGATACCCATGAACTCATGCAGGAGATCATGAGATTACATGGAATACCGGTTTGCATTGTCTCCGATCATGACACCAGATTCCGATCGCAGTTTTGGCAGAGTCTGCAAGCTAGCTTGGGAACGAGTCTGAACTTCAGCACAACTTATCATCCACAAACAGATGGACAGTCTGAGCGAACGATTTAGATCTTAGAAGACATGCTAAGAGCTTGTATGTTGGACATCGAAGGTGTCACGATCCGGAAAAGGCACGTGACTGGAACTTGAATCATGTGAAGTCTATATGACCCCACCTAATTCAAGTAAGCCAAAAGCCCAGAAATCTAAACCTTTTTAGGGAAAATAGTGGATGTGAAGTTTTGAAATAAGGTTTATTTAAATCAAGTTTAGTCTTATATATAGATACATAAGTAGTAATATATGAAAACACTATATTTGTACCTAACTTGAAAACCTTTTTGTCATTCGAAATTTAGGCACCGCCTCCTTTGTAATTTTTAACCCGAAAATGGTACAAGCAATATAATAAAAGGCATCCCAAAGCGGGAGCTAGCTCTTCGCCAATTGGCGGAAACAACTACGCAAGTAAAATAAATATACAACGCCGAAAGGCGAGGATCAAAACACAAAAGAAAATAAAGAAAATAAGCATCATCAAGAAAACCAGGAATAAAGAATAATACATAACCGCAACTCTATGGCTGAAAGAATAAACAAACTGTAGTTTTTAAGTCTACTAAACATACAAGTCTGGTTGATAGAGCTTTTAACTAGACACAACAGAAATAAATATACAAGTAAAAAATGGCGGTCACGAAGCAATGTGTCCCACCTATCAATGCAATCACCCGGAAGAAAGGGGTGTGCCAGCAAGCCGCAACGGAATTTGTGTGGTCGAACCTGCAAGAAAACTGTGGCACAACGGGGATGAGTTGCAAACTCGTGAGTAGAAGACATCACCGAGTAGAAACCGAATGTATGACGATCTCCTAGGTCATACAATACAATACAACAATAATAGTAGCACGATAACATTGAGTAAAAGTAGAGGTGATAAAATAAACATATGTGTAAGGTCAAGTACTCATGTCCGTGTCATAAAATAACTACATGTCATATGCATGATGTATGAATACATTACTAAATGAGTGTGTCCAGCAACGACACAGAAAAATCAGGATAAACATAAGTGCCAAGTATCGACACTCAAAAATATCATGAAAACCGTGTCCATCGGTGACACAAAATCCTCATATCTCGGGCTCCGTCGGTCCGGATCAGCCCATATCATCAAATCTCACGACTACGGTCGGTATCCTCCGGATATCCGCCGCGCCAAATATCACCGGTCGGTAGTGGTCCCCTGCCGAGGTCGATGTCTCTCTATACGGTCTTCTTGCCCCGGGATACCGCACTGGGTCCACCATGTACCCGCAGATGGGTCATCCAACTCCTCAAATTGGGTATGTGTACACAGGTGGCTCAAGAACCAAGAAAACTCATGGTGGACACCACACACATCATATCACGAGAAAACCAAAATTTTAATTTTAAAATGATAATAAGTTTATAAAATTCTTTGCGGTTTTCCCCAAATCCAGAAATCTCATGAATACTGAAATCTCCAAGAAGAATCACAATATCTGAATGCATGCGGTATCTAAGTAAGAAATGCAATATCTAAACTAGCATGTGAAATCATGTATACTAAACAATGCAATTAGCTACGAGCTATTAGGTTATACAGGTGAAGTAACGTTTTCTAATGTGTACGTGACATGGCAATTACCGATGATGATGTGTGTGAGCCGGCAAGAAAGTGTACGTACAACATGCGCATCATCGGTAATGGAGCAGGTGTCCTAGCAGTCGATATCATAAAAACTAATGAAAACACATGAATATATCTACAATGCAATAAGAATAGTATGAGTACAACGAAAGTAAATATTTAAAGCAACAGCATAACATACTATATATCTATATACGAGCCATACTATTATAGTATTTAAAATAGCACGAATCGTTATTTTTAGAAAAGTAGGGGCTACGGTGTTTTTGAGAAAAGATATGTCCTTTGAAAATCCGTAGCGTCCTTCGGATTATCTTTTGAAAATTCATACGATTCGTTAGTTTTGAAAATAGGTATGACCACAATTATACTCTAACACCTACTTAAGTAATTAAAAGACTTAAAGCTAAACTAAGAGGTTAAACTAAGGACCTAGTCGAAGTGATAAGAAAATCTATAATATTTCCGAGTCGATATATCTAATAGTCGGCGATCCAGCCTCATATCATCACGTACGGTATAATCCATCGTACGGCAATCCTCGAGTCAAGAGTGCGGATTAATCATCATATATATACCTCGTACGGTAAAATCCATCATACGACGTCCTCAAAATCGAGGGTACGGGTCAAATATCATATATATCATATAGTTCATACGGTATCAGTCGTCGTACAATATCATAATCAGGGGTACGGATCTAAGGTCTCATACAATCTATTATATCATCAAGTCACATGTTATCGCATGTTTTTATTCATCGCCCAACGATCCGTTAATATATCACATCATATACGGTGTCTCGACTCAATCACATATCATAGCCTCACGGCATCATGCCCGATCATATCGACTCATATTCATTCAATGTCTCATATCCTCATCTTATATGCATATGTGTGTGTGTGTGTATGTCAACGTATCCATATATATATATACATATATACATATACACATATCATAACACATGTGTGTGTGAGTGTGTGTGTGCGCGAAAATAATAACTAAAGGGTCTCGACTATAGAAAGTAGACTAAGGATAAGCACTTCCTACAAGCATGCCTATTCTAACCTAGAGTCTTCTAGAGCCCTACTTGCTAAGTATCTGTATCTCACATTAACACACATATATATAATAATATACGCATCCTAATCTACGAATTACGGGGGTGCTATATGCCATCCACCCAACTTCCCCCGTAGATATACATCTACTCACCTCGATCCTCGCTTTCCGAGTCAATGACGCCACGCTCTCCCTTGTCGTACGATGTCCACGCGGGATACCTACAGTTTTCAATACGTTATATCGTTAACAGAATCGAATACGAAAACCAAAACGGCACACGAAACACACATAAGTTAGAACCTATGGCCTACGTATGCAAGAATAGCCATAAAACTCTTGATGTTGACGTATAAACATCAATCGACCGAGACAAAACACAATATCAAAACTTAAGTTACTAAAAACCAAAAAACCAAAACAGCAACTTATGAAAACAGCTCCTGATTTTGCCTCAGGTAATTTAGGACTAAACAAACAATACAGGTGACCGGTTATAAGGATTGGGAGCTATAGACAAAACCCCTACACCAGTGATCAAATATGGCCCGGCGAGATAGTCAAAATGCCCGGCGCTGCCGGTCGAATGGAGGAATTCTGGGTTCGATTTCTGGTGGTGGTCTTCTTGTGGTATAACTAAGTCATTCTACTTGTTTGATTTTCTTACAAATATCTCAGGTTGCTCCAGATTCCCTGTAGTCCTCAAGAATTCACAAAACCGATATCGGAAAAATTCAAATCTCAAGTCTTAGATTAATACTCTGGTTTGGTCTAGAATAAAAGCACTACAAGGGCTTGTGATCACAACTAAACCTCAATAACACCTTGGCAAACCATAAAATCCTTGAATCCTTATCTAGGAAAATTCTAACCTCACTTAACCTCAATAGATTAATTCTAAACTACACTAGGATATTAAGAAAACTAAAAACTTAACTAAGGGTATAGAAATAATCTCATTTGGCAACTCAAGAATTTTCTTGAGTTGCTCAAAGTCTTCAAAACCCCATCTTGTTCCTACCATCAAGCTTGAAAAGAGATAGAGATCATTTTTTGTGAAGAGGGTATAAGGTTTTGGCTAAGATTTGAGATGTTAGTGTGAGGTAGAGGAGGGGAATTGGTGAGGAGAAAGAGATGAAGAAAATGAAGATGAGAGAAATGAAGGAGGAAAAGAACAAGAGCCATGGTGTAGAAGGGTGTAGAACTTTCCCTCTCTCTCTCTCTCTCACACACACCCCCATACCCCCATAGTCCCCATGTCACAAATATCTCTCTTCATTTTATTTCCCTTTTCTTTTCTTTTTAATAAAAACAAAAAATCATTTTTGAGTAAAAGAAGAAGCCATGTTTCAACAATAAAATGTAACAAGTTGTTTGCAAACATTACATGTTGCATGTCATAACAAGATTAATGCATGATTAGTGTAAATTAAATTAAGTTTAGTATTAAAGTTGTATATAATAATTGTATAAATATTTATAAAATACCCAAATCAATTAAACACCTTCAAAATCAATAATTATATTAATTTTCCAATTATTTTCCAAACTATACATGTATAATTATACCATATCATTAAAACCAATTCTCGCATTTTTAATAATATTCATGAAATTTACTATTTTAATTATTTAAATTTCAAAAAATAATATTTTATTTTCTGAAATGTTATAGGAGGATCGTAGGAAGATTACCTACATCTTGTGGAGTTTTCATACAACAACGGCTACCAGGCGGGTATTGGAATGACACATTTTGCAGCGCTCTATGGAAGAAAGTGTCGTTCACCACTAAGTTGGGACGATATCGGAGATAGAGAACTCCTTGGACCAGACATGATCATGAAAACTGTTGATGTAGTTCGCACGATCAGGGAAAGAATGCGCATAGCTTAAGATAGACAGAAGCACTGGGCTGATGCAAAGCGGCATCACCTGAAGTTCCAACCGGGAGATCATGTGTTCTTGAAGATCTCTCCAAACCGTGGAGTAATTCGCTTTGGCAAGAGGGGTAAGCTCAGTCCGAGATATATTAGACCGTTCGACATTCTCGAACGAGTCAGAGAAGTGGCATATCGTTTAGCACTACCACCCTCATTGAAAGGAGTGCACAACGTGTTCCACATATCCCAGCTTCGAAGATATGTGAGTGCACAACGTGTTCCACATATCCTAGCTTCGAAGATATGTGAGCGACTCCAACCAAATCCTAGATCACTCCGATCTTACTGTACAGACAGACCTATCATGTGAGCAACAACCCGTTGAGATCCTGGACAGAAAGATGAAGACACTACGGAACAAGGAAGTAAACTTAGTCCGAATGATGAGGAGAAAAGATTCAACAGGAGAATCAACGTGGGAATGTGAGGATAACATGCGATACCCTTACTTGTTTGTAAATTAGTCCTTATATAATTGTAAATTTCAAGGACGAAATTTTAATAAGGAGGGTAGAATGTAACGACTCTGTTTTTATTGTACAATTTTTTTTTCAAGTTAATGTACAGAATGGAGTTTGGAAGCCTGAGTATACTTTAAATGTTGTTTTTATTTAAGAACGGTAAGAAAGCACTTGTAGCTCATCGGTAAAGGCTTGCACTGCTGTGACATAGCACATATGTTCGAATCCCAGTAGCCACATATATTTTTACCGATTTTTCTTTTAAACTTTTTGGAAGCCCAAAATTTTACACGTGCTCTGCACATAAAATGAAAAGTCACAAAAAATCAAACATGTGCAAATTAGAGTTAACACCAGCTGGGACACATGCCATAAATCTAGAGACCCATACCCCATACGTGGCCGGCGAGATCAGCCCCAGACCGACGCCGACGGGCCCCCCCTGGAAAAAAATGCCCGTGTCTTGCACACAACAACTCTTGGACTACCCCATTACCCCTGTTCTGTTTATTTTTCCTGCAATTATCCAGAGAATTTATATTCATCATAAATCCCATTTTAATGCATTTTTAATTCTTTCTTCAATTTCAAAACCCTAATTTTACACTATAAATACAACCCCATACCCTAGCCCTCTTCATTCTGAAATCTATTGCTAAAATTCCCAAAAAATTTCCAAGTCCAAGAAGAGTACAAGTGGAGTTAGCCCAAGGTCAAATTCCAGCGAGGATTGGAGACGTTTTCGGCGACCCCATGACTCCACGAAGGTTACTGCCCTCCTCCTCTACCTCCCTCTCTCCTTTAAACTTGTAAGTCCCATATCTCTTCTTCTCTTTCTACTATAAAACTTCTCTTTTTCAAAACATATCGGGTATACTGACATTTGTTTCTAAAATCTTTGAAAACCACAATTCTTCTTAAGAATCACTTGTACTCATGTATATACCTTACTTGTAATCATTTAACTAATGTTTAGAAACCAATTTCACTCTAAACCTCCATGTTAAATAACTTTAATTAAGCTTTTACGTTTAAATACCATGAAGTTTACATACGACATCTTTTAATTATTTTGCTTAGCATATCTTTAGAAAACCTCACGAGATAATGACCTACTTTTCACATACACATATCTTGACATAGCACAATTCTCTTGAACAATATTTTTGTGGCGAGAAACGACTTCTTATCAGAATATCTTAAAATATTAAAAACCCGGATTTTTTAAAATTGTGTTACTTAATTCTTTGCGATTGTGCCACTACAACCCATTTCGGGGAACCCGCTACTGGATGGTGCGGATTATCGCACATCTTCGGAACTTTGCTCTTTTATTAGGCTAAATATTGGGGAAACAATCCCAACATGGATGAAATTCTGATCGCAGTCAGAAACTGGCAAATTACACCTTCAGTCTCTTTACAAGAGGAAGAAAGTGTAGAACGAGAGAACAATCCTGCCGAAAAAGCTCTGATCATTCAAGACGAGCCCGATTGGAGAGAGCCCTTCATAGAGTACCTCCGATGCGACAAGCTTCCCGAAGAAAAATCTACGAGGGTTCAGCTGAAGAAGAGAGATATCCGATATGTGTTTGTCAATAATACGTTATAACGCAGATCATATGACCAATTTTGGCTCAGGTGTCTGTCATCGGCCGAAGCCTAAAAGTCATGAAAGAAGTTCACTCGGGTGTCTGCGGGGCTCACCGGTCCGGCCCAAAAATACGGCTTCAAATCAAACGGCTTGTGTATTACTGGCCTACCATGATAAGAGATTGCAAAAAGCATGCGAAGAAATGTTATCTCTGCCAAATTCACGGTGACTTCATTCACAAGCATCCCAATCAGTTGCATCCTACGAAGGCGTCATGGCCCTTTGAAGTTTGGGGCATCGACATAGTTGGTCCAATCGATCCTCCGCCATCCAAAGACCACCGGTTCATATTGGCTGCAGCTGACTACTTTTCCAGGTGGGCTGAAACTGTCCCACTAAAAGAAATCAAGACAGGAGATATTCTGACGTTCTTCCGGCATAATATTCTATACCGCTTCAGTTCACCTAGAAGAATCATTTCTGATAACGGGCCTTCTTTCAAGAGCTTCAAAATTTCAAGGTTCGCCACACAGCATAAGATAGACTGGAGATATTCCTCCATCTATAATCCAAGAGCCAATGGGCTAGCCGAAGCCTTCAATAAAACTCTATGCAAGCTCTTGAGAAAAAATGTTTCAGCCAACAAGAGAGACTGGAGTCTCAAGCTCCACGAGACGTTATGGGCATACCGTACCATGCACCGCACTCCAACTTAGTCCACTCCATACTCATTACTCTTCGTAGTGGAGGCAATCCTCCCCCTAAAAGTCTAAATTCCAAACCTAAGAATGGTCGTCCAGCACGAGTTGACGGAGGAGGAAAACGTCCTCCTTCAGCTCGAAGAGCTCGACGCCCTCAAAGAAAAGAGGCTCGCAGTACAGCAATATCTGGAGCTGTACCGAGCCCAAATGTCACGGACCTATGACAAGATGGAACGTCTCCGTGCTTTCAAGAAAGGCAAATTGGTGTTGGTCCTCAAAAGACCGATCATCCCCAATCGACATTCCAAGGAAAAATTCGAGCCAAATTGGAAAGGGCCATACGTCATCGAGAAAGTTTTTGATTGAGGATCCAACCAACTAATAAGTGCCAGGGAGAAAAGCCCATGCAACCCATCAATGACCAATACCTCAAGAAATACTACGCGTGAATGCTCCAGGTCGCAGACGAATCGAGCATACCGGACCTACGGTCTGGACCATACATCCAGTAAAACCGTGTTTTCCCAGTCAGAGCAAAGCTCTGTTTGAATTTCAAAAATTCAAAAATTGAAGCAACGCTTCAGATTCCTTGCGCTACGCGCAACGCACCATGTATCAAAAACAGACACGCCAGCGCTGCGCCGAAGACAACGCACCCAATCAGAGCAAGGCTCTGTTTTAAAATAAAAATAAAGGAAGCAACGCTTCAGATGACTTGCGCTCTGCGCTACACGACACGTGTCAGCGCAGTTGCGCTGCGCGACACGTGTCAGCGCAGGTGTGCTGCGCTCTGCGCTGCACGACACGTGCGCTGCGCGACACGTGTCAGCGCAGTTGCGCTAGCGCAGTTGCGCTAGCGCTCTGCGCTGCGCGACACGTGTCAAGCGCAGGTGCGCTTGCGCCAACCGTACCAGAATTTAAACAATAAAATTTTAGAAAGATCTTTCTAATCTTGTTAAAAACAAGAAGATTATCTTCTGTAAAACAGAGCCTTTGGATCAAAGATCCGACGGTGGGGAAACATCCCTAAATCAATCAGAGAAAGATCTATTTAACTGATTTAACAAATCAATTGGCACTATATAAAGACCCCTATACTCCAAGTCTAAAACACATACAGAGATAGAGAAAGAGAGTTCCTCTAAAAACTTTGAAGAGAATTCAAATGGAAAGAAAAAAGGTAAACCTTTGGAAAAAAGAAGAATTTCTTCTAAAAAGATTAATGATCTAAAAACAAGATCAAGATCTTTAATAAAAAATAATAAAAAAAGAAGTAATTTTATTTCTTTATTAGATCTTTCGATCTATATAAAGGCATTGCCTTTTGATGAACCACTGGTTCTTGAAATTTGAGGTAAAACCTCTTTGGAACAAGAAAACTTGTTTTCTTGATCTAAATTTGATCAAGATGCGCTATGCGCTACTGTACAGTGCCCTGCACTCCTAATTTGCGCTGTTGCGCTCTTGGATTAGCGCAAGTCATCAGAGCGCGCCACGTGTCAGCAGCGCACTAGCGCAGCACACTGGCGCAGCGCACTGCGCTAACAGACTTGCGCTCACCGGAGCGTGACACGTGTCACCTCCACATGCGCTAGCGCCTTGCGCTCTTTAATTGGCGCAGAGCGCCTGACAGGCCACGTGGCGCGCTGTCAGACCATTAAATGCTCTGCATTATAAAAGAAAAGGGACAGAGCCCAATTAAAAGGGTCCAACAGGCCAAAACAAATGCTATGCATTATTAAACAATGGCAGAGCCCAAATAAAAGCCTGACAGGCCAAACACAAATAAAATGTTGAATATTCTCAACTGGACTTAGCCCAATTCTGGCCATAAGTCCTCAAATTAAATTGAACTGAGCACAACTGCTCTCCCAAATCAATTTACACCCGGTTCAAGGGTACATCTCTGAACTCCTCTGGTATTTGTCGTTGTAATCCTTCAACGTCGTCAGAGAGGTGATGGGTCCCGACAACCACACATTAATACGGACTGTAGGGCCCTTAAACTCATGGACTAATGCGTCCTTAAACCAATATTCGTCCCCAAAATGGGAATGTTTGACCACCATGTCCCTAAACTGGTAATACGGACTGTGGGGTCCTTAAACTCATGGACTAATGCGTCCTTAAACCAATATTCGTCCCCAAAATGAGAATGATGGACCACCATGTCCCTAAACTGGCAATGGACCACCATGTCCCTAACCTGGCAATGGACCACTATGTCCCTAAACTGGAACAATAGAGCCCAAATGCTCTTTTGTTGGATCTAAACGATCCCGTTAAGTTGATCTTAGTCTCAAATTGGACTAATGTATCCTTAACAAACGTTTAAGTTGATCTTAGCCTCAAATATGGCTAACGTATCCTTAAACCAAAACCCCAAACCCAAATCTAAGAAAATACGGATTTGGACTAATCTACGTCCTACGGGCGACAACATACATTAGTCTCCGTATACAATCCACGGGCAACCACAAACAAAACAAACACCCACGACACGAAGTGACCAGCTGGAGAAGGAGAAAGTTGTTACCGCGATGCGGTAGTGTAATTAACTGCAGGGGCTTACGCCTGCAGGGAAGAGCGTCCCCACAATCAAAAACCCCTCAAGCGAGGGGGAATCTGACGAAGTCTGCTACATCGGCCGCATCCGTCTAAACCTCCGATACACGGTGCCATAAATCAACTTGGCATCTTTGGAGAGGTGGACGGATAAAACCAAATAGCATCTGCCCCGAATCTCAGGAAAGACGTCTCTGTCGTCGCGACGTCTTTCGGAGGGGAACAGATTCTGGCACGCCCGGTGGGACCTTTTCCTCTTTCCACTCCACACTTCGTGCGTCGTATTCGCGAACGAATCGCGGTTTGTTAATGGTTGCCCTCGGGTTTCAAGTTACTAAGATTTGGTCTCTTGCTTGGCGCAGAAATCAAACAGCAATGGCATTCAACTGTTCGAACTGCTCCAACTGAAAATACAACCGACGCTCCGTCTCACTGGAGGTGTAGCCTATGGACCTCAGGCGGCATCACTGTTCACGATGCCGGTGGAACAAATCACCCAGGCTACTACTGGGCTATTTTTCGGGACCATGCTCCCGCCAGCGAGCTTCACCATCCCTGTGCCCGTACCGGAGGCTCCTAAGAAGTCGGTCTTCGATCGGCTTGCTACTACCACGACCCCTCTCAACGGGTCGTTCAATTCCAACTCCTCAGTCTTCGCCAGGCTAAACTCGAGCTCCAAAGGGCCTACCAAGAAGCCCATAATAGCTGAAGTGGCCATCCCAAAGAAGATAGCCATCGCTGCTCCTGAAGTCGTCAAGGAGGCTTCTCTTCCCAGAGGGTCGGTCTTTGCGAGACTGACTGTTCCCGCTCCCGCTCCCACTCAGAAATCTGTCTTTGACCGGTTGGACACGGCTTCTCAACGGACGTCAGTCTTCAAGAGGCCGACACCGGCAACAGCCCCTCACCTGAGCAGGGGGCAAGACAAAGCCGTCGCTGAACCAATCCCAATAACTCGTCACGCCCGACGTCGCCACTGGCGCCGGATAAGGAAGGCTGGGGGCAACTCCCCCTCGGGGCTAACTCCACCAGCTCCAACGGTGGAAATTAACGCTGCTGTTCCAACCGGGAACAGTTTTGAGCTGCTGAACTGGGTATGCAGGAATTCGCCAACTGCTGTGCTCAAAAGGTATCCTCCACCGATAGAGACCGTCGTAGAAATAAAACCGGAGCAGTCTCCTCAACGGCTGTCTTCCAAAGTCTATAAGACTTGGCGAAGAGTCCGAGAATCGGTGATTGATCCGAATTTCTCCCATCAGCATAAGAAGTCGAAAGTTCGACAGGAGGACAACCACCCTGTTAAGCAACGGAAGACGACGGCCATCTGGGTGCCCACAGCAACGGCCCCCTCAACTTCGACGGCCCACAAGAGAAGAAGGCCGGAGAAAATCCCCACGCCTGCGGTAAATTCCAAAAGCAGTGAGCCTAAACACCCTAAGTCCGGGGGCATTGTGGTACATACCGTCTACATGGCGTCCGGGAAATAGGATAGCCGTATATCCACAGGTCATCGACCGCTTACGCGATCAGTGACTAAAGCTCAAGAGCAGCAGCAGAAGCTCCAAGAAATGATGACTGCGATGGCCGCACTCACTGGGACAAAAGAAAGCCCAGAAGCATCCTCGGATCAGCGACAGGAGCAAGAAACAGACGCCGAATTCCTTCACAGGATACTTGAAAAGAAGGACAAAGAGGCTGCGGAACAAGCAGCCAATATAAAACGAATGGCCCTTCTGTTCCAGGACATGGTGGGTATGATGATCCAGCAGGATCCTCCTGCCGAAGATCCTCCGATTGTCCTTGAAGATGACAGAGGAGAAACGTCAAATCTTCCACCGGCTCTTTCAACAGCCAAGGGGGAGACAATTTCCAAAGTTGACCTAGATGAATATATAGCTCAGCAAATACGAGTTCACCAGGCAACTGAAGCGGCTGGACAAGTTGTCAAAACGGGGCGACCATATTCGAGCTGGTATGATCAGATCAAGTACCCGCCGGGCTACACAATCCCAAAATTCCATGTTTACAAGGGGACATGCAATCCCCATCAACATGTTGCCCAGTTCAGGGCTCTTTGTGGCAACACCGGCGGTGATAATAAACTTTTGCTTCGCCAGTTCGTCGGCAGCCTATCGGAGACGGCGTTTGAGTGGTACTTCGAACTTCCGAATGACTCCGTCAAAATTTTCACTGAAATGGAGTTGTTGTTTACCCAGCGTTTCGTAAGCGCCAGTGAGCGTACTCCAATAACAGCTTTGATTAATGCAAGAGTAAAGCCGGGCGAAACATGGGTTCAATATGCAATCCGATAGCGGAACTTGTGGTCTAAGTGCGAACAGCGCATCGAAGAAGCGCCAGCGGTGGGCATGTTCGTGGGCACCCTAGATCCTCATGCAACTATTTCACAGTTCATGATGTTCTTTAAACCAACCACGTTCCAGGCCTTGATCGATAAGTTAGCCCAGATGGATCAGATGGGTCACAGACCGTCTCCTCCAAAGCCGGACTCTCGAAATGAAAAGGGGAAAGGAAAAGCGATCGTCGTCGCCAATGCTCAACAACAGCCGGGCAACTTGAAGCCGGTTGTCCGTCAAAACAATATGCGTTCACGCCTATCCCTCGAGGAGAGGCTGGGACGTCCTTACTCGTTTCCTCAAGATAAAACGAGAAGACTGTTCGAGCTGGCATTGCGTAACAGACTCATCAATATGCCGGATTCAAGACGTCCGTTGCAGCCAAATGACGTCAATGATCCCAATTACTGCCCCTACCACCGAGTATTGGGTCATCCGATCGAAGATTGCTACGTCTTCAAAAACTGGATTGAAGACCAATACCAACAAGTCAAGTTCGCATTGTCCGAAAAATGGAAGGTGAACCCGCCGCAACCTCATACCATTAAAAAGGTGAATATGCCGGGGGCAACGTGCTCCCTTGTTGAAGAAGCTCCGTGGGAGGTTGTGCTATCAGCCAAAACCAAAAGGATGCTGAATGGTCTCCAGACATGCCCGGCGATCAGGTGGAAGAACCCACTGGAACCCCAGATCATCGAAGGGATGCTGAAGCCGTGCCCAACTCTAAAAAGCGGTGATGATGGCCCAAGCACTCACACCCAGCCGTCGAAATCTTCAAAGAAGAAGAAGAAGAGATCCGAAAAGCCCGTGAAGCCGGCGACAAGCGCACGGACTTACAGAAACAGATTGACGCGCTGGAGGAGTATGATCAGAAGGCACGGACTCCCATCACGCTCCAAGAGTTCCTCAGCCACGTCTTTCAGGAGGAAGGTAATGGAGAAAGCTCGTCGGATGAATCTGAGGGTTACGTAGCAAGTTGTCATATGACCTCCCACTCGTTTACAGACGATGAGAAAACTCCTTGCACTGAGAAGCTGGGGGCAGATCCTAAACCGGAACTTCTGGGGCCATCAGATGAAACAATTGATGCATTCCTCAACGAAGCTCTTTTGAAAAGTAAAGCTGATCGGGAACGCGAGACGGTCATATTTGGAAGGGCCAAGCGCCGGCGACTAGACGAAAGAGTTGAGACACTCCCGTCAAATCAAAAGTCATCCGTTGCGGATAAAAACAAATTCAAGTCGAGGAAAAGGTTTTCTAAAGCCATATCAATAGGGATGAAGCTACCACCCTTTGAAGGAAACACTACCGACAAAGCAGAAATGCACCCTTCCTACTGCTTATATCATCGAAAGATTTCGCACCCCACCGAAGAGTGCAAAGCTTTCAATAGATGGTGGCGGGGGTATGTTGTTCACCAGCAACATTTTAAGCGAGAGAAGCGCAAAACTCGTCGGGAGAAGAAAAGTACGATCGAGGAGCTTAGAAGAACTACCGGCGATTGTCGCATGGTTAACGCCGAGCAAGCGCAAATTCTCACATTCGGGAGTGACTCTGACGAAGAAATGGCTCTTAGCCCTCTCTTTAAAGAGTCCATCTCGGAAAAGAGGAAGAGCCGAAGGCCTGCGAAAATATCCGGCTGCGTAATCGTACGCTACCCGAAAAGAATTTCAGACCCTCAAATAAAAAAGATAAGGGAAAAGAAAAGGTCTCTGAGGATATCGCCCTAGATGACCAAGTCATGGAAGAGCTAACCGCCAAGGACCCGCCAAAGAAAAATAAGGTGGACTACAATGTTCTGGCACACTTGAGGAAGTTACCCTTGCAACTCAGTATTCTCGATGCCCTCTTACTATCAAAAGAAGCAAGATATTCATTGATCAAAGCGCTACAAGAGCCAGAGCAATTCCAAGCGTTTCTCGCCGAAGAAAAGATGAAGGACGAGCTGGAAGAGGTGCACACAGCCGATGTCACTTTCGGTGATGAAGACCTCCTCTTTGGGACGTGCGAACACAACCGTCCCCTCTACGTCTTGGGGTACTGCCACGATATAAAGATAGGCAAGATCCTGGTTGACAATGCGTCCTCCGTCAATCTCCTCAATGTACGGGTATTGAAAGAAATCTGCATGAGCGTACAGCACCTCGCCCGGGATAAGATCACTATCTCCGGGTTCGACTCTCAATCATCACGGACTCTCAGGTCAGTGATATTGACGCTGCGCTTTGGACTACTTGTCACGGATATTAAGTTCCACGTTATAGACGCCAAGACATGCTATAATGCTTTGCTCGGTCGGCCGTGGTTGCACGAGTACAACATCATCCCTTCTACACAACATCAGTGTATGAAATATTTCAAGGATGGTCTCGAGTATACCGTAACAGGAGAGCTGAACCCATTCTCCATGAACGAAGTCCGCAAATATGAAGATGCAAAATACTTCTTACCGGATTTCGAGGACACAGAGAGATGTCACAAACCGGAGAACAAAGCTATCACCACCATTCTAGTCTTCGGGAGTGATACCGAGGAGGAAGAAGAGGCAGTTCACTCAGGTCCGTCTCAGTACAAAAAGCCAGGACCGTCGGCTCCCATGTTGGTCTTTTGCAGCGATTCGGAAGATGAGGTCCATGCTATATTTTCCGCTCGGCCTTCAGTACAAACATTCGCTGATGAGGAGCAAAGTCTGCAAGTTGCCATGGTTCCACTCAAACATCATAAAGAACTGGACGCGCTTGATACCTACAGTGTAGAAAAGCTGCAGACGTTCTATGTCCCTCCCAGGAGAGAAGGCGAAAAGGCGATCCTATTCTACCGCTCCGGGGAAACTAAAGTGGAAAAAGAAATCTGGCACGGTGCGGATCCTACGCTTGACAGGCTCCAGCCCATCCGTTTACCTAGATATTACACGGACGGACTAAAGAGACTCTTGAGGCGCCAAGGTGTACCCCTTAAGCAAACTGCTCGAAAAGCTAAGTTCTATGATAGGATCTGGAACGTTCCCGGAACTCAGCACAAGTTGCCTAACGGGAGAATGGAAGCAATCGGGCTTGGATATGTTCGGTCCAAGAAACGAGAGCTACTCCGCGACTGCTATGTTGTGCATAACTTTGATGAAGAAGGGGATGCTCAATGGGAAGATGCTCACCCTGAACCAGAAAAAGTCCCCAACGTAAAAATGCCCAGTCCGTCGTTCGAAGAAAAAATGGACAAGCTTATAAGGGAAGCTGGTCAAAAAGTTCGAGACGACCACAGCCACGAAATGGCCATCTACGAGAAAGCCAGGACGCAACGCCTCCTCCAACAGGCTGTGAAAGACGAAAACGCCACTCCCTGTTAACCTGTTGTAAAAAAGGCCCGACGCAGAAGCAGAAACAAGCCAAAAAGCGGAAAAGGCATTCAGCAACGACAAAGCGAGACCAAGAAGCCACGCAGTCGGGAGTCGAGCGGTCCGGATTTGTCCCTTATGAAGAAGATGAGTCGAGCATACTCTTTTCCTCAAGATAAGACAAAGAAGATACTTGACCTAGTTATAAAACACCGAATGATTACGCTTTCGGAGTCCAAGCACCCCGAACAAGCAGGCGAAGTCTCACACCCGAACTATTGCTCTTATCACGGGGTAATAGGACACCCTCTCGAAGATTGCTTCACCTTCAAGAATCGTGTCGAAGATCAGTATCAGCTCGGCAATTTCGCTCTATCCGACAGCTGGAGGGTAACGCCGCCACAGAAGCATGAACCCAAAGTCGCGAGATCAGAACCAGATCCACATCGGTCTTGGAAGCGAGCTCGTACTTGTCATATGATAACGATATCAAAAGAAGAGCCCGAGAATATGGATGATCTTCCCTGGTGCTTCGAAAAAAACGATGACGAGGTGATCTAAGAATTTCCACCAGCGCCGAAAGAGCTGGAAGATGGAATACACACCACTGCGGATAACCTCAAGAAAATTGAGTTGGGGACGGAGAACGACCCGCGACCGACATTCGTTAGTGAGCTGCTATCTGAAGAAAGGGTGGCTTCATTAAAAGACCTGCTTATGCAGCATAAAGATTGCTTCGCATGGAACTATTCCGAAATGCCAGGACTAGATCCAGAAATTGCTGTGCATAAATTGGCAATATCCCCGGACGTTAAACCAATCAAACAAGCACCGAGAAGAATGCGGCTCGAGCTTGAAATGAGCATCAACGCCGAGGTCAAGAAGCTGATCGACTCTGGCTTCATCCAAGAGGTCCAGTATCCTGAGTGGATCGCCAACATAGTCCCGGTGATGAAGAAAAATGGGACGGTGCGCATATGTGTGGACTTCCGGGATCTCAATAAATCCTGCCCGAAGGACGATTTTCCAGTACCGATCACCGAGCTGATGATAGACGATACGTCCACTCACGAAGTCTTCTCCTTCATGGACGGCTCATCAGGATATAATCAGATAAAGATGCACCCTGAAGACCAGAAGCATACCGCTTTCCAGACCCCTTTGGGTATATTCTGCTACAAGGTGATGCCCTTCGGTTTAAAGAACGCCGGTGCCACCTATCAGAGGGCTATGACAAAGATCTTTGATGACCTTATACATGAAATCGTCGAATGCTATATCGACGACCTCGTGGTTAAGAGCAAATCATACGAGGAGCATTTAGAGCATCAGAAGACCGTATTTCAATGCCTTCGACAATACAACTTGAAGATGAACCCTCTCAAGTGCGCGTTCGGAGTTTTCTCGGGCAAATTCTTAGGATTCATCGTCCGACACCAAGGTATCGAGATAGATCCGTCAAAGATCAAGGCGATCATGGAAATGCCTCCGCCAAGGACTCTCAAGCAATTGCGATCTCTCCAAGGGAAGCTCGCGTACATCCGGCGATTTATAGCCAATCTTTCGGGCAAGTGCTGCCCTTACAGTCACCTGATGAAGAAGGTAACCCCTTTCATTTGGGATCAAAAATGCCAGGGCGCGCTGGACGAAATCAAGCAATACCTGCAGAATCCTCCAGTGTTGGCTGCTCCGGTCAAGGGAAAGCCTCTCATTCTTTATACAACCGCCCTCGAAGGTTCCTTAGGCGCATTATGGGCACAAGAGAACGACCAAAGGAAAGAGAGAGCTCTTTATTACTTAAGTCGAGTTCTCCTGGGGGCAAAAAGCAATTACTCCCCCATCGAAAAACACTGCCTGGCGTTGATCTTCGCGGTAACAAAGCTCAGGCACTATGCGTTGGCGCATGAAGTCCGTCTCATTTCGAAGGTGGACCCCCTTAAATATTTAATGTCGAAGGGCATATTGACAGGGAGACTCGCTAAATGGGCCTTGCTCTTAATGGAGTTTTCGATAACCTATCAGCCTCTTAAGGCAGTGAAAGGCCAGGCCATCGCCGACTTCCTCGCTGAGCATCCGATACCGGCAGATTCCCCTCTGAATTGCGAGCTGCCAGACGAACACGCGTTTGATGTGATCGACGGTAGTGATACTCGATGGGAACTCTATTTTGATGGAGCGTCTTCCATGAAGAAGCGCAAACAAAGCACCCCTATAATTAAATCGGGGGTAGGCCTCATCTTCGTAACTCCACAAGGAGGGATAATGCGCTTCGCTTTCTCCTTAACAGAGCTGAGGACGGACAATGAAGCCGAATACGAAGCTTTGATAGCAGGCCTCAAGATCGCCGTCGACATGGGAATCGAAAACCTCCTTATATACGGAGATTCTCAACTGGTCGTCAGTCAAGTAAATGGCAACTACCAAACGTGCAAACCCGAACTGGTAAAGTATGGCGAGAGAGTCCAGCAATTGCTGACTCAAATCCCCTCCTACATGCGGGAAAGCATACCGCGCGCAGAAAATAGCAAAGCAGATGCACTAGCTAATCTCGCTAAAGAACTGGCCGAGGAAAACCTCGATGACGTAAGAATCGTGGTACAGAGCCGTCGGGTGCTTGCCCCAGCAAAAATATCTCCGGAATCATTCGAAGAAAAGGAAGTGATTGAGAAAATGGCTATGCAAATAAAAGACCAGGAAAAGGCTGAGGATTGGAGAGAAGTCTTTATAAACTACTTCAAATCCCGTCGAACGCCTGAAGATGCGTCCTTTTCCTGGTCGAACACCAAGCAGGCCCGAAGATGAAGTTGAAGATTAAACGGATGGGCTACTATTGGCCCACGAAGATTCAAGACTGCCTCGAATATGCGAAGCAATGCCACTCATGCCAGATTCATGGGGACTTTATCCATCAACACCCAAATCCTCTACATCCAACAGTGGCCAGCTGGCCGTTCGAAATGTGGGGAACTGACATAATCGGCCCCATTGAACCAGCATCGTCCAGGGGACATCGATACATCTTGGCAACGACTGACTACTTCTCCAAATGGGCAGAAGCAGTACCGCTGACGGAAGTGAAGACGGAGAATATCCTCCATTTCTTCAAGACGCACGTCATTTATCGGTTTGGAACTCCGCGACGGATCGTCTCCGATAACGGGCCAGCCTACAGAAGCCACAAGATCAGCCGCTTCGTGCATCAACACAACATAGATTGGAGATATTCCTCAGATTATAATCCCCGAGCTAACGGTCTAGCTGAAGCTTTCAACAAGACCTTGACGAAGATCGTGAAGAAGACGGTGTCCCGAAATAAGAAGGACTGGCACGAGAGACTGCAAGAAGCTCTCTGGGCGTATCGAACTACGTTCAAGACGGCCACGAACACAACGCCGTACGCGTTGGTATTCGGTACAGAAGCAGTACTCCCCCTCGAGATAGAATTACCCTCTCTACGAGTGGCAGTCCACTACGAGCTAACGGACGAAGAAAATGCTCACCTTCGGCTTGAGGAGCTTGATGCCCTTGATGAAACCCGGCTCATAGCGCAACAAAATCTGGAGGCTTATAAAGCAAAGATGACGCGCTCATATGAAAGATTGACCGGGCAGAGGACATTTCGCCAAGGCGAACTCGTGCTAGTGGTCAAAAGACCTATGATCCCCAATCGCGCCAAGCGGGGAAAATTCGAGCCGAACTATGAAGGCCCGTACATCATAGACAAGGTCTACCAGGGTGGAGCCTATCTGCTCATGGATATGCACGGTGAAAGGCCTTTCAGGACAATAAACGGTCGCTTCTTAAAGAAATACTACGCTTAATGAGTCACAGCCTAGATCAATGATAGATGACAACGACTATGTCCGCTCGCTATCTTCCTAAGCCCAAACTCTATGAGTAGTAGCCGGCCTTCCTGAACAACGGACCGAAATGTCCTTAAACTAATGACGGACTACTACGTCCTAAAACTAACTGTTGATCGAGATGTCGATAAACTACGGTGGATCGCAACACCCCAAAGCCGATAAAAAATAAAATAAAAATAAAACAAAAAAATATATATAAAAATAAAAAACGGTATGTCCATAAGCAAAATGGGCACGGATGAAAACCCGCAAGGGCTCCGTGAGTAAAAACAGCAGGGTTACCGGCGAGTGTTTGTGAAAACCTGAAAGGGCGCAACCTCGTTAAAAAAAAGACGGTATGTCCATAAGCGAAATGGGCATGGATGAAAACCCGAAAGGGCTCCGTGAGTAAAAACAGCAGGGCTACCGGCGAGTGTTTGTGAAACCCGAAAGGGCGCAACCTCGTTAAAAGACACTTACAGGGTCCTCTCGACCTTGTAAGGAGAAACCACCCGCTTGAGATCCTTACGACCCACAAGGGAGCAACACACTTAGGGATCCTCACGATTCCTAAGAAGAAATTACACTTGCGAGATCCTCACGACTCGTAAGGAGAATACTCTTATGGGACCCTCACGGCTCATAAGATTTGAAAGTCTTAAGTTATAGAGACCTGAACCTGTTCCTAAGCAACCCCCCACAACCTTCGATAATGCCCTACGGGCGCGAATAAACATTTCTCTAACAAAGTTCCACCCGTGACTAGGGATATGTCCCTATGGTAAAAAAAACCTTGTGAGTCCTCTCGACATATAAGGAGAAAACACTCTTGTAGGATCCTTACGACTTATAAGGGAACATGCACTTAGGAATCCTCACGATTCCTAAGGAGAAAACACACCTATGAGATCCTCACGACTCGTAGGGAGAAATACCTTTGTGAGACCCTTACGGCTCATGAAGTCAAAAGCCTTAGTCGACAGGATCCTAACCCTGTTCGCTAAGCCATCTTTGTTCAACATCGACAGAGGCAAATGATGATTCGCTCCTGGCAACATCCCAGTTATAGCGGTGCTGATGCCGAAACCGGTGTCTAATCCTAAGCTTACGGCGAAAAGACAGCAAGCCACACATGCATACGAAATAGCCGAAATGATGGGGCAACTTGCAATAAAAAGCAGCAAGTAAAAATGTATACATGCAAAATAGCCGAAATGATTGGGCAACTCGCAATAAAAAGCAGCGAGTGCAAATAAAATAAATAGCCGAAATGATTGGGCACCGCGAAAAATAGCCGAAATGATTGGGCAATCGCGATTTTCGCGATATAAAAAGCTGAAATGATAGAGCATCGCGGAAAGAAATAAAATAAAAATATATATAACGAAATTTATGCCCTACAGGCGATATCATAGCAATCCCTGTATACGATCCAGGGGCACAAACAAAGAAGGAAACACATCTTCCCTCCCCATGCTCCATTAGAAAACGGAGCCAAGTCTTGACGGCAAGTCATATAAAGCCTGAAAGACAATCGGAGATCATCCCACACCAGTGCGGAGTGGTCACCATCTCGACGTTCGTCTCGATACAGCAGACGCAACATCACCAAACGGAGCCACGGCAAAATCCCTAGTTCCAAACCTCGACGGTTCACCAACAACCTAGAGACAACCGCGACATTCGTCTCGATATAGAGGACGCAATGCCAGCAAACGAAACAAAGGCCAAATTCCTAGCTTCAGGGTCTTAACGGCAAGTCATATAAAGCCTGAAAGACTATCAGAGATCATCCCACACCAACGCGGAGTGGTTATGACTCATCGGGGCTCTCCAAAATGAGCCTAACCTCAAGTAAAAAGCGACATGGCAAAATTCCTAACGCTTGCTCTTTCGACGGTCAAACTGCCTAGGAGGATTGCTTGAAGACGTCTTGTCCAGCCCCCGAAGGGATCAGAGACACGACAATTGCAAGGCTACTCGAACAGCAAGATTGCCTATCGAGGAATACATCAGCTAATGCGACGGTACAACGGACAAAACCCTAGTACCACAGACCCTAACGGACCTCTGTCGTAAAGAGCAGAGGTTAACTGTGACGTTAGGATATTCGTGCGAAAACTGCTCGATTCGTCTCGACCCACAGAGAAATCAGTGTCTTTGCAGGAATACCTCGATTCAGGGAAATCAGCGTCCTTGACGAGAGCATCTTGATTCGTGTCGACCCGCAGAGAAATCAGTGTCTTTATAGGAATACCTCGATTAGTTTCAACTCCGAGGAAATCAGTGTCCTTGGCAAATACCTCGATTCAGGGAAATCAGCGTCCTTGACGAGAGCATCTTGATTCGCGTCGACCCGCAGAGAAATCAGTGTCTTTGCAGGAATACCTCGATTCGTTTCAACTCCGAGGAAATCAGTGTCCTTGGCAAATACCTCGATTCAGGGAAATCAGCGTCCTTGACGAGAGCATCTTGATTCGCGTCGACCCGCAGAGAAATCAGCGTCTTTGCAGGAATACCTCGATTCGTTTCAACTCCGAGGAAATCAGTGTCCTTGGCAAATACCTCGATTCAGGGAAATCAGCGTCCTTGACTAGAGCACCTCGATTCGCGTCGACCCGCAGAGAAATCAGTGTCTCTGTAGGAATATCTCGATTCGTTTCGACTCCGAGGAAATCGGTGTCCTTGGCAAATATCTCGATTCAGGGAAATCAGCGTCCTTGACGAGAGCATCTTGATTCGCGTCGACCCGCAGAAAAATCAGTTTCTTTGCAGGAATACCTCGATTCGTTTCAACTCCGAGGAAATCAGTATCCTTGGCAAATTCCTTGATTCAGGGAAATCGGCGTCCTTGACGAGAATATCTCGATTCGCGCCCTCCCGTAAAGAAATCAGTGTCTCTGCAGGAATATACAACGTCAGCAAAGCGGAGCCGCGACAAAGTTCCCAGTTCCATGACTCGGCGGTGCACAGACAACCCAAAGTCAACCCTCGACTCCCTGTTGAAGCAATGCATTAACTCGGGAGTAGATCAACTCATCAATCACTTACGAGTCCTCTCGACTGGTAAGGAGGAAAATTCTCTTGTGGGATCCTTACGACTCCCAAGAGAAAACACACTTAGGAGTCCTCACGACCCCTAAGGAGAAAACACACCTACGGGATCCTCTCGACTCGTAGGGAGAAAAGTCTTTATGAGACCCTCACGGCTCATAAAGTCGAAAAGTCTTAGGCAGCAGATCTGAACCTGCCTCCTAAGCCATCACTACCTCTTAAAGAAGCCAGGACAGGATGCTCGCTCTATTATCTGTCAACCATGCTTACTAAGATAACATGCTGATAATAAAAGAAAGAAGAAAGCGGAGAAATGACACAAGACATTGCAAGAAAAATGTGTGTATCTTTATTCATGAATTCAATTAAGTACAAGGTGATTCGTATAAAAGAATAAAGAATGGATACATGCTATTCAAAGATTACAAGTGTATAAATGATACAAAATGTTCATGGAGAGGGAAGCATCTTCAACAAATCCGCAAGCTGCTCTCGCACTTCCTTCAGCGCCTCCTCCTGAGCGGCTGCCGCGGCCACTTCTGCTTCCACCTGGGCCCGCTGCTGCAGGTAGGATGAAAGTTGCTCCTCAACTGCCTGCTAGGCTGCCTCCTGATTTGGTGCATCCCGCTCGACGACGTCAAGCTGCTGCATCAGTGTTAACCCGTCAGAGATGCATCGCAGAAGGCCTTCAAAGATAACCTTCAACTGTGCAGCATTTGCGTCCACCTGGCATTATGGCATAAGGAGCGCGAAGAGACTTCGAGCAAATCTGCCCGACTGCATGCTCAAACTCATCGCAGCACCCTTTGAGGATGGACGCCTAGAGAATGGGCATGCCGGCATTATGATGAGAGACTTGAAGGGGGCCGGAGTCAAAACGACGGCTGAAAAAACAAAACATAATCAGATGACGGTTCAAGAAATATAAGAAAGTCATCAATGAGGGAGTTTACTATACCAGCTGCAGCAGGCGGCAAAGCCGGGAGGACCGGTGGCGCGACTGATCTAACATCTCCTCCTTCGATTTGTAGCACTGCAATCAGGGCGAGGAAGAATTAGAAATAATTCCATTATTGAAAAAAGAAAGGGTATTAATCGAAAATTGTACTCACCAGCGCCACTGGAGGAAGCGAGCTCCGACGGGAAGGAGAAGTGCGGGTGCAGCACCTGCTAAGGGTGATCAAAAAGTACTCCTGCAAGGACGCAATAGTAACGTCAATACATGAATTATACGGCCGAGATATAAGACTAGTGGGTTACAAATCCATACCTTCCAGCATTTGTGATGGTGCGATAGAAGGTAGAGAGGTGGCCACTGTCAAAGCAGTAACTGACGGCGCTCCCTCGAGCAAAGAGGCATCAACACTGGCCGCACCTGCGTTAGAAACAAGATAAGCACTGTCAGAAAAGTACAGAATAAAGAAAAGGACAGTAACCCAAAATTTACCTGATGAGTCGCCGGTCGAAACGGCGGCGTCTCCCTCCTCCATCGGCATGAGTTCACCTCCCGTCGCCTCATCACCAGATTCTACGGAAGCCGTCATTGTGCTCGTAAGGCCAGGAGACGGCGAAGGACCAAAGGCTGGGAGAGCAATGATCGGAGCGATACCCGACTCTTGGGAAAGAGCGGCCGGCTCGTCCTTGGCAATCGTGCCCGTCTCACCCGCTACCCCCTCGGGTTCCACGGTCGCAGCCGTCTCGTCCACCGCTGCCACGGGTTCATCGGTCGCAGCCGCCTCATCCACTGCCGCCCCAGACTCGGCTGTAGCATCCGTCTCATCTGCCGCTACCTCGGGCTCGGTATCAATAACCTTCTCGGGCATAGTAGGCATGACCGTTTCGTCAGCCCCTAGCTCAGGCCCGGCGACTACGGCCGCACCGCCTACCGTCGGCTCGGTTTCGACTACTACCTTCTCCACCGTCCCCTCTGGCTCGACGGTTTCCGCCGCTCCTTCAGTTGGACTCGGCTCTGCAGGATAATATATATAAGAACCGATAGGTTTACAATTCTTACAACAAAAGTCTCGAAAAACACATTACCTTAGGTGGATTGATCGTTGGCCCCCCGAGCTGCACGCACCGCCTGCCTATGAGCAGTGGACAAGGCGACCGGAGACTCTTCCGAAGGAGTAGCAGCACGAGGAACGGCGCTTGGGCCCGCTCCCACAGCTAAAGCAGCTCTGCGCTCCTTCACCTCGCGCCTCAAGTGCTTCCTCTCTTCCCGGGCCGTCACGACAGACCTCTTGGAAGCCTCCAACAAGGCGTCGTCATCCACGTTTAAAGTTGCCTCCAGAGACTTCAAGGCATCCATCATCGGCTTTTTGAGTTGGGTCTCTCGCGGCAGCCCCGAAGAGGCCGGGACTTCGGTAACTGGCCCGGGAAGAGTCCCCGTCTCGGCTTGCGCAATAGATCCCGCGGACCCTGCAAAGAGACAAAGAAAAGGTTAGATTGGCCATAAGAAAAAAGAATAAAGACTCACTGAGCCGAGACGTACCAACGCCCGATAGAGCGCGTTTCCTTTCCTCCTCCTGGAAGGTTTTCAGGGAAGCAACGATGGCTTCTTCGGTAGAGACGCCTGTTAAAAAAAAGGAGGAAGCATTAGTCAAAGACAATGATAAAAGTACGATGCAATGACGGAAAAATACAGCTAGTCATTACCCGATTGAGCAAGTTTAGCCAACCACGCTTCGAGCCTTGCCGATCGCTCAGAAGCCGCGATGGCGGCCGCCAGATCGGTGTCTTCTGGCTCTACCGAGAAACCCTCGTTGCTTCCGTACTCGCTCAGGCCTTCGGTGAGAGGGGCCTGAGGCTCTAAGCCGAGGATAGCATCGAGGGAAAGAACGGACCTCTTCTTCCTCTTCTGCCCGCGGGCTCCGGTCGCCGCCAAAATCAGCTTACGCTTCGCAGGCACCTTAGGACGGCGGGTCCCGATGTCCGAGCCCACACCAGACTCCGGCGAAACCACATTCATCGTCTCCACTGGAGCATGGGGCGCTGGGGGTACGTCCACGGTAGTACGGGGCAATCCGCGCGGAGGGCTTAGCACGCGCGGTGGCTCAGCTCCAGCATCTCTCAGCGGAGGAGCGACAGGAGTCCTTGGCCTTAGGGGCGCTTTGCGGTCGCTGCCAGGAGGCACACCCTTGCGGTCAACCAACAACCGCCTTTCTTCCTTAATAACGGCGCCTGTCGAATGCTGGTACCACGCCGTATATGTACTAAGGATCTGTGGGACACAAGTTGGCTCGCTGATGAAAAAATGAGAGCCCGTATTCAGGCGCATGAAGTCATGCAGCGCGCTCCGCATCCCTTCTTTAGTGGCAGCAGGTTCCAGCAAGAAAGCCTCCAACGGCACTCCTTGATTATAACTCAGTTGCTGGGCAAAACGATGTGGGTTGTATCTCATGAAAAGCATCGTATCATTTTGCCTAAACACCAGGAAACCCGGTCAGATAGAATACAAATGGAGGGTCTCTCGGGCTGTCAGAACTGAGGCCCCGTCATTGAAGATATCTTGCAATGACCGCACTGTGGTAGTAGACGCCTTTCCGATGGTTAACACTTTGTCGGTGAAGGTCATCCCGTCTCCAACTGTGCGGGGACGAAGGAGCAAGCCTCTGGCGTGCCGCGGCGACGGATTTACAATTGAGGTGCCGACCAATCGCATGATCCGAGGGAGGCTGCACCTGTCATAGAACGAAGGCCTTTTGTGCATACCAAAAACGCCAAGTGTATGTAGCTCAAGCCACGACATGAAGTAATGCAGCGAGAAGATCATGTGCAGTACTCCAGGTTTATTAGCATCCGCCGCTTGATTAAGGCCGTGATACAGGTGGGCTAAACCGGCAACCCCGACGGCCACTTTTACCCCAATGGTCATCCGGTGAGCTGGGTAAAAGACAGATGGCCTCATACGGCGAAGGTGCATCGGGAGCACAAACCAGCTCAGCCATAGTCCAAGAAATCCTAAGAAGAATGCTTCCTCATCCATCCCAGGGGCTGCAACCTTCGCGAAAGGGACAACCGGAGAGTTAGGAAGGAAGAAACCCTTCTGATCTACCTCCTTCGCTGGCAGGTTGTCCAAACCTAAACCGAAAGGATCATCAAGCCTGGCAAACTTAGCAGCTTCCACCGAGAGGACTTTCGGGTGAAGGAAGTGGGCGATGAAATCCTCGAAATTAACCCCGCGACTCCCAGATTCGAGAAAAAGCTGCTCGTAGATTTTCAACACTTGGATCAGACTAGGAAACTGGTGTTGAACAGCATTCGCCAGAGTAAGGCCCATTATCACTGGCTTAGCACCGAAGACATATTCTTCCGTGGGAAGCATCTCCTCATAATGCTCCCCTATGACCGGTAGGCCGGAAACTTCTGTGAACTCCTCTAAGGAAATTGACACTTCCCGGTCCAGTGCGAGGAAAGTGTGAGTAGGGATATTTCACTACTCCAAAAAAGTCTTAACCCACCAAGTAGGAAGCGCGGGATATTGGAAGAGAGAAGCATAAACAGCGGTGTACAACCCAAGCCTCATCAACTGCGACTTCTTCGCTGACAAAATGTAGCGAACCCATGGCAGATAACCGATCAGATGACGGGGCATCAGACCTATATTATATGGTTTCCCACCGGGTCGCGCTTCGCCTTGACAAATACGGCGTCCCAAGATATCTAAAACCACGGGAGGCTGAACGGGAATTGCAGCTATAGCGGGATGAAGAAGGCCTTCTGAAGTTCAATCGACCATCTCCACGGCATACTTCACCGGGGGTGAGTTGGCATAATGGATCGCCATGATGGGCTCTGATGGTACTGCGCATGAAAAGCTCTATCGACCCCTGATAATTTGATTGTACCACGACCCCCAAAGGTGAAGATTCTTGTGTTCCAGATCATGCTCTCTGATCAAAGCTAGGACCTCCCGGTCTACGGGTGCTCCAGGGAATCCTCCCTCCGAGCGAACGAATGGGAACGAGGTGTCGAAAGACATGTTGCCTGCAAAAGAAGAGGGACGGAGATCAACTGTCAGTATTATAATTTTTAATTTCTAACACTTGGAACTTTAAAAGTTGTACCATACTGCAATGCAGTGGAAAAGGGACCAAAGGGGGACCCACAAAATCTAGATGACAATGCATCAGTTAATAAGACAGCCTCATCATTGGATGAGACTGTCAATTAATGAGGAGATCCTCAAAAGAATATTCTCATTAAATGAGAAATCCCTTGAGATAAGAAGAAAATCTCCCTTTTCAGAGCAAAGCTCTGTCACAGAGTGACACTCGCAAACTCTGGTCACAAGGGAATAAAATTTCTTAAAAGAGCCTAGCTCTGTAATAATGATGGAAAAATCCATCAAAGGAAAAATTAACTCCTAAAAATTAAAGTGTGGGATCTTAAAGATCCATGAAAAACTCTTGAAAGTTCTTCATCAAAAGATCAAAATGATCTATATTTTGTCCAAGAGCAAAGCTCTGTTCATAGGTTAAGAAACCCAGAAAAAAAGATCTCTTTAGATCCATGGATTCTTGAGAGCAAAGCTCTGTATATGAAACCCTAAAGGGGTTTTCTTTAGATCAGAAGATCTATGAGAGCAAGGCTCTGTTGGTTAAAATTAATTTAATCTAAATTTTTACCTAAAAGTTTTTAGAGTTTAACTCTTGGAGTTCTTAAAAGCAAGAGCAAGGCTCTGAAAATCAAAATCTTGAAGATGATAAACATCTGCTGAGGACCAAGGGTCCAATTTATAGGCGCTTAAGCACCCCTTCAACTCCTGAGTTGATCCGGCGGTTGGGATCTTGTCACCGCTGCACTCACGTGTGCACCGCGTGAGCGCAACGGTGGGGGGGCATTTGTTTCCCAGTCAGAGCAAAGCTCTGTTTGAATTTCAAAAATTCAAAAATTGAAGCAACGCTTCAGATTTCTTGCACTGCGCGCAACGCGCCACGTGTCAAAAACAGACACGCCAGCGCTGCGCCCAAGACAGCGCACCCAATCAGAGCAAGGCTCTGTTTTAAAATAAAAATAAAGGAAGCAACGCTTCAGATGACTTGCGCTCTGCGCTGCGCGACACGTGTCAAGCGCAGGTGCGCTTGCGCCAACTGTACCATAATTTAAACAATAAAATTTTGGAAAGATCTTTCTAATCTTGTTAAAAACAAGAAAATTATCTTCTGTAAAACAGAGCACTTGGATCAAAGATCCGACGGTGGGGAAACATCCCTAAATCAATTAGAGAAAGATCTCTTTAACTGATTTAACAAATCAATTGGCACTATATAAAGGCCCCTAGACTCCAAGTCTAAAACACATACAGAGATAGAGAAACAGAGTTCCTCTAAAAACTTTGAGGAGAATTCAAAGAGAAAGAAAAAAAGGTAAACCTTTGGAAAAAAAGAAGAATTTCTTCTAAAAAGATCAATGATCTAAGAACAAGATCAAGATCTTTAATAAAAAATAATAAAAAAAGAAGTAATTTTATTTCTTTATTAGATCTTTCGATCTATATAAAGGCATTGCCTTTTGATGAACCACTGGTTCTTGAAATTTGAGGTAGAACCTCTTTGGAACAAGAAAAACTTGTTTCCTTGATCTAAATTTGATCAAGATGCGCTCTGCGCTACTGTACAGTGCCCTGCACTCCTAATTTGCGCTGTGGCGCTCTTGGATTGGCGCAAGTCACCAGAGCGCGCCACGTGTCAGCAGCGCATTGCGCTAACAGACTTGCGCTCACCAGAGCGTGACACGTGTCACCTCCACATGCGCTAGCGCCTTGCGCTCTTTAATTGGCGCAGAGTGCCTGACAGGCCACGTGGCGCACTGTCAGACCATTAAATGCTCTGCATTATAAAAGAAAATGGACAGAGCCCAATTAAAAGGGTCCAACAGGCCAAAACAAATGCTATGCATTATTAAACAATGGCAGAGCCCAAATAAAAGCCTGACAGGCCAAACACAAATAAAATGTTGAATATTCTCAACTGGACTTAGCCCAATTCTGGCCATAAGTCCTCAAATTAAATTGAACTGAGCACAACTGCTCTCCCAAATCAATTTACACCCGGTTCAAGGGTACATCTCTGAACTCCTCTGGTATTTGTCGTTGTAATCCTTCAACGTCGTCAGAGAGGTGACGGGTCCCGACAACCACACATTAATACGGACTGTGGGGTCCTTAAACTCATGGACTAATGCGTCCTTAAACCAATATTCGTCCCAAAATGGGAATGTTGGACCACCATGTCCCTAAAATGGTAATACGGACTGTGGGGTCCTTAAACTCATGGACTAATGCGTCCTTAAACCAATATTCGTCCCCAAAATGGGAATGTTGGACCACCATGTCCCTAAACCGGTAATACGGACTGTGGGGTCCTTAAACTCATGGACTAATGCGTCCTTAAACCAATATTCATCCCCAAAATGAGAATGATGGACCACCATGTCCCTAAACTGGCAATGGACCACCATGTCCCTAACCTGGCAATGGACCACTATGTCCCTAAACTGGAACAATAGAGCCCAAATGCTCTTTTGTTGGATCTAAATGATCCCGTTAAGTTGATCTTAGTCTCAAATTGGACTAACGTATCCTTAACAAACGTTTAAGTTGATCTTAGCCTCAAATATGGCTAACGTATCCTTAAACCAAAACCCCAAACCCAAATCTAAGAAAATACGGATTTGGACTAATCTACGTCCTACAGGCGACAACATACATTAGTCTCCGTATACAATCCACGGGCAACCACAAATAAAACAAACACCCACGACACGAAGTGACCAGCTGGAGAAGGAGAAAGTTGTTACCGCGATGCGGTAGCGTAATTAACTGCAGGGGCTTGCGCCTGCAGGGAAGAGCGTCCCCACAATCAAAAATCCCTCAAGGGAGGGGGAATCTGATGAAGTCTGCTACATCGGCCGCATCCGTCTAAACCTCCGATACACGGTGCCATAAATCAACTTGGCATCTTCGGAGAGGTGGACGGATAAAACCAAATAGCATCTGCCCCGAATCTCAGGCAAGACGTCTCTGTCGTCGCGCCGTCTTTCGGAGGGGAACAAGCCGTGTACAATCCATGGGCGTAAACGCCCCTATCTCTCCCAAATTCTACCGGTGAGACTACATCTGAAGTTTTACCGGCGATGAAGCTCCACCAATGTGCAAAAAAAATGGCACGTCCACAAGCAAAATGTGCATGGATGAAAACCCGAAAAGGCTCCGTGAGTAAAAACAGCAGGACTGCTGATGAGTTTGTGAAAACCCACAAGGAGATAAACTCATGAAAAGAGATGAAATACACTCGCAAAGCCCTCTCGATCTTATGAGGAGAATATCCCCGCGTGGGATCCTTACGACTCACAAAGGAACATCACACGTAAGAATCCTCACAATTCATAAGGAGAATATACACCTGCGAGATCCTCTCGACTCATAGGGAGAAAATGCTATTATGAGATCCTTATGACTCATGAAATTGAAAAGCCTTAGTTGATAGGGATCTAAACCTGTCGTCTAAGTCATTGCTCTCCAACGGGCAACGGCAAATGATGAGTTGCTTCTGGCATTATGCTTCAGTGTTAACGATGCTGATGCCGACTCAAAACCCAAATCCCAAGTCTTCCCACGGCAAATGATGAATCACTCCTGGCACTACGCTTCAGTGTTAGCGGTGCTGATGCCGACCCAAAACCTAAATCTCATGTTTTCCCAAGGAAAATGATGAGTCGCTCCTGGCACTATGCTTCAGTGTTAGCGGTACTGATGCCGATGCAAAACTCAAATCCCAAGTCTTTCCAGGGCAAATGATGATTCGCTCCTGGCATTGTTCCAGTGCAGCGATGCTGATGCCAAACAAAATCCAAATTCCAAGTCCTACTCAAATTCAAAAGTCCCGCCAGACAAGATAGAAATCAAATAAATCAAATCAAAATCCCACCGGCAGTGGTTCCGAGCTCAAAAGGTCCCACGGAATGGACGAGAACTTTAAAACCAATCAGACCAACCGATTCAACACCAATGACCTCCTCAGCGGAATCAAGCTCCACCTTGGAAGCAATCACCTCCTCGATGGAATCAAGCTCCACCTCGGAAACAAATCAACCCTGACACCGCAAGGAACGGAGCAAGTCAGTTTCAACCCCGACACTGCACGAAGCGGAGCAAGTCAGCTTCATCCCTGATACCGCAAAAAGCGAAGCAAGTCAGATTCAACCCCGACACCGCAGAAAGCGGAGCAAGTCAAATCAAATCCTGACACCACATGAAGCGAAGCAAGTCAAGTTCAACCCTGACACCATAAAAAGCGGAGCAAGTCAACTTCAACCCCGACACCGCAAGAAGCGGAGCAAGTCAAATCAAGCACCGACCGTCCAAGTGGCAAAAGTGGCAGCACCGACAATCCAAGTCACAAAAATGGCAACACCGACCGTCCAAGTCGCAAAATGGAAACACTGACTTTCCGTCGCTAAAATGGTAGTATCGACCCTCCACATGGAACCAAACCAAATCAATTTCCATGTATAACAAGATCCATCAATTTCATGCACACAACCCATACACGCGATGTGCATTTATTGACGGGGGCACTTTGTTGGGGTTAAAAATTACACCCCGGTTGACCAAGTCAAAGTCAAAGTCAACCCCAAGCTAAGTGAGCCCGAGCCCAAGAAAGCGGCCCAAGCCCAAGTAAAGACCAAGCATGGAAGGGACCGGCCCCATGACAAAAAGAATGACGCCATAAATTAGTTTAATATAATTTTTTTAGAAATAATTGTATAGAATATGGGCAAAGGGCCAAAATTCTGTAAAATCCATGCCTTATGTGCAAAAAGAAATAAGCACATGAGGCATGGAGAGGCACAAGTGCTATTTTGAAAAACCCAAGGGACTATATGTAAAGTGTGTACCCTATAAAAGGCAAATATGATGAGAAAATTAAGAACAACTTTCATTCTCTTAAAAGTTCTAGGGTTTGTGCCTCCATCTTCTCTTTCTCAAGTTTTTTTTCTTCCTCTTCATTTCCAATTAAATCAAGAGCTTAGCTATCTTTTTCTCAAAACTAAATAAAGTTTCATCATAAAACCCTCGAAGGGGAGTTCAGATCTCCCATCAAATCCCTAAAAGGGAGATTTTTTAATCTCACCTCTCTTTTGCCCTAAGATCCAGCAAAAAGAGAGGAGGGGGAAGAAGATCCACCTCCAAAAATCCTACTTTAGGAGGATCCAAGGTTCAAGGGAGAAGAAAAGGGCCCCCTTTGATCATCTTCGAAGATCTTTGAGGAGTTCAACTCCAAAATCCAAATTCTCAAAGGAGTTTAGCTCCAAATCTAGATTTTTTAGGAGTTTAACTCCAAATTCAGATCTTTTATGAGTTTAACTCCAAATCTACACCCAATTCCTGTTCGGGAGTTCAACTCCAAGCCTTTGGCATAGCCCCTTCTTCCGCTGGTGTTTCCAACGGTCGTGTGCCGCGCACGTGACCCGCTGGCGCCCAGCGACCACGCGCCGCTCATGCGTTCCGCTGGTGTCCAGCGGCCACACGCCGCTCACACGTTCCGCTGGCGTCCAGCGGCCATGCACCTGGCACGTGACCCGCTGGCGCCCAGCACCCACATGCCTGGCATGCGACCCATTGGCGTCCAGCGCCCACGCGTAGGGAACGCGACCCGCTGGCGCCCAGTGGTCACGTATTGTCTCACGCGTCCTTAGGATGCTCCTCAACCCTCTTTTTCTCACACGCTCCACACTCAAAACACTTTCCCCTTGACTCTCAGCCCACTATCCAGGTAGCGGGACCTCCGTAAACTCTGTGAGGCCCCCGATACGTCCAAAACACAATATACGCACACCGCACATTGAGTTCGCATGACTAGTTTTACCCGTCAATCAGAGGTTCCCTCGCTCCAAAAGCGAGGGATAATTAATGGCAGCTTAGTCCATGGCTGCCAGAGATTCGGATCCCCACAACCAATAAACCCCGGACTACCCTAGGCAGAGGGAATCTGTAATACGCCTGACAAGAGACACGTATTTCCTATCTCAATAGGGTGATGAAAAACACTCTACACACTGGAATATGGTACCAGGAGCGAATCATCATTTGCCATGAGAAGATTTGAGGATTTTGGTTTTGGTTTGGCATCAGTATCACTACACTGGAATATGGCACCAGGAGCGAATCATCATTTGCCGTGAGGAAATTTCCCTCGTTCCTAGCTTAACGACTTAGGGGTCATATGTTCCCGGTTTAACGACTTAGAGGTTATATATTCCCAGTTTAACGACTTAGGGGTCTATTGGATCAAAAGTTTGGAATTTTGGGGTTAGGATCGGTATCAGCATTGCTAACACTGGAGCACAGGTGCCAGGAGCAATTCGTCATTTGCCTTTGCTTGTTGGGGAGCGATGGCTTAGAAGACAGGTTTAGGTCCATGTCATCTAAGACTTCTCAATTTTATGAGCCGTAAGGATCTCATAAAACCATTTTCTCCCTACGAGTCAAAAGGATCCTGTAGGTGTATTTTCTCCTTAGGAGTCATGAGGATCCCCAAGTGTGTTTTTCCCTTGTGAGTCATAAGGATCCCACGAAAGTGTTTTCTTATGATTCGAGAGGATCTTGTAAGTTTTGTTCTCCTCATATATCATAAGGACACATGATTGATCTGTATTTGAGAAGTGAAGTTAACCGCAATCAATAATGGTGTCGCTCGTAGCTAGCCGAGATGAGTACGGGTCGTCCTTAGGAAAACGTCGAACCTTTTACTTGCTTTAGACGAGTTGATTGAAAATAGGGAGAATAGTTTTTAGACCTACATTATACGGATGTAGATTTTATAAGGAAAAGGCTTGTAGGGTTCATAGAATTTGGTAGTTATGGATGATTAATTAAAGATGACTCGTTTTATCTTTTAATAGATTTAAAACTAGATCGATAGCGATGAATGAAGATTAGAGTTCTTGGAAGGAATAGGGTTCCCACTCTTAACCCTTATCTTTTATTATGGGATTTTGTGGGAGAAAGAAGAAAAAGAAAAAGAAAAACCTAGCAAACTTTCGTAGGCAACACGATTTCACTTAGCACGTGCAACAAGCCATTAAAGCTCTAAGTGTCCCTAGTAGGAGCAGTGTTGTCTCCTGAGGGTTTTCAGCAGATTTCACCCACAAAATCCCATAATAAAAGAAAAAAGATGAAAGTTTCATACAAAGATAAGAACTATAAAAGAAATAACTTAAAAATAAGATTTTCCAACTACACTAGCTTTTCAGTTGCCATGAGCCCTATCTTAATGGTCATGAAAAGATATTAGAAATCACATCACCCCTCAATAAAACATCGCCTTTATTCTTCCTCCCTATCTTTTATCCAAATATCGATCATATACCCCTACGTGTGTGTAAAACACATCTCTACACTTAGAGAATTCAATTCAAGCTATCATACTCTTTTCCATCTTCCTTAGTAGTTTTTAGTTGGTGAATATTTTAGATGGAATTGCTCACACATTCTTCATGCGACCGTTAATACTTCTTGAGGTATGATTGATCGTTTCTCGATGTGTATATAAAAAGTGTTATCACAATCAAAGAATTTATAGCCGCAATCAATAACGGTGTCGATGTAGTTCGTTAGTGAGCACGGATCGTCCACTGAGATTCGTGTATTTATTCGTTCTTGCTTTAGTTGAGTCAAAAGAAAATAGTAAAGAAAAATTCAAGAAGATGAATCAAGATTTAGTTGATGAAATATTTTCAAGAAACATCATGAAAGAATTTAAGATTTAGTAATCAAGAAAGTTTCCAAATTCAATTTTAGTTATCAAGAAAATGTAGAATAGCTTGTAGGATTTGATAGGAATTGTTCCCCTCCGAATGGCGGCGGCGACGCTGAGGACGTCTAGGCCTGAGATTCGGGACAGATGCTATATGGTTTTACCCGTCCACCTCTCCGAAAATGCCAAGTTGATTTATGGCACCGTGTATCGGAGATTTAGACGGATGCGGCCAATGTAGCAGATTTCGTCAGATTCCCCCTCGCTAGAGGGGTTTTTGATTGTGGGGACGCTCTTCCCTGCAGGCGCAAGCCCCTGCAGTTAATTACGCTACCGCATCGCGGCAGCAACTTTCTCCTTCTCCAGAATTTCACTTCGTGCCATGTGTGTTTGTTTTGTTTGTGGTTGCCCGTGGATTGTATACGGAGACTGAATAATGCCGTCGCCCGTAGGACGTGGATTAGTCCAAATCCGCATTTACTTAGATTTGGGTTTGGTGTTTTTAGTTTAAGGATACGTTGGCCGTATTGAGGCTAAGATCAACTTAAACGTTCGTTAAGGATACGTTAGTCTGATTTGAGACTAAGATCAACTTAACGTGGTGATCCATTTAATATATGGCTGCCGGGACTCATCACCTCTCTGACGTCGTTGAAGGATTACAACGATAGGTGTCAGAGGAGTTCATAGATGTACCCTTGAACCAAAGTCGATTTGGAGTTTTATAGTCCGTTTGAATGTTTAAGGATACGTTAGCCGTGTTTGGGGCTAAGATCAACTTAAACGGGATCGTTTAGATCCGACAAAAGAGCATTTGGAGGCTCTATTGTTCCAGTTTAGGGACGTAGTGGTCCGTGTTCCAGTTTAGGGACATGGGGGTCCATTGCCAGTTTAGGGACGTGGTGGTCCGTATTCCAGTTTAGGGACGTGGTGGTCCGTCATTAGTTTAAGGACATTTCGGTCCATCGCCAATTTAGCGACGTGGTGGTCCGTCATTAGTTTAAGGACATTTCGGTCCATCGCCAGTTTAGGGACGTGGTGGTCCATCATTAGTTTAAGGACATTTCGGTCCAATATTAGTTTAAGGACATTTCGGTCCACGAGTTTAAGGACCCCCCAGTCCATGTTGATGTGTAGTCGTCGGGACCCGTCACCTCTCTGACGTCGTTGAAGGATTACAACGATGGGTGTCAGAGGAATTCGGAGATGTACCCTCGAACCGGAGGTAAATTGATTTAAGAGGGAAATCTTGCTCAATCAATTTAATTTGAGGACTTACGGCCAAAATTAGGCTAAGTCCAGTTGGAAATGCTCAACATTTATTTGCTTTTGATTTGCATCTCTTTTTATTTTTATTTGGGCTCTACCCATGAAGGATGCAAAGCATCAATTTATCTTAGGCTTTTCTCATTTATGAATGATGCAGGGCACCAATTTTATTTGGGCTCTGCCCTTTTATTGCTTTGCAATTTATTTAGGCCTATTAGGTCTTTTTGATTTGGGCCTGGCCCTTTAAGAAATGCATTGCATTTGTCAGACGCTTTGCGCCAATCAGGGAGCGCAAGCGCTTGTGATGACGACACGTGTCATGCAAGCGCACTGCGCTGCGCTTGCGCTGCTGACACGTGGCGTACCTTGGTGAGTTGCGCCAATTCCAGAGAGCAAAGCTCTATTTCAAGAGCGCGTAGCGCAAGTTGTTCTGTAGCTGACACGTGGCGCTCTCCCAAGAGCGCAACAGCGCAGTTTGGAAGTGCAAAGCACTAAGAATCTTTTAGATTCAAGAACAGAAGTGCAAAGCACTATTTAATTTCTTGATCTAATTTAGATCAAAGAAAAGATAAGTTTTTTCTTGTTTTTCTTATCTCAAAGAACCAAAGGTTCATAAAAGTGCAAAGCACTATTTTATTATTATTTTTTTTTATTAAAGATCATTGATCTTGTTTTTAGATCTATGATCTGTTCATGAGAGAACTTTCTCTTTCTTCTAAAGGTTTTTTTTTACCTTTTTGTTCTTGAGGAATTCTTCAGAGTTCTCTTTCCCTTCTCTTTTTTTTTAGAAAATGTTGATGCCTTTGAATTGAGGCCTAGGGTCCTTTTTATAGTGCCCATAAATTAGCTAAATTTGTTAAAGAGATTTTTCTCTGAGTGATTTGGGGAATTTTCCCCACCGTTGGATCTTTGATCCAAGGGCTTCTGTTTTACAGAAGGAAATCTTCTTGTTTTAACAAGAACAGAAAGATTTCTTTAAAATCTTTATTTTGTTTGGCGCAAATGCCCCAGCGCGTGACACGTGTCGCGCAGCGCACAGCGCAGCGCAACTGCGCTGGCGCATCTGCGCTGACACGTGTCGCGCAGCACAGTAATTGCGCAACTGAAGCGTTGCTTCCTTTAATTTTGCTTAAAATAGAGCTTTTCTCTGATTGGGCGCGCCTTCTTGGGCGCTGCGCTGATGCGTCTGCGCCTGACACGTGGCGCGTTGCGCCCGGGATTTGAAGCGTTGCTTCAAAATTTGAATTTTGAATTTCCAGCAGAGCTTTGCTCTGATTGGGGGAAACAAATGCCCCCCCACCGTTGCGCTCACGTGGCGCACACGTGAGTGCAGCGGTGGCAATCTCCTGATCGTTGGATCAAGGGGTGAGCTGAAGGGGCGCAAGCGCCTTATAAATAGGACTCTTGGCCCTTAAAAAATCTTCACCATCTTCAAGATTTTAATTACCAGAGCTTTGCTCTTACTTGAGAATTTCAGAGCTTTGCTCATTTCCAAAGTTAGAAACTTTAGGTAAAATTAATTTAAATCAAATTAACTTAAATTAATCTTAACCAAAGAGCTTTGCTCTTACAGATCTTTTAATCTAAAGAGATCCCCATTGTGGTTTCATAAACAGAGCTTTGCACTCAAAAACTTATAGATCTGCAGAGACTTGTTCATAGGTTCTACCTATGGACAGAGCTTTGCTCTTTGAATCATCTGTAGATCTTTTAGATCTGAAAAATGAAGAAATTTTCATAAGTTTTTCATGGATTTTTCAAGATTCCAAAAAAAAAAAATTAATTCTTTTAGGTGTAAACATTTTCTGATGGACCTTTCCATTATTACCATAGAGCTATGCTCTTTTAAAGAATCTTATTTCCCTGAGACCAGAGTTTGACAAGTGTCACTCTGTGACAGAGTTTTGCTCTGAAAGAGGAGATTTTCTCCTTGTCTCTAGGGATTCTTCCCCCCTTTTTTTATTAATGGGAATGTTTTCCTGGGGACCAACTGACAATCTCATCCAATGATGAGGTTGTCTTATTAACTGACGTATTGTCATCCAGATTTTGTGGGTCCCCCTTCGGTCTCCTACCCACTGCACTGCTGTGTGGTGCAATTAATTAATTTTAATTAAATTAATTTTTAATTTAATTGATTAATTAATGCATTTTTTTTCTTAAACGCTAAGCGTTGGAATTGCAACACTAACGGCTAATTTCTGTTCACTTGCAGCGATCATGTCTCTAGACACCTCATTCCCGTTTGCGCGTTCAGAGGAGGGATTTCCCGAAGCGCCCTTGGATCGTGAAGTCCTGGCCATGATTAGAGAATACGACCCGGAGTACAAGAGTCTCCGCCTTTGGAGGTCATGGTATAACCAGATCATTATGGGTCGACACAGCTTCACATGCGCAGTGCCGTCCGAGCCCATCACGGCGATTCACTATGCTACCCCACCCTCGGTGCAGTATGCCGGGGAGTTGGTGGATTGGACATCGAAGGGCTTTCTACATCCCGCCATAGATGCGATACCAGTTCAGCGTCCCATGGTTTTAGACATCCTAGGACGCCGTATCTGTCAAGGTGAGGCGCGACCTTGGGGGCAATCATATAATATCGGTCTGATCCCCCGCCACCCAATCGGTTATCAGCCGTGGGCCCGGTATATCCTGTCGACGAAGAAGTCGCAGTTGATAAGATTAGGATTGTATACCGCAATCTCCTTCCAGTATCCCACGCTTCCCACCTGGTGGTTCAAGGCCTTCTTGGAGCAGTGGAATATTCCTACCCACACTTTCCTTGCCATGGATCGGGAAGTGTCAATCTCTTTGGAGGAGTTCACGGAGGTATCCGGTTTACCAGTCATGGGGGAACATTATGAGGAGTTGCTCCCGACAGATGAGTACGTCTTTGGTGCTAAGCCGGTGGTAAGGGGGCTCACGCCGGAGAACGCTGTTCAACACCAATTTCCAAGTCTGATCAAGGTGTTGAACATCTACGAGGCCCTTTTCATTGAGCATGGGAGCCGCGGAGTTAGTTTTGAGGATTTCATTGCTCGGTTCCTTCACCCAAACGTCCTCTCGGCCGAAGCTGCCAAGTTTGCCACCCTTGAAGACCCTTTCGGTCTAGGTTTGGATAACCTGCCGGCGACGGAAATGGACCGAAAGGATTTTTTTCTTCCTAACTCCCCAACCATGTCTTTTGCGGAAGTCGCAGCCCCCGAGATGGACGAGGAGGCCTTCTTTTTAGGATTTCTTGGGCTTTGGCTGAGTTGGTTTGCGATTCCAATACATTCTCACCGTATGCGGCCTTCTGTATTTTACCCAGCCCACCGGATGACTATCGGGGTAAAGGTGGCCGTTGGGATCGCCGGCTTGGCGCACTTATATCATGGCCTCAGCCGAGCAGCGGATGCTAATGAGCCTGGTGTAAGGTTTGCCTAGCACCCTATGAAGAGTTTTGAAGCATCACATGTCTCAAAGTATGTATTTTGATGGTGCCAAACAAACACGCAAAGGAATCGATCCTAGAAAATTAGGGTTACTAAACTTTAAGCTAATAAAAAAATAGGGTTTCGAGACTACAACCTTTGTAGCTCCCCTTTTGCTTGACTCCTTAGTCTCTTGGGTGTTGGAAGAAAGTCCACTTGTAGTCCTCTCACGTCCACGACGATCCACCCGGAGTTTCCCGTCCAAGCTTGCAACTTTGGAAAAACAAAGAGAACACTCTAATCAAGTTGGCTAAACTTGAGTAGAATGATGTTGTGGCTAAGGATCTCACTTCAAAAACCTTTCTTTAAGTGTGTTTAACTCACTAGAAAAACCTAAAGAGGAAATGGTGAAGGAGGATGAAGATGGTGGCTTTTCTTTTTTAGTAAGTGTAAAAGATAACCCTTGAAAAAGAAATGAAATATAACCTTTTATATTTTATTCCTTCTTACATCCAACCATGATTAAGTGATGGAGAGTTTATTTAACTTGAGTTTTAAATGATAAAGAGAAGGATAACCCAAGGTTAGTGGTAGGTGAGCTTGGTTAGGTTAGAAGAAGAATGTAGAAGCTAGTAAAGATTATCCTTCTCTTTTCAATTTTGTTTTAAATACAAAAACAAATAAAAATCCATTACTTAATCCATGGTGTGAGTCTTATATTGCCACCATTTCCATGTGCTAACAACCATGATAGATGGGTGTATGTATGTATGCATGTATGCACATCCACATGTGCATGAAACTAGAATGAAAGAAAGAAACACATGCATGCATGCATACATCCATCAAAATCTAAAAAGGTTTCAAGTGAGAAAACTAATGGTTAGATGATAAATCAACACTTAATTTATCAATCCGGTCATATCTCATATGACCCCACCAAAAGCAGGCCACCCGATCAATGTTCGGTATCATATACGCACATTTTAATCGGGTGCATGCGCATATCGCATACGCGCACCACAACGTTTCGCCTGGACTGGGTAACTCCTTTGTGGGACTCTAAGACTCGTCAATACGCCGGCAGAGGGTGATGATCATATCAGGTACCCCCAAGCCGCAAGCGGTTAGCTAAACGTAACGGCCACCCGGGTATTGAGCGATCAGAAGACAACAAGCGAACCTGCTACAACTCCCGTCGAGCCAACCGGCAACACTACCGTACAGTCCGGTCTCTTCGTCAGATATGCTGCATATCGAGCCTAGGGATGGTCACGTCGACCCTAATAGCTCAATAAGTCGTGCCGGTGAATGGTCTATAGCAGATCGAGAAACTACTGATAACACTTATCAGCAATTCTCAGCAGCCCTGGCCAGGGACTTACTGATATAACCAGTCGGGCACAGTACAGCATCAACTCCCAATACCGGGAGAGACGAAACCCCTCCTATCGCTCATTGCCTTCGTGTGTCTCGGGACTGTACCCAACGGCCACCTGTTTGCACGACTCAGTAGAGCCGTGGTAGGGTGGCAATCAAAGTACAGTGGGAGAACATACAAGACTCCATGACGATCTCGGGTCTACAGACTAACCTGTACCAGTGTTACCTGAGAACTGCTATCCGACGATAGATATAATTCCATATAGTAGTTCTCAGTGAGTCCGTCCAGTGTACCCAGTTAGCACTGAGCACCCGTATATGATCTTGATGTCAAACATCGATGAATGTGGGAACATCCATCGCCCATCATATGGGTCTAGTATCATATGCGCTAGTCTACTCTGGTATATCAATGCCCCGTCTCGATATACCTACGACTAGGGACTTTCTAGGATATGCTTATAGACTACAGATGTCCCACTAGTATGATTTCCATCATAATCAGAGCAGTCAAGCCAATATCCTCAAGGCTTTATCAGCATGTATGAGTGAATAATAAGCATGATCAAATCAACATGTCAGATAAAGAAGAACCAGATAGCATACTATCATGTCGAGCAAGAATGCATACTGAATATATATACATGTATAGAAACATCCACTATCACATAATGGCCTCTAGGGCATACATATATCCAACAATCTCCCACTTGCACTAAGGCCAGTTATTGGCGTATCTCATACCCAACATCTCAAAAAGTCGCTCATGCTGCGGCTGAGGGAGGGCCTTGGTGAATGGATCCGCGGCGTTATTCTTTGTGTCTACCCTCCTAATCTCGATCTCGCGGCGATCAACAATCTCCCGGATCAAATGAAAACGCCTCAAGATATGTCTGGACCGCTGATGGGATCTGGGCTCCTTGGCTAACGCCATAGCCCCATTATTGTCACAATACAAAGGTATTGGATCAATAATGGTTGGAACTACTCCTAGCTCCGAGACGAACTTCTTCATCCAGACGGCTTCCTTGGCGGCATCATTTGCAGCAATGTACTCAGCTTCCATCGTAGAGTCTGCATCGGTATCTTGTTTGGAACTCTTCCAACTCACCGCCCCTCCATTGAGGGTAAATACATACCCAGAGATAGATTTGCTGTCGTCCTTATCGCTCTGGAAGCTCGAATCGGTAAAGGCCTCCATTCGGAGATCTCCATTACCATACACCAAGAACAATTCTTTAGTCCTTCGCAAGTACTTAAGAATGTTCTTCACAGCTGTCCAGTGATTCTCCCCTGGGTTAGATTGATACCTTCTTACAACACTAAGTGCGTAAGCTACATCTGGGCGTGTACATAACATCGCATACATTATAGATCATACTGCCGAAGCATAGGGTATAACACTCATGCGAGCTCTCTCTTCATCGGTCTTTGGACAAGAATCCTTGGAGAGAGTGACCCCATGGCAAGCGGGTAAGGCACCCCGCTTGGAGTCTTCCATACTAAACCTTTTTAGGATGGTGTCAATGTACCTGGTTTGAGACAATCCCAATAACCTTTTGGATCTATCCCTATAGATCCTTATGCCCAGAATGTATGTGGCATCACCCAGGTCCTTCATGGAGAACCTTAGTGATAAGAAAGATTTGACCGACTGTAGCATAGGAATATCATTTCCTATCAGAAGAATGTCATCCACGTACAATACGAGGAATGTGACAGCTCTTCCTACAGCCTTCTTATAAACACAAGGTTCATCTGGATTTTTGATGAAATCAAACTCTTTGATAACATCATCGAAACAGATGTTCCAACTCCGTGATGCCTGCTTTAACCCATATATGGATTTAAGCAATTTACATGCTTTCTCGCTGCTCCCACTGTCAATGAAGCCCTCTGGCTGATCCATATAAACGCATTCTTCTAAATTTCCATTTAGAAATGCGGTTTTAACATCCATCTGCCAGATTTCATAGTCGTAGTGAGCAGCAATAGCAAGTAGGATCCGAATGGATTTAAGCATGGCTACGGGAGAAAAAGTCTCGTCATAGTCCAAACCTGGTCTTTGACGAAAACCCTTCGCCACAAGTCTTGCCTTATAGGTCTCCACCTGCCCATCTACACCAATCTTTCTTTTAAAGATCCATTTGCACCCCACAGGTTTCACCCCAGGGGGTACAACGTCCAACGTCCAAAGTCCACACTTTGTTGGTGTACATAGACTCCATTTCGGATCTCATGGCATCCAGCCACTTCACAGAGTCTTTACTCGTGATAATTTGCTGAAAACTGGTAGGATCATCATCATCCATGATGCAATCTTCTCCGTTACCATCAATGAGAAAACCGTAGTACCTCTCCGGTGGGCGAGAAGTCCTACCAGACCTACGGAGTGGCCGAGGTTCTTCAGTTTCTGCTGCAACAGCCGGTTCAACCAAATCGTCATTTGTAGTTTGTGTCTCTAGAACCTCTTCTAGATCTACCACCTTGCCATCATCTTTATCCGTGAAAAACTCTTTTTCTAAGAATGTGGCATACTGAGAAACAAACACTTTTTGTTCCTCTTTGTGGTAGAATAGATATCCATAAGAATTCTTTGGATATCCCACAAAGTTACATAAGACTGACCGTGTCTCGAGTTTGTCCGGATTCTGCTTTTTAACATAGGCCGGGCAACCCCAAATCTTAATTATCTTAAGAGATGGTCTCTTCCCATGCCATATCTCATATGGTGTGGTAGACACGGCTTTGGTTGGAACCCTATTCAGTAGAAACGCTGCAGTCTCTAATGCATGCCCCCAAAACGAGATGGGTAACTCAGCGTCACTCATCATGGACCGGACCATATCTAATAGGGTCCTATTCCTTCGTTCTGACACACCGTTGTGCTGTGGTGTGTAAGGAAGAGTGAGCTGAGAGAGAATCCCATTCTCTTTTAAGAAGTTTGCAAACTCTGCACTGAGATACTCCCTACCTCGATCTGATCGAAGCATCTTGATACTCAAGCCGGTTTGTTTTTCTACTTCATGTTTATATTCAATGAATTTCTCAAAAGCTTCGGACTTGTGCTTTAACAAAAATACATGACCGAATCTTGAGAAATCGTCAGTGAATGTAATGAAGTACGAAAAACCGCATCTAGCCTGTGTAGACATTGGCCCACATACATCACTATGTATGAGTCCCAGGAGCTGAGTAGCTCTTTCTCCGTGTCCGGTAAACGGAGTTTTGGTCATTTTACCTTGATACAAGACTGGCAAGTCGCATAAGATTTATATTCAAAAGAATTTAAATATCCTTCTTTGTGTAACTTGTTTAGTCTTGTTTCGTTAATTTGACCAAGTCTACAGTGCCAAAGAAAAGCTTCATTTAATTCTGAAAATTTTCTTTTATTAGTGTGTTGTATACTGAAAACTGTGTGTTGATTTAGGACATATATTCCGTTGTTTAGTGTACCATACCCAACCAACTTTTGATTCAGGTTAATGTTCATAACATTGTTCTGCAATACAAAATTATACCCTTCATTGTCCAACAAAGAAACGGATATTATATTACATAGCATACTAGGTACAAAAGAACATGGATTTAAAACCAAAATACATCCAGATGGAAACCCCAAGTGATTCTCTCCCACTGCGACTGTATGTACATTGGAACCATTTCCAACGCGGAGAGTATGGTCACCTGTCCTCAAAACCTTGCTATTTCTCAGCCCCTGCATAGAATTGCAAATGTGAGAACCTGAACCGGTATCCAATACCCAGGAAGCAGAGTTTATAGAAAAACAGTTTTCAGTCACAAACGCACCTGAAGCAGAAGCATCACCATGCTTCTTCTTGAGACTTAAGTACTCCGTGCAATTGCGCTTCCAATGTCCTGTCTTGTGGCAATGAAAACATTCGCCTTTCCCCGGGTCTCCAGCTATGGACTTTCCCTTTCCCTTCACCTTTTTAACTCCGCCCTTAGGATTAGTGGGTTTCTTCTTTTTCTTTCCCTTGGCCTTGGCTTTCGGGCGAGAAGAAGAAGACTGTCCAATAGTCATAACGGGAGTTTTTGCTAACTTCATAGTGCTCTCTGCACTCCTTAACATATTAAGGAGTTCAGGGAGTTCCTTCTCCATGCCATGCATGTTAAAGTTCACTATGAACTGAGCAAAGGTGGAGGGCAGGGACTGCAGAATAATATCTATATATTGTTCATTGTCCATCGTCCATCCAAGGTCCTCAAGCTCTTCTATAAGAGCTATCATCTTCAGAACATGGTCTCCTACTGGTGTGCCAGGGGCCATCCGCATCTGAAAAAATTTCTTTGATGCTTCGTATCGTAATACGCGGGATTGCTCCCCATACAACTCCTTTGTATGGAGCAATATACCATGAATGTCCATGTCCTCGTGCTGCTTTTGATGTGTGTTGTCCATCGATGCAAGCGCGAGGCATTTGGCCGTGGCACAGTCAGCGTCCCATGTCTTGTGGACTTCAATGTCCGCAACTGAGGATTTTGGACCAGGGACGGGCGGGGCTGAAGCCGTGAGGACATATGATACTTTATCATAAGTCAAGGCGATTTTCAGATTCCTTAGCCAGTCTTTATAGTTGGTCCCATTCAGTTTGTTTTTATCTAGTAGAAGCTTGAGTCCAGTCATGGGTATCTGCCATTCAGAGAGAGAAAAGAATACACTCAGTGAAAGCTCTTGCATAGATTAGATTGGTTATTATCTTGTCTAATCGATGTTTCCCACTGCTTTTATCGAGTTTTTCTTTCAAACCTTAAAAAGAAAAACTAGTTAGGATTAATTACAGTCTACAACTTCGCTAACCGTTCAGCCAGGCCAGTGTCGGTACTTGAGGGAGGTTCCCCGTGCTTTCGCACGGACCTAATTAGAGTAAACCTCGTTTTCCCAGAGGCGGAGCCCCGTTAACACCTTTCTAGACACCTAATGAGTTAGCTAATTGTAAACTGTAAAACTCTCCTAGGAGCAACTATTGCCCACAGTGGGATCGGGATCCAACCATCACATGGAAGGTATGCAATCTCATTGCAAATTTCAACTATTGAAATTCCCGATGTGGTTTTTACCCCTAGCACTTATGACCTTAACTAAGGTCAACAAATAATAAGTACTAGTCAAGTTCTACCCGTCATTTCTTGATCAATTAGACCCACTCATATGACCCTTAACTAAGGTCAACAAAGTCATAAGAATGTCCTAATTAATCTGCATCATATACAATGTAGGAAGACATCACTTATCTACCGTACACTACGCCTTAACTAAAGTCAACAAACGTAGCACGAATACTAAGTACTCTACTTCCTAAAATGACGGAGGGTTGCGGATGATTTTTAAGAAAATCTTTAACGCTTTGAACTTGATATCGTTGTAGAATTAACTGGTTTTCAAAAAGGAGTGGCTTAAGCTCCGCAGTTTTGAAATATAGCTTTTTCATAAATAGCCGAGTAGTTTTCAAATCCGATTCTACAACATCTTTTAGGTTTATTTTCTTTACATTAATCATATTAATGTAATCCCATCATATAATTCCTTAAGCCAATCACAGAAAAGAAACGAAAATAACACGTACGCTTATGCCATCCGCATTCGCCGCAATGTTCCGTTATGCACCGTTAGGTTACTTAACTAACGGCATACCGGGACGGGACTAGCGCGGGTGTAAAACATAAGCAACGTCTACTATATATCATATATATAATATGTCATTCGTCTCAGATATCTCAGAACACAGGCAGCAGAAACATAGATATAACGTGGGATATACTAGGACGTCCGTATTTAGTATTTAGCCAGAATAGAAAATACGGATTCCACAGTCGCGATGAATAGCCAAGCCCACACCCTGGACCCCTACGAGAGCGGCAAGTGACCCTACCAATTCTGGAGTTTAGGAGACCCGGTCCCGACTTCTCGAGATGGCCTCCCACTGAACCCCAGAACCCGGTCACCTGTGCTCCCCTCCTTGGGTCCATCCTAATGCGGAAAAGTATATAATATACAATACTGGTGGCAGCAACCTCAACCCGGAAGCGCCCCAAATAAAAGAATATTACATTATATTTGAATTTACATGAATGAAAATATAAAAACTCTCATCTCACATAAAAAAACCCCGGCTATTCAATCGCGACAATCCTGCAAATTATATCTCAGCAACACATAATATCTCATACCATCAACGTAAGTAAGTATGCATACACCGATTGTCGTCGACATATAGCAACGACAATCGGCAATACCACTACATACTACACTTACGGTCACAGAAAAGAAAGTGTAAAACTGCAATATCTGGAATCCACATTCGCTTTAGACATCACAAATGCGAAATATCACATATTCCGTATTTCATGTCTAGTAATATGAATTCCACACATTGCATCACATTCCGGATAAACAGACAGTATTGAAGTTTTCAAACGAACGATCAAATACCCAGGATTCACTAAAGCCCAACACTTGAGCAGAGTTCAAACACCTGGAGTGTGACACAGTAGTAGCGGTCCAGCCGTAGAAGGGTCAAGCCAACGCCTCACATGTGGCACGCCGTACTGCCCCAAACCCTAAGATTCAAAAGGCAGTTCAAGACGGTCACATAATCGAGTTAAGGTTTGTTGTCTTCTAGAGGGACCACCACAAAAAGACTTGCACGTATCTCCAAAGCATTTAAACCCCGTGAATAGTGAGCAAATGATATTCGTTCAAACACTTCAATACTTTCTAATTTACCCGGAAAAGCTACGAAATGAAAATACCGATCAAAACAACGCGTCCAAAACCATCTCCAGAAAATACAGTACTATATTCAGATTAAACATACCTAAAACAGTATACTAGCAGACCTAGGAATTATGGTGCAAATTTCATAGCATGATGTCACTGTACGGCCGCGGATCCGCGGCCTAAGCAAGGAATTGCCGCGGTTCCGCGGCCATATGAACAGTACACTTCATCATTTTTCACCATTATTCTTAGTTTTCCCTGCTGTATTTTTTAAGTATTTTTAATTCTGAAAAATGTCAGGTTTTAAAATATGTCCAGAGAGGGTCCAAAAAATCGTATTTTATGTCCGATCGGGAATTTTACTTCGTAAAAGCGTCGCATAATATTCTAGGTCGGCTCTGATACCAATGTAAGGTTTGCCTAGCACCCTATGAAGAGTTTTGAAGCATCACATGTCTCAAAGTATGTATTTTGATGGTGCCAAACAAACACGCAAAGGAATCGATCCTAGAAAATTAGGGTTACTAAACTTTAAGCTAATAAAAAAATAGGGTTTCGAGACTACAACCTTTGTGGCTCCCCTTTTGCTTGACTCCTTAGTCTCTTGGGTGTTGGAAGAAAGTCCACTTGTAGTCCTCTCACGTCCACGACGATCCACCCGGAGTTTCCCGTCCAAGCTTGCAACTTTGGAAAAACAAAGAGAACACTCTAATCAAGTTGGCTAAACTTGAGTAGAATGATATTGTGGCTAAGGATCTCACTTCAAAAACCTTTCTTTAAGTGTTTTTAACTCACTAGAAAAACCTAGAGAGGAAATGGTGAAGGAGGATGAAGATGGTGGCTTTTCTTTTTTAGCAAGTGTAAAAGATAACCCTTGAAAAAGAAATGAAATATAACCTTTTATATTTTATTCCTTCTTACATCCAACCATGATTAAGTGATGGAGAGTTTATTTAACTTGAGTTTTAAATGATAAAGAGAAGGATAACCCAAGGTTAGTGGTAGGTGAGCTTGGTTAGGTTAGAAGAAGAATGTAGAAGCTAGTAAAGATTATCCTTCTCTTTTCAATTTTGTTTTAAATTCAAAAACAAATAAAAATCCATTACTTAATCCATGGTGTGAGTCTTATATTGCCACCATTTCCATGTGCTAACAACCATGATAGATGGGTGTATGTATGTATGCATGTATGCACATCCACATGTGCATGAAACTAGAATGAAAGAAAGAAACACATGCATGCATGCATACATCCATCAAAATCTAGAAAGGTTTCAAGTGAGAAAACTAATGGTTAGATGATAAATCAACACTTAATTTATCAATCCGGTCATATCTCATATGACCCCACCAAAAGCAGGCCACCCGATCAATGTTCGGTATCATATACGCACATTTTAATCGGGTGCATGCGCATATCGCATACGCGCACCACAACGTTTCGCCTGGACTGGGTAACTCCTTTGTGGGACTCTAAGACTCGTCAATACGCCGGCAGAGGGTGATGATCATATCAGGTACCCCCAAGCCGCAAGCGGTCAGCTAAACATAACGGCCACCCGGGTATTGAGCGATCAGAAGACAACAAGCGAACCTGCTACAACTCCCGTCGAGCCAACCGGCAACACTACTGTACAGTCCGGTCTCTTCGTCAGATATGCTGCATATCGAGCCTAGGGATGGTCACGTCGACCCTAATAGCTCAATAAGTCGTGCCGGTGAATGGTCTATAGCAGATCGAGAAACTACTGATAACACTTATCAGCAATTCTCAGCAGCCCTGGCCAGGGACTTACTGATATAACCAGTCGGGCACAGTACAGCATCAACTCCCAATACCGGGAGAGACGAAACCCCTCCTATCGCTCATTGCCTTCGTGTGTCTCGGGACTGTACCCAACGGCCACCTGTTTGCACGACTCAGTAGATCCGTGGTAGGGTGGCAATCAAAGTACAGTGGGAGAACATACAAGACTCCATGACGATCTTGGGTCTACAGACTAACCTGTACCAGTGTTACCTGAGAACTGCTATCCGACGATAGATATAATTCCATATAGGAGTTCTCAGTGAGTCCGTCCAGTGTACCCAGTCAGCACTGAGCACCCGTATATGATCTTGATGTCAAACATCGATGAATGTGGGAACATCCATCGCCCATCATATGGGTCTAGTATCATATGCGCTAGTCTACTCTGGTATATCAATGCCCCGTCTCGATATACCTACGACTAGGGACTTTCTAGGATATGCTTATAGACTACAGATGTCCCACTAGTATGATTTCCATCATAATCAGAGCAGTCAAGCCAATATCCTCAGGGCTTTATCAGCATGTATGAGTGAATAATAAGCATGATCAAATCAACATGTCAGATAAAGAAGAACCAGATAGCATAATATCATGTTGAGCAAGAATGCATACTGAATATATATACATGTATAGAAACATCCACTATCACATAATGGCCTCTAGGGCATACATATATCCAACAATCTCCCACTTGCACTAAGGCCAGTTATTGGCGTATCTCATACCCAACATCTCAAAAAGTCGCTCATGCTGCGGCTGAAGGAGGGCCTTGGTGAATGGATCCGCGGCGTTATTCTTTGTGTCTACCCTCCTAATCTCGATCTCGCGGCGATCAACAATCTCCCGGATCAAATGAAAACGCCTCAGGATGTGTCTGGACCGCTGATGGGATCTGGGCTCCTTGGCTAACGCCATAGCCCCATTATTGTCACAATACAAAGGTATTGGATCAATAATGGTTGGAACTACTCCTAGCTCCGAGACGAACTTCTTCATCCAGACGGCTTCCTTGGCGGCATCATTTGCAGCAATGTACTCAGCTTCCATCGTAGAGTCTGCAACGGTATCTTGTTTGGAACTCTTCCAACTCACCGCCCCTCCATTGAGGGTAAATACATACCCAGAGATAGATTTGTTGTCGTCCTTATCGCTCTGGAAGCTCGAATCGGTAAAGGCCTCCATAAGGAGATCTCCATTACCATACACCAAGAACAATTCTTTAGTCCTTCGCAAGTACTTAAGAATGTTCTTCACAGCTGTCCAGTGATTCTCCCCTGGGTTAGATTGATACCTGCTTACAACACTAAGTGCGTAAGCTACATCTGGGCGTGTACATAACATCGCATACATTATAGATCATACTGCCGAAGCATAGGGTATAACACTCATGCGAGCTCTCTCTTCATCGGTCTTTGGACAAGAATCCTTGGAGAGAGTGACCCCATGGCAAGCGGGTAAGGCACCCCGCTTGGAGTCTTCCATACTAAACCTTTTTAGGATGGTGTCAATGTACCTGGTTTGGGACAATCCCAATAACCTTTTGGATCTATCCCTATAGATCCTTATGCCCAGAATGTATGTGGCATCACCCGGGTCCTTCATGGAGAACCTTAGTGATAAGAAAGATTTGACCGACTGTAGCATAGGAATATCATTTCCTATCAGAAGAATGTCATCCACGTACAATATGAGGAATGTGACAACTCTTCCTACAGCCTTCTTATAAACACAAGGTTCATCTGGATTTTTGATGAAATCAAACTCTTTGATGACATCATCGAAACAGATGTTCCAACTCCGTGATACCTGCTTTAACCCATATATGGATTTAAGCAATTTACATGCTTTCTCGCTGCTCCCACTGTCAATGAAGCCCTCTGGCTGATCCATATAAACGCATTCTTCTAAATTTCCATTTAGAAATGCGGTTTTAACGTCCATCTGCCAGATTTCATAGTCGTAGTGAGCAGCAATAGCAAGTAGGATCCGAATGGATTTAAGCATGGCTACGGGAGAAAAAGTCTCGTCATAGTCCAAACCTGGTCTTTGACGAAAACCCTTCGCCACAAGTCTTGCCTTATAGGTCTCCACCTGCCCATCTACACCAATCTTTCTTTTAAAGATCCATTTGCACCCCACAGGTTTCACCCCAGGGGGTACAACGTCCAACGTCCAAAGTCCACACTTTGTTGGTGTACATAGACTCCATTTCGGATCTCATGGCATCCAGCCACTTCACAGAGTCTTTACTCGTGATAGCTTGCTGAAAACTGGTAGGATCATCATCATCCATGATGCAATCTTCTCCGTTACCATCAATGAGAAAACCGTAGTACCTCTCCGGTGGGCGAGAAGTCCTACCAGACCTACGGAGTGGCCGAGGTTCTTCAGTTTCTGCTGCAACAGCCGGTTCAACCAAATCGTCATTTGTAGTTTGTGTCTCTAGAACCTCTTCTAGATCTACCACCTTGCCATCATCTTTATCCGTGAAAAACTCTTTTTCTAAGAATGTGGCATACTGAGAAACAAACACTTTTTGTTCCTCTTTGTGATAGAATAGATATCCATAAGAATTCTTTAGATATCCCACAAAGTTACATAAGACTGACCGTGTCTCGAGTTTGTCCGGATTCTGCTTTTTAACATAGGCCGGGCAACCCCAAATCTTAATTCTCTTAAGAGATGGTCTCTTCCCATGCCATATCTCATATGGTGTGGTAGACACGGCTTTGGTTGGAACCCTATTCAGTAGAAACGCTGCAGTCTCCAATGCATGCCCCCAAAACGAGATGGGTAACTCAGCGTCACTCATCATGGACCGGACCATATCTAATAGGGTCCTATTCCTTCGTTCTGACACACCGTTGTGCTGTGGTGTGTAAGGAGGAGTGAGCTGAGAGAGAATCCCATTCTCTTTTAAGAAGTTTGCAAACACTGCACTGAGATACTCCCCACCTCTATCTGATCGAAGCATCTTGATACTCAAGGCGGTTTGTTTTTCTACTTCATGTTTATATTCAATGAATTTCTCAAAAGCTTCGGACTTGTGCTTTAATAAAAATACATGACCGAATCTTGAGAAATCGTCAGTGAATGTAATGAAGTACGAAAAACCGCCTCTAGCCTGTGTAGACATTGGCCCACATACATCACTATGTATGAGTCCCAGGAGCTGAGTAGCTCTTTCTCCGTGTCCGGTAAACGGAGTTTTGGTCATTTTACCCTTGATACAAGACTGGCAAGTCGCATAAGATTTATATTCAAAAGAATTTAAATATCCATCTTTGTATAACTTGTTTAGTCTTGTTTCGTTAATATGACCAAGTCTACAGTGCCAAAGAAAAGCTTCATTTAATTCTGAAAATTTTCTTTTATTAGTGTGTTGTATACTGAAAACTGTGTGTTGATTTAGGACATATATTCCGTTGTTTAGTGTACCATACCCAACCAACTTTTGATTCAGGTTAATGTTCATAATATTGTTCTGCAATACAAAATTATACCCTTCATTGTCCAACAAAGAAACGGATATTATATTACATAGCATACTAGGTACAAAATAACATGGATTTAAAACTAAAATACATCCAGATGGCAACCCCAAGTGATACTCTCCCACTGCGACTGTATGTACATTGGAACCATTTCCACCGCGGAGAGTATGGTCACCTGTTCTCAAAACCTTGCTATTTCTTAGCCCCTGCATAGAATTGCAAATGTGAGAACCTGAACCGGTATCCAATACCCAGGAAGCAGAGTTTATAGAAAAACAGTTTTCAGTCACAAACGCACCTGAAGCAGAAGCATCACCATGCTTCTTCTTGAGACTTAAGTACTCCGTGCAATTGCGCTTCCAATGTCCTGTCTTATGGCAATGAAAACATTCGTCTTTCCCCGGGTCTCCAGCTATGGACTTTCCCTTTCCCTTCACCTTTTTAATTCCGCCCTTAGGATTAGTGGGTTTCTTCTTTTTCTTTCCCTTGGCCTTGGCTTTCGGGAGAGAAGAAGAAGACTGTCCAATAGTCATAACGGGAGTTTTTGCTAACTTCATAGTGCTCTCTGCACTCCTTAACATATTAAGGAGTTCAGGGAGTTCCTTCTCCATGCCATGCATGTTAAAGTTCACTATGAACTGAGCAAAGGTGGAGGGCAGGGACTGCAGAATAATATCTATATATTGTTCATTCCATCGTCCATCCAAGGTCCTCAAGCTCTTCTATAAGAGCTATCATCTTCAGAACATGGTCTCCTACTGGTGTGCCAGGGGCCATCCGCATCTGAAAAAATTTCTTTGATACTTCGTATCGTAATACGCGGGATTGCTCCCCATACAACTCCTTTGTATGGAGCAATATACCATGAATGTCCATGTCCTCGTGCTGCTTTTGATGTGTGTTGTCCATCGATGCAAGCGCGAGGCATTTGGCCGTGGCACAGTCAGCGTCCCATGTCTTGCGGACTTCAATGTCCGCAACTGAGGATTTTGGACCAGGGACGGGCGGGGCTGAAGCCGTGAGGACATATGATACTTTATCATAAGTCAAGGCGATTTTCAGATTTCTTAGCCAGTCTTTATAGTTGGTCCCATTCAGTTTGTTTTTATCTAGTAGAAGCTTGAGTCCAGTCATGGATATCTGCCATTAAGAGAGAGAAAAGAATACACTCAGCGAAAGCTCTTGCATAGATTAGATTGGTTATTATCTTGTCTAATCGATGTTTCCCACTGCTTTTATCGAGTTTTTCTTTCAAACCTTAAAAAGAAAAACAAGCCAGGATTAATTACAGTCTACAACTTCGCTAACCGTTCAGCCAGGCCAGTGTCGGTACTTGAGGGAGGTTCCCCGTGCTTTCGCACGGACCTAATTAGAGTAAACCTCGTTTTCCCAGAGGCGGAGCCCCGTTAACACCTTTCTAGACACCTAATGAGTTAGCTAATTGTAGACTGTAAAACTCTCCTAGGAGCAACTATTGCCCACAGTGGGATCGGGATCCAACCATCACATGGAAGGTATGCAATCTCATTGCAAATTTCAACTATTGAAATTCCCGATGTGGTTTTTACCCCTAGCACTTATGACCTTAACTAAGGTCAACAAATCATAAGTACTGGTCAAGTTCTACCCGTCATTTCTTGATCAATTAGACCCACTCATATGACCCTTAACTAAGGTCAACAAAGTCATAAGAATGTCCTAATTAATCTGCATCATATGCAATGTAGGAAGACATCACTTAGCTACCGTACACTACGCCTTAACTAAAGTCAACAAACGTAGCACGAATACTAAGTACTCTACTTCCTAAAATGACGGAGGGTTGCGGATGATTTTTAAGAAAATCTTTAACGCTTTGAACTTGATATCGTTGTAGAATTAACTGGTTTTCAAAAAGGAGTGGCTTAAGCTCCGCAGTTTTGAAATATAGCTTTTTCATAAATAGCCGAGTAGTTTTCAAATCCGATTCTACAACATCTTTTAGGTTTATTTTCTTTACATTAATCATATTAATGTAATCCCATCATATAAGTCCTTAAGCCAATCACAGAAAAGAAACGAAAATAACACGTACGCTTATGCCATCCGCATTCGCCGCAATGTTCCGTTATGCACCGTTAGGTTACTTAACTAACGGCATACCGGGACGGGACTAGCGCGGGTGTAAAACATAAGCAACGTCTACTATATATCATATATATAATATGTCATTCGTCTCAGATATCTCAGAACACAGGCAGCAGAAACATAGATATAACGTGGGATATACTAGGACGTCCGTATTTAGTATTTAGCCAGAATAGAAAATACGGATTCCACAGTCGCGATGAATATCCAAGCCCACACCCTGGACCCCTACGAGAGCGGCAAGTGACCCTACCAATTCTGGAGTTTAGGAGACCCGGTCCCGACTCCTCGAGATGGCCTCCCACTGAACCCCAGAACCCGGTCACCTGTGCTCTCCTCCTTGGGTCCATCCTAATGCGGAAAAGTAAATAATATACAACACTGGTGGCAGCAACCTCAACCCGGAAGCGCCCCAAATAAAAGAATATTACATTACATTTGAATTTACATGAATGAAAATATAAAAACTCTCATCTCACATAAAAAAAACCCGGCTATTCAATCGCGACAATCCTGCACATCATATCTCAGCAACACATAATATCTCATATCATCAACGTAAGTAAGTATGCATACACCGATTGTCGTCGACATATAGCAACGACAATCGGCAATACCACTACATACTACACTTACGGTCACAGAAAAGAAAGTGTAAAACTGCAATATCTGGAATCCACATTCGCTTTAGACATCACAAATGCGAAATATCACATATTCCGTATTTCATGTCTAGTAATATGAATTCCACACATTGCATCACATTCTGGATAAACAGACAGTATTGAAGTTTTCGAACGAACGATCAAATACCCAGGATTCACTAAAGCCCAACACTTGAGCAGAGTTCAAACACCTGGAGTGTGACACAGTAGTAGCGGTCCAGCCGTAGAAGGGTCAAGCCAACGCCTCACATGTGGCACGCCGTACTGCCCCAAACCCTAAGATTCAAAAGGCAGTTCAAGACGGTCACATAATCGAGTTAAGGTTTGTTGTCTTCTAGAGGGACCACCACAAAAAGACTTGCACGTATCTCCAAAGCATTTAAACCCCCTGAATAGTGAGCAAATGGTATTCGTTCAAACACTTCAATACTTTCTAATTTACCCGGAAAAGCTACGAAATGAAAATAACGATCAAAACAACGCGTCCAAAACCATCTCCAGAAAATACAGTACTATATTCAGATTAAACATACCTAAAACAGTATACTAGCAGACCTAGGAATTATGGTGCAAATTTCATAGCATGATGTCACTGTACGGCCGCGGATCCGCGGCCTAAGCAAGGAATTGCCGCGGTTCCGCGGCCATATGAACAGTACACTTCATCGTTTTTCACCATTATTCTTAGTTTTCCCTGCTGTATTTTTTAAGTATTTTTAATTCTGAAAAATGTCAGGTTTTAAAATTTGTCCAGAGAGGTCCAAAAAATCGTATTTTATGTCCGATCGGGATTTTTACTTCGTAAAAGCGTCGCATAATATTCTAGGTCGGCTCTGATACCAATGTAAGGTTTGCCTAGCACCCTATGAAGAGTTTTGAAGTATCACATGTCTCAAAGTATGTATTTTGATGGTGCCAAACAAACACGCAAAGGAATCGATCCTAGAAAATTAGGGTTACTAAACTTTAAGCTAATAAAAAAATAGGGTTTCGAGACTACAACCTTTGTGGCTCCCCTTTTGCTTGACTCCTTAGTCTCTTGGGTGTTGGAAGAAAGTCCACTTGTAGTCCTCTCACGTCCACGACGATCCACCCGGAGTTTCCCGTCCAAGCTTGCAACTTTGGAAAAACAAAGAGAACACTCTAATCAAGTTGACTAAACTTGAGTAGAATGATGTTGTGGCTAAGGATCTCACTTCAAAAACCTTTCTTTAAGTGTGTTTAACTCACTAGAAAAACCTAGAGAGGAAATGGTGAAGGAGGATGAAGATGGTGGCTTTTCTTTTTTAGCAAGTGTAAAAGATAACCCTTGAAAAAGAAATGAAATATAACCTTTTATATTTTATTCCTTCTTACATCTAACCATGATTAAGTGATGGAGAGTTTATTTAACTTGAGTTTTAAATGATAAAGAGAAGGATAACCCAAGGTTAGTGGTAGGTGAGCTTGGTTAGGTTAGAAGAAAAATGTAGAAGCTAGTAAAGATTATCCTTCTCTTTTCAATTTTGTTTTAAATACAAAAACAAATAAAAATCCATTACTTAATCCATGGTGTGAGTCTTATATTGCCACCATTTCCATGTGCTAACAACCATGATAGATGGGTGTATGTATGTATGCATGTATGCACATCCACATGTGCATGAAACTAGAATGAAAGAAAGAAACACATGCATGCATGCATACATCCATCAAAATCTAGAAAGGTTTCAAGTGAGAAAACTAATGGTTAGATGATAAATCAACACTTAATTTATCAATCCGGTCATATCTCATATGACCCCACCAAAAGCAGGCCACCCGATCAATGTTCGGTATCATATACGCACATTTTAATCGGGTGCATGCGCATATCGCATACGCGCACCACAACGTTTCACCTGGACTGGGTAACTCCTTTGTGGGACTCTAAGACTCGTCAATATGCCGGCAGAGAGTGATGATCATATCAGGTACCCCCAAGCCGCAAGCGGTCAGCTAAACGTAACGGCCACCCGGGTATTGAGCGATCAGAAGACAACAAGCGAACCTGCTACAACTCCCGTCGAGCCAACCGGCAACACTACCGTACAGTCCGGTCTCTTCGTCAGATATGCTGCATATCGAGCCTAGGGATGGTCACGTCGACCCTAATAGCTCAATAAGTCGTGCCGGTGAATGGTCTATAGCAGATCGAGAAACTACTGATAACACTTATCAGCAATTCTCAGCAGCCCTGGCCAGGGACTTACTGATATAACCAGTCGGGCACAGTACAGCATCAACTCCCAATACCGGGAGAGACGAAACCCCTCCTATCGCTCATTGCCTTCGTGTGTCTCGGGACTGTACCCAACGGCCACCTGTTTGCACGACTCAGTAGAGCCGTGGTAGGGTGGCAATCAAAGTACAGTGGGAGAACATACAAGACTCCATGACGATCTCGGGTCTACAGACTAACCTGTATCAGTGTTACCTGAGAACTGCTATCCGATGATAGATATAATTCCATATAGGAGTTCTCAGTGAGTCCGTCCAGTGTACCCAGTCAGCACTGAGCACCCGTATATGATCTTGATGTCAAACATCGATGAATGTGGGAACATCCATCGCCCATCATATGGGTCTAGTATCATATGCGCTAGTCTACTCTGGTATATCAATGCCCCGTCTCGATATACCTACGACTAGGGACTTTCTAGGATATGCTTATAGACTACAGATGTCCTACTAGTATGATCTCCATCATAATCAGAGCAGTCAAGCCAATATCCTCAGGGCTTTATCAGCATGTATGAGTGAATAATAAGCATGATCAAATCAACATGTCAGATAAAGAAGAACTAGATAGCATACTATCATGTCGATCAAGAATGCATACTGAATATATATACATGTATAGAAACATCCACTATCACATAATGGCCTCTAGGGCATACATATATCCAACACCTGGGGTACTGCACGTGGTCTTCCCGATGCATTACTTTGTATTGTGGCTCGAGCTACACACGGCGGGTGTCTTCGGTATGCATAAAAGGCCCTCGTTCTTTGACAAGTGTGGTTTCCCTCGCATCATTCAGTTGATTGGCGCATCAATCATGACCCCTTCACCACGGAGCGCCAGGGGTTTACTGCTTCGCCCTCACACCGTTAGAGTCGGGATGTCCTTCATTGACAAGGTGTTAACCATTGGAAAAGCGTCCACCGCTGTGGTACGACTATTACAGGACTCCTTTAAGGATGGAGCTTCAGTTTTGACGGCCCGGGAGACCCTCCACTTGTATTCTATTAGACCGGGCTTCCTAGTCTTCAGGCAGGGCGGTGCGGCAATCTTCATGAGATATAACCCGCATCGTTTCGCCCAACAACTGGGCTACGATCAAGGGGTACCCTTGGAAGCTTTCTTACTGGAACCTGCTGCCAATGAAGAAGGGATGGAGAACGCGTTACATCACTTCATGCGCCTGAACACCGGTTTTTGTTTTTTTATCAGTGTGCTGGCTTGCGCTCCACGACTCCTTAATGTATATAAAGAGTGGTACAATCATGCGACAGGGGCCGTTATAAAGGAAGAGAGGAGAGTGTTGATCGACCGTAAAGGTGCACCTCCGGACACCGACCGTAACGCTCCCTTAGTGCCGAGGACCCTGGTGGTTCCTCCTCTAAAAGATGCCGGGGGCAGACCATCGCGTGCGCAAAGCCCTCCACGTGGATTTCCGCTCCCTGATATCATAGATGCACCTCCCGCACCATGTGCTTCAGTGGAGACAGTGGTTGTATCCTCGCCGGAGTCTGGCGTAGGTGCGGACATCGGGACCCGCCGTCCCATGGTGGCTGCTAAGCGTAAATCGATCCCGCGTGTGCCTAGGGTTGGCGGGCAAAAGAAAAAGAAGTCGCTCTTCGCCGCGGACATCGCGTTCGGTCAGGAACCCCACGCTCCGTACTGTGAGGGCCTGAGCGAGTATGGGACTAATGAGGGATTAGTCATGCCGCCGGATGACACGGACCTGGAGGCCGCCCTCAGAGCTTCGAAGCGATTGGCGAGGCGTAATGCATGGCTGGCTAAGCCTGCGGCGTCAGGTAATCATTAGTCGCATTTTCTATTACACCATATCTTTATTATTGCCTCTGACTAATATTTTCCCTTCTTTTCTCCCAACAGGCATCACCACTGAAGAAGCCATTGCCGCTTCCCTCAAGACCTTCCAAGAGGAGGAACGCCTCAGAGTGTCTTTAGGCCTCGGTAAGTTTCGATTCATCATGTTTTCGTTTTCCTTGTGTTATGGACAATCTAACCTTTCCCTTTTATCGCAGGGACCTCAATACCGCTCCCGCCAAGCGACGCAAATGTCCTACCAGCTGCTGACGTTCCTGCTTCCTCAGGGTTACCGCAAGAGGTCCGTCTTGAGGAGCCGATGAGAGATGCCTTAAAGGCTTTAGAGGTGTCCTTGTATACGGACGACGACGCCTTGGTGAAGGAGGCATCACAGAGGTCCATCGTGACAGCTCGGGAGGAAAGGAAGCGGCTAAGGCGTGAAGCGAAGGCGCGCAGGGCTGCCTTGGCTGTGGGAGCGGGCCCCAGCACCGCCCCTCGTGCTGATACTCCGTCCAAAGAGGCCCCTGTTGCCCTATCCACTGCTCACAGAGAAGTGGCGCGTGCAGTTCGGAGCGCAAACGGTAAATCCACTTCAGGTAATATTTCTCTCAGAGTTCTTGTTGTAGGAGTTTTAATGCCATCGGTCCTTATATATCTTATCCTGTAGGGCCAAGTCCGACCGAGGGGGAGACGGAGACCGTTGAACCTAAGGAAACAGAGGAGGCGGCTCCTACCGAACCTGAGCCGACGGTGGGCGACGTCGCTGAGGCTTCAGGGCCCGAGATGGAGGTTGAGGAATCTGCAGCCGAGAAGGTCATTGATGCCCAGCCTGAAATGGCGGCAGATGAAATGATCGTCGTAACTGAGCCCAGGGTAGTGGCGGACGAGGCGCTTGAGGCCGGCGACCTCGTAGTGACAGCGGATGAACCAATGGAGATAGCGGAGCCCGAAGAAGTGGCGGGTGAGATGGGTACGACTCCTGGGGAAGAGTTAGCCGCTCCCTCCCTAGAGTCCTGCAACACTCCAATCATTGCCCTCCCTATGTACGATCTTCCGCCATCTCCAGGTCTTGCGAGCACGACAACGGTCCCTATCGAGTCGGGTGATGAGGCTACGGGCGGTGGCCTCATGTTGATAGAGGAGGGAGTCGCCTCCATTTCAGCCGGGAGCTCCTCAGGTAAACCCCAAGTTGCTGTTTTTTTTTCTTTACTTTACAATCCTTTCTGACAAGTTCACCTTTCTTGTAACGCAGGTGCAGCCAGCGCTGATGCCCCACTACTTGAGGGAGCGCCTTCAACGACTGTCTTGGCGGTGGTCACCTCTCAACCCTCTCTCATACCATCTAAGATGTTGGAAGGTATGGGTTTGCAATTTATTAATCTTATCTTCCAGACGCATAATTTGTGTACTAAAGTCACACTGTTGTGTCTTTCAGGAGTGCTTTTTGACCATCTCTATCAAGTGTTGCTCCCACACTTCTCCTTCCCATCTGAATTCGCCTCTCCCTCTGGTGGTGCTGGTGAGTACCGTTCCCGATTGATATCTTTGTTTTTCAGTGGTAGAATTATTTCTAACTCTCTCTTGTCCTGACTGCAATGTTACAAATCGAAGGGGAAGAAGAAAGATCGGTTGCGCCACCGGCCCTTCCGGCCTTGCCACCTGCTTCAACCGGTATAGTAAACTATCTTATCAATGACTTTCTCCATATCTATTGAATCATCATCTAATCGCATTTTGTCTTTTTCAGCTGTCGTTCCAGTCTCGGTGCCTTTTGAGTCTTATATTACAATACCGGGCGGCCCTTCCCAGAGACGTTCGTCCTCAAAAGGTGCGGCGAATAGTCTGCGCATGTTGAGCGACTACATCGAGGAACTCGACGTCGAGACTCCTATATCTGCTGAGGACTTCGCTACGACGGTTAACCCGATGTTGGTGATATTTTCCACCTTCCATGACGAGGGCATTGTCGCCTCTTGGGTTAACCATTGTCGGGAGATTGAGGCTCGCCTTCATCAGCTGGAGTCGATGCGTCTATCCCCCGAGACTTTGGACGTGAGCACTCAACGGGGAGCATGGCTCGAGCAAAGCACTTCTCATTTCCGTCATTTGGAACAAGAAGCAGCTTTGAGGCTGAAGGAGTGTCAGGAGTCTTCAAGCGAAACCGCTCGCCTGCGCGCTGAAGTTGAGGCGAACGCCGTTGAGGTAAAGGCCGTCTTCGAGTGCCTTCTAGAGCGCATCTCAAATGGGCTGAAACTGAAGCGGGCACTTGATGTCGCCGAGCATGACATTCCAGGCCGTGAAGCTGCTCATCAGGCCGTCAGGGATCAGCTTGCATCTGTCTCGCAGCAACGGTCCCAAATGGAGGCGGAGTTGGCAGTGGTGGCCGATCAGGAGAAAGCGGGGAAGGAAGTGCGCGAACAATTGCTAGAGCTATGCAGGATGCTTCCTCCTCAGTAACTCTCCTTGTATCGTTTGTACTTGTAAATGTATATATATTTTATTCTTTAGCATAATGCATCCTGTACTCAATCAAGTTTATGAATAAAAGATACACATTTTCTGTAACGTCTTGTGCCATTCCTCCGCCTTTTCTTTCCTTTTATTATCAGCATGCCACCTTAGTAAAACATGGTCAACAGATAATAGAGCACGCATCTTCACTTTCTTAAGAAATAGCGATGGCTTAGGCCGCAGGTTCAGATCTGCTGCCTAAGACTTTTCAACTCCATGAGCCATGAGGGTCTCGTAGAGATTTTTCTCCCTACGGATCGAGAGGATCTCGTAGGTAGGTTTTTCTCCTTAGGAATCATGAAGATTCCTAAGTGTGGTTTTCTCTTATAAGTCGTAAGGATCCTATAAGAGAATTTATCCCTCTTACGAGTCGAGAGAGCCCGTAAGCGGTTGTTTCCCTCCTTGTCGAGATTTGACTTTAGAGAGTGAGACCCGTGAATAGTATGCAAGAGATCTTTTTGGATCGACTTGCAGGGTCCCATTGTTCAGGAAGCAAGTTTTTTAGTCCCTGCTGCCTGAGGCTTCATCTTGCAACTTGAGACGGATCGGGAATTTTCCCGCGGAGACACTGGTTTCTCTGCGAGCCAACGCGAATCAGGAGGCTCTCGTCAAGGAGTGTTTGTATCCGTGAGTCGAGGAATTTGCTAGGGATTATTTGTTTCCCTAGCGCCAAGGATTATTTATTTCCTTGGGGTTTGAAACGAGTCGAGAATTTCCCACGGAGGCACTGGTTGCTCTGCGAGTCGACGTGGATCAGGAGGCTCTCGTCAAGGAGTGTTTGTATCCGTGAGTTGAGGTGTTTGCTAGGGATTATTTGTTTCCCTGGCGCCAAGGATTATTTGTTTCCTTGGGGTTTGAAACGAATCGAGAATTTCCCACGGAGGCACCGGTTGCTCTGCGAGTCGACGCGGATCAGGAGGCTCTCGTCAAGGAGTGTTTGTATCCGTGAGTTGAGGTGTTTGCTAAGGATTATTTGTTTCCCTAGTGCCAAGGATTATTTGTTTCCTTGGGGTTTGAAACGAGTCGAGAATTTCCCACGGAGGCACTAGTGGCTCTGCGAGTCGACGCGGATCAGGAGGCTCTCGTCAAGGAGTGTTTGTATCCGTGAGTTAAGGTGTTTGCTAGGGATTATTTGTTTCCCTAGCACCAAGGATTATTTATTTCCTTGGGGTTTGAAACGAGTCGAGAATTTCCCACGGAGGCACTGGTTGCTCTGCGAGTCGACGCGGATCAGGAGGCTCTCGTCAAGGAGTGTTTGTATCCGTGAGTCAAGGAATTTGCTAAGGATTATTTGTTTCCCTAGCACCAAGGATTATTTATTTCCTTGGGGTTTGAAACGAGTCGAGAATTTCCCACGGAGGCACTGGTTGCTCTGTGAGTCGACGCGGATCATGAGGCTCTCGTCAAGGAGTGTTTGTATCCGTGAGTCGAGGAATTTGCTAAGGATTATTTGTTTCCTTGGGGTTTGAAACGAGTTGAGAATTTCCCACGGAGGCACTGGTTACTCTGCGAGTCGACGCGAATCAGGAGGCTCTCGTCAAGGAGTGTTTGTATCCGTGAGTTGAGGTGTTTGCTAGGGATTATTTGTTTCCCTAGCGCCAAGGATTATTTGTTTCCTTAGGGTTTGAAACGAGTCGAGAATTTCCCACGGAGGCACTGGTTGCTCTGCGAGTCGACGCGAATCAGGAGGCTCTCGTCAAGGAGTGTTTGTATCCGTGAGTTGAGGTGTTTGCTAGGGATTATTTGTTTCCCTAGCGCCAGGGATTATTTGTTTCCTTGGGGTTTGAAACGAGTCGAGAATTTCCCACGGAGGCACTGGTTGCTCTGCGAGTCGACGCGGATCAGGAGGCTCTCGTCAAGGACACTTGTTTCCTCGAGTCGAAGTATTTTGCCGAAGACATTGGCTCCTTCGGGGTTGGGATGAACCGTCGAGATTTGGCTTCATTTTCTGGCAGAGCCTGTTGGGAAAGTAAGGTTCCTTCTTTGTTTGCGCCCTTGGATTGTATACAGGGATCGATGTGATCTTAACTGTAGGGCCAAAGTTTTATCATCATTTTTTCTATTTTATTTCCGTGATGCTCTATCATTTCAGTTTTTATATCGCGAAGGTCGCGATTGCCCAATCATTTCGGCTATTTTTCGCGGTGCCCAATCATTTCGGCTGTTTATTTTATTTTTACTCGCTGCTTTTTATTGCGAGTTGCCCAATCATTTCGGCTATTTTTTTATTTTTACTCGCTGCTTTTTATTGCGAGTTGCCCCATCATTTCGGCTATTTTTCATGCATACATTTTCGCTTGCTGCTTTTTATTGCAAGTTGCCCCATCATTTCGGCTATTTCATATGCATGTGCGGCCTACTGGCTTTTCGCCGTAAACCTGAAATTAGACGCCGATTTCGACATCAGCACCGCTACAACTGGGATATTGCCAGGAGCGAATCATCATCTGCCTCTGTCGATGTCGAACAAAGGTGGCTTAGCGAACAGGGTTAAGGTCCTGTCGACTAAGGCTTTTGACTTCATGAGCCGTAAGGGTCTCACAAAGGTATTTCTCCCTACAAGTCGTGAGGATCTTGTAGGTGTATTTTCTCCTTAGGAATCGTGAGGATTCCTAAGTGTTTGTTCCTTTATAAGTCGTAAGGATCCTACAGGAGGATTTTCTCCTTGTAAGTCGAGAGGACTTATAAGGGTTGTTCGTCATGCGAACATATCCCCAGTCACGGATGGGACTTGGTCAGGGAAATGTTTATTCGCGCCCGTGGATTGTATACAAGGGTCAGTATTGAACCACTTGTAGAGAAATATCGGGAGTTGTAGGAGTTGCTTAAGCACAGGTTTAGGTTCTCTGTAGCTTAAGACTTTCAAATCTTATGGGCCGTGAGGGTCCCATAAGAGAGTTCTCCTTACGAGTCGTGAGGATCTCGCAAGTGTATTTTCTCCTTAGGAATCGTGGGGATCTCTAAGTGTGTTGCTCCCATGTGAATCGTAAGGATCTCACGCGGGTGGTTTCTCCTTACAAGGTCGAGAAGACCCTATAAGTGTCATTTAACGAGGTTGCGCCCTTTCAGATTTTCACAAACACTTGCCGGTAGCCCTGCTGTTTTTACTCACGGAGCCCTTTCGGGTTTTCATCCGTGCCCATTTTGCTTATGGACGTACCGCTTTTTTTTTATTCTTTTTTTATTTTTATATATTTTTTACGAGGTCGCGCCCTTTCGGGTTTTCACGAACACTCGCCGGTAGCCCTGCTGTTTTTACTCACGGAGCCCTTTCGGGTTTTCATCCGTGCCCTTTTTGCTTATGGACATATCGTTTTTTATTTTATTTTATTTTTATATGTTTTTTTTATATATCTCGTCAGCCTAAAAGATGCTGCGGTAGTAGTTTAAAGACATTTCGGTCTGCTATTAGTTTAAGGATATTTCGGTCCGACTTTGAGAAGGTTGGTTACTGCTGATAGAGTTTGAGCTTAAGCATAGTATTTCTTTAGGAAGCGACCGTTTATTGGCCTGAAAGGCCTTTCACCGTGCATGTCCATGAGTAGATAGGCCCTACCCTGGTAGACCTTATCTATGATGTATGGGCCTTCATAGTTTGGTTCGAATTTTCCTCGCTTAGCGCGATTGGGAATCATAGGCCTTTTGACCATTAGCACAAGTTCGCCTTGGCGGAATGTCCTCGGTCGGGCCAATCTTTCATATGAGCGCGTCATCTTTGCTTTATAAGCTTCCAGATTTTGCTGTGCTGTGAGCCGGGCTTCATCAAGGGCGTCAAGCTCTTCAAGCCGAAGGTGAGCGTTTTCTTCGTCCGTCAGCTCGTAGTGGACTGCCACTCGTAGAGAGGGTAATTCTATCTCGAGAGGGAGTACCGCTTCTGTACCGAATACCAACGCATATGGCATTGCATTCGTGGCCGTTTTAAACGTAGTTCGATACGCCCAGAGAGCTTCTTGCAGTCTTTCGTGCCAGTCTTTCTTATTTCGTGACACCGTTTTCTTCATGATCTTCGTCAAGGTCTTGTTGAGGCCTCAGCTAGACCGTTAGCTCGCGGATTATAAACTGAGGAATATCTCCAGTCTATATTATGCTGTTGCGCGAAGCGACTGATTTTGTGGCTTCTGTAGGCTGGCCCGTTATCGGAGATGATTCGTCTTGGCGTTCCAAACCTGTATATGACATGCGTCTTGAAGAAATGGAGGATATTCTCCGTCTTTACTTCCCTCAGCGGTACCGCTTCTGCCCACTTAGAGAAGTAGTCAGTCATCGCTAGGATGAAACGATGTCCTCTAGACGATGCTAGTTCGATGGGGCCGACTATATCAGTCCCCCACATTTCGAATGGCCAGCTAGCCACCGTTGGATGTAGTGGATTCGGATGCTGATGGATGAAGTCCCCATGAATTTGGCATGAGTAGCATTGCTTCGCATGTTCGAGGCAGTCCTGGATCATCGTGGGCCAATAGTAGCCCATCCGTTTGATCTTCAACTTCATCTTTGGGCCCGCTTGGTGAGAACCGCAGAGTCCATCGTGAACTTTCTGGACGACTCTTTTCGCTTCGTCAGGTCCTAAGTATCTCAGCCACAGAGAATCAAATGACCTCTTGTACAGAGTATCATTGACGAAGGCGAAAGACAGAGCTCGTTTCATGAGCTGATGTCTTGTGGACGCTTCTTCAGGCAATCGGTGGGACTTAAAGTAGTCTACGAAGACTTCCCTCCAATCCTCAGCCTTTTCCCGGTCTTTTATTTGCAGAGCCATTTGCTCAGTCGCTCTCTTTTCTTCGGATGATTCCGAAGGTATTTCCGCTGGGGCAAGCACCCGACGGTTTTGTACCACGATTCTTATGTCATCGAGGTTCTCATCAGCCAGTTCTTTAGCGAGCTTGGCCAATGCGTCCGCTTTGCTGTTTTCCGCGCGCGGTATGTTCTCCAAAGTATAGGAGGGAATTTGGGTCAACAGTTGTTGCAACTTTTCCCCGTACTTCACTAACTCCGGTTTGCACGTTTGGTAGTCGCCGTTTACTTGACTAATGACCAGTTGAGAATCTCCGTATATGAGGAGGTTTTCAATTCCCATGTCGATGGCGATCTCAAGACCTGCTATCAAGGCTTCATATTCGGCTTCGTTATTCGTCATCGGCTCTGTTAAGGAGAAAGCGAAATGCATTATCCCTCCTTGTGGAGTCACGAAGATGAGGCCTACCCCTGATTTGATTATAGGGGTACTTTGTTTGCGCTTCTTCATGGAAGACGCTCCATCGAAAAAGAGCTCCCATCGGGTATCACCACCGTCGATTGCGTCGAACGCATGCTCGTCTGGTAGATCGCAGCTCAGAGGAGAATCGGCGGGTATCGGATGCTCAGCAAAGAAGTCGGCGATGGCCTGGCCTTTCACTGCCTTGAGAGGTTGATACGTTATCGAGAACTCCATCAAGAGCAGAGCCCATTTAGCGAGTCGACCTGTCAGTATGGCCTTTGACATTAAATACTTAAGAGGGTCCACCTTCGAAATGAGACGGATCTCATGCGCCAACGCATAGTGCCTGAGCTTTGTTATCGTGAAGATCAATGCCAGGCAGTGTTTTTCGATGGGGGAGTAGTTGCTTTCTGCCCCCAGCAGAACTCGACTTAAGTAGTAGAGTGCTCTTTCTTTCCCCTGATCGTTCTCTTGTGCCCATAATGCGCCTAAGGAACCTTCGAGGGCGGTTGTATAAAGAATGAGGGGTCTTCCCTTGACCGGAGCAGCCAACACCGGCGGGTTTTGCAGGTACTGTTTAATTCCGTCCAGCGCGCCTTGGCTTTTTTGATCCCAGACGAATGGAGTTCCCTTCTTCATCAGGTGACTGTAAGGGCGGCACTTGCCAGAGAGGTTGGCTATAAATCGCCGAATATATGCGAGCTTTCCTTGGAGAGACCGCAACTGTTTGAGAGTCCTTGGTGGAGGCATTTCCATGATCGCCTTGATCTTGGACGGATCTATTTCGATACCCCGGTGTCGGACGATGAATCCTAAGAATTTGCCCGAGGAAACTCCGAATGCACACTTGAGAGGGTTCATCTTCAAGTTGTATTGTCGAAGGCGTTGAAATACAGTCTTTAGATGCTCGAGATGTTCCTCATAAGATTTTCTCTTAACCACGAGGTCGTCGATATAGCATTCGACGATTTCATGTATAAGGTCATCGAAGATCTTCGTCATGGCCCTTTGGTAAGTGGCACCGGCGTTCTTTAAACCGAAGGGCATCACTTTATAACAGAATATTCCCAAAGGGGTCCTGAAGGCGGTGTGCTTCTGGTCTTCGGGATGCATTTTTATCTGATTATAACCTGACGAGCCGTCCATGAAGGAGAAAACCTCATGAGTGGACGTATTGTCTATCATCAGTTCGGTGACTGGCACTGGGAAATCGTCTTTCGGGCAGGCTTTATTGAGATCCCGGAAGTCCACGCATATACGCACTGTCCCATTTTTCTTCATCACTGGGACAATGTTGGAGATCCATTCCGGATATTGAACCTCCTGAATAAAGCCAGAGTCGATCAGCTTCTTGACCTCGGCGTTGATGCTCATCTCAAGCTCGAGCCGCATTTTTCTCGGCGCCTGTTTGACTGGCTTGACGTCCGGGGATATCGCCAATTTATGCATGGCAATTTCTGGATCTAGTCCCGACATTTCGGAATAGTTCCATGCGAAGCAATCTCTGTGCTGCATAAGCAGTTCTTTTAATAAAGCCACCTTCTCTTCAGATAGCAGCTCGCTGATGAATCTCAGTCGCGGGTCATTCGCTGTTCCGAACTCAATTTTCTTAAGGTTATCTGCAGTGGTATGAATTCCATCTTCCAGCTCTTTTGGCGCTGGTGGAAATTCTGAGATTATCTCGTCGTTGCTGTTTTCGAAGCACCAGGGAAGGTCATCCATGTTCTCGGGCTCTTCTTTTAATATTGTTATCACGTGACAAGTGCGAATCCGCTTCCAATCCCAATGTGGAGTTGGTTCTGTTCTTGTGGCTTTGGGTTCGTGCTTCTGTGGCGACGCTACCCTCCAGTTGTCGGACAGAGCAAATTTGCCGAGCTGATACTGATCTTCGACCCAATTCTTAAAGGTGAAGCAGTCTTCGAGAGGGTGCCCTATTACTCGATGGTAAGAGCAATAATTTGGGTCAGAGACTTCACCTGCTCGTTCGGGGTTTTTGGACTCCGGCAGTGTAAGCATTTGATATTTTAGAGCAAGATCGAGTATCTTCTTCGTCTTGTCCCGAGGAAACGAGTATGCTCGACCCATTTTCTTCATATGGGACAGATCAGTAACACTCGACTCCCGCTTGCGTGGCTTCTTAGCCCCGTTTTCTTGCTGTTGAGCGTCTTTTTGGCCTTTCGGCTTGTTTCTGCCTCTGCGCCGAGCCTTCTTTATAACGGGTTGACAAGGAGCGGCATTTTCATCTTTCACGGCCTGTTGAAGGAGACGATGCGTTCTGGCTTTCTCGTAGATGGTCATTTCGCGATTGTGATCATCTCGGACCTTTGGACCAGCTTCCCTTATAAGCCTGTCCATTTGTTCTTCAAACAACGGACCGGGCACTTTTGTATCAGGAACTTTTACTGTCTCAGGATCAACATTGTTCCATTGAGCATCTGCTTCTTCATTGAAGTCGTGCACGACGTAACAGTCACGGAGCAGTTCTCGTTTCTTGGGGCGAATGTATCCGAGCCCGATCGTCTCCATCCTCCCATTAGGCAGCTTGCGTTGAGTCCCAGGAACATTCCAGACCCTGTCATAAAATTTGGCCTTTCTAACGGTCTGTTTGAAGGGTATCCCTTGGCGCTTCAACAGCTTCTTCAAGCCTTCTGTATAATATCTGGATAGACGGATGGGTTGAAGTCCGTTCGGCGTAGGATCTGCCCCGTGCCAGATTTCTTTCTCCACTTTGTTTTCTTCAGAGCAGTAGAATAGAATTGCCTTCTCGCCTTCTCGCCTGGGAGGGATATATAACGTTTGCAACTCTTCTACATTGTAAATATTAAGTGCATCCAACTCTTTATGGTGTTTAAGCGGCACTATGGCGACTTGTAGACTTTGCCCTTCGTCAGCGGACGTTCGTATTGAAGATCGAGCCGAGAATACAGCATGGATCTCATCTTCCAAGTCGCTACCAAAGACCAACGTAGGAGTGGACGGTCCTGGCTTGTTGTGTTGGGACGGACCCGAACAAACTATCTCCTCTTCCTCCTCGGTATCACTGCCGAAGACAGGGATGGTGGCGTTAGCTTTGTTCTCTGGCTTGTGACATTTCTCCGTGTCTTCGAAATCCGGTAAGAAGTATTTGGCATCTTCATATTTGCGGACCTCGTTCACAGAGAACGGGTTCAGTTCTCCCGTCACGGTATACTCGAAACCATCCTTAAAATACTTCATACACTGATGTTGTGTAGAAGGGATGATGTTGTACTCGTGTAACCATGGTCGGCCGAGCAGAGCGTTGTAGCATGTCTTGGCATCTATGACATGGAATTTAATGTCCATGACGAGCAGTCCGAAGCGTAGCGTCAGTATCACAGATCTAAGAGTTTTTGATGATTGGGAGTCGAACCCGGAGATGGTGATCTTGTCTCGAGCGAGGTGTTGAACGCTCATGCAAATTTCTTTTAAAACCCGCACATTGAGTAGGTTGACAGACGACCCATTTTCGATCAGGATTTTACCTATCTTTATATTATGGCAGTATCCTGAGACATAAAGGGGGCGATTGTGTTCGCACGTCCCAAGGAGAAGGTCTTCATCGCCAAAAGTGACATCGGCCGTATGCACTTCTTCCAGTTCATCCTTCATCTTTTCTTCGGCTAGGAAAGCCTGGAACTGCTCTGGGTCCTGTAGTGCCTTAATTAATGAATCTCTCGCCTCCTTTGATAGCAAGAGGGCGTCAAGAATGCTGAGCTGTGAGGGTAGCTTTCTCAGATGCGCTAAGACGTTGTAATCCACCTTATTTCTTTTCGGAGGGTCCTTGGCGCTTAGCTCCTCCACAACTTGGTCATCTAAGACGATATCTTCAGGGACCTTCTCTTTTCCCTTATCTTTTTTATTTGAGGGTCCGAGATTCTTTTCGGGCAGCGTGCGGTTACGTAGCCGGATATTTTCGCAGACCTTCGGCTCTTTTTCTTTTCCCGAAGTGGATTCTTTAAAGAGGGGGCCAAGCTCCAGCTCCTCATCAGAATCGCTCCCGAACGTGAGCACTTGTGATCTCCCGGTGTTGACCATGCGACAATTGCTGGTGGTTCTGTTAATGCCTTCGGTCGTATCGTTCCGTTCTCGGCGAGTCTTGCACTTTTCCCGCTTAAAATGCTGCCGGTGAGCAACATATCCTTGCCACCATCTATCGAAAGCTTTGCACTCTTCAGTGGGGTGCGAAATCTTCCGATGATACAAGCAATAGGAGGGGTGCATTTCCGTTTCACCAGTAACGCTTCCCTCAGAGGATGGTAGCTTCATACCCATTGACACGGCTTTAGCAAACCTCTTCCTCATCTTGAATTTGATTTTATTTGCAGTGGGTGTACTTTGCACCAGCGGGAGTATCTCAATTCTTTCGTTAAGGCGCTGGCGTTTGGCACTCTCGAATATAACCGCCTCGCACTCCCGATCAGCTTTGCTTTTTAAGAGAGCTCCACTGAGGAATGCGTCAATTACTTCATCCGATGGCCGTAGAATTTTTGGTTCAGGATCTGCCCCCAGCGTTTCAGTACAAGGAGTCCCCTCATCGTCCATGAACGAATGGGAAATCACATGACAGGTCGCCACATATTCTTCAGATTCATCTGACAAACTTTCTCCCTCACCTTCTTCTTGAAGGACGTGGTTGAGAAACTCTCGGAATGTAATGGAAGTCCGTGCCTTCTGGTTGTATTCCTCCAGCGCGTCAATTTGTTTTTGCAGGTCCGTGCGCTTGTCGCCAGGCTTCACGGGCTTCTTTGACTTCTTTTTCTTCTTCTTCGAGGATTTTGACGGCTGGTTGCGAGTGCTTGAGCCACCACCATCGGTCTTTGGGGTTGGACGTGGCTTCAACATCCCTTCAATGACCTGCGGTTCCAACGGGTTCTTCCATTTGATCGCTGGGCATGTCTGAAGATCGTTTAGCATCCACTTTATCTTGGCTGATAGTACAACCTCCCAAGGAGCTTCTTCAACGACGGAGCATGTTGCCCCCGGCGTATTCGTCCCCTTAGAGGTGTGGGGCTGCGGGGGATTCACCTTCCATTTGTCAGATAACGCGAACTTGCCCTGTCGGTACTGGTTTTCAAGCCAATTTTTGAAAACGTAGCAATCTTCGATCAGATGGCCTAGTACTCAATGATAAGGATAGTAGTTGGGCTCGTTGACGTCACTTGGTTGCAACGGACGTTTTGGATCCGGCAGATTTATGAGTCTGTTGCGTAATGCCAGCTCGAATAACCTTCTCGTTTTATCGCGGAGAAATGAGTAAGGACGCCCTAGTCTCTCCTCAAGGTCTACGTACGGGCGCATATTATTTTGACGCACGAACGGCTTCGAGTTGCTCGGTTGTTGTTGAGCATTAGCGACGACGATCGCTTTTCCCTTCCCTTTGTCATTTCGGGAGTCCGGCTTTGGAAGAGGAGGTTTATGGCCCATCTGATCCATCTGTGCTAGCTTGTCAATCAAGGCCTGGAAGGTAGTCGGCTTGAAAAATATCATAAACTGCGATATGGTTGTCTGTGGATCGAGGGTTCCCACAAACATACCCACTGCAGGAGCTTCTTCAATGTGCTGCTCGCACTTCGACCATAAGTTACGCCACCGTATAGCATATTGGACACATGTCTCGCCTGGCTTTACCCTGGCGTTAATCAGTGTCGTCATCGGGGTACGTTCACTGGCGCTTGCAAAACGTTGAGTAAACAACAGCTCCATTTCCGCGAAGGTCTTGATCGAGTCGTTCGGGAGCTCAGAGTATCACTCGAACGCCGTATCTGATAAACTTCCAACAAACTGGTAAAGCAACAGCTTGTCGTCACCGCCGGTGTTGCCGCAGAGTGCCCTGAACTGGGCAACATGCTGGTGGGGATTGCCAATCCCCTTGTAGACATGGAACTTAGGAATTGTGTAACCGGGTGGGTACTTGATTTGGTCGTAGCAACTTGGATATGGCCGCCCCGTTTTAACGACCTGGCCAGCTGCTTCCGTCGCTTGATGGACCCGGATCTGCTGAGCTATGTATTCGTCCAGATCGGCTTTGGAGATTGTCTCTTCTTTAGCTGCTGACAGCGCTGGCGGAGGATTCGACGTCTCTCCCCTATCGTCTTCAAGGATGATCGGGGGATCTTCAGCAGGTGGATCTTGTTGAATCATCATACCTACCATATCCTGGAATAGGAGGGCCATTTTCTTTATGTTGGCTGCCTGTTCCGCAGCTTCTTTATCCTTCTTCTCCAGTACGCGACGAAGGAATTCAGTGTCAGTTTCTTGTTCTTGACGCTCGTCCGAGGACGTTTCAGGGGTTTCTTTTGGCCCTGTAAGTGCGGCCATAGCGTTCATCATCTCTTGGAGCTTCTGCTGCTGCTCCTGAGCCTTGGTCACTGACCTCGTGTGCGGTCTATGACCTGTTCATATGCGGCTGTCCTCTTTACCAGACACCATACAAACGGTATAAACTACAATGCCCCCAGACCTAGGGCATTTGGGTTCACCTCCTTTGGTATTTACTGCAGGTGTAGGGACTTTCTCTGGCCTCCTTCTTTTATGGGCCGTAGAAGTTGAAGGGGCCGTTGCTTTGGGCACCCAAGCGGTAGTCACCTTTCGTTGCTTGACCGGGGGATTTTCTTCTTGCCGACCTTTCGACTTCTTCTGTTGGCGGGAGAAGTTAGGATCAATGACAGATTCCGGGACTCGTCGCCATGTCTTATAGATCCTGGAGGACAGCGATTGAAGAGGCTGCTCCGGCTTTTCTGCTTCCACGGCGGTTTCTACCGGCGGAGGAGATCTTTTAAGGACCGCAGTTGGCGAGCTTCTGCATACCCTATTTAACAGCTCAAAGCTGTTCCCGGTTGGAACAGCAGCGTTAACTTCCACCGTCGGAGTTGGCGGAGTCATCCCAGAAGGGAAGTTGCCCCCGGCCCTCCTTATCCGGCGCCAGTGGCGTCGTCGGGCGCGACGAGCCGTCGGTATTGGCTCAGAGACGGAAACAGCTTCTTCTTGCCCCCTGTTTAGGTGTGGGGTGGTTGCCGGTGTCAGCCTATTGAAGACTGATGTCTTTTGAGCAGCAAGAGTAGGAGTAGGAGTTGGGACGGTCAATCTTGTAAAGACCGATCTCTTAGCAGGAGAAGCCGCCTTGATGACTTCAAGAGCAGGTTTGGGTACTCCTTTTGGAATAACCTTTTCTGAGACTGCACGCTTCATTGCGGGTCCGCGAGAGTTTTGGCCCAATCTGGAGAAGACCGAGGCACTGGTGTTGGGCGACCCGTTGAGAGGGGCCGCAGTAACTGAAAGTCGATCAAAGACCGACTTCTTAGGAGCATCTTGTACGGGCACAGGGGTGCTGAAGCATGTTGGCGGAAGCATAGTTCCGAAAAACAGCCCTGTGGTGGCTTGAGTAATCTGCTCTACGGGCATGGTGAACAGAGAGGCCGCTTGGGGCCCGTAGGTTATGCCCTCAGTTGAGGCCGGACGCGAGCTGCAGTTGCAGTTGGAGCACTTCGAACAAGTTGAGGCCATCGATGCTTGATTTCTTTTCTGCACCAAGCGAGAGACCAAATCTTAGTAAACTTGAAATCCAAAGGCAATCGTTAACAAACCGCGATTGGTTCGCGAAGACGACACACGAAATGTGGAATGGAAAGAGGAAAAGGTCCCACCGGGCGTGCCAGAATCTATTCCCCTCCGAATGGCGGTGGCGACGCGTAGGATGTCTAGGCCTGAGATTCGGGGCAGATGCTATATGGTTTTACCCGTCCACCTCTCCGAAGATGCCAAGTTGATTTATGGCACCGTGTATCGGAGGTTTAGACGGATGCGGCCGATGTAGCAGACTTCGTCAGATTCCCCCTCGCTAGAGGGGTTTTTGATTGTGGGGACGCTCTTCCCTGCAGGCGCAAGCCCCTGCAGTTAATTACGCTACCGCATCGCGGCAGCAACTTTCTCCTTCTCCAGAATTTCACTTCGTATCATGTGTGTTTGTTTTGTTTGTGGTTTCCCGTGGATTGTATACGGAGACTGAATAATGCCGTTGCCCGTAGGACGTGGATTAGTCCAAATCCGCATTTACTTAGATTTGGGTTTGGTGTTTTTAGTTTAAGGATACGTTGGCCGTATTGAGGCTAAGATCAACTTAAACGTTCATTAAGGATACGTTAGTCTGATTTGAGACTAAGATCAACTTAACGTGGTGATCCATTTAATATATGGCTGTCGGGACTCATCACCTCTCTGACGTCGTTGAAGGATTACAACGATAGGTGTCAGAAGAGTTCAGAGATGTACCCTTGAACCAAAGTCGATTTGGAGTTTTATAGTCTGTTTGAATGTTTAAGGATACGTTAGCCATGTTTGGGGCTAAGATCAACTTAAACGGGATCGTTTAGATCCGACAAAAGAGCATTTGGAGGCTCTATTGTTCCAGTTTAGGGACGTAGTGGTCCGTGTTCCAGTTTAGGGACATGGGGGTCCATTGCCAGTTTAGGGACGTGATGGTCCGTATTCCAGTTTAGGGACGTGGTGGTCCGTCATCAGTTTAAGGACATTTCGGTCCATCGCCAGTTTAGGGACGTGGTGGTCCGTCATTAGTTTAAGGACATTTCGGTCCATCGCCAGTTTAGGGACGTGGTGGTCCATCATTAGTTTAAGGACATTTCGGTCCAATATTAGTTTAAGGACATTTCGGTCCACGAGTTTAAGGACCCCGCAGTCCATGTTGATGTGTAGTCGTCGGGACCCGTCACCTCTCTGACGTCGTTGAAGGATTACAACGATAGGTGTTAGAGGAGTTCGGAGATGTACCCTCGAACCGGAGGTAAATTGATTTAAGAGAGCAATCTTGCTCAATCAATTTAATTTGAGGACTTACGGTCAAAATTGGGCTAAGTCCAGTTGGAAATGCTCAACATTTATTTGCTTTTGATTTGCATCTCTTTTTATTTTTATTTGGGCTCTACCCATGAAGGATGCAAAGCATCAATTTATCTTGGGCTTTGCTCATTTATGAATGATGCAGGGCACCAATTTTATTTGGGCTCTGCCCTTTTATTGCTTTGCAATTTATTTAGGCCTATTAGGTCTTTTTGATTTGGGCCTGGCCCGTTAAGAAATGCCTTGCATTTGTCAGACGCTTTGCGCCAATCAGGGAGCGCAAGCGCTTGTGATGACGACACGTGTCATGCAAGCGCAGTGCGCTGCGCTTGCGCTGCGCTAATGCGCTGCGCTTGTGCTGCTGACACGTGGCGTACCTTGGTGAGTTGCGCCAATTCCAGATAGCAAAGCTCTATTTCAAGAGCGCGTAGCGCAAATTGTTCTGTAGCTGACTCGTGGTGCTCTCCCAAGAGCGCAACAGCGCAATTTGGAAGTGTAAAGCACTAAGAATCTTTTAGATTCAAGAACAGAAGTGCAAAGCACTATTTAATTTCTTGATCTAATTTAGATCAAAGAAAAGATAATTTTTTTCTTGTTTTTCTTATCTCAAAAAACCAAAGGTTCATAAAAGTGCAAAGCACTATTTTATTATTATTATTTTTTGTTAAAGATCATTGATCTTGTTTTTAGATCTATGATCTATTCATGAGAGAACTTTCTCTTTCTTCTAAAGGTTTTGTTTTTACTTTTTTGTTCTTAAGGAATTCTTCAGAGTTCTCTTTCCCTTCTCTTTTTTTTTAGAAAATGTTGATGCCTTTAAATTGAGGCCTAGGGTCCTTTTTATAGTGCCCATAAATTAGTTAAATTTGTTAAAGAGATCTTTCTCTGAGTGATTTGGGGAATTTTCCCCACCGTTGGATCTTTGATCCAAGGGCTTCTATTTTACAGAAGGAAATCTTCTTGTTTTAACAAGAACAGAAAGATTTCTTTAAAATATTTATTCTGTTTGGCGCAAATGCCCCAGCGCGTGCGCAGCGCACAGCGCAGCGCAACTGCGCTAGCGCATCTGCGCTGCCACGTGTCGCGCAGCGCACAGCGCAGCTCAACTGCGCTAGCGCATCTGCGCTGACACGTGTCGCGCAGCGCAGTGCTTGCGCAACTGAAGCGTTGTTTCCTTTAATTTTGCTTAAAATAGAGCTTTGCTCTGATTGGGCATGCCTTCTTGGGCGCTGCGCTGATGCGTCTGCGCCTGACACGTGGCGCGTTGCGCCCGGGATTTGATGCGTTGCTTCAAAATTTGAATTTTGAATTTCCAGCAGAGCTTTGCTCTGATTGGGGGAAACAGGAATTAGTAGCAATGATGAATACTAAAAATTACTTATCTTATCTATTGATGAATTATAGCTAGAACGATGGAGATGAATGAATATTAGGGATCTTTTGGAGAAACTAGGGTTTCTCCTTCACTATCTCTTGTCTTTTCATTGATCATCATTCAAATCTAACCTTTAGCAAAGAGAATCAGCACCCATTTAATTCCAAATTGCAACGAAATTATCAAGAACGGTTATCTCGCTCCAAATTTGGTCGTTGATGAATTTTTTTTCTAAAGTTCATAATTCTCATAAGACTTAAGACTAGTTTAGGATTTCATCACCATTTGATCTACCGATCTCCTTCAAATACTTAACAAGCGGAGATTTCACTCACGCATCATGAAAATAAAAAAATCAAGAAGTAGAAATTTCATAATGCAAGAATTTAAAGAAAGCAAGAGTTAACAATTGATCACCTTTATTAAATCTTCTTCAAATTTTCACTTCTCAATCCGAGATTACAAGACTAAGCTCTCGATCACTCCTTTGAAAAGAGAATTTGTCGTCGATCTTTGCTTGGCTCGATCTTCGTGAGACTTGGACCTGTCGAGGATATCGCGCTCTTGATGATGATCTGCTTTTCGATAAAGGATCTTCGATGTCTCGATTGATGTTGCTCTCAACGATTCTTGAATTGGAATTGGATCTTGAATTGAATTGGATTTGTTTTTGGTTTGTGCGCTAGAAATATGCTAAGATTCAACAACAACCTTTTCAATGTAGCCCTAGGTTCCTTTATATAGCTCTTCACCAATCTTCCACTAGAAACTAGGTTAATCTTCCCAAAGAAGCTAGGTAGTTGTAGGGAAGCTTCTAGAGTAAGGTAGTTATCAAGCTTGCATAAGAAGCTTGGCTGTTGTAGGGAAGTTTCTGGAGTAATCTAGGTGGTTCGAAGCATCTTCAACAAGCTAGGAAGTTGTATGGGAGCCTCTGGAGAAATGTCGTCGACCGTCTCCCCAACTCGGCCGCGGATCCGCGGCGGATCGGCCTGACTCGGCCGCGGTTCCACGACCGTTTGATGAGTTTGTGTCTTCAAACTTCTTGTGTCTTCTGGTGTTGGTCTATGGGTATTCAGGTGATATCTGGAATCTTTTTATCTCTTCTGAATCTCTGCCAGATTTTAACTCTTTGACTTGCTGTATTTTATCGGTGAATTTTACGATTCCGATACCTCTCCTGAGGTAGTTTTCTGCACACAATCTCAATGGAAAGTGTTGGAGATATAGAATATTGTACATGACATGCTAAACATACAATTTCCTTAAAAAGATGTTAATTATATATATAACACGTGGTATTTGATAATTTGCAGAAGAACTGGTAATATGTGTTATAAATATATCAACTATCCTTAAATGATTAGAATAGTGAAGAAATTGTTATGTTCAAGATTGCAATATTTTCGACTGAACAAGGTACTAACCAACCGATTACCAAATGTGCTCACTCATTTATGCATAATTATCCTCGTCTTGTAACACCCAAGGCTTAGTGGTGGCTCCCAAACCAGTTGGTCTAAGACACCAGGTGATAAAGCACCATCGCAATATTTTTTTATGCTGCTTTTAAGTAATTACAAAAGCAGTGTTCATTTTTTTCTTCACCGTTTATCTTTTCATTTTTCTTCATACCAAGGCTTTTAGACAAGAGCATTTCAAGGTGTCCTCTACTATTTCAAGTTTCAAGATATGTGCAAGTGCGTATAGTAGGATATCAACGTTCAAATATTTGGCCTCAAGAATAGAGACTATTTTTCAGAATTATTTTTATCTTCAGATTAGCAATTTCCTTCATCTTACTAACCCTTGAGACAACAGCTCATGACTACCTATTACTAGTTTCGTTATAAAACATTTAATTTTCTTTCTTTTCACAAACTATTCCTATCTTTCATATGTAAATTTCACTTTCTAACTTTCATTCCCAAGAAATATTTTTTTCTAATTTTTTTATAGTATATAGTGCCTGGTGCCAAATGATATTTCAGTAAATACAAATCTCCCCCCAAACCTGTTTTCAATAGTGTCCTCACTGATGTTGTTCTTTGAGCGCATAGACCTGTAAACTTGTGAGAAAAATAATAGGGGTAAAATAATAATGAAAAACTACCCCCAAAACTTTTTCTTTGGCACGCACATATATTCAGTTATATCTAAGTTTGCTCACCTCCATTCTTATATGAAACAGTGTTACCGAAACATGGAGGTGAGGTGGAGGAAAGTTAGTTATGATAAAGTGGCTCCTATAAAAACAGGAGCTCCTCCGCTGGGTCAACGGAAAATTACGGTTTTAATCTATGCCCATTGATTTTAAAAATTGAACCGTTTTTAACATTTTCAATATCCACTACCCCGTGCGGGTACACATACCGCACCACAAAAGGGCCTTTCCAATAAGATTTAAGCTTACCCGGATGAAGGTGGAGACGGGAATCGTAAAGAAGGACTTGTTGTCACGATGTGAAAGTTTTTCTAAAAAGGTTTTTATCTTGGAACACTTTAGTCCGGTTTTTTACTATAACCGCATTATCGTAAGCTTCATCACAAGGTTCGCTTAGCTCATTTAATTGCAGCTTCCGATAGCTGCTGGCTTGATCAAAATCAATGTTTAGCTCTTTAATAGCACACATTGCTTTATGTTCGATCTCGACAGGAAGGTGGCAGGCCTTCCCAAACACTAGTCGGTATGGAGACATACCAAGATCGATCTTATAAGCGGTACGAAATGCCAAAGAGTATCCGTCAATTTGGTGGACCAATTTTTATGGTTCTTAGAAACCGTTTTCTCCAAAATTTGTTTGATCTGTCTATTAAAGATCTCAGCTTTCCCGCTCGTTTGGGGATGGTAGGGCGTAAAAAGCTTGTGATTAATTGAATATTTCCACATCAAAGTCTCGAAAGACCGATTACAGAAATATGTCCCGTTGTCGCTAATTATAGCACGATGGTGTCCGAATCGCGAAAAGATATTTTCTTTAAGGAACTTAATAACAACTTTGTTGTCATTAGTGCGACACGATGCTGCTTCTACCCATTTCGAAACATAATCAACCGCAAGTAAGATGTATAAATTCCCAAAAGAGTTGTGAAAAGGGCCCATAAAATCAATTCCCTAAATATCAAATATCTCCACAACCAAGATAGGTTGGAGCGGCATCTCATTTTTTCGTGAAATCCAACCCATGTATTGACACCATAGACAAGTTTTGCAATTATCATATGCATCTTTAAATAATGTTGGCCAATAAAAGCCACATTGCAAAACTTTCTCCGTTGTTTTTCATGGACCAAAGTGACCGACACATGCCTGATCATGGCAGAAAGACAATACACTCTTGAATCCATCATGCGGGACACATCGGTGAATGATTTGATCGCGACAATACTTAAACAAATAAGGTCCATCCCAGTAAAAATGTTTTACTTGGGATAGAATTCGATGATTGTCTTGTTTCGACCAATCTCTAGGTATAAATCCCGTTGCTAGATAATTCACAAAATCCACGAACCAAGGTTCGCAGGATACAGTCAAGAGCTGTTCGTCGGGAAAGGAGCCGTTTATTGGCAAGGTCAACATTATTGAAGAAGAGATGCGTGAAAGATAGTCGGCTACTATATTTTCACATCCACTCTTGTCTCGTATGACAAGATCAAATTCTTATAATAACAGGATCCAACGCATTAGCCTGACTTTAGCATCTTTCTTCGATAAAAGATGTCTTAGGGCGGAGTGATCGGTGTAACCTACAATTGGCGAGCCAATCAAGTAGGGCCTGAATTTTTCTAATGCAAATACAACTGCCAAGAGTTCTTTCTCAGTAGTTGTATAATTAATTTGGGCATCGTTCAAGGTCCTACTTGAATAGTAAATTATATATGGCATATTATCAATGTGCTGTCCTAAGACTGCACCAATAGCAAAATCGGATGCGTCACACATAAACTCGAACGGTTGGTTCCAATCTGGAGATGATAGAACGGGGGCTGTAGTGAGGGAACTTTTAAGTGATTCAAATGCAGCCTCGCAATCCGAATCGAAGTGAAATGTTGTATCCTTGGCCAAGAGAAGGGTTAAGGGTTTAACAATTTTGCTAAAGTCCTTAATGAATCTCCTATAAAATCCTGCATGACCAAGAAAGGATCGTATATCTTTGACGCATTTGGGAGGGGGAAGGTTATGGATGACATCTATTTTAGCTCTGTCTGCCTCAATGTCTTTTCGTGAAATGATATTTCTAAGGACAATACCTTCTTAGACAATGAAATGGCATTTTTAAAGTTAAGTTCTTATCCTTACAGCGGGTAAGAACTGCGTCAAGATGACATAGGCATTCCTCAAAGGAGTCCCCAAATATAGAGAAATCGTCTATAAATATCTCCAGAAAATTCTCGACCATGTCCGAGAATATCCCCATCATGCACCGTGAAATGTAGCGGGAGCATTGCATAACCCAAAGGGCATGCGTCTATAAGCAAACGTATCGAAAGGACAAGTGAATGTTGTTTTATCTTGATCATTTTCGACGATGGGGACCTGGTTATAGCCGGAGTATCCGTCCAAGAAACAGTAGTATTCATGCCCGGCTAATCGTTCCAACATCTGGTCAATGAAAGGTAGAGGGAAGTGATCTTTCCTCGTTGCAGCATTGAGTTTTCTATAATCATTACATACCCGCCATCCAGTTTGGGTGTGTGTTTGGATCAACTCATTAGCCTCATTAGTTATGACCATGATGGCAGACTTTTTAGGGACCACATGAATATGACTTACCCATTGGCTATCAGGTATTGGGTAAACTATACCACTATCTAAGCACTTGACGATTTCTTTCTTTATCGTCTCCTTCATAACGTGGTTCAACCGTCGTTGTGGGTCTCGGGCTGGTTTGGCTTCATCCATCAAATGTATATGATGTTCAACAATCAAGGGACTAATCCCTTTGATGTCTGCCATTGTCCACCCAAAAGCTTTCCGATTTGATCTTAAGACTGACAAAAGAGCGCTCTCTTGCTCAAAAACGAGAGAAGCAGATATGATAACTGGAAAAGACTCATTCTCACCTAAATATGCGTATTTAAGATAAGAAGGAAGTGGCTTGAGATCTAGTGTTGGCGGGAAGACGATAGACAGTAGGGTAGGGGAATGATACTCGGACTCCCCAAGAGGTTCATAACGAGCGTAGGAAATTGACTCGGAAAGCTCAACTAACTTTTACGATGAGTCAAAGGATTCGAACTCGGGGGTGGACTCGTCAAAGGTGTCATCACTCGTATAGTAATTTTCTGGATCAAACAATAAAGCACTAGTGTCGTCGAGATCATTATTGCAAAATTCCTCAACCTCGCAGCTATCGAAAGCTATCTCGTTGACAGAACAGATATCGATTAGATGAGCAAAAGGTTTAGATGGTTAACTTCCTAGCTTGTAGATGTTAAGCTCAATTGTCATCTTCCCGAAGGATAGGTTCATGGAACCGTTACGATAATTAATCACAACGTTGGAAGTTGCTAGAAAAGGCCGACTTAGGATCACCGGGATTTGGTTTCGTGGGTTTTCCATAGGCTGTGTATCTAAAACAATAAATTCTACAGGGAATATAAATTCCATGACTTTGATCAACACGTCCTCTAGCTCACCCCTAGGTTGGGAGATAGATCGATCTGCCATCTGGAGAGTGCAGTGTGCAGGTTTCGACTCTCCTATATCTAGCTGCTCATAAACAGAATATGGAAGAAAGTTAACACTAGCGCCTAGATCAAGTAGAGCACGATTAATGCTTTTACCCCCAATAGTTATAGATATTGTAGGAAAACCAAGATCCTTGCGTTTCTTAGGCAATTGTTGGCTAAAAACCGTGCTCACATTACTCGTTAAGAACACATTTTTCGGCACTTGAGTTTTTCTCTTCCTAGTGCACAAGTCCTTGAGGATTTTTGCATAAGACGGAACTTGTAGAATAGCATCTAGGAGAGAAATATTTATGTTAACTTGCTTAAATATTTCCACAATCTTCTCTATTTGTGCATTAGGTTTGTTGGCCTTCAACCTGTTTGGAAAATGAGCTTTATTAATAAGGGTTGGGTCCAACATTGGAGGAGAAGTTTGTGGGGATGGAATCGATCCCAGAATTGGAGTTGGGATCATTTTAGGTTGACTCAAGGAAGTGCGCAGAGGGTTCGAGTCTAGTGGAAAACGGATAATAGACTCGGAAGAAGGTGGTGGACTAGACGAATTAGGGTTAGAAGTAGAAGCCGGGGTTTCAATTGATTCCTCATCATCAACGTGTTCACCGACTTGATTGTTCAGGACTCTTCCCGATCAACGTGGTTACGGCACTCACATTATGACTTTGTGAATAGCCAGGATTCGGTAGGGGTTGAGATGCAAGTTTCCCTTTCTCTCTCTCACTCATCGCGGCATTTAACTGTGCAAGCTGTGCTTCTATTGATTTTATACTTTCACCGTAGGAAGAAGTGTGTTGTACTAACGTTTGGATAGAAGACGTTAAATTAGCCGTCGTTTGCGTGGAATGTTTTATAAACGTTTCCAAGCTTCGTTTGAGTGCAAAGGATTTTTCGGTACCGACCATTGGAAAAGAATTATTATAAGGTGCAAAATTGTTGGCCGTATTTTGAAAAGTTTACGGTTGAAAGAGGTGCCGACTCGGTTGTGGTGGTTGTTGTTGTTGTGGAGGAGGTCTTTGATAGCTATTTTGGCTTGGGAACTGATTTTGAGTTTGAGTTTGGTTTTGCTTCCAAGCAAAATTAGGATGATTCCTCCATCCCTGATTGTATGTGGAAGAATAAGGATCGTTTCTAGGTCGTTGCTGAAAAACGGTATTAGTTTGTCCTTGACCTTGAAATGGAGGATTCAAAGGACATTCTTCCATTAAATGTGATGGGTCAGAACAGCAACCACACACAGTTTTTGGGAGCGTAACTTGGTTTAGGGAGGCTGATGAGAATTTGTTTTCCATAGCTTCGAGTTTCTTTTGTATTGTCGCCATTTCGGCTTTTACTACGATAAAAATATCGAGCTGATGGATGCCTGCCCTAGATGAAGTTGGTCTAACACTTTCCCACTGTAAGGTTTGTTCGGCGAGATCTTTCAGGAATTTCCAAGCTTCGCCCTCGTCTTTAGACATGAAATGGCATTGACAAATGGTTTCAAGCATTTGTTTCGTGGCAGGATTAACACCCTCATATATAATTCGGCAAAGTTGTCATTTATTAATTCCGTGATGGGGGCATTGTAGAAGAAGATCCTTGAACCATTCAAAGCATTTCCAAAATGGTTCGTTGGGAAGTTGGGTAAACTGGTTAATCTCGTTTCGAACACGGGCGGTTTTATGATTGGGATAAAATTTCTTCAGGAATGCTATAACGAATTCATCCCATTTGGCGATAGAATATGCGGCAGTGCTATAAAGCCATTTTTCTACTAGGTCGCACAAAATAAAAGGGAGAAGACGTAATCGCATAGCATCCCCTGAAAGTTGTGTAGTGCCCATCATTGCACATACGTTTTCGAATTTGGTTATGAAAATGTATGCGTCTTTGGATTCAAGCCCGTGAAATTTGGGCAACAAGTTGATGAAGTGGGGTTTAATTTCGAAATTATCCCCATTGGCCGGTGGAATAGACAGACAAGTAGGAAGGGGTCCACGCACAGGGTAGTATCTTTCTTGGAGAGAGATGTGCGGTGGATTCTGCACACCTACGAGTGGTGGCAGGGTGGTGCCGGTAAAATCTGATGGAGAACCGTCCATCTCGGTCGATGTGGTGGGTGGAGGGGAAAAAAAGATGAAGAAGTACCGACTTCGGAGTCGATGGCAAAACGCGGATAAGACGAGCACTAGATACCCGTGTCTAGCCAATTATGCACTAAGCGGGTTTAGCGCACGTGGCAGCGTGTGTGAGAACTAAAAAGGTTTGTTTTTGAAAAAGTGTTGGACGTTAGACAAATCACACAAAAATGCACAATCAACCCTAGAACTAAGATCACCTAGGTCAAGTCACTAGACCGCTCCTAGACTTCCAAAGGACAAATCGCAGGATCAATCCTCTACCACCTCTGTATCACTCTTGTGGCCAGGTAAGTGCCAGGTAAGTGGGAGTTATCCGCTATACGAATCACCGAAAATAGCGGGCCTAATTAAGTAACCTTTTTCCTTGGTTACACTTGCCTAGACACCACAAAAGAAATGCGGATAAGCGATAGATTACCCACGACCCTCCTCTGTCCTAATTGAGCGCAACGGTCCTTAGAGTCTTGGTCTAGATATTTTTTAATTAATGTAGGGTTATGCAGATGCTCGTTTTGCTCGTTTTGTGATTTGTGGGGCCTAGAAAGGGTGATGAAATTCCCACCTAATCTGAATTTTGGTTTTGCCCCTTAAAGTCCTTTTTAGAAATATGCACAAACAAATCAATTTCAAAACACGCAAAATGATTTTGAGCGGCGATATTTTGCAAAGAAACTTGTAGAAAATCAGATTATTGGATTTATAGAGGAGAGAGGAAGATATGAGGAATATACCAGAAGATTTTGGGGACACAATTCCCCAGACCCGCCGCCCTTCCACGGCCAAATGCATGCACTTGTCACGATTCCGCGGGGCTTTAGTGTGATCGTTTGCGGAGTTTTCTTCAGTGGCCTCCTTTACTCCTCTGGGATTTGATGAATATCTCTAAATCTCTGTTTCCTCAATCCGGTGACTCCGGATCCCCTTACAAAATTCGCACAATAATCGTTAAATACACAAAATGCGGTTTTTAATTTTTTTATGGATTGGATAAGAATTCAACCCGAATAGCAAGAAAAAAATTACGCACGTATCCCCGACAACGGCGCCATTTGATTGATCTATATTTGAGAAGTGAAGTTAACCGCAATCAATAACGGTGTCGCTCATAGCTAGCCGAGATGAGTACGGGTTGTCCTCAGGAAAACGTCGAACTTTTTACTTGCTTTAGATGAGTTGATTGAAAATAGAGAGAATAGTTTTTAGATCTACGATATACGGATGTAGATTTTATAAGGAAAAGGTTTGTAGGGTTCATAGAATTTGGTAGTAATGGATGATTAATTAAAGATGACTCTTTTTATCTTTTAATAGATTTAAAATTAGATCGATAGTGATAAATGAAGATCAGGGTTCTTGGAGGGAATAGGGTTCCCACTCTTAACCCTTATCTTTTCATTGACCTCTATTCATGTCTAGTCTTTACCAAAATAATTGTTAATCTAATCTCAAATCGCGGTCGAGCCTATCAATAGATTGATAGTGCGCCAGATTAGGATGTTAACAATTACCTTGCTAAAGTTTATAAACTTTATAAGATGTAAAAGAAATTAAGAGATTTTATCATCTATTGATCTATCATAATCCTACGAACCCTATCAAGCGTAGAATTACTCACGCATGGTGGAGATAGAAGAAGAAAGGATAGGGAAGGAGATCATAATGTAAACGTAGAAAGTAATGCAGAAAATGCAAAAGAACTAAACTAAAAATCTACCTTTATTAATCAACTTTAACATGTATAACTCCTTTGAAATTAGAATACAAAGAACTCTCGTGTTGCTCTCGATCTTTATCTCGTAGGAAGTAGATGTTCAGTCGATGATCGCCTCGCTTAATCACATCGATTCGTGGACCGTCTTGGATCTCTTGATCTTGTCGGTGATTTGCTTGGTGGTAAAAGGTGAGATGATTTAGAGATGTTGCTCTCGGTCCTTTAAATAGCTCAGAATTTGAAACCCTAGATCTCATGTGTTGGGATTTGCTGTTGTGATTACCCACCAAAAATCTTAGATTCAACGGCTACAAGAGGGCCGCGGATCCGCCGTGAATAGGGCATATTGGCCGCGGTTGGGCGGCTCTTTGGTGGCATCAGGATTCCAAACTTCTGGTGCTGCCTCATGTTGACACATGGAGATTGTTGTGATGTTTGGAATCTTTAAATCTTCTCTGAGTCTCTGTCATTCATGATTTTACGATTAGATTCAACTTTATCGGCGGATTTCATTCCCGACATTTTGGATATCTCGATTTCCAGACCTGAGCTAAATCTGCACAATATCTCAATTAATAGTATTAGTAATATTTGTTATTATTTTGAGATATTAACCTAATCTTTTTATCTGATACAATATTGATTAGAATATTTGATATGATATGCATATTTTAATTACCAAAATATCATATAAATATTATATGCATATATTTTCCTTCTTAATGTTAATTATAATGTAGAAACATATGTTAATAAATATTTTGCAGATAAACCCACATATGTTCCATAATTACGATAAACACGTTTAAGTACTTAATAAAAGTAAGAAAAATGTTCTATCAAATGTGCAATATTTTCGACTGAATAACACATGAGTGTGGAGCATAATTCCAAAAGCGAAGACCGGCCGTGGGGCTAGTGATTGCGGTAGGGGTATGGGTGTGATTTAGCTCATTTATGCCCATGGATTGTATACGGTAGTCAATTTGGGGACCGGGCGTAGGGCTGGTGTAGTGGAATTTGGTTAGGATGGAGATCGTATGTACCCATGGATTGTATACGGTGGTCAGTTTGGGAACCGACCGTAAGGCTGCGAGAATTTCGAGGATTTAGAATTTTGTTGGCGTCTGCATTGCTAACACTGAAGTATGGTTTCAGGAGAGACTCGTCATTCGCCGTTGGGATATTCGGGGATTTGAAATTTTGTTGGCGTCAGCATCACTAACACCGAAGTATGGTTTCAGAAGCGACTCATCATTCGCCTTGGGAGAGGGTTGAAATACTTATTTATATACATTTTTTACCGCGATCGTTCCATCATTTCAGCTTTTCTTATCATGAAGGTCGCGATCGCCCTATTATTTCGGCTATTTATTCACGGTTGCTTTATCATTTCGTCTACTTATCTTCATTTTTTTTTGCTCGCTGATTTTTATTGCGAGTTGCCCCATCATTTCGGCTTTTTGTTTATTTATTTATATATTCCTTTTTTCTTTTTTTAACAATCCCAGTTTAACGACGTAGGGGTCGAACGTTCTTAGTTTAACGGCGTGGTGGTCAAGGGTGTTTGCTTATCCAAACTTCTTGAACTTTGATCTTGGCGGAGCTGAGTTGATGACCGTAATTTGGTGGTTTGCCGGTACATCCGAGGACGGTAGGGTTTTCCTGGCATTGTATTGGTTCTCCACGCATTCTTTGAAAACATAGCAGTCTTCGATGGTATGCCTCACCATCCTGTGATATGGGCAGTATATCGGATTGTCGATCATGTTCATTTCATGTGGCCTCTTTAGAATAGGCAATTGCAGACCATTGTTCAAGACGTCCTTGAATATTTTGCGAACTTCAACCCTCCTGAAGGAGTATACTTTCTTCGTTCTCTCCATTAGACACGGTGCCTTTCCTGATGCTGGTCCTCGAGGCTGATAAGTATTTGGTTCGCCCGTTGTCCGCTTACCCCGTTCAATGTATGTATCGGAGGGACTGAAGGCTGATCGCGGCCGTTCTTCGCAAAGGTGTTCCGCTCTTGGGCTGGAGGGAGTATCGGTTGGCTGTTTCAGGATATCAATCCCTGACCCATGAACCAAATTTTGATTTTGCTGTAATTGCAATTGGGCTACTTAGGTTATAAGATCTGCCACGATGTTTGCCAGCTCATCGACATTGGAACGGATCTTGGCCAACTTCTCGTCCCTGTCCTGAAGCTGCTTTTGAATCCATTGGAATAATGCTTTCTCGATAGCTCCGGATATGATAACCAGGTTATCCTTACGTCCTGAGCTCGATTCTGCAGGGACCCTGGGCTCCTTTTGCTTAATGGCCTGAGCGGGCTCTTCATCATCTGGACCGGGCCGGTTTTCGGTGGCAACAACTATGTCATTGTCATGGCTATGAGACGTAGGAGGACTTGTTCCTCTGGGATCTACCATGTAGATCGTATGGATTGTATACCCGTCTATTTCCTTCTTATCGGTAATATTGCTTGTTGGGCTTTTGGTTTGTTGCCTTGGTTCGCTCCTTTCAGAGAAGGGCAGGAGACTGGGAGCAACAGGTTTCCAAAGGGCTTCGGTCTCTGTTTGTATGAAATTGGCAATCGCAGCTTGATTTTTTGCTAACACACCTTTAGACAGTTCTATCTCTTCTGCCTTGTAATGTTTGTCAACCCAATCTTTAATGACAAAGCAGTTCTCAATGGCATGACCTATCACTCTGTGATAGGGGCAATATTTTGGGTCGTCGGTCATATTCGCTTCTTGCGGTCTGTTTTACTCTAGCAATTGTAGACCGTTTCTTAGGGCGTCCTTGTATATCTTGTGGACTTTGTCCCTTCTGAAGGAATAAACCTTATCCAGCTTTTCTTTTAGGGGTGATTCTCCTCCCCCTCCCAACACTGACTTTCGAGGCTAGTTGGCATTAGACCCGCTCATCCCTCGCTTATTTCGTTTAGCCGAAGTGTTAAAAGATTCAGCATCGTCGGAAATTCCTCCTTTGCGGTTATCATTCTTTCGGTTCCTCCAGGATTTATTGTTAATTTGGGAATCCGAGAAAAATTCCTGTTTCGGGCGCTCCAACATTTGAACTTTTTTGGTCAGCTCTTGGAATGTGTTGAGACCCGCGGATCATAGAAAAGGATTCATCCAGGTGCCGAGATTTCCGATGAGGAGATTGACAGATTGGTCTTGTTCTAACGGTGGCTCACATTTGACGAAGAGATTGCGCCATCGGGTTATAAAATCCGTGTTGTTTTTGTTGTTCTTTGGCTTGGTCCTTACGAGGTCGGCAACGGTGATCTTATCGCTGACACTCATGAACCTTTGCTGAAACAGAGATTCCATTTGGACGAAAGTAGTAACGGAGCCATCTGGTATGCTCGTGTACCCGTCGAAAGCGACATCGGTTAAGCTATTAACGAACTAGCGGAGGAGAAGCGCATCATTTCCCACAGTATTCCCACATGAGGCTATAAAGTAGGTGATGTGCTGATTCGCATTTCCCGTCCCATCGAATCTTCCGAATTTGGGGATGACATAGCCACTAGGAAACTATACCAGATCATACCGAACAGGATATGGTCTCCCACTACTGTTGACATATTTTTGCGTTTTGGCTTCAGCTACTAATATTTTGACTTTTTTGGTAACCAAATCCATTATCCGCTCTTGTGTTAACGGAATGGTGCCATCTGGGGCCAAGGAGTCCCTAGAAGTGGAATGCGTCCAACTTTCATGTGGCTCGCCCATACTTGGTCCTAAAGGGACATGCATTGGCTGCTTCGGGTCGTAGTCACACGGCTCATGAGTAGAGACATTCACTTGATTGGAGGGCGCCCAGGCAACTTAAGCCATGAGCTGCATCACAACATTCGTTAAGTCGTCAATTTTAGAATAAAGCCTGGCCATCTCCTTGTCTTGACTTCTGAGCTGTTTTCAGAGCTCTTAAAGTAGCTCCTGTTCTGCAGTCCTGGGTCGGAAAGTCGGCTCCTCCTCGCTGTCCGAACTAGATTCCATGTGGACCGAGAGGTCCTTCTGCTTATCAGCCTCATCGAGAGGGTTTTCATCATCCTGAGTATGAGGCTGATCTTGGGAAGGGGCAGCCACATTCAAGCTAGATTAGGTTTGAGATGTGGTAGCCACATCCTTGCTTTTGCTGCGAAGGTTGTCACTGGGCCGCGTGCCCGCCATGTAGACAGCTGATTTCTCGGACCGTCGTCGTGGGCCTTCCTCTTCCGGAAATGACAAGCGACTGAAGACGGTTGGCATGGATGGGTCCTTGGGTGGCGCTGGTGCTTCTTTTCTGGTTTTGCTCCGCTGTTTTTGTACTGCACGAAGTGCTTGTTAGACTTCTGAAGAGAGGGTGTCACGCCTTTTGTGCTGGAGCCTGGACATATCTCTTCGTAGCACATTATGAATGCGGCCTTCTTAATCTTGGCAGACATCTCATTCTTCTGGAACCATTTTAAGGGTTCGAAAGAATTGCGAGTTTTCACGGCTAACATGACTGTGGTCGCGAAGCAATCCGAGATTTGGAACCTCACAAAATTTAACTTGGTCAGAGCCCTGGCCTTTTTGTTAGCTCTATATTTGAGTCGCTTCTGTCTCAGCTTCTCTGTTTTGAGTGCCTGGCAAGCTTCTGCTCTTCAGGAAGCCACAGTGGGTCGGCTGGAAAGATACTTAAAAAGACATCTGCATGCGCACTTGTTGAAGGCATCGCCTGAGCTTGCCCGTGATATCTGGCGACTTCTTTTGTTCCGACGGCTTTGCCCCCAGCTGGGGCCAAGGAAAGTTGTTCGAACACCGACTTGCATTTGGGTTGGGGCGCCTTCGAGAGCACCACATTTGGCCTCCTTCCTTTCGAGGCCGGTATGTCTGTTACCAGAGCTTGAGGAGCTGGGATGGTGTTAGCTGTCACAAACAGAATAGAGCCAGATGGTAGCAGCGGCTCTTCCCATTGTCGCCCGAGACTGGCCAAGAGGACTGTCATGGCGTCCATCTTCATCGTGTAGGAGATAGGAGTTGTGTTGAGAGATGAGAATGTCCTTGGAGACATTTTTGTTGTGTCCGAAGGTTGCAAATGGAAACTATTAACCTGCACAAAGAAGCATGATTTCAGTACAGGCAATCGATATATATGTTGATTGATTTCGCATGAATGTTTAACCCAAAATATGGGAGGAGAGAAAAGGTCCCACCGGGCATGCTAGAATCTGTACAGTGTTTTTCGTCACCCTATTGAGATAGGAATACGTACGCTTGTTAGGTGTATACAGATTCCCCCTGCCTAGGGTAAGCCAGGGTTTATTGATTGTGGGTATCCATATCTCCGGTAGCCACGGACTAACCTGTTGTTAATTACCCCTCGCTTTTGGAGCGAGAGAATCTCCGATTGACGGGTAAAATTGGTCATGCGAACTTAATGTGCAGTGTGCATGTGTTGTGTTTTGAAGGGGGCTTTGATGTATTGGGGGACTCACAGAGTTTACGGGGGTCCCGCTATCCGGATAGCGGGTTGGGGGTCAAGCGGGCGAGCGGCCCCTTGCGGGTTGCGGGGCAACGCCCCGTTAGAAATTTTTCTAACAGGGTATGTGTTTTGAGTGTAGAGCGTATGAGAAAAAGAGGGGTGAGGAGCATCCTAAGGATTCGTGAGATGGCATGTGGCTACTGGTGCCAGCGGGTTACGTATGTGGCGCTGGGAGCCAAGGGTCACATGCGTGGCGCATGGGAGCTGGGCGCTGGCGTGTCACACGCCCGGCGCGTGGTCTCTGGGCGCCAACAGAAAAATGGGCTTAGCCCCTAGACTGGGAGTTGAACACTCGAGGGGCTTTGGAGTTAAACTCCTAGAAAAAGAAGGATTTTTATTTGGAATTAAACTCCTAAAAGATCTGGATTTGGGGTTAAACTCTTTTGAGGATTTGGATCTTGGACTTGGAGTTGAGCTCCCCAAAAATTGATTTGGAGTTAAACTCCCAAAGGTTTAGATCTTGGATGATGAAACGAGGTCCCTTTTTCTTCCTCTTCAAGTTTTAGACTTCCTTAGAATGTGTTCTTTTGAGATGGGTTCCTTCTTCCTCCTCTCCTTCTGTTGGATCTTGGAGAGAAAGAGTGGTGAGATTTAAAATCTCCCTTTTAGAGATCTAATGGAAGATTTGAACTCCCCTTCAAGAGTTTTATGGTGAAAAACTATTACTTTTTGGGAAAAGAAGAGTTAAACTCTTGATTTAATTCAAAAAAAAGGAAAGAAGGTTTAAAACCTTGAGGAAGGAGAAGGAGGCACAGAACCCTAAAAATTATGAAAGAATGAAAGTTGTTCTTGCTTTTCTCATCATGTTTGCCTTTTATAAGCTACACACTTTACAAATAGCCCCTTGGGCATTTTCAAATGGCACTTGTGCCTCCTCATGCCTCATGTGCTTATTTCTTTTTGCACATAAGCTATGGAAGTTACAAAATTTTGGCTTTTTGCCCATATTTCATACATTTATTCATAAAAATTTCATTAAAATTATTTATTACATAATTTTCTTCTTGGCATGGGGGAAGTCGGCCTCTTCAAGTTTGGGCTTGACTTGGGCATGGACCCACTTGATCTGGGCTTGGACCCGCTTGGCTGTGTCGGGCTTGGGCCCACTTGACTTTGTTTCGGGTTTGGGCCTACTTGTTCGCGGTTCGACCTTGATTTTGATTTTTGATCAATGGGGTATAAATTTTGACCCCAATAACACCTTCGAGTGGGCGCCGTCCATAGCTCCTTGAGCCGGTTCCCTGAACCGTTGACTCCCTGAGTCAATTGTCTCCATAAGAATCTCTTTTTCCGTTCTTGTTCATACCCATATATGTTGGTGCGGCATGGGACATTGAGAACCTGCAAGCGAATAATCTTGCAGCCAGATCCGTTAGGACCGACACAAAAATCTCCTTAAAAGAAAAACAATATAAACCATATATATGTTAAGTTCATGAAATCTCATACCCTAGATCTGATAAGACATGTCTACCCAAGTACCTTCGATCCCTCTCAGAAGCGTACTTGAACACCTAGGTCTTCCCTCGATTCATCACACTCTTAAATCTTGCCCTCAGCGTTAATAAGAGTTGGCCATGCGATACATTCAGGAGACATTCCAATTGATCTTCCTCCGACTCTGAATAGTTAGGTCTGCTATTTACCCGCTTTTCTGACACTGCCCCTAATGTACGGTATATTATCATCGCAGCAGGAAACAGCAGCCAAACTAGCAAACACTCATAACATGCTTACCCAGACAGCCCAGTGTCACTAAGGGTATATTGACTACCCGTCCTTCCGTGAAGAAGGTCGTCATAAGGGCTCACACAGTAAGAGAGATGTGATCCATCTCTTAACCTTCTTATGTGCACGGTCTAAGCACGCGTCATATGGCAACGTGTTACGGTATAAAATTCTCTCACTGAGAGTATACGCCACTAAAGTTATACTGTACGGACCCAAGTTCAATCATCCTGTGATTGACTTGTCCGGCCATATCACCTTTCGATATGCATGGGATCTCCCGACAAGCTTGCACCCCATACGACGAGTCAGACCCCTAGTCCGGCTATATGTAAAACAGATAAAGTAGCCATAGGATAACCACTTCGGTCGCTCGGCATATAGCACATCGCAACCTCATCTCGACCCAGTCAGGGCGACTCTGTTAAGCGCTCCCATTGTCGCCATACCCAGTATGCAACAATACGGTCATTGCTCCGAGCAGATGATGTCTTGCACCTAGTCTCACCTTCGTATGCCTCCCTGGTATAAAGGGGGTCTCTCATGTGACGGAGAGTTCCTACCTGCTGATGTATCTTTGTTAAATGTGTGCTTTGCACACATCGTGTACCTTGTACACTTGTACTCCATGCTAGAAATAGTCAAGCAAAATAGACATATCTATCCCAGATAATAAAGAAAGAAAGTTGTATACCATCAATTTTAAAATATGCATCTATAAGTCGCCACCCATAAATCTCAAATACAAAAGTAAGATCTATCAAGCTATTTGAAATGCAATATGTCACTCAGGACGAAGCCCATACGCACATAGCGTTACTCGGCTTTTTCCTTCATCATTGGATCCCCGTTCGTCTGACCTGAAGGAAAACCCTACAGCTTAGACCATTTTCTCATGCTTCTTACTCCTTGATGAAGTGTCATTAGATCTATAAATGTTTCAACTTCCCATATATATGGGATTGTTTGAGTATGCTATCGTTGAACTGATGTCACGATAGAGAGAAACCCTATTTCCGTTGCGTGCGAAATCATGTGGAGACTCCCAAGAAATCACTGCAGCCTAGCAGCCTCTTTGGCTGCTTCTGAGGTAGCCACATGTTCCACCTCCTTGGTAAAAATGCTACGCAGCTTGCTTCTTGCTGCTCCGAGTGATGGCCCTGCTATTATAGAAGAAAGCACGTGCGGACATGGATACCTTAATATCCAGATTGCCGGCCCAGTCGATATTTGTATGTCCACGTAACTACAAGTCTAATCTCTCATAACACAAGGTATAGTAGATCAATACTACAAAAATTACCTAAAAATCCTCGTCATTTCATCCACACAAGCAGGCCCTAAACACCAAGTCTAACGGCAAGGGTTATATATCTGGTCAAGTACACACCATGCATACATTTGACTACCAACTTTGCAAAATGGAACCCACAAAATTTGTCTATCTTTGTCAAGAGTCATAAAGAAAAGATCAAGGCTAAAAACATGTCCATTAATGACTGGAGTAATAAATTGGAGAGTGATCGTGCGGGCTAAACCGTTTTAAGACATACCTCATGTGGGTCTCCGAAGACAAACATAGGACGCTATTGAAACAGCTCCTCATGGATCAAATTCTCAAGTACAAACTCAAAATCTCACGTGTCCTCTATAGTGAGAACACCGACTCCAAGTGGCATTCATTGTATCCAAGTCACTTTTGATCATCACAATATCATTCACAACAAGATCTCTGAACTTACAGTTGTCGTATTCAATCATCGTCAGTTCATATCTGATATAGATTGATGATATCGAACCAATAGCTGCTTGTATAAGTGTTTCAAGTCATAAATACACTCTCTAGGCCGACTTGAGTCATGTTGGCTTTGAAATCCATAGGTTGATCTCCTATATCTCCTTATCCAAATCACCATAAAGAAAATAATCTAAGCCCCCAAGACTAGTTCAAGATCTTTATGTGTAACGATTCGTTAAGGAAGGTGAAATAGACACAATCATCACCTCGGGTGAAAATGTCTATTTCTTGTCCGCCTACACTAAGTAAATCCCTTCGCCAACAAGTGTGCCTTATATCTCTCTACATTATCAACCTTCTTTCGCAAGACTTCGAAAAACCCAGTTTTTTATCAACATCTTGCGTAATTGATCAAAACCCAGACTTGATCCTTTAGCGTTGACTCTTACACCTCTTCCATTATCGTTATTCACTCATTCGCAGTAGACCCAGAAATAGCGTCCCCAAATAACTTGAGTTCCGCAACCAATGCGGATTACTATAGATATATCCCCTTCGAAATCGAAACGTTGCCGGGGTGTCAATCTACAGCACTATCTATGAGTCTCTTGAGGATCCACGATAGGCTCCGAGCCATTGACAGAAATATCGCTCCCACTGTCGTCAGTTGCTGAAGGAACTAATTCCTTCTGCACTACTGACCGACTAGGAGTCTCCTCAATCTCGTAAAATCCTAAATCCTGACTTAATTCTGCCTTTTACGAAAATTCCTCCTCGAGAAAATCGTTCATTGTTTCATCCCTGAGGAAATCAATGTCGCACGACCAAATGTCAATCACGGTCCTATCACATACTCGTGGACATAAGCGACCTCCTAGGTCTTTCGTTCGTCCACTACTCATAAGGTGTTGACTGTACTAACTTTGAAAATACTTGATCAAGAACTTAAATCGCTGTCAACAGCGCATCTTCCAAATAGTATGTAAGATTGGCATTTGCCATCATGTTCTTCATCATATCTACCGGTTTCTTAATCCTACTCTCCACAACATCATTTTGTTGTAGAGTTTACGGTGTCTTCAGCTATTTGACGACTCCTTTTCCTTAATACTGTTCCCTGAACTGCTCAAATAAATACTCATGGCTTGCATACAATTCCTAGAACTGCTCTATAAAACACGCATAACCCTGTTTGCGTGAATTGACTCTACACATTATTGATACAATACTTGATACAAATCAACGCTTCAGTTCCGTGTGAGATCAGTAGCCGTATCGATTAATTTTTAATGAAGGTGTCGAATTAGGAAACTCAACTACATGTCTTCACATTTATTGGTCCGTATTTATTGGAGTGAATTATTTGCAACGGATATCCAAATGGTTTTCTTTTGGTAGTTTTGCCTCCACGGAAACTCTCACAAGTCGATGGTTTGACTTTGGCTCAAATGCCAACTAATCCATCCCGGATGGTGAAGTCATCTCATCTACTTGTTGACATAATCTATTATGCCACTCATGACATTTATAGAAGTGTCAATTCTCAAAAGCATAAGGAACTCATAAGACAGATTGTCCCATTATACTAACTAAATACCTTAAACCGAAACTGAAATTATAACTGACAGAAAGATGATTTATGGATAGCTATCTGTATCTCCGATGCAGAATAGACTCATATGTCATTGACACATACTTTGCTTCTATAAACTTTTATGCTCCTAGTAGAAGGCATATTTCCACTCAGTACCCTGACGAGTGTAGCGGCTTAAGTTCCCACAGTGAAACGTTTGAACTTATTATTTTCATTATTGCAAACACATTTCCCCATGTCAGATCACTTAAATTATTGGCGCATTATTTCTGGTTTCTTAGCTCGATTGAACTCTTCTTGCATTAGAACGCCTGCCCTTGCATACTATTGACCTCGTCAACATATCGGCAGTGCTTTTGGTTCTATTGCCCCTGATGATTAAAGCTTAAGTCTCGGTTACTCAAACGTACTAGCAAACGTCATCACATTCGCTTTCCCTATAACTAACTGTTTCATCTATCGAGTAGAAAAACATGTAACCGTCTATTGCTATCGTTCAACGGTCTAACTGGAGTAACACTCTTTAGATCCCGGATCGATGAAGATACAACTCTTAAGTGTATCTACATTATGTGGTTCGGCTCCTTATGTAAAAATAAGGTCAAACCGAGAAATAATATAACGTTGCCACGTAGCGTAGATTACCCCGTAACCATCGTACAACTTATCCCTTGGCGTGTAAATACCCTGTAACTACCGCTCGCATAAACTGCGAATGTTTGACAATAAATCATATGATCACTAATGATATCTCTCTTCACCACGTCCAACGTGTAGAACGATCCTAGATGCGCCAATCCTCCGAAGATCACTGCATCTCGATGGTGATGCATCGTGAAGCCCCACTACATCGCTGCCATCTTGTAGTCACCAGCGTCCAAATCTTTCATCTTGTTCAAGTAATATTAAATTAATATTTATGTTTTATTATATTATCGTCATCTACCATCTTACCCCTGATGAAGCTGACGATATCTTAACATTATTATGGATGCGTTAAGACTATGACATTTAATGAAGTATCGTTCTTTCCTAAATAATGCTTCATCTTTAACCTATCTTAACAACAATAATAAACTTACACCACGAAAAAAGAGAAGAAGACCTACGGCCCCAACTACATCTTTTAAAAGTATTAAATTTAAGATGTTAAAATGATTGAAAAACGGTTTAAAGATTTCTAGAAGCAGAATAAATATGGTAGTTGAATCTTAATTTACGCTTCTATCACGAAATCTCCTACTTGAAACTTGTCAGATTTTATTAATGAATGTAGCATGCGTCTTTATTCATTAAGTATGCAACATCACAATATGCAACAAACAAGCTAACAAATTTTACTTTTTTATTAAACTACCCTATTTAATTTTGCCCATTTTATTAAGGTTTTCTGTTTTTCATGAAATTTGGTACACGTCCTAAACGCTCCCACTGGAACAACTACCCATCAAATCTCCAAGATTTTATGTGAGAATAAAATTTTGAAATTTTTGGTAAATTTTTTTTGAAAAATATCACCCTCGGAGTTAAAATAGTGAAATCTCATAACCCTATAATTAACCCAAAACTTGAGTGAGAAATCCCCCAAAAATATATGAAAACTTAGAAATAATTTTTCTTAATTTTTCAGAATTTTCTGGAATTTTAAAAAATTTATATTTTTTTCTTGCCCGCAGGCCTAACCTACGGGTAGGCCTGGTCCTGGGCCTTGCATGCGGCAGGCCCAGCTTGCTAGGCTCCGCCTCTCACCCTTTCAAAAAAAATTTAATAATTAAAATAAACTGTTTTAAAATTTTTGGGTAAAACCGAAAAAAAAATTAAAACTAGAAAATAAATTATCTTGATTTTAAGTTTATTGTTCTTTCAAAAAATATTTGGCCTTACCAAATCAAAAGAAATCCCAAGAAAAATTCCTTTCATCCAGAAATATATTTTTGTTAAAAAACATTTGGTCCCGGCCAAAATCCAAAAAAAATATCACAAGTTTATCCAAAAATTAGAGTTGGGATTTTGAAACTTTTTGCGAACTAGCCGCCATAAAATTCTCACCAAAATAAATAAAATGTTACACAAAAATAAGATCCAAAATTTTGTAAATTATTCTCACAATTTGTTTCCATAACCAATTCCACATCAAGAAACAAGTGCTATAAATCAAAGCGTCATCGAAAAATTAGATCTAATCTAGAAAAATTAGATCTAATCTAGTATGACCTATGATGCAATAAAAATTTGATAGATTTATAAAGATCCATCATAAATGTTAACCCTAATAATTATAGATCCGTCGAATTAATAAAAAATAAAATTTTGATATAAATTTAGACAAAAAAAACGCAACTTTCGAGTTGCAACATTTAAAAAAATAGATCTAAGGTCTAAGAATATGGGCAAACATAGCTCTGATACCAATATAGCAAAAAGGTGCATAGATAAATAAACATGATACAATTATGACAGTGGAAACAATTACATATCCATGCAAAGGTTTTACCAGTATACCTGATCCGATGGTGGGGTTGTTATTCTCGTCCACGTCACGTTCTTGATCCTGATTCTCACGTCTCCATACAACGGCCGGAAGGAAGCCACACTCTAATCGAGCCAAAATTCCCCACGTAATTACCCCGCTAAGTAACCGTAATCGAGCAGGGGTGATGGAAGAAAACGACGGCTCACAAGTTGGATATCTTAAATCCCTATAGGTTTCTCTTAATTAATCTCTTAATTAATTTCTTAATTAATTAATCCTAGCACCATATATCATATCTATATATATAAAGGCCATATAAAGGCCACTAGAAGAGGTGGATATTAGGCCGGGTGAAGCCCGATAGCCAACACTAGGGTTTAGGAAGGAACGGGCGGCGGCGGCGTGATCGTACGGAAGTATCGGCAAAGGGATCTGATGATGAGAGGATCTGGCGGCGGTGGAGCGACATGACCTGCAGGCGCCACGGAATCCGATGCGATTGGAGAGCGTGTTTATCTTACCTAAGATCGATTCGAGCAGCTCCGAAGCAAGATCGGACCATGGAGGATGCCGCGCCATTGAGGAAGAGATAGGAGAATGAATCACTGCTGTTTCTGATGAAGATCGATTCGAGCAGCTCCGAAGCAAGATCGGACCATGGAGGATGCCGCGCCATTGAGGAAGAGATAGGAGAATGAATCACTGCTGTTTCTGATGAGGAGAAGAAAGCCTGCCAGTAAGGGTTTCTAATTAATATATATATATATATATATATATATATATTAGTATTTTGCACGTCATAGATCTCAAATATTTACTGCTTATCTCATAAATTTTTATAGATTTTGAGTTTTAGCAAATCTTCAAAAATCTATATTAAAATTATTTAACATTCTTTATCATGAGTTATGTTAACTAAAATATTTTACAAATCTTTATAATTTAAAGCTTAATTTTATATAAAAAAAATACCTGTCAAGTTTGCTGGATTGGTAGAAAACCTATCTTAGGATTGAAAACTCTAGAAACCCCTCAAGGCCGCTGGCCACATCATCACCCCATTACATTAAACGGCAACATCAAAAGACCAAATTGAAAGTTTATTGTATTTCAGTGAAAATCGAGTGGGGTTTCGGAATTGGTGATAGAATCGTAATTATTGTGAAATTTTGCTATCAGGAAATTGAAACGGAAGAAAGCCCACACTTATTTTTTTGAAAAAAGTCAAGTCCATGGCATTTATCTGAAAAATGTGAAAATTCATGGTATTTATTTATAAACAACAAACTCCATGTCGCTTATATGAAGAATGTTGGAAATTCATGATATTTATTTGTAAAAAACAAAGTTTATAGTATTTATCCGAAAAATGATGAAAGTACATGGTATTTATTTGGAACAAAGTCCATGCTATATATCTTTAAAAAACATGGAATATGCATAATATTTATTTGCAACAAACACCATAGGTCTCAGTTTCCCCATGGAACGGTTAGGATGAATCAAAAGGCTCTTAGTGCAAGGGTTGGCATAAAAGGCTGGTGAATGTGCTTCTTTCATTGAATTATTCAACCAACTTTCACCGGCCGCGAGATAAAAGACCGTCGAACTACCTCTTTACGAAATGGTCCTTCATTTCTCTATAACTAGCTGTATAATTCAGTTCAGGTGGACTCAACCTTTCCGTAATAAAAAAGGAGCAAAGAAGACGACTGGTAACCACGGTATTTATCTGAATAACAATGAAAGTCCATGGTATTTAGTTATGAGGAACAAAGCGATGGTATTTATCCAAAAGAAAATGGAAGTCTGTGATATTTATTTTATAAAAAAAAATCCATTATATTTGTCTGAAAAAAATCAATATGCATGGAATTTATAGAGTGTTTTTTGTCACCCAATGTGATGGATGCGCACGTGCTTCAGGCATGTACAGATTCTCCCTGCTCTATCATGAGCATGGGTTTATTGATCGTGGAGATCCAAATCTTCAGCAGCCGTAGACAAAACTGCTATTAATTACTCATCGCTCTTGACACGAGGGAACCTCTGATTAACGAGCCATACAAGTTATGCGAACTCGGTGTGAATGTATATGTGTACTGCTTTTGAGAATGATTTTAAGGCCTCTTTGAATATTTCGGGGGCCTCACAGAGTTTACAGGGGAAAGTGTTTTGAATGTGTCCGAGATGGGGAAAAAAGAAGCGGCCACCCGAGTTCGGGCGGCCTCCCGAGAGGGTTGGGAGCCCCTTCAGGGGGGTCTCGAAGGCGGTAGACCCTTTAAAGGGGTCCCGAAGGTGGTGGACCCCTTTTGAGGGTTCCGAAACTGAACACGGGGTTATCCGATGTTCAAAATTTTGGAGAAGAACAAAGGGTTGTGACCCATGTTCCTCTCGGATCCGGTGGTGGAGAAACTTTGTGAGCCAAAGGCTTTGGGTTTTCGCCCCAAGTCATCGATTTTATGTGCTCTTGAAGGGTGAAATCAATGGGTTTCATCAAGGCCCTTCATCCATGGTGTTTTCTTGGGGTGATATCCATGGTCTTTCACCCCAAAAGTCTTCCTTCTTTCTCTTTTCTTTGATTTGATAAAGAAAAGCAAAGCCTTTTATCTTATTTTGGATCTTGAAATAGTTTTATTTAAGTTTTTAAGAGGAAATGTTATCTTTTTATGAGTTTCTAGAGGTTGAAGATGAACCGAGGGATGAGAGAGAAAATCACCCCCAAAGCGGTGGAGACTCAAAACCCTAGAAATATATGGGAGAATGAAAGTTGTTATCGTTTCCTTATATGTTTGGCCATTTTATAGCCAAACAATTTTACGTTTAGTTCCTTGGGCATTACAAAATTGGCCTTTTGACTTTTCTTACGTCCATGTGCACATTTTTTGCACATTAACCACTGGCTTTATAAAAATTGGTTTTTTGCCAATTTCTTTTATATTTTCCTACTTACTTACATAAACTTATTTATTACATTTCTTTTTCCTCTTCTTGGCATAGGACCGGGCCCTATGTTTTCCATGCTTGAGCTTGGGCCGGTTTGGACCGACTTGACTTGAGTTTGGGTTTAGGCCCACTTCTTGGGGTTTGACTTTGACTTTCTCATATTGGGCAAAAGGGTGTAAATTTTGACCCAACAATATTTATTTGTAACAAACAAAGTTCATGATATTTATCCCAAACGTTAAATATGTATGCTATTTATTTCTTACAAACAAATTCTATGGTATTTATCTGAAAAGGCTGAAAGTTCATAGCATTTTAGTGAAAATCTAATGGGGATTTGAGTTTACGGCAGACCCGAAAATATTTTTGAAGTTCTGCTATCACAAAAGTGAAAAACGGTGAAAATCCATGCTATTTATTTGTAAATGAAAATGTCTATGGCATTTATCTGAAATTGATGAAAGTCCATGGCATTTATATATAAACAACTAACTCCACGATACTTATCTGGAAAACATTAGAAACCTATTGCACTTCATGTTATTTATTTGTAATCAACATTATTCATTGTATTTATGTGAAAATTTTGAAAGTGCATGGTATTTTAACCAAAATATGGGTTTTTTGAAATAATGGCAAAACTGCAAATATTGAGAAGTTAAATGTGATGGCAGAATTGTAATTAAGCTTAATGGCAGAACTGTAATTATTCACAAAGACGAAACTGTAAATAATGGAAGATGGAGGAATTTTGGTTTTAACCGCCTGAATTACCCCACCATAACATTTGAATTTACAAATAAACAAGGCTTTTGCAACCAAAGAATATTCCATAGTTAGCAGCATTTTGGAATATCCTTAAATTTTCCATTTCTTATGCCTCTTTTATTTTATTACAAATATTGATTGTAATTCATCACCAACTATGAATCGCTTATATTGTAAGAATTACCTTTGAATTGAGTTTTCATTCGTTTGTGATTGAGTAAATTTGGTTTTGGCATTTACTTCTGTCTGAGAATCATCTTATTGGATTTGCTTTGTTGTTCCTGGTAAGTTCATTTTGAAGGATCTGTTGGCTCAATGCCATTCATTGTATAATCTCCACAAGCCGAGAGAACAGGGGAAAAAATTATCCTCTCTTCTCTCAGCAACTGTCTTTATTTCTGGTTCAGTCATTCAATCAATTCCATGTTCGTGGTAATTATTTTAAGGTCAGCCGAAAGTTCTTCAGTTCGTTGTATTATAGGTATGCATCTATGGTGAAAATGCTAAAATCATGGAGACCATAAAATAAAATTTATAAAACATGAACTATGACAAGGATTGACTTACATGCCTATTCAATAGAAATTATTCAATAGAAATAAAAAACATGACAAGGAATTTATTCTTAAGGACAACAAACACATGCCTTGGTAATTATTTAAGTAGATATCGAACAATACATGTACTAACAAGAAACAAAACTAAGAAGGGTTTAAAAAGATTCCGATGCACTCCAAAAGAGGCCTTGAGACGGTGCTCAGAATTGGAAAGGAGGAGATATGTTATTGACAATGAGGAGAAAGGTTTAGCAACGTAGAAAAGACCAACGTATAATTTTGAGAAAGAAAGAAATCCGATTAAGTGGTTTGAGCCGAGAACTCAACCTCTTACATGTTACATATTATTCGAAATCTTCCGTCTTACACCTCACTCTATTATCCAACTAATTTCTTCAGAAAGGGATTACAAGAAAATTGAGAGAGAAGAACCAACTTGTATTTAACAACGGGGATAGTTTCCTCGTTTCCAACTCCTTGTCCGTTTCCGGGTGATATTCCAATACCCCTTTTGACACTCTGCTGCAAAGTAGTTGGAGTATAAAGGTACATTTATTTTATTGATGGCGGAGGGAGTATGCATAGTCTGATATTTGGTGCGAGAATAACAAAATCACGTTTTTTAACCCCTTTTCTTCTACACGATGCTTTTCCTCCATCTCGACGAGATTTCTACAGCTAGGGTTTCAATCCCCTTCGTCTCCAGGCCCTTAGACGAATGCGAGATTAGGGCTTCGACAGCGATATTGGGGTTTCTTCGACGACGAGTCAGCAACTGAGCAGGGATTTTCTTCTCGAACTCGACTCGGCAGGGGATTTTCTTTCTCGAATCTGACTCGATTTTCCCTTTCTGCTTGGAACACCTTGGGATCGAGGCTACACGGAAAGGGTTTTCGATCAGCCTAGGGTTTTTCGAAGACTAAGGAGGAATTCAGCATGTTTCTGTTGATTTTTAAGTAAATTTCTCTGCTTTCACCAAATATCTTTGTGCTAATTCATTTTGTGGATCGTTTTGAAGTTTTGGGTGATTTTCTAGTATTTAACAAATACTTTACAATAAATAACAAAAATTAAACCAAAAATGCACCTTTAGCTGATTTCTGAGCGGCAGAAACGGCCATTTAAGCGCAGGTTTTTCGAACCATTCTACACTTTTGAGTTAACTCAACTTTTATAATTTCATTTTCAGAATCTTATGGAAGTATTTCACTAGTTCTAACAGAGTAATGAATTTTAAGCTATATGCAAAGTATAGTGGATCAGTAGAATAATTCACATGTTAGCCACAGATGGCATCATGCGATTCAAAGCGATCGATATCCTTTTTTTTTGTGTGTTTTGGGGGGGCTGCCTATCGATCCATTTATGAATACGGTGTTAATGGATTGTTATGAGGAGTTGAGTTTGTTAGATGAAAGGGGAAAACTTAAAAATGTAAATCTCATTATATTCTCTGATGTAAATGTGGGTTTTTTTTGTTGTGGTGGTGGTGGGGGGTGGGGGGGGTGGGGAGTCAGCCATTTATAGAAAATTAACCAAGGTGATGTGCATTCAAAAACAAAACTTTATGCATGTATGTATTTGTTTACACGCACACATACATTTGTTTATATCTATATATCAACATCTTTGTGTTGGGTATGCGTTCTTGCATGCGTGAACGAATGCTTGTGCACATGTAACGAAAATTCTTGTCGAAATGATTTAGGACTTGGCAAATTTGGAGAATTGCTTAGGTAAATTAGGTCAAGGTTAGAAATGCTACAATCCTCTTTTTTTTCACCTCATTTTAACATGATTCGTTTCGGTGTATGATATACCCCTTATCTTCTTTCATTAATTATTACGTAACCATGTGATTCCATTGGCTTAATATTATGCAGCAATTCCATTATGGTATGTGCATGCATTTTTAGGTAATGACGGACTTGCCTGAGAGGCCTGTAGCTTCAAAATTTCCTGCAGGGATCTCAACTAATTCAGTAGACAGCGCAACATCACTCGCTACTTCAGAGCAAAAGATTGGTCACATTGGGAAGGATTCTTTATGGTCAAGTTTCTTTGCTTCCAATTTTACCATCTTCGAGTCGCACACGAGCTCATCTTCTGGAGAAAAGAAATTAAATAAGTCTAAAAGAAATGGTTGGACGACAACTGTGAAAAAAGTTGTGAGCACCGGTGCAATGAGGAGGCTTCATGAGCGTATACTAGGTACAAGCAGGGCGGATGTTTCAAGCTCGACCAGTGAAATATGGCTTCTGGGTACATGCTATAAAACTTTACCAGAGGAATCATCTGGCATGAGTCCTGATGGCCTGGCAGCGTTTCAACAGGATTTTTCATCAAGAATTTGGATTACGTATCGAAAAGGTTGGTGCTATTTGAAGAAAACTTTATTAATTGCATATGTTAACAGAAAACTTTTCACTTAGAGGTTTTCCACAGGTTTTCACGCCATTGGTGATTCAAGATTAACTAGTGATGTGGGCTGGGGTTGCATGATCAGAAGTAGTCAGATGCTTGTCGCGCAGGTATAACTGGTCTATTGTACTGTTTCTACGTTACTAACATATCAGATCATTTACTTTTTCTTTAGTTACGATTAAACATGGCTTTACTGCACAATACCTCCCTATAGGTTACCCGTTGGAACTTTTGCCCCCTCAAATGATTAATTAGCGTAAACCAAAAACCACAAAACATTCAGATTCTACTCTAAGCAACACAAACAATCCTACAGTTAAATTGGATAACCGTTTGAGTTGTTTAGAGTAAAATTTGAGTGTTTGTTAGGGTTTTTGTCGAAGAGCAAAGAGGTTGTTCGCGCTAATAAATCACTTGATGGGGCATAGGTGCTTTAAGGGCTAAAATTTTAAAAGAAAAGGGGTGGGGGGGGGGTCCAATGACCCATGAAACAAATATCCTATCTGATTGGTCGAATGATTATTATTCAGGCACTCCTTTTCCATCATCTTGGGAGAGCTTGGAGGAAGCCCTTACAGAAGGTAAGATGGATGATGTCGAAATAGTTGATTAGCCATATAAAAGGCGCTTTTAAATTTTCAATGTAGGGTTTCTCATAATGGCCTCGTGTTGATTATGCAGCCGTACGATCCAGTGTACATCGAGATTCTACATCTTTTTGGTGATTCGGAGGCTTATGCATTCTCCATTCACAATTTGCTTGAAGCTGGAAGAGGATATGGCTTGGCTGCTGGGTCATGGTTGGGTCCATATGCCATGTGTCGCACATGGGAGACTCTTGCCCGTGCTAGGATTGATCAAGACAAAGACAAAGGAAAAAAAACCTTGCCAATGGCTATGTATATTGTTTCAGGTGATGAAGATGGGGAGCGTGGTGGTGCGCCAGTTGTTTGTATTGATGTTGCAGCTAGACTCTGTTCAGATTTTAACAGCGGCGAAGTTGCTTGGGCACCAATTCTCTTATTGGTTCCTTTGGTTCTTGGACTAGAAAAGGTCAACCCTAGGTATAGTTTAAATATAAACTTATCCTATCTTGGTCTTTTAACAGACATTGTTAGCTAATGCTGTGAGTATTGCGAAAATTTGCTATGCAATTGCTGAACATTTTGATATTATGCTTGTAGAAATGAAGTATGATCCTTTTAGTTGTTTATTGCGGGCTTAGCGCAATTTTGATAAGATAAAAAAATCCATACCTTTTAGGGCAGAAAATCTAATAAAGATTGAAAGAAAAGATATGAAAACACAAGACAAACGGTCACAATTCTTAAGGTGCTCTTTCCTACCCTAGAGACGTTGGAGATCATTAACACATAACAACACTGATATAGCCCCCCCCCCCAAAAAAAAAAGAATAGAAAAAAGAAAAACACACACACACCAAATGCAATGGAATAATGTTCGCACTGGAAAGAGTATTTATATTCTGACGACTTTCAATTATTTGGCAAGCCGGAGAACCTAGGGATCAATTGTAGCACATAGGCTTTTAGCTTTAGTTACTACAAGTAAAGCAGCCGCTGATTCATTTGTTCTTTTCGTAGCCCTCTAGTCTATCATGTGCAAAGAAATACTTTTGTTCACTCCAAATTTTTCTACCTGAATCTACTTTCCCCTAGTAATATACTTTCTGGTTGTCTTTTTCTCTAGCTCTTTTTTTTATTTCATGTATGTTTCAATCCTCATTAATTGAAGATTGCTAGTCATTTGCGTTTGGGGACCTTAAGGCTTAAAGTCCTGCATGATTTCATTTAATTTTGATAGATGCCTAGAAAAACACAATTAGATGATGAAACTGATGCGGGGACAATATCAATCCAACTTGATTGCTCGAGATCTAAAGAAACTCACAAGAGAAAACACAAATCACCGCAGATAAAGGAAGAAGCGGTATGATTGCCTTCTCCAACTAAAATCCTTAACTTTTCGACAACGATACTAAACTCCAAATAACTATTTTTATCGTAGGACTCATAAAACTCCTTGATATAAGAGTTCAAATTAATTCAGTCCTAGTAGGAATAGAACCAAATTTCCTAAATAAGATTTTAATTAAGGAAATATCCAAAGGGTGTTTCTAAATATAATTCTAAATAAGGAAAAGGACTTAGACTAAATTAAAATTATCCAAAACAGCAACTTACTTTCCAACTTAATAATATGGTTCCTAAAAAAATAGGATTCTCAATATATGCTCCTGCAGCAAAAACATCCCGAAATCCGTATTAGATTTCATCGAAATCTGTATTAGATTTCATCGAAATCTTTTATCAGGCCATATTTTACTTAGGAGGTTACAACATTTTCCTTCTCTCTTTTGTCTCAACTTGATTTAATATTCACATACCTTTGCTTCTTCTTTGTCATAAACACATACCTTTTCTTCTTTCTCGTCGTTGCTTTTTTTATGCCACTCCGCATTATGTAATATGAAAGAAATATCTGTACAGACCAAACTTGCCTTGATATGCATATTTGTTGTCTACCCTTCATAATTAAGGAGTTTACCCGGCTGTGTAAAGACTTAATAAAGGCTTCTAGGTGTTATGATTTTACCCACTTTTTTAGGTTCTTTCTTCAGATATCCAATTTTAAATATGGTCGCAATCATGAGATAAAGGCAGACTTTAGCAATTAATATAACTTATATGTGCATAATACACATACAATTAATGTGTTAATCTACAAAGCACCTTAGCTTCCATGATGAAAGCATGTCATTTTTGGACATGCCACTCTTCCCTTGTTATTGTTTCATATGTGTTTTTTTTAGAATTTGTTGTATTTTGGTGTCATGTTGTGCTTGTGTCTGTGCTTCTTAGGAACCATTGATAATGATAAGTTTGTGGTAAACGGGCAATAAGGTTCATTCTCTTATAGTTGTTTTCGAGTTGATTTGGGCACATAACTCTGTGCAAAATCATAGTTTAAATATTTTTAGTGCCAAATACTTCTTGTCTTGTTCTCTATTATTTGGTTTGGTGGTCATGATTTTTATGTGCATATAGGGTTTCACACGTCAGCATTAATCATTTCATATTTGAATATTTCATGCCTTATTTATTTATTATATGAGGACTAGTTTTTATATATTTGGTAGAACAACTCAAGCAAGAAATAATGCTACTTATCTTGATTAAATGTCACTCTAAATATTTTCAGCAATAATAGGGCTTGCATGTTTATATGGTCAAGAAAAGGATAACATTTTCTTTCCTTTCTTTTCTCTCTATTTATTTTTGCCTTAAACAATTCTCAGCTAATAATACTCGAACATCAGATAATGTGAGATATATATAGGGAGGGAGAGAGCGAGCGCCTCAAGGGAAAGCCCATTTTTTGGGAGAGGAAAACGCTGATTATATCATGTGAAACTCGTGAGAGGCGAGGATTATAGGCATCTTAATGGGATGAGGAGAAAACCCTAATCTCTTGCCGGGGGTATAGGATTGTGAGTTTGAGTATGTTTATTAAGGATGTGGGTTATGGGTTGATTTCAAACTTCAAAATCCAACCCAAAATGCATTTTAAAAATTACTAAATCGGATCTTGCAAATCTAATTTGCGAATCCAGTTGAATCATGAAATGTCCGAAATGTTTTTATTGATTTAATGACAAAAATCGAGATCCTTTACTCCGAATTGCTTATCCGAGCAAATCCCTCTGATTTGCGAAGCCGAGTCGATATGTGAGGGGTTTTCACTCTTCACAAATTGGTGTATCATAATTTGCCCCTCTATGCATTCTAAATCATGCCTATTTTCTTTTTAATTCATGTCGATCCACAAATCTTAAGTTGAGTTGTGAACGGATACATGTGTGACGTTTTGACATTGTCTCGCTTAATACTTGTATGCATGGGTATGAATAATACTAGGGATGTTTGTCCCCCCAAATTATAGCTTTTTCACATGATAAGAAAGGCACATAGCAAATATAGTCCTGATAATAACATATAAACAAATGTTTAAAATCTTTGAAATTGGTATCAATATTGAGCGATCACTTTTGGGATCGGAGATTCGGAATCGGCGGTCATAGATCAGATTTTATATCATTTGACAAAACAAAATTAAAATTATGATATTTTTTTATATAGATAGTAAACTGCAACTATATTCAAATTAGATAGTAAAAAGCAACTATATTCAAATTGGCATTCGTTAGCAATTACTCATGCTTTTAACTGTCTGTTTAAGGTATATTAATTATGTTAAGAATGGTTGTTTTATTTCTTGCTAGAAATAACTAAAATATTTTTAATATGCTTCTCAGTGTACTGATGTCATATAAGTTGTATTCAATAACCTATTAGTAAACCCCTAACTCATTAATAAACTTAATACTATAACCCTATTAATCAAATGGTATCCCAATATCCCTCAGTATTGGATGGTATCGGTATTTTGAACTTAGATGGTCATGTTTTGGATCGGAATCGACCATCTCGGATCCGGACTTGCCAAGATTTCAAACCAGGTATAAACCTGTGTTTTAAAGCCATTTTATGGCCAAGTTTCAAAGAGCAGGGAAAATTGTCAAGTTAATGTTTGGCCTTTTACCATTACCATCATATACCGTCATTGCATTGGTGATACGTGCATGCATACATGCATATAATATTGTGTCAATTTTTCTAAATTCCTATGAAACATGTTTTGTCGAGCTCTCCTCATTTCTATAATCTATATCGCACAAATCACTAACCCGTTCATTAAAAGTCATTATGACTAAAACAAGGATCATTTATTATCATTAAGTTGATCATAAATAGATTAAGACATAAATGTGAATGCACATAGAGGCACATTTAACATACACACAATAACTAATATTACCGTGTTCAAGTTTCTAGATTTCGATGAAGCTCTGTGTCTCACACTGGTATCGGTATTACCGTGTTATGTGGATTGTTGCAAATGAGCATATTTTTTTTGGGTATGTTACTATCTTTCTCAATATGTCTCACGTGCTTGTGTGCACATGTGAATAAATGAAGAGACCACCAAAGTTGTGGTAATGGAAGTGTTCCTCAGTTTAAGGACTCAGCCACTGTTGGCAGCTTGTGCGACAATCTTATTAGGCATAAGGGTTTGACCAATAATATCAATGGTTTCAATTGAAAATACCTAGTTTAAATTAGATTCGTTTAGATTTTGATTGGCTTTGATGAGATTGCATTCCTATTTGGGTGAACCTCTAGCCGAAGAGTTGGAAGAGAAAGAGGAAATAATGATACTAGAGAAGAAAGAGTGAAATAGTCCTTTTCACAGGTGCTGTTTCTGTTCTCGCTCATGAGAACTGCTACTTCTGTTCCCCTTTGTTTCTTCCTATATCCTCTCTTGATTCTAGCTGAAACAGCACTAGGGTTGCCAGAAATGATGTGGAATAGGATTACACTTATTATTGGTTGGGTTTACAAACCTATCCCTTTCTACTATTTTGATAGTGTTTAAGGTAATGCAGAAACAGTTCTTTTGAGGGAGTGAATAAGATCAAGGGTTGAGTTTACAAGCCTAACGTGTTTCTACTGTACGAGTCTAAATAGATTCTTCAAGCAGGAACTAGACTCTTGTTTACTAGGGAGGATTTGAGTACTTTACATATCTAATTAACACGTGGAATTGGTATGCAAGACAATTTTGCCCATTATGCCCATCAAAAAGTTTGTGCATGATGCGATTATTGGGTTGGCTTTTGTCACAAGGATGATGCATTCATAGAACGAATGTGTCCTACTGAATAATTAATGGGAAAGTCCATTTGTGCACAAAGCACAGACATTTATACTTTGACTAATCGTACATTGGTGTTTCCATTTTGTTTATATACTTATTCTTTGGAAATTGCAATATTACTCTATTAAAAATTTTGTCTTCTCCAGTACTTCTCAGATTTTAAGTTTGTGCACAGCATGGAAAACACTTTGCTTGAAGTTCTTATTTGAAATCCACTAAGTTCAATAATCATTTTACGGTGTTACTTGTCAGGTATATTCCATTGCTGCGAGATACATTTACATTTCCACAGAGCCTAGGCATCTTGGGTGGAAAACCAGGGGCCTCAACATACCTTGTCGGCATACAAGATGATAAAGCTCTGTATTTAGACCCTCATGACGTGCAGCCGGTTAGAATCTATCATCTTCATCTTCAACTGTTTTATATTTACTTGCCTTTTGCTACATTCTTTTATGGAAGTTTTAGTGATGATGTATTTGGCATGTATATGTTGTCTGTCTAAAGCATATCACCTATGAATAAATAACCTTTAATTACTACTTTTTCTCTACCTTGAATTTTCTTTCTGATAATTGATTAAAATATTTCCTTCTATTGCTATTGGAAAAGATTCCTTTAGTTGTATTCGACCTTCATTTAAGATGAACAAAATATGTATGCATAGCGCATACAAGCCTACAAATGCCCAAGCATGATGAGGATGAAACAAGAGGATCGGGTATGGTGCCGTATCGGTCATTTTGTCTGAGTAAGCATATGAAACCTATGTGCTTGAACCCTGAAATTGTAGTTTAATATTTTGCTATTGCGACAAATAATTCCTCTGGCACCAGCTTGATAGTTAGATAGCTTGATAATTTGATATCCATTAATTTTTTTCATTGGATTGAAAACATGCGATTGATGTAATAGTTAGACTAGGAAACCTCCATATTAAACTGATGGATTATAGTCGAGTTATATTTCAATGGAGTTACCGTTGTCTTAAACCGAATTTCGTTTTCAAAATGTGAAATGACTTGACTCATGCCAATCCATTAATCCTGAGCCTAAAAGTGGTTCACACGTGCTCGCTCGTGCACACGCTCACGGATACGCTGACAAAGTTTCAACGCCACCGCCGTATTAAATGGCTTGGAAGTCTCTTTTGGTGGTGCACCACCCAAATTATCTCCAGGTACATATTATTTCCTAATTTTCTTTTCTTTTTTTGGAGTGGAAATATTTGAAATGTGTTGCATTTGGCTCTTTGGCCTCATATGTGCCTTATAGTTGAATGTATTTCTATAGAAGATCCACTGTCCTTTCCTTGCACTATTAGTTTCTGAATAGGTAAGAATTTTGGAGGGTTGCTATCCACTATCCTCATATGTGCCTTAGGGTTGCTATTTGGATGCACAATCATGAACCGCGCAAAGGTTTTCTTGCTTTGGACATCAGTTTATTAACTTTTGTTCAATCAAGTTGCTCCGTCAGGTTCATTAAGCGATCTGTTTATCCCACCATCTTCCGTCCCTATATTTCTTTCTTATTAACATTGTTTCTTGCATGTCTTCTTTTCATGTTTTTAAATCTCGCCCGAATTCGATCAACATGGCTGAATCTGATTCCAAAAATGGACGTTCGTGTACCAATCCGGAGATTGTTAAACTTGGTATTGGGTTTACCAGTTGATTAGCGGGGGATTACTACTAAAGTTTATTATTAGGCTGGTGGGTTTATTAATGGATCAATGATTTTATTAATCGTTTATAGGCTTATTTGACATCATCGATTACTAAAATTTATGTCAAAGGGTTTATAACCGTTATATCTACATATTTCAAAAACAATGCTAAATATCATCATTCATCAATTGCTGAAAACCAAGTTAAATTGTTTATAGTTATGTTTACTAATTTTTAAAAATAGATTTAATGTCTAGAATTTATTTAGTCAATTGATAAAACAAATTGTAGTTTCAATCCAATAGGAATGGTGCTGCTGAGATGATTGATTTTAGATCACAAAAATGGTTGTCTGATACCGTTGCTGATACAGATTTTTAACCTTGATTTCTATCACTATTCATGCACATTATTTATTACTAAATTGAGTTTTTTGCCGGACACAAATCCTTGCAATGTTGTGGAAAGAGAAAACCATAGTAAAATGGGAGACATGGCTTATGCTTCAAAGGGTTTCACGCAAGACGAGGCTTTTTTAAAACAGCAAGTAATTGACAAAAATTTGATAAGTTGCAACTCTTGGAAACAAAAAAAAACACAAAAAACCAATGTCTTTTTTGTTCTTTTCCCTTTTCGAGTCTTGAAGTCATATGCAATGATACAAGATTATTGAAGCATGCTAAAGACAAGAAGTACTTAATATTTCATGAATATAACTATATAAGGTCTATATAGCGTTCTGAACTGGAGGCTGGGGCGGGGCTTTAATAAGGCTCTAAAGCGAGCTGAAGCAGGCAAGCAGTGCTCCAAGCCAAGAAGCTCAAAGGCTTTATGCTATAGCCTATGCATTGTGAAGTGCCTCATGGACACTACACTGTGAAGCAGGATCTTTATCGAGCTTCTCAAGACAGTTCTTCCTTGGTTGTGTTATTCCTTTCATATTTACTTTGTAATATGTATATATTAGCTTCTGCTCTTTTTGAATAACAATCTTTTACAAAAACTATACCATTTGAAGTGGATAGCCCTATGTATCCTACAGAATAATAGTGGGTCACTAATACAAGTCTTGGGAGGTTTGCAATGGACTATATCCTCTTAGACATTGCTATATGAAACTACATCCTGCAAAGTTCTAAAATGGCCGAGAGAGATGATTGCATATCATATTATATCTATCCAAGCTCATTTATAGAACCACATCCGCCATTTTTTGCAGAATCCATATATTTATAGTTTACCGAATAACAACGATAATAGTATTCCTTGACATTCTATTTTTATTATTTTGCCATCATTCATCAATTAATATTTCAATATTTGTTGCAAGATTTTCTACTTTGCATTCACATGCAATTTCTTGCTCCTATTTGTAGATGCTTCCTTGTTATTAAGTTCACTAGTACGTATGATTCTTAAATCTTTGCAAACCTCTACCAGCTTGAATGCGTTATTAGTTTTGCCCCTAGAATCTGCTTAATGGTTTTGCATTTAGTTTTTCCATTTACTTGTGGATGTCCTATGTCAAACTGTGTTACATAATATTCCCTAGCTGAGTGATCAGTGTGCAAACCACGGTGTCATATTATTTTCGCATGAATTCTTCAATTGCATATGAAGCAGTAAAATTTCTTCTGTGTCAACCATCCATGTAAAATGATTTTAGTGATCTAGCTCCTTTGCCGACAAGTTAATCAGGAATGTCTTAAATATTTAATCTCTTAGCTGAAATTAAAGAATAAGACATGAACCCTTGTTAGGTAGAAGGCACAGTAGAAAGGCCATCTTGTCCTTGATTGCAACGCTACCCGTCTACTTGTAGAAGAAAGCCTAAACACCAATATCTAAAACGCTGAATATGTGACCACATGCGTATGTGCCCATAAGCCGCATGACAACTGGTCAACTGGCCTAGTGTCCCTGGCCACCCTGCTTCACTGGAATATCCCTACCTTTGTTTTGCGTTCGTGCATTTGTTTGTTTGTTTTTGGGGCAGAAAGTGGGGGTGGGTTACACCAAATGGTCATGCAGTGGCGGCGGCGGTACTCGCACTAAAATTTGTAGGAGGATTATATTTCGTTTAAAAATCTAAATGTATTGCTTAGCACATTAATGTGTTATGGTTGTACTTGCGCCGTCTATAACTTGCCAGTTTCCAAATATTGTCTGGGTACTACTTTTCAGTTAGCAACCGACGTTTGTATATATATGTGCAGGTAGTTGAAATAACAAGGGATAATCTGGAGGCTGATACTTCGTCATATCACTGCAGGTATGTTGATTTATAAAATTTTCTGGTTTTGGGCTTTCTGTGTTTGCTATATGGAAGTTTTATGTAATAGTTGGTTCACTTTCCATTTCTATAGCATTGTCCGAAACCTGCCACTTGACCAGATCGACCCATCATTGGCCATTGGTTTCTACTGCCGAGATGAAGGTATCATACGCCGGTCTTAACTTGATTTAGCTTATGATTGACCCACAACTTATAGTACTATCCGTAAGTTTCTTTTTATGGTTTTGGTTTTAGATGATTTCAAAGATTTCTGTGCACGGGCCTGTGAACTTGGAGAGAGGTCAAATGGAGCACCATTTTTCACTGTTACCCAGTCTCTTAAAACAGAAAATACTATTGGTAAGGAAAGAGATGAAACGTTTGCCTTGGACAACTCGAATGAGAATACAGGCGAAGAAGATGATTGGCAACTGTTATGATCGCATAATTGTAGCTATTTATATATTCATAATGGATTTCATTTGTTCTTTTGCAGTTTTATGTATTCCCATAGTGTATTCGGTAGTAGATGTAGAGCAAGCTGGCTTCACTTGTAACTATTTATACATTTAATTTATCAAATTAGTGTATGGTGGGGGCGATACATGTGTCGGTTAATTTGAAGTTAATTTGCCAACTAAATATCTGTCGGACTCTCGAAGGTCGATGCTTATGTTGATTCAGAAGTTGCAGGCATCATTTTTCAGTTGGTATTATCAACCCCCGCACTTTCGCTATCAGGGATAGCATCAGCAAAAACCGGCATTGTACCTACGCTATGTGTGGAATGACACGAGCCCTCGGCAATGGAATAATAGAATGCTGGAAACTACTTCAGACCGAATTTGGATTTTATGCGTACTCGATGCACTAACCTGAAACTCATGTCGATTACATACTCAATGCACTAACCTGGAACTCATGTTGATTAAACTCGATACTTAAATTTTGTTTAAGAGTCTATCTGAAGTATTTTTACTCAAAATAAGATCTGAGGATCTGTGTTTCTTCGTCTGTACGAATAAAGGTGTCCAGCAAAGCAGCAACCTATGGTTGCACCACTATGAGAAAGATGAATGTTTTTCAATATAGGCATATCTGAAACTTGGTAGTACAAAGATATGATTCAACTAGTTAGTATCCGGTCGCACACAGCATATCATTATGATCATGAAATCAAGTTACAGAGGATCAATAACATATTTAACTTTAGACTGAAAGTGCTAAAATAAAGCCATATGAGAAGTCAGTTGTTTTTCTTAAATAAAAAGGATTATGTTTCTGAGGTACTTGTTCCTCAAAATTTTCAGTTCCGTGTAATAAACTATCAACATAATATAGATCAAAAAAAATATACGAGTCAAGAACTCAGCCTTCGGTCCAAAAAGGAAAAAATCAGTAAATCTATTCAAAAGTAGCAGTGGAAACGTTTAAACAAAATTGTTGCATGCAGTAATGCTCTCATATTGTTCTTAATGGTAGTGTTGTCAAGGCGCCTGTATAAACTTGGGCGGTAAAAAGAAACTCCTGATTATAACAAGAGGTTAATGGAGGACATGTGCCATAGGAGGGAATTTCCTCCTATGGCGTCGGAAAAATACATTCTCCGTAATTTTTTTCGACGATCGGCATACATCACTTCCATCTTTATCATCTAAGATGTGGATACACCAAATTTCAGATGATTATACCATTTTTTCACCGTTGATTTAGTTGATGCAAAATTAATGGTTTGCCGACAATTGAACTTCTTAGATTGCTGATTCAACGGTGAATAGTGGTGGAATCACATAAAATTTGGGATATGTACATCTTAGATGATAATAATGATGATGATGGGTGCCGATTGTTGGAAAAAAATGGTGGAGGTCGTATTTTTTCGACACCATAGAAGGAAATTCTCCCCTATGAACTCTTTCCTTCATTGTTCTCTTATAACAATCACTGAAAGTAAAAAAGGCACATAATGATAATGCCTTACATAATGCTTCAAAATCTGCTTCAACAATTTAATTGGAAAATGAACAAAATTGGGACATCAGTCACTTCTTAGCCAATGTTACCGATCTCTTTCAATTATCAGATGAGTCCATCCCTTCCTGCTCTTTGACGGGCCAGACTGAAACAACATTTTAAAATGAAAAAGCAAAATAGGGCTTGCCTTTCCAGCCAAAAATGAATCGCCGTACAACCTCCAATATTTTGGTATGATACACTCTCCGAATGTAAATCATGAACGATGCTGGGTTTAAGTTCCAAAGACATGTCTGAGCATCGAATTTCTTAACAACATCCATCCATCGTTTGTCCACTAACAACACGGAAGTTTCTGAAAGGTGGCCAACAAATAAAGTCGGATCTCTCAATGCACAGAAATCAAAATTCAGAATCTTCGGTGGTTTAGATTCTTGATCGGTGCTCTTCAACTTCCGCTTTGCTTTCGCATTCATAAAACAATTGGACTTCTCCGTCAATAGATTCGTGTCATTGGACAGCTCAATGTAGTCGTCTTCACGAAGGGATATTCCAAAGTCCATCGAACACATTGCTATGTGAAAACAAGCAAATTCAAAAATAGAACAAGCTAAATGACCAAATCTTTTTTGACTACGGGTTTTTGGATATTGCTCTCCCGAAAATCGAATATTTTTGAAAACCCCACCCACATATGACTACTTGCCTATAGCCCACTCGAAAATTCTCCGTCAACTAAATACTCCACTTACGTAGGCTTCTGTGTTCGATAATAGGGGGCCATGTGTCATAGCAGGAATTTTCTTCCACAAGGAACCCGGTGGCTTTGAGCAAAGTGATAAAAGCATAAACGATAAATCTCCCTGCCATAAACGAGTGATCTGCAATGCCCAACATCATTCCCGTAGTCTGAACATATGGATTACAAAAAATCATGCTGATTAGGGACATCTCTTGCCAATGCATTAAAGTTGGCCTTTTTTCACAATAATAGGAAAAAGGTTAAAAAATGTGTTAAACCACATGATTTTTTATCCATCTATATTTATGATAGGAGATAATAATAAATTGAATTTTTCTGATCATACAACGGAGGTGGGAGTTTGAAGTTTTTTTGTTAATAGCATAATTTCCTTCTATCATACGCAATACCCCTTTGTCTCTAAAACTAATACAAAATAATATACCTTGCACTGTAGATGATCATTGAAGTCGAACTGTTGGGTGGAAAGGAAAGCCCAATGACCTCTCCTGGAAATTCTTGAAATCTTGCGGGCAGTTGAAGAGTATGTCCCCTTGAGCATCCACCCAGCTGTTTTGCCTTCACATCAAACACATGGACCTGATACGTGGAAGTGGTGATCACAAGCACACTGCTGTTTCTCGGAAGAAGGCCTACAGAAGCAACTGAAGCACCATTCAATCTTGATATAAACCAATGTTGCCTTCACACACAAGAAAAAGAAAAGGAAAAGGAAACCATGTTATATAGAATCCGAAAGAGCGCAAAAACAATTGAAGCAATGAATATATAGATAACCATGCAGAAGATATAATAAAGACGCAGGATATGGCTAAAGTAGTAAATAAAGACGAATTCGGAATTGATTACAATTTCAAATGTCACATAAGCAAAAATGGAACATTAAAAAAAAATTGGAAAATGGACTACAAATATATTGAAAATATCAAATGCTAATCCGGCTTCAACAGATGCTGCTTCAGCAGATGCTGCGACTATGGGGTTCCATTTGGGGTACAAATCAGCTCTCTATACTTAAAAATTTAGCCACAAATGCTGCAATTCCACTTGATTTTTGTTCAACATTACACCATGTCTTCAATTAGCAAATTCTATAACAAAATTGAATAAAAAAACAACTGGTATGGGATGATTACTTGCAACAAAATGCTGCATTTCTTATTGCAATAAGCACTGTCCCAATAAATATTACGATATCTACAAATAGAAGAAAGAGTCATTGACTATCAAACAAAAGTCAATGGTCTTGAGAATATGGATATGTCCCAAACCCTAAACATTTGGTTGGTGAGAACCAAGTACTCCAAGATGTCCGCCGTGATATTATCGAAGACTGAAGAGTTGCTAAAGTTCCAGACCCCACCCCCACCCCCCAAAACCCCCCCAAAAAAACCGGCAGGGCCTTGGAATGTCATGTTTCTTAGGTGGTGTTTAAGATTTTATTGAAGACTGAAGAGTTAGTAAAGTTCTTTGATCTGTTGTTTTCTTTTCAGTGTAATTGTTGTCAATTTGTTGTTTTTACTGCTAAATAGCCAAAAATATTGTTTAATTGCCACCGATTGCCGTTTAATTCTTACAAATGTTACTAATCTATAGTTAGAAAAACAATGACACTTATTGATTATTAAATAATAAAGAGAAAATAAAAAAATGAAGGAAGATAAACATGCAGATTGAGTGGGCAGCCCACCAGTTCACTCTGCTTTCTGGATCCGGGGTTCCTGCTCTGATTTTTCATGCTTGAATAATTCGGGCCCTTGACCACAGATCAAAACACCGGCGCGCCCATGGAGCCCCCTGTTCTGCTGCAACATCCACCATTAATTTGGGATGATAGCACCCATGCTATTAATCCATAACAGCAGTTTAATACAAGGGACCCCAGATCCGCTTTCTCCTGCTATTACGATATAGAACATAGCCTTAAGTGACAGCTAGATTAATCGGGATAGACATCTACTGACATGTCTAACTTTGCATAGCCTACACTAAGATATGATTTGTCGACAGAAGTTATCATGTTAAGGGAAATGAAAACTGAATAATATCCCAATCTAGCAATTAAAATTCCAGGGTAAATTGCAAGAGGATACAAAGGAAAAAAAAAAGAGTCTATTTGATTATAACTACTATGATATTAATAGAAGAAAAATGGTAACAGGTAGATGAAAGTAAGAAAACAAGGAAAGCTGCCCATGTTCTACCTGCACACGTCCAGGTTAAATACATAAACGTGCCCAAAACAGTTGCTAGCGGCCAGCCATTGCCCATCAGAACTAGTTAACATTTTTGTAATGGGAGGTTCGCTAGCTGAATTACTCATATTCTCCGTCTCCGTTGAGGCACAAAAGTATGCACCGACTCAGCCTTTTCCGCATTCACAACCTAAAAGGGAAACACCGAAAGGCATATAACTTGAGGTTTAAACAAAAGAAGGAAATTAGGGATGCTATTTAGTAGCAGCAGATATAAGGGTCTCTAAGAAGACTGTATCAGACACGCCTGTCTGATACAAGAAATCTGAGCAAACACATCTCCCTAGTTATTAGTTCATATAGGGGAACAGGATAGAATCTTCCTTTGGTGAGTTTCCAACTTACATTTATGAATACACATGGCATAGACCATTAGAAGTACACAAACAATACATAATCTACAATATTGAGCATGAAATTTGAAACAAGCAAGCCAATTAGAATAGTTATAAAATGTACACAAATGATAGTGTCTCTAACAGGCATTGGAGCCGAGCGATCCTTAGGCCGAAGCTTTTACAAGAATTACACTTGTGGAAATTAACACTAAACAAGAGTTTTGCTCGCCGGGATTTACACTTCACAAGCAATGTTATAGCACAAGCCTAAGTTCATAATCACATACAACCAGATCCTAAACACCTAGGTGGAGATTCACATTGAGCACTTGTTAATATAGATTATAGAGAAACCGAGAAAGAATAGCTGAGCAATCTGTGCCGATCAAGCGTAGCAGCATGGGGGTTTGCATGCCTCAATTTATCACAGTTTAAGCACAAGACGAAGGCGAGGTTACCAGCCTTGTGACAAGGGTTTAGCACTCAACATCAGTAAAATCTCGGGGCAAAAAGGAGAAGCTCACCATTCCAACACAAAGATAGGTAAAATTTTGGGTACTGTAGGTGGGCTCTTTTGCTTTGTTGAGCAAAGTTCTTTATATATAAGCACCCTTGGCTGTTCCTATGTTCCTGTGCCATTATCCCCTTGCGTTGCCAGTTCTCCACTATCTTGAAAGTATCTGCTAATCAAAGGCCACGTGCCAAAAAATGCCCAAAAACCACTACAACCATCTATGGTCATGAAGCACCCGGCCGATTTACCTCTCCGTTTGCTCTGAATGTCTGCGTCGGTCGTTCATAACACTGATCAGTACCTTATTAGGTCTCTTATTAGCCTCATTTTGTCAATTAATCTAGTTTTCCTAAGGCTGAATTCCAAAAGGGTGTAAACAATATGGCATTGTATTTGCGATGAGACAAGACAAGGATTGTCCTTATGGGAAAAAAGGAACGGGTAGGGAAGTTTAAAGTAAACAGGAAAAAACCAAAATCTATGAAATGCGATTTTAAAGTACAAGGGAAAAAGGCTACATCGCAGGAGACAGCCCTAACTTTCTAAACTTGCACCTTGGCTCCCTCAACTTTAATTTATTCCTAAAATTCTCTTCATTTAAATATTTAATTAAAAATAATATCTTTTTTTCTCTTTCTTATTTCATTTAAATATTTTAATGAAGGGCATTTTGGGGGAAATTAAAGTTGGGGGGGTGGGGGGGGGGGGGCAAAGTGTAGGTCTTATAAAGTTGGGGGTATTTCCTACAATTGGGGTAAAAGTAAGGGATATTTCATGTAATTTAGCCAGAAAATTTAAATGCCCATTTAGATGGCTAAATGGTCAAGCGACCATTTTTGTTTGTGAAATGATTGTGATGGTAGCTGATGGTAGACTGACCATCACTCATGAGGATGCTGTTCAAGGAACAATGGAAGGTTGGATAGTCGAAACCCCATCTTTGGCAGTGTTACATACCAACTGCATGGATACTCGCTGAGGTGCAGGGCAGATATCATGAGGTTCAAACTGGGTAAAATCTTTGGCAGGGTAGGTAAAGAACCTGGCATCATCGCCTGAAGAAATGAGCATTGGAACTTCTGGATGTGCCCATTTATGGTAACTAAAGTTTATGGGCTTTGCTCGTCTACGTAACTTCGGCATATTTTCACTGGGCACTGTATCTGTTGAATAGAGACATCAGAAAGTTTTAATGGCTTGACACATAAAGCATTAAGAAATATAGCCCCATTGCTAAACAATGAGCATAACACTTCATCCATATAACAAACCTTCACTACTAATGGGCACTGCAGCTGTCAAGGCCCGGATGTCATGGGAGTGAACTTGTTTATAACTAACATATACCCATTTGTTTACATTTCCTGCAGAAAGCTCCTCTTTCTCCGAACCAGATGAAACGTTAGACATCTTATAAAGGATCACCTGGAAACCATGAGAGCAAAATAAGAATAGGCATTCAAGGAATTACAAAATTTATTGAATCACTATATCTGGGTGTATATCATGAGAGCAAGATAAGAATAGGCATTCAAGGAAGAGCAAAATTTATTAAATCACTATATCTGGGTGCATATCAAAAAAGTAATGGTCGTCGTCGTCGTCGTCCTCTATGCCTTTTCCCCTCCAAATGGGGTTGGCTATGAAGCAAAGCTCCAATAAAGCTCTGATAAAGTTGTACGTCCAGCCATCGACCTAATGTCAACCCTCTCTAAAGAAGTGCCAAATTCCTTATTTAGAAAACTATGACAAGAAAGGGACTTGTCATAGGCTGACCAGCTAGCATCCACCAAATTCCCATAAACTATGGAGAAGTCTAAAAGAAGAAAAAATTGATATTTTTGCTACATGGAAATATATTCCAACTCTAAGGCACAAATATAGCCAAGAGCAAAATGGAACATATCCCATAAACATAGAAGTAATGGAGTTTAAACCTTTTGGTGGCCTCATGATTCTGATTTAGCATGTCCTATCATCGTTTAAAAACTATACACACTACGGACCTATTGTGGAAATAAATAGTAAACTGATCAAAACCTATTGAGTCCAGATGAGCTGTACTCTAACATCACTTAATCACTCGCAGGTGTATACTGATAAAAACCTATGGACTCCAGATGAGCTATACCGTATCACACAAATTGGCACAACTAGCAAGCTTTAATTAAATTACACTTGTGCCTGTGTTTTGTTGAGTAAAATATTTACAAAGATCTAGTTGCAGAAATGTTAATTTTCTGATAACCAAATCCAGCGGTCTTGTAGTAGCATCCAGGATTGTAACTAAGTTCCAGATTTTGCAGACTGCCGTTGATAGTTTAAACTGAAAACAAGCACAATTTGGCTTACTCACTAGCATGTAACAATAACAGTACAAGTGAAATGCATGAAAATCTAAAGTATGTGATTATTAGTGAGTGCCAAGACAACTTTAAAAAGCGCACATAGATCATAGGGGAATGTGTAACTGTTAGAAGCCAGCTAGGTACAGTTTGCTGACATCTCAAACTTGACTCTGTATCAGGATCCAAAAGGGAAATCCAAGTCCAGCTTTGCTGGTGTAGGAATGGCCCAGACGAAATCTAGTAAACTCACTTGCTTCCACTACATACCTATAGAATACTCATAATTCATGCATTAGAAGTGCATATCACTACTACAAATAAGGGTTGCCCCTACGGGCATATGCGTAGGGGCTAAAAAATACCCCGTAGGTGCAAAGGCCGCAGGTGCAAGTTGAAGCCCTGAACTTGCCCCTACGGGCAAATTCTTGCCCCTACGAATATCTGTGTAGGTCCTGTTGCCTCTACTGAGTAATGCGTAGGGTAAAAAAAAGTTATATTATTTATGGGTTTTTTAATATATTGACTGTACCTACGGACATAACCGTAGGGGCATGCCCTAACCCCTACGGATATACGCGTAGGTACCGATCCGTAGGGGCCATATATCAGGATTCCTGATATTTGGCCCCTACGGATAACCCTGTAGGGGCTAGGCTGTTGGCCCTACGGTTGTGTCCGTAGGGGCACTCCCAACCCCTGGTACTGCGATCAGGGGGAAAATATCAGTTACTGCTGTTATTGTGCCTCTACGGGCTTAGCCGTAGGGGCAACATGTGAACCTACGGATTAATCCGTAGGTACACAATATCTGTATTTTTTTTTAAAAAATGGGCTGCTAGATTTTTTCCCGCCCTGTGCACAATAATATATACATCAATCAAATATAAAATTAATCATCACACAACATATATCGCAGTATTCATATTCACATCTCACGCATATAATATACAAAAAAAACCAAAAAACTGAATATGATATAAATATAAACCAAAATCAATATCGCTCAAAATGCTTCAAAATGTAGTACAATATGTATCATATAAATAAATACATGTTTCAAAAAATAAGAATCAAAATGCTAGCCTAGCTCGGTCCAGCTCCACCTCTGATAAACGCTAGAATCTTGCGCCTACCCCGTCGCGTCTGGACCTAACGTGTGCAATAAGCGTGTAAGAACTCTGTTTTATTCGAATTCTTATCATTATCGAGTTATTTCGAAACCCCATTTGGATATCTAGTTTGGAAAACTGTAGTTTATTTTAATTAGATATGTACATGTATGATTAATAAAACCTAAGTCTACAACCAAATAAGCTCAGGCTACGTACTGATATTGGATATGTTGATATCTATAATATGACATGATATTTTACTATTAAGTAGTATACATACCAGCATCTCCTTCAACTCCTGAACGGTGGCCTTCAAGCTCTCCAGTTCCTGCTGGATACGTCGCTCATTGGAGACAGAGGAAGTAACCACCGGGGTGGAGTCCAACCTCATATGGGCCCTGCTAGAGCCCAGTCCTCGGCCTCTCTCCCAACCTCCGTGGTGCCGTCCGTGTGCGGCGTCCAGGACTGGGGTCAGCAGCCTCGAATGCTGCCTTCCCCCTAGCAACTGTCAGAACATTATATTTAGCACATACTGATCTATAAAATTGACAAGAAATACCAAAATCAACAAATTCAAAGCCTTACCTACAGAGATAGAAGATGTGCTCCTCTGGTATCTGCATGTATCAAAATTTGAATAATATTAATTAATTTCAGTACATACATATTAACAAGGTAAACTCGCATATAGCGCTGCTTACACATATGACAGGGAGTGAACAAGCTCTTGTAGATCATCAGGCGCAAATCTAATCTCATCAAGCAGCCCATGATAATGAGTTGGACGACTAAACAAGGTCCACAACTTACAATCATTCCCGCATGCGAGCACATATAAAAATCATAGTTTCTAGGAGGACAAATTTTATTGTCAACTACTGTCACCACCTACAGCTAGACAATAATAAAAATTACTAAGAGCAAAAGGAATGTGTGTATATTTATGATATAGCATTCTAAATCAATATACATGCCCTATATGATATATAAACATACCTGGAGGAACGGGAGTGGCCTCTGTCCCTGATATGGACGCATCACCAACAACTAGACAATCAAACATTGACAATATAAGTAATTTTGACATAAACAGGCATGGATATCTATAATATTACATTCAAAATGGATATTAGAGAGCGCACCTGCAGTGAGAAGTGATAAAAGTATCACCCAACAAGGGTGTAATTTACAGAATCAGTTGAGACTCTTGAAAGTCATAGAAGAACTTGACCTGCACAAATCTGATGTATGCTTTCCATTGGACACTAAGAAGTCTCTAAAGGGAAAAGCCTATGTGAAAGCCATCATTAGTTCATATCAGAAGATTGATGCTGAAACAGAGAACAATGAATGCCATTTTCTTCTTCTTCTGCCACATTACTATCTTCTCCTTCTTCTTCTGCCACATTACTGTCTTCTCCTTCTTATTATGTGCGCGTGCAAATTCAATGACTATATTGAGAATATGGATTAATAGTGGGTAGGAAAAGTATTTCTCAAATGGCTTTTGCGTCTAAAAACCATAAACTACTAAGTAATAGCATACATAATTTTTTTTTTGTATAAAGGTTGTTATTTTAAGTTTTCCCTTATAGAGATATGATCTAACTGCCTTTATAAACTATAAGTGTGTAGAAAATTATGATAAGAAACCATAAGAAAGGGTCGTAGCCATGCATAACCTTGAATCTACATACCAAATCATGCACAAGCATGCAATTATTGTCACATTGCCTTGGAATATAAAATATCTTGGAAGACTATAAGCGAGCATTTAAATCTTGATAGCTTTTGACTTCAACATATATTTTTCTCAAGTACCATGAAATATACTTCCTCCGTATAAACCGTTTTCAGGAAGATGGATTAATAATGACAAATTATCCATTGTGGCTCACTAGGTTAGCATTTTCTCTTCTATTGACCATCTTACTAATCTGCTTGGTAAATTTATTCGGAACCGGCTGCGAATCATTAAAAGATATGCATAAGAAAGAAAGCTAAAATACAGATATATAGCATACCGATACATCGAAACTTCAAAGTTGCGATGACAATCCAGAGATATTTATTTCTACACACGTGGTGCGCGTGCGAATGCGTCAGGCATCATGGACAAATATTTCAGAACATGGAAAGTATTATTAGTATAAAGTAATTACAACTTTTAAACACATTGGGTAGATATTTTCTTAGTTGATGCAATCATATCATGAGGACTAAATTTAAGCTATTATACATATGCATATCTATTTTTCTAACCTAATATATCACATACACACACACACAGAGAGAGAGAACACCAGTTTGGTAGAGAAATCAGGTAGCAGGATCCTGAAGAAATGGGGTCCATAGTATTGCTCATCATCATCATCCATGATCCCTTTTGATAATATTTTTTGTAACAATTTTTGTGGGACAAAATACAATTTTTATATTAAAATACCTTAAACTATCAAAACCCGTATTCTTTAAATTATTTTAATTAATTCCTTACAAATAAGCCTCTACAACCCATTTCGGGAAACCCGATCGGGATGGTGCGGGTTATCGCACATCCTCGGGACTAGTAGAGCAAGATGCAGACCTCCTCACGGAGCATACGATCTCGATAGAATTTTTATTACAATTTCTAAGAAAACGTGATTTCTATTTAATAAATAAATTCTATTTTTAATAATTATATATATAAAAATATTATCAAAAATATCTATTTTAAATATATAATATATTCTATATTTTCTAATCAAAAGAAAAAGATCACAAAAGTTCATGAAAACACCATCAAGAATCAATACAAGTCAAATTATATGAAAATACCATATACTATTCAAATTAGGTTTATATCCACTAGACCATCTCATCACTCTTAAAAATTACAACTATGAAAACTCTAAAAACGATAATTAAATACTTGAGGTGTATTTTGAAAATATATCAAAACTATTTTTCATAAAACCCTCTCAAGTTATATTAAATTACAATAAGTACCCTAGTAAATATAGGTTTAAGTGGGACCAGTTCTCTTGAGCCTCAGGGAGCCGGTGAATTTGGGTGCTTGCCTATTTAAGGTAGACAACTAAAAATGGGGTTATTAATACGGTAATTGGCTTGAAAAAAGTTACAAATCCTGCCGTCCATGTGCAGCAGTTACCGATAACCCCAAAACTAATTCAGAACTTCAATTCGTTTTAAAATGTCTAACTCAGACAGAGTCTCAGTCTAATCTGAAATCAATCTATCATTGAATACAATTCAAGTACAACTCCAATTCAACATGAATCCATTTATACCAGAATACAATCAATATCAACATGACTCGACTGAACTGAACCATGGATATACTCTGATTACATGACTATCCATTTATATCCCTTCCGTTTACATGAACTACTGATATTATGGTTTCGGCAAGTCTTACAACTATTAAACAAAACAATACACATCAATACAAAATACATTACGGGGTTTTAAAGGGGTAGACTGGCACGGAATGTGTTAAAAGTGGCACGAGATGGTCATTAAAAGACGTAACTATACATCCATTGCCGTTGTTCCGTGATTTTATCGACGGAGCCTTATACTACGGGTTACCATAGTTCACGGTGTAAGTTGGACTCCTCTCATATACACTGGCATATTCTGTTCCAAGTAACAAACAACTGCGTTAGCATAACAATCAAACATTATATCAGTTACATTCTCTTATCTGTCTATTCTATTTCTATCTCTTTGGGACTTACCGAGCGATTGTTCGCTGACGACATTCATATTTCTCTTCTTTCTTTGGAATTTTGTCAGGAGGACCCGACTCTGAGGAGTTCGAGACCAGCCAGGAGCAATTGGAGTAGACACTGAGCAGCACGACCATTAGGCTTCACTTGTACTTACTTTTCTTTTAGTTCATATCATTGTTTAGGCATTGCTTTCCATTCTTGTATTTGTATTGTAAAGAAATGTTTAATAAATAAAAGTTGATGTTCAATTACATTTCTTGTCATTTTTTTCTTGTCTACTTTATTATATTGCTTATTTACGCTTAGCGTGTTTACTTCTGAGTAAATATGTCACGTGACCTGCCCCGTCCCCTTTTCCGTACACCGGGAAGCGGGGCGTGACAAAGTAAAGAGGGATCCGATCAATTTTCAACCAGACCAGAAACCTGAGGAGGATTCTCTACGAGTTCGGCGCTAGCTGGCCCGGGACAAGACGGAAGCAATGGAGTACGGCGCAAATTTTGGGTGAGAAGGGCAGACACATTGCTTCCCGGAACGCTTTCAGGTACAGAGCAATCTCATTGCCCTCTGTTCTCCGCCGAAAGACGCGACCGGGAAGTTGGGACGTCCGGCCTGAATTTTGGGGGCAGATGCTATTTGGTTTTATCTGTCCACCTCTTCGACAATGCCAAGTTGATTTATGGCACCATGTATCGAAGGTTTAGACGGATGCGGCCGATGTAGCAGACTTCGTCAGATTCCCCCTCATGGTGCTGGGTTTTTGATTGTGGGGACGCTCTTCCCTGCAGGCGCAAGCCCCTGCAGTTAATTACGCTACCGCATCGCGGTAACCATTTTCTCCTTCTCCAGATGGTCACTTCATGTCGTGGGTATTTGTTTTGTTTTTGGTTGCCCGTGGATTTTATACGGAGACTAATTTAGGTTGTCGCCCGTAGGTTGTGCATTAGTCCAAATCCGTATTTTCTTAGATTTGGGTTTGGGTTGGGTTTAAGGATCGTTAATCTTATTTGAGACTAAGATCAAGTTAAACGTTTGTTGAGAATATGTTAGTCTAATTTTAGACTAAGATCTACTCAATAGGATCATTTAGATCCAACAAAAAAGTATTTGGGCTCTATTGTTTAGTTTAGGGACTTTGTGGTCCAGTTTAAAGACATCATAGTCTATAAAATTTAAAGACATCATAGTCTATGAGTTTAAGGACCTCACAGTCCATAAAGTTTAAGGACATCATAGTCCAGTTTAAAGACGTCATAGTCTGTAAAGTTTAAGGACATCATAGTCCATGGGTTTAAGGACCCTACAGTCCGTGAAATGTCTGGTTGTCGGGACCCGTCACCTCTCTGAAGACGTTGAAGGATTACAACGACAAATATCAGTGGAGTGAAGAGATGTACCCTTGAACCAATATTAGTTGGGAGATCTGTAGTCCAATTTGGGACTAAGATCAAGGATTTGTGAGCATATGGGCTCAATTGATCTGAGGTAGGGTTCTGTAGCCACCCTGGGCTTGGCCCATTTAGTTAAAATGTTAAACATTTAACAATGCTGAGCATTGGTTTGGGCTTTGACAATCTTTTTGTCTTTTATTGAATGCTGAGCACTCACCATAACTCTGGGGTTTATTTATAGAACAGTTTATGTTCTTTTAGCGCACACGTAAGGAGCACGTGGTGCGCTTGGTGCCGTGCGCCAGTCAATGAGTGCAGAGCGCTTCTTATGAAATAGCGCACACGTGAGGAGCACGTGGCGCGCTTGGCTTTGTTCGACAAACAATGAGCGCAGAGCGCTTCTTATGAAATAGCGGACACATGGGGAGCACATGGTGTGCTTGACGCTGAGGGCCAGTCAATGAGCGCAGAGCGCTTCTTATGAAATAGCGCACACGTGGGGAGTACGTGGTGCGCTTGGCGCTGTGCGCCAGACAATGAGCGCAGAGCGCTTCTTGTGAAATTTGGAGCATTAAGGCTCTGCAACGCTGCGCGTTAGTTTTGGAGTGCTGAAGCGCTTCTTTTAATTGGAGCGCTAGGGCTCTTTAGGCAGCTTTGCGCCCTGAGAATTAAATTCTCTCTCTTATAAGAGACTTTGTCTCATGGATCTAAGAACAAAGTTCTTATTTTTTTTATAGGAGATGTTTCAATCTCTTATGTTTTTGATGAAAAGCTTTGTCTTTATGAATCTATGATCCTAAGAGAATTGAATTATTCTCCCCTCTTTTTATAATGAGATATTATGATCTCTTTTGTGGAAGACAATTTGTCTTATAGATCTATGATCTGAAGAAGATTAAGTTCTTCCCCTTATTTCTTATGATGAGATAGTTTGATCTCTTTTTGTGAAAGATCTTGGTCTTATAGATCTATGATCTTAGAAAAAGAAGTAAATTCTTCTTTTTATATGAGATGATTTCATCTCTCTGTTCTTTTTTTTTTACCTTGAAGAAAATCTTCTTCTTCTGAGAGCTTGCTTTTTGTCTTTGAAATTTCTCAAAGTTTATGGGGGGTTCCTCTATATGAGACTTGAAGTCTTGGGGCCTTTATATAGGGTAAGCTGATTTGTTGAATCGGTTGAAGAGATTTTTTCTCTAATTGATTTGGAGATTTCCCCACCGTTGGATCTTTGATCCAAAGGCTTCTGATTTACAGAAGGAAATCTTCTTGTTTTTAACAAGATTGGAAAATATTTTCCCATACAGAATTTATTTTGTATCTTGGTGATTTTTAACTACCATTGGATCATTGATCCAACGGTGTTCTGATTTTCAGAGCACAATCTTTTCTGTTTGGAAAGATTCTGAGAAATGTTTCCTTAACAGAATTTTATTCTGGTCAATTGATGATTTTTAATCATGTTCGTTGGATTTTTGATCCAACGGTGGAGAACATTTAGTTCTAGCACTAGTACACTCGTGCTCTGCACGTGAGCGCTGCTTCAGAGCGCTGGCGCTCTTTGCGCGAGCGCACTCGTGCTCTTGCACGTGAGCGCTGCTTGCTGGCGTTTTATGAAGCGCTGCTTTATTTCAAATTTTAAAAATTTGAACAAAGCTTTGCTCTGATTGGGGGGAAAAATGCCCCCCCACCTTTGCGCTCATGTGGCTCACACGTGAGTGCAGCGGTGGCAGCATCTCCACCATTAGATCAACATAGAAGTTAAAAAGGCTCTTAGTGCCTATAAATAGGGCCTTTGGTCCTTGAGATGATCTCTGTTCATCTTCTTTCTTATTTTCTGAGAATTTATTCTCCTTCAGAGCATAGCTCTTTCCCTTAAGAACTCTTAAGAGTCAAAACTCTGCCCAATTTTTTGGTAAGATTTGAACTTATAAATAGAGTTTTGCTCTTCTCAGATCATAGATCTAAAAATATTTTTAAGGTTTTACCCATTAACAGAGCCACGCTCATCTTTAGATCATAGATCTTAAAATATTTTTAGGGTTTTACCCATTAATAGAGCCATGCTCATCTTTAGATCATAGATCCTAAAAGTATAATCTTTTTTAGGGCGATTTTAACCCATGAACTGGAATAATGTTCATCTTCCATGAAGAACTCTTAGAGTTTGTTCACAGATTTTGAAGATCTTGGAGTTTTTACTCTGTAGAAACTTTGCTTTTTAGGGTTTCTTGATAGGTTATTTCATCTTCCTTACAGAGCAGTGCTCTTTAGAAATTTTGGGAGGAATTTTATTCCCCTCGTGATTAATTATGATAGATGTCTGTCTGTTGCAGATCACTGCTCTCAATGGGCGATTTACTTCTTGGCTCGAGGGGCCCTCATTAAATGAGAATCCTTTGAGGATTTTCTCATTTAATGACAGTCTTATCAAATGATAAGACTGTTTTATTAATGATGAACTGTCATTTAGATTGAGTGGGTCCCCTTTGGTCCCTTCACTGCATTACAGTGCAGTACGTACCTTGTGATAGAACTTAAACTGTAGCATTGACGGCTGAAAATTTTGTTCTTTTCCGCGCAGGTACTATGTCTTTCGACACTTCTTTCCCGTTCGTCCGTTCGGAAGGCGGATTCCCCGAAGCGCCTGTGGATAGGGAAGTCTTCGCGTTGATCAAAGATCATGACCCGGAGCGAAAGAATCTTCATCTATGGGGTAGATAGTACAGTCAAATTATCAGGGGCCGGCGGAGCTTTTCTTGTGCGATGCCTTTGGAGCCTATCTCGACGATCCCTTATGCAGATGCACCCCCGATAACTATGCAATGGAGGAGGTCAATTGGACTTCGGAGGGTCTCCTTCAGACTTCTATGGCTGCAATACCTGTACAGCCACCGACGGTTTTGGATACTCTAGGACGGCGTATATTCCAGGGTGAGTCGCGCCCTTGGGGACAACCATATAACATAGGCTTAACTCTCCGTCACCCAGCCGGATATCTGCAGTGGGTCCGCTATATTTTTTCAGCTATGAAGTCGCAACTGCTGAAGCTTGGGTTATATCCCGCGGTTTATGCATCTCTATTCCAGTATTCCATGCCTCCTGCCTGGTGGGTCAAGGCTTTTCTGGAGCAATGGAACATTCCGACCCACACCTTCCTTCTGTTGGATCGAGAAGTTTCAATTTCTTTAGAGGAGTTTGCAGAGGTTTCTGGCTTACCGGTTAGGGGAGAACATTATGAGGAGCTGCTTCCTCCGGATGAGTACATCTTTGCCACCAAATCAGTGGTAATGGGCGTTCCCTGATAAAATATCAGGAAATACCCCAATGGGGTATCACGTGCTGACACGTGATGGTTTCTTGGGGACTCTGCTATAATAGAATGAAATTCTAATCAACAAGAGTCACGTGCCTACACGTGATGGACCTTTAAACCTACTAAAAGGGATTAAAAGATCTAATAGAACACTAAGGAAAACCCCCAATGGGGCATCACGTGCTCACACGTGACCAAGGGTCACGTGCTCACACGTGATGATTCCTTAGTTCTTAAGACAGCAGAATTAAATTCTGGTTAAAATAATGACCAAGGAGGGTCACGTGTCAACACGTGATGGGTTCCTAAGCTTTTTAATTAATAGAATTAAATTCTATTCAAATGATCAAACAAGTGGGATCACGTGCCAACACGTGATAGGCTTTTAAAGCCTTCTGAACTAATAAAATTAAATTCTAATTAAGAAAGAATCGAGAACCTTAATTGAAAAATATTTCTCTAAATCTTTCCAAACAAGAGATTGTGCACTGTAAAGTGGAGCACCGCTGGATTAAAATCCAATGGTGATTAAAAATCACCAATTTATAGAAATATTCTATATAAGGAAAGATTTCCCAGGAAAGATTTCACCAAGAATAACAAACAGAATATCTTTTGGATTAAAAATCCAATGGTGAATAAAATTCACTAAGTTCATGTTGGTTACAGAAACAACCAAAATTTTTCAATGAAAGATTGACTAAACAGATTGATTCTTTTCTTTCTCCTATAAATAGGAGCCAAGAAGAGAAGAGAAGGATCTTTTGATTTTTGAGAGAAAAACAACAACAGAGAGAAAAAAAAGAGGAGAATTTAATTCTCAAGAGAGAAAAGAAGATCTTTTCAGAAAAAAAAGAAACCCTAAATGAGAAAGGGGAAAGAGATCTAAGCTCCATAAAATAAAAGAGAATTTAATTCTCAAATTTAAGAGTTTAACTCTTCTGAATAAGAACTTAGTTCTTCCTTTGGTTGAAAATCTGCAGAAGCAGGTCTCCCTACAAGTTGAGAATTTAATTCTCATCGGGAAGATTCTGCCATACAGATCCAAAACTTAAAGGGAGAATTGAGTTTAAAGAATTTAATTCTTCCAAATTCATAGGAATTTAATTTCTCCAAAAGAAATTAGGGTTTAACCCTACATAAGAATTTAATTCTTCCAAATTCATAGGAATTTAATTCCTCCAAAAGAAACTAGGGTTTAACCTTACATAAGAATTTAATTCTTCCAAATTCATAGGAATTTAATTCCTCCAAATAAAACTAGGGTTTAACCCTACATATGAATTTAATTTTTCCAAATACATAGAAATTTAATTCCTCCAAATGAAACTAGGGTTTAACCCTACAAAAGAATCTAATTCTTAAAACAAGAGACTTAAAGCTCTTTATGCACGCAAAGAACTTGGTCACGTGGTAACACGTGACCCTCATCCTCAATGAGTAGAAAAGAAAGAACAAGACTAGGTCACGTGCCCCCACGTGACCCTTAAACAGACTCCCCAAAATGAGAAGGAAAAAGCTTGGAGGCAATGCCTTACGTGCTCCCATGTGACCCTCAAAACACAAGGGAACAAATCCAAAGACAGAATCAATTTTGGGTGCCCTCACGTGACCCCTAATAAATACTTTAATAAATCAATGCAGGGGTACCTATCATGTGCCCACATGTGATAGCTGTGAAAACTAAAAGTGTTTAACACGTATTTGAATATTCTGAGAACAAAATAAAGGTAATATGGCCCCCATTCTCCGGCGCCTCACGTGACCCCATATGACTACCTCCTTTTTAGTGTTTAACACTATTTTGAGCATTTTGTTCCCAGTGTTTAACACTGTTTTAAAGCGCATCACGTGGGAACACGTGATCGCCAAATATGTGCTAGTATTTAACACTATTTTAAAAACCAGTCTAGCCTAAATTGGCTAAGTCTTCCAGAGGCAAGACTTCCCTTTGACTGAACCTCAAATATATCCTTACCTTCCTAGATTGATTATCTTATATGGCATATGAGTGCTCAGCACTCAGTATGAGATAAAAATATGGTCAGAACCCAGACCCATGCTTAGCATTGCTAAATAATGGGGAAGTTGAACCTAGATAAATGTTCAACAGTCCAACAAAGAGCCAACATTTCAAACTTAATTGGACTTAGCCCAAGTTGGCCATAAGTCCTCAATTCAGATTGAGCCAATGTGCTCATAATTTGAATAATTGATCTTAGTTCCAAATTGAACTATAGATTTCCCTATCAACCTTGGTTCAAGGGTACATCTCTTCACTCCTTTGATATTTGTTGTTGTAATCCTTAAACGTCTTCAGAGAGGTGACGAGTCCCGATAACCAATCATTCCACGGACTGTGGGGTGCTTTTAAACCCATGGACTATGATGTCCTTAACCTCAGACTGTGGGGTCCTTTTAAACCCATGGACTATGATGTCTTTAACATCGGACTGTGGGGTCCCTTTAAACCCATGGACTATGATGTCCTTAACCTCGGACTGTGGGGTCTCTTTAAACCCATGGACTATGATGTCCTTAACCTTGGACCGTAATGTTCTTAAACTAATCGACCGCAATGTCCCTAAACTAAACAATGGAGTCCAAATCCTCTTTTGTTGGATCTAAACGATCCCGTTAAGTTGATCTTAGTCTAAAATTAGACTAACGTATCCTTAACATACGTTTAAGTTGATCTTAGTCTCAAATAAGACTAACGTATTCTTAAACCCAGCCCCCAAACCCAAATCTAAGAAAATACGGATTTGGACTAATCCACGCCCTACGGGCGACGACATAAATTAGTCTTCGTATACAATCCACGGGCAACCGAAAACAAAACAAATACACATGACACGAAGTGACCATCTGGAGAAGGAGAAAGTGGTTACCGCGATACGGTAGCGTAATTAACTGCAGGGGCTTGCGCCTGCAGGGAAGAGCGTCCCCACAATCAAAAACCCCTCAACGAGGGGGAATCTGACGAAGTCTGCTACATCGGCCGCATCCGTTTAAACTTTCGATACATGGTGTCATAAATCAACTCGACATCTTCGGAGAGGTGGACAGATAGCACCAATTAGCATCTGCCCCGAAATTCAGGCAATACGGACCTGCGCGGTCGCGTCTCCGAGTTTCGACAAGGAACAATGGGTCTTACCCCGGAGAACGCCATTCAACACCAATTCTCGAGTTTGATAAAGGTGTTGAATATCTATAAGAGCCTCTTTCTCGAATCCAGAGGCCCGGGGTTAATTTCACAGATTTCATCGCCCGCTTTCTCTGCTCGGAAGTCCTGTCGAAAGAAGTCACGAAATTTGCCAAACTTGATGATCCTTTTGGTTTCGGTTTGGACAACCAGCCAGCAGCGGAGGCGGATCAGAGAAATTTCTTTCTCTCTAACACCCCGGTCTTCTCTTTCACAGAACTTGCAGTTCCTGAGATTGACAAAGAAACGTTCTTTTTGGGGTTCCTCGGGCGATGGCTAAGCTGGTTTGCGCTTCCGATGCACTCTCGCCATATGAGGCCGTCCGTTTTTTATCCATCTCACCGAATGGTTGCTGGGATGCAAGTGGCCATCGGGATCGCTGGGTTAGCCCATTTGTATCATAGCCTCAGCTTGGCAGCCGATACTACTGAACCAGGGGTGCAGCACGTGAACTTCTCGATGCATTATTTTACGTCGTGGATCGAGCTACATGTACTTGGCGTTTTCGGTATCCATAAAAGGTCTTGCTTCTACAACAAGTGCAACTTCCCTCGGATCATGCGGCTAGTTGACGCATCTATTGTGAATCCGACACAGCGGGAAGTTAGGGGTTTGCTCCTTCGTCCGCGCACGGTTGGAAATGGCATGACCTTCACCGATAAGATTTTGAGCATCGGCCAGGAATCCGCAAAGACGGTGCAGCCATTGCGGGACATTTTTAAAGGCGGGGCCTCTATCTTGAAAGCTTGGTAGATTCTTCATTTATACTCCATCAGGCCGGGCTTTCTTGTGTTTAGGCAAAATGATTTGGCGTTGTTCATGAGATACAACCCGTATCATTTCACCCAGCAGTTAAGCTATAATCAGGACGTCCCGCTTGAGGCCTTCTTGGCAGAACCGACTGCTACTGAAGAGGGTATCCGGAGTGCGTTGCATCATTTTATGCGCCTAAACACAGGGTCCAACTTCTTCATCAATGAACCGAGTTGTGTTCCGAAAGCCATGAACGTGTATGTGGTGTGGTATCAACATTCGATGGGTGCCGTTATTAGGGAAGAAAAGCGATTGTTGCTTGATCGCAAGGGCACCGCCCCGGCTGGTAACCCCGCCGTTCCCTTGAAACGACGGATCATTGTCCGTCCTCCCTTGAGGGAAGCTGCTACAGCTGTGGTACCATGGGTTATCCCTGAGCTACTGTTCAGACCATAATATTGCATTTATCATTCCCCTATTCTTATCATTTTTATAAATAAACAGGTACTCTTGACGCACGTTTGTTGCATATTACAGGATACAGGATTCTGGAGCAAATACAGTGAACAAGACACAAAACAACAGAAAAGGGATTTTTTACCAACTATTAGACGGATCCTAGTCAAGCCTAGACGAAGAACAGTACAAGGTCCAAAATGTCATGTGAACGGTTAAAAGATCGCTACAAGTATTCACTGAATTATCTGGAAGAGAATAAGAAGCCAACAGAGAAACTACATATGGAAACAGAAGCCCAAAGAGACACTGAACCAAGCCGAAAAAGCACACAGCTCAAGTCTACAGTTTGGCCGCGGATCCGCGGCCAAACCCATGCTGGCGCCGCGGATCCGCGGCCATATGATACACGTGTCGGTGGAATTTTGGTGCGTCGGTGCGTCGGTGCAGATGTTAGGATTTTCAGGGGTCAAATCTGTAATTGCGCAAGTACGAGAGCCTGTAACCCTAGGTTTCCTATTTTCCTATAAATTGTAATCTTAGATCTAAAAATTGTATGCCTCTTTTCAATAAATAAAATTCAGAAATTCTGGAAGTGACATTCAGATCTGTTCTTTATCGCTTGGAGGGAGCCATCACCATTAGTAAGTGTTTCTATTTTATTCTTTTAATGTTATTTCATCCCCTAATGAGCGAGTAGTCTCCTCGCTTGTTAGGGTTAGCCTTAGGGAAAGGGTTGAGAGATGAGATCTCTCACCCCTTTCAATGCCATATTAAACTAACCCATTAAGAACTCCATGCATGCGCGCACAACCACTCCCTGCGGCACCCTACCCCTCGAGGTAACGGTGAACCGCAGTATAAAGGGCCGGTTGCGCGCGTTTTCCATGGGGGTTAGGGTAATTAACGATAAAGTAAGGATACGAATCTAGAGGAAGAAAACATCTTCCCAAAAGAGTCGTATCCACTTTATCGATAATTACTATAACACCTAATGGATCTAAAATACGGCATTGAAAGCGGTGAGGAAACATCAATCTCCAAAACTTTCTCTAAGCCTAACCCTAGCAAGAATTTAAATTAGATTAATTAAGTTTTAGATCTAGATTTTTATAAAACCAAAACGACAAATAGAATCAACTCGTTAAGACACACTAAAGGAATTTACCCGTCTCTGTGGATCGACCCGTACTCACCGGCTAGCTGCGAAGCGACGCCGTTTCTGATTGCGGTAATTATATTTTTGATCGTAAAATCTCTACCAATCAAATGGCGCCGTTGCCGGGGACGGCGTAATCTTTCTTTTTGTGAATTTTCGGGTTGATATAAAATTTAAAAATTATAAAAATCTGAAAATATTAAAAAAAATATAAAAAGTATCAAATTTGATCTGTTTGAAGGGTTTATTTTTGAATCTTGCAGGAATAGCGAGGATCTGAAATTTTACAGAGCGCAAATCAGAAAGGTACATATAAGAACAGAGAGGAACTTTCAGTACACAGCTACACAATTTTTTCCAGAGCGCGATCCCACTAGAACGCCGCGCTTCCGCCGCATATACAGGGCTCCCGCCGCGGTTCCGCGCTCTGAAGGACACGTCAGCGCACCAACTTTTGTGAGTTTGTCTCTCTTTCTTCCCTCTGCAACCTAAAGTATATCTCTCTGTAAAAAGTTTTCTGCAGAAATTCTTTGCGTAAAGAGTCTTTCTCCCCCTTCTAAATAACAGATCTCTGCAGGTTTCTTTGCGCCGCGCTAAAAAATTCTGATTGCAAGTGAAATTTTATTTGTTTTGCATAATTTAACCGGATTCTAAGGGGCTATTTGACCAAACTCAGATTGGGTGGGGATTTCATCACCCTTCCCAGGACCCCAGAAAACACTTAAGCATTTTGCATCGACCACCTTTAATTAAAAAAAGATTAGACTCAGACCTAAGGACGGCGAGCTCAATAGGAAAAGGACTAGGGTAGGCATCGGTCGTTTATCCTAACCGACATTGCGGTGTCTAGGCTAGTGGTTTTTAATTAGGCCCACTGTAGTGGTGGTTCCTTCCCACTTACCTGGCCGTATTTTTCCGTGAAGAGGCGGTTTGAGGTCTATTTCTAGCTCTAATTAGGAGCTGTCTAGTAGACCTAGGCGACCCTAGATCTAGGCCTGATTGTGCATGTGTGGTTGATACTTTTGTGTCACGAGTCCGTTTTCTAAAAACTTCTTTGCAAAACTCACACCAAAAAAAAAAAAAATATATAAAAAATCTTTTCAAAACTTGCAACTTGTCGCGAAGAAACTTGAAACTCACTTCCACCACTTCTTCTCACTGACGTTATCTTACCCCCACATTCTGTTTTTCTCTTTTTTCTGACTGCACTACCCTTTAGTGTATGTCATTTTGGACTAGGGATACTAACGCCCGATTAGTCCGTGTTTCGTTGGTACCGACCAACGAACCCTTCGACGAACCCTTCGTCGATCTTCCGTCCACTTCCTTACCTCCACATTCAAAATCTTCTTTCGAAGGTATGTCGGGATTCAACCCCAACGACACCTTAACGACGGGAATGATTCCACCTCCGCCAGGTGCGAATAACCCGAATCTACCGCCTGTTGTAGCGCCCGCACGAGTCGCGCTCCAGGATCTCTTTTACCCCATTTTGTAATCGGTCGTTGGTACCTCAAGAAGTATTAACGGTCGCATGAAGGATGTGTAAGCAAATTTCATTCACCAACTAATTAGTACTTTGGACAATGGACAAGGGCATGATTGCTTGAATTGAATTTCCAAGTGTAAGGGTGATCTATACACACACGTAGGGGTATGTGATTGGAATTTAGATAAGAGAAAGGAATGAAAGATAAAATTTGTATCTTTAATAGAGTTGATTGAAATTCCTGAGTGGAGATGTAACCCTAGAAGGAAAACTTAAGAGATGCCGAAAGCTAAGTAGGTCTACATAACATATATAATCTTAAGTTAAATAATGAGGAAGCGTGAAGAATATGGGTGGATAATTTACAAGTAAAAGATAATAGAATTCCTTGTTAGAAAACTTAATTGGAAAACAAAAGTCAATGGGCCAAATTGATAGGATTTTGTGGGTAGTATCCGCTGAAAACCCTCAGGAGACAACACTCCTCCTACTAGGGACACCTAGAGGTTTAACGGCTTGTTGCACGTGCTCAGTGCAATCGCGTTTCCCTGCGAAAGTGTGGTTAGGATTTTAGTGAATAAATAATAAGTTTGCTCGAGGACGAGCAAAAGGTAAGTTTGGGGGTATTTGTTCAGACCATAATATTGCATTTATCATTCCCCTATTCTTATCATTTTTATAAATAAACAGGTACTCTTGACGCACGTTTGTTGCATATTACAGGATACAGGATTCTGGAGCAAATACAGTGAACAAGACACAAAACAACAGAAAAGGGATTTTTTACCAACTATTAGACGGATCCTAATCAAGCCTAGACGAAGAACAGTACAAGGTCCAAAATGTCATGTGAACGGTTAAAAGATCGCTACAAGTATTCACTGAATTATCTGGAAGAGAATAAGAAGCCAACAGAGAAACTACATATGGAAACAGAAGCCCAAAGAGACACTGAACCAAGCCGAAAAAGCACACAGCTCAAGTCTACAGTTTGGCCGCGGATCCGCGGCCAAACCCATGCTGGCGCCGCGGATCCGCGGCCATATGATACACGTGTCGGTGGAATTTTGGTGCGTCGGTGCGTCGGTGCAGATGTTAGGATTTTCAGGGGTCAAATCTGTAATTGCGCAAGTACGAGAGCCTGTAACCCTAGGTTTCCTATTTTCCTATAAATTGTAATCTTAGATCTAAAAATTGTATGCCTCTTTTCAATAAATAAAATTCAGAAATTCTGAAAGTGACATTCAGATCTGTTCTTTATCGCTTGGAGGGAGCCATCACCATTAGTAAGTGTTTCTATTTTATTCTTTTAATGTTATTTCATCCCCTAATGAGCGAGTAGTCTCCTCGCTTGTTAGGGTTAGCCTTAGGGAAAGGGTTGAGAGATGAGATCTCTCACCCCTTTCAATGCCATATTAAACTAACCCATTAAGAACTCCATGCATGCGCGCACAACCACTCCCTGCGGCACCCTACCCCTCGAGGTAACGGTGAACCGCAGTATAAAGGGCCGGTTGCGCGCGTTTTCCATGGGGGTTAGGGTAATTAACGATAAAGTAAGGATACGAATCTAGAGGAAGAAAACATCTTCCCAAAAGAGTCGTATCCACTTTATCGATAATTACTATAACACCTAATGGATCTAAAATACGGCATTGAAAGCGGTGAGGAAACATCAATCTCCAAAACTTCCTCTAAGCCTAACACTAGCAAGAATTTAAATTAGATTAATTAAGTTTTAGATCTAGATTTTTATAAAACCAAAACGACAAATAGAATCAACTCGTTAAGACACACTAAAGGAATTTACCCGTCTCTGTGGATCGACCCGCACTCACCGGCTAGCTGCGAAGCGACGCCGTTTCTGATTGCGGTAATTATATTTTTGATCGTAAAATCTCTACCAATCAGCTACCCCAACCCTGTGCTCCTGTAAAAGTGGTAGCTGCGGTGTCTCTCGAATCGGGGGTGGGTACGGAAATTGGGACTCGTCACCCAAAGTTGACCGCCAAGCGCAAGCTTGTGTTGTCGGCTGCTGGTACTCGTTCGTAGAAAAAGAAGAAGTCGCTCTTCTCTGCTGATGTCGTTCTTGGCCAGGGGCCTCATGCTCCCTATAAAAAGAGCTTGAGTGAATATAGGACCAATGAGGGTCTATTCATGGTACCGGATGATACCGATCTTGAAGCTGCCCTGGTGGGTTCCGAACGACTGGCTCGCGATGAAGCAGCAATAATCACTATCGCGCAGTCAGGTAGACTTCGGTCATATTTTCTTTCGCGACTACTTTAATTATTATGCTTTTAACTGACGCTTTTCTTCTTTGACAGGTATCTCTGCCGAAGAGGCTCTAGCAGCTTCCCTCAAGACTTTGAAAGAGGAAGATAGGCTTCGCGCTTTGTTGGGCCTTGGTATATTTCAGCTTACTGTGTTTTCATTCCCCCTTTTTTTATGGGTAAACTAACTCTTTTTTTATATTGCAGGGACTACTTCGACTCAAGTTATCTCGAGTGCGATGCCAATCCCGCATGGTGATGCGGAGATGCTTCCAAGGCTGGCTACCGAAATCCCAGCTTTCCCAGTATTGCCAAAAGAGGCTTCACTTAAGCAACCGATGATGGACGCCACAACGGCTCTAGAGGTAGCTCCTGGCTCGGACGATGACGTCTTCTTGGCGGAGGTCTTAAAAAGATCAGCTCTCACGGCCCAGGAAGAAAGGAAGCGCAGGAGGCATGCAGCAAGAGAACGTAACGCCGCCTTTGCTGTAGGTATAGGCTCGAGCGCTGCTTCCCCTGTCCCTGCTTCTTCAGAGGGTGCTCCGGCCTGTAGGGTTAGCTTAGCACCTTGTGAAGGTTTTAGCAAGCATCAATCATGCTACTTTAAAATTTTTGGGGTGCTAAACAAATCCTAACCAAGATCTTAACTAGAGACTTAGGGTTAAACAAGATATGTAAACACTTTACATCTAAGTGAACAAGGAATACAACCTTTGTAGACCGGTCCTTCACTTGAATAGCTCCGTGTAGAATTCCCTTCGCTGCGATCACTATCCCCCGGACTCTAGAAAGGCTCCCATGAAGAAACGAACAAGCTTGCTTCGAAGTCTTCGAGACCGAAGATGATCTACGTCGAGGAGACACTAGCTCATGCTATCTCTTCACTAATTGTGTAGATTAGTGAAGCAAATACCCTAAACTAAATGGCTAATAGTAGATGATGATGAAGTAGGAATATTGCTCACTTTAGATTTAGTTTTCTCACAATCTATCACCACTTTGTCAAAAGCTAGAAAGCTTAAAATGAGGAAGAAGAAGATGAAACTCAAGTGATGAAAGAATGAATCCATTAAGATTAAAATTGTAACCATGAGTGAGTATATCATATATCTAACCCTTGTAGAGAGTTAACAATTGTGTATGGTTAATGGTTGGGTTGATAAATATCTTAAGGAAAACAAAAGAGTAGACTAAGTCAATGGTTATCTTGAAACTTCTCCAATCTTCCAACCATCAAAATATCTCCACTAATTGTAATTATTTAAGAATAAATATTAACTCTAACATTAACCCTAGCATGGTGTAAGTCTCATACATACATGCTGCATGTATAACCTAGCAAGACACAACAATATATATCACATATATATTTTGTGCAAAAAGAATACAATTAAAATATATCACATATATATCAATGTATCAAAAAGTGAGAAAAGACATCTTAAGTGAGCTAATATTAGTTAAATGTAATTTAATATATCAAATATATAATTATACATTAAACTATTAAATCAACTCTTGATTTAATAATCCAGCTATAGTACATATAACCGACCGATATCACATATCGCGAGAATAGAATACGGTATTACATACTCGTATTAATCTCGGTCCCGCACATATCACATATGTGCTCCTACTCCGTTTCGCATGAACCAGGAAACCTCTGTGTAAGACTCTAAAGACTCGTCAATACGTCGGCAGTAGGTGATGATCATATCAAATACCCACAAGCCGCAAGCGGTCTACTAAACTTAACGGCCACCCGGGTATTGAGCGATCAGAAGATCAACAAGCAAGCATGCTATAACTCTTGCGAATCCAATCAGTAACACTGCCGTACAGTCCGGTCTCTTCGTCTGATATGTCGCATATCACAGCCTGGGGGTGGTATAACGTCAGACCCCAATAGCCTAATAAGTCATGCCGATGCAAGGTCCATAACGGTTCGAGAAACTACTGGTAACACTTACCAGTAAATCTCAGCAACCCTGGCCAGGGATTTCCTGTTATGACCAATCGAGCATAGCGCAACATCAACTCCCAATACCGGGAGAGACAAAACCCCTCTTATCGCTCATTGCCTCCATGTGACTCGGGACTGTACCCAAAAGCCACCTTTTTGCACGATCTCTTGACCGTGGTATGGTGGAAATCAAAGCACAGTAGGAATCACATAAGACTCTATGATGATCTTGGGTCTACAGACTAACCTGTACCAGTGTCACCAGAGAACTGCTATCCGACGATAGGTATAATACCATCTAGGAGTTCTCGGCGAGTCCGTCCAGTGTACCCAGTCCTTACTGAGCACCCATATGCCTACTCTGATGTCAAACACCAATGGATATGGGATCATCCATCGCCCATCATATGGGTCAAGAAGCGCATACGCTAGTCTACTCTGGAGTACCGATGCCCTGTCTCGATACTCCCACGACTAGGAATATTTGAAGGATGTACTTATCGACTACCCTGTCCTCACTAGTATGATCTGCACGAAGATCGGTTCATAAAATACAAGGCAGCACAAGGTTCAAGACTTCGTCACGAAGCAACGGCAAAAGTCCACTACAATGTTCACTGGAAAGATCTGGAAGAAACCTAGAAGCCAACCTGAGAAAAGAACCAAAGAAATAGGAAGACAAACAAAGCCAGAAGTGTCCCAGAAAAGTTGAAGACACAAGACCATCTTTTGGCCGCGGAACCGCGGCCAAACCTGGCCTATGGCCGCGGTTCCGCGGCCGGGTATTGCCCGTGTGGGTGAAAAATTTCTATAATATCTGGCGGTGCGTGGAGCGTTGACTAGGTCTTTTTCTTAGGGGATATTTTTGTAAAAGCAGATATGCGAGTCAATTGTAACCCTAGGGTTTCTATCCTCTATAAATAGAAACCCAATTACCTCTTTTGAGGTATGCCTCTTTTCTTTTGTTTCATGTCATTACTTCTAGTTTACTTTTCGCCTCTGTGACAAGCGCGTTTATTTATTCACTTTTTCCTATATTTCATTTTATGCTCTATTCTGAAGGGTATTCTCAAGCTATATTTTCCAGTACTCGTTCTATATTTTGAATTAACTATAGTTCCATAAGACTTTTCAATTATTAATTCGAAATAAATCGTTATGTCCTTGTTCTTATATATAACTGTTTGTTTTAGTTGTTCTATTCTTTACACACAACTGTTTGATTTTTCTAGTCCTTTTGCTAAAAGTTACAGTATAGTGTTTCCAAATAACGCCGCTTGAGTCTTCTTGGTTTTTGTTTTAATTTAGAGAACAAAATTTTATTTAAGTGGGGTATGATGTAATACCCAGTACCTATTATACAGTCAAATATGAATTTAAATAAACTTTATTTATTCTAATTTATTTCTCTGTATTTTACATTCATTTTATATTTCCTCACATTGGCCAAATTGTGTTATTTTTATTACTTGTTATTAATAAGGTTGATTTGTCACAAATTGTTATTATATTACACATAAAAAAAACATACTTATTAATTTGCTAAGTCTAACCTTTTATTATAATCAATTTCTATAATTCTATTTTCTAATTATAATAATTTTATCCCTAACCTATTGAAACCCTAATCCAATACCTTGTATTTTTATCCGTATTTTAAATAAATATTTTCCTATTTTTTCTTTTCTTTTTTATTAAGCCCAAATCCCCTTTTCTTCCTCCTCCTCCATTTATTTCTCTACTGTACAAAATCCTATGCCCATGATTTTTCCCCTTCATATTTTGATTCTGTATTAATGATGGGTATTTTGGTTTTAAATAGTAATCAATTTGAATTAATCATTTCCTTTATAACCAAACTTTAATACCTCCTTAATTCCTTTTATTTTCCCATTAACACCAAGTCAATTCCCTCTTAAATCTCATTTACATCCTTTATTAATTTCCTTTAAACCAATTTAAATCCTCATTATCCCTATCCAATCATCTAAAATTCTATCTCTCTCTCACTCTCAAAAGCATTCTCTCTCCCTCTCTTTCTCACCCTCTCCTCTCAATCAGCCTCTCTCTCTCTCTCACTATATATATATATATCATATATTTATTTTACCCCCTCTCACTCATGTCTCCTCTCTCTCCTTCGTTCTCGCGTTCCTGCCTCCTCCGCCTCGTCATGAACCCGAGCCCTTCCCTGCTCTCGTCGCCGCCACGCCCTCGCCTCCACCCTCTACCCGGCCTAACCCTCAACCTCTCTCTCAATTTATCCCCACTGCAATAATCCCCGACGAACCCGACGCTCAAGAACCCTCGCCTACACACCCCACCGCCGGCGACCCCCTCGTCGTCATCTCCCTCTCCAATCACCTTCCTCATTCTCCTCTCCTCCATTCCCTGCTCCCCTGGACATCCAGATCCCTACACCCGAAACCTCCACGAACCCTCGCCTTGCCTGCACGCCCTCGTGGCCGGCGATCCCTCGCCTTTGCCTCAGCACCCTCTCCCTCTCCTATTCACTCCCCCCTCCCTCTCTCCTCTCGATCACTCCCTTTCTCACTCCTCTTGATCACACACACACACACTCTCTCCTTTCCCCCATCTCCTTCCAACACCCAACCGAGTACGTACCTTCGGCCAACACCAGCATCGCCGACGACTCCCCGCACCACCATCACCTCAGCAACCTACCACCTTCCTCCTCTCACCCTCCAAGCTCCAAGCCGAGCCCCACTTTCACCCGAGCTCCCGACACCAAACCATAATGACACACCCTCTGATAATCCCCAACCGCACATCATCGCCGCTGAGTCGCCGCCGCCGATCCCCTGCAAACCACCGCACAACCACCACCGCTACCAAGCCCCAAGCTTCAAACCAAACAGCCCCGGCATTTCATCGAACACCTGCAAATCGTCGGAAACTTCGCTATTACAGCCGCCGTCATCACCATCCAAGCCATCTCCACCATCATTGTGCCCATCGCCGTTGTCGACGTAGCAGCCGTCGCAATGCCAGCGCATGTCCGTCACACCCACCGAGCCATCAAGCACAAGATCGAGCTCCACCGAGGCCAACCCTTTTCGTGTATGCGTCGTGCCATCATAATAGATTACTGTTGCTGTCGTGCTATTGCCGCATCGCTGCCGTATTATCATCGATACGTCGCCAGGCAAGTTCAAATACTTACTTACATGCAATACTATATTTATTTTGATGCGTACGAACTATATCGAAAAATTACCATTGCGATTTAATAATAAACCGTATTTTAATTTTAGTAATATTGTTGAGATATAATCAAGTCTAGAAGTTAGGGATAACGTTGTAAGAAAATTGTAGAATGAAATACTATTTATTGGTTGAAACAAACGAGCGTTTCGGTTGCGAATCAAATGTTTATCATAGGTGCTCAATGCAAACCCTAAACTAAAAACCATGTTAAAATGGCGGCGGAATTTAGGTGTAATGGATTACTTTAGTGATAATGAATACTATGTGAAGTGTTGGGTCGAAAATACGGACCCTAACACTGTGAAATGCCATCCCCATTTTGATTCGCCAAATCTGAAACTTCCCGTACATGTAATTTGTGAAAATCGTAGTAAATTGGATACACACCAGAATATTGTATTAGAGGGCTCGTATAGAAACCGGCTCGACAACCTAGAACCCCATATAATTTATATTTTGTTTCTATTTTAAAGAGATGACGAAAACTGTTCGGGAATGCGACTCTGGACTGCAATCCAGAGTTGTCGACACTTGAAATAAAATGCTTCTACAACTCTGTGTGAAAATGGTATTATGCGTAACCCTATACCTTGCGAATATTAATCTGTTATCTAACTATTGGAGGTGGTTTCATCCGTTTTTACCATCGTTTGCTATTTTAATCATATTTTAAATCATCAATGCATACTGCAGTCCCAAGCAGGGACAGAACATATATCCCGATCTTAAATAATACATAACTCCCAGCACACAGTGGATATTATCGATCCGTCTAATAGGTTAGAAACTAACTGATAAACCTAAATATTATCAAACTGTAACTTTGCCTAATTATGATCCCAACAGGGTGAAAACTGTGTTACGAAATGGGCTTTCAATTCAGGAACTGAATTTCCAGCAGAGAACATTTAACAAGAAATGACCGTAATTTGTGAACCCGAAACCCGATTGACTTGAAACTAATTTTGTTGCATTGCTGATTAAGTTTACTTTTTACCCTTTTTGTATAATTTTACTAAATTTTGAATGTACGATTTAATGTGATTTTCTTATGTTCCTAAGACGCGTAATGACTTGTATTGCATATGATTTATTTAGCGGCATAATTCACATATTTACCCAACTGCGATACCTCTATCGATAGTGAACGTTCTTATTAATTCTTAGTGTATAATGCATTGTCGAACGAGAATGGTATCGGTTTAGTTGTATCGAGTACGCCAGTAAAAAGTGAATGATTCATGATAGTGGACAACACAGTGGATAGTGAATAAAGCAGTGTTATTGGTGCGTACTTATACACAACTAGCTCATACTTATAGATAGTGAAACCTGAGGAAAAAGGGGAAATCGAAGTGGAAAGGAACTTGTATTTAGCGAGGTTAGCGTTTTAGAGGATGATCATTCGAACGGCGACTCATTATATATATATATATATATATATATATATATATATATATATATATATATATATATATATATATATATATATTAGGTTTGGACCTAGCGGTCCGGCTGACATGGTTATGTCCCAGGCAACAGTGGGACGTAGTCTCGGGTACGTACGAGACCCTCGTTAAACATGATCATTCCTTTCCACAAACTCGGTTTCAAAATTGACTTAGAGTCCAGTAGGAACATGTCATACATTGCATTGATCATTGCCATGTCGATTACCTGCATATATTATCTCCACCTTTATTAGATTTATTTCTTGCCTCATTATTATTAACATAATATTGCTATTGTATCGCCCTGACGACCTGAGTATGCATGTTTAGTGATAGAAGTGGATCCATCTGATCTTGAGAAGCCGCGGAGATCCAGACCAGTCCAGTTGTACCTTTCCCTTGATATCCCTGGTTAGTTTCCCTCTTGTTTACTTCCATTGCGCTCGGTTTCCTTTATATCCGATAGTTCTAGTGACTGCATTCTCTTTATCCGTGTTGTATTTTACTGATTACCATATAACGTTAGAAGCCGAGATGTGACTACGGCAGGATTTTCCTTGATCGTAGGAGCATGGCTGGCCTAGTCATCCTCGTATTCCGTATTTTGGGAAGCGGGGAGTGACATCGGTGATGATGCACCTCCGAAATCCAAATCGAGAGATTATATTATTTTGCAGGAATTTTACCGTAGAGGTGGCATCTGGTTTCCTGATCAGTATGGCTTCTATCCACTTTGTAATGTAGTCCACGGTGAAAAGGATGTATTTGTATCCACCCATCCCAGTGGGGAGTTCGCCAACCATATCCATCCCCCATTGCGCAAATGGCCAAGGGGAACTTAGTGGTGTTAATTCAGTAGCGGGTAGCCGAAGGATGTTGCTAAAGAGTTGGCAGGTCCTGCACCTTCTGACCAGTTTTCCTGCGTCTTGGTGTATTGTCGGCCAGTAATACCCCTGCAACAATGTCTTTTGAACTAGACTGTGGGCCCCTTGATGTGCCCTTCTGACTCTTTCATGTATCTCTCGGAGGACGTAATCTGCTTCATCGGGATCGTTGCATCAGAGTAGAGGTCGGGTGTACGACTTTTTGTACAGGTTTCCTTTGCTCCACACGAAGTGGCGAGCTTTCATACGGAGCTGGCGTGCCTTGACCCAGACCTCAAGAAGTACATCATTCTTAAGGAACTCTACAATGGGTTTTCTTCAATCCGGGACATCCCCTTGAGCAGTGTAGATCTGGTGTATCACTTCTCTATCTTCCACGCTGGGTCGTGGCAGGACTTCAAAGAGGATATTTCTTTTGTGATTGGCCGAGTAAGAAGATGCGAGTTTACTTAGCGCGTCGGCCTCAGCGTTCATGCTTCTGGGAATCTATTCTACTTGGACTTCGTCGAAATTTCTCCGGAGTCTTTTCACCTCCGCTAGGTATTTCATCATCAGGGGTTCTCGGGCTTCAAAGCGCCCGGTCACCTGCTCGACGACTGGCGTGGAGTCGCTGTGGATCCTGATCGCCTTTAGCTCTACCCCGGAGGCGATTCGTAGCCCGGCTAACAAGGCTTCATATTCTGCGGCGTTGTTTGACGCCTTGAAGCCAAGCCTCAGAGAGTATTCCATCTCTGCCTCATTTAGACCACGGATGATTAACCCGGCCCCACTCCCTTCCTTTGTGGAAGAGCCGTCTACATAGAGTATCCAGTCTAGAATTAGGCTGAGTGTCTCCTCGGCTGAGGGCCGAGGGTTAGGGCCTCACGCCGGCGCTCCTTCCTTATTGGGAATGGTGCATTCGACTATGAAATCGGCCAGGGCCCATGCCTTGATAGCTTACATTGGTCGGTACCTGATGTCGAATTAGGATAATTCCCATCTCCATTTCTCTAAGCGGTCCAACAATTCGAGGAACCGAGGATATTCCCCAAGGGTCGTTCGGTAAGAACGATGATCGTGTGAGCCTGGAAATAGTGCCGGAGCTTCCTGGAGGTGACGACGAGCAACAGGACTATTTTTTCTATAGACGGATATCGAGTCACTGCGTCCCTGTAAAAGTTGTTGACATTGTAGACCGGTCTTTGTATTCCTTTGAATTCTCTGATGAGTACGGAGACGGCTGTTCCGGCCAAATTTTTTGGCTCAGAGCTTGTTGTTCCCTTATAAAAATAAAGGGAAACCCCACGTGTTAACCACGTACACTCACATGAAAAGCATATAGATACCACCTTAGATAGGATTAAATCCTATATTGGATCCTCAAGTGTTTCCCACGTGAGCGTCAGCGCCAGCCTCTGTTAGGATTAAATCCTATAGTGGCGCCTCACGTGGAACACACGTGATCACTAGCGTGCAAACCATGTGAGTGACTATTTATAAAAGAATTAAATTCTTAGGCGGCGCCCACGTGCATAGCACGTGAGTGTCAGCGCCCAAATTAAAGAGGGTAGAATTAAATTCTACATAGGGAATATTTCCTTAAAATCTGGGATATTCTCTGTTAAACAAAGCTGTTGGATCAAAGATCCAATAGTGATAATAAATCATCAAAATGATAGAATTAAATTCTAGTAGGGAAAAAATATCTTTCTGATTAAATATTCTCTGTTAAACAGACAGCCGTTGCGGTGATAGAATTAAATTTTATTTAGGAAATATTTTCCCTGATCTTTCAAATATGGAAAGATCTTTCTCTAACAGAGAATCTTGGATTTAGATTCTGATGATGATAAAATATCACCAATTAAACCATCTGACAGAATTAAATTCTATGTTAGGGAAATATATTCCTAAACTTGTTAAACTAACAAGATATTCATATGATAGAATAAAATTCTAATCTTGTTAAACTAACAAGATATTCATATGATAGAATAAAATTCTATGTGATAGAATTAAATTTTATGTTGGAATGAAATTCTAATCTTGTTAAATTAATAAGCTATTCATATAACAGAATTAAATTCTATATTAGGAAAATATATTCCTAATCTTGTTAAACTAACAAGATATCCATATGATAGAATACAATTCTATGTGATAGAATTAAATTCTATATTGGAATAAAATTCTAATCTTGTTAAACTAACAAGATATCCATATGATAGAATAAAATTCTAATCTTGTTAAACTAACAAGATATTTATATGATAGAATAAAATTCTATGTGATAGAATTAAATTCTATGTTGAAATAAAATTCTAATCTTGTTAAATTAATAAGATATTCATATAACAGAATTAAATTCTATATTAGGAAAATATATTCGTAATCCTGTTAAACTAACAGGATATCCATATAATAGAATAAAATTCTATCTTAGGAAAATATTTTCTAATCTTGTTAAGCAAATAAGGCATCTTCTCTATTGAACAGAGAGCCTTTGGATTAAAAATCTAACGGTGAATAAAATTCACTGGTTGATCTAAAAGATCATTTTGATTGATCATGAAATCAATCATGATCTCTCAATGAGAGATTTTATCAAAAAATTGATTTTTCTCTTTTCCTATAAATAGAGCAAAGAGATTAATCAAGGAGGGAAGAAGAGGACTCGATAAAAAAGGATAGAGGGAACCCCCCTAAGCTTTTGAAAAAATACAGAAAGCTTCCAAAACAACAGAGAACTCAATTCTCAAGAAAAGAAGAAGCGCTTCATTCTCGAAACTCTAGGTAAAGAAAAGGGTTTAAAATATCTCTGCAACATCACATCTAAGGGGTTAACCCTTTCTTTAAAAAAAAGAACTTAGTTCTTTCTCTGGATCTGAGATCCACAAGACAAGTCTTCCACAAGTTGAGAATTTAATTCTCATCAGGAAGATCTTGTTCTTGAGAATCGAAGATTTAGGGAAGAACAAATTTAAAGAGAAAGAATATGGAGTCCATAATACTCCAGGAACTCAGTTCCTTCAAATCAAGAACTTAGTTCTTAAAGAACATAATCCCAGATCCTCAAAATAATGATCTTAGTGGTCGTTAATGATCAAAATACCATTAACAGAGAAATATCAACAGAGATTAAATCTCCATATAAAAGAAACTAGCGCCTTACGTGGGCGCCACATAAGAGTGCTTAACACTTCACAAACAGCCAAAACGGCTGAGTGCTTAGCATTGATTGGGCAGCGCCTAGCGTCTCACGTGCTCCTCATGTGGGCACCACATAAAAAGTGCGTAGCACTTCACATACAGCCAAAACAGCTGAGTGCTTAGCACTGATTGGGCAGAGCCCAGCGCCTCACGTGGGCGCCACATAAAAAGTGCGTAGCATTTCACATACAGCCAAAACAACTGAGTGCTTAGCACTGATTGGGCAGCGTCCAACGTCTCACGTGCTCCTCACGTGGGTGACACAAAAATAATAAGAGTGCTTATTACTTCAAAAACAGCCAAAACGGCTGAATGCTTACCACTGATTGGGCAGCGCCCAGCGCCTCACGTGCTCCTCACGTAGGCGCCACATATAAGTGCGTAACACTTCACATACAGCCAAAACGACTGAGTGTTTAGCACTAATTGGGCAGCGTCCAGCGCCTCACGTGCTCCTCATGTGGGCGTCACCAAAAAAGAAAAGAAGAGAGAAAAGTGCCTAACACTCTATAAACAGCCAAAATGGCAGAGTGCTCAGCGCTCATTGGGCGGCGCCCATAATTAAATACTTCACATGACACCCATGTGAATATCTGAGCGTCAAATAAGCGCTTTGCACTTTTTCATAAAAAGAAAAAGGTTGAACAAACAGAGCCCAAATGAGTGCTTAGCACTTTTTGAATAAAAATGAAAAAGAGTAGACAGACTAAGCTCACTAAGCCCAAATTGGCTAAGTCTCTGATGTTTCTTACAGCTGAGTCCAAATGCTCTTTTCATGGATCTTAAGTAAAAATGATCCTTAAAAACATTATTAAACTGATCTTAGTCTCAAAAATGATTAATGATCTCTCATTAATGATATCAAAAATGATATTCATCCTATATCTCCTATGGTAATCTTAGTCTCAAATATGACTAACGATTCTTAAGTCCATCACAACCCTTTTTCCCCTCAAATACGGGATTTGGTTCGAGGGTACATCTTTACCCACCTCTGATATATGCCGTTGTAATTCCTCAACGTCTTCAGAGAGATGGCAGGTCCCGACGACCGACAACTCCTCTCGTCATACATTGATGCACTTCCAAATTGACATGCACACCTCAAATACTCGCCTCAAACATGGAGATAATGGACCGAAACGTCCTTAAACTAGCATTCGTCCCAAATAGGGAATGTTGGACCGTGATGTCCTTAAACAAAAATAATTGAGCCCATATGCTCATTTATTTTCTAAGTTGATATTAGTCTCAAATATGGTTAACGTATCCTTGGCTAAAAATAAATTGAACCCAAATGCTCGTATATTTAAGTCGGCCTTAATCTCAAACTGGATTAATGGTCCTTAAATAAATCAAATTCAAATCTAAAATATACGGATTTGGACTAATCCGCACCCTACGGGCGATGACATAAACTAGTCTCCATATACAATCCACGGGCAACCAAAACAAACAAAAAAAACACACATGACACGAAGTGAACTGCTGGAGAAGGAGAAGTGGTTATTACAATGCGGTAACGTAATTAAATGCAGGGGCTTACACCTATAGGGAAGAGCGTTCCCACGATCAATAACCCCTCATAAAATGAGGGGGAATCTGATGAAGTCTGCTATAACGGCCGCATCCATCCAAACCTCTGATATATGGTGCCATAAATCAACTTGGTATTTTCGGAGAGGTGGATAGATAAATCCAAATAGCATCTGCCCCTAAAATTCAGGCCATACGTCCCAACGTCTTGGTCCGGTCTTTCGGCGATGAACAATGGCTAGATACAGCAACAGCTCGTCCCCCTCAATTGGTCGGATAAGAAGCGGGGGGGACCCTAGATGTGTCTTGAGCTGTTTGAAAGCGATTTGGCACTCCTCGGACCATTCGAATCTGGGGATCTTCTTTAAGGCTTTGAAGAAAGACAGGCATTTTTCTCTGGACCTGGACATGAAGCGACTCAAAGCAGCTACCCTGCCTGTGAGTCGCATATTATCAACATTGCTCCTGGGTGTCGCCATGTCGATGATGGTCCTGATCTTCTTTAGATTTGCTTCGATTCCGGTTGGTGACCATGAATCCAAGGAAATTCCCGCTTGTGATGCCGAACGCACATTTGGCCGGATTCAGCTTCATTTTGAGCTTTCGTAGGACATCGAATGCCTCGCGAAGTCTGTGGTGTGTTTGGCTGACAGTGTGGACTTCACGAGCATGTCGTCGACTTAAACTTCCATATTTCTCCCAATTTGTGGCTTGAACAGCTTATTGACCAGCCGCTGGTATGTTGCCCTGACATTTTTGAGGCCGAAGGGCATTACCCTGTAGCAGTAGATTCCTCGATTTGTGGTGAAAGCAGTTAGCTCTTCGTCGGCCGGATTCATCCGGATTTGATTATAACCGGAGAAGATGTCCCATGAAGCTCAGTAGCTCGTGACCGACCGAGCTGTCTACCTACTGATCTATCCGAGGCAGTGGGTAGTTATCTTTGGGGCATACCTTATTTAGATCGGTGAAATCAAAGCACATACGTCGTTTGTCGTTTGCCTTCCTGACCATGACCACATAGCGGTCTACCAACCGATATATCCGAGGGAGTGGGTAGTTGTCTTTGGGCATGCCATGTTTAGATCGGTGCCGCTTCCCAGGAAGTCACCCATCCCAAGACTTCCCTAGCCCAAGCACGTTTAACTATAGAGTTCTCAAGCTCCTGTAGTACCGATTCACTTAAAAAGCGGCTCTATAATTGAGAGTGGTATCATTACATTTATAATGCAGTTCGGTCATCTTTCGGAATGTGTTCCGAAGATTCCTCATTGTACTACAGTGGGTCCCACGGATTCAAGAGGTGGCCCCCGCCCCCTTGGCATGACAATTGGCGTGGCATCTTGTTCTGTGTGGCACTTTGTTCCGTAATCAAGAACCGGGTCCCGACATTCTCCCCACCTTTGAACAATAGTTCATCCTCAAATCACAGACGTACTACTGAGGATCTGCATGGGCCACCATAAATGTAACGCCCCATGCCCTGGTACAGATGGTATTGTTCGTTCTGGCCGAAACCGCACGGTTTTACCCTTTCAGAGCAAACCGGACCCAACCAGGGGACACTTCCTAGAAGGTCACCCATCCCACGACTTCCCTGGCCCAAGCACGCTTAACTACAGAGTTCTCAAGCTCCTATAGTGCTGATTCACTTAAAAGGTGGCTCTGTAATTGAGGATGGTATCATTACATTTATAATGCAGTTCGGTCCTCTTTCGGAATGTGTTCCGAAGATTCCCCATTGTTTTACAGTGAGTCCCACGGGCTCAAGAGGTGGCCCCCACGAATTCAAGAGTTGGCCCTCGCCCCCTTGGCATGACAATTGGCTTGGCATTTTGTTCCATGCGGCACTTTGTTCCGTGAGCAAGAACCGGATCCCAACACTAGCCAAGCCGAGTAGTCCAGGTTCCTGATGAAGTCGGTCACGAGCAGTCGGTCCACCTCCTCTTCTATCGCTTTCTGCTTCATTGGTGCGAAGTTTCTTTTCTTTTGTCGGACTGGCCGGGCTTTCGAGTCGACCCCGAGCTTATGGGAGATCACCTTGAGGTCGATCCCGGGCATGTCCGCTGGGGTCCAAGCGAACACGTCGAAGTTTTTCCGAAGGACCTGGATCAATTCGTCTCGAGCGCCCCTGTTAAGAGTGAACCGATCTGGACTATTCGGCCGTCGTCACCATCCCTAAGAGAGACTTCTAACAAAGTCTTAACCGGAGAGCCTCGAATCTCTTTTTGGTCATCGCGTGTATCCAGGGACTCCCGATGATTGTACACATCTTCGAACTTGTCCGCCTCTTTCCCGTCGGGCAACGTCGAGGCGAGACAGACCCTGGCAGGCGGTGAGGTGATAGGTCGAGATCTGAGCCCGGAGGGCGTTTAGGGTGGGGCGGCCTATGAGGATGTTGTAGGACGATGGGACTTTGGCGATGAGGAAATTCACTGGTAAGATTCACGTTCTTCCAGCTTCCCCAATGTTGAGAGGGAGGGTGATCGATCTCTTGGCTAAGACAGAATGGTTTGTAAACTCGGAGAGGACGTAGGAGATCGGTTGGAGGTCAGACGATTTAATTCCATGTGCTAGAAATAGTTGTAAAACAGGATATCCGCCGGGCTCCTAGAGTCGACCAACATCCTCTGGACCTCGTATCGGTTTACCCGGGCTGCTATCACAAGGGATCATTGTATGGAGTGATATACCATGAAGGTGCTCGTCGGTGAAGGTGATTGGATCGTCCTTCTTGCACTTCTTGTGGAGCGGATCATTTAAGGTCATGACCGGTTGGGAGCAGTGGGTGTTCTCGTTGCTCAGAACCGAACCGGTAGAGATGACCATGATCTGCCTGACCATCAATTCTTCTGGAGGGGGTTGGTTCGTTTGCTCCCAATCTTCCTGCCGTTTGTCTTGCAGGTACTTCATCAGGTGACCGGAGTGAATTAGCTCCTCAATATAGTCACGGAGTTGTTTGCAGCTCTCGGTCAGGTGCCCCTGTGACCAATGGTAGGCGCAGTACGGGACGCGAAGTCACTTGCTCGGCCTCTAAGTAGCCGGTGGGAGTTTGAAGAACCTCTCGTCCTTAGTCTCCTCTAGTAGCTCGGTCTGGGAGACGTTCAGGGGAGGGTACTCATGAAACCTCGGAGAATAAGGTTTTGGACGGTCGACCTTCTTTTTCTCTTCTCTGTCCCGTTTCTTTCGGTCCGTTCGGTTGTCGTGGGGTAAGTTGGCATTTACCTCCGACTCGAGTTGGATTTCTCGCTCGGTCTAGGCTTTTACTTCGGCCATGGTCTTAGCTTGCGCCAATTTAAAATAGCGGAGCCACTCTTTGTGCCCAACACCCGACCTCAAGGCGGTGATAAATTTTTCATCGCGGTACTCACGGACTTCCAGAAGGGCATTATAGAAGCGGGTGACGTAACCCTTGAAGGATTCCCTGTCTTCACTCTTGATAGTAAACAGGTAGTCAACCGTCCTTTTCTGTTGTCAGATCCCGACGAAATGACCGAGGAATTGAGTCGCCAGCTCGTCAAAGGTCGAGATCGAGCATAGCGCAAGTCCACGGAACCAGTCCCGGCTGGCCCGAATGAAGGTGGTGGGGAAGGTTCGGCACTGAGCTGCATCTAAGTTGTCTTGGAAGCTTACACCTGCCGTAAACGCGTCCAAGTGGTACTTCGGATCAGATTTCCCGTCGAAGAGGGCCACCTTAGGCGGTTTGTTCCTGGACGAGACCCGCCCACCTAGTAGGTGCTCTGTGAAAGGCCTCGTGAGCGAATCTGTGAAGTATTTTGCCATTCCTCCGGCTGAGAGGCAGCGTGCCGCATGTCTTCGATTTTCTTTTCGAGGGCCTCGATTAGCTGATAGTACCCCGAGGATTCCCCGCACTTGGAGCGCCTGCTGTCTCTGCTTTGGGCTTGCGCGATTGAGCGGTTTCGGCTTCGCTCTATCACGTTTCTCAAGTCCTCGGGGAGGGGGGGAACCCTTCATGGTCGGTCCCGAGGTGAACCACATACACGGTCTCGATGGATACGGGGGCATCGGTTTTTCCTGGAATCAGACGACCTGACCGATGTTTCCTCATGGGACAAGAGAGCGCAGCGGGTATTGAAGCGACGGCCCAGTCTCCCCTGAGATCTCGGTGTCAAACTATCCGGCGCCCAACGAGTCATGGAATCATTCCTCGTATGGAGGTCGCGACTGCCGGAATCGGCACGCCAGTGTTCCGTGACATCGAGGTAGGCGCGAGTGAGGTCGAGGGCCTCGATGCGCCTTTCCGTCGTCCCACGCACGTCGTCGTTCCGGAGAGTAGTGACAGCGGTTTGGCGGGCATGGCCAGCCGTTTGAACATGAGCGAGCGTTCTACTATCGCCGTGAGCCTGTCGAGCCACGCTGGTAAGGCGTCGATAACGTTGGGAGGTGGTGTAGGACCGCTCCTGCCTCCATTCTGAAGGGCGGGACAGCTCGTGCTGGGATCTCCATGATGAAGATCGCTGGCCATCATATTGAAGGTGGAAGATCGACTTTCTTGGGTGGAAACGGAAGTGTTTTCCACAGATGGCGCCTACTGATGGAGATTGGAATCCCCCTCAGCTGTTGTCCTCTGTTGTTTTTGCTGCCAGCGGGCTGAACGGTTAAGATTGGGTATGTGGATTGAATATATGGTTCTCAATGGATTGTCGGATGTTATTGACGCCGAGCTACTTGCAAAGGAAGTCCCGAGGTGGGAAACCACCGTAGGATCCTCCGACGATCAAGTAAGTACCGAGAAATATTGAGACGGAATAATGGCGTATTGGATTGAATTCGAGTACCTGAGTCGTCTGGAAGAGGGATTTATATAGCGGTCGCATGGAGCGAGCCGATACGAGATTCTAGCCGTCATTTTCGCCCCTGCGCCACGTTCGCGTTGAAGGCGGGATACGTCCATTAATAGAGAGATGTGCCAGCATGGGATGCAGGACATGGGGCAGTGGAGATCTCGTCGTGGCGAGATACACGGAGCCGTACGGGGACGTTTGGACTCCGTGCTCCTGGCCAAATAGGGACGCTGAGGAATCTCAGCTATAGGATAGCTCGGAAATGAGCTATTTGCTGACAGTCAGCCGAAAAGGGGAAGGTACTCCAAGGAGGTCTTCTTAGAAGGTCTGGTGCGGCCTCAGGGCCATGGCGCCGAGTAACGCCCCCAATGCGTTATATTTATTCCAGCTCCGTGGCCCCAGGAATCTAGCGGGTTTGCGTGGATGACACATCATCTACCACGTGTCGTGATCTGAGAAATTGCTACTTACGAGTATCATCAGTTGTCAACTCACAAATACCAGAAAAAAGCATTTTAGAGCTAAAAGCTTTGAATTGCAATGCAAACCGGAATGTCTGTATGCTAATATATAATACATTAAGGGCCCATTTGTTTCATTGCTTTGAGGCTTGAGTTTGTTGACTCAGGGGAACAGTTCTTATAGCATGTCCCCTGCTCAAGTCTGGGTTAGTTGTTCAGTGTTTTTTGTGTGTGTGAGGGGGAGGGGGGAGGGAGGGTGGGGGGCGAGATAGGATGGTTGTCTCGTAAGCCAGTCTCGTCCGTCTCATTGATATCCAAGCTTTGAAGCCAGATCCTTTTGGGTGGATTTGGGACGAGTTCAGTTCCGCCTCGCTTTTTATTATTAAAAAATTGGAATTGAGTTTAATTACATGATAATTCTTTGTGTTTTTCGGGCATGAGACTTGGGATCTTGATCCTCTGCAGGGATCAAGCGGATCCGACGGGCCCAGTGAAAGTATTGCAAAGGGCACATGATTTGTACGGGGTCAAAAAAGGATCCAGCCGCTGCGAGCACACAGGATTCTTACCAAAAATTGGCAAGCAGAGTATCCTAATTCTGTATTTGTATGCTCACCTAGCTGACCATATACAAACTCAAAAAACCCAACTCAATACTCAATCTATGCAAACCAAACGAGAAATAAAAATTCCACCAACAACTTTTTTAAACTCCATCAAACAAGCAATGGACTCATAACTCAAGCGGACAAAAAAAAACATTTTTGACTTTCATACAATTAGATTTGCATTTTGCAACCCTACAGCCCTAAAAAGAATAAAAACTGCATGTGGCCCCCACTACTTTATCTCTCCTCCAATAACAACTACATCTCTTTTTCCAATGTAACTACCAACTATAAAACAAAACGAAGCATTCATATCATTCATATAGATTTGCGTTGAAACTAATATGTTGATTCATTGAAACAACTATGCCCTTAGGTCATCATGCATGTTGAGCACTAAAGGATAAGAGCATAGTGTCTGTGTTTTTTCCCATTTACCAGCCATTTTCATCACCATGAATTTGCATTTCGGGTCACTAAGGTAATTACTAGATTGATATATTTGATCAAAGTTAACATTATATTTCATTTAGGCAGGCAAATGCATGTATGATGAACTAGAAAGAAGCCTTGCAAAGTAAAGATTCAAAGTTGGATCAAAAGCGAGGGAGATTGTTTAAGCATCAAGATTTCTACACCCAAAGCAAAGAATTCATTCTCAGAAACTTGTATATCATCTCTTATCACCACCTCTCCATTTTTCACCTCTCTCTCTCCTCTCTCTATCTCTCTCATGGCTGCTGCACTCTCCATTATCTTCTTTCTCCTTGCTACCATCAGCATCAAAGGTACATATTTCTCTCTCTTCACCTTTAGCCCATCCAACGATCTCTAATGACCAATAAGTAATAGCTCAGGTATGGCACTTCCATGCTGGGAAGAGCATGGTGTTCGAATATTTGAAAAGGAAGTGGCAATAAATTAATATTTTCGGGACAAATTCATGGATCCCTGGTGCGCGTGTGTTGTGTACTTGTGTATGTTGTGTGCATGGATGTAGTGTTTGCTTAGATTAGGTTTACGGGCCAGTTGAAAAAATTTCTAATTTATGAATGCTTAATTTCCGTTGCAGGAGCATCAGGCATCGGTGTCAATTATGGAAGGGAAGCAGACAACCTTCCTCCGCCCTCTCAAGTCGCAAAATTCCTATATGAAAACACCGTCATCGACCGTATCAAGCTCTATGACTCCGATCCCTCGACTTTACAAGCCTTTGCCAACACTGGCATAGCCATCGATGTAGCAATCCCGAACAAGCTCATCCAAAGCCTCACTAGCCTTGCTTTCGCTCGCCATTGGGTCCAAAACAACATCCTTCCCTACACCCAAACCACCAACATCACCCGTATTTTGATCGGTAACGAAGTCATTTCCACCGCCAGAAAATCTCTCATCGCTGGCCTAGTCCCTGCCATGCAAAATTTACACACCGCTCTTAGCGGTTTTTCGCTACAGCATAAAATCAAAGTTTCGACAGCACATTCTCTCGGTATTCTTTCATCCTCTAGCCCCCCGTCTGTAGGAAAGTTTAGGAGCGGATACGATACATTAGTGATTAAGCCGCTCTTGAATTTCTTAAGAGCTACAAACTCCGCCTTCATGGTTAACGCGTACCCTTTTTTCGGTTTCACATCTGAGACCCTCGATTACGCTTTGTTTCGACCGAACAATGGCGTGGTAGACCACAACACAAACTTGCTGTATACGAATATGTTGGACGCGCAATTAGACGCGGTGTTTTGTGCGATGAAGGTGCTGGGTTTTGAAGATGTCGACATTGTTGTGGCAGAGACCGGCTGGCCTTCCGTTGGAGATTCATGGCAGGTTGGTGTGGATAAGGAGAATGCTCGGGATTACAATAAGAATCTTGTTCGGCATCTTGATTCGGCTATCGGCACGCCTCTTATGCCCAATCGGAGATTCGATGTGTACATTTTCGCTCTCTTCAACGAGAATCTTAAGCCTGGTCCGATGTCCGAGAGGAATTTCGGGCTTTTTCACCCTGATATGAGTCCAGTGTATGACATTGGAATTTTAAGGAATGAGGTTAGGTGTTATCAAGTTTCATGTTGAGTATAAGTTTTTTATGGCTAAACTGCACTAAAATACTCTTAAGTATCACTGGTTTTCTCTAAACTACCTTAATGTTATTTATTACAGTAAGCTCTCTTAACATGGTACATTTAAGGGTATGTTAGTGAAATATACTCCTTTAAAACCAAAGCTTGAGGGAGTTTACTGTAATATATAACGGTTAGTTTAGTGAGAAAACACATGGTTAAAGATATTTTACCGTAAAAATTACATTAACCCCCTTTAAAGTGCTGAAATTAAGAAAAAGTTCTTCGGTGTGCCGGCCATATATACCCGGTTATGATAGAAAAACATATAAACACATGGGTCCCATCAAGCTGTCCAAAAGATACCCGAAATTCTCTCTCTTTTTCTCTCATGCCAGGAGTTACACCCGGCACACCGAATAATTTCTCGAAATTAAGGGCGTTTTAGAGAAATAAACTCCCAAAAGACAAACTTTAGTTAAAATTACTATAATTAAATAACCTTATCAGTGAAAAATAGCAATAATTAAGGGTATTTTGTGTGCTAAAGCCTTGAACATATACGTTTTTAGGTGTTTGATCTGCTTCTGTTAATTTTTCACTAAAACATATGATTTCAGGCAAGGACACCGGTAAACTACTCTATGGCACCACCAGTGAATCCTAGTGTAACAGGAGGAAGAAGATGGTGTGTTCCAAAAATGAACAGCAGCGCAAAGTTGCTGCAGGAGAACATCGACTACGTTTGCGGGCAGGGAATCGATTGTAGTCCGATCCAATCAGGCGGTGCGTGTTTCCTTCCGAATACAGTTCATGCCCATGCAGCTTTTGCCATGAATGCATTCTACCAAGTTTCAGGCCGGAATTTCTTCGACTGTGATTTCGGCCAAACCGGAACACTCACTACTGTTGATCCAAGTAAAATATGCCAGTTTTCCTACTTTTTCTACGTGACAGTTTTCCTATTTTTCAGTTTTATTTCTCAAAATATTTCAGAAATTGAAATGTAAAACTAAAAATTTTCGTGTTTTGGATGTGATTTGCAGGTTATGGAAGCTGCAAGTATAATGCATAAAGGAGTTGCAAAATTATGAAGGATTTCTTATGAATGCACTAGTAGAAGATTTGTAGATTATGAGATCTTATAGATGCAGTAAAATACTTGCATAGATTATGAGTTTGATCTTTAGAATGCGCCTTTTTATTTTCAGACATGCAACCTGTAATTTGTAAGTTTTTCGCCTTTTTTAATGGGTTTTAACAAGATCCAATTTGATCTGTCTATACCCGTAGCTAGCTAAACGAGACCGGTATCACGAACAACTTATGTTATTTTTTACGAAGGGTGTAGTCTATTAGTTAATTTCGAACAAATGTCAGAGTATATATGTCCTCAACACACAAATTGTTGCTTCCATCGATTATAGCTACTCTCAGTATTCATATTCAGATGTAATTATGAGGGTAAGCGCCGGTTTGTACATAAAAAGTGTGAAAAATCTCTTTCACTACATCAAAGCTTCGAAGTATTGATGAGGATTGATGGAATATATTTTATATTCTAACACAAAATATATATTTTAGTTTGTGTTGCTTGTAGGCATGTACACGTCGCTCTTTGTCGAAAATCCTGCGATGTTTTCATTTTAAATCATAATTGGTTGTGTTGATTGTTAGTAAAATATATGAAGGCCAGAGCTTGTCTCTCTTCAAGCCCAGGGTGTGTGTTCTAATGGATACTTGAATCTTACATTTGGTGTATTCAATACAATGTTATGCACATGTGATGCACATGAGCATTATTGACATTATAGACAACTTTAAGAAATAATTTACATAATACTAAACTGATATGAATTTTTAAAAGAATTTTAAAAGAGATTTAAATTTTTTGTTTGGATGATTTGAAAAGTTAATTATGATTTTTAAATATTTAATTTTACAAAATAATTATAATTTTCTTGTATCAAAATAGTAGAGACAGATTTTTTACCGTATTGCATTGAAATAACAGAGAAAATATAATTTTTATTATCTACCATATTTGGCTATGTATTTATTATGGGCAACTTAATATAGTCGTATTCATGGATTCATTTAATACCATATTTAAAATAACTAGACATAGTTTCACCGCTATACTGAAAAACCTCTGCTAAATTACGGGTACATACATTACTGGATGGAAAAAATACATGAATAATCTAAGTTCTTACTCAATTACCGTGACTCTTCTTCTATCACGTAACAAAATTTTTCTTTAAAACTACTCGAAATAGTAATAAATACTAAGGATCCAAACAACGTCCAAACTTACATGGACTTTCATGTCATGATATCAGTTCTCACAATGGAGAGAAAAAATTGTGATGATAACAGTGATGAAACTCACAAGTATATCTAGAATGAACATATAATGGATGGGTTTTTTTCGTTTAAATATATTTTAATAAGTCATAATAGCTAGTTTCTTTTTTAAAGTAATTTTTTAATAAACATAACGGCTGATTTTTTGGGAGAAAAAAAATCTTCTTATTACAATTATAATTTTTTCAAAAAAGACAAGCGATAATCACTAAATTTCCAAAAAGATTCCGTTACCGGCTAACTTAAAAATAAAAGCAAATCCTAATCCATGCAATCCAAACACACAAAAGTTAAGAAAATCGCCAAAAAAAAAGGAATACATGTGGATATCCTATGGATTTTTATCTAGTGCGGTTCGGGTTTGAGATTTTCACAAACCGGCCCAAATTTAAACTCAAATCACTAGCTATAAAACCCAGAGCAAATTAGTTTTTAATCAAAACCCCAAAAAGGGAACAGAACAAGGGAGAGAGATGAATGGATTCGTCGACTCCAGCAACAGCGCCGCGCCAGCAAATTACACCTCAGGTGCTCGTTAATAAATTTCTCAAAAAAATTTAAGTTTTTGGACGAATGAAATCCCTTTCTTCCTTCTATTGGTGAAATTTCGGTAAATGTTTAACTGCTAACAAGAAATTATTTTATCAAGTTGAACTAAACACCCAAGAGTCTTCCAAACATATACGACATATATATTAACTATGATTTTTCTTTATTTTAAATAAAGAAACTGTATGATTAAATTCATGATCGAGAATAATGTCTATTATTTACACTATATGGTATTTTCAGGTATGGGATATCCGAACAAAAAGATGATTACAGACCTTCCAGACATTGCAGACATTTTCAGGAATCATACTGGAATTAAATTAACCATACCGACTTACACAGAAAGTTGACGACTTTCGTTTTCTTTATATATGACGCGACCTAGACCACGCCAAGATATTACTTTCCGTTGATCTGCTGATAGCGGCGATGGATGGCATGATATTGGATCTGGAGGAAGGCTCCTGAAACGTGTGTATCTCAATGGGTTTGAGGTTGGTTGTTACCGAGCTACCTGCAAGGAAGTCCCGGGATGGTTGTACCACCGAGGACCCTCCGACGGTCAAGTTAAATAGGAAATCCGAGCAGAGTAACGGCTTAGTGGAGTAAAAATGGCTTACTTGAACTGTCTGAAGAAGGGGTTTATATAGCGGTGGCAGCAGGCAAGGCAGACGTGAGAATCACGTCGGCCGTTACGCTCCCGACATCACGTCCGCGTGATGAGCGGGATCTCCCATTAATGGCGAGACATGCTCGTTAATGGGGCTCGTGATGGCGTGGAACGTGGGATGTGGCCGGCGGATATCTCGTGCATGGCGAGATTTGCGGGATGGCGGTTGCGCCTGTGAGCGGTGCCGTTGGTCTGTCGATGAGACCGTGGAAGATAACCTCGGCGGGAGAGCTCGCGAACGAGCGGGAGAGCTGAGGTATCTTGGTTCTGCAGTAGCCCGGAGACGAGCTGAGAGGGCCGAGGAGGCTCGGGCCTGTGATAGCTCGGAGTAGAGCAAAGGGACAGTTGGCTTGGCTGCTGAGGTGCTCGGGGGCAAGGAGTGGGGTGCAATATCGAAGACAAGGTTTGAGAAAAACCCCCACTGTAGCATACTGGTTCTCCCTCCGTGGCCCTCAGGGGCCTAACTGGATTACGCATGTGACACGTCATCCGCCACGTGTCATGATCTAAGGAATTACCGTTATTGAGCATCATCATTATTCCCCCACTCTCGTTCCGACCTATTCGTGGGTCGGGTCGAGAGTGGACTGCTTGGTTCTTTCTGTGCGACTTGGCACTGGTAATTCCTCGTGGTGGATTGTTCGGGGACGGCACGGCGTTCTTGTTGTCGCGCATCGAGTATAAGTTGAACGAAGGACGTGCGGGAAGGTCGGTATCCTCCCTTTGCCGGAGTTGAGGCGCTGATCGCGCGTTCAGTATGAGTTTATTCGGCGGGCCTTGGATCCGTGTCTTTGCAGGGTAGGAAAGCTACCCGCTGCGGATGCGCCAAACAGGAAGCTACTCAACGGCCTCACGAGGAGGACTTTAGACCTACCACGTTGATGGGCAGGAGGATGCCCGGTGGGGATGCGTCGAGCAGGAAGGAACTCGGCGGCCTCACGATGAGGGCTTCAGATCCTCAGCATCTGATGGGCAGGAGAATGCCCGCTGGGGATGCGTCGACCAGGAAGGAACTCGGCGGCCTCACGATGAGAGCTTCAGATCCTCAACGTCTGATGGGCAGGAGGATGCCCGTTGGGGATGCGCTGAGCAGGAAGGGACTCGGCGGCCTCACGATGAAGGCTTCAGATCCTTAGCGTCTGATGGGCAGAAGGATGCCCACTGAGGATGCGCCGAGCAGGAAAAAACTCGGCGGTCTTACGATGAGGGCTTCAGATCCTCAGCGTCTGATGGGCAGGAGGATGCCCGCTGAGGATGCTCCAAGCAGGAAAAAACTCAGCGGTCTCGCGATGAGGGCTTCAGATCCTCAGCGTCTGATGGGCAAGAGGATGCCTACTGAGGATGCGCCGAGCAGGAAGGAACTCGATGGCCTCGCGATGAGGGCTTCAGATTCTCAGTGTCTGATGGGCAGGAGGCTGCCCGCTGGGGATGCGCCGAGAAGGAAGAAACTCGGTGGCCTCACGATGAGAGCTTCAGATCCTCAGCATCTGATGGGTAGGAGGCTGCCCGCTGGGGATGCGCCGAGCAGGGTAGCTGGTCGGTGGCCTCTTGGCGAGGGCTTTGATCTTTAGTGCGGGAGGGGCCGTAAGAGGCCTACTAAGGACGGGCCGAGCAAGGTTACTGCCCGGTGCCTCTTGGCGAGGGCTTTTGATCCCTGGCGTATTGGGGTAGGGAGCTACCAGCCATGGATAACCGAGCAAGGGCGGGCCCAGTTGCCTCTTGCGAGGGCTTTTGATCCTTATGGATGGGCCGGGCAGGGTTGTTGCCCGGTGTCCCTTGGCGAGGGCTTTGATCCCTGATGTGTTGGGGTAGGGAGGTACCAGTCAGGGATAACCGAGCAAGGGAGAGCCCGATTGCCTCTTGAGAGGGCTTTTGATCCTTAGCGCGGGAAGGGCTGTAAGAGGCCTACTAAGGACGAGCCGAGTAGGGTTACTGCTCGGTGCCTCTTGGCGAGAGCTTTGATCCTTAAGGATGGCCGAGAAGGGTTGTTGCCCGGTGCCTCTTGGCGAGGGCCTTGATCCCTGGCATTATGGGGTAGGGAGTTACCAGTCAGGAATAGCCGAGCAGGGTAGCCTCTCGGCTGTCCCTTGATGAGGGCTTTGATCCCTGGCGTCGTGGGGTAGGGAACTACCAGCCAGGGATAGCCGAGCAGGGTAGCCGTTCGGCTGCCTCTTGATGAGGACTTTGATCCCTGGCATTGTAGGGTAGGGAGCTACCAGCTAGGGATAGCCGAGCAGGGTAGCCGCTAGACTGCCTCTTGGTGAGGGCTTTGATCCTTAGCACTGGAGGGGCCATGGAAGGCCTGCTAAGGATGGACCGATCAGTGAAGCTTCTCAGTTGCCTCTTGGAGAGGGTTTTGATCCCTGGCGTTGTGGGGTAAGGAGTTACCAGCCAGGGATAGCCGAGCAGGGTAGCTGCTTGGCTGCCTCTTGGTGAGGGCTTTGATCCCTGGCGTTGAGAGGTAGGGAACTACCTGTAACAACCCTAATTTTCCTATACAATTTTTTTCAAAATCCATAAAGGGGTATTTTAGTCTAAGCACAAGATACAAGTAATTATTTTGCTTTTTAATAACAAGTTAAAAGAATGTAATAACTCCATTTTTAGTGTACAAAATTTGCTTAAAACTTAATGTATACTTGGGGTATTTACATTTTCTGTAACTACTTTAAGTAATTAAATAACTCCATAATTACAAGAAGGAGCTTGTAGCTCATTGGTAATATCTTGCACTGCTGAACCAAGCCACCAAAGTTCAAATCCCATACCCCACATTATTTTTAATATTTATTTGTTTTAAATTTTATAGAAGCCCAACAGTCCACACAAGATAACTCCAGATTTTCCTACTACACCCACTAATGTAAAAGTACCAGAGGCTTAACTAAGAGACTCCCCACCTACCTGACCACCGACTCGGCCCGACTCGACCGAGTCGGCCGGAGGACCGGCCTACTCGTACCTGCGCCGCCGGCCGGACGGCCAAGTCTCCTTCTTCAAAAGTGTGTCTCTTCATATGCCCATACCCCTGCATACTTAAAATAGTCAGATCGGTTCCAGAGAGCCCATTAACTATCAATTACTTCATTTTTAATACATTTTTCACACATTTTTACAATTTTTAAATTAAAAAACTTTCATCTACCCTAACCCTAGCCTAACCCTATAAATACACCCATACCCCCTACCCTCTCACCCCAAAATTCTGAACCAACTTTCTAAAAATTTCCAAGAATTTTGTGCACTTTGAAAACAAGCTCGAGGCGAAACTCCGACGAATTCCCGGTGGAACTCCCGGCGATCGTTCTAGGAACTCCCGGCGACGATGCAACACATCGGTGATTCCACTACTTCTCTCTCACCCTCTTGTGTGTCCTAAAACCGTAAGTCTCAATTTCTACCTATCTCTTCTATCTAAAAAATACGGATTTACAAAACACGACGGAATCGGAACAAATCCGATTTCCGATTCGGTTTCTTCATAAAACTCCACTTCTCGTTAATACAATTGTGCTTAAACTCTCTCATGTTAACTATTAAATACTAATCAACCAAATTGATCAAGTTTCATTACATGAAATGATAGCTATTTCAAATTATCGTATTTTTCACTTAAATACCACATTGTTTCAATTCTATATTTAACTCCATTAAACTTGCTATACATTTAAAGTAGATCACGAGGTAACGACCTACCTCCTCACACACTCACATACAACCTAACACGATACTCTCGAGAACTCAGAATACGGAAAAACAAACATTTTCATTTAAATACCCTTTACTAAATAAAGCCATTTCTAAAAGATTTAGTATCGATACACTTTTTAAATAAATACCACTTATTATGAAAATAGGATAAGATTGTGGACATCAGTCATTTATCTAAACCTGACTTTGTGGTGTTTAGGCTAGACAAGTGAGAAAGGTAATTTTAAAAGGCCCGTCTCACGGTGATTCATGAGCGAATCCCTCCTTTCTTCACTTGTACTTATTTGGCCACAATTGGCGGCGAAGAGGCGATTTGAGATATCTCACAATTTATCGCTTTGGACCAGTTAGGAATAGTCTGGTTGACTTAGGAAACCCTAGAACATAGAATACGGAAAATTGACATCTTTACAAATAAATACCATTTACTTAATAAAACCATTTTCTAAAGGATTTAGTAATTATACAAATCTTTGCAAAGCGCCGCTACAACCCATTTTGGGGAACCCGTTCGGGATATTGCGGATTATCGCACATTTTTGGGCTTAGTAGTGCGAGATTCAGACCTCCGCAAGGAGCATTCGGTCTCGAAAGATTTAAAATATGACATTTTAAGAAAATGAGATCTTTAGAATATAAAAAAATATATTAAAATTATTTTTGTATAAATATATGTATATTTATCATTAAAATACCTATTTTGTTATGATATAAATATTCTATTTTTTCTAAAATCATAAGAATCAATTCTACACTAAAATACCATAAATTCCACACAAATCAATATTATAAATAAATACCTTTATTTCTGAATTTAGGATATTTTCATTATAAATATCACAATATAAAATCCACATTCATTACAGCCCTAAAGACGAATAATAAATGCTTGGGGTATATTTTGAAAAGTATATAAATGTATTTTTATATAAAACCCCCTCAAGTTCTATAAATTACCCTAAGGACCCTAGTAAACATAAGTTTAAGCGGAACCAATCTCTTGAGCCTCAGGGAGCCGGAGAAGTGGGCGCTTGCCTATCTAAGGCAGACAAATTAATAAAAACAATCAGGACTTCAATTTACTTTGCTAATTGTCTGACTCAGTTTGAGTCTCAGCATAATCTGATTTGAATATGATTCAAGTACAATCTACAATCTACAATTTTTAATATTACAATTCAACATGAATCCATGAATCCAATTATCAATCTATACAACTTGACTGAACCGAACCATGGATATACATTCCATTTACATGGTTCTCCAATCATTCCATTTACATGATTTTCCGGTTACATCCGTTTACTGATATCATGGTTTCGGTCAGTCATCCAATTATACAATTTATACAGTTATAATACAAGACAATACAATACAATCAAGATAACACTACGGGGTTTAAGGGGTAGATTGGTACGGAATATGTTAAAGGTGGTACGAGGTGGTCACTTAAGACGTAATTACATCCATGCCGTTGTTCCGTGATATTATCGACGGAGCCTTATACTACAGGTTACCAAAGTCTCCGGTGTAAGTGGGACTCCTCTCGTATACACTGCCATCTTCTGTACCAAGGTACAAATAACAGCGTTAACACAATATTACAACAATATAATACAACTTTAAAAGATACCTTCTTGTTATGTCTATTCTACGTTCCTCTTATCTTTAGGACTTACCGAGCGAGCTGTTCACTGACGACATTTTATTTCTTTCTTCTTTGAATGTCATCAGGTGATTTGGACCCGTCAGAGATCGAGCCAAATACAGAAGATTTGGATCAGTACAGCGAAGACCCTGAGCTCTAGATATTGTACATTTTCTATTCAGTACCTTTAATTTCCTGTCATGCCATTGTTTATGCGTCATTTTTATTTTAGTTGTATTTTCTTTTCATGCATTGTACAAAAGAATGTAAATAAATAAAGTTGCTGTTTTTATTATACCTTTTCTCTTGTGCATTTATTCTTTTATATTGCTTAGTTACGCTTAGCGTATTTGCTTCTAACTAAATACGTAGCGGACCAGTCGCGTCCCCTTCGCCGTATACCAGGAAGCGGGGTGTGACAGGTTTTGTTGGCGGCCCATGCAGGTCAGAGCTGTATAGAACCATACTATGCAGTTCTGTTCTGCATGAACAACCTAAGCAATATAACACAAGAACCAGCAACTAAAACATTCTTTACAATCATGTTCCTTGAATCCCATCATTTCTTATTTTTTGAATCATATACTTTGAATCTGTTCTGACCTAAATTTTTCATTCAAGATTATGGATTCCCCAAACAACACCAGCACCAATTTCAACAACACACCTCCACCACTACCACTCACACCTGTCGTTCCTGCTCCACTCAACGAGCAAACGGTTCTGCTTGAGGCAATACGCAGCCTCCTAGAGGGACAGCAGCAGCTCTTGAACCGTCCCGAGGCTGAAGCGCCTGGGGTGAAGCAATTCAGAGCTTTACATTCCAAACAGTTCTCAGGAAAGGGGAGCCCACTGGAAGTTGAGGAATGGGCTTAATGTATCGAGGATGATCTGGCAGCAGCACAAGTGTCAGAAATAGCTTGGGTCCGAGTTGCAAAACTGCAGCTCACGGACAATGCACGGAACTGGTGGAAGGCGGAAGAAAGCCGTCTTGATCAGCCCATTGAATGTAAGACTTTTCGCGATAGGTTCGACGCGAAATACTTCCCTGTGACTGCTAGGTTTGCCATGGAACAGCAGTTCATTCATCTACAACAAGGTTCTATGTGGGTCAAGTCAGTAGATGAGTATGACGCTGAGTTCACCATGCTCAGTCGGTAAGATAGGTCACAGTATTTCAAATTTTTAATATCACATAATACACAGCTAACACAAGACCGTAACAGATTTGCGGCACACCTGATACCGACGGATGAGATCAGAGCCCGTCGATTTCAACAAGGTTTGGACACAGAAATCCAGGCTGCACTAGCCACAGGGAAATTTCCGACTCACGAGGATGCTCTGGAAGCTGCCCGCTGTTATGAGACAGTGATAAAGGCAAGGGACAGACCTCAATCTGTAGGAGTGAAATGCCCTGCCACTCAAATGGCAGGAGGGGCCTCTTCAAGGCCAGCTGTTGAATTCAGAAGACTGGAAGAAGCCAATGATCAGCCAAGACCCGATTTTTGCTTTTATTGCAAGAGGGAAGGACACTTGTGGAAGGACTGTAGGCGCGCAAAAGTCCTATGCTTGGTTTGTGGCACGTCCAATCACGGAATTGGAAACTGTCCTTATACATGCAACTCAGCTCACGCACCCACCAACTATCCGCAGCGGCCAGCTATCCAGACTTCTGCAACTCGTCCAGCACTCCCAGCACCACCTCCACGTGGATTTTCTGCATAGCCAAATCGTCAATTCCATCAGGCACTGAGAAATATGCCTCGAGTACAGGGGAATATGTCTCCAGCTAGGAGGAACGTGCCACGGCGACAGGCTTATACCTTAGCAGCCGTAGAAGCCGAAACTGTAGGTCAAGACAACACCGGTAAGACTATTTCACATTTTTTTAACCCTTGCACCATCTTGCTATACACTATCTATACTCCAGTCACCAAACTTTTCTTGAATCTGTTACACTTTTCTTTTACAAATTTCGAGGACGAAATTTTTATAAGGAGCGTAGAATGTAACAACCCTAATTTTCCTATACAAATTTTTTCAAATATTTTTTTTCAAAATCCATAAAGAGGTATTTTAGCCTGAGCACAAGATGTAAGTAATTATTTTGCTTTTTAATTACAAGTTAAAAGAATGTAACAATTCCATTTTTAGTGTATAAAATTTGCTTTAAAATTAATATATACTTGGGGTATTTACATTTTCTGTAACTATTTTAAGTAATTAAATAGCTCCATAATTACAAGAAGGAGCTTGTAGCTCATTGGTAATACCTTGCACTGCTGAACCAAGCCACCAGAGTTCAAATCGCATACCCCACATTATTTTTAATATTTATTTGTTTTAAATTTTATAGAAGCCCAACAGTCCACACAAGATAACTCCAGATATTCCCACTACACCCACTAATGTAAAAGTACCAGAGGCTTAACCAAGAGACTCCCCACTTACCTGACCACCGACTCGGCCCGACTAGGCCGAGTCGGCCGGCGGACCGGCCGACTCGTGCCGGTGCCGCCGGCCAGAATCGGCCGGACGGCCGAGTCTCCTTCTTCAAAAGTGTGTCTCTTCATATGCCCATACCACCTGCATACTTTAAATAATCAGATCGGTTCCAGAGAGCCCATTAACTCTCAATTACTTCATTTTTAATACATTTTTCACACATTTTTACAATTTTTAAATTAAAAACCCTTCATCCACCCTGACCCTAGACTAACCCTATAAATACACCCATATCCCCTACCCTCTCACCCCAAAATTCTAAGCCAACTTTCTAAAAATTTCCAAGAATCTTGTGCACTTTGAAAACGAGCTCGAGGCGAAGCTCCGACGAATTCCCGGCGGAACTTCCGACGATCGTTCTAGAAACTCCCGGCGACGACGCAACACATCGGTGATTCCACTACTTCCCTCTTACCCTCTTGTGTGTCCTAAAACCGTAAGTCCCAATTTCTACCTATCGCTTCTATCTAAAAAAATACGGATTTACGAAACCCGACGGAATAGGAATAAATCCGATTTTCGATTCGGTTTCTTCATAAAACTCCACTTCTCGTTAATACAATTGTGCTTAAACTCTCTCATGTTAACTATTAAACACTAATCAACCAAATTGATCAAGTTTCATTACATGAAATGATAGCTATTTCAAATTATCGTATTTTTCACTTAAATACCACATTGTTTCAATTCTACCTTTAACTCCATTAAACTTGCTATACATTTAAAATAGATCATGAGGTAATGACCTACCTCCTCACACACTCACATACAACCTAACACGATACCCTCGAGAACTCAGAATACGGAAAAACAAACATTTTCATTTAAATACACTTTACTAAATAAAGCCATTTCTAAAAGATTTAGTATTGATACACTTTTTAAATAAATACCACTTATTATAAAAACAGGATAAAATTGTGGATATCAGTCGTTTATCTAAACCTGACTTTGTGGCGTCTAGGCTAGGCAAGTGAGAAATGTAACTTTAAAAGGCCCGTCTCACGGTTATTCGTGAGCGGATCCCTCCTTTCTTCACTTGTACTTACCTGGACACAATTGGCGGTGAAGAGGCGATTTGAGGTATCTTACAACTTGTCGCTTTGGACCAGTTAGGAATACTCTAGTTGATTTAGTAGACCCTAAAATATAGAATACGGAAAATTGACATCTTTACATATAAATACCATTTACTTAAGGATTTAGTAATTATACAAATCTTTGCAAAGCGCCGCTACAACCCATTTTGGGGAACCCGTTCGGGATGGTGCAGATTATCGCACATCCTCGGACTTAGTAGTGCGAGATTCAGATCTCCGCAAGGAGCATTCGGTCTCGAAAGATTTAAAATACGACATCTTAAGAAAATGAGATCTTTAGAATATAAAAAAATATATTAAAATTATTTTTGTATAAGTATATGTATATTTATCATTAAAATACTTATTTTATTATGATATAAATATTCCACTTTTTCTAAAATCACAAGTACACTAAAATACCATAAATTCCACACAAATCAATATTATAAATAAATACATTTATTTCTAAATTTAGGATATTTTCATTAGAAATATCACAATATAAAATCCGCATTCATTATAACCCTAAAGACGAATAATAAATGCTTGGGGTATATTTTGAAAAGTATATAAAAGTATTTTTATATAAAACCCCCTCAAGTTCTATAAATTACCCTTAGGACCCTAGTAAACATAGGTTTAAGCGGAACCAATCTCTTGAGCCTCAGAGAGCCGGAGAAGTGGGTGCTTGCCCATCTAAGGTAGACAAATTAATAAAAACAATCAGGACTTCAATTTACTTTGCTAATTGTCTGACTCAGTTTGAGTCTCAGCCTAATCTGACTTGAATATGATTCAAGTACAATCTACAATCTACAATCTTCAATATTACAATTCAACATGAATCCATGAATCTAATTATCAATCTATACAACTTGACTGAACCGGACCATGGATATACATTCCATTTACATGGTTCTCCAATCATTCCATTTACATGATTCTTCGGTTACATCCATTTACTGATATAATGGTTTCGGTCAGTCATCCAATTATACAATTTATACAGTTACAATACAATACAATACAATACAATCAAGATAACACTACGGAGTTTAAGGGGTAGACTGGTACGAAATATGTTAAAGGTGGCACACGGTGCTCACTTAAGACGTAATTACATCCATGCCGTTGTTCCGTGGTATTATCGACGGAGCCTTATACTACAGGTTACCAGAGTCCCTGGTGTAAGTGGGACTCCTCTCGTATACACTGGTATCTTCTGTACCAAGCTACAAATAACAGCGTTAACACAATATTACAACAATATAATACAACTTTAAAAGATACCTTCTTGTTGTAAGTCCATGTCACGCACCCCACGAACTTTCGGGGAGGCGGAATATATGAAAAACGATTATCAAAGCTTCGTAACACGGACTTGAGCGCATGAATCGTTATCTAAACCATTGCTAACTATCTACTAGAGGTTTAACTACTCGGATACGAAGTTATACCTCACGTTACTTGTCCTTCGGGTCTTCATCGCGGCCTCCACTCCTCGTAGGCTCCTTGGAACATCGGCACCTCAACGGCCTCCTCGAATCAAAGACGATCCACCCGAAAGCTCCTACGCCAAGCTAAATCTCAAACTTGAGATAACTAGGTTGCTTAAAGTGCTAATCTAAGCTATCTAGGGGATATAGAGTGAGGTTATGGAAGTAATAGTCTAGCTAACCCTTGATCTCAACACATGAGAGGTTAGAGTTAGGGTTTGAAGAGAGAGTGAGCTTGAGGAGAGAGAAGGTGAAGATGAGAATGAAATGAGATAATGATATTATCATAATATATATGAAGCATTATTATTTATCCAAAAATCAAATAATAGAATTAACAACCACGCTTCATAAATATCTATGAGTGATTCATCTCCATGAGTCATTAAGCATTTATGATGCATTAATGACTTGGATGAATCACACAAATGAGTCACTAATCTCATTTAATGCAATGCCACCTTAACCCCTTAGTCACCACTCTTCTAGAAGCTTCCCGACAAATTACGAGAACGCCCTTTCAATCCGTGAAAACATGAAAAAACTTTAGACTGTATAAATCCAGTAACCCGATACTAGAATCTGGCTTATACCAAAGCCGGCTAGTAAAAACTGTCCGAAAAGTCGTACGTGCGTAAACACACGTATGCGTCCGAACCCTTGTCGTAAAACCATACGACCTCTATATCATTTCGTCTGGAGCAGAGAAACTCTCTGTGTGGGACTCTAAAGACTCGACACTACGCTGGCAGTGGGTTTAACCACAGACCGCAAGCGGCACTAGCTGTACATAACGGTCCCCAGGTAGATGTTGATAAGAAGGCCGATGAGGAAAACCATCCGAACCCCTACTGAGCCTGATGTGACAATCTCCGTACAGTCCGGTCTGTTCGTCTAAGACTATCGCATATCAAGCCTAGGGGGCGGCAAGCGTCAGTCCCCTAATAGCTGTATAAGTCGTGTCAGAGCGAAGTCCATTACGCCCTGAGAAGCTACTGGAACCTACCAGTATATTTCGCTTGCCCTGGCCAGGGACTTTGCGTAATGGCTCTCTAACACAGTGCGATATCATCTCTCAATACCGGGAGAGACGAATCCTGTCTAACCACTACTGCCTCCAAGTGCTCGGGACTGCACCCAACTGCTACCTATTTGCACGACTCCTTTGAGCCGTGGTAGGGTAGCAATCTAAGAATAGTGGGACACACTCGAGGCGAAGTCGCAGTGTCAAGTCTGCGGACTATGCTGTACTCATGTCATCTGGGGACTGTTAACTGACGATGGGTATAATACCAACCAATCAGTTCCCCTGCGAGTCCTGTCCGGTGTACCCGTAACCTAACGAGCACCTGTATACTATCTCTAGTACGACGTACTAATGGCTGTGGGACAAACCATCTTCCCAACTGGGATGAGAAGCGTACACACTTAGTCTACTCCGGAATATCGATGCCCTATCTCGATAATCCAACAACCAGGGACCTGTATAGGATGTTGCTTACAGACTACCCAGCCCCCACTAGTGTGACTGCCATCACAACGCTGGTAATCAAGCAAAGATCCTATGGGCTCTACTAATATGTATAAGTGATACGTTACAAGAAACATATGCACATATTAAAGTAGACACAAACCAAGTAGCATACTACCATTTTTAGCAAGACTGTATATATAACTGTGAATATCCCAAGCTTCCATTAAATAATATACAATCTAGTATGATACAATAATGGCCCCTAGGGTATATACACTAACACTTGTTCTGTCTATTCTACTTTCCTCTTATCTTTGGGACTTACCGAGCGACCTGTTCGCTGACGATACTCTATTTCTTTCTTCTTTGAATGTCGTTAGGTGATTTGGACTCGTCAGAGATCGAGCCAACTACAGAAGATTTGGATCAGTACAGCGAAGACCCTGAGCTCTAGACATTGTACATTTTCTATTCAGTACCTTTAATTTCCTGTCATGCCATTGTTTAGGCATCGCTTTTATTTCAGTTGTATTTCCTTTTCATGTATTGTACAAAAGAATGTAAATAAATAAAGTTGCTCTTTTTATTATACCTTGTCTCTTATGCATTTATTCTTTTATATTGCTTAGTTACACTTAGCGTATTTGATTCTGAGTAAATACGTAGCGGACCATTCGCGTCCCCTTAGCCGTATACCGGGAAGCGCAGCATGACACTACCAGCCAGGGATAGCCGAGCAGGATAGCCGCTCGGCTGCCTCTTGGTGAGGGCTTCGATCCTTAGCGCTAGAGGGGCCGTAAGAGGCCTGCTAAGGATGGACCGAGCAGTGAAACTGCTCAGTTACTTCTTGGCGAGGGCTTTGATCCATGACGTTGTGGGGTAGAGAGCTACCAGCTAAGGATAGCCGAGCAGGGTAGCTGCTCGGCTGCCTCTTGGCGAGGGCTTCAATCCATAGCGCTGGAGGGGCAGTGGGAGGCCTGCTAAGGATGGACCGAGCAGTGAAGCTGCTCAGTTGCCTCTTGGCGAAGGCTTTGATCCCTGGCGTTGTGACGTAGGGAACTACCAGCCAGGGATAGCCGAGCAGGGTAGCCGCTCGGCTGCCTCTTGCTGAGGGCTTTGATCCCTGGCGTTGTGGGGTAGGGAGCTACCAGCCAGGGATAGCCGAGCAGGGTAGCCGCTCGGCTGCTTTTTTGTTATGCCCCGCTTCCCAAAATACGAAAAACGATGGATGACTAGGCCAGCCATGCTCCTACGGTCAGGGAATAATCCCGCTGTAGTCACACTTCGGCTTCTAGCATTACATGGTAATCAGTAAACAAAGCACAGAAGTAAAGGAAATACATCACTAAAATATTACATCAAAGTTCATTGTCCACAATTTACAAATAAACAAGAAAAGAGCTACTAACCAAGTTCGAATACAAGGTCTCTTTAGGGAAAGCAGAAAAGAAGAAAAAGGTACTCTCAACTAGATCTCCGCAAGCTCGAAGGGTAAATCCGACTCCTGCACTGGTTCTTCCTCGAGGTCTGAGCATGCATACTCAGGTCGTCAGAGCGACGTAATAGCAATATTATAATAATGACATGAAACAGGCAAACAATGTAATAACAGTGGAAGTAAAATGCAGATAATCACTATGTCACTAAATGATGCAAAGTATGATCTGTGTCCCTATCAGTCTCTAAGTCATGTTTGAAATCGAGTTGTGGAAAGGAGGGTCATGTTTAGAGAGGGTCTCGTACATACCCGAGACAACAGCTCACACGCCCGGGACATAACCCTGTCAGCCGGATCGCTAGATCCTACCTAATATATATAAGAGTCGCTGTTCGAATGATCATCCTCTAAAACACGGTCCTCGCTAAATACGATGCTCTTTCCACTTCGATTTCCTTTTTTTCCCTAGGTTTACACTATTGATGATTATGATTTAGTCGTGTACAAGTATGCACCAATAACACAGTTTTGCCAATGTTCACTGTATTAATCACTGTCACGAATCATTCACTTTTCCATTGGCGTACTTGACACTCCTAAACCAATATCATTCACGCATGATAATGCATTGTATACTGAATAATAATACACACTATCACTAGGTGTATGGCAGTTGGGTAGGGTATGTACATTTACGCAGTTAACAAGTCGTGTAATTTGAACTATTATGCACTTCATGAGCTTACAAAAATTGCAGTAATTCATATGTTCATAATTTAGTGAAACAATACAAATACGGTAACAAGTACACTCTTTCGGAAGTTCAGAAAAATTTGTTTCAGTACAATCGGGTTTCGGGTTTGCAAGTTACAGCCGTTTCATTTTAAGTGTTCGCTGCAGGAAATTCAGTTTCTGAACTGAACGTTCGTTTCGCGACACAATTTTCACCCAGATGGGATCCGAATTTAGCAACGCTACAGTTGAATGAAATTTAGGGTTTTCAATAGGGTTTCCAACGTACAAGACAGATTCTCAATCGTGTCTCTACGTCAGAAGTTATACACTGTTCAACACTATGGTATCAGTTCTGATTCTGTTTGGGACTGCTATACGTCCTGTTCTTTTAAATTGCATTTTAAATAGTAAACGACGATAAAAAGAGGTGAAATCACTTGAGTTATTTAGATAACAGTTTCATCTTCAATAAAGTATAGGGTTACGCAACATACAAGTTCAGTCAGCAAGGTAGTAAGCATCACGAGATAGAAATCAACAGCCAGAGCTACTCTGGACTGCAGTCCAGAGCCGCTCTCCGAACTAGTTCTCGTCATATTTTCAGTACAGAAACAATTAAAAAAATTTATAGGGTTCCTGGTTGTCGAGTCGTTTTCGATTTGAGACCTTGAACGCATCATTTCAATCTGTACACAATTAATTATGATTTTAACAAGTTTCGGACGCGGGAAATATTCAGTTTTAACGGGTATAATTGGGGGTGATCGTTCAAGCCATTAACGATTAAATTTTTCAGTAAAATTTCACCACAATTTTCATTGCCACACGGGCCAGAGTATATGATCAAGTTCCGTCAGTTTAATGGAGAATTTTCGTTCGGGTTTTGCATCAAGCACTTAGGTCATATACGTTTTCACGAATTATAAACACGGAATTAATAGGTTTTAGAAATGTAACAATAATAACTAGCATGTAGCAAGTAGGGTACATGCCTGGAGATGCTTGGCGACGCACGGCAGCGGCTACGGCACGACCACGTGACGAACTGTACGGTTTGGGTCACGGCCTTGGCTCGCGTTCGGGTTCGTCGTCGGAGTTGCCCGGGGATGGCGCGTGATCACTGGAGACGGAGTGTGGTGCTGTGGATCTCCAGGGGCATGCTGGGGTCGGCGATAGTCGGCGGTGGTCGTTCCGACGATGGGCACAGCGAGGAGTTTGTTGTGGGTTTGGAGCTTGGTGGTTTTGGAGAGAGAGAGAGAGCAGTGGGGGCTCGGGTTTGGAGGTGATGGTGATGCAGAGGATGCAGAGGAGTCGACGAGGTGGTTCAGGTGCAGTGGGGAGATCACCGGCGTCGAGGTGCAGGGGAGACTTGAGCTCGCGTGAGGGGGTGTGCTCGGTTGAGGGGGTGAGGTAGTGTAGGGTTCGGAGTAGTAGGTGAAGAGGGGAGAGATGTGAGGGAGGAAGGATGAGGTGATTGTCGTGGTCGTCGGCGTCGGCGTAGGTGAGGCTCGAAGTTGGGAGTTTTCTGGAGAGAGGAGGGGAGTGAGTTGGAGATCGAGAGTGAGGAAGGAGAGAGGATAAAGAGGGACGAGGGTGAGCTTGAGGAGCTCGCGCGGTCGTGGTTGAGTTGAGAGGGAACGTGGGTCGGCGACGCTGGCTTGGGCGACGTGGGCACGCGCGACGTGGTAAGCTCGGGGGAGAAAACGAGTGGGAAATGAACGTGGGGTGGGATACGGGTCGGGTCGGGTTGTGTTGTGGGCGCGGTTAGGAGTAAGGAGGAAGGGAAAATGGGCCGAGGGTTTAGTTTGAAATATTTTTTAAATTGGGATTTTGTTTGGGCTGGGCAAAGGAGGTGTTTGGCTTGGGATTATTTTGTATTAATCTGATTTTTATTTTATCTCTGGGCCGGGGTTTTGAGGGGGAATTTATATATTTAGTTTTTTTTATTTTGGTAAAAGGGAAAGTGCATATGGCTAGGCTTGGAGTTTAATTGATTTGTGTATTTAAAAAGTTCTGGGCTTCATTTTAAATGAGTATTTATTTTGGTTTGGATGCCTAAGCGACCAATTTCACACACAAAAATAATACGAGAAAAATGGGAAATATTCGGGGGACTAGGAAAAATATAGAAAGATTTTATTGATGGGAACGGGGATTTACATTATACTCTCCTTAAAAAAATTTCGTCCTCGAAATTTAACAGGAGAGGCAACGAAACAAAAGTACTAAACAAAGAGATGTGGAAAACGTGCACGGATATCTTCTTCCCACTCCCATGTAGATCTCCTGGGGAACGACCGCCCCAAGACACTCAGACTAACGGAATGACCTTATTCTTCAGCACTTTTTCTCTGCGGTCGAGGATGGTAGTGGGCTGCTCCTCGTAAGATAGGTCGGTACCCAAAGCTAACTCCAAATAGTCCAGAACATGGCTCTCATCCCGAATATAACGCCGCAACTGAGACACGTGGAAGGTATTGTGCACACCAGCTAGCGATGGAGACAAAGCAAGTCGATAGGCCACCTCTTCTACTCGCTCTAGCACCTTAAAAGGTCCGATGAAACGGGGACTGAGTTTCTTGCGACCTCCCAACCTGATAACTCCGCGGGTAGGGAAAATCTTCAGGAATACGTGATCTCCGACTTCAAATTCTAGTGCTCTCCTGCTGGTATCTGCTCAACTCTTCTGTCGATCCTGAGCCGTCTTAATACGCTGCCTGATCATTTGGACCTTGTCGACTGTCTGAACAATGAGCTCGGGACCCAGTAATCTTCGTTCTCCTACATCATCCCAACAAACTGGGGATCGACACTTCCGCCCATAAAGTGCTTCGAACAGGGCCATCTGAATACTAGCCTGGTAACTGTTGTTATAAGAAAACTCGACTAGATGCAGATGATCTTTCCAGGAACCCTGAAAATCCAACATGCAGGCCCTCAACATATCCTCGAGCGTCTGAATCGTATGCTCAGATTATCCGTCCGTCTGCGGGTGATAAACTGTGCTGAAATTGAGACGGGTACCCAAACTCTCCTGTAAGCTCCTCCAAAAGTGCGAAATAAATCTAGTGTCTCGATCTGATACAATGCTGACCGGAACTCCATGAAGTAGCACTATCTCCTGCATGTATCTCTACGCCAGTGACTCTGTCGACTGTCCCACTCGGAATGGTAAGAAGTGTGCCGCCTTCGTGAGGCGGTCGACGATAACCTAAATGGCGTTGTTGCCCTAGGGCTCCGTGGTAAGGCCATCACGAAATCTATAGTAATGTGCTCCCACTTCCATTCTGGTATCGGGAGCGGTTGTAACAATCCTGCTGTCCTCTGATGTTCCGCCTTCACCTGCTGACATACCAAGCACCTGATACGAACCGCGCAATTTCTCACTTCATCCCGTTCCACCAAAAATGCTGCTTTAGATCTCAATACATTTCTGTACCTCCCGGATGCACAGAATAAGCTGAACTATGCGCCTCAGCCAGTACCTCTTCTCGAACATTCCCCCTTAGGTACGCAGAGTCTGCTACCGAATCTCAGAGAACCGTCTTCATGTATGATTAAGTCCATTCTCATCTCGGCTTCTACTTGCGCTCTGAACTTTTGCAATCGAGGATCGTCCTCTTGTGCAGCCTTGATGCGATCCACAAGGGAAGACTGCACCTGTAGTTGCCAAAATTGACTGAGTGCGTTCGGTGTGACGACCTCAAGCTCTAGTCTCTGAAAATCCTCAATGATGCTCCTCTGACTGGTCAACATCATGACCGCTGGCTTACGACTGAGCGCATCTGGTACAACATTTACTTTTCCCGGGTGATACTGAAGGTCCAATTCGTAATCCGCCATCAGCTCTAGCCATCGGCGCTGCCTCATGTTTAGTTCTTTCTGAGTGAAGACGTACTTCAGACTTTTATGATCCGTGTACACCTCCACCTTCTCGCCCAACAGATAGTGCCTCCAAATCTTCAACGCAAAAACCACCGCAGCTAACTCCAAGTCATGCGTAGGGTAGTTCCTCTCGTGATTTCTCAGTTGTCGAGAGGCGTAAGCAACCATCCGACCATGCTGCATAAGAACACAGCCTAATCCCTTCCCTGAGGCATCACTATGTATCACCAAACCATCGGAATCATCTGGTACTGTAAGAATAGGCGCCATGGTTAACTTCTGCTTCAGTGTGTCAAATGACCGAGTGCACTCTTCTGTCCACGCAAACGGTACATCCTTCCGTGTCAACCTCGTCAACGGTTCAGCGATCCTTGAAAAATCTTGGACGAACCGCCGATAATATCCTGCTAGTCCCTGAAAGCTTCTGATCTCGGCCACTGACTTCGGCATTGGCCAATCTCTAACAGATTCTATCTTTGCCGGGTCCACTGAGATGCCTTCGCCCGAAACAATGTGTCCCAAGAACTGAACCTTGTCGAGCCAGAATTCACACTTGCTCAATTTCGCATACAGCTTCTCTTTCCGAAGAATTTGTAAAACCGTGCGCAAATGCTCGACATGCTCCTCCCGGGTCTTCGAGTAGACTAGTATGTCTTCGATAAATACAACGACAAACTTGTCCAAGTACTTTGCAAACACCCTGTTCATCAAGTCCATGAATATTGCTGGAGCATTGGTAACACCAAATGGCATCACGAGGAACTCATAATGTCCGTATCGGGTCCAGAAAGCCGTCTTGCATACATCCTCGGCTGCTACTCTGATTTGATGATATCCAGAATGGAGATCCAACTTCGAAAATACCTTGGCCCCACTTAACTGATCGAATAAGTTGTCGATGCGCGGAATTGGGTACTTGTTCTTTATTGTGACTTTGTTCAGTTCTCGATAGTCTATACACATCCGCAGCGATCCATCTTTCTTCTTCACTAACAGAACTGGTGCACCCCATGGTGAAACGCTCGACCGGATAAATCCCTTCTCCAGGAGTTCTTCAATTTGCTTCTTCAATTCTGCCAACTCAACCGGTGCCATTCTATACGGGGCCTTGGAAACTGGTACTGTACCTGGAATCAAATCGATCGAGAATTATAAGACGCGTGGAGGTGGTAGACCTGGTAAATCTTCAGGGAACACGTCCAGAAAGTCCCGAACAATCTCTGGGGCTAGGCTCTCATCAATCTCCATAGCTGACAACTCTTTTGGCTTGGCTCTATACTTGGCTGGCTCCAAAGATTCGCTCCCGCCCTCGAAAATAAACTCCGAGTGGTTGGGAATGCGGAAGATCACATTTCTTGCTCGGCAATCAATAACTGCATGGAAGGTACTCATCCAATCCATCCCGAGAATCGCGTCATAGCTGCCTGTCCCGATCAAAAGGAAATTCACATAGAATTCCCTGCCACACACTACAACCGGACATGATCTACATTCTCGACTAGATACTATCACGCCATTACCCGTATGTATTTCCCAACCCTTGGTTAATGGTTCATGTGGTATGAAGTGTGTATCAACGAAATGCACAGACATGAAACAATGCGATACTCCAAAATCAAATAGTACTCTAGCCGGCATGGAATGCACGAGTAGAATACCTGTGAAAACTTCGCCTGAAGCCTCTTCCTGCTCGGCGGTCAAGGTGAAAGCCCATCCCTGACCGCGGCCTGTGTAGGGTTGCCTCTGCTCCTGTGGTCTCCGTTGCTGCGGTCCAGACCCTCCCTGTATCTCTGCTCGCTCGGGGCAACCGCTAATCCTGTGCTGACTGGATCCGCAAATCAAGCACTGTCCCTTAGCGCGGCGACAGTCCTTCTGGGTGTGCCTACCTCTGTTGCAGTAGCCGCAAACTACGTTCTTGCTCTGGGGGCGATGATGGGGCACGAATGAGCGCTTCATCTGAGTCGTTCCAGGCCTGTGAACTGGTATGACTCCTCGAGTTGGTGAATGGGTGCGTGCTGGAACAACTGGGGGCTTCCTGAATTTGTTGATCAGTTTCTCTGAATTCGCGCCACATTGAGTACCTGTGCAAAAGTCTGCAACTCAAGTGACGCGATCAACTGCTGCAGATCAAAATCAGGTCCCTGTAAGAAGAGTCTGGCCCTGGTGGCCTCTGAAGCGACCATGTACGGAGCAAATCGGCTCAGACGGTTGAACTCTGCCGCATATACGTCCACTGGACGTCCATTCTGCTTCAATAGGATGAATCTTTCTTCCATCTCGGCCTTGGCGGTGGAAGGGAAATAATGGTCCAGGAAGCACTCCTTGAATTTGCTCCATTCGATTAGCCTCTCTAGCCTGCTTTCTTCAACTGTCCACCAAGTACAGGCTTCATCTTCCAACTGGTTCTTTATCACATTCACCCTATCTTCATCTGGTACCCTGGCGGCCGTTAGTAAGTTCTCCATATTCACTAGCCATTGCTCGGCCTCTAGTGGTTCGGCTAGCCCTGTAAATGCAGCTGGATGCAACCTCCGGAAATCTGACACGGTGCCAGCCCTAGTAGAGTAAGTGTTGGAGATAGTGCCCTCAGAGTCAATTATTGGATCACAGGCACGTGATTGCAATGATTGAGGGAGGACCTATCCCGGTAGGACAGTCTTACTCGAGATGATAGTATACTATCTGGTTTATCTTTATCATCGTGTACTGCTTTAGGTGACCTGACATGTCTCTATTACACGTTGATAGAGCCCCTAGGATTCTTGCTTGACGACCAACAGTATGATGGCGATCATATACGTGGGAGCTGGGGTCTATAAGCACATCCTTAAAAGGTCCCTAGTCGTGGGAGTTTCGAGACTGGGCATCGATACTCCATTAGTAGACTAGTGTATACAGTCGAGACCCCGACGAGGGGCGGTGGCCGGTCTCACAAGCCACTGGTGTCAGTTGGTTCACCTAAGATGTATACAGGTGCTCATTGGGTTATGAGTACACCGGACAGGACTCGCCGGGAACCTGCTAGTTGGTCTTATACCAGATGTCAGATAGCAGTTCCCTGGTGACATGTGTACAGGTTAGTTCATCGACCTGAGATCGTCATTTGTCTCGTGTGTGTTCCCACTGTGCTTTGATTACTACCCTACCACGGCTCAAAGGAGTCGTGCAAACAGTTTTTAGTTGGGTACAGTCCCGAGCCACATGGAGGCAGTGAGCGGATCTGCAGGGGTTCGTCTCTCCCGGTATTGGGGGTGAGGTCGCGCTGTGTCTAGGAGAGCCATTACACAAAGCCCTCGGCCGAGGCAGGAGATTTACTGGTAGGTATTCCAGTAGTGTCTCAGGGTGTTCTGGGCTTCACTCCGACACGACTTGTACCGCCTTTGGGGGTCTGACTTTTACAAACCCCCTAGGCCCGACATGCGATCCTCATAGACGAACGGACCGGACTGTACGGATATTGTCACTGACAGGCTCAGTAGGGTGTCAGGATGAGTTCGCTCATCGACGTCCCTTTTGGTCAATAGCTGGTGGCCCGTTACGTATTGGCTTATACCTCTGACGTACTAGTGGTTAAATCCACAGCCATTGTATTGACGAGTCTTTAGAGTCCACCACACTTTCAGTTACTCAGCTTTCGGGCGAAACGCTGTAGAGGCCGTATGGAGATATGGCAGGGTCTGATCAGATACGTGCGGTATTGCACGGATCAGGATCGGACGGTTTGTACTAGTGGCCGTATAGTTATATGGCAGGGTTCGATCAGATACGTGCGGTATTGCACGGATCAGGATCGAACGGATTTTACTAGCCGGCTTTGGTTTAAGCCGGTACTAGTTTAGTACAGTGTAGATTTTATCTCATTGCATTTGTATCCGGTAGGAATACAGATGCGGGTGTGTATACACAATATCGGGGTTTTCCTGTAATCTATTACGGGACCAGTTTTCTGGAATTGCCAGTTTGCATTCCGTTCCAGCCGGTTTTCCTTTGTTCTTTCCCGGCCGGACTTTTCCGATGGAGGGGGTTATTTGCAGTTTTGCAAATAACACTTTGTGGAGGATTATCTTGCATAAGTATTTATTATGATAACCTTTTTAGATTCCATTCCTTTCATTCTTCTTTTCATGCTTTATGAAGATTAGAAGTGATGAGAAAGGATTTGATCTTTGATTAGAGTTGATGTGAGGTTGTGATGATGGTTTAGGATGTGGTCACCCTTCTTGCTCTCCTACACTCACCTCCCTCTTGTTTCATATATATTCATTCCTCCACCTTATTCTTCACTTGATGAAAAATGGTTAAGAAAAAGAAAAAGATGAGGGTTCTTCCTTCTTGAGAGTTTCATTCTTCTTGATCTCATTTTCATGCTAGAAAATTGCAAGCACTATTTTTCTAGTCTTGATTCCTCCATCATCTTCAAAGGCAACAAACCCCAAATGAGACTAGCTTGATCTACTACATATTCTACAGCATACCTTGAGCATGTCGAGTTGCCGGCTTCATGCCCGAGTTGCCTCGGTATTGAGGCGGGAGCCCGTAAAAGACGCAGGCGATGTGGTGCCCTTTCCGGCGAGGAGGCGACGATATGGAGACTACACTTTCCGCGGGAGATCGGGACGATGACGAGAAGACCGGAGGACTCGGATCACTCGGTATACTTCTCTTCCCATCTCTTGTTAGCTAGTACAGGTTAATGGTAAACGATCCGGGTTTTCTTTGTCCGCGGTAGCGCCGGTTTCCGAGTAAGGAAAATTTTTGATTCCGCATTTTGGCCTCGAGTACGAGGCCGGGGCGCTGCCGTGGCGCAACATAGTATCAGAGACACGCCATTAACCTTACCTAGCTTCGTTTGATGTGTTTGCATTTCCGATCGACCAAAATTTCTAAAAACCGTATTTTTCTAGCACAATCAATTTCTGTCGAAATTTTTTGGAGTCTAAAAATTTTTCAGGTGGTCTCAGAATGATGTGCAGGGAGTTATAAGAATACTGCAAAAATTTGGTAAAGCGATTCCTCCGTACGACCGCGGAAGGGCGGCCAAAACACCATTTTGGCCGCGCTTCCGCCGCAGGTGTGTGGGGTCGTGTGATTATTTTTTTTGCAGTGGGCTTATGGGCTTAAATTAGGGCTTTTGGAATATTAAAATTGGGCCCAGGTTTTCTGTGAGTGCTACAGTTTTGATTGGGGGCCCACTTGTTAATTTTTGGTCAATCGGAAAATTTTAAGCACATTTTTCACAGTATTTACATTATATCTGCGGCCGTGAATGTCACTCGATCGGTAAATCCGGTCTAACTGCTATAGCCCGGTTAGACGGATTTGCGAACGTGATTTTCACGTTGATGTTCTATGTTTATGCTGTGATGTTGCGGATCGGTCGTGGGGGATAGCCTGGATGCAATGCTAGTACAGTTTTTGTTGTATTATGTACATTTGATATTGCGGAGCGAGCGTCCGACATGTGGACTGCCGTCACTGCCTGTTTGTATTATTCTTTTGGGGCACGACCTGGTTGCGGTCGATGTACCCGGTGTATGTATATTTTACTTTCTGTACTAGGGTTGCCCCGCGGTGGGGTGCACGGATAGCCGGGTTCTAGAGGGCAACGGGCCCGCATCTCAGGGCATTGAGACGGAGGGGGCTTCAGTCTGGAATTGGCAGGCTATTCGTAGCACTCGTAGGGGGTACAGGTTGACCCAGGAGGGGTGCCCAAGTTACCGGATTCCGTGAAGTGCTGGGTGGTCCATTTACGGTACTGAAGGGGGCTGCCTCGCTTCAGGTTTTGGCGGGTGACTTGCCGCGCCCGTAGAGGTCTAGGATTTCATTGCACAGGCTATCCACACGACCAGGGGAACGTCGGGTTTCAGCAGCGGCTCTGTGAAACCCGGGGTTTCCAGATATCTGTATTGTTCTGTGATGCTGTACTTTTCTGTGATGTTGCATTTTATTCACGCCTTGAGCGAAATACTATATATTGGTATATATATTAGTAGATGTTGTATATGTTTTTCATCCGCGCTAGTCCAGTCCCCGCTCTGCCGTTAGTTAGCTAACCTAACGGGTGATGACGGGACCCAGTGGCGAATGCGGATGGCATATACGTACGTCAGTATATTTTCGTTCTTTATGGTGTGATTAATTGATGGGACGGCATTGATTCGGATCAATGCAAGTTTAAACAAACCTATTCTGATGTTGTTGGAACACTTTTCAAAAAGCTGTTATTGCAAGGACGTTCACTTTTGTTTTGCATCGTGGTATTCATTTGGAATATCCTGCTCCTCAGTCGACGAGGCAAGGGCCGAGATCCCTTCACCGGGAGTGACCCCTTGGACAGAAGTTTGCGTCAGGGCATTAACTTCACTATAGCCGATTACTTTTGCTTTGCATCGTGGTATTCAGTTGGAATATCCTGCACCTCATTCTACGGGGAAAGAGCCGAGATCCCTTCACCGGGAGTGACCTCTTTAGCAAAGGCTTTCGTCACTATATTTTTATAAAAACAATGCAGTTCCTTCAATGATATCAAGTTCATTACGTTAAAGGTTTTTCGCCAAAAACCAGCCGTAGCCCTCCGTCATTTCCTACAGGTATTATTTGGTATTCGTGCTGCGTTTGTTGACCTAGTCAAGACGTAGTGTTCGGTAGCTAAGTGGTACTTGTTTGTTGCATAAGTGGGATTGGTTAGGACAGTCGTGCGGCCTTGTTGACCTAGTCAAGGGCACGTACGGGTGGGTTTAATGCAATCCAGAATAATGACGGGTTGAACTTGACTGGCGGTTTATGGTTTGTTGACCTAGTCAAGGTCATAAACCGCTTGGGGTAAAAAATCACATCGGGAGTTTCAAAAGAACTGAAACTTGCCAGGCATGCGCATACCTTCTGGAGTGTGGTGACTTGAGTGGATTCCGTCAAGTTATCATGCGATGATAGTTGGATCCCGATTCCCACTGATGAGTTGGTTTACTCCTCGGGTGATCCTGACTAATTCTTCTTTCAGGTTTGGAGAAGAATTTGACGGTACAGTGGGAGGTTTCCAGATTAGATAAAGTAACAACCATTCTGATCTAGGTTAGAGTGCACGCTGAGTGTTTCTTTTCTCTCTCTCTTTGGCAGCGACCATTGACCCGACCCTGGACTTTGACTCAGTGACCAAGTTGACCGAACCTTCTTAACACAGGCTTTTGGATTGTCAGAGTTGCAGACCTCATTGCCACTCCTACTTTTACCCTTTTCTCCAGGACACCCCGTATTACTACGAACGTCCACTTCCATTGGACAATTCCATCGTATGGTTATATACGAACTCGAAAGGAACTTGTTCCAGTTCGGGGATGGATTCTGGTTCAGGAGAAATAGGAATAAAGTACATTCAGGTGTCTTTTATCTTCACCTTCTCTCGCGTTGCGAGTGCTCCTAGGATTAGGACAGTACACCCTTTATGCTTTTTGGATAGTCTTCTTCCAAACCATAGGCTGGGGCCGAACGGTAGGGAAGGAAGAAAACCATTTGGCTTAAAGGGGTGTACAGAAGGTAATGACTAAAGACATATAAAGGGATTTGGAGAGGTGGCAAAGAATTATACGGTTACAGTTGTGAATCTGGATAATGGAAGAGGCATTACTAGGAATACCAGGATACCCCCACCGAAACATTTCAATGTTTCAGTTTCACCGTGTACTGTTAATGAAAAACTGATTTCCCGATTAGACACTTACTCCAGGGTATGTATTTACCAGGTATGATTCTCACATCTGTATGGTTTTACAGATGATGAGTGGGAGTAAGTTATTGGGAATTAGGTGATCATCCTCATTATATCGGGATTCGTTGTAATCGGTGATATTTGAGGAGATCACCTGGGCTGTTTGCCGGTCGGCAAATATTTGGTTATGAATATCCGCTGTTGTGCACCAATTTCAAATTGATATATCTGTACGTCTATTTTGATAGAGTGAGATATACCTTTTGATATTATGTCGATGACATTTACCTATATCAGTGGATGGTTAGGTAAGGAGCATTGAACAGCGGTGTAATTCTTCTTAACCATAAGTACAGTTTTCAACCTACGACGCACAGTGAATGAGTTGTTAGACTCAGCGGACTTATACAGAGTATTGTATGTTGTCCAGTGTCCATTAGGACAGAGGGGTTGGTCCTCATACTATATTCTGTTTACTTTTAACTTCTCTGGTTCTTAGACATGTGTTTCGTGGAAACACAGGGTCTAAGTTTTGAGAAGTTATAGGTATTTGAATAGAGTAGAGAACCAGGTATAGCAAGTATCGGGATTCTTCAAAGTGATCGAAGATGTAGATACTTGTGTATGGTATTCAGTTGATAGTAATGATAAAGAGAAATTGCTTCTCTTTTAGGTTACTCATAATTGGAAGCATTCCTAAGTTGAGTAACGCTGATCGGCCTCCTTCCATTTAGTTGACATGCACTGGAGACAGCTGCATGATTTGAATCTGGTTCAATTAAATCAGTGCCTCTGGTTCTATATTGGATATAGAACAGTTCATATCTTAACGATGTTAAGGTACGGGGAGTTGTCCGGCTTATGCTTAATACCATACTCCGGATAACTCAAGGCACGTTTCTGTAATGGCTGTTTGTGGGTTGACTCAGGCTATGACGAGGGTTGACTTTCTACCATCTGGATGAACAATAGCAATATTGTTCTATACTCGCCACAGTTTTTATTAAAAATGGATTTTTTCAGAAAAAGTAGTGGGAGTATGGTAGAACTGGAAGTGATTCCAGAACTGCAAATGATTACTGAAGATTTGATAAGCAACCTAAAGATTCAATCTGGTTTGACATTCCATTGGCCACTCTGCAGATACGGTGGGTAACTTCAGGCACCCGAGAGGTACTCCGGTAGCCTCAAGGACGGTGACAGGGAAGTTCTTGTTTACCCACAATTACCATTGCTGTTGTTCCAGGCTGCGAGACCCGGCAGGAGGATGAGTATAGCGTCGTTCTAAACTAGCTTTGGAAGTGCACGTCTATATGACTCTGCCAGAGGGTTGTCGTAGTCAGTGGGAGCAGCGGAAGCATTGGTGGACATCAGGCTTATGCCTATTTATAGACTAAAGCAGATGTAGCGGAGATAGATCATCCATTTCTGATGTGACAGTCATAGGTTTGACGTCATCAGAATAAGGGGTGGATCTGTTGAGAAGGTAGTAGGAAGTGATATTCCTATACTACGATCGGTTATACTTTGGTCGTCACACAGTGGTTTCTCCACAAGGGACTTGGACATTATATCAGACATACTGGTTACTAGATCTATGGTTTTAGATCTAGATTTGGGTGGTTTCCCAATCAGGGTACTTTGACAGCATTCTAAGAGTATTTAGAATGGACGACTCCTGGCATGGTAGTGTACCTGCAGATAATGGAGTCACCCTCTCTAAAGGTGTCTTAAAGACTAAAGTAGAGAGGGATGCGCATGATTGGCAGATCACTTGCTTAGGCAATTGAGTCAATCATGAGATGTCAAGTACCACACCAGATGTTGTTCTTGTAGTAGGTGCAATAAGTTGATATTGATCCAATCCTGGAGAAACAGTCGGAAGCAGTTTTAGAACGTAAGTGGATGTTCTAGGGATATGATAACGACAGCCTCATTTGGGAGACAGTTATCATTCCAGGCTTCTAAGGTGACATGGACGACAAGGAGGTTGTCAGAGTTATAGTTTTTCCTTCTGACGAGGGGCAGTATTTTGGACAGGTGGTCCAAGGCAATACTGAGGGTGGCATGGCGCAGGATACTGATTAAGTTCAGTTGACGATACAGTCTAAGAAGTTTGGATTTGGAGTTCATTTATGAACTAGGCCCATCAGACATCCAGACGTTCTAAGACAGGTATTGCTCATTTCGGGAGATGGCTTTCTCCGCGAACTTGAGATATAGAGAGACATAGAAAGAAACATCACAGCGGATCCACTCACTGAGGCTATTCCTCGAACGCAATAGTTTCGCAAACGAGCTTTGTGGGACTGACTAGTAGAGGAGTTGGGTGTTCGGTATCACACGGGCTGTGAGTATGCGACATCGCAATAATTAGCCTTGAGTGCAAGTGGGAGATTGTTGGAGATAGTGCCCTCAGAGTCAATTATTGGATCACAGGCACGTGATTGCAATGATTGAGGGAGGACCTATCCCGGTAGGACAGTCTTACTCGAGATGATAGTATGCTATCTGGTTTATCTTTATCATCGTGTACTGCTTTAGGTGACCTGACATGTTGCTATTACACGTTGATAGAGCCCCTAGGATTCTTGCTTGACGACCAGCAGTATGATGGCGATCATATACGTGGGAGCTGGGGTCTATAAGCACATCCTTAAAAGGTCCCTAGTCGTGGGAGTTTCGAGACTGGGCATCGATACTCCATTAGTAGACTAGTGTATACAGTCGAGACCCCGACGAGGGGCGGTGGCCGGTCTCACAAGCCACTGGTGTCAGTTGGTTCACCTAAGATGTATACAGGTGCTCATTGGGTTATGAGTACACCGGACAGGACTCGCCGGGAACCTGCTAGTTGGTCTTATACCAGATGTCAGATAGCAGTTCCCTGGTAACATGTGTACAGGTTAGTTCATCGACCTGAGATCGTCATTTGTCCCGTGTGTGTTCCCACTGTGCTTTGATTACTACCCTACCACGGCTCAAAAGAGTCGTGCAAACAGTTTTTAGTTGGGTACAGTCCCGAGCCACATGGAGGCAGTGAGCGGATCTGCAGGGGTTCGTCTCTCCCGGTATTGGGGGTGAGGTCGCGCTGTGTCTAGGAGAGCCATTACACAAAGCCCTCGGCCGAGGCAGGAGATTTACTGGTAGGTATTCCAGTAGTGTCTCAGGGTGTTCTGGGCTTCACTCCGACACGACTTGTACCGCCTTTGGGGGTCTGACTTTTACCAACCCCCTAGGCCTGACATGCGATCCTCATAGACGAACGGACCGGACTGTACGGATATTGTCACTGACAGGCTCAGTAGGGTGTCAGGATGAGTTCGCTCATCGACGTCCCTTTTGGTCAATAGCTGGTGGCCCGTTACGTATTGGCTTATACCTCTGACGTGCTAGTGGTTAAATCCACAGCCATTGTATTGACGAGTCTTTAGAGTCCACCACACTTTCAATTACTCAGCTTTCGGGCGAAACGCTGTAGAGGCCGTATGGAGATATGGCAGGGTCTGATCAGATACGTGCGGTATTGCACGGATCAGGATCGGACGGTTTGTACTAGTGGCCGTATAGTTATATGGCAGGGTTCGATCAGATACGTGCGGTATTGCACGGATCAGGATCGAATGGATTTTACTAGCCGGCTTTGGTTTAAGCCGGTACTAGTTTAGTACAGTGTAGATTTTGTCTTATTGCATTTGTATCCGGTAGGAATACAGATGCGGGTGTGTATGCACAATATCGGGGTTTTCCTGTAATCTATTACGGGACCAGTTTTCTGGAATTGCCAGTTTGCATTCCGTTCCGGCCGGTTTTCCTTTGTTCTTTCCTGGCCGGACTTTTCCGATGGAGGGGGTTATTTGCAGTTTTGCAAATAACACTTTGTGGAGGATTATCTTGCATAAGTATTTATTATGATAACCTTTTTAGATTCCATTCCTTTCATTCTTCTTTTCATGCTTTATGAAGATTAGAAGTGATGAGAAAGGATTTGATCTTTGATTAGAGTTGATGTGAGGTTGTGATGATGGTTTAGGATGTGGTCACCCTTCTTGCTCTCCTACACTCACCTCCCTCTTGTTTCATATATATTCATTCCTCCACCTTATTCTTCACTTGATGAAAAATGGTTAAGAAAAAGAAAAAGATGAGGGTTCTTCCTTCTTGAGAGTTTCATTCTTCTTGATCTCATTTTCATGCTAGAAAATTGCAAGCACCATTTTTCTAGTCTTGATTCCTCCATCATCTTCAAAGGCAACAAACCCCAAATGAGACTAGCTTGATCTACTACATATTCTACAGCATATCTTGAGCATGTCGAGTTGCCGGCTTCATGCCCGAGTTGCCTCGGTATTGAGGCGGGAGCCCGTAAAAGACGCAGGCGATGTGGTGCCCTTTCCGGCGAGGAGGCGACGATATGGAGACTACACTTTCCGCGGGAGATCGGGACGATGACGAGAAGACCGGAGGACTCGGATCACTCGGTATACTTCTCTTCCCATCTCTTGTTAGCTAGTACAGGTTAATGGTAAACGATCCGGGTTTTCTTTGTCCGCGGTCGCGCCGGTTTCCGAGTAAGGAAAATTTTTGATTCCACATTTTGGCCTCGAGTACGAGGCCGGGGCGCTGCCGTGGCGCAACAGTAAGCTGGTGGAGCAGTGCCCTCGGGGGCGGTAATGAGTGCGGAGGGTCCCCCTGCAGCGGTAATAGCCCTGAGTCCCTCGGCGAGTAAGTCCGTCTTCCTCTCCTGAGCTTCTGCGAGAGAGGTCAGTGCACTGAGCATCCTCTCCGTACGGTCCTGAGAACTTGAGTCCGAGGAGTGGTCGTTCGGGGACGTCATATCGCTGGAAGATATTCAAAAGGATATGATTAGATACAAGGATGAAAATCAGGAATAGTGAAGCGAAAATAATGTAATACAGTATAGTTAATGTTATCCCTTGCTACTAAACACGGCTCTGATACCAACAAAACCATGTCATGCCCTGCTTCCCAAAATACGGAAAATGAGGGATGACTAAGCCAGCCATGCTCTACGGTCAGGGAATAATCCCGCCATAGTCACACTTCGGCTTCTAGCATTACATGGTAATCAGTAAACAAAGCACAGAAGTAAAGGAAATACATCACTAAAATATTACATCAAAGTTCATTGTCCACGATTTACAAATAAACAAGAAAAGAGCTACTAACCAAGTTCGAATACAAGGTCTCTTTAAGGAAATCAGAAAAGAAGAAAAATGTACTCTCAACTAGATCTCCACAAGCTCGAAGGTAAATCCGACTCCTGCGCTGGTTCTTCCTCGAGGTCTGAGCATGCATACTCAGGTCATCAGAGCGACGTAATAGCAATATTATAATAATGACATGAAACAGGCAAACAAGGTAATAACAGTAGAAGTAAAATACAGATAATCACTATGTCACTAAATGATGCAAAGTATGATCTGTGTCCCTATCAGTCTCTAAGTCATGTTTGAAATCGAGTTGTAGAAAGGAGGATCATGTTTAGCGAGGGTCTCGTACATACCCGAGACAACGGCCCACACGCCCGGGACATAACCCTGTCAGCCGGATCGCTAGATTCTACCTAATATATATAAGAGTCGCTGTTCGAATGATCATCCTCTAAAACACGGTCCTCGCTAAATACGATACTCTTTCCACTTCGATTTTTCCTTTTTTCCTAGGTTTACACTATTGATGATTATGATTTAGTCATGCACAAATATGCACCAATAACACGGTTTTGTCACTGTTCACTGTATTAATCACTGTCACGAATCATTCATTTTTTCATTGGCGTACTTGACACTCCTAAACCAATATCATTCATGCACGATAATGCATTGTATACTGAATAATAATGCGCACTATCACTAGGTGTATGGCAGTTGGGTAGGGTATGTACATTTACGCAGTTAACAAGTCATGTGTAATATGAACTATTATGCACTTCATGAGCTTACAAAAATTGCAGTAATTCATATGTTCAAAATTCAGTGAAATGATACAAATACGTTAACAAGTACACTCTGTCGGAAGTTCAGCAAAATTTGTTTCAGTGCAATCGGGTTTCGGGTTTGTAAGTTACAGCCGTTTCATTTTAAGTGTTCGGTGCAGGAAATTCAGTTTTTGAACTGAACGTCCGTTTCGCGACATAATTTTCACCCAGTTGGGATCAGAATTTAGCAATGCTACAGTTAAATGAAATTTAGGGTTTTCAATAGGGTTTCCAACACACCAAACAGATTCTCAATCGCGTCTCTACATCAGAAGTTATGCACTGTTGAACACTAGGGTATCAGTTCTGATTCTGTTTGGGACTGCTATACGTCCTGTTTTTTTAAATTGCAGTTTAAATAGTAAACGATGATAAAAAGGGGTGAAATCACTTGCGTTATTTATATAACAGTTTCATATTCAATAAAGTATAGGGTTCCATGACATACAAGTTCAGGCAGCAAGGTAGCAAGCGTCACGAGATAGAAATCAACAGCCAGAGCTGCTCTGGACAGCAGTCCAGAGCCGCTCTCCAAACTAGTTCTAGTCATATTTTCAGTATAGAAACAATTAAAAACTTTTATAGGGTTCTAGGTCGTCGAGTCGGGTTCGATTTGAGCCCTCGAACACATAATTTCAATGTGTACACAATTAATTATGATTTTAACAAGTTTCGGACGCGGGAAATATTCAGTTTTAACGGGTGTAATTGGGGGTGATCGTTCAAGCCAGTAACGATTAAATTTTCCAGTAAAATTTCACCACAATGTTCATTGACACACGGTCCAGAGTATATGATCAAGTTCCGTCAGTTTAATGGAGAGTTTTCATTCGGGTTTTGCATCAAGCACTTAGGTCATATACGTTTTCACGAATTATAAACACGGAATTAATAGGTTTTAGAAATGTAACAGTAATAACTAGCATGTAGCAAGTAGGGTACTTGCCTGGAGACGCTTTGGCGACGCACGGCAGCGGCTATGACACAAACGCATGACGAACGGTATGGTTTGGGTTCACGGCCTCGTCTCGCGTTCGGGTTCGTCGTCGGAGTTGCCCGGGGATGGCGCGTGATCGCTGGAGACGGAGTGTGGTGCTGTGGATCTCCAAGGGCATGATGGGGTTGGCGGTGGTCGTTCCGGTGATGGGCACAGTGAGGAGTTTGGTGTGGGTTTGGAGCTTGGTGGTTTTGGATAGAGAGAGAGAGAGCAGTGGGGCTCGGGTTTGGAGGTGATGGTGATGCAGAGGATGCAGAGGAGTCGACAAGGTGGTTCAGATGCTGTGGGGAGCTTGCCGGCGTCGAGGTGCAGGGGAGACTCGAGCTCGCGTGAGGGGGTGAGGCAGTGTAGGGTTCGGAGTAGTAGGTGAAGAGGGGAGAGATGTGAGGGAGGGAGGATGAGGTGACTGTCGTGGTCGTCGGCGTCGGCGTGGGTGAGGCTCGAAGTTAGGAGTTTTCTGGAGAGAGGAGGGGAGTGAGTTGGAGATCGAGAGTGAAGAGGGAGAGAGGAGAAAGAGGGACGAGGGTGAGCTTAAGGAGATCGCGCGGTCGTGGTTGAGTTGAGAGGGAACGTGGGTCGGCGACGCGGGCTTGGGCGACGTGGGCACGCGCGACGTGGTAAGCTCGAGGGAGAAAATGAGCGGGAAATGAATGTGGGGAAGAAGGTGGGATACGGGTCGGGTCGGATTGTGTTGTGGGCGCGGTTAGGAGGAAGGAGGAAGGGAAAATGGGCCGAGGGTTTAGTTTGAAATATTTATTAAATTGGGATTTTGTTTGGGCTGGGCAAAGGAGGTGTTGGGCTTGGGATTATTTTGTATTAATCTGATTTTTATTTTATCTCTAGGCCGGGGTTTTGAGGGGGAATTTATATATTTAGTTTTTTTTTTATTTTGGTAAAAGGGAAAGTGCATATGGCTGAGCTTGGAGTTTAATTGATTTATGTATTTAATATTTATGGGCTTCATTTTAAATGAGTATTTATTTTGGTTTGGAAGCCTAAGCATCTAATTTCACACAAAAAGATAATACGAGAAAAATGGGAAAATATTCGGGGGACTAGGAAAAATATAGAATGATTTTATTGATGGGAACGGGGATTTACACTTTTGGTAAGGGCTTCGATCCTTAACGCTGAAGGGGCCGTGGGAGGCCTGCTAAGGATGGACCAAGCAGTGAAGCTGCTCAGTTGCCTCTTGGTGAGGGCTTTGATCCCTGGCGTTGTGGGGGTAGGGAACTACCAGCCAGGGATAGCCGAACAGGGATAGCCGCTCGGATGCCTCTTGGTGAGGGCTTCGATCCTTAGCGCTGGAGGGGCCGTAAGTGGCCTGCTAAAGATGGACCGAGCAGTGAAGCTGCTCAGTTGCCTGTTAGCGAGGGCTTTGATCCCTGGCGTTGTGAGGTAGGTGTTCTCCGCCGAACACAAAGACGCGACCGCGTAGGTCCGTCTTGCCTGAATTTAGGGGCAGATGCTAATTGGTGCTATCCGTCCACCTCTCCGAAGATGCCAAGTTGATTTATGGCACCGTATATCGAAAGTTTAAACGGATGCAGCCGATATAGCAGATTTCGTCAGATTCCCCCTCATTTGAGGGGTTTTTGATTGTGGGGACGCTCTTCCCTGCAGGCGCAAGCCCCTGCAGTTAATTACGCTACCGCATCGCGGTAACCACTTTCTCCTTCTCCATATAGTCACTTCGTGTCGTGTATATTTGTTTTATTTTTGGTTGCCCATGGATTGTATACGGAGACTAATTTATGTTATCGCCCGTAGGGCGTGGATTAGTCCAAATCCGTATTTTCTTAGATTTGGGTTAGGGGTTGGGTTTAAGGATACGTTAGTCTCATTTGAGATTAAGATCAACTTAAACGTATGTTAAGGATACGTTAGTCTAATTTCAGACTAAGATCAACTTAACGGGATCGTTTAGATCCAACAAAAGAGTATTCGGGCTCTATTGTTTAGTTTAGGGATATTGCAGTCCATTACCAGTTTAAAAATATGGTGGTCCAAGGTTAAGGACATCATAGTCCATAGGCTTAAGGACCCCACAGTCCGAGATTAAGGACATCATAGTCCATAGGCTTAAGGACCCCACAGTCCAAGGTTAAGGACATCATAGTCCATGGGCTTAAGGACCCCACAGTTCATGGAATGATTACTTATCGAGACCTGTCACCTCTCTGAAGACGTTGAAGGATTACAACGACAAATATCAAAGCAGTGAAGAGATATACCCTTGAACTAATGTTGTTTGGGAAATCTGTAGTCCAATTGATTTAATGATCGTTAATCTCGTTTGAGATTATGATCAATTTAAATGTTTGTTAAGGATACGTTAGTCTAAATTTAGACTAAGATCTACTTAATAGGATCATTTAGATCCAACAAAACAGCATTTGAGCTCTATTGTTTAGTTTAGGGACATTGCGGTCCAAGTTCAGACGCAAACATGGGTTTGGAAATGCACCAGATAGTTATTGGCCATTGGGACCCACCACCACTCTGAAGACGTTGAAGAATTAAAACGACATATATCAGAGGTATGAAGAGATGTACCCTCGAACCAAAGTTAACTGAAAGGGCTCTGGGAATTATTTTGAATGTCATATGAGATGACCAATTTTGGAAGACAAAAGTGTGTTTGAGGTTCAGTCAAAAGAAAGGGGTACTGCCTCTGGAAAACTTAGCCAATTTAGGCTAAGACTATTTGAAAATAGTGTTAAACACTAGCACATATTTGGCGATCACGTGTTCCCACGTGATGCATTTAAAATAGTGTTAAACACTAAGAATGCAGTGCTTAAAATGGTGTTAAACACTAGAAAAATGAGGCGCTCATGTGAGGACACGTGAGGCGCCCTAGGATTGGGCCAAGATTCCTTTATTTTATTCTCAGAATATTCAAATAAGTGTTAAACACTTTTAGTCTTCATGGCCATCACGTGTGGGCACGTCCTGGGTACCCATGCACTGGATATTAAAAGGATCTGCTAGGGGTCACGTAGGGACACGTGAGAGCGCCCATGCATTTGATTTTAATCCTTCAGTTCTTTCCATTTTTTTTAAAGAGGTGTTTGTCATGGGTCACGTGGGGACACGTGAGGCACCCAAAATCTGTTCTGCCCTTCTTTATTTTGAGAAGTCTGTTCAAGTGTCACGTGGGAGCACGTGACCTAGTCTTGTTTGTTCTCTTTTGATCATTGAGGAGGAGGGTCACGTGTTGCCACATGATCATGTTGGGTATTTGATCCTTTTACGTGCATGAAAAGTCTAAGTCCCTTGTTTAAGAATTAAATTCTTTTATAGGGTTAAACCATAATTTTATTTAGAGGAATTAAATTCCTATGTATTTGGAAGAATTAAATTCTTTTATAGGGTTAAACCCTTATTTTGTTGGAGGAATTAAATTCCTATATACTTTGTGGGAGAATAAAATTCTCTGAATTTAGGTCCTCCCATAGGTTTTAGATCTGCATGACAGAATCTCCCTGATGAGAATTAAATTCTCAACTTATGGGAAGATCTGTTTCTGCAGATCTTCAACCAGAGGAAGAACTAAGATCTTATTCAGAAGAGTTAAACTCTTAGTTTGAGAATTAAATTTTCTTTTTTCTTTTGTGGGAGCTTATAGGATGATCTCTTTCCCTTTCTTACCTAGGGTTTCTTTCTCTTCTGAGAAAATCTTCTTTTCTCTCTGGAGAATTAAATTCTCTTCTTTTTTCTCTCTGTTGTTGTTGTATCTCCTCTTCTTGGATCCTATTTATAAGAGAAAGAAAAGAATCAGTTTGTTTAGTCAATCTTTCATTGAAAGATTTTAATTGATTTTGTAACCAACATGATCTTTTAGATCACTCAGTGAATTTTATTCACCATTAGATTTTTAATCCAAAAGATATTTTATTTGTTGTTCCTGGCAGATTTTTAGGAAAATATTTCCTTGTATAGAATCTTTCTATAAATTGGTTATTTTAATCACCATTGGATTTTTAATCCAACAGTGCTCCTCTTTACAGAACGCAATCTTTTTTGTTTGGAAAGATCTAGAAAAATATTAGGGTTTTTGATTTCCCTCTTAATTAGAACTAGTTCAGATGGTTTAGGAGTTTATCACGTGTTAGCACGTGACCCCACTGTTTGACCATTTCATTAGAATTTAATTCTATTAGTTCAGAGATCTTTAGGAACCTATCACGTGTTGGTACGTGACCCTCTATCACGTGTGGGCACGTGATGCCCCATTTAGGGTTTTCTTTCCTTTAACTTAGAGAGTTTTTAAGACCCCGTCATGTGGTGGCACGTGACCCACGGATTAAGCTTTTAACCAGAATTTAATTCTGTTATTTTTAAAGAACTCAGGAACTTATCACGTGTCAGCACGTGACCCTTGGTCACGTGTGAGCACGTGATGCCCCATTGGGGTTTTTCCTTGCTGTTTTATTATATTTCAGTAGGCTTAAAGGCCTATAATGTGTGGGCACGTGACCCCATTTGGGGTTTTCCTTACTGCTTAATTTGTATTTTATTTAGTTCCCATTAGAATTTAATTTTATTAATTCAGTGGGTTCAAGAGCCCATCACGTGTGGACACGTGACTTCATCAATTTAGGCAATTCAGATACAGATAGGATCTGCCCATAAAAGGTCACGTGTTTGCACGTGAGGCCCCACCACGTATGAGCACGTGATGCCTGCTTTTTTGAGTATTCTCCCCCTTTTTTGTAAGGGAACAAGTAGCTCTTGGCCGAAAATTTTGGCGGGAATAAATTCCCCCCACTACTTTGCTCACGTAAGTTTGTACGTAGGTGAAGTAGTGCAGAGTAATTCATAACGTATGACCAGTTTTAGGTTAGTATATAACTTTCAGAATCTTGATCTGAGAAGATAACGAGCGGACACAAGCGTCGTCATTTATCATTGACTCAAATCTCGACTCTTAAGGGATATAGTTCCAAACCCTCAGCCCCATGAGCCGCACCCTTCTATTTCTTTATGTCTTACTCTAGCATGAAGTAGTTTATATGCTCATGAGTAACTTCTCCATTTCAGTGGCATGTAGCTTTGGCAAGTGTAGCCCATAGATAGTAGGTAGCTGTCCATCTTGGACTCTTTATAAGGTAGCGATGGCTTAGGAGACAGGTTCAGATCTTTCTCCTTAGGATTTCCAACTTTACGAGTCGTGAGGGTCTCATAAAGACTTTCTCCCTACGAGTCGAGAGGATCCCGTAGGTGTATTTTCTCCTTAAGAATCGTGAAGATTCCTAAGTGTGTTTTCTCTTGAGAGTCGTAAGGATCTCATGAGAGAATTTTCTTCCTTACAAGTCGAGAGGACTTGTAAGTGGTTGATGAATTGACCTGCTCCCAAGTCAAAGCATTGCTTTGACGGGGAGTTTTGAAGGTTTACTCTGGCTGTCTCCCACGGAGTCAAGATTGACTTTGGCCATGTTCTACAGGGTCAGGAGGGGTTGACTTTATCCGCATTTCACGGTGTCAGGGGTTGACTTTATCTGCATTTCATGGTGTCAAGGGTTTACTTTGGCCATATAGGGTCAAGATTGATTCTCGGTTTTCTGTGCACCGCCGAGTTCTGGAACTGGGAACTTTGCCGCGGCTCCGTGATAGTCTCTAGGCTTTCTGTGAACCTTCGAGATTTGGAATTAGGGGCTTTGCCATGGCTCCGAGATTGATTGTCACGTCCGAATCCTGCAGAGGCACTGATTTCTCTGCGGGTCGACGTAAATCGAGATGCTCTTGTCAAGGACGCTGATTTTCTTGAATCGAGCTATTTTACCAAGGACACTGATTTCCTCGGAGTTGAGACAAATTGAGATATTTCCGCAAACACACTGATTTCTCTGCGGGTCAACGCGAATCGGGATGCTTTCGTCAAGGATGCTGATTTCCCTGAATAGAGGTTTTTGCCAAAGATGCTGATTTCCCTGGGGGTTGAGACGAATCGAGATATTCCTGCAAAGACACTGATTTCCTTGCAGGTCGACGCGAATCGAGATGCTCTCGTCAAGGACGCTGATTTCCCTGAATCGAGGTATTTTGCCAAAGACACTTATTTTCTCGGAGTTGAGACGAATCGAGATATTCCTGCAAAGACACTGATTTCTCTGCGGGTCAACGCGAATCGAGATGCTCTCGTCAAGGACGTTGATTTCCCTGAATCGAGGTATTTTCCAAGGACACTGATTTTCTCGGAGTTGAGACGAATCGAGGTATTCCTGCAAAGACACTGATTTTCTTGCGGGTTGACACGAATCGAGATGCTCTCGTTAAGGACGTTGATTTCCCTAAATCGAGGTATTTGCCAAGGACACTGATTTCCTCGGAGTTGAAACGAATCGAGAGATTCCTGCAAAGACACTGATTTCTCTGCGGGTCGACACGAATTGAGATGCTCTCGTCAAGGATGCTGATTTCCCTGAATCGAGGTATTTTGTAAGGACACTTATTTCCTCGGAGTTGAGATGAATCGAGATATTCCTGCAAAGGCACTGATTTCTCTACGGGTCGACGCGAATCGAGATGCTCTCGTCAAGGACGCTGATTTCCCCGAATCGAGGTATTTGTCAAGGACACTGATTTCCTTGGAGTTGAGACGAATCAAGAGATTCCTGCAAAGGCACTGATTTCCTTGCGGGTCGACGCGAATCGAGATGCTCTCATCAAGGACGCTGATTTCCCTGAATCGAGGTTTTTGCCAAGGACACTGATTTCCTCGGGGTTGAGACGAATCGAGAGATTCCTGCAAAGACACTGATTTCCTTGCGGGTTGACACGAATCGAGATGCTTTCATCAAGGACGCTGATTTCCCTGAATCGAGGTTTTTGCCAAGGACACCGATTTCCTCGGAATTGAGACGAATCGAGGGATTCCTGCAAAGACACTGATTTCCTTGCGGGTCAACGCGAATCGATATGCTCTCGTCAAGGACGCTGATTTCCCTGAATCGAGGTTTTTGCCAAGGACACTGATTTCCTCGGAGTTGAGACGAATCGAGGTATTCCTACACAGACACTGATTTCTCTGCGGATCAACGCGAATCGAGATGCTCTCGTCAAGGACGCTGATTTCCCTGAATTGAGGTTTTTGCCAAGGACACTGATTTCCTTAGAGTTGAGACGAGTCGAGGTATTCCTGCAGAGACACTGATTTCCTTGCGGGTCAATGCGAATCGAGATGCTCTCGTTTAGGACGCCGATTTTCCTGAATCGAGGTTTTTGCCAAGGTCACTGATTTCCCTGGGGGTTGAAACGAATCGAGTTACTCCTGCAAAGACATTGATTTCCTTGCGGGTCAACGCGAATCGAGATGCTCTCACCAAGGACGTCGATTTCCCTGAATCGAGATATTTTTCAAGGACATTGATTTCCTCGGAGTTGAGACGAGTCGAGGTATTCCTGCAAAGAAACTGAATTCTTTGCGGGTCGACACGAATCGAGATGCTCTCTCCACGCTGATTTTCCTGAATCGAGGTATTTGCCAAGGATACTGATTTCCTCGGAGTTGGTTGACTTGTTTCCGAGACGGAGCATTGATCCGGCGGGGAGGTCATTGGTTGACTCTAGGTTGTCTGTGGACCATAGAGTATTAGAACTAGGGACTTTGTCATGGCTCCGTTTGGTGATGTTGCGTCCGAATCCTGTTAGAGTGAGGAGGATCACTGTTGCTGATTTTTTTTAGGCTGTATATATTGCCGTTAAGATTTGGAACTAGGGACTTTGCCATGGCTCTGTTTCGTTGTATCGCTTCTGTGCCCTGCTGGCATAAGAAGAAACTCCATTGTTGATCTTCTGGGATGCAGATGTTACCGTCGAGATCTGACTCTCCTTTTTGACAGGATCTGGTGGGGGACATGTGGTTCCCTTTTCGTTTATGCCCATGGATTGTATACAGGGGTCAGTATAGACTGCCTGTAGGGCAAAAGTTTCATTCTTTCATTTTTTTATTTCTTTCCGCAATGCTCTGTCATTTCAGCTTTTATCTCGCGAAAGTCGTGATTGCCCAATCATTTCGGCTATTTTTCGCGGTGCCCAATCATTTCGGCTATTTGTTTTTTTTTTACTCGCTTCTTTTTATTGCGAGTTACCCAATCATTTTGGCTATTTTTGTATGCATATCTTTTACTTGCTGATTTTGTTGCAAGTTGCCCCATCATTTCGGCTATTTCATATGCATTTTTGGCTCGCTGATTTTTTATCGCGAGTGCGGAACTTGGAATCTGGTGCCAATCTTAGCATCAGTATCGCTACGACTGGAATATTTACAGGAGCGAATCATCATTTGCCGTTGTCGGTTCGAACAAGGATGGTTTACCAAATAGGGTTAGGATCCTGTCGACTAAGGCTTTTGACTTCATAAGCCGTAAGGGTCTCATAAAGTTGTTTCTCCCTACAAGTCGTGAGGATCTCGTAATTGTATTTTATCTTTAGGAATCATGAGGATTCCTAAGTGTATGTTCTCTTGTAAGTCGTAAGGATCTCACAAGAGTGCTTTCTCCTTATAAGTCGAGAAGACTTACAAGTGCCGTTCGCCATATGAAAATATCCCTCGTCAGTGGTGAGACTCTATTAGGGAAATGTTTATTCGTGTCCGTGGATTGTATACAAGGGTCAATATTGAACCGCTTGTAGGACAGTATTGGAGGTTGTAATGGCTTAAGAACAGGTTCAGATCCCTGTAGCTAAGGCTTTGAATCCTATGAGCCGTGAGGGTCTCAAAGGGGAATTCTCCTTATGAGTCGTGAGGATCTCGTAAGTGTAATTTCTTCTTAGGAATCGTGGGGATCCCTAAGTGTGTTTCTCCCTTGTGAGTTGTAAGGATCTCACGCAGGTATTTTCTCCTCACAGGGTCGAAAGGACCTTGCAAGTGTTTTTTAACGAGATTGCGCCCTTTCGGGTTTTCACAAACTCACCGGTTGCTGTTTTTACTCACGGAGCCCTTTCGGGTTTTCATTTGTGCCCATCTCGCTTATGGACGTACCTTTTTTTTCTTTCTTTCTTTCGAGTATGGAACCCAAGATCTGATACCAATCTTAGCATCAGTATCGCTGCGACTGGAATGTTGCCAGGAGCGAATCATCATTTGCCGTGAAAGGATTTGGAATTTGATACCAATTTAGGCATCAGCATCGCTACCACTGGGACATTGCCAGGAGCGAATCATCATTTGTCTCTATCGATGTCGAACAAAGGTGGCTTAGCAAACAGGGTTAAAATCCTGTCAACTAAGGCTTTTGACTTCATGAGCCGTAAGGGTCTCATAAGGGTGTTTCTCCCTACAAGTCGTGAGGGTCTTGTAGGTGCATTTCTCCTCAGGAATCATAGGGATCCCTAAGTGTATTTCTCCTTTGTGAGTCATAAGGATCCCGCGCAGGTATTTTCTCCTCACAGGGTCGAGAGGACCTTGCAAGTGTCTTTTAACGAGATTGCGCCCTTTCGGGTTTTCACAAACTCGCTGGTAGTCCTGCTGTTTTTGCTCACGGAGCCCTTTCGGGTTTTCATCCGTGCCCATCTCGCTTATGGACGTACCCTTTTTTCCGAGTCTGCGCCCTTTCGGGTTTTCACAAACATCGCCGGTAGTCCTGTTGTTTTTACTCACGGCGCCCTTTCGGGTTTTCATCCATGCCCATTTTGCTTGTGGAGATACCGTTTTTTTGTCAGCCTTGGGATGCTGTGGACCGTAGTAGTTTATAGACGTCCCGGTCAATTGCAAGTTTTAGGACATTGCGGTCCATCGTTGGTTTAAGGACGTTTCGGTCCGTCGTTAGTTTAAGGACATCTCGGTCCGTCGTTGCTGTATTTGAGGCGAATTTCTAGTTTACGGACTTTTCGGTCCATGAGGCTTTCTCTATGAATGAGCGCGATGCCCCCGGCATGTCCATCTTTTTCGGATCATGTGGTTGTAGCGGGTTCACCTTCCAGTTTTCAGACAGCGCGAATTTGCCCAGTTGGTATTGGTCCTCAATCCAGCCTTTGAAGACGAAATAGGAGCGCATATGAGATATGTGCGGGACCGAGAATAATGCGTGTATGTGATACCGTATTCTATTCTCGCGATGAATGTTTCGAATGGTTGTATGCGATATAACCTAGTTATCGAATCGAGGATTGATTCGATAAGCCGATACATTGGATACTAGTCGGTTATATGTGATATGACCGGATCGTTAAATCAAGTGTTGATTTAATGATTTAATGTATAATTATATATTTGATATATTACTTTGCATTAACTCGTATCGGTTCACTTTAAATGGATATTCTCACTCGGGTGTGCACATTATATATGTGATATACTTTTGTGCACTTGATTGTATCATGTTTGATGATGCAAGATTACTAGGTTTTGTGTAAAGAGTTAAACCTTGGTTAAGTAAATGGTTAGGGTTTTATTTATTATTCATTTATTCTTTTATCTTTTAATTTGGATTAAAAGAAATAGGGAAAAGAAAATAAAAGGGTTGCTTTCTTATATGAAGCTTCATGAAGCTTCATGCAACTTTGACTCATGTAACCTTTTTTTCTTCTTCTTCAAACCCTAACCATTCATCTAACTTGAGTTAACTCTCTACATCAAACCATGGTTCATGTTATGATAAGGATAATTCTTTTTCAATTATTCTAATTAAATCTTATCATATTCTACATCTTCTTCTTCTTCTTCTTCACTTCAAGAAAAAGCTTGAAAGCTTTAATGGCAAAGTGAGAAAAAGAGTGAGAAATCCAATTCTAAAGTCTACCCACTTCCTATTTCTTCATCCTCTACCTCTTGCCAAGTAGTAGAGTGTGTTTTCTTCACAAGTTTCTTGACTTGGTGAAGTTGGAGCTTGATCTAGCGATGCCTCGACGTAGATCATCTTCGGCATGGACATCGACGACCTAGCTCGCCATTTCTCCGACGAAGCCGACGCTAGAGCCCAGGAATTCATTTGGACAGCGAGGGGACTTCGTTGCGGAGCTATGGAGGTGGAGCACCGGATCTACAAAGGTTGTATTTCCGTTTACTTGTAGTTAAGTGTTAACTAGTTTTTGTTTCGCCTAGAAATCTAGCCAACGATCCGTTCTAGGGTTTCTCGGCACCGTTTAAATTTGAAATTGGCATGGTTGATGCCTTGTGAGACCTCATTAGGGTGCCTAGGAACCCTACAGTGGTATCAGAGCCTAGCTAGAGCCTTAGGCGAAGTCTAGACGGAATTTGAAACCCGATCGAACCGAAACCCAACCCCAAAAATTGCTCTCTGTACTTTTTCTAAAATCGTGGATTTTTCCAAATTAAAAATATGCAGAAAACTCAGCAGGGAAATCTAAGAATTACGGCGCAAAAAGTTTTGCATGAACAGTGTAATCGGCGGCGGAACCGCGGCATAAGCCTAGCTTAGGCGGCGGTTCCGCGGCAGAATTGTGACGTCAGCCCTAACTGTTTGCACAGTAATTCATTGTTTCAGGTGCTGAGTTCTCTGGGTATTTTTAATATTTATTCAAGAGTTGAATTTTCTGGAGTTGTTTTGGGGATTCGAATGTTCGATCGGATTATCAAATTTTGTCTGTGTGGCCTTTCGGATAAATTTTAGAATATGTTAAAAAGTTCGACCGGATATAAATACCCAATTTTTCCCCTGTCGGGAAATTTCCAAGTGTTGGATTTTTCCGTAGTTTAACGACGTTCTAAGTAGTGCAAGTAACGCGATGGACCCTCTAGAAGACAACAAACCTTAACTCGATTATGTGACCGTCTTGAACTGCCCTTTGAACTTTCGGGTTTGGGGCAATACGGCGTGCCACATGTGAGGCGTTGGCTTGACCCTTCTACGGCTGGACCGTTGCTACTGAGGCACGAACTGAATGCTGTTAGACTTATTTCATGTGTTGAGCTGTATCGGGAAAACTGGGTGTTCGAATGTTCGATCGAAAAGTTTAGCATTTTCTATTTATCTGGAATGTGATACAATACTTGGAATTCACAATAAGTTATGAGATAACTGAATGAATGTTATAAACATAGCAGTTTAGTCTCACTTGATCGGTTGCCATGGAATTTTGATGCGATCAAAAGTCCGTCGCAATCACGTAGCGTACGCGGATACTCGCCGGGTAAACTTAATAGACAGCCTCACTCCATAACCCCGACCAAATGACTGTAGGAGAACCCCGTCGCCGAAAGCATCCGTTCGGGTGCTCGCGGCAGCGGTGTTCCGCCTTGGTGCACTTCGTCGACGGTATCTGGGGTGCGGCCGTCTACTGAAGTTTGCGACGAGCATTCGATCAGGATGTCGAGAATCTTGTTGAATTTCCTGATTTTATATTGAAAAGTGTTTTCGATTTTGAGACTAAAATGCGGGGTTTATAATTGTTAGGCATGCGATGTCTAAGTAATTCATTTGGTCAGGCATGCGATGTCTGAGGTGGTTGCGGATTCCAATTGTTGTAGTTTTACACTTTCTTTTCTGTGACCGTAAGTGTAATATGTGCTATCGCCGGTTTCGTTGCTATATGTCAACGACAATTGGGATGCGCATATTTACTTACGTTGATGACATGTGATGTTATGTGTTGCTGGATATGTTATATTGGATCGTCGTGTTTGAATAGCCGGGGGTTTTTATGTGAGATGAGTGTTTTTCATTTTCATTCATGTAAAAACTTGTATGTAATATTCTTTTATTGGGGCACTTCCAGGTTGCGGAAGTTGTCACCCTTTGTATATTATTTACTTTTCCACACTAGGATAGACCCAAGGAGGGGAGCACATGTAACCGGGTTCTAGAGTCCAGTGGGAGACCAACTCGAGGAGTCGAGTCCGGGTCTCCTAACTCTAGAATTGGTAGGGTTGCTTGCCGCTCTCGTAGGGGTCTAGGGGTGTGGGTTTGGCTATTCATCACGACCGTGGAATCCGTGTTTTATACTGGCTCGTATTGAAAACACGGACGTCCTAGTATATCCAATATTTCATATGTTTCTTCTGCTGCGATATCTGTGATGTGATCATGTGATGTTCTGTGATAGATACTGTATATAGTATATACGATATATTATATAGACGTTACTTATGTTTTACACCCGTGCTAGCCCTGCCCCGCTCTGCCGTTAGTTAACTAACCTAACGGTGCACGAGGGGACATCGAGGCGAATGCGGATGGCATAAGTGTACGTCGTATTTATCTGTGATGTTTAGGTACTTAAATGATGGGACTTCATTAATGTGATTAATGAAAGTAAAAGAAACCTAAGATGTTGTAGAATCGAATTTCAAAATTAAAACAGGTAGCTACAGTTCTTGCTTTGCACAGAAGTATATGTGATATATCCTGCACCTTATTCGATGAGGAAAGGACAGAGATCCCTTCACCGGGAGTGACTCCTTTAGCAATAACTGGCAGATGCTACACACTCGGTTTGTCTTCTGATTGCTTTTAAGAGTTTTGCTTTGCACAGTGATATATATGATATATCCTGCACCTCATTCGACGAGGAAAGGACCGATGATCCCTTCACCGGGAGTGACTCCTTTAGCAAAACTAGAAAAGCCTCAAAAGCACTCCATTTTAAAATCATTTGATTCTACAACGATATCAAGTTCATTACGCACTAGGTTTTCAGAAAAACCTGTCGTAGCCCTCCGTCATTTCAGATAAGTCCTATTTAGTATTCGTGCTACGTTTGTTGACCTCCGTCAAGGCGTAATGTGCGGTAGCTAACTAGTATTTATCTGCTTATGCATATGATGCAGATTGGATTAGGATAGTCGTGCGGCCTTGTTGACCTCCGTCAAGGGTCGTGCGGGTGGGTTTAATTCGATCAAGAAATGACGGGTTGAACTTGACTAGTAGCCTATGGTTTGTTGACCTCCGTCAAGGTCATAGGACGCTAGGGGTAAAATATTATCGGGAATTTCAAGTGTTGAAATTTGCAATGAGATTGCATACCTTCTATGAGATAGTTGGATCCCGATACCCGCTGCGAGTAAGAGTTACTCCTAGGAGAGTTTTACATATTACAATTAGCCGATCAAGTAGGTGTCTAGAAAGGTGTCAACGGGGTTACGCCTCTGGGAAAACGAGGTTTACATTAATTAGGTTCGTGCGAAAGCACGGGGGACCTCCCTCAAAGTACCGACACTGGCCTGGCTGAAAGATTGGCGAACTTGTAGTGTGTAATTAATCCCGGCTAGTCTTTCCTTTTAGGGTTTGAAGGAAGATTTGATAAAAAGCAGTGGGAGCCATCCTAATTAGATAAAATAATAACCAATCTATTCTTGCAAGAGCGCACGCTGAGTGTTTTCTTCTCTCTCTCTCCAGGTAGCGACCATATCACGCCTTAATCAAGATAATAATACGGAATATTGACCGAACCCGCTTGTTATACTGAGCTGTGGAACGTTGGTCCCGCTCCAACTTATAATTGTTATAAGACAGAGCAGGAAATTGGGGAATACCAGATTTCCCGTGCCGCCCAAACGAAGAGAGTGCATGCTGATGCATCATCTTCGGGTGTGTTCATTATACAGAACTGTTTCTCAGTATCCTCCGCATCCTGGGTATATGATACCGGATCAGGATCCCAGATATGTAATCTATTACATAGGGCTACAAAAGGGTAGAAAAACTGAGAACGGATGATAAGTTTCATAAGACAGAAAACGGGGCAAGAGTTGCAGCCAAGTCTGTCGGTCACTGTCACCCTGTATTACCAATACATTGATTCTGAACGAATGTTATTAGATACCGAACCTGATATACCAAATCATATCACTCTCTTTGTTAGAAAAGAAAGGATATAATTTTGTATTGATGGATAATGTTTTGAACATTTCCTATATCAAAAGTTGATCGGTTCAGGCACGTTATCTAAAAGCATTGATGTTCTAAATCAAACTACAGTTCTTAGTATATGGATCACACACAAGAGGAAGAGTTCAGAAATGAACGAATTCTTCTTGAGGTATTGTAGACTAGGTCATATCAATGCGACCCGACTAGCTGAAATTACATAAAGATGCATATTTAAATCAGTTTGAATTTACATCTTGTGAAACTTGCCAGTCATGTCACAAAGATAAGATGACCATAGCTCTGTTTACTGGAAACAGAGAAAGAGTTAGTAAACTCTTGGGATGATACATGTTGATGTATGTAGGTCCCCTGTCTACACATGCCAAGAATGGTTCTTTTTACTTCATTATATTCTCTGATGATCTTTCGAGATTCAGACCTATGTTCCTGTTGAAACACAAGTCCGAACCTTTTGAGATATTCACAGAATATAAGTGAGAAGTAGAGAACCAAAATACGGGTATAAGTATTATGTCCTTTGATGTGATCGAGGAGGAGAATACTTGAGCACGGAAATCCTGGATTATTCTAAAGGAGAATGAGATTCTCTCTCAGCATTACTCCTCTGTATACACCATAGCACGATGGTATATCGGGGTGGAGCAAACACACCCTATATGATAAGGTGTGCTCTATGATGAGTACTACTGAGTTACCTATTTCCTTTTGGGAGTTATGCACTTGAGAAGCTGCATACCTATTGAATAGGGTTCGAATCAAATCTATACCTACCGCTTCATATGTGATATGGAAAGGGAAGAGCCCATCTCTTAAGCTAGTTAAGATTTGGGGTTGTCCGGCCTATGTCTAAAAGCAAAATCCGGACAAGCTCAAGGCAAGGTCAGTTATATAGAACTGGAAATGTTCCAGCTATACAAACTACGGCTGATGATTTGAAAGAACCAAAGGATTCAATAGTTACCAACGAACCTCAGCCTCTCCGCCGATCTAGTAGGGTTCCTCACCCACCTGAGAGATACTTCGGTTTCTCGATGACAGTGGGAGCGAGGATTGCATCATGAGATGATGACCCAACTAGTTTCGAGCTGGCCATCAGGAGTGAGACTCTGTAAGAATGGCTGGATGTTTAGCGATCTGCGATGGAATCCTTATACACCAACAAAGTATGGACTTTGGTTGCTATATCTGAAGGGTTAAATCCCCATCAGGAGCAAGTATATCTTGAGAAGATTACTTGGTGTAGTTGGAAAGGTTAAGACTTTCAAAGCTAGACTTGTTAAAGGTTTTCGTCATCAACCAGGCGTGGATAATGATGAAACTTTTTCTAAGGAGCTATGCTTAAGTCCATCCAGATCCTACTTGCCACGGCTACATACCATGACTACGATATCTGGTGGTTGGGTGTCATGACTGCTGTTGATATTTTAGAAGAGTGCGTCTATAAGTACACAGCCAGAGGGCCTCGTGGACAGTGGGAGCAGCGGAAACGTGTGCAAGATGTTTTATAGGATAAAGCAGGCATCGCGGAGTTGGAACATTTGTTTTGATGAATTAGTCAAAGAGTTTGACATCATCAAAATAGTAGATGAACCTTGTATAAACAAAAGGTAGTAGGGAGTATGGTGACGATCCTCGTAGAGTACGTGGATGACATACTCTTGATAGGAAAAGAGTTTCCTATGCTACGCTCGATCAATCTCCGCCTATCACAATGATTCTCCACATAGGATCAAAGTGATACCTCCTAAATCCTGGGTTTTTGGATCTATGAGATAGATCTAATTGGATGTTAGGATTCTCACTAGTTGTAGTGAGATGGTATCAATCGATCCTGGGGAGAATCACTGGAAGGGTTCCAGGGTGATAAAGACGACTGAATGTCAGTCACAGGCATTGCCTTTACCCTCAGTGGAGGGACGGTATGTTGGAAGATTTCCAAGCTAGATACCGTGACATACTAGACGATAAAGGCAGGATACATCGCTACTTAAGATGCTACCAAAAGAGGATGTTTGGGTGTATATTGGTTCATGAGATGAACTATGTTCCTCCCATTGTGTGACAATGGAGTTGTGGCTTATGCCAAGGAACGCAGGTCCCATCAGTGATTCAGACATGTTCTAAGGCAGTATCACTGATCATGGAGATGGTTGATCTCCAAGGAGATCGAGGTTAGGAGAGTAGACTCAGAGGACAGCACGGCGGATCCACTCACAAAGGCCTGTTCCCAGAGAGAGACTTTTATGGGATGGTTGAGTATGAGATACTACAACCACTCTATCAGATGACCCTAGTGCAAGTGGGAGATTGTTAGTTATATGTATGCCCTAGAGGCCATTACTATACATAGGATGTATATTGTAGTGGATGCTTGGACATATATAGGGAGGACTTTCTTGCTCGACATGATAGTATGCTATCTAGTTGATCTTTACCTTAACGTGTACACTGATTGTCTCTCTGTTACATGTCGGTAAAGCCCTTAGGATGTGTACTTGACTACCTAGACTATGATGCAGATCATACTAGTGGGGACAGATAGTCTATAAGTACATCCTTCAAAGTCCCTAGTCGTGGGTGTATCGAGACGGGGCATCGATATACCAGAGTAGACTAGCGTATACCTTCTCGACCCATACAGATGGGCGATGGATGATCCCATATCCATTGGTGTTTGACATCAGAGATGATATACGGGTGCTCAGTAGAGACTGGGTACACTGGACGGACTCGCCGAGAACTCCCAGATGGTATTATACCTTACGTCAGATGGCAGTTCTCTGGTGACACTGGTACAGAGTAGTCTGTTGACCCGAGATCGTCATAGAGTCTTGTGTGGTTCCCACTGTGCTTTGATTTCCATCTTACCACGTCCAAGAGGGCGTGCAAAACGGTGGTTTTTGGGTACAGTCCCGAGTCACATGGAGGCAATGAGCGATAGGAGGGGATTCGTCTCTCCCGGTATAGGGGGTTGATGTTGCGCTGTGTTCGATTGGCTATAACCGGAAATCCCTGGCCAGGGTTGCTGAGTTTTACTGGTAAGTGTTACCAGTAGTTTCTCGAACTGTTATAGAACTCATATCGACACGACTTATCGAGCTATTGGGGTCTGACATTTACCACCCCTAGGCGAGATATGCGACATATCAGACGATCAGACCGGACTGTACGGTAGTGTTACTGGTTGGATTCACTGGAGTGTGAGCGGGCTTGCTTGTCGATCTTCTGATCGCTCAATACCCGGGTGGCCGTTACATTTAGCAGACCGCTTGCGGCTTGTGGGTGTTTGATATGATCATCACCTGCTGCCGGCGTATTGACGAGTCTTTAGAGTCCTACACAGAGGTTTCCTGGCTCAAGCAAAACGAAATAGGAGCGCATATGAGATATGTGCGGGACCGAGAATAATGCGTGTATGTGATACCGTATTCTATTCTCGCGATGAATGTGTCGAATGGTTGTATGCGATATAACCTAGTTATAGAATCGAGGATTGATTCGATAAGCCGATATATTGGATACTAGTCGGTTATATGTGATATGACCGGATCGTTAAATCAAGTGTTGATTTAATGATTTAATGTATAATTATATATTTGATATATTACTTTGCATTAACTCGTATCGGTTCACTTTAAATGGATATTCTCACTCGGGTGTGCACATTGTATATGTGATATACTTTTATGCACTTGATTGTATCATGTTTGATGATGCAAGATTACTAGGTTTTGTGTAAAGAGTTAAACCTTGGTTAAGTAAATGGTTAGGGTTTTATTTATTATTCATTTATTCTTTTATCTTTTAATTTGGATTAAAAGAAATAGGGAAACGGGAAAAGAAAATAAAAGGGTTGCTTTCTTACATGAAGCTTCATGAAGCTTCATGCAACTTTGACTCATGTAACCTTTTTGTCTTCTTCTTCAAACCCTAACCATTCATCTAACTTGAGTTAACTCTCTACATCAAACCATGGTTCATGTTATGATAAGGATAATTCTTTTTCAATTATTCTAATTAAATCTTATCATATTCTACATCTTCTTCTTCTTCTTCACTTCAAGAAAAAGCTTGAAAGCTTTAATGGCAAAGTGAGAAAAAGAGTGAGAAATCCAATTCTAAAGTCTACCCACTTTCTATTTCTTCATCCTCTACCTCTTGCCAAGTAGTAGAGTGTGTTTTCTTCACAAGTTTCTTGACTTGGTGAAGTTGGAGCTTGATCTAGCGATGCCTCGACGTAGATCATCTTCGGCATGGACATCGACGACCTAGCTCGCCATTTCTCCGACGAAGCCGATGCTAGAGCCCGGGAATTCATTTGGACAGCGAGGGGACTTCGTTACGGAGCTATGGAGGTGGAGCACCGGATCTACAAAGGTTGTATTTCCGTTTACTTGTAGTTAAGTGTTAACTAGTTTTTGTTTCTCCTAGAAATCTAGCCAACGATCCGTTCTAGGGTTTCTCGGCACCGTTTAAATTTGAAATTGGCATAGTTGATGCCTTGTGAGACCTCATTAGGGTGCCTATGAACCCTACAGTCACTGATCGCGTAAGCGGTCGATGACCTGTGGAGATACGGCTATCCTCTTTTCCGGATGACATATAGATGGTGTGCACCACCATGCCCCCAGACTTGGGGCGTTTAGATTCAGTGTTTTTGCGATTCGTCGTAGACACCAGGATTTTCTCCAGCTTTCTCCTCTTGTGAGCAGTCGAGGTTGGGGGGGCCATTGCAGTAGGCACCCAAATAGCTGTCGCTTTCTGTGGTTTGACATGGTGATCCTCTTCTTTCCAAACCTTCATCTTTTTCTGTCGGCGGGGATAGTTTTGATCTACCACGGAGTCCTGGACCTGTCTCCAAACGTTATAAATTTTAGAGGACAGCCGCTGAGGGGGCCGCTCCAGCTTTGTTTTTGTAGCATTCTCCATTAGTGGAGGAGATCTTTTTAGCACAGCAGTTGGCGAATTCTTGCATACCCTGTTAAGTAATTCAAGGCTATTCCCAGTTGGAACAGTAGCATCAACATCCACCATTGGAGCTGGCGGAGTCAGTCCAGAAGGGGAATTGCCACCATCTTTCCTCACTCGGCGCCAGTGGCGACGTCGAGCATGTCGTGCGGCCGGGATCACCTCCGCTGTTGGCTTAGCTTTTCCATGCCCTCTGTTCTGATGAGTCTTTTGTTGGCGACAGCCTGTCAAATACAGATGCTCGCTGAGAGGGAATGACCAATCTTAAGAAAGCCGATTTTTGTGCAGGGGAAACGGCCTTGGTTACTTCGTCCGGAGTGGAAGCTGAAACGGCTAGTCTTGTGAAGACCGACCCCTTAGCCGGAGACACCGCCTTGGTGACTTCAGGAGTAGGGATGGCTATCCACTTCGGGATAACACCTTCTGGTATTGCGGGCTTCTTCGCGAGCCTATCTGAGCTTCAGCCCAGTCTGCTGAAAACTGAGGCGCTTGGTTTAGGCGACCCGTTAAGAGGGGCCGCAGTAGTGGTAAGCCGATCAAAGACCGACATCTTCTGAACTTCTTGCAATGGTACAAGGGCGTTGAAGCTCATCGGTGGGAGCATGGTCCCGAAGAATAGCCCAGTAGTGGCCTGAGTTACCTGCTCCACTGGCATCTTGAACAGGGAGGCCGCTTGGGGCCCGTAGGTTACTCCTCCAGATGAGGCCGAACGAGAGTTGCAGTTGCAGCTGGAGTAGTTAGAGGCCATTGATGTTCTTTTTTCTTCACGAGAGCAAAACCAAATCTTCGTACCTCGAACCCAAGGGAAACCATATTAAATTGCGATTCGTTTGCGAACACGACACACGAAGTGTGGAGTGGAAAGAGGAAGAGGTCCCACCGGGCGTGCTAGAATCTGTTCTCCGCCGAACACAGAGACGCAACCGTGTAGCTCCGTATTCCCTAAATTTAGGGGCAGATGCTAATTGGTCTATCCATCCACCTCTCCGAAGATGCCAAGTTGATTTATGGTACCGTATATCGAAGGTTTAAATAGATGCGGCCGATGAGCAGACTTCATCAGATTCCCCCTCATTTGAGGGGTTTTGATTGTGGGGATGCTCTTCCCTGAAGGTGCAAGCCCCTGCAGTTAATTACGCTACCGCATCGCGGTAACCACTTTCTCCTTCTCCATATGGTCACTTCGTGTCGTGTATGTTTATTTTATTTTTGATTGCCCGTGGATTGTATACGGAGACTAATTTATGTTGTCGCCCGTAGGGCATGGATTAGTCCAAATCCGTATTTTCTTAGATTTGGGTTTGGGGTTGGGTTTAAGGATACGTTAGTCTCATTTGAGACTAAGATCAACTTAAACGTATGTTAAGGATACGTTAGTCTAATTTCAAACTAAGATCAACTTAACGGGATCGTTTAGATCCAACCAAAGAGCATTCGGGCTCTATTGTTTAGTTTAGGGACATTGCAGTCCATTACCAGTTTAAATACATGGTGGTCCAAGGCTAAGGAAATCACAGTCCATGGGCTTAAGGACCCTACAGTCCGAGGTTAAGGACATCATAGTCCATGGGTTTAAGGACCCCACAGTCCAAGGTTAAGGATACATAGTCCATGGGCTTAAGGACCCTACAGTCTAAGGTTAAGGACATCATAGTCCATAGGCTTAAGGACCCCACAGTCCAAGGTTAAGGACATCATAGTCCATGGGCTTAAGGACCCCACAATCCATGGAATGATTGGTTATCGGGACCCGTCACCTCTCTGAAGACGTTGAAGGATTACAATGACAAATATCAAAGAAGTGAAGAGATGTACCTTTGAACCAATGTTGTTTCGGAAATCTGTAGTCCAATTAATTTAAGGATCGTTAATCTCGTTTGAGATTAGGATTAACTTAAATATTTGTTAAGGATATGTTAGTTTAATTTTAGAGTAAGATTTACTTAACAGGATCATTTAAATTCAAAAAAAGAGCATTTGGGCTCTATTGTTTAGTTTAGGGACATTGCGGTCCAAGTTCAGCGCAAACATGTGTTTGGAAATGCACCAGATAGTTATTGGCAATTGGGACCCACCACCACTCTGAAGACGTTGAAGAATTACAACGACATATACCAGAGGTATGAAGAGATGTACCCTCGAACCAAAATTAACTGAAAGGGCTCTGGGAATTATTTTGAATGTCATATGAGATGACCAATTTTGGAAGACAAAAGTGTGTTTGAGGTTCAGTCAAAAGAAAGGGGTACTGCCTCTGGAAAACTTAGCCAATTTAGGCTAAGACTATTTGAAAATAGTGTTAAACACTAGCACATATTTGGCGATCACGTATTCCAATGTGATGCATTTAAAATAGTGTTAAACACTAAGGATGCAGTGCTTAAAGTAGTGTTAAACACTAGAAAATGAGACGCTCACGTGAGAACACGTGAGGCGCCCTAGGATTGGGCCAAGATTCATTTATTTTATTCTCAGAATATTCAAATAAGTGTTAAACACTTTTAGTCTTCATGACCATCACGTATGGGCACATGCTGGGTACCCATGAACTAGATATTAAAAGGATCTGCTAGGGGTCATGTGGGGACATGTGAGAGCACCCATGCATTGGATTTTAATCCTTCAGTTCTTTCCATTTTTTTTTAAAGAGGTGTTTGTCAAGGGTCACGTGGGGACACGTGAGGCACCCAAAATCTGTTCTGCCCTTCTTTATTTTGAGAAGTTTGTTCAAGGGTCACGTGGGAGCACGTGACCTAATCTTGTTCGTTCTCTTTTGATCATTGAGGAGGAGGGTCACGTGTTGCCACGTGATCATGTTGGGTACTTGATCCTTTTACGTGCATGAAAAGTCTAAGTCCCTTGTTTAAGAATTAAATTCTTTTATAGGGTTAAATCCTAATTTTATTTAGAGGAATTAAAATCCTATGTATTTGGAAGAATTAAATTCTTTTATAGGGTTAAACCCTAATTTTGTTGGAGGAATTAAATTCTTATATGCTTTGTAGGAGAATAAAATTTTCTGAACTTAGGTCCTCCCTTAGCTTTTATGGCAGAATCTTCCCGATGAGAATTAAATTCTCAACTTATGGGGAGATATGCTTCTGCAGATCTTCAACCAGAGGAAGAAATAAGTTCTAATTCAGAAGAGTTAAACTCTTAATTTGAGAATTAAATTCTCCTTTTCTTTTGTGGGAGCTAATACGATGATCTTTTTCCATTTCTTACCTAGGGTTTCTTTCTCTTCTGAGAAAATCTTCTTTTCTCTCTGGAGAATTAAATTCTCTTCTTTTTTCTCTCTGTTGTTATTGTATCTCCTCTTCTCTTCTCTTCTTGGCTCCTATTTATAAGAGAAAGAAAAGAATAGGTTTGTTTAGTCAATCTTTCATTGAAAAATTTTAATTGATTTTGTAACCAACATAATCTTTTAAATCAATCAGTGAATTTTATTCACCATTGGATTTTTAATCCAAAAGATATTTTATTTGTTATTCCTGGCAGATTTTTAGGAAAATATTTCCTTGTATAGAAACTTTCTATAAATTGGTGATTTTAATCACCATTGGATTTTTAATCCAACAGTGCTCCTCTTTACAGAGTGCAATCCTTTTTGTTTGGAAAGATCTAGAGAAATATTAGGGTTTTTGATTTCCCTCTTAATTAGAATTAGTTCAGATGGATTAAGAGTTTATCATGTGTTAGCATGTGACCCCACTGATTGACCATTTCATTAGAATTTAATTATATTAGTTCAGAGATCTTTAGGAACCTATCACGTGTTGGCACGTGACCCCCTGTCACATGTGGGCACGTGATGCCCTATTTAGGGTTTTCTTTCCTTTAACTCAGAGAGTTTTTAAGACCCCGTCACGTAGTGGCACGTGACCTACGGATTAAGCTTTTAACCAGAATTTAATTCTGTTATTTTTAAAGAACACAGGAACTTATCACGTGTCAGCACGTGACCCTTGGTCACATGTGAGTACGTGATGCCCCATTGGGGTTTTTCCTTACTGTTTTATTATACTTCAGTGGGCTTAAAGGCCTATCACGTGTGGGCACGTGACCCCATTTGGGGTTTTCCTTGCTGCTTAATTTGTATTTTATTTAGTTCCCATTAGAATTTAATTCTATTAATTCAGTGGGTTCAAGAGCCCATCACGTGTGGACACGTGACTTCATCAATTTAAGCAATTCAGACACAGATAGGATCTGCCCATAAAATGTCACGTGTTTGCACGTGAGTACCCATCACGTGTGAGCACGTGATGCCTGCTTTTTTGAGTATTCTCCCCCTTTTTTGTAAAGGAACAAGTAGCTCTTGGCCGAAAATTTTGGCGGGAACAGTAAGGAACCACCAGCCAGGGATAGCCGAGCAGGGTAGCCGCTCGGCTGCCTCTTGGTGAGGGCTTCGATCCTTGGCGCTGGAGGGGCCGTAAGAGGTCTATTAAGGATGGACCGAGCAGTAAAGCTGCTCGGTTGCCTCTTGGCGAGGGCTTTGATCCCTGGCGTTGTGGGGTCAGGAGCTACCATCCAGGGATAGCCGAGCAGGGTAGCCGCTCGGCTGCCTCTTGGTGAGGGCTTCGATCCTTAGCGCTGGAGGGGCCGTGGGAGACCTGCTAAGGATGGGCCGAGCAGTGAAGCTGCTCAGTTGCCTCTTGGCGAGGGCTTTGATCCCTGACGTTGTGAGGTAGGGAACTACCAGCCAGGGATAGCCGAGCAGGGTAGCCGCTCGGCTACCTCTTGGTGAGGGCTTCGATCCTTGGCCTCTGCTGTTGGAGACCTGTATCTGGTCGTGGCTCCGGTTCCTTTCAACGAGGTTCCTTAGGTCCCCTGGTGAGCTATTCTTCGAGCTGTCGTGACGAGTCTCGTCCGTGCGATACCGTCGAGGGAGGGGATATTGGTCATGCCTGGGAGCAGGCGAACTGACCGACATCTCCTCGGGAGGGACAAGAGCACGTAGGGGCTCGGGGCGAGGCACTCAGGCGATAGACCTCAGCACTGACGTGGGTTGCAGAATGTATTGGCCCGGGAGATCTGCGGCCGTGGGAGGTAACGAGGCGGTGGTCGGCTGTACCGACGCGAGCAGAATCTTCTTTCCCTCTATAGGGGTCCCGTTCCCGAGGTGGGGGAGCGGCGACCTGGGGAGTTTACCCCGCCATTTGGACACGGAAGAGCGTGTCCACGACGGACGTGAGTCGATCTATCCGGGCGGCTAGGGCATTGATGGCATTCGGGGGAGGAGATTCGATGGCACCTCCATTGTGGGGGAGGCGGTGGATGGTGCTTGGATCGTCGTGATGACCGCTCGCCATTGGGTTGGGATCGGAAGATGAACTTTTTTTTTTGTGGAATCAAGTGTTCCCACAGACGGCGCCAGCTGACGCGACCTAGATCACGCCAAGATGTTACCTTCAGTTGATCTGCTGATGGCGGCGATGGATGGATGATATTGGATCTGGAGGCAGGCTCCTGAAGCGTATGGATCTCAATGGGTTTGAGATTGGTTGTTGCCGAGCTACCTGCAAGGAAGTCCCGTGGTTGTACCACCGAGGACCCTTTGACGGTCAAGTTAGAGAAGAAATACGAGTAGAGTAACGGCTTAGTGGAGTAAAAATGGCTTACTTGAACTGTCTGAAGAAGGGGTTTATATAGCGGTGGCAGCAGGCAGGGCAGGCGCGAGAATCACGCCGGTCGTTACGCTCCTGACGTCACATCTGCGTGATGAGCAGGATCTCCCATTAATGGAGAGACAGGCTCGTTAATGGGGATCGTGATGGCGTGGAACGTGGGATGTGGCCGGCGAATATCTCGCGCATGGCGAGATTTGCGGGATGGCGGTTGCGCTTATGAGCGGTGTCGTTGGTCGGTCGATGAGACCGAGGAAGATGACCTCGGTGGGAGAGCTCGCAGACGGGCGGGATAGTCGAGGTATCTTGGTTCTGTGGTAGCCCGGAGACGAGCTGAGAGGGCCGAGAAGGCTTGGGCCTGTGATAGCTCGGAGTAGAGCAAAGGGACAGTTGGCTTGGCTGCTGAGGTGCTCGGGGGCAAGGAGTGGGGTGCAACCTCGGAGACAGGGTTTGAGGAAAGCCCCCACTGTAGCATACCGGTTCTCCCTCCATGGCCCTCAGGGGCCTAACTGGCTTACGCATGTGACACGTCATCCTCCATGTGTCATGATCTAAGGAATTACCGTTATTGAGCATCATCAATATGCATGTTATGGCAAGGTTTATGCGTTGGATTGGAGTCCGGAAGGTGAGAACGTAGCCAAGGATAAAAAGCTGAAGTTATGGTTGAACTAAGAACGAACTCGTCGAAATATCTAGATTTTAAGTGTTCATCACTGTTGAAGTCTCTTTTTGGTCCATTTTAAAGTCATTTGTCTTCTAATTATTCAGACCAGGGATTTGGGATGCACGTGATTAAGTTAATAAGATATCCAAAATAAATGGAATCGTTGGTTCTGTGAAGTGAATTTAGAGAGAAATTTGAAAGAGATTGGTTTTGGATTTATTAGAGAAAGAAATCAAAAAAGGGTTTTGGAAACCTCAAAAGCTTTCCGCTTTTTCACCAAGCCAAATTATTTGAAAAAGAAGACAAAATATTCGACTAAAATGAATAAGTTCAGTAATCCTAAGAGCAAAAAATTCAGACAAATTCAGACTTATCTCACCATTCAGATATTTTGGGAACACTTGATTCCACAAAAAAAAGTTCATCTTCCGATCCCAACCCAATGGCAAGCGGTCATCACGACGATCCAAGCACCATCCACCGCCTCCCCTACAATGGAAGTGTCGTCGAATCTCCTCCCCCGAATGCCATCAACACCCTAGCCGCCCGGATAGATCGATTCGCGTCCGTCGTGGGCACGCTTGTCCGTGTCCAAATGGCTGGGTAAGCTCCCCAGGTCACCGCTCCCCCACCTCGGGAACGGGACCCCTACAGAGGGAAAGAAGACTCTGCTCGCGTCGGTACAGCCGACCACCGCCTTGTTACCTCCCACGGCCGCAGATCTCCCAGGCCAATACATTCTGCAACCCACATCAGCGCTGAGGTCTATCGCCCGAGTGCCTCGCCCCGAGCCCCTACGTGCTCTTGTCCCTCCTGAGGAGATGTCGGTCAGTTCGTCTGCTCCCAGGCATGACCAATATCCCCTCCCTCGACGGTATCATACGGACGGGACTCATCACGACAGCTCGAAGAATACTTCACCTTCTCGGTTGCCTCTTGGCGAGGGCTTTGATCCCTGGCGTTGTGGGGTCAGGTGCTACCAGCCATGGATAGCCGAGCAGGGTAGCCGCTCGGCTGCCTCTTGGTGAGGGTTTCGATCCTTAGCGCTGGAGGGGCCGTGGGAGGCCTGCTAAGGATGGGCCGAGCAGTGAAGCTGCTTAGTTGTCTCTTGGCGAGGGCTTTAATCCCTGACGTTGTGAGGTAGGGAACTACCAGCCAGGGATAGCCGAGCAGGGTAGCCGCTCGGCTACCTCTTAGTGAAGGCTTCGATCCTTGGCCTCTGCTGTTGGAGACCTGTATCTGGCCGTGGCCCCGGTTCCTTTCAATGAGGTTCCTTAGGTCCCCTGGTGAGGTATTCTTCGAGCTGTCGTGACGAGTCCCGTCCGTGCGATACCGTCGAGAGAGGGGATATTGGTCATGCCTGGGAGCATGCGAACTGACCGACATCTCCTCGGGAGGGACAAGAGCACGTAGGGGCTCGGGGCGAGGCACTCGGGCGATAGACCTTAGCACTGACGCGGGTTGCAGAATGTATTGGCCCGGGAGATCTACGGCCGTGGGAGGTAATAAGGAGGTGGTCGGCTGTACCGACGCGAGCAGAGTCTTCTTTCCCTCTGTAGGGGTCCCGTTCCTGAGGTGGGGGAGGGGCGACCTGGGGAGCTTACCCGGCCATTTAGACACGGATGAGCGTGTCCATGACGGATGCGAGTCAATCTATCCGGGCGGCTAGGACATTGATGGCATTCGAGGGAGGAGATTCGACGGCACCTCCATTGTAGGGGAGGCGGTGGATGGTGCTTGGATCGTCGTGATGACTGTTAGTGTATATGCCCTAGAGGCCATTACTGTATCATACTAGTTTGTATATTACTTAATGGAAGCTTGGGATATTCACCTTGTATATACAATCTTGCTCAAAATAGTAGTATGCTACTTGGTTTGTTTCTACTTCAATGTGTACTTGTGTTTATTTTAGTATATCACCTATACACATTAGTGGAGCCCTTAGGATCTTTGCTTGATTACCAGCGTTGTGATGGCAGTCACACTAGTGGGGGCTGGGTAATCTATAAGCACATCCTTATGGAGGTCCCTAGTCGCAGGACTATCGAGACAGGACATCGATACTCCGGAGTAGACTAGCGCATGCGCTTCTTATCCCAGTGTGGGAGACAGTCTGTCCCACAGCCGTTAGTACGTCGTACTGGAGATAGTATGCGGGTGCTCGTTAGGTTACGAGTACACTGGACAGGACTCGTCGGGAACTGACCGGTTGGTTTATACCTATCGTCAGTCATCAGTTCCCAGGTGACATGAGTACAGCTTAGTCCGCTGACTTGACACTGTCACTTCGCCTCGAGTGTGTTCCCACTGTACTTTGATTACTACCCTACCACGGCTCAAAGGAGTCGTGGAAACAGGTAATAGTTGGGTGCAGTCCCGAAGCACTTGGAGGCAGTGACGGTTAGACAGGATTCGTCTCTCCCGGTATTGGGGGTTGACATCGCGCTGTGTCTAGGAGAGCCATTACACGAGTAGTCCCTGGCCAGGGCAAGCGAGATATACTGGTAGGCTTCCAGTGTTATCTCAGGGTGTATTGGGCTTCACTCCGACACGACTTGTACCGTTATTAGGGGACTGACGTTTACCGCCCCCCTAGGCCTGCCATGCGATGTATCAGACGAACAGACCGGACTGTACGGAGATTGTCACATTCAGGCTCAGTAGGAGTTCAGATGGGTTTCACCTCGTCAGTCTTCTTGTCGGCATCTACCTGGGGACCGTTACGCACAGCTAGTGCCGCTTGCGGTCTGTGGTTAAACCCACTGCCAGCGTAGCGTCGAGTCTTTAGAGTCCCACACAGAAAGCTATTCGCCTTTAGGCAAAAGAGCTGAGGTCGCATGGTTTTGCGACAGGTCGCATGGTTTTGCGACAGGGTCCGGTCACATCCGTGCACTTATGCGCGTACAGTGTCCGGACAGTTAACACTAGCGGGCTTTGGTTTAAGCCGGATCCTAGTGTATGTTTTGGGATTGATTTTATCTCGTTTGTGTTCGTGTTCCTCGGAACGCGGATGCGGGTATGTATGCACAGTTGACAGAGAGACAGAGGCAGAGTATTCTCATTAGGGTTGTTGACTGTTGACTGTTGACAGTTGACTGTTGACCATTGACTTTTGCTTAACCCTAATAAGAATAAGATATATGATTAACATTAATATTAATTAAGTATTATAGTGACATGGTTGTTGAGGGGTTGACTTTGTTGACTTGTTGACTTTGTTGACCGGTTGACTAGGTTGGACTAGTTGACCATCATGATGACAATGGCTATCATTCCATGGCAAAGACTTTTGCTTGCTTATTTATTTATGCAAAATGAGTGCATGAAATGATATAGCCATTTTGACTTAAACCATTTACATAATACTTGATTACTATTTTTGTTATGATGGCTTTTAGATTATGAGAGGTGAGAATGAGATGAGTATGGTTCATTCTATCATTTGCTTTCTCTCTCTTGAGCTCTCTCATTCTCAAGCTCTCCCTCTTCCTCTTGCTCTTTCTACCTCAAGGCAAACCATTCTCATGTGTTGAGACTCATTGCCTTAGAGATAAAAAGACACCAAAACACTCCTCTACTCATTCTAGTTCACAAGGCCTAGCAAGCCAAGTGATATAGTTTTCTTCAAAGTTCGAAGAAGAAGCCAAAGGTAGAAGCTTTCGGGTGGATCCATCTTCGGCGCAAGGAGACGACGAGGTGAGGCCGATCCGTACACCGGAAGGAGTCGAAGACGAAGGAGTTCAAGAAAGGTATAGCCCCCTAACCGAGTAGGTAAACTCTTGTTAGGTTGTTAGTTAGTAGTTTAACAAAGATTCGGTTTAGAGTCCATGTTACCGCCTCTAGAAAATTGTTTTTCATCAAATTCCGCAAGCCCGAAAGTACCGGGAGAGATAGCATGGACTTACAGTGGTATCAGAGACTAGTTAAACTCTATCTAACATGTTAGCAAAGTAACGAGAAGATCGATCAAAGAGAAAGTCACGAAACGAACCCGATTTGTTAAGTTTCTGCCGATTTTTTTTCTGTTCAAAATTTGAAAAATTTCATCTTAAAAATTGGCTCAGGCTTTTTATTGAATAACCACAAAATTTGGTCCCACGAACTGTTCAAAGCGCCGCGGAAATGCGGTGGGAGCACGCTCCCGCCGCGGTTCCGCGGCCGAGTTGACTCGGCCTAGTTCCAAACTTTGTGCAGTGTATTTCTGGGGTTGTTTTGGGATTTTTGGAATATGTCTTTTCAGCCCAGATTTTCCAGAACGAAAATTTTGTGTTTGGGGCCTAAAAATCCGTATTTTTGATCGAACTTCTAAAGACTTGAGCTGACGGGTTTTTATCTGTGATGTGATATTTGTATTGAACGTCTGCTAATCGTTATATGTCGATTAGTGGGGGTTATACAAATCTGTGATCTGTAATGTTGCTGGAATGTGTATATGAATTCATTGAATTGTCGCGGGTGAATAGCCAGGGGTTGTGAGACGAGAGTTATCTTTTCTTTCAATTCATGTAAATTTGTAAATTGATGTAATAATTATTTGTATGGCCGCACAACCGGGTCGGGATTGTAGCCGTCATTGTATAATTTCTTTTTACTGTTTTTGCTCCTAGGATAGACCCATGGAGGGGGTGCACAAACTACCGGGTATGCCGAAGTGCCGAGTGGCCTACTCATGGAGTTGAGGGAGGTTGCTTCGCTTCGGGTACTTGGCGGGTAGTTTGCCGCACCCGTAGGGGTCTTGGGTAGGGTATTGGCTATTCACCGCGACCGTGTAATCTGCTCTTCGTTACAGGCTCGTACGAATTGCGGATTCCTAGTATATCCAATGTGTTCATCTGTGATCTGAAATGGCTATCATTGCAATATATCTATATATGATATTATTTAGGCGTTGCTTATATTTTACAGCCGCGCTAGCCCAGCCCCCGCTCTGTCGTTAGTTAAGTAACCTAACGGGTAATGACGGGGCCCCGTGGCGAATGCGAATGGCATAAGCGTACGTCATATTTTGGTTGTTTTCTGCAATGGTAGGATTAAATGATGGGACGCATTAAAAGAACTAATGCAAGAAAATAAACCAAGTAAAAGTCGTTGGAACACTTTCGAAAAACCACTCGGTTCTTTTCAAAAACAACTTTTAAATGCGGAGCTTGAGCCACTCCTTTTAAAAGCTATCTCGTTCCATCGATTATATCAAGTTTACTACGTTCACGGTTTAGCCAAAACCATTCGTAGCCCTCCATCATTTCAGTTAAATATTCGGTAGTATTCAAGCTATGTATTTTGACCTCACGCCAAGGCATAGTGATTGGTAGCTGCCGGATATTTATCTGTTGCATAGATAGAATGCGTTGGTTTGGGACAGCCGTACTGCCATTTTGGCCTACGTCAAGGGTAGGTACGGGTGGGTTCAAATTAACCTGGATAATGATGGGAAGAACTTGACATGTGACTTATGACATTTTGACCTCACGCCAAGGTCATAAGAGCATGGGGCAAAAATCCACATCGGGAGTTTCATAAGTACTGAAACTTGCTAGAGTTGCATACCATTTGGAGTGTGATGATTCTGGTAGGATTCCTTCAGTTTCGTCACGCAATGATATTTGGATCCCGATCCTACTGTGAGTATATGCTACTCCTCGGGAAATTTCTCACTTAACGATCAATGCTATAAACCTAGTAGGTGTCTAGAAAGGTGTTAGCGGGGCTACGCCCCCAGGAAAAAGAGGTTATTTAATTAAGGAACTTCGCGAAAGCGTTGGAAAACCTCCCTTGAAGTACCGACACTGGCCTGGCTGAACGGTTAAGCAAGAATTGTACGGTGAGATTGATCCTGACTAATTCTTCCTTTTTGGTTTGAGGAGGGATTCGAGAAACAATGGGAGCCATCCTGTTTAGACAAACTAAAAACCATTCTAAACTTGCAAGAGTATCATGCTGAGTGTTTCTTCTCTCTCCTAATTGCAGCGACCAATCGACATGACTGGACTTAAGTTACTCCTAGATAAAGACATACTGACAGGGCCAAACTACAAAGATTGGCTCAGGAATGTCAAGATGGCAATCACTTACGACAAGCTGGGGTATCTTCTTACCACCAAAGCTCCCCCTGTCCCAGGTCCCAAAACCAGCGTCGCGGATAAGGAAATCCGTAAGACCTGGGAAATCGATTGCGCGAAGGCCAAGTGCCTCGTGCTTGCCTCTATGGACAACGAACATCAGAGGAGGCACAAGAATATGGACCTCGAATCCATATTTCTCCATACAAAAGAACTGTATGGAGAGCAATCTCGTATCGCAAGATACGAAGTGTCGAAAAAGTTATTTTCGGCAAGATTGGCCGTCGGATCATCGGTAGCGGAACACGTGCTTAAGATGATTGGCTACATAGAAGAGCTCGCGGACCTTGGGACCACGTTGGAGAATGAGTTCTATACGGACTTGATTCTCCAGTCCCTTCCTTCCACTTACGCCCAGTTTATCCTGAACTTCAACTTACAAGAAAAGGAAGTTGAACTTTCAGAACTCCTCAACATGCTGAGGAGCGCAGAGGGCACCCTACAGAAAGGTAGGGAAACATCCACTTTGTTTGTAGGAGGATCTTCCTCTTCTAGGTCCAAGGCGAAAGCCAAGGGAAAGAAGAAGAAAGCCCCCGCCAAACCAAGGGTCGGTGTTAGTAAAGTGGATACGAAGGGAAAGGCAAAAGCAACAAAGAAAGTGGGAAAGCTTGTGGATAAGGAAGAATGCTTCTATTGTCATAAGAAGGGACACTGGAAGAATGATTGCAGGGCTTGGAAAGCCAGAACACAGGATCTGAAGCAGGTTGCGGCTTCAGCTTCAGGTGTGTATGTTATTGAAAACTGTCTTTCAATAAACTCTACTTCCTGGGTATTGGATACCGGATCAGGATCTCATATCTGTAATTCTTTGCAGGCGTTGAGAAACCGTAGGGTTTTGAAGGCAGGTGACATTGTAAGTCCATATTGCGACCCCCGGTACTTACGGGGAGGCGGAAACGGTATAAAAAACGAATTTTTATCGCAAGAGGCAACATGGACTAAACTATGTCGGGATCGTTGTCTAAACTAAAACTAGTTAACAAGCTAAAGAGAGTTAGCTACTATGGAAGATGGTTATACCTAAACTTGAACTCCTTCTTCTTCAAACCTTGTAGAGGTTGATGGTTCTCTTTTCGTCGCCTTCTCCCGTCGAAGATGGATCCACCTCGAAGGTTCGACTTTGGGCTCTTCCTCGATCTTTGAGTGAACTAGGGTTTCCGGCTTGCTAAACCTTCATCCTAGAATGAGTAGAGAGTGATTAGGGTTTGCTTTTCTTTCTAAAGAGAATGATTCTCAACACATGAGAAGGTTTCTCTTTTCAAGAGGAAGAAGAAGATGAAATGAGGAGAGAGAGAGGTTATGATAGAATGAGCAATCTTTTCTCTTTCTTGCAACCATATTGCATAAAGAAAAGAATTATCTAAATGATAATAATTGAAATAAGAATAGTTGATGGTTATTTTTGGAATGACCACTATCATGCTTCTTTAAATGAAGTGTAAGCATGAATCAAGGAGGATCTTCAAAGCATGATGGTGGTCAAAGGTCAACAAGTCAACCAAGGTCAACAAGTCAACAAAAAAATCAACCATAACATAATTCTCATTTAATTACTATTATTAATAGATAATACACAAATCCATTAGGGTTTGGAAAATGATAACTGTCAACTGTGCATACGCACCCGATCCGAAACCCTAATGAAAAACCTCATTCTCCGCCTCAAGCAACTGTGCATACACACCTGCATTCTCGTTCCGAGGAACAAGAATACCAAGATATAAAAGCAACCCCCAAAACATATACCAGTATCTGGCTCAAACCAGAGCCTGCCAGTATAATCCGTCCGGACTCCAAACGTGCACAAGTGCGCGGATGAGAACGAACCCTGTCGCAAAACCATGCGACCTCTACTCTGTTTTGCCCAGAGGCGAATACCCTCTGTGTGGGACTCTAAAGACTCGACACTACGCTGGCAGTGGGTTTAACCACAGACCGCAAGCGGCACTAGCTGTGCGTAACGGTCCCCAGGTAGATGCCGACAAGAAGGCTGACGAGGTGAAACCCCATCTGAACTCCTACTGAGTCTGAATATGACATTCTCCGTACAGTCCGGTCTGTTCGTCTGATACATCGCATGGCGGGCCTAGGGGGCGGTAAAACGTCAGTCCCCCAATAGCGGTACAAGTCGTGTCGGAGTGAAGCCCAAAACACCCTGAGATAACACTGGAAACCTACCAGTATATCTCGCTTGCCCTGGCCAGGGACTACTCGTGTAATGGCTCTCCTAGACACAGCGCGATGTCAACCCCCAATACCGGGAGAGACGAATCCTGTCTAACCGTCACTGCCTCCAAGTGCTTCGGGACTGCACCCAACCACCACCTGTTTGCACGACTCCTTTGAGCCGTGGTAGGGTAGTGATCAAAGTGCAGTGGGAACACACTCGAGGCGAAGTGTCAGTGTCAAGTCAGCGGACTAAGCTGTACTCATGTCACCTGGAAACTGATAACTGACGATAGGTATAATACCAACCTGTCAGTTCCCGACGAGTCCTGTCCAGTGTACTCGTAACCCAACGAGCACCCGTATACTATCTCCAGTACGACGTACTGATGGCTGTGGGACAGACCATCTCCCACACTGGGATGAGAAGCGCATACGCTAGTCTACTCCGGAGTATCGATGCCCTGTCTCGATAGTCCTATGACTAGGGACCTGTATAAGGATGTGCTTATCGATTACCCAGCCCCCACTAGTGTGACTGCCATCACAACGCTGGTAATCAAGCAAAGATCCTAAGGGCTCCACTAATGCGTATAAGTGATATACTGAAATAAACACAAGTACACATTGAAGTAGAAACAAACCAAGTAGCATACTACTATATTGAGCAAGATTGTTTATACAAGGTGAATATCCCAAGCTTCCATCAAGTAATATACAAACTAGTATGATACAGTAATGGCCTCTAGGGCATATACACTAACAATCTCCCACTTGCACTAAGGCCATGTACTGGCGTATCGAAGACCTATCATCTCGATCAGCCGCTCGAACTGAGTCTGGGGTAGGGCCTTGGTGAATGGATCTGCAGTGTTCTCTTCTGAAGCAACCCTCCGAACCTCGATCTCCTTGCGATCCACGATCTCCCTGATCAGGTGATACCGCCTCAAGATGTGCCTGGATCTCTGATGGGACCTGGGTTCCTTTGTTAAAGCTATAGCCCCGTTGTTGTCGCAATACAGAGGTACTGGGTCAACAATGGACGGAACCACCTGAAGTTCTTTTAAGAACTTCCTTATCCAGACAGCTTCTTTTGCGGCATCAGATGCAGCGATGTATTCCGCTTCCATAGTCGAGTCTGCAACGGTTTCCTGTTTGGAACTCTTCCAACACACCGCCCCTCCATTGAGGGTAAAGACAAAACCCGACATGGACTTGGAATCATCCTTGTCACTCTGGAAGCTGGAGTCAGCAAAGGCCTCAATCTGGAGGTCTTTTCCGCCATACACCAAGAACATCTCCTTAGTCCTCCTCAGGTACTTGAGAATGTTCTTTACCGCTATCCAATGTTTCTCCCCAGGGTTTGACTGATACCGGCTTACTACACTCAGTGCATAAGCTACATCCGGTCTGGTACACAACATCGCATACATTATAGAGCCTACCGCAGAAGCGTAGGGTATAATAGACATGCGATCCCTCTCCAAATCAGTCTTGGGAGACATCTCTTTAGAGAGGGTGATCCCGTGACAAGCCGGTAAGTTACCGCGCTTGGAATCTTCCATACTGAATCTTTTCAGTACGGTGTCGATGTACCTGGACTGTGAAAGTCCTAATATCCTCTTGGATCTATCACGATGGATCCGGATCCCCAGGATGTAAGAGGCATCACCCAGGTCTTTCATGGAGAACCTGTGTGACAAGAAACCCTTGACAGATTGTAGCATAGGAATGTCATTTCCTATTAAGAGAATGTCATCCACGTATAAAACAAGGAATACTACAGTTCTCGCTACAAATCTATTATAGATGCACGGTTCATCTGGATTTTTGATAAAGTCAAATTCCTTGACCGTCTCATCAAAACAGATGTTCCAACTCCGCGATGCCTGCTTTAGTCCATAGATGGACTTAAGCAACTTGCACACCTTTCCGCTGCTCCCACTCTGAATGAAACCCTCTGGCTGATCCATATAGACACACTCCTCTAAATTTCCATTTAGAAAAGCGGTTTTTACGTCCATCTGCCAAATCTCATAATCGTGGAAGGCAGCAATGGCAAGAAGGATCCGAATGGATTTCAGCATAGCCACTGGAGAAAAGGTTTCGTCATAGTCCAAGCCAGGTCTTTGACGGAAACCCTTTGCTACAAGTCTAGCTTTATAGGTCTCAACCTGTCCATCTACACCAATCTTCCTTTTGAAGATCCACTTGCATCCTACGGGTTTTACCCCGTCTGGAGCAATGTCCAACGTCCATACTTTGTTGGTGTACATGGACTCCATTTCGGTCCGCATTGCATCCAGCCATTTTACCGAGTCAACGCTCTGAACGGCCTGCTGGAAGCTAGTAGGCTCATCATAATCTATGATGCAATCCTCTCGATCCCCGTCTATGAGAAAACCGTAGTATCTCTCGGGCGGATGAGACTGCCTACTACTCCTGCGGAGCGGCGTAGGAATGTCCTGTTCATTTGAACCCTCTGGTTCCATTAAGCTTTCAGTAATAGTCTGTGGTTCTGGAATTTCTTCCAGTTCTACTGCGCTCCCACTTAATTCTTTTTCTAAGAACTGATGTTCTAGAAAGTGGGCATGACGAGAAACAAGAACTTTTTGTTCCTCTTCGTAGTAGAAAAGATATCCCTTGGAATTCTTTGGATATCCCACAAACTTACACAGTACTGAGCGCGCCTCGAGCTTGTCCGCATGCTGCTTTTTAACAAAAGCTGGACTTCCCCAAGTCTTAATGTGACTGAGATGGGGTCTCTTCCCACACCACATCTCATATGGTGTAGTAGGCACAGTCTTAGTAGGAACTCGGTTCAAAAGGTACGCAGCTGATTCTAGCGCATACCCCCAGAATGATCGCGGTAACTCAGCGTTACTCATCATGGACCGTACCATATCCAATAGGGTTCGGTTCCGTCTCTCCGATACACCGTTGTGTTGCGGAGTGTATGGAGGAGTAAGCTGAGAGAGAATCCCATTCTCTTTTAAGTAATTCAGGAACTCGGCACTTAAGTATTCTCCACCTCGATCCGATCTTAGAATCTTGATACTTTTGCCGGTTTGTTTTTCTACTTCATTCTTAAATTCCTGGAATTTTTCAAAAGCTTCGGACTTATGTTTCATTAAGAAGACATAACCGTATCTTGAAAAATCATCCGTAAAAGTAATGAAGTAAGAATAACCGCTTCGTGTATGTGTAGACATTGGACCGCACACGTCGCTGTGTACGAGTCCCAAGAGCTCGCTCGCTCTTACTCCGTGTCCAGTGAACGGAGTCTTTGTCATCTTTCCTTTGAGACAGGATTGACAAGTGGCATATGATTGATATTCGAACGGATCCAAATATCCTTCTGTATGTAACTTAGTCAACCTTCTCTCATTGATGTGACCCAGTCTACAATGCCATAAGAAAGTCTGATTAATATCTGGTGACTTTCTTTTGTGTGTATTCTGGACATTGAAAATCTGTGGTTGGTTTAATACGTATATACCATTGCTCAATGTACCTGACCCAATCAGAACTTGATTAAGGTGAATGTTAACAACATTACTTACAAACGCAAATTCATAACCTTCTTTAGAAACCAAAGATACAGAAATGATATTACAAGTTGCGTTGGGTACAAAAAAGCAATTACGCAAAACCAAAACATGCCCATCTGACATTCCCAGGTGATAGTCCCCCACGGCTTTAGCATCCATGCTAGCTCCGTTCGCAACTCTGAGGGTCATGTCACCTGCCTTCAAAACCCTACGGTTTCTCAACGCCTGCAAAGAATTACAGATATGGGATCCTGATCCGGTATCCAATACCCAGGAAGTAGAGTTTATAGAAAGACAGTTTTCAATAACATACACACCTGAAGCTGAAGCCGCAACCTGCTTCAGTTCCTGTGTCCTGGCTTTCCAAGCCCTGCAATCTTTCTTCCAGTGTCCACTCTTGTGACAATAGAAGCATTCCTCTTTACCAACAAGCTTCCCCGCTATCTTTGTTGCCTTTTCCTTTCCCTTCGCACCCACTTTACTAACACCGCCTCTTGGTTTGGTGGGGGCTTTCTTCTTCTTTCCCTTGGCTTTCGCCTTGGACCTAGAAGAAGAAGATCCTCCTACAAACAAAGTGGATGTATCCCTACCCTTCTGTAGGGTGCCCTCTGCGCTCCTCAGCAGGTTGAGGAGTTCTGAAAGTTCAACTTCCTTTTCTTGCAAGTTGAAATTCAGTATGAACTGGGCGTAAGTGGATGGAAGGGACTGGAGAATTATATCTGTATAAAGTTCACTGTCCAACGTGGTCCCAAGTTCCGCGAGCTCTTCAGTGTAGCCAATCATCTTAAGCACGTGGTCCGCTACCGATGATCCGACGGCCAACTTAGTCGAAAATAACTTCTTCGACACTTCGTATCTTGCGATACGAGACTGCTCTCCATACAGTTCTTTTGTATGAAGAAATATGGATTCCAAATCCATATTCTCGTGCCTCCTCTGATGGTCATTGTCCATCGAGGCAAGTACGAGGCATCTGGCCTTCGCGCTGTCAATCTCCCAAGTCTTACGGATTTCCTTATCCGCGACGCTGGAGGTGGGACCTGGGACGGGGGGAGCTTTGCTGGTAAGAAGATACCCCAGCTTGTCGTAAGAGATTGCCAATTTGACATTCCTGAGCCAATCTTTGTAGTTTGGCCCTGTCAATATGTTTTTATCTAGAAGTAACTTAAGTCCAGTCATTTCGATTTGGTCGCTGCAGGGGGAGAGAAGAAACACTTAGCACGATGCTCTTGCAAGTTTAGAATGGTTTTTAATTTGTCTAAACAGGATGGCTCCCACTGTCTCTCGAATCCCTCCTCAAACCACAAAGGAAGAATTAGCCGGGATCAATCCCACCGTACAATACTTGCTTAACCGTTCAGCCAGGCCAGTGTCGGTACTTCGAGGGAGGTTTTCCAACGCTTTCGCGAAGTTCCTTAATTTAAGAACCTCTTTTCCCTGGGGGCGTAGCCCCGCTAACACCTTTCTAGGCACCTACTAGGTTTATAGCATTGATCGTTTAGTGAGAAATTTCCCGAGGAGTAGCATATACTCACAGTAGGATCGGGATCCAAATATCATCGCGTGACGAAAATGAAGGAATCCTACCATAATCATCACACTCCAAATGGTATGCAAATCTAGCAAGTTTCAGTACTTATGAAACTCCCGATGTGGATTTTTGCCCCATGCTCTTATGACCTTGACTTTGGCCAAAATATCATAAGTCACATGTCAAGTTCTTCCCGTCACTTTCCAGGTTAATTTGGATCCATCCGTACATACCCTTGACTTTGGCCAAAATGGCAGCACGACTGTCCCAAACCAACGCATCTATCTATGCTACACATGAACACCCAATAGCTACCAATCACTGTGCCTTGACTTTGGCCAAAATACACAGCTTGAATACTATTGCCTATTCATGCGAAACGACGGAGGGCTACGAATGGTTTTGGTAAAACCGTGAACGTAGTGAACTTGATATAATCGATGGAACGAGATAGCTTTTAGAAGGAGTGGCTCAAGCTCCGCATTTAAAAGTTAGTTTTGAAAAGAACCGAGTGGTTTTTCGAAAGTGTTCCATCGACTTAAACTTGGTTTATTATCTTGCATTAGTTCTTTTAATGCGTGATATTCTTGCATTAGTTCTTTTAATGCGTCCCATCATTTAATCCTACCATTGCAGAAAACAACCAAAATATGACGTACGCTTATGCCATTCGCATTCGCCACGGGGTCCCGTCATCACTCGTTAGGTTACTTAACTAACGACAGAGCGGGGGCTGGGCTAGCGCGGCTGTAAAACATAAGCAACGTCTAAATAGAAAGCAATGATAGACATTACAGATCACAGATGAATACATTGGATATACTAGCAATCCGCAATCCTTTCGAGCCTGAAACGAAAAGCGGATAACACGGTCGCGGTGAATAGCCAAATACCCCACCCAAGACCCCTACGGATGCGGCAAACTACCCGCCAAGTTCCCGGTAGTTTGTGCACCCCACCATGGGTCTATCCTAGGAGCAAAAACAGTAAAAAGAATTATACAATGACGGCTACAACCCCGACCCGGTTGTGCGGCCAAACAAATAATATTATTACATCAATTTACATTTACAATGAATGAAAGAAAAACAAAAGCTCATCTCACATCCACCCCGGCTATTCACCCGCGACAGTCCAACACATTCATATACACATTCCAGCACATTACAGATCATGTATAACCCCGACTAATCGACTTATAGCGATTAGCCGACGTTCAATACATGCAAACATCACAGATATAACCAACATAGCCAAAGTGCAGTGAAGTTCGGAAAAAAATACGGAATTATAGGACCCCAAAAGTGAATTTCAGTTCTGGAAAATCTGGGTACATATAATATATCTTAAAAATCCCAAAACCAACACAGAAGAACACTGCACGAAAAACGATACAAAGATGACACCAACTTGCGGCGGTTCCGCGGCCAGATGAGTAGGTGTGGCCGCGGAAGGGCGGCGGTTTGGAGGAAACATGATATCGTTTTTCTTGTGTGTTCTTAGAAAACCCTGAGACGATTTTACAAGTATAAAGTTTTTCATTTTGAGCAGAAAAAAAATCAACAGAAAGTTAGGGTTTTGATTTTCCGGTTTTGCGATTTTTCGGTTCCGAACTTCGTTACACTTCACTACCAAGCTAGTTTAAGTTTAGTTAGGCTCTGATACCACTGTAAGTCCATATTGCGACCCCCGGTACTTACGGGGAGGCGGAAACGGTATAAAAAACGAATTTTTATCGCAAGAGGCAACATGGACTAAACTATGTCGGGATCGTTGTCTAAACTAAAACTAGTTAACAAGATAAAGAGAGTTAGCTACTATGGAAGATGGTTATACCTAAACTTGAACTCCTTCTTCTTCAAACCTTGTAGAGGTTGATGGTTCTCTTTTCGTCGCCTTCTCCCGTCGAAGATGGATCCACCTCGAAGGTTCGACTTTGGGCTCTTCCTCGATCTTTGAGTGAACTAGGGTTTCCGGCTTGCTAAACCTTCATCCTAGAATGAGTAGAGAGTGATTAGGGTTTGCTTTTCTTTCTAAAGAGAATGATTCTCAACACATGAGAAGGTTTCTCTTTTCAAGAGGAAGAAGAAGATGAAATGAGGAGAGAGAGAGGTTATGATAGAATGAGCAATCTTTTCTCTTTCTTGCAACCATATTGCATAAAGAAAAGAATTATCTAAATGATAATAATTGAAATAAGAATAGTTGATGGTTATTTTTGGAATGACCACTATCATGCTTCTTTAAATGAAGTGTAAGCATGAATCAAGGAGGATCTTCAAAGCATGATGGTGGTCAAAGGTCAACAAGTCAACCAAGGTCAACAAGTCAACAAAAAAATCAACCATAACATAATTCTCATTTAATTACTATTATTAATAGATAATACACAAATCCATTAGGGTTTGGAAAATGATAACTGTCAACTGTGCATACGCACCCGATCCGAAACCCTAATGAAAAACCTCATTCTCCGCCTCAAGCAACTGTGCATACACACCTGCATTCTCGTTCCGAGGAACAAGAATACCAAGATATAAAAGCAACCCCCAAAACATATACCAGTATCTGGCTCAAACCAGAGCCTGCCAGTATAATCCGTCCGGACTCCAAACGTGCACAAGTGCGCGGATGAGAACGAACCCTGTCGCAAAACCATGCGACCTCTACTCTGTTTTGCCCAGAGGCGAATACCCTCTGTGTGGGACTCTAAAGACTCGACACTATGCTGGCAGTGGGTTTAACCACAGACCGCAAGCGGCACTAGCTGTGCGTAACGGTCCCCAGGTAGATGCCGACAAGAAGGCTGACGAGGTGAAACCCCATCTGAACTCCTACTGAGTCTGAATATGACATTCTCCGTACAGTCCGGTCTGTTCGTCTGATACATCGCATGGCGGGCCTAGGGGGCGGTAAAACGTCAGTCCCCCAATAGCGGTACAAGTCGTGTCGGAGTGAAGCCCAAAACACCCTGAGATAACACTGGAAACCTACCAGTATATCTCGCTTGCCCTGGCCAGGGACTACTCGTGTAATGGCTCTCCTAGACACAGCGCGATGTCAACCCCCAATACCGGGAGAGACGAATCCTGTCTAACCGTCACTGCCTCCAAGTGCTTCGGGACTGCACCCAACCACCACCTGTTTGCACGACTCCTTTGAGCCGTGGTAGGGTAGTGATCAAAGTGCAGTGGGAACACACTCGAGGCGAAGTGTCAGTGTCAAGTCAGCGGACTAAGCTGTACTCATGTCACCTGGGAACTGATAACTGACGATAGGTATAATACCAACCTGTCAGTTCCCGACGAGTCCTGTCCAGTGTACTCGTAACCCAACGAGCACCCGTATACTATCTCCAGTACGACGTACTGATGGCTGTGGGACAGACCATCTCCCACACTGGGATGAGAAGCGCATACGCTAGTCTACTCCGGAGTATCGATGCCCTGTCTCGATAGTCCTACGACTAGGGACCTGTATAAGGATGTGCTTATCGATTACCCAGCCCCCACTAGTGTGACTGCCATCACAACGCTGGTAATCAAGCAAAGATCCTAAGGGCTCCACTAATGCGTATAAGTGATATACTGAAATAAACACAAGTACACATTGAAGTAGAAACAAACCAAGTAGCATACTACTATATTGAGCAAGATTGTTTATACAAGGTGAATATCCCAAGCTTCCATCAAGTAATATACAAACTAGTATGATACAGTAATGGCCTCTAGGGCATATACACTAACAGACATGACCTTTAAAGTTGCAAAAGGAGCTAGCATGGATGCTAAGGCCGTGGGGGACTATCACCTGGGAATGTCAGATGGACATGTTTTGGTTTTGCGTAATTGCTTTTTTGTACCCAACGCAACTTGTAATATCATTTCTGTATCTTTGGTTTCTAAAGAAGGTTATGAATTTGCGTTTGTAAGTAATGTTGTAAACATTCACCTTAATCAAGTTCTGATTGGGTCAGGTACATTGAGCAATGGTATATACGTATTAAACCAACCACAGATTTTCAATGTCCAGAACACACACAAAAGAAAGTCTCCGGAAATAAATCAGACTTTCTTATGGCATTGTAGACTGGGTCACATCAATGAGAGAAGGTTGACGAAGTTACATACAGAAGGATATTTGAATCCGTTCGAATATCAATCGTATGCCACTTGTCAATCCTGTCTCAAAGGAAAGATGACAAAGACTCCGTTTACTGGACACGGAGTAAGGGCGAGCGAGCTCTTGGGACTCGTACACAGCGACGTGTGCGGTCCAATGTCTACACATGCGCGAAGCGGTTATTCTTACTTCATTACTTTTATGGATGACTTTTCAAGGTACGGTCATGTCTTCTTAATGAAACATAAGTCCGAAGCCTTTGGAAAATTTCAGGAATATAAGAATGAGGTAGAAAAACAAACCGGAAAAAGTATCAAGATTCTAAGATCGGATCGAGGTGGTGAATACTTGAGTGCCGAGTTCCTGGACTATTTAAAAGAGAATGGAATTCTCTCTCAGCTTACTCCTCCATACACTCCGCAACATAACGGTGTATCGGAGAGACGGAACCGAACCCTATTGGATATGGTACGGTCCATGATGAGTAACACTGAGTTACCGCGATCATTCTGGGGATATGCGCTAGAATCATCCGCGTACCTTTTGAACCGAGTTCCCACTAAGACCGTGCCTAACACACCATATGAGTTATGGAGTGGGAAAAAACCCTATCTTCAATATCTGAAGATCTGGGGATGTCCAGCTTTTGTCAAAAAGCAGCATGCGGACAAACTCGAGGCACGCTCAGTACTGTGCAAGTTTGTGGGATACCCAAAGAACACCAGGGGGTGTCTTTTCTACCACGCAGAGGAACAAAAAGTCCTTATTTCTCGTAATGCCCACTTTCTCGAACACCAGTTCTTGGAAAAGGAAATTAGTGGGAGTGCAGTAGAACTGGAAGAAATTCCAGAACCACAGACTATTACTGAAAGCTTAGTAGAACCAGAGGGTTCAAAAGAACAGGACATTCCTACGCCGCTCCGCAAGAGTAGTAGGCAGTCTCATCCGCTCGAGAGATACTACGGTTTTCTCATAGACGGGGATAGAGAGGATTGCGTCATAGATTATGATGAGTCTACTAGCTTCCAGCAGGCCGTTCAGAGCGTTGACTCGGTAAAATGGCTGGATGCAATGCAGACCGAAATGGAGTCCATGTACACCAACAAAGTATGGACGTTGGACATTGCTCTAGACGGGGTAAAACCCGTAGGATGCAAGTGGATCTTCAAAAGGAAGATTGGTGTAGATGGACATGTTGAGACCTATAAAGCTAGACTTGTTGCAAAGGGTTTCCGTCAAAGACCTGGCTTGGACTATGACGAAACCTTTTCTCCAGTGGTTATGCTGAAATCCATTCGGATCCTTCTTGCCATTGCTGCCTTCCACGATTATGAGATCTGGCAAATGGACGTAAAGACCGCTTTTCTAAATAGAAATTTAGAGGAGTGTGTCTATATGGACCAGCCAGAAGGTTTCATTCAGAGTGGGAGCAGCGGAAAGGTGTGCAAGTTGCTTAAGTCCATCTATGGACTAAAACAGGCATCGCGGAGTTGGAACATCTGTTTTGATGAGACGGTCAAGGAATTTGGCTTTATCAAAAATCCAGATGAACCATGCATCTATAGTAGATTTGTAGCGAGAACTGTAGTATTCTTCGTTTTATACGTAGATGACATTCTCTTAATAGGAAATGACATTCCTATGCTACAATCTGTCAAGGGGTTCTTGTCACACAGGTTCTCCATGAAAGACCTGGGTGATGCCTTATACATCCTGGGGATCCGGATCCATCATGATAGATCCAAGAGGATATTAGGACTTTCACAGTCCAGGTACATCGACACCATACTGAAGAGATTCAGTATGGAAGATTCCAAGCGCGGTAACCTACCGGCTTGTCACGGGATCACCCTCTCTAAAGAGATGTCTCCCAAGACTGATTTAGAGAGGGATCACATGTCTATTATACCCTACGCTTCTGCGGTAGGCTCTATAATGTATGCGATGTTGTGTACCAGACCGGATGTAGCTTATGCACTGAGTGTGGTAAGCCGGTATCAGTCAAACCCTGGGGAGAAACACTGGATAGCAGTAAAGAACATTCTCAAGTACCTGAGAAGGACTAAGGAGATGTTCTTGGTGTATGGCGGAAAAGACCTCCAGATCAAGGCCTTTGCTGACTCCAGCTTCCAGAGTGACAAGGATGATTCCAAGTCCATGTCGGGTTTTGTCTTTACCCTTAATGGAGGGGCGGTGTGTTGGAAGAGTTCCAAACAGGAAACCGTTGCTGACTCGACTATGGAAGCGGAATACATCGCTGCATCTGATGCCGTAAAAGAAGCTGTCTGGATGAGGAAGTTCTTGAAAGAACTTCAGGTGGTTCCGTCCGTTGTTGATCCAATACCTCTGTATTGCGACAACAACGGGGCTATAGCTTTAGCGAAGGAACCCAGGTCCCATCAGAGATCCAGACACATCTTGAGGCGGTATCACCTGACCAGGGAGATCGTGGATCGCCAGGAGATCGAGGTTCGGAGGGTTGCTTCAGAAGATAACACTGCAGATCCATTCACCAAGGCCTTGCCCCAGACTCAGTTCGAGCGGCTGATCGAGATGACAGGTCTTCGATACGCCAGTACATGGCCTTAGTGCAAGTGGGAGATTGTTAGTGTATATGCCCTAGAGGCCATTACTGTATCAGACTAGTTTGTATATTACTTAATGGAAGCTTGGGATATTCACCTTGTATATACAATCTTGCTCAAAATAGTAGTATGCTACTTGGTTTGTTTCTACTTCAATGTGTACTTGTGTTTATTTTAGTATATCACCTATACACATTAGTGGAGCCCTTAGGATCTTTGCTTGATTACCAGCGTTGTGATGGCAGTCACACTAGTGGGGGCTGGGTAATCTATAAGCACATCCTTATGCAGGTCCCTAGTCGCAGGACTATCGAGACAGGGTATCGATACTCCGGAGTAGACTAGCGCATGCGCTTCTCATCCCAGTGTGGGAGACGGTCTGTCCCACAGCCGTTAGTACGTCGTACTGGAGATAGTATGCGGGTGCTCGTTAGGTTACGAGTACACTGGACATGACTCATCGGGAACTGACCGGTTGGTATTATACCTATCATCAGTCATCAGTTCCCAGGTGACATGAGTACAGCTTAGTCCGCTGACTTGACACTGTCACTTCGCCTCGAGTGTGTTCCCACTGTACTTTGATTACTACCCTACCACGGCTCAAAGGAGTCGTGCAAATAGGTAATAGTTGGGTGCATTCCCGAAGCACTTGGAGGCAGTGACGGTTAGACAGGATTCGTCTCTCCCGGTATTGGGGGTTGACATCGCGCTGTGTCTAGGAGAGCCATTACACGAGTAGTCCCTGGCCAGGGCAAGCGAGATATACTGGTAGACTTCCAGTATTATCTCACGGTGTATTGGGCTTCACTCCGACACGACTTGTACCGCTATTAGGGGACTGACGTTTACCGCCCCCTAGGCCCGCCATGCGATGTATCAGAAGAACAGACCGGACTATACGGAGATTGTCACATTCAGGCTCAGTAGGAATTCAGATGGGTTTCACCTCGTCAGTCTTCTTGTCGGCATCTACCTGGGGACCGTTACGCACAGCTAGTGCCGCTTGCGGTCTGTGGTTAAACCCACTGCCAGCGTAGTGTCGAGTCTTTAGAGTCCCACACAGAAAGCTATTCGCCTTTAGACAAAAGAGTTGAGGTCGCATGGTTTTGCGACAGGTCGCATGGTTTTGCGACAGGTCGCATGGTTTTGCGACAGGGTCCGGTCACATCCGTGCACTTGTGCGCGTACAGTGTCCAGACAGTTAACACTAGCGGGCTTTGGTTTAAGCCGGATCCTAGTGTACGTTTTGGGATTGATTTTATCTCATTTGTGTTCGTGTTCCTCGGAACGCGGATGCGGGTGTGTATGCACAGTTGACAGAGAGACAGAGGCAGAGTATTCTCATTAGGGTTGTTGACTGTTGACTGTTGACAGTTGACTGTTGACCATTGACTTTTGCTTAACCCTAATAAGAATAAGATATATGATTAACATTAATATTAATTAAGTATTATAGTGACATGGTTGTTGAGGGGTTGACTTTGTTGACTTGTTGACTTTGTTGACCGGTTGACTAGGTTGGACTAGTTGACCATCATGATGACAATGGCTATCATTCCATGGCAAAGACTTTTGCTTGCTTGTTTATTTATGCAAAATGAGTGCATGAAATGATATAGCCATTTTGACTTAAACCATTTACACAATACTTGATTACTATTTTTGTTATGATGGCTTTTGGATTATGAGAGGTGAGAATGAGATGAGTATGGTTCATTCTATCATTTGCTTTCTCTCTCTTGAGCTCTCTCATTCTCAAGCTCTCCCTCTTCCTCTTGCTCTCTCTACCTCAAGGCAAACCATTCTCATGTGTTGAGACTCATTGCCTTAGAGATAAAAAGACACCAAAACACTCCTCTACTCATTCTAGTTCACAAGGCCTAGCAAGCCAAGTGATCTAGTTTTCTTCAAAGTTCAAAGAAGAAGCCAAAGGTAGAAGCTTTCGAGTGGATCCATCTTCGACGCAAGGAGACGACGAGGTGAGGCCGATCCGTACACCGGAAGGAGTCGAAGATGAAGGAGTTCAAGAAAGGTATAGCCCCCTAACTGAGTAGGTAAACTCTTGTTAGGTTGTTAGTTAGTAGTTTAATAAAGATCCGGTTTAGAGTCCATGTTATCGCCTCTAGAAAATTGTTTTTCATCAAATTCCGCATGCCCGAAAGTACCGGGAGAGGTAGCATGGACTTACAGTGACCGCTCGCTATTGGGTTGGGATCGGAAGATGAACTTTTTTTTGTGGAATCAAGTGTTCCCACAAACGGCGCCAGCTGACGCGATCTAGATCATGCCAAGATGTTACCTTCAGTTGATCTGCTGATGGCGGCGATGGATGGCTGATATTGGATCTGAAGGCAAGCTCCTGAAGCGTGTGGATCTCAATGGGTTTGAGGTTGGTTGTTCCCGAGCTAAGTCCCGGGATGGTTGTACCACCGAGGACCCTTTGACGGTCAAGTTAGAGAAGAAATACGAGCAGAGTAACGGCTTAGTTGAGTAAAAATGGCTTACTTGAACCGTCTGAAGAAGGGGTTTATATAGCGGTGGCAGCAGGCAGGGCAGGCGCGAGAATCACGTCGGTCGTTATGCTCCCGACGTCACATCCGCGTGATCAGCGGGATCTCCCATTAATGGAGAGACAGGCTCGTTAATGGGGATCGTGATGGCATGGAACGTGGGATGTGGCCGGCAAATATCTCGCGCATGGCGAGATTTGCGGGATGGCGGTTGCGCCTATGAGCGGTGTCGTTGGTAGGTCGATGAGACCGAGGAAGATGACCTGGGTGGGAGAGCTCGCAGACGGGCGGGAGAGTCGAGGTATCTGGTTCTGCGGTAGCCCGGAGACGAGCTGAGAGGGCCGAGGAGGCTCGGGCCTGTGATAGCTCGGAGAAGAGCAAATGGACAGTTGGCTTGGCTGCTGAGGTGCTCGGGGGCAAGGAGTGGGGTGCAACCTCGGAGACAGGGTTTGAGGGAAGCCCCCATTGTAGCATACCGGTTCTCCCTCCATGGCCCTCAGGGGCCTAACTGGCTTACGCATGTGACACGTCATCCGCCATGTGTCATGATCTAAGGAATTACCGTTATTGAGCATCATCAATATGCTTGTTATGGCAAGGTTTATGCGGTGGATTGGAGTCCGGAAAGTGAGAACGTAGCCAAGGATAAAAAGCTGAAGTTATGGTTGAACTAAGAACAAACTCGTCGAAATATCTAGATTTTAAGTGTTCATCACTGTTGAAGTCTCTTTTTAGTCCATTTTAAAGTTATTTGTCTTCTAATTATTCAGACCAGGGATTTGGGATGCACGTGATTAAGTTAATAAGATATCCAAAATAAATGGAATTGTTGGTTCTGTGAAGTGAATTTAGAGAGAAATTTGAAAGAGATTGGTTGTGGATTTATTAGAGAAAGAAATCAAAAAAGGGTTTTGGAAACCTCAAAAGTTTTCCGCTTTTTCACCAAGCCAAATTATTTGAAAAAGAAGACAAAATATTCGACTAAAATGAATAAGTTCAGTAATCCTAAAAACAAAAAATTCAGACAAATTTGGACACGGACAAGTTGAATCCACACTTGCAAAGTGCGGATTCAACCCAACTTCAACTGTCTAATCCTACGTGGCGTCTAGATTGTCTTGATTTGACCCGAATTCGCTAAATCTCTAAATAGTTTTAAAACCCAGCAACTTCCCTAATTAGTTCTAAAAGTTGCCAAATCCCAAATTTTGTCCTGTGGAACCGCAGTTTAGAAATCTTAACTCCATTCCGAAACAGGGCCTAAAAAAATTCGAATTTTTTTTATAAAAATAATACTATAATAAAATATTTCCAAAACCAATACCGGCCTAAAATTATTTCCCAAAATAGATCTCCGTACTGTCATGTAGGAATTGGCCTCGCATGACGGTTGGATGGGGAAGGAAAACGCTACTGAGTAGGGTTTTCCTTTGTATGAAAACGCTACTGATATTATTGTTTTCCTCCAAATGAAAACGCTATTGTCAGTAGCGTTTTCAAACCAGCATATTCAACCAACACTAGAAGTCTCGAGTTGGACCTAGGGGATTTATGCCAAATGAAAACGCTACTGACAGTAGCGTTTTTATTTGCCTGAAAACGCTACAGCCAGTAGCATTTTCAATACAAAGAAAACGCTATTGTCAATAGCGTTTTTCTTAAAACTTCCCAGCGCCAGAAACCAAAAATCCCTTACCAATTGATACCCATGAATTATAGGCTAAGATTTATAGTCTTCATTTGATGTGTTAATACAATTTCTTTGATGCCCAATGGACACAACGGCTTCCTGCGAATACTTATGTAACCACGTTTTAAAAATAAAATAGACAGCATCTCTTTTGCATATATTAAGATCCATCCACAAATACATAATAATCTGTGCCATATAGCACAACACGCCACACTCGATGGTAAACAAGTATCGCCTCGAAGGGTGAAATCACAAAACTGATACTAAAAAAGAGATCACACCTCGAAGGGTGGATACCATCACAACATCAATGTTAATATCACTACATGAATGATACAAGGCCTCGATACAATATAATACTACAAAATACATAATCAAATGAAACCGGGATAAAAATCTATTTTTCTTCTTCGGACGTGATCGCGGTATCTGTGAAGGTCCTGCGATATCAATCTGAGTCAACTGCGACACAGGTGGCTGCGTAGGTTGGGGCTCACAGAGCTCATCCGATGCATGCGAAGGTAAAGACTCGTGGGGATCTTCATGTGCATGCGAAGGTCCAGCCTGACTGGTATCCTCATGTGCATGCGAAGGTGCAGCCTAACCGGTCTCCTCCTGTATATGTGAAGGTCCGGCCTGGTCTGACTGTCGTGGCAAGCTACCGTATTTACGCACAGGAGGAAGGGGAGCTGCAACCATCGCCTCTAATCCGGTGGCCTCTCCCACCTCAGTCACAATGCAGCAGCACTCCCTAAGGGTAATCTATGTGAACTCCCTCACTCCATCCGCGGCATCACTCGATAGAGTCTGGATAGAGAGTCGTATAAGTCTCCATGCATATGATACCTAGAAAAAAACAGGAAACATTTTAGTACAATGTAATATGAATCGTACCGTATAAAAATTACAGAATATGAATACAAAGTAAAATAACATACCAGCCTGACTATAGAAGGAGCTCAAGACTGGTACATAGGTCGAGTGGTCGAGGGAGCAGCATCATCGACTCTAGAAAGTCGTCTATGGTCGGGTAAGACAACATACAAATGAGTGATCGAGCGATACCAAGTCATGTACTCTGCACGGTGGGCTGCATCGTACAGTGGGGTGTCTCAAATAATGCTAGCAAGTTTCTCCACGTCCCACCGGTGTACGTGATCACGATGCACCACTCTTCAGTCCTCAATGGCTCTGACTTACCCATCAATCCTGTGCAGAGCACGATCATATACTCGCTCGTGAGGGATGGCCCGGTGGAGGCCGAACTGCCGCATCATCTTGTCCAGATAATAATCTTCGACGATAGCGAAATGGATGAGTGGCACCGTGGTCAACCATATCTTATGATGAACTGAGCACAATAGTGGTAAGGATGCAACTACGTCCCCTCTGTAAGGACGCCATGATACGATCTCATCCCGGAGTCTGTTCAGCTCATCCCTATAGTAATCGAGGCAGTGGAATAGGCTCTCCGTCCATGTGTGTGCACCTGCTTAATATACATCGAGTGGGGACCTCCGCTCCGCAAGACCAGTCCGGACCCATCTATGCGCAACCTGTGTAATACCAGGTCGTCTAAGATGTAATCTCTCCCAAGCCTAAAGCTGTAAGAATACAGAACATCCTGTCATCTATGTTCCACCCAGCGAAGTTAGACACAACCCACGATATACGCAAGCAAGAACCGTGCTGCCCTAGCTGTACGCTCTTGCGCCCGCACCAGTCAGATGTGTAAGAAAAGGTAATTACCAAAGCAATACCATGTCGCCGGTGGATGACGGGAATACGAGGCCCCTAAAGAGCGACAGAATATAAGCTCTCGCATAACACTCAATCTGGTGCTCTGACGAATTATGGGTGATAGTGTCGAGAAACTGCGCACGCAACCAGGTGAACCGTACGTGTGAACCCTGAATCACACCATCTACTAGCATGACACCCAAATACTCCGCAATCATAGCCAACCAATCATGTCGTGCAGTACCAGTCACTGCTCTACCCTCAACCGGGAGTCCTAATATCATGTTAATGTCCTGCAGTGTATGCGTCATCTCACCAACCAGTAGATGGAAAGTATGCGTTTCTGGCATCCGGCGCTTTATCAAAACTGTCACGCCCCGTTTCCCGGTGTATGGTAAGGAGACGTGACTGGCCCGCTACGTATTTACTCAGAAGCAAACACGCTAAGCGTAAATAAGCAATATGATAAAGTACACATAAAAAGAGATGTAAATGAATAACAACTTTTTATTGATTAAACATTCTTTATAATACAACTGGAAAGTAAATACAATACTGAAAAGTGATGCTTAAACAATGGTATGTACTGAAAGTAAAAGTGAGTCCAAGTGAAGCCTAGTGGTCGTGCTGCTCAGTGGTCTGCTCCAATTGCTCCTGGCTGGTCTCAAACTCCTTAGAGTCGGGTCCTTCTGACAACATTCCAAAGAAAGAAAAGAAATAGGAATGTCGTCAGTGAACAATCATCGGTAAGTCCCAAAGAGAGATAAAAATAAAATAGACAGATAAGAGGATGTAACTGGTATAATGTTTGATTGTTATGATACCGCAATTTTTTGTAGTTTGGTACAGAATATGCCAGTGTATACGAGAGGAGTCCAACTTACACCGTGGACTATGGTAATGCATAATATAAGGCTCCGTCGATAAAACCATGGAACAACGGCAATGGATGCATAGTTACGACTTTTAATTACCATCTCGTGCCACTTTTAACACATTCCGTGCTAGTCTACCCCTTTAAAACCCCGTAATGTATTTTGTATTAATGTGTATTGTTTTGTTTAATAGATGTAAGACTTGCTGAAACCATGATATTAGTAGTTCATGTAAACGGAACGGATAATCATGTAATCAGAGTATATCCATGGTTCGGTTCGGTCGAGTCATGTTGATATTGATTGTATTCTGGTATAAATGGATTCATGTTGAATTGGAGTTGTACTTGAATTGTATTCAAAAATGGATTGATTGTATTCGGATTGTTTTCATATTAGACTGGGACTCAGATTGAGTCAGACTCTTTAAACAGAATTGAAGTCTTGAATTAGTTTTTATGTTATCAGTAATTGCTGCACATGGACGGCAGAATTTGTGTCTTTTTCCAAGACAATTACCGTGTTGATAACACCGTTTTTAGTTTTTCTACCTTAAATAGGAAAGCACCCAAATTCTCCGACTCCCTGAGACTCAAGAGAACTGGTCTCATTTAAACCTATATTTATTAGGGTCCTTATTGTAATTTAATATAACTTGAAGGGGTTTTATGAAAAATAATTTTGATATATTTTCAAAATACACCTCAAGTATTTAATTATCGTCTTTAGAATTTTCATAGATGTAATTTTTAAAAGTGATGAGATAGTCTAGTGGATATAAACCTAACTTGAATAGTATATGGTATTTTCATGTAATTTGACTTGTATTGATTCTTGATGGTATTTTCATGAACTTTTGTGATTCTTTTCTTTTGATTAGAAAACATGGAATATATCATATATTTAAAATAGATATTTTGGTAATATATATATATATATAATTATTAAAAATAGAATTTATTTATTAAATAGAAATCACATTTTCTTAGAAATTGTAATAAAAATTCCATCGAGATCGTGTGCTACATAAGGAGGTCTGCATCTCGCTCTACTAGTCCCGAAGACGTGTGATAATCCGCACCATCCCGATCGGGTTCCCTAAAATGGGTTGTAGAGGTTTATTTGCAAGGAATTAATTAAAACAATTTAAAGAATACGGGTTTTGATAGTTTAAGGTATTTTAATGTAAAATATTGTATTTTGTCCCACAAAAATTGTTACAAAAGCCAAGCTATGTCAAGATGAGTGTTGTGATGAGGTAGGTCATTACCTTATGAGTTTTCTAAAGGTAGTATGATCAAAACAATAAAGTAATGTCGTATGTAAACTTGATGGTATTTTACCGTAAAAATGAAATAAAAGTTGTAATACATATTATTTTGAATTGAAACTTATTGTAAATGTTGATTTATGTTTGTTAAACAATATATAAAAAGATGGTAAATTTGTTATTAAGAAAAATTGTTTTTTTTTGATGAAATTAGAATCGGAAGTCGGAATAACTCCGCTTCCGACGAGTTTTGAAAAGAAATCTTTTTGAGAGGTGAAAAAGAGATAAGAGAAAGGACTTACTGGTTTGGAGAAGAGAGGGAAGGTAGAGGGAACTTTTGAAAGCGGCGTGGAGTCGCGGTGTCGCCGGATTTGCCCCAAGTCGTCGCCGGAACTTGGCCTTAGGCTAACTCCACTTGTACAACTTTTTGGACTTAGAAAATTTAGAGAGTTTTGGCAAAAAAATTCTGAATGAGGAGGGTTATGGTGTAGGTTGGTATTTATAGGAGAAATGAGGGTTTAGGGTATTGAAATAAGAATTATAAATGCATTAAAATTTGGTTTTAAGGCTCATTTTAATTCTATGGAAATGTGCAGGGAAATCAAACAGACTAGGGTTAGTGGGAGGAGTCCAAGGGGTGCTAGGGTTAAAGAATTGGAGTATTTGGGACGGGGGGACCGGTGGTGCCAGCCCTAAAGAGAATCTCGCCAGCCATCTTGGTATGGTGGGTGCTTGGATTTTGGATACGTGTCAGGGTCTGTATAAATATCATTTTCCAAATGTTTGATTTTAGTGTGACTTTTCATTTTACGTGTAGTGCACGTGCAAACTTTTGAGCTTCTAAAAGTTTAAGAGAAAAAAAATAAAAATATTACGTGGCTGGGAAGATTTGAACACATGGGCTGTGTCACAGCAGTGCAAGACTTTACCAATGAGTTACAAGTGCTTTCTTGCTGTTCAAAAGTAATTTAAATTTATAACTTGTGCTCAGGCTAAGGTCTTCCTTTCCGTGCTTTACAAAAAATTTTGTACAGAAGTTTTAGGGTTGTTACAAACACCGTCAGGGGGGCATTGTCTAGATGAATACTCCCAATGAGACTAACGCCATATAAGCCGACCTCTACTAACAATGGGCGTATCTGATCTATCATAGGTAGGTACAGATGCGAACAGAAAGTAATGTCTAAAACTACCATACCTGTCCAAACATCCTCTGATCTATGCTGCCAGCAAGGCCCGTGTGCATCCCATGTGACCTACTGTACACCTGCTTTGTGGCCTGATCCCTACCACGACTACAACCACGAATCAGAGCTCCACGACCACCTACAGGGGCTCCACCAACAGCATGAGGTCCACGACCATTGCGACCGCCTCGATCACCAGCAGCTCCACCAACAGGAGCTCCGGCATAGGCATCAGTGCGACGGACCTGAAAAACAATATCAACGATTATCAATATTTGCATGGAAAATTTATAATTAACATATAAAACAAATATCAACGAATAGCATTCTATATGGGTTAACGGTATATGGGTTAACGGTATAAAGCAACATTTATGAATATGATTCTATAAGTGGTTATAGTATAAAGAAGCATAAATGACTAAGATATTCAATATAAATTCCCGCTTCACCGCGTTTTGGGCAACGATGTATGTTGTGCTCCTAATGATAAATATTGCATCGTGCACCCGATATTCTATCATGCCTTGCATCCATGTCATCGTGAATCCGTGACGATTTCGGCCGACCTTTCTTATTCCTTCGCGAAGACACGTCAAGGATAATAAGTGGACCCTGATAAAGAATCCGTAATCTTTGTTGGGAATTGGAAAGAAATTGGGGTGCCCAGGTGGATGCCCTGTAATTTGATGAATAGTGTACATTGACGTAGGCACGATTATTCAATGCCCGTGATGCGCAAGCTGCCATAACATGCGAGCAAGGAAGGTGGTGAAGTTGCATTTTCCTATATGAACACCTTGGCTGGTTAATAAGGTTAACAATTTGCGTCCTGCCACTTCTGACTCGGCCACCTACTTGCCGTGTTCCGGTGTTAACTTAAAATAATCCCAGTTGATCATGAAACATTGTCACCTCATGACAGTTTTCTTTGGTTCACCAGTTGTCTAGAATTTATTGAACTCTTGTAGGCAATATTTGTTCATCATCAACGTACTGTTGAGCCACATGCTTTCTCTCGGTAAAATAGGTATTTAATTGGTAGAATGTAAACCGCATAATTGCCATAACCGGCAAACCACGAAACCCTTTTAATATAGAGTTGAATATCTATGATAACTTTGTAGTCATCATGCCATATCGTCTGCCTTCATCGAATGCAAGGGCCTACTTTTCACAAGGTTCTTTGTCAAGCCAGCCAACCATTTCTTGGTTTACATCTCTAATCCTTTTAACTCCCTTTTCAAATTTTCTTATTTGATTCTCCGTAGCAACGGCTTTCAGTTTACGCATCATCTGCATATTACCAAACTTTGGGTAAAAGTTTTTTTACATAGTGTCGTATACAGATTTAGTAGTAAGCAAGTGGCTCAGTCCATCCAAGATGTGGATCCTTCATTGTGTTCAAAATCCCAGCATGACAATCAGATATGACACAAAGCCCTATATGGTCTGTTACGAATACCCGTATACAGCTCATAAACCACTCCAACTGCCTGTGTTCTCTGATTCAACTATAGCAAATGCGAGCGGAAATAACTGATCATTTGCATCTAAAACGACTGCAATCAACGACGTGCCTTTATATTTTCTATATAAAAACGTCCCATCAATGCTAATGACTGGCCGACAGAATTTGAAACCCTCGATGCTAGGACCGAATGCCTAGAATACCCTTCTAAAATGTTCCTTTTCCTGCTCAACAATTACAGTCACTTACTGAATAACAGTATTATGGTTAGCGGCTTGCAATGCTACCATGAACTTAGGCATATCAGAATAAGACGTGGTGAAGTCCCCAAACAACATTTCCATGACTTTACTCCTAGCCAACCAAGCTTTTTTATAGCTTATAACATAACCGAACATGGTTTTAATGATTTCAACGATGGCTTAGGGCTTATGTTCAAATTCACCTTCACGGTATTAATAACTGCTTTTGCAACAAAATTTGAGTCAATCTACAAGTGATCTTTGTTTAGAATAGGATTGACACATGTGTGAGACTCTTTGAGTGTCTTGATCGTGAATGGCTTATCAATGTTCCATCTAGAAGTATGGAGCACCCACGGACAATCTCCACCGATCTTGCACACGACCCTCCAGGCTGATGGGTTTGACTTTATAACTATATATTACTGATGTTTTCTAATCGAATATATCGCGACTGCATATTTCAAATCTGCCTTACATTGAAACTGTTAACCTTTGCACATTTCCAAACCACTGCCTCCGGTAACATCGTATGCTTCGCTATTGTTCACTACAGCATCTCCAATCCAATCTGTGGAAGTAAACGTGGTTGCTGGTGCATTTTAATAAGTCGTATTCACCGTTCTGCGCAACTGGATCATCTTCATCATCCTTGTTACCTACTTCATGAATGTCCTCATCATCATCATTGTATATCAATTCATTGTTCAAGTAGACAGTTGCAAATAAATCAAAAGGATCCTCACTCAACGAACTCATAAACATTACTATACCACCACTTTCACCGCCATCATGCGCTGGAGATAAGGCATGCTTACTTACTGGAAATTCATCAAAAGCATTCTCACTTGGCGGATTTACTTCATGCTCACTTTCCATAACTTCATAAAAAACATTCTCACATAGCGGATCCCCTCATGAGTAGAACTTCATTCTGTGACGGGAATTCAGGCTGTGGCATGAACCGCGCTTCAGAATGCTGGCGTTTTTCAACATACAACTCCAACGCACCCTACGGCGAATTTGGCGATGATACATACTGTCATGCCCCGCTTCCCAAAATACACAAATTCGGGAATGTAACAAAACAAACCATGTTACCTACGGTAAGAAAACATCCTTCCATAATCATATTACAGCCGTTAATTAGTAATCAAGAATAATAATATAACTATCTATCTCTAAACATGTCCAATAGCCATAAGAACGATAACAGTAAACAGTGGTGGAAGCAATAAAGATCCAAGGGAAAAGAATACATAAACCATCAATAAGGAATATATCGGTGAAATGGTCCTCAAAGATCGATAATCCTGTAGAAGTACTCACGTGCTAAGTCATGTATCTGGCCCATACAAAACCCAGACGTCAATACATCATAAATATTATAATAGTAATAATAAACTGAACAGTATGCTATATAGGATGTCACGCGCAAGAGTGAGATATCATAAGTATAAACAAAAGTAGTCACAAGTGATATAACAGCAGGCTATAGGTAGTCAAACATGTCATGTGTATTCTAAGGTATGTGTTTCTAGGTTAACTATCCTATATCTATTTGAAACCAATGAATGTACTCCTCCATATAACTTAAAAGTATATCCCGTTACCCTCGGGACCACAGACGCAAGATATATCTCGTACCTCCCAGGATCATGGATGCAAGATGTATGAATCAAGAAGGATTATTGTTTCCCCAATTAGAGCAAAGTTCTGTTCAGAATTCAAACTTTGAATTAAAGCTGCGCTTTTATAAAAGCGCTGCGCTACAACTAGCGCATCCCATGCAAAGCGCATAGGCGTTAGCGCTTGATGTGCTGCGCTACAAGTAGCGCACAACGTGCAAAGTACGTGTGCGCTAGCGCTAAGAGCGCTGCACTCCAAGTAGCGCACCATGGGCAGAGCGCATAAGCGCTAGCGTTAAAACTAAAAGCTCCCCACCATTAGATCAAAGATCTAATAATGATGATAAATCATTAATTAACCACAATTAAATTCTGTTAAGGAAAGATTTCTCAAAATCTTTCCAAACAACAAAATTGTGCTCTATAAATCATAGCACCGTTGGATCAATGATCTAATGGTAAATAAAAATTACCAAAGACAGAATAAATTCTGCATGGAAAGATTTCCCAATCTTTTTAAAAACAAGAAGATTGCCTTCTGTAAATCAGAAGCCCTTGGATCAAAGATCCGACGGTGGGGAAATTCCCTAAATCAATTGGAGAAAAGATCTCCTTAACTGATTGAACAAACCATCTTGCCCTATATAAAGAACCCGAGACTTCAAGTCTTGTACAGAGGAACTCCCCCACCCCATAAACTTTGAGAAAATCTCAAGAAGAAGAAGAAGCTTTCGGCAAAGAAGACAATTCTTTTTCAAGGTAAAAAGAATATACAGACGAAATCGTCTCAATATAAACAGAAGTACTTAATTCTTTCACAGATCATAGATCTATAAGATAAAGTTGTCTTTCATAAAAGAGATTATAAACATCTCATTATAAAGGGGGGAGAATTATTCAATTCTCTTAGGATCATGATTGTAGAGATTTTGCGTGCGTGCGTTTTTAAAATCAATGTTAAGAATACCGCAATCAATAACGGTGTCACTTGGTAGCTAGCCGGTTGAGTACGGATCGATTCACAGGGAGAAGAATTCCTTTTCTTTATGTTCTAACGAGTTAAGTACAAACAATTGGTGGTTTTGTTGTAGATCTAAAAAAGGCTTGCTAGGGTTAGGATTAGGTTAGTTCGAAAAAGGGATTCTTCTCGCTTCTATCAATGCCCTAATTAAGAATATAGGTGTTAGGGTAATAGTCAACAACGGGGATTAGCACGACTAGGAAGAAACTAAGTTTCTTCCCTTTGGTCCTTGTCCGTCCGTTCTTGGCTTTTAGTCCTAACCTCTGGTTAATTCAACCACAACCGGTCTAACTAGGGAATCACCGTTATCTCGTAGGATAGAATGCCGTAGTGAGCAGATTATGGTTGATTTAAAGAGAGTCCTTTAAATAAAATTATTTGGGCAAATAAAGGAGGGAGAGAGATTTCCTTCTCTCAAATCTTCCCTATCCTAACCCTAACAAGTGAGGAATTACTCACTCATTAGGAAGGTGACAATCAAATTCATTTTTATAATTTTTAATATTAGAAAACTAAATTGCAGATAATAAAAGACAGATAAAAATTCAGGAATTAAATTCAGATAAAAAGAATGCAAGATAAAAATAAAAAAATACCTTTATTGATGACCTCTCAACGATTCATTACAAAATGAGAATTAAATCTAGAAATTGAAAAGAGATTAAGAACTAAAGAGATGCATCTCAAAAGAGGCACCCAAAAGAGGCACACCTTATTTGGCTTTGAGCCCTCCTATTTATAGATAGGAAAAACCCTAGGTTTACATTCTGATCCATACATGAAATTACAAAACAACCCCAAAAACCGAGTCAAAGCACCGACACCAGCACCGACACGTGCATTGCACGGCCGCGGAACCACGGCAGAATAACCTGTTTGGCCGCGGATCCGCGGCCATTTGGTGGGCTGATGGGCCCAATTCTTTAGGGTTTCTTCAAGTTACTTTTATCTTCTGTTCTCTTCACTTGATCTCTCAGAATCTTTTCTACTTTCATCCAAATTTCCAACAGTACAGAATTATGTGGACTTTTACCGTTAGCTTCGCGTTGAAGTCTTGAATCTTGTGCTGCCTTCGTACTTTGTACACTCGAACTGTTCATTGATTTTCATTTGTTCCTTAAACTGTAGGCGGCATCAAACAGATTCATCTATTTGTTGGTCGTAGTCTCACATTTGTAGCGTTTTTTCACCATTTTCACTGTATTGGTCGTAGTCTCACATTTGTAGCGTTTTTTCACCATTTTCACTGTATTGTTCTGAGAACCTGTAACCTGCAACTATTTAGCAGACATGGATCAAAAGCACATATTTATTTGCAATATGATTAAGAATAGGAATATAATAATGCAAAATTCTGATATTGTAACATTTCAGAAAAATAAAATATTATTTTTGGGAATTTTTATAATTTAATATTAATTTTAAATGAATATTTTAATATTTCGGTATAATTAAATACCGATAAATTGGGGAAATTTTTTGAAAATTATAGAAATTACTAAAAGAACTTGTTTTATGCGAATTATTCCATTTTAAAGTTTTTATGATTAATTATATGCTAATTTAGTGCTAATCGCGATTAAAAATCACTAATCGCGGTTTAAGCGTATTTTGTGCAAAACATGCACCATTTCTTTTTTCTACACTTGTTGCATTTTCCTACATGTTTTGGGTGCATGGCTTGTTATTTTGGGGTTACTATTGATGTGAGAAGAGAATTAGAAAAGAAAAAGAAAAGGAATAAAATATATAGGTATGGGTAAGAGAGAGAAAGAGAGGGGTTAATTTTGACCTTGGGCATTCTCTCCTTCATTTCACCCTCTCATTTCTCTCCCCTCCTTTGATGTTGTTGCTGCTGCTGCTGCACCCTCTCTCCCTCTTCATAAAATCCCCCAAAACACCATAATATCACTCCAAAACCCTATCTCCTTTTCACAAAAAAGATGCACAAGCTCAAGGGAAGCACATTGGACCAAGAAAGCAAGGATTTTGGCCATTTGAGGCAACTCAAGAATTTTCTTGAGTTGCCAAATAAGGTAATTTCTGAACCATGAGCTTAGTGTTTCGTTTACTTATACCCCCATGTTAGATTTGAACCGATATCGAGTGGTTTTGTGGACTTAGGAAAAACCTAGTTAGGATTAGTAGAAATTGAGAGTTGTGTTGGACAATTAAGCCCGGTAGAGGCCACACAACCCCCCTAGTGCTAGAATAAAGGCCTAAACCAGAGACTTGAAATCCGAAATACGGATTTAGAAAATGATATCGGAAGAATTGTGGATTCTGTGAAGCTTATATGAAATCTGCTATCACCCCGAGACTCTGAAAATTATTTTTGTTTGGACAGTGATACATGCAGGCACCCAGGAAACTGCCACCAAAACCCTAGCCCCTATCCCCCAACCCAGGCCGCCAATTAATTCATTCTGGCCGCAATTTGCGGCCAGAGTAGGGAGGATGTGACTCGTTTTTGTTCCAGGGCTTTATCATCAGTAAAATGGACCCCTGGCATATGCAAAATTGTCCAATTTGACCTAGAGTGAAATCTGGAGCCTTTTTCCTGAGATGCTGTTTTGGATTCGTGTTTCGTTTTTCGTATTTTGAATTCTGGATTTGTATATTTGCGTTTTACCTCGATTACTTGGCGTTTGTATGACGATATCGAGAATTGTTCGATGGTTTTGAAACGTAGTCCATAGGTTCTAACCTATAGGCCTTAGCGTGTCGTTGAGGTTTTCCGATGTGATTTTAATGTGCGTTGCGATTGTGTTATCTTTATAGGTATCTTCACGAGGGTTTCATATGATGAAGAAGATGAAGGCGATATCGAAACCGGCACGCAGGATGCAAGGTGAGTAGATCATATTTACGGGGGAAGTCGGGTGGATGGTATATAGCACCCCCGCAATTCGATGTTTAGTGTAGTATATATATACTATATATGACAGTTTATTGTGTGTCGTGGATGTTTGAAATGAGATTAGGTGTACAATGGTTAGATTAGGGCGTAGAAGTAAACTAGTATATTTCCTAGTTGCGAACCGTAGAATAGGTTTACACCCACACGCACACACATGCATATTCGTTATATATATACCTAGATGACGAGGATAGTGGATGATATTTAGAGATGAGTCGATGAGATTGGGCATAGTACCATGGGATCGGTGATATATTGTGATTCGTATTTGGGATACAACATGAGATTTTAGCGGGCCATTGGACGTGTGTTTACACACGCATTTATATAGATGGTATCAGTTGCACTAGACTTAGATCAGTACCCCAGATCATGAGATATGACGATAAGGATACCAGATAATTGATGAGATGAATGTGATATTAACCCGTACCCAGCTTTTGGGATGCCGTACGATGATTTACCGTACGAGCTTTATATTGATGATAGATCCGCACTCATGACTCGAGGATGCCATATGATATTGTATCGTACGCGGTACCTTTGAGGCGGGATCACCGACTATTACTTTTAAAATATATATATATTGACTCAGGTTTAGGTGGTTTCCATACCACTCCTGATTGACTTGCTAGTTAGAGCTGTAAATTTGCTAGTAGATGTTAGGCTAGGCCGATGTCATTCCTATTTCAAAAACACCGTAGCCCTTATTATCCTAAAAACCCCGATTCATCTTCTTTCAAATGGCAAAATAGTATGATATGGATGCATTGATGTAGCTTCTACATTGTTGTGTTTATTATTCATTTGCTGCATATGCTTACTGTTTGCATCGCATTGCATGATAAAAATGGTTATTGTTATATTAAACTCATGCTGTTAGGACACCAGCACCATTATCGATGATGCATATGTTCCACGTACACATGCTTGCCGGCTCACACACTTCATCATCGATAATTGCCATGTCACTACACTGTAGTACTGTTGCATTAAGGATATGATCCCTTGCATGGCATACTTGTGTACATACCTATTGTACACCCATACGTGCATACATACGTATTCGCACATACATAGATGATTCTCGCTGGATTTGGAGATTTGGGAACCGCAAGATACTCTTTAAAACTGATTTATTTTAAAAGAGCGGTTTCCCTCAATATGTGCATATTACTATTTCATATTGCATGATATACTGATATGCTTACATTTCTTTTACATGTCGCATACATCATGCTTTTAATTATACGCATTGGGATATGTTGTTTCCATAATATTTCTGGATTTTAGAACCGTGAATATTTCCAAAGAGAGTATGTAATTGTTTTTAAAAACCCGGTTACCCTTGATATGATATTTCAGTGCGTCCACCATGTGTTTTCTCGGTGCTGAGAGCGACATGTGAAACCCGATTCGAGGAGCGGATGAGGCCGATTGCGGGTACATGGTGGGCCCGGTATGGTACCCCGAGGCGAGAACAGATCTGCTTTGTAGCTAGACTGTGAGCCTGGCAGAGGGACTACTACCTACCGGTGATTGTATTTGAGCTCGGCGGATATCCGGAGGATACCGACCGGAGTTGAGAGATGATATGGGCCGATCCAGACTGACGGAGCCCGATATATGAGGATTTACGTGCCGATGCTAAGCACAGGTTTAATGATGTTTTCGAGTGTCGATGCTTGACACTCAGATTCCATGATTTTGATATGTCGCGAGCGACACATGTTGATTTACATCCTCATATTTCCATGCATATGCTTTATGATATTTACATGCATGATGTTTATTGTCATTGGGTGACACGTGGACGGTATCCACATATATACAGACATTGATTACATTGATCATACCTCATATTTATGATATGTTATTACCTGAGGCACTGGCACGAGCACTTGTCACTACACTCTTGTATAAATGTTATATTGCCACCTTATCATGCTTCAGACTTATTCATTGGGGTTTATATATATTTTTGATCGTATTGACCTAGGATGAGTCATACATACGATTTCTACTCTGCGATGTTTTCTATTCACGAGTTGGCAACTCACCCCCATTGTGCCACAGTTCTTGCAGGTTTTGCCATACAGGTTTCATTGCGGCTTTTCTGGCACACTGCTCCCTTTCTGGGTGATTGCATTGGTAGGTGGGTTCACTCGCATCATGACCACCCTTGTATTATTTTATTCAGTTGTATCTAATAATTCCATCAACCAAAACTTGTATATTCTTTCAGACTTAGCAAACCAGTTATGTATTATTTCGGCCTAGAGTCGCGCGTTGTAGTATTATGGTTTTCATATTGATTTTGAGTTCTTTTGAGTTTTGATCCTCGCCCTTTGGCATTGTATATTATATTGCTTGTGTGGTTATGACAGTCGATTGACGAAGAGCTAGCTCCCGCTTGGGGATGCCTTTTATCATTGTGTATATATTATTCTTGTTGTACCTCGTTCGGGGCCATTATTTACAAAGGAAACTTTGCCGAAATTTTTAGAAAAGATATGGAGGATTTAAAATGCATATTCGGCTTACCTATTTTAAAACCCTTGTTTTAAAAACTTGTTTTCTTCACTTCTTAAAACTATTTCTTTTAATTATTACTTAAAAATGGTTTTAGATTTCTGGGCTTTTTGGCTTACTTGGATTAGATGGGGTCCTATAGACTTCATATGATTCTAATGCCAGTCACGGGCTATTTCGGGTCATGACAAAGTTGGTATCAGAGCGCTAGGTTAACCTTGGTTCGAGTCTAAGTTTGACTATGTGGAGCTTAGAGCGTTTATATATATACGGAACTTAGGCTTGACCTTACGGAACTTAGATTTAGTCGAAGGGGTATTATACCCGAACTTTCGTTGTGTAGGATGACCATTGGTTGATGGAGTAGGTAGCTTGGGTAGAGTGACGTACCGTACGTATGTTCCGCGGCATATTTACGATACGCTACTCCGCTTAAGAAACCTTAGGATGTATATTTCCTTGCACAGTATTATATTCATTCCTATGATCTATCCCCATTGATACTGGTTATGATTTTGCTGCCACGATTACACGGGAAAAGAGAGAACTACGGCTAGAGTTGCGTCAGCTTGAGCTCGTCACGGACGAGGACTGACCAGGGTGTGATTCCAGAGACATACGATTGCATACGGAGGCGTCGTCTTTTTTGTGTTTTCACGCCATGAGCGTTTGACAGATCGCTGTTACGAGATTTCTCGGATGTGCTGATCGGCACCAGAGGATAAGGCTACTACTAGAGGCCTGCCAGAGTGTGATGACCATTGATATGTCACTTATTCGTGATGATTAAGGCACTGTTCCGCGTACAAACGAATGAGCCAGTTGTTGCTGCAAATGACGAGATATCGCCCAGATGATTGGAGCTACTGCAGCATAAGTATATACTTAGAGATATGATAGAAGGTCGCTAGTCACCCAAGGATGAAGAACTAGAACATGTGGTTCGTTCGCTTACCCCGATGCGAGGTCGTCAGATTGATTGATTCCAGCTAGAGACGACTTCACGCAGGTTCGTTAGTAGTCGATGGAGACGATCGAATGTCAGGAACCCATTTCCAAGTTTAAAGTATTCAGAAAGACATGTAAGCGATTCTATGGACCGTCTGGAAGAATGAAACCCTAACTCGACATAATGACCGTATGAAAGCCTTTGAACCTTAGGGTTTGCGGCAGTTCCGCGGCGCCATTAGTGAGGCTTGAGTTTGCCCTTCTATGGTTGGACCACCGACGCTGTGGTATGTACTCGATACTATTAAACTGTGCCCAAGATATTGAGCTCTTGGAAGATTATGAGGTCTTGACGAATCGATCGGATGGTTCGACATCTTTCAGATACCATGTGATAAGATACACTGCTTGGGAGACTCCAGATACGAGTATAGCCGTTGGAGCGCAGTCCTTGCAGCCACGAGAAGAAGGGTCCGAATTAGTCGACATTGGAGCAGAGTGAAGTAAAGAGTTCGCACGAGATTTCGACGAGATGACGTTCCACTCCGCTGACATCAGAGATGCTGACGAGCTGTTGTTACTCCCCGTTAAGGTTAAAGGTCGGATATGTCTATAGAGGCGTTGGGATGCGACCAGTTTCCGAGGAAATGCTGTGCTGAGGACGCAGATTGACCAGAGAAGTACCAGAACAGAATCGTCCCCGTTAGCACACCTGACAGGGCCGATGAGCCGATTGATTGCGAGAAAGGTAATCCGCAGAGAAGATAAGGATCCAGAGACAGAGTATGCCAGACCATGAACAGGAGGAAAGTAGATATCTTGTGCTGCTAGTATTGGATGCACCGACACCTTCTTGACTTTGAAGGAGGATATACCGACGGCGGTATTTACGATTTGTGATTTTGTGATTCGATTATCACGTATCCGGCACCTTAGATTTCGGTATTTTTGGACGATCTATTCGCATGATTTAGTCTTGATAGCTGAGTTCCATGATTTCTGTTTTCGTGCACCATAGTTGCACCTACTGGGTATTTATATTTTGCGCATAGTTATTACGCTTAAGGTATTAATTGTGATTTCATGCCTATTTTATGCCGGTGATTTGATTTACGCTTCCAGCATAGTTTTCATGCACTTTTAGTGTTTGATTTGATTTGTGCACGCTGATGCACATGGTTGTGAGCTTATATACCGCAGTATACCTGATTTGGATTGAGCCGTATAGTATACCGTCGATTTTGATTTTGATATTGATGTTGATTTCTTGCACTCCGTGCATTTGATTTGGATTTTCGCGCGTGTTGAGCGCATATTTTGAGATACGATTTTGGTGCACACCAGATGCACTAAATCGGGATTCCTTGTGCATGTCAGATGCACCAGATTTTGCTGTCAGGCACGCCCGTTGCCCTTGGCAGATGTTTTGTGCACACCCATTGCACCTAGATGATGTTTCTGTGCACATGTATGGCACATATATGGATTTTGATTTCCGTGCGCACCAGACGCACAGGGTATTCTTATATACATTTTTGGGATTTATTCCTTATGGACCAGTACGTTTTTATGATATTTGCTAGTTGTTTTCGTACTGAGCAAGACTAGTCAGAGGACAATGCCTGGATATACTTTCATGCATTGATAATTATCGAAAGGATTTCCAAAAAGCGAGCTATAGACTCAGTATTTACCTACGTGTCTGATATGACACGAAACATTTAAACAAGGAAACCCTTCTAAATTGTTTTCAAAATGGCGGAACGTACATATTAAACAAAGGATATATACGTATATGGTTATTTTATTATAATAGATGTCCGCCACTGTGCAGTGTTATGCGTATCGCACAGCGACTTAAAAAGATTTGGCATGCATTTACTTCAGCTATTTACATGTATAGTTCTGATTTATATCATATTGATTTTATTTTGGATTTGACATTTGTGTCTTTACCATGACTCCGATGATTGTGGGATGCTTGACGGAGGTTTGATTTTGAGTTATCTGCTCATTGTTCTAGCGCATGCATTGCGCTATGATGCGTTTTATGTATTGATGATTTCGGAACCCCGACGACTTGGACTTTTACTGAAATGTTTTAGTATTTGAGGGGTTTTAAATTTAAATTCGGGGACCGAATTTCTTTAAGGGGGAAGATTGCAACATTTCAGAAAAATAAAATATTATTTTTGGGAATTTTTATAATTTAATATTAATTTTAAATGAATATTTTAATATTTCGGTATTAAATACCGATAAATTAGGGAAAATTTTTGAAAATTATAGAAATTACTAAAAGAACGTGTTTTATGCGAATTATTCCATTTTTAAGTTTTTATGATTAATTATATGCTAATTTAGTGCTAATCGCGATTAAAAATCGCTAATCATGCTTTAAGCGTATTTTGTGCAAAACATGCACCATTTCTTTTTTCTACACTTGTTGCATTTTCCTACATGTTTTGGGTGTATGGCTTGTTATTTTGGGGTTACTATTGATGTGATAAGGGAATTAGAAAAGAAAAAGAAAAGGAATAAAATATATTGGTATGGGTGAGAGAGAGAAAGAGAGGGGTTAACTTTGACCTTGGGCCTTCTCTCCTTCATTTCTCCCCCTCATTTCTCTCCCCTCCTTTGATGCTGCTGCAGCTGCTGCTGCACCCTCTCTCCCTCTTCATAAAATCCCCCAAAACACCATGAATATCACTCCAAAACCCTATCTCTTTTTCACAAAAAAGATGCACAAGCTCAAGGGAAGCACATTGGACCAAGAAAGCAAGGATTTTGGCCACTTGGGGCAACTCAAGAATTTTCTTGAGTTGCCAAATAAGGTAATTTCTGAACCATGAGCTTAGTGTTTCCTTTACTTATACCTCCATGTTAGATTTGAACCGATATCGAGTGGTTTTGTGGACTTAGGAAAAACCTACTTAGAGTTAGTAGAAATTGAGAGTTGTGTTGGACAATTAAGCCCAGTAGAAGCCACACAACCCCCCTAGTGCTAGAATAAAGGCCTAAACCAGAGACTTGAAACCCGGAATACGGATTTAGAAAACGATATCGGAAGAATTGTGAATTCTGTGAAGCTTATATGAAATCTGCTATCACCCCGAGACTCTGAAAATTATTTTGCTTGGACAGTGATACATGCAGGCACCCAGGAAACTACCACCAAAACCCTAGCCCCTATCCCCCAACCCAGGCCGCCAATTAATTCATTCTGGCCGCAATTTGAGGCCAGAGTAGGGAGGATGTGACTCATTTTTGTTCCAGGGCTTTATCATCAGTAAAATAGACCCTTGGCATATGCAAAATTGTCCAATTTGACCTAGAGTGAAATCTGGAACCTTTTTCTTCAGATGCTGTTTTGGATTCGTGTTTCGTTTTTCGTATTTTGAATTCTGGATTTTTATATTTGCGTTTTACCTCGATTACTTGGCGTTTGTACGATGATATCGAGGATTGTTCGATGGTTTTGAAACGTAGTCCATAGGTTCTAACCTATAGGCCTTAGCGTGTCGTTGAGGTTTTCCGATGTGATTTTAATATGCGTTGCGATTGTGTTATCTTTGTAGGTATCTTCACGAGGGTTTCATATGATGAAGAAGATGAAGGCGACATCGACACCGACACACAGGATGCAAGGTGAGTAGATTATATCTACGGGGGAAGTCGGGTGGATGGCGTATAGCACCCCCGCAGTTCGATGTTTAGTGTAGTATATATATACTATATATGATAGCTTAATGTGTGTCGTGGGTGTTTGAGATGAGATTAGTTGTACAATGGTTAGATTAGGGCGTAGAAGTAAACTAGTATAGTTCCTAGTTGCGAACCCTAGAATAGGTTTACACCCACACGCATACACATGCATATTCATTATATATATACCTAGATGACGAGGATAGTGGATGATATTTGGAGATGAGTCGATGAGATTGGGCATACTGCCATGCGATCGGTGATATATTATGATTCGTATTTGGGATACGACATGAGATTTTAGCGGGCCTTTGGGCGTGTGTTTACACACGCATTTATATAGATGGTATAAGTTGTACTAGACTTAGATCAGTACCCCAGATCATGAGATATGACGATAAGGATACCAGATAATTAATGAGATGAATGTGATATTGACCCGTACCCAGCTTTTGGGATGCCGTACGATGATTTACCGTACGAGCTTTATATTGATGATAGATCCGCACTCATGACTCGAGGATGCCATATGATATTGTATCGTACGCGGTACCTTTGAGGCGGGATCACCGACTATTATTTTTACATATATATATATCGACTCAGGTTTAGGTGGTTTCCATACCCCTCCTGATTGACTTGCTAGTTAGAGCTATAGATTTGCTAGTACATGTTAGGCTAGGCCGATATCATACCTATTTCAAAAACTAACGAATCGGGAGTATTTTAAAGACAGGCAAAGGAATTCTACGGATATTTTCAAAAGACGCGTTTTTTCTTAAAAACACCATAGCCCTTATTTTCCTAAAAACCCCGATTCGTCTTCTTTCAAATGGCAAAACAGTATGATATGGATGCATTGATGTAGCTTCTACACTGTTGTGTTTATTATTCATTTGCTGCATATGCTTACTGTTTGCATCGCATCGCATGATAAAAATAGTTATTGTTATATTAAACTCATAATGTTAGGACACCAGCACCATTATCGATGATGCATATGTCCCACGTACACATGCTTGCCGGCTCACACACTTCATCATCGATAATTGCCATGTCACTACACTATACTACTGTTGGATTAAGGATATGATCCCTTGCATGGCATACTTGTGTACATACTTATTGTACACCCATACGTGCATACATACGTAATCGCACATACATAGATGATTCTCGCTGGATTTGGAGATTTGGGAACCGCAAGATACTCTTTAAAACTGATTCATTTTAAAAGAGTAGTTTCCCTCAATATGTGCATATTACTATTTCATATTGCATGATATACTGATATACTTACATTTCTTTTACATGTCGCATACATCATGTTTTAATTATACGCATTGAGATATGTTGTTTTCATGATATTTCTGGATTTGAGAACCGTGGATATTTCCAAAGAGAGTATGTAATTGTTTTTAAAAACCCGGTTACCCTTGATATGATATTTCAGTGCGTCCACCATGTGTTTTCTCGGTGCTGAGAGCGACATGTGAAACCCGATTCGAGGAGCGGATGAGGCCGATTGCGGGTACATGGTGGGCCTGGTATGGTACCCCGGGGCGAGAACGGATCTGCTGTGTAGCTAGACGGTGAGCCTGCCAGAGGGACTACTACCTACCGGTAATCGTATTTGAGCTCGGCGGATATCAAGAGAATACCGACCGGAGTTGAGAGATGATATGAGCCGATCCAGGCTGACGGAGCCCGATATATGAGGATTTACGTACCGATGCTTGGCACAGGTTTCATGATGTTTTTGAGTGTCGATGCTTGACACTCAGGTTCCATGATTTCAATATGTTGCGAGCGATACATGTTGATTTATATCCTCATATTTCCATGCATATGCTTTATGATATTTACATGCATGATGTTTATTGTCATTAGGTGACACATGGACGGTATCCACATACATACAGACATTGATTACATTGATCATACCTCATATTTATGATATGTTATTACCTGAGGCACTGGCACGAACACTTGGCACTATACTCATGTATAGATGTTATATTGCCACCTTATCATGCTTCAGACTTATTCATTGAGGTTTATATATATTTTTGATCGTATTGACCTAGGATGAGTCATACATACGATTTCTACTCTGCGATGTTTTCTAGTCACGAGTTGGTAACTCACCCCCGTTGTGCCACAGTTCTTGTAGGTTTTGCCGTACAGGTTTCATTGCGGCTTTTCTGGCACACTGCTCTCTTTCTGGGTGATTGCATTCGTAGGTGGGTTCACTCGCATCGTGACCACCCTTGTATTATTTTATTCAGTTGTATCTAGTAATTCCATCAACCAAAACTTGTATATTATTTCAGACTTAGCAATCCAGTTTTGTATTATTTCGGCCTTAGAGTCGTGCGTTGTAGTATTATGGTTTTCATATTGATTTTGAGTTCTTTTGAGTTTTGATCCTCGCCCTTTGGCGTTGTATATTATATTGCTTGCGTGGTTGTGACCGTCGATTGATGAAGAGCCAGCTCCCGCTTGGAGATGCCTTTTATCATTGTGTATATATTATTCTTGTTGTACCCCGTTCGGGGCCATTATTTACAAAGGAAACTCTGCCGAAATTTTTAGAAAAGATATGGAGGATTTAAAATGCATATTCGGCTTACCTATTTTAAAACCCTTGTTTTAAAAACTTGTTTTCTTCACTTCTTAAAACTATTTCCTTTAATTATTACTTAAAAATGGTTTTAGATTTCTGGGCTTTTTGGCTTACTTGGATTAGATGGGGTCCTATAGACTTCATATGATTCAAGTGCCAGTCACGGGCTATTTCGGGTCGTGACAGATATGAACAAATATCCCAAACTTATCTTTTGGTCGTCCCGAGCAAAACCAATTTTATTCTCGAAAAATCCTAACCTCACTTTCGCAGGGAATCGCGATTGTACTGAGCTCGTGCAACAAGCCGTTAAACCTCTAGATGTCCCTAGTAGGAGGAGTGTTGTCTCCTGAGGGTTTTCAGTAGATACTACCCATAAAATCCGATCAAATTGGCCTGTTGACTTTCATTCTTCAATTCGGTGTTCTAGCAAGAAATTCTATTATCTTCAACTTAGAAATCATCAACCCATATTTTTCACACTCACTTATCATTTAACTTAAGATCGTATATGTTTTGCAAATTTATTAAGCTTTCAACATCTTTTGAATTTTCTTTCTAAGGTTTCATCTCAACATAGGAATTTCTATCATCTCTACTGAAGGTATAAGCTCTATCTTTCATCCATATCTTTCATTCAAACCCCAATCATATACCCCTACGTATGTGTATGTATCACCTCTACACTTAGAAATTGAATTCAAGCTATCATACCCTTGTCCATCGTCCAAAGTATTTTTAGTTGGAGGATTTTAGATGAAATTGCTCACACATCCTTCATGCGACCGTTAATACTTCTTGAGGTACTAACGACCGATTACAAAATGTGTTTACGCATTAAGGCGTAATTCCTTGTCTTGTAATACCTAAGGGTTTAGCAGTGACTCCCAAACCAGTTGGTCTAAGGAACTAGGTGATAAAGCACTCTTGCTATATATTTTTTTATTTTACGCAGCCTTAAGTAATTACAAAACCAGTGTTCATTTTTTTTATATCTCTTTATTCACACTTATACTTTTATTTAATTTTTTTCTCATACTAAGGATTTTAGACAAGAGCAATTCAAGGTATCCTCTACTATCCCAAGTTTCAAGGTGCGTGTATGTGCGTGTTGTAGGGCATATATTTTCAAAATTTAGACTAAAGGTTCGGAATTATTTTTCAGACTTACACTTCAAATAAAAATTCAATACTCTTCCCTTATTTTGATTTAGCCCAAGAACTGAACTCAAAATTTACCTATTTCTAAATAAACTATAAGGACATAAATTTTCTACAGCTAAACTTTAAGAAAGGTTATTTTTAGGGTTTTTAATTTACTAAGTTTAGGATCTAGTTTTTCCTAACTATTCAACCGTCATGTTGAACTTAAATCAAATATGGCCAAAATTGAACTTTTCAATTTTTATAATTTATAATTTATTTTTATTTTTATGGATTTTAAAATAAGTATGCAAATGCAAAAATATACATATGAATGCGAAGGAAGAAACCTTACCGAGCACACCCCCAAACTTAAACTTGACAGTGTCCTCACTGTCAGGCTACACCAAGAGGGTCAAAATTGTCGGCACTCCCCTGATTGTGTTTTTTATCTCTTTTTTTTTATATTATTAACAGAAAAAGAAAAATATATATATATACAAAAAGGTCCCCCCAAACTTAAGTGAAACAATATTTCCACTGTTGAAGCATTAAAGTTCAGAGTTAAGGAGGAGAAAAACACAGTATCAAGCTATACAAGGCCTTACACAGGCCAAAAGTTAGCACCAACCATTCAAAAAATTTATCGTTATAATAATGTGGTTGGTGAAAGAATGGAGTGTAAAGAAAAGAAATGAGAAACACACGAGACCGTGTGGAGATAGAAGCAGTATACAGTCTCGGTGGAGGAGAAAAATGGCGTAAGGAAAAAGAAATGGTGGCGATTCGACTTCTTCGGATGGGAGTTGATTAATCACAAGATCCATATCGTTTAGGAATGCAAGTTCGTCAGCAAAAAGTTCTTCAAAACTCTTATCGATATAATTGAACATTTTGCTGTCAGTAAGTTTTGTGCCAGAATTTATCATACTTGATTACTCAAAAATTATGGAGGTAAGAGACTCGAAAAACTCATCTACCTCATTTTCAAAAGTATCCAAATCAAGTTGGCTTTCTGAAATGATCAAACTTGAATTTTCGGATTGTGATTCATCAACACTCACTGAAATTATAGGAAGAATAGAAGAGGAACCTGAGAAAGTGGGAGAAAGAAGTTGAATATGAACTTGAGGGTGGAAATGGAGTGTATAAATTAGCACAATTTGTAATGACCGATGTGTAAAAAGCGATTGTGCTAATCTATCAACCCACTGAGAAATGAGGTCAAATCCCTCAAGATTCGTGAGAAAACATGGGTACGTCGAACTTGGTAAACCAGACATTGAAAATGAAAGTGTAACGGTTTCTTGCAAGGTAGGAACGAGGATAGAGGGAAGTGATTGAGGAAGGGTATCGGTTAAAGATTCAGGAGGGTGTACACAGTCAGTGGAATGGACAGGATGAATTGGAAAATCCGACTCCTCAAGTAAAACTGCTTCATCCTCAATGATTTCCTCAATACTCTCCTCAAATACATGCAATTCTCATCAAAATCAAGACGCATATGAAGTTCGGGAAAAACAGTTAATAACTCGGGATGATGAATTGGAGAGAGAAACTCATCCAAATCTATGGGTTCATCATCCAAAATATTCCCGGCGTCAATATCCTCGATCAAGTGAAAATTAAATTTCTCAGACACCACATCAAAAGCATGGATATCAATTAATTCAGGTTCTAGAGTGGAGGTGTATAGGTCAAAAGGATTGGGTGTGGGTTCACTCGAAAGGGACCCTTCACAATCTGGCAAATCAAACACTACAAAGTCGCACAACTCATTAAATGTTTTATCTTCAACTGGTGAATCATTTAGAACACTTGATAGACATTCAAAACCGGAGTTATGGGATTCAATTGGAGATGGGTAGGTTTGATTTGGAAGTGTGTACAGCTCACTCTCTCCACTCAAATTCTCAATCTGTCCAACCGCCTCATCATACATCGGAAAAATTGGAGCTAGTTGGAAACTAGCTACCGGGTCATTAGATTATAATAGGGCGGCCATGGACGCATTCAAATCCATTATCTGTTGTCTTGACGCTACCATAAAATCTTCCAACAACTGTTCCAGACTAGACATGGGTTGTGAAGGGGTTTCAGTAAAAGATTCAAAGTTGTTTGGATTCTAGAAACTCCCAAATGGCTGTGTAGAAGCTGTGTCTAGGGAAGGTGCAACAGTTGGGTAAGATGGATAGGAATTGAATGGTTGGACAGTATTAGGATCAACATTTGGATAAAAAGGTGAATGGAATTGTTGATCCCAAGAACTGGAAGTGTTGAAAGGAGTGAAAGATCGGCTACGAGATTGTTCAATATGTTCAGCAATAGACATGGGTTTCGGAGTTACCACCGGACTCTCAAAAGGGGTATCAACGTAAAAAGGTGGTGAAAGTTGAAATGGTTGATACAAAGTGGATTGCGGAGTCCAACTGTTTCTCCTAGACGCGTCTATTCGATCTTTCAAAGAAATTTTGGGCATGGAGGGGTCGTCCGAAATTCGACCAAAACAATGCGCGTAGGAAGTAATGTCTGGTTGAGGGTACCAAAGTTCGGCAAGAGTTTTGCGAGGTGGGGTACCCATGATGTGAGAAAGGAGAAGCAAAAGAATGTGATGATTATTTTTTATTTTTTTAAATTTTTTTTATTTAAAAAAAATTGTTTGTTTTTGGAGTTTTGAAATTTTTGAAAGTGTTTTTTTAGAAAGAGTTTTGCAAAAAAATGTACGGAACTATGGCATAATTTTAAACAATCACAATTTATACATGCATAATCAAGCCTAGAGCTAGGGTCTCCTATGTCAACTAGACTACCCCTAACTGTTCCAAAGGGAAAGTTATGAGAGATCCCTCAAATCGCCTCTTCACCGCCAATTGTGGCCAGGTAAGCATAAGTAAAGAAAGGAGGGATCCGCTCACGAATCACCGTGAGACGGGCCTTTTAAAATTACTTTTCCTACTTGTCTAGCCTAGGCACCACAAAATCAGGTTTAGATAAACGACCGATTGCCCATAACCTTCTTTTGTCCTAATAAGCGCGACGGTCCTTATTGACCGAGTCTAAATATTTTTTTTAATTAACTCGAGGGTTGATACATATGCTTTTTGTGATTTTTGGGGTTCTAGAAAGGGTAATGAAATCCCCGGCAACGGCGCAATTTGATTGTAGAGATTTTGCGTGCGTGCGTTTTTAAAATCAAAGTTAAGAATACCGCAATCAATAACGGTGTCGCTTGGTAGCTAGCCGGTTGAGTACGGGTCGATCCACAGGGAGAAGGATTTCTTTTCTTTATGTTCTAACGAGTTAAGTACAAAAAATTGGTGGTTTTGTTGTAGATCTAAAAAAAGGCTTGCTAGGGTTAGGATTAGGTTAGTTCGAAAAAGGGATTCTTCTCGCTTCTATCAATGCCCTAATTAAGAATATAGGTGTTAGGGTAATAGTCAACAACGGGAATTAGCACGACTAGGAAGAAACTAAGTTTCTTCCCTTTGGTCCTTGTCCGTCCGTTCTTGGCTCTTAGCCCTAACCTCTGGTTAATTCAACCACAACCGGTCTAACTAGGAATCACTGTTATCTCGTAGGATAGGGTGCCATAGTGAGCGGATTATGGTTAATTTATAGAGAGTCCTTTAAATAAAATTATTTGGGCAAAGAAAGGAGGGAGAGAGATTTCCTTCTTTCAAACCTTCCCTATCCTAACCCTAACAAGTGAGGAATTACTCACTCATTAGGAAGGTGACAATCAAATTCATTTTTATAATTTTTAATATTAGAAAACTAAATTGCAGATAATAAAAGACAGATAAAAATTCAGGAATTAAATTCAGATAAAAAGAATGCAAGATAAAAATAAAAAAATACCTTTATTGATGACCTCTCAACGATTCATTACAAAATGAGAATTAAATTTAGAAATTGAAAAGAGATTAAGAACTAAAGAGAGGCATCTCAAAAGAGGCACCCAAAAAAGGCACACCTTATTTGGCTTTGAGCCCTCCTATTTATAGATAGGAAAAACCCTAGGTTTACATTCTGATCTATATATGAAATTACAAAACAACCCCAAAGACCGAGTCAAAGCACCGATAGCTGCACTGACACATGCATTGCACGGCCGCGGAACCACGGCAGAATAGTCTGTTTGGCCGCGGATCCGCGGCCATTACAGATCACAGATCCACAAAGGAAAAACCTTTCATCAAAAAGAGATTGAAATATCTCGTATGAAGTAAGAACTTTGTTCCTAGAATTTTGAAACAAAGTCTCTTATCAAAGAACAGATAATCTGCACAGCGCAAAGTTAACCTAAGAAGAGCCTTAGCGCTCCTAATCTAATAAGAGCCTTAGCGCTCCTAATTAAAAAGTGCCTTAGTGCTCTTCATCTAGCGCAAAGCGCTGAAGTGCCATAGCGCTTCAAACACAGCGCGCTGCGCTCATTGGCTAGCTCTCGGCGCTAAGCGCACCATGTGCTTCTCATGTGTGCACTGCATCACTAAAAGTGCTCTGCGCTCATTATATGGCATCAGCGCCAAATGCCTCGACACTTCAACTAAAAGCGCATCAGCGTTCCACATCTAGCGCTAAGCGCATCAGCGCTCTTCATTTAGCGCAAAGCGCCAAGCGCATTAGCGCTTCTTATCTGGCGCTAGTGCCAAATGCACCACATACTTTTTTGTGCACTTGGACAGAACACAAAATGTTCTTTGAGTAAGCCTGGGGCTATGATAAATGTACAACATTCAATTAAAGACAAAGCATTGTCAGAGACTAAACCAATACTTAGCATTTTTAAAGGGATTGGACTCAAATAAACATCTAACAACTCCAAACACAAATGTTGAACATCGTAATTGAATGGACTTAGCCCAAATTGGCCATAAGTCTTCAATGCGGATTAATTGAGTTCATATGCTCATAAATTACAGAGCTTAGTCCCAATTGGACTATAGGTCTCTCAACCCACATCGGTTTAAGGGTATATCTCTGAACTCCTCTGATATTTGTCATTGTAATCTTTCAACGTCTTTAGAGAGGTGACGGGTCCTGACAACCATACATTTCATGGACTGTGGGGTCCTTAAACTCACGGACTATGATGTTCTTAACCTTGACTGTGAGGTCTTTAAACTCACGGACTATAATGTCCTTAACCTTGACTGTGAAGTCTTTAAACTCACGGACTATGATGTCCTTAACCTTGACTATGAGGTCTTTAAACTCACGGACCATGATGTCCTTAACCTTGACTGTGAGGTCTTTTAACTCACGGACTATGATGTGCTTAACCTTGGACCAAGATGTCCTTAAACTAACATTGGACCGTAATGTCCTTAAACTAATCGACCGCAATGTCCCTAAACTAAACAATGAGTCTAAATGCTCTTTTGTTGGATCTAAATGATCCCATTAAGTTGATCTTAGTCTAAAATGAGACTAACGTATCCTTAACAAACGTTTAAGTTGATCTTAGTCTCAAATGAGGCTAGCGTATCCTTAAACCCAACCCCCAAACCCAAATCTAAGAAGATACGGATTTGGATTAATCCACATCCTACGGGCGACAACATAAATTAGTCCCCGTATATAATCCATGGGCAACCAAAAACAAAACAAACACCCACGACACGAAGTGACCATCTGGAGAAGGAGAAAGTGGTTACCGCGATGTGGTAGCGTAATTAACTGCAGGGGCTTGCGCCTGCAGGGAAGAGTGTCCCCGCAATCAAAAACCCCTCATCAATGAGTGGAATCTGACGAAGTCTGCTAAATCGGCCACATCCGTTTAAACCTTCGATACATGGTGCCAAAAATCAACTTGGCATCTTCGGAGAGGTGGACGGATAGCACCAATTAGCATCTGCCCCAAAATTAAGGCAAGACGGACCCGCGCGATTACGTCTCCATGTTTTCGGCGGGGAACAGATTCTGGCATGCCCGGTGGGACCTTTTCCTCTTTCCGCTCCACACTTCGTGTGTCGTGTTCACGAACGAATCGCGGTTTGATATGGTTGCCCTTGGGTTCGAGGTTCTAAGATTTGGTTTTGCTCCCGTGCAGAAAAAAGAAGATCAATGGCTTCAACCTGCACTAACTGCAACTGCAACTCTCACTCCGTCCCATCCGGTTGAGTGACTTATGGGCCCCAAGCGGCATCCTTATTCAAAATGCCAGTGGAGAAAGTAACTCAGGCCACCACTGGGCTGTTCTTTAGGACTATGATCCCACCCATGAGCTTCAATGCCCCGATGCTACCGTAAGAAACCCTAAAGAAATCGGTCTTTGATGGACTTACCACTACCGCGGCCCCTTTCAACGGGTCGCCCAAGTCCAATGCCTCAGTTTTCAACAGACTGGGCCAGAACGCCAACAACCCCGCAATACCTGAAGCAGCCATCCCAAAGTGGATAGCCATCCCGGCTCAAGCGAACGAAATCATTGGAAAGGCTTCCCCTGACAAGAAGTCAGTTTTCACAAAGCTGGCCACTCCGGCTCCCGCTCCAGGCGAAGTCACCTCTGCCCAGAGGTCTGTATTCGATAGGTTGGACATTACTTCTCGGTGAACGTCGCTCTTCAAAAGGCTGACACCGGCGACAATCCTCCGTCAAGACAGGGGGCATGACGAAGCCATCTCCATAGCTACACCAACTCCATCCACACGACATGCTCGCCGTCGTCACTGGCGCCGAGTAAGGAAGGCTGGGGCAACTCCCTTTTGGATTGACTCCACCAGCCCCCATGGTGGAAATCGATGCTGCTGTTCTAACTGGGAACAACTTTGAACCGCTTAGGAAGGTTCGCAAGAACTCTCCGACTATCGTGCTAAAGAGATCTCCTCCACCTATGGAGATTACTACAGAAAAGAAGCCGGAGCAGCCCCCTCAGCGGCTGTCCTCCAAAATTTATAAAGTCTGGCGACAGGTCCAAGAATCGGTGATTAACCAGGACTATTCTCGCCGGCCAAAGAAACTCAAAGCTCAGCAAGAAAAGAGCCATCTCGTAGTACCACAGAAGACGTCATCCGTCTGGGTGCCCGTTGCAACGGCTCCCTCGACTTCAACCGCTCACAAGAGAAGGAGGCCGGAGAAAGCCCCTGTGACGGCGGCAAACCGCAAAGACACCGAACCTAAACGCCCTAAGTCTGAGGGCATGATGGTGCATACTGTTTATATGGCTTCCGGAAAAGAGGAAAGCCGTACTTCTTCGAGTCATCGACCGCTTACCCGATCGATAACGAAGGCTCAGGAACAACAGCAGCAGAAACTTCAGGAGATGCTGACTGCAATGGCCGCATTCACTGGGCCAAAAGAAAATCCAGAGACCTCGGAGCAGCGTCAGGAACAAGAAACCGATACTGATTTCCTCCAAAGAATGCTCGAGAGGAAAGAAAAAGAGGCCGCGGAGCAGGAAGCCACTATAAAACGAATGGCTCTTTTGTTCCAAGACATGGCCGGGATGATATTACAGCCGGAACCTCCAGTAGAAGACCCCCCGATCATCATTGAAGATGACAGAAGGAAGACATCGAACCCCTCTCAGGCTCTTTTAGCAGCCAAAGAGGAGACCATCTCCAAGGCCGCTCTAGATGATTACATTGCTCAGCAAATACGCGCTCACCAGGAAAACGAAACGGCTGGACAGATCGTTAAGACTGGAAGACCTTATCCAGGCTGGTATGACCAAATAAGGTACCCGCCGGGATATACGATCCCTAAATTTCATGTATATAAAAGGACGGGGAATCCACATCAGCATGTCGCTCAATTCAGAGCCTTGTGCGGCAACACTGGAGGTGATGATAAACTTCTGCTCCGCCAGTTTGTTGGTAGCTTGTCGGAGACGGCATTCGAGTGGTATTCTGAACTTCTAAACGACTCCGTCAAGACTTTTGCAGAGATGGAGCTACTATTCACCCAGCGTTTCGCGAGTGCTAGTGAACGCACCCCAATAACGGCATTGATCAATGCCAGGGTGAAACCTGGAGAGACATAGGTTTAATACGCAATACGATGGTGGAATTTATGGTCAAAATGTGAGCAGCGCATCGAGGAAGCGCCGGCGGTGGGTATGTTCGTGGGCACTCTTGACCCTTAAGCAACTATTTCCCAACTCATGATATTCTTCAAGCCAACCACATTCCAGGCCTTGATCGATAAACTAGCTCAAATAGACCAAATGGGTTATAGACCGTCTCCTTCAAAGACGGAGCCGCAGAACGAAAAGGGTAAAGGGAAGGCGACCTTCATCGCGAATACTCAACAGCAGCCCAGTGGCCCAAAACTAACTGATCGCCTAGACGAGAGGCGGCAATTCTATAATGAGAAGATGAAACGCCCTTATTCGTTTCCCCGAGACAAAACGAAGAGATTGTTCGAGCTAGCGGTGCGCAATAGGCTCATCAATCTGCCAAATCCAAAACGACCGTTGCAACCCGGTGAGGCTAATAGTCCCAATTATTGCCCCTACCATCAAACGGTAAGCCATCCAATTGAAGATTGCTTCGTCTTCAAGGGCTGGATTGAAGACCAGTATCAACAGGACAAATTTTCCCTGTCCGAGAATTGGAAGGTGAACCCACCACAGCCATAGGCTCCCAAGAATACGGACACACCGGGGGGGCATCATGCTCCTTCTTAGAAGAAGCTCCATGGGAGGTCGCTCTTTCAGCCAAGATGAAAAGAATGCTGAAGGATCTCCAAACATGCCGACGATCAGATGGAAAAGTCCGCTGGAACCCGAGATCATCAAGGGAATGCTAAAACCGCGCCCAACTCCAAACATTGGTGGCGATAGACAAAGCACTCACACTCAGCCGTCAAAATCTTCGAAGAAGAAGAAGAAATCCAAGAAGCTCGTGAAGCCTGGTGACAGGCGCACAGACCTGCAAAAGCAGATTGACGCGTTAGAAGAATATAATCAAAAAGCGCGAACTCCAGTCACACTCCAAGAATTTCTCAGCCACGTCCTTGAGGACGGAGATGATGACCATGGAGAAGACTCGTCGGATGGATCTGAAAGTTATGTAGCAAGTTGCCATGTGATCTCTCACTCGTCGATAGACAATGGAGAAGCTCCTTACACAGAGAAACTGGGGGCAAATCCTAAGCCGGAACTTCTAGGGCCATCAGACGAAACGATTGATGCATTCCTGGACAAGGCTCTCCTTAAAAGCAAAGCTGCTCGAGAGCGTGAGATGGCCATATTTGAAAAACTCAAATGCCGACGACTGGACGAAAGGGTTGAAACACTCCCACCAGATCAAAGTACATCCTCCGCAAATAAAAGTAGGTTCAAGACTTGGAAGAGGTTCGCCAAAGCCATATCGATGGGGATGAAGCTGCCACCCTCCGAAGAAAACACTCCTAGTGAAGCGGGTATACATCCTAGCTACTGCTTGTATCATCGAAAGATTGCGCACCCCACCTAAGAGTGCAACGCTTTTAAAAGATGGTGGCAGGTATATGTTTCTCACCGGCAACATTTCAAGCGGATGAAACACAAAAATCGTCGGGAGCAAAGAAATACGACCGAGGAGCGTAAAAGAACTACCGGCAACTGTCACATGGTTGACGCTGGGGGATCGCAAGTTCTCACCTTCGGGAGCGACTCTGACGAAGAAATGACTCTCGGCCCTCTCTTTAAAGAATCCACCTCAGGAAAAGAGGAAGAACCAAAGAACTGCGAAAGCATTCAGCTGCGCAATCGCACATTACCTGAAAAGAATCTCGGACCTGCGAACAAAGGTTCAAACAAAAAGGATAAGGGGAAAGAAAAGGTTCCTGAGGATATCACCTTCGATGATCGAGTCGTCGAAGAGCTGGCAACCAAGGACCCGCCCAAGAAAAGTAAGGTGGATTACAACGTTCTTGCACACCTGAGGAAGATACCCTCGCAGCTCAGTATTCTCGACGCCCTTCTGCTATCCAAAGAGGTGAGAGATTCGCTGATTAAGGCGTTATAAGAGCCTGAACAATTCCAAGCTTTCCTGGCCGAAGAAAAGATGAAGGACGAGTTGGAAGAAGTGCACACAGCCGATATCACCTTCGGCGATGAAGATCTTCTCCTCGGGACGTGTGAGCATAACCTTCCCCTATATGTCTCTGGATACTGTCATGACATCAAGATAGGCAAAATCCTGGTCGATAATGGGTCCTCCGTTAACCTCCTCAATGTAAGGGTGTTGAAGGAAATCTGCATGAGCGTTCAACACCTCGCTCGTGACAAAATCACCATCTCCGGTTTTGACTCCCAGTCGTCACGGAGGCTCGGGTCTGTAATATTGACGCTACGCTTTGGGCTGCTAGTCACTGACATTAAATTTCACGTCATTGACGCCAAGACATGCTACAATGCTTTGTTCGACCGGCCTTGGTTACACGAGTACAACATCATCCCTTCTACACAACATCAGTGTATGAAGTATTTTAAGGATGGTCTCGAGTATACTGTGACAGGAGAGCTAAACCCATTCTCCATGAACGAAGTCCGCAAATATGAGGATGCCAAATACTTCCTGTCTGATTTCGAAGATACAGAAAGATGTCGCAAACCGGAGGGCAAGAACATAGCTATCACCACTATTCCGGTCTTCGGGAGTGATACTGAGGAGGAAGAAGAAATAGTTTATTCAGGGCCGCCCCAATGCAACAAGCCGGGACCGTCCACCCCTATGTTGGTCTTTGACAGCGACTCGGAAGATGAGGTCAATACTGTATTCTCCGCTAGGCCATCGATACAAACCTTCGCCGATGAACATCAAAGTTTGCAAGTTGCCATGGTTCCGCGGGAGCATTACAAAGAGCTCGATGCACTTAATGCCTATAGTGTGCAGGAACTGCAGACATTCTACGTCCTTCCCAGGCGAAAGGGTGAAAAGGAAATCCTATTCTACCAATCCGGGGAAACCAAAGTGGAGAAAGAAATCTGGCATAGCGCGGATTCTACACTTGACAGGCTTCAGCCCATCCATTTTCCCAAATATTACACAGACGGATTAAAGATACTCTTGAGAGGCCAAGGTGTACCCTTTAAGCTAACTGCTCGACAAGCACGATTCTATAACAGGATCTGGAACGTTCCCGGAACTCAACGAAAGTTGCCCAATGGGAGAATGGAAATGATCGGGCTTGGATATGTTTGATCCAAGAAACGAGAGCTATTCCACGACTGCTACGTCATACATGACTTTGATGAAGAAGGAGATGCTCTGTGGGAAGATGCTAACCCTGAACCAGAACGAGCTCCCGCCGTGAAAATGCCAAGTCCGTCGTTTGAAGAACAGATGGAAAAGCATATAAGGGAAGCGGGTCAAAAGGTTCGAGATGATCATAATCGCGAAACAGCCATCTATGAGAAAGCCAGAACGCAGCGCCTCCTTCAGCAGGTTGCGAAAAATGAAAATTCTCTTCCTTGTCAACCCGTCATACAAAAGGTACAAAAGGACCGACATTGAGGCAAAAATAAATCAAAGAGCAGGAAAGGCGTTCGACAGTGATAAAGCGGGACCAAGAAGCCACGCGATCGGGAATCGAGCAATCCAGATTCTTCTCTTATAAAGAAGATGGGTCGAGTATACTCTTTTCCCCAGGGCAAGACACAGAAGATACTTGATCTTGCCATAAAATATCAAATGATTACCCTCCCGGAGTCCAAGCACCCCGAGCAAGTAGGTGAAGTTAATCACCCAGATTATTGCTCCTATCACCGAGCAATAGGGCATCCTCTCGAAGACCGCTTCACCTTCAAGAACTGGGTCGAAGACGGATATCAACTCGGCAGGTTCGCTCTATTCAGCAGTTGGAGGGTAACTCCGCCGCAGAAGCATGACCCAAAAGCCGCGCATATAGCGAGAGTAGAACCAGATCAACATCGTTCTTGGAAGCGAGCTCGTATCTGTCATATGATAACGCTATCAGAAGAAGAACCCGAGAATATGGATGATCTCCCCTGGTGCTTCGAAAACGATGATGGCGAGGTGATCTCAGAGTTTCCACCGGCGCCAAAAGAGCTGGAAGATGGAATACATACTACTGCAGATAAGCTCAAGAAAATTGATTTGGGAATGGCAAGTGACCCGCGGCCGACATTCGTCAGTGAGCTGTTGTCTGAAGAAAGGGTGGCTACGCTAAAGGACGTGCTCATGCAGCATAAAGATTGCTCAGCATAGAACTATTCCGAGATGCTAGGACTAGATCCAGAGATTGTTGTACACAAATTGGCAATATCTCCGGACGTCAAGCCGATCAAACAAGCACCGAGAAGAATGCGGCTCGAGCTTGAAATGAGCATCAACACCGAGGTCAAGAAACTAATCGACTCCGGCTTTATCCAGGAAGTTCAGTATCCTGACGGGATAGCCAACATTGTCCCGGTGATGAAGAAAAATGGGACGGTGCGCATATGTGTGGACTTTCGGGATCTCAACAAAGCTTGCCCAAAGGACGACTTTCCAGTACCAGTTACCGAGTTGATGATAGATAATACGTCCACTCACGAAGTTTTCTCCTTCATAGACGGCTCGTTAGGATACAATCAAATAAAGATGCATCCCGAAGACCAGAAGCATACCGCTTTCCGGACTCCTCTGGGCATATTCTGCTACAAAGTGATGCCTTTCGGTCTGAAGAACGCCGGCGCAACCTATCAGAGGGCCATGAAGAAGATTTTCGATGACCTCATACATGAAGTCATCGAATGCTATATCGACGACCTTGTGGTGAAAAGCAAATTGCACGAGGAACATTGGGAGCATCTGAAGATAGTGTTCCAACGTTTTCGGAAATACAACCTGAAGATGAACCCTCTCAAATGCGCGTTCGGAGTTTCCTCGGGCAAATTCTTAGGATTCATCGTACGACATTGAGGCATCGAGATAGACCCGTCAAAGATCAAGACGATCATGGAAATGCCCCCGCCAAAGACTCTCAAGCAGCTGCGATCTCTCCAAGGAAAGCTCGCATATATCCGGCGATTCATAGCCAATCTTTCCGGCAAGTGCCGCCCCTACAGTCACTTGATGAAAAAGGGAACCTCGTTCGTCTGGGATCACAAATGCCAAAGCGCACTGGACGAAATCAAGCAATACCTGCAAAATCCGCCAGTATTGGCCGCTCCCGTTAAAGGAAAACCTCTTGTCCTATATACGACAGCCCTCGAAGGTTCTTTAGGCGCGTTGTGGGAACAAGAGAACGATCAAAGGAAAGAGAGAGCCCTCTACTACTTGAGTCGAGTTCTACCGGGGGCAGAAAGCAACTACTCCCCCATCGAAAAACACTGCCTGGCGTTGATCTTCGCGATAACGAAGCTCGGACACTACGCGTTGGCACATGAGGTCCATCTCATATCAAAAGTGGATCCTCTCAAATACTTGATGTCGAAGGTCATATTAACAGGGCGGCTCGCTAAATGGGCCCTGCTCTTGATGGATTTCTCGATAACTTATCGGCGTCTTAAGGCAGTGAAAGGCCAGGCCATCGCTGACTTCCTTGCTGAGCACCCGATACCCGCCCATTCTCCTTTGAACTGCAAATTGCCAGAAGAACATGCGTTTGACACGATCGACGGGGATAATACTCGGTGGGAACTCTATTTTGATGGAGCGTCTTCCATGAAGAAGCGCAAACAAAGCACCCCTATAATCAAATCAGGGGTAGGCCTCGTCTTCGTGACTCCACAAGGAGGGATAATGCGCTTTGCTTTCTCCTTAACAGAGCCGAGGACGAACAAAGAAGACGAATATGAAGCTTTGATAGCATGTCTTGAGATCGCCGTCGACATGGGAATTGAAAACCTCCTCATATACGGAGACTCCCAGCTGGTCGTTAGTCAAGTAAACGACGACTATCAAACGTGCAACCCAGAGTTAGTGAAATACGGCGAGAGAGTGCAGCAACTGCTGACTCAAATTCCTTCCTACGCCCTGGAGAGCATACCGCGTGCGGAAAATAGCAAGGCGGATGCATTAGCCAAGCTCGCTAAAGAACTGGCTGACGAGAACCTCGATGACGTGAGGATCATTGTGCAAAACCGTCGGGTTCTTGCACCGGCAGAAATATCTTCGGAGTCGTCCAAAGAAAAGGGAGCGACCGAGCAAATAGCTCTGCAAATAAAAGACCAGGAAAAGGCTGAGGATTGGAGAGAAGTCTTTATAGACTACTTCAAATCCCGTCGAACACCTAAAGATGCGTCCTCAAGACATCAGCTTATGAAACGAGCTCTGTCTTTCGCCTTACTCAATGATACTCTGTATAAGAGATCATTTGATTCTCTGTGGTCAAGATGCATGCGACCTGAAGAGGCAAGGAGAGTTGTCCAAGAAACTCACGATGGACTCTGCGGTTCTTACCAAGCCGGGTTGAAGATGAAGCTAAAGATCAAACGGATGGGTTATTATTGGCCCACGATGATCCAAGACTGCTTAGAATACGCAAAGCAATGCCACCCATGCCAGATTCATGGAAACTTTATTTATCAGCATCCAAATCCACTACATCCAACAGTGGCTAGCCGGCCGTTCGAAATGTGGGGAACTAACATAATCGGCCCCATCGAACCAGCATCGTCCAGAGGACATCGATTCATTTTGGCAACAACTGATTACTTCTCCAAATGGGCAGAAGCAGTGCCGCTAAAGGAAGTGAAGACGAAAAATATACTCCATTTCTTCAAGACACACGTCATTTACCAGTTCGGCACTCCGCGACGGATTATCTCCGATAACGGGCCAGCCTATAAAAACCACAAAATTAGCCGCTTCGCACAACAACATAATATAGACTGGAGATACTCTTCAGTCTATAATCCTTGAGCTAACGGTCTAGCAGAGGCTTTCAACAAGACCTTGACAAAGATCGTGAAAAAGAAGGTGTGTCGAAATAAGAAGGACTGGCACGAGAGACTGCATGAAGCTCTCTGGGCGTATCGAACTACGTTCAAAACGGCCACGAACACAACGCCGTACGCATTGGTATTCGGCACAGAAGCGATACTCCCCCTTGGGATAGAGTTACCCTCTCTACGAGTGGCGGTTCACTACGAGCTAACAGACGAAGAAAATGCTCACCTTTGGCTGGAGGAGCTCGATGCCCTTGATGAACCCCGGTTCATAACGCAACAAAATCTGGAGGCTTATAAAACAAAGATGACGCGCTCATATGAGAGATTGACCAGGCCAAGGACATTCTGCCAAGGCGAACTCGTGCTAGTGGTCAAAAGACCTATGATCCCTAATCGTGCCAAGCGGGGGAAATTCGAGCCGAACTATGAAGGCCCATATATCATAGATAAAGTTTACCAGGGTGGAGCCTATCTACTCATGGACATGCATGGTGAAAGACCTTTCAGGCTAATAAACGGTCGCTTCCTAAAGAAATACTATGCCTGAGGAGTCACGGCTTAGGTCAACGATGGATGACGACGACTATGTCCGCTCTCTATCTTCCTAAACCCAAACTCTGTAAGTAGTAGCCGGCTTCCTTAGCAGCGGACTGAGATGTCCTAAAACTAACAACGGACCGAAATGTCCTAAAACTAACAACGGACCGAAACGTCCTAAAACTAACAACAGACCGAAACATCTTTAAACTAACAATGGACCACTACGTCCTAAAAATGGCGTCGGACCGGAACGTCCTTAAACTAACGACGGACCACTATGTCCTAAAACTGGCTATTGACCGAGACGTCGATAAACTACTACGGACCGTAGCATCCTAAGGCTGAAATAAACTGTATGTCCATAAGAAAAATAGGCAGGATGAAAACCCGAAAGGGCTCCGTGAGTAAAAACAGCAGGGCTACCGGCGAGTTTTGTGAAAACACGAATGGGCGCAATCTCGTTAAAGGACACTTGTAAGGTCCTCTCGACCTTGTGAGGAGAAACCACCTGCGTGAGATCCTTACGACTCACAAGGGAACAACACACTTAGGGATCTCCACGGTTCCTAAGGAGAAATTACACTTGCGAGATCCTCACGACTCGTAAGGAGAACCCTCTTATGAGACCCTCACGGCTCATAGAATTCAAAAGTCTTAAACTATAGGGATCTGAACCTGTTCTTAAGCAGCCACCACAACCTCCAATGCTGCCCTACAAGCGGCTCAATGCTAACCCCTGTATACAATCTACGGGCGCGAATAAACATTTCCCTAACAAAGTCCCATCCATGACTAGGGATATGTTTGCACAGTGAACAGCCCTTGTAAGTCCACTCGACTTATAAGGAGAAAACGCTCTTGTAAGATCCTTACGACTTATAAGAGAACATGCACTTATGAGTCCTCACGATTCCTAAGGAGAAAACGCACCTACGAGATCCTCACGACTCGCAGGGAGAAATACCTTTATGAGACCCTTACGGCTCATAAAGTTAAAAGCCTTAGTCGACAGGATCCTAACCCTGTTCGCTAAGCCACCTTTGTCCGACATCGACAGAGGCAAATGATGATTCGCTCCTAGCAATATCCCAGTTGTAGCGGTGCTAATGCCGAAATCGGTGTCTAATTCCAAGCTTGCAGCGAAAAGCCAACAAGCCACACATGCATACGAAATAACCGAAATGATGGGGCAACTTGCAACAAAATCAGCAAGTAAAAATGTATGCATACAAAAATAGCCGAAATGATTGGGCAACTCGCAATAAAAAGCAGCGAGTAAAAATAAAACAAATAGCCGAAATGATTGGGCATCGCGAAAAATAGCCGAAATGATTGGGCAATCGCGACCTTCGCGATATAAAAGTTGAAATGATAGAGCATCGCGGAAAGAAATAAAAAAAATGAAATTTTTGCCCTACAGGTGATATCACATCAATCTCTGTATACAATCCAGGGGCACAAACAAAGAAGGAATCACACCTTCCCTCCCCAGGCTCCATCAGAAGAAGAAGCCAAATCTCAATGGTTCACAGACAGCCTAGAGATCATCTCAATATCCGTCTCATTTCAACAGACACGACATCAACAAATCGGAGCTGCGGCAAAATTCCCAGTTCCATGACTCAATGATGCACAAACAACCAAGAGTCAACCTTTCCTGGTCACGTGGAACACGACCTATGTCAATCTTGACCCCGTGGGAAACGTCCAGAGCGGAGCCTGGTCCTAGCAGAACACGGCTATGACCCCGTGGAAAGCATCCAGAGCAAATTCTTGGTCACGTGGAACGCTGATTATGTCAATCCTGACCCGTAGGAAATGTCCAGAGCGGAGCCTGGTCCTCGCAGAACACGGCTATGTCAATCAGACCCCGTGGGAAGCATCCAGAGCAAATTCCTGGTCACGTAGAACGCGGCTTATGTCAATCCTGACCCCGTGGGAAACGTCCAGAGCGGAGCCTGGTCCTCGCAGAACACGGCTATGTCAATCAGACCCCGTGGGAAGCATCCAGAGAAAATTCCTGGTTTCGTGGAACGTGGCTTATGTCAATCCTGACCCCGTGGGAAACGTCCAGAGCGGATCCTGGTCCTCACAGAACACGGCTATGACCCGTGGGAAGCATCCAGAGCAAATTCCTGGTTTTGTGGAACGCGGCTTATATCAATCCTGACCCCGTGGGAAACGTCCAAAGCGGAGCCTGGTCCTCGCAGAACACGGCTATGACCCCGTGGGAAGCATCCAGAGCAAATTCCTTGTTTCGTGGAATGCGGCTTATGTCAATCCTGACCCCATGGGAAACGTCCAGAGCGGAGCCTGGTCCTCGCAAAACACGGTTATGACCCTGTGGGAAGCATCCAGAGCAAATTCCTGGTTTCGTGGAACGCGGCTTATGTCAATCCTGACCCCGTGGGAAACGTCCAGAGTGGAGCCTGGTCCTCGCAGAACACGACTATGACCCCGTGGGAAGCATCCAGAGCAAATTCCTGGTTTCGTAGAACGCGGCTTATGTCAATCCTGACCCCGTAGGAAATGTCCATAGCGGAGCCTGGTCCTCCCAGAACACGGCTATGACCCCATGGGAAGCATCCAGAGCAAATTCCTGGTTTCGTGGAACGCGGCTTATGTCAATCCTGGCCCCGTGGGAAACATCCAGAGCAGAGCCTGGTCCTCGCAGAACACGGCTATGTCAATCAGACCCCGTGGGAAGCATCCAGAGCAAATTCCTGGTCACGTGGAACACGGACTATGTCAATCCTGACCCCATAGGAAACGTCCAGAGCGGAGCCTGGTCCTCGCAGAACACGGCTATGTCAACTGACCCCGTGGGAAGCATCCAAAGCAACCCTTGACTCCGTGAAGTGCGGATAAAGTCAACCCCTGACACCATATGGCCAATATCAATCTCGACCCCGTATGGCTTATGTCAACCTTTGTCGTAGAGCAATGCTCCGACACTTCCTCGCCGTTAAGCAAGGCTTCGACTCGGACCTTATGTCAACCCCTGTCGTCGCGCAATGCTCCGACACCTCCTCGTCGTTAACCAAAGCTTCGACTTGGACACATATCACCACCCTATCGTCGAGCAATGCTTCGACGTTTCCTTGTCGTCAAGCAAAGCTCCGACATGGAAAAATATCAACTCATAACCTTCTTAAATAGAACAATGCTTCGTCTTAAAAAATATATATACATTAATTCATATCTTCTCCATCATAGAGCAATGCTCCGTTCTGGGGATAAATAAAATCACAAATATCTTAACTTGAAAAAGAGGGGCACAGTCTTGCAAAGAGATTTAAATAAACTATCAACGGAATGCTCTCTCTGTCATCTACAGGCTACGCTTACTAAGGTAACGTGCCGGCAACAGAAAAAAGAGAAGAAAGCGACAAGGAGAACAGTTGATTTGCATTCGGTTAAACGTTTAAAGCATACCCATTCATGCATGTGCAAAAGATTTAGTGCGTAAGGTAGACACATGGAAACGAGGAATTTGCTATTCATACTTCGAAAAGTTCTTACAATAATGAAAGCAGTAAACGAAAACATCATCAAAATGATTACAATGGTAAAACCTCAGATCCAGGGCATGGATTGAGGAATTCGAAAGTAAGGCCGTCTAGAATCTTTCTGGCCTTTCTGACCATTCTCGTATGCATCCTCTCGCGATCACGGGTGTCGAGATCCTCACCAATGCCCTCCTCCCTTTGATAAGAAGCGATTATCGTCATCTGTTGGAAAGTTTGATGCAGAATATCAATGAGGTTATATCGACGCTTCTTTGAAATCAGGCCAGACAGGTACACCGAGTGCACCTTGTCTTCAGCATCATCCAGCGCATCCAGCGGCATGGCTTTGTAAAACCCAGGAAGTGCTCCCACTACGATTTTCAAGAGAGCGGTGCGACAAGGAAGCAGTCGACCGTTGTGTGCATACAGACGAGCCATAATCTCCGCACATTGGACATCTGTAAACTCTTGGTTCTGGCAACGGCCCTGTATGCGAATATTCTCATAATAGATAAACTCGTTCAGACTATATAAATGAACAGCCATAGTGCCTGAAAAGAAACATCATTAAAAGATTGGTAATGAGGAAAATCAGACATTGGGATTTAGACAAGTTCTCGGGAAGACAAGATCTATCAAGCGACAAACAAATCCAAATTTTGGCGATTAAGAAGGAAAACCCTCAAAAGACTCCCATTTAAGTCCCTCAAGCCAAGGAGTAAATCTCCCTTGAGAGCAGCAGAAACGACAACTGCCATAATTAATAGGGGAATAAAATTCCCTGAAGATGCTAAAGAGCAATGCTCTGTAGAGAAGATGAAATGATCTTTCAAGAAACCCTGAAAGCAAAGCTTTCTGCAGAAGTAAAAAATTCGAGAGCTTTAAGAGCTATAAAGTGAATTCCAAGAATTCTTCATCAATGGGTCGAAAGAAACCCTAAAAAGGTCTTCTTTTTCAGATCCATGATTCAAATAGAGAAAAGCTCTGTTAATGGGTGAAACCCTAAAAGATGCGTCAAAAAGATTTAATCTTTTACCTAATCTGACAGAGTTCTATCCTTAAAAATTCTTAAGAAGAAGAGCTGCGCTCTGAAAAAGAAAATAATTTCTCAAGAAGGATTGAAGATGAACAGGAGTCATCTCAAGGGCCAAGGGTCCTATTTATAGGCACTAAGCGCCGTTTCAATTCCTCGGTTGATCCAAGACTCGAGATGTTGCTACCGCTGCACCCACGTGTGAGCCTCGTGAGCGCAACGGTGGGGGGGGCATTTGTTTCCCCAATTAGAGCAAAGCTCTGTTCAGAATTCAAACTTTGAATTAAAGCTGCACTTTTATAAAAGCGCTGCGCTACAACTAGCGCCCCCCGTGCAAAGCGCATAGACGCTAGCGCTAGATGTGCTGTGCTACAAGTAGCGCACCACGTGCAAAGAACGTGAGCGCTAGCGCTAAGAGCGCTGCACTCCAAGTAGCGCACCATGGGCAGAGCGCATAAGCGCTAGCGCTGGAACTAAAAGCTCCCCACCGTTAGATCAAAGATCTAATAATAATGATAAATTATTAATTAACCATAATTAAATTCTGTTAAGAAAAGATTTCTCAAAATCTTTCTAAACAACAAAATTGTGCTCTGTAAATCAGAGCACCGTTGGATCAATGATCTAATGGTAAATAAAAATTACCAAAAACAGAATAAATTCTGCATGGAAAGATTTCCCAATCTTGTTAAAAACAAGAAGATTGCCTTCTGTAAATCAGAAGCCCTTGGATCAAAGATCCGACGGTGGGGAAATTCCCCAAATCAATTGGAGAAAAGATCTCCTTAACTGATTGAACAAACCATCTTGCCCTATATAAAGGACCCGAGACTTCAAGTCTTGTACAGAGGAACCCCGCCTAAACTTTGAGAAAATCTCAAGAAGAAGAAGCTCTCGGCAAAAGAAGACAATTCTTTTTGAAGGTAAAAAAAATATACAGATGAAATCGTCTCAATATAAACAGAAGTACTTACTTTTTTCACAGATCATAGATCTATAAGACAAAGTTGTCTTTCACAAAAAAGATTATGAACAACTCATTATAAAGGGGGGAGAATTATTCAATTCTTTTAGGATCACAGATCCATAAAGGCAGAAGCTTTCATCAAAAAGAGATTGAAATATCTCCTATGAACTAAGAACTTTGTTCTTAGAATTTTGAAACAAAGTCTCTTATCAAAGAACAGATAATCTGCAGAGCGCAAAGTTAACCTAAGAAGAGCCTTAGCGGTCCTAATCTAATAAGAGCCTTAGCGATCCTAATTAAAAAGTGCCTTAGTGCTCTTCATCTAGCGCAAAACGCTGCAGTGCCATAGAGCTTTAAATACAGCGCACTGCGCTCATTGGTTAGCGCTCAGCGCTAAGCGCGCCACGTGCTTCTCATGTGTGCGCTGCATCACTAAAAGCGCTCTGTGCTCATTATATGGCATCAGCGCCAAACGCCTCGACACTTCAACTAAAAGTGCATCAGCGCTCCAAATCTAGCGCTAAGCGCATCAGCGCTCTTCATTTAGCACAAAGCGCCAAGTGCATTAGCGCTTCATATCTGACGCTAGTGCCAAGTGCACTACATACTTTTATGTGCGCTTGGACAGAACACGAAATGTTCTTTGAGTAAGCCTGGGGCTATGATAAATGTACAGCATTCAATTAAAGACAAAACATTGTCAGAGACTAAACCAATGCTTAGCATTTTTAAAGGGATTAGGCTTAAACAAACATCTAACAACTCCAAACACAAATGTTAAACATCGTAATTGAATAGACTTAGCCCAAATTGGCCATAAGTCTTTAATTTAGATTAATTGAGTTCATATGCTCATAAATCACAGAGCTTAGTCCCAATTGAACTACAGGTCTCTCAACCCACATCGGTTTAGGGGTACATCTCTGAACTCCTCTTATATTTGTCGTTGTAATCCTTCAACGTCTTTATAGACGTGACGGGTCCCGACAACCATACATTTCATGGATTGTGGGGTCCTTAAACTCACGGACTATGATGTCCTTAACCTTGACTGTGAGGTCTTTAAACTCACGGACTATGATGTCCTTAATCTTGACTGTGAGGTCTTTAAACTCACGGACTATGATGTCCTTAACCTTGACTGTGAGGTCTTTAAACTCACGGACTATGATGTCCTTAACCTTGGACCGAGATGTCCTTAAACTAACATTGGACCGTAATGTCCTTAAACTAATCGACCGCAATGTCCCTAAACTAAACAATGAGTCCAAATGCTCTTTTGTTGGATCTAAATGATCCCGTTAAGTTGATCTTAGTCTAAATTGAGACTAACGTATCCTTAACAAACGTTTAAGTTGATCTTAGTCTCAAATGAGGCTAACGTATCCTTAAACCCAACCCCCAAACCCAAATCTAAGAAGATACGGATTTGGACTAATCCACGCCCTACGGGCGGTAACATAAATTAGTCTCCGTATACAATCCACGGGCAACCAAAAACAAAACAAATACCCACGACACAAAGTGACCATCTAGAGAAGGAGAAAGTGGTTACCGCAATGCGCATTGCGTAATTAACTGCAGGGGCTTGCGCCTGCAGGGAAGAGCGTCCCCACAATAAAAAACCCCTCATTAACGAGGGGGAATCGGACGAAGTCTGCTACATTGGCCGTATCCATTTAAACCTTCGATACATGATGCCATAAATCAACTTGGCATCTTCGGAGAGGTGGACGGATAGCACCAATTAGCATCTGCCCCGAAATTCAGGCAAGACGGACCCGCGCAGTCGCGTTTCCGTGTTTTCGGCGGGGAACAATTCTGTTCCGTTAACCCCGGAACTACGGAAACATGTAAATCCTTTTGAGTTACACTTCAATTACATTTTTTGTTTCCCTCCCCAGGTTTCATGTTCAAATCTTGTATGAAGATAATATCTACCCAATGCCAACACAGGAATAGGCAGGTACAGGTTATGTCTATCAAGACAACAGGTCACGTCCATCAGGACAACAAGTCAAGTCAATGAAGTCAAGTCAAGGTTGTTAGTATTGGTAAATATTACTGCAAATAGGTACTAGCACGATAACGGTAACGGTAACAGGATGGCAGGTTAAAGCAAGTTTTGGATGGTGTACTAAAACGGGTGAAGTGTTTATATTGCACAAACAAGTCATGATGAATAGCAGGAAATATAGTTGTAATAGTTATCTAGATGCGATACATAATTTAACGAAAATGATATGTTCACCACCGGAAGACGGACCGGGACGTTGGGACGTCTGGTCTGAATCCTGGGAGCAGATGCTATTTGGATTTATCCGTCCATCTCTCCGAAGATGCCAAGTTGATTTATGGCACCATATATCGGAGGTTTGGACAGATGCAGCTGTTATAGCAGACTTTATCAGATTCCCTCTCATTTATGAGGGGTTTTTGATTGTGGGGACGCTCTTCCCTGCAGGTGCAAGCCCTTGCAGTTAATTACGTTACCGAGTCGCGATAACCACTTTCTCCTACTTCGGAAGTTCACTTCGTGTCTGTTTACCGCCGAAAACCGGAAAGACAGACGTCTTGCCTGAATTTGGGGGCAGATGCTAAGCTGATTTATGGCACCGTGTATCGGAGGTTTGGACAGATGCGGCCGTTGTAGCAGACTTCGTCAGATTCCCCCTCTTTTGCGAAGGGTTTTTTATTGTGGGGACGCTCTTCCCTGCAGGCGCAAGCCCCTGCAGTTAATTACGTTACCGCAACGCGGTAACCACTATCTCCTGCTCCAGAAGGTCACTTCATGTCGTGTGTTTGTTTTTATTTTTGGTTGCCCGTGGATTGTGTATGGAGACTAATTTATGTTGTCGCCCATAGGGCGTGGATTGGTCCAAATCCGTATTTTCTTAGATTTGGGTTTGGTTTGATTTAAGGATCGTTAATCTCATTTGGGATTAAGATCAGCTTATATGTTTGTGGAGGATACGTTAGTCTAATTTTTAGATTAAGATCTACTCAACATGATTTTGGGGTCATTCAGACCCAACAAAAGAGCATTTGGGCTCTATTGCTTTAGTTCAAGGACGTTACGGTTCATAACTAGTTTAAGAACATTGCGGTCCATTGTTAGTTTAAGGACGTTTTGGTCCATAGCTAGTTTAAGGACGTTGCGGTCCGTAGATTACCGTTTTTGGGGTGAGGGTTTAGTTTAAGGACGTTATGGTCCACAGCTAGTTTAAGGACATTGCGGTCTATAGGAATGTGCTCATGAGTTTGGGAGTGCACCAAAGAGCTGTTGGTTGTCAGGACCCTCCATCTCTCTGAAGACGTTGAGGAATTACAAAGACATGTATCAGAGGTGTGGAAAGATGTACCCTTGAACCGAACTCCAAATTGAAGGGAGAGATCATGGTGGAACGAACATCATTTTAGATGCCATGTGTCAGGAGATCATTAGTCATCTTTGGAACTAAGATCGATTTGGGAAGACCTTAATATAGGAAGGCTCGGTTGATTGATGGTTAAAAGGTTTTTTTGGCCTCAGGAGACTTGGCTAATTTAGGCTAAGGTTGGCCCCCTCATAGTGTTAAACACTGATAATTGTTTGGCACTCATGCGCTCCCACGTAAGGCTCTAAAGCAGTGTTAAACACTGAAATTTAGAGCGCTCACGTATGGCACGTGAGGCGCCTGAGAATTGGGCACTGATTCTTTGGGTTTATTCCTTTTTTCTTTTATAAGTGCTAAGCACTATTGGGAGTCACGTGGGAGCACGTGAGGCACCCCAAAATGGGAACTGTCTTTGATTTATTCCCCTTTTCCTAAGAACTATTAGGGGATCACGTGGGATCACGTAAGGCACCCCAAAATGGGAACTGTCTTTGATTTATTCCCATTTTCCTTTTGAAAGTGATAAGAACTATTAGGGGGTCACGTGAGATCATGTGAGGCAATGCCAGTTGTTCCTTTCGTTCCTCAGAGGTGCTCACGTGGGAATACGTGATCTGTTGTGATAGCGTTGAACGCTAATCGTTTCTTTTATGTGCATGGGGATCTTGATCTTAGTTTTGAGAATTTCATGTCCCTTGTTTTATAAGAATTAAATTCTTATGCAGGGTTAAACCCTAGTTTTATTAGAGAAATTAAATTCCTATATCTTTGAGAAGAATTAAATTCTTCAGGCTTAGTTCTTTCCTCTCAGTTTTGAGTCTGCATGACAGAATCTCCCCGATGAGAATTAAATTCTCAACTTGTGGGGAGATCTGCTTCTGCAGACCCCAATCAGAGGAAGAACTAAGTTCTTTCTTTTTTAAAGAGTTAAACTCTTGGAGCGGTGAAGAAGAGATAAAATGATCTCTAGGTCTTCTTACCTAGGATTTCTTTTTCTAAAAGAGAGCTCTTCTTCTTCTTTTTTGTCTCTCAAATCTTATGGGGGGTCTCTCCTTTTCTAGACTTGAAGTCTTGGGTCCTTTATATAGTAGAGGCAAGTTTGTTGATTTAGTTAAGGAAATCTCTCATTGAGAGATTTTTTTAATTGATTCAGGGATTTTATCCACCGTTGGATCTTTGATCCAAGGTCTTCTATTTTACAGAAAATATTTTTCTTGTTTTTAATAAGATTGGGAAAATATTTTCCCATACAGAAGCTTGGTGATTTTTAATCACCATTGGATCTTTAATCCAACGGTGCTCTGTTTTACATAGCGTAATCTTTCTTGTTTAGAAAGATTTAAGGAAATATTTTCCAAATAGGGTTTTGATCTCTTTATTTAGAATTTAATTCTATCAGCTTGGAAGGTGTTTAAGGACCCTCTTGTGTAGCACGTGACCCCCATAGCATTAAACTGGTTTGCTTATATGCAGCAGTCCCAGAGAAAAGGCATCACGTGTTAGCACGTAAGTGGGGTAAAAATTTACACCCCGGTTGACCAAGTCAAAATCAAAGTCAACCCCAAGCCAGGTGGGCCCAAGCCCAGGTCAAGCGGGCCCATGCCCAAGTCGAGCCCGCAGCCAGCCTCCCCATGCCAACAACAAAATCATGTAATAAATAATTTTTATGTAATTGTTTATGCATGAATGTAAACAAAATGGGCATAAAGCCAATATTTTGTAAGCCCATGGCTTATGTGCAAAGATGAAATGGCACATGAGCCATGGGATGGCTAAAATGCCATTTTTGTAAAGCCCAAGGGGCTATATGTAAATATGTAAGCCTATAAAAGGCAACATGATGATGAATAAAGCATACACTTTTCATTCTCACAAAAAACCTAGGGTTTGTATTTCTTTCCCTTTTCTGAAGGTCTCAAACCTTCTTCTTTCTTTTGAATTGAATCAAGAGTTTTACTCTTCCTTTTCAAAAACAAAATAGTTTTTCACCACGAAACCCACAAAGGGGAACTTGGATATGTCATCAAATCTCAAAAAGGAGAGATTTTGAGATCTCACATCTCTTGATCTTCAAAATCCAGCTAACAGAGGAGGAAGAAGAAGAACCCCTTCCATTAACCCCAAAAACACACTCAGGAGTCTAACTCCTCTCTGATTTCTCTTTCGAGAAATCTTTTTTAGGCTAAAAGCCTCTTTTTCTCGCCGGCGCTCGAGCGCAGAGCGCCCGCGTGCCGACACGTGGCGCGCTTGCGCTCAAGCGCTCAGCGCTCGAGCGCAGAGCGCCCGCGTGCCGACACGTGGCGCGCTTGCGCTCAAGCGCTCAGCGCTCGAGCGCAGAGCGCCCGCGTGCCGACACGTGGCGCGCTTGCGCTCCAGCGCTCAGCGCTCGAGCGCAGAGCGCCCGCGTGCCGACACGTGGCGCAAGAGCTCGAGCGCAAGTCGCCCCGCTGCCGACACGTGGCGCGCTTGCACTCAAGCGCAAGCGCTCAAGCGCAAGTCGTCCCCGTGCCGACACGTGGCGCGCTTGCGCTCCAGCGCAAGCGCTCGAGCGTAAGTCGTCCCCGTGCCGACACGTGGCGCGCTTGCGCTCCAGCGCAAGCGCTCGAGCGCAAGTCGCCCCGGTTCCGACACGTGGCGCGCTTGCGCTCCAGCGCAAGCGCTCAAGCGTAAATCGCCCCCATGCCGACACGTGGCGCACTTGCGCTCAAGCGCAAAGCGCCCACGTGCCGACACGTGGCACTCTAGCGCCTGAGCGCACAGCACCTAGACGCACAGTGCCCAAGGTGCTGCCCCACGCATCCTTTGGATGTCTTTTCCCCCTCTTTCTTTTACATATATATATATATATATATACATGTATACATACATATATATATATATGTACATATGCATACATATTTACGCACACACATACTCCACGACACTGTCCCTGTTAGAAAAAAATTTCTAACGGGGTGCCGCCCCACACCCCGTAAGGGGGCTGCTAGCCTCCTTGACCCCGAGCACGCTATCCGGGTAGCGGGACCCCCGTAAAAACTCTGCGTGGCCCCCGATATATCCAAAACACCTTTTCAAAACACAACACACGTACACTGCACATTGAGTTCGCATGACCAGTTTAACCCGTTAATCGGAGGTTCCCTCGCTCCAAAGGCGAGGGGTAATTAACGGCAGCTTAGTCCGCGGCTGCCGGAGATTTGGATCCCCACAATCATTAAACCCCAGCCTACCCTAGGTAGGGGGAATCTATAGTATACGCCTGACAAGCACGCGCGTATTCCCATCTCAATGGGGTGACGAAAAACACCCTACAGATTCTGGCACGCCCGGTGGGACAAATCTCTCCTCCCATATTTCGGGTTAAGCATTCATGCGAACTCAATCAATATACATACCTATATTTATACTGAAATAATGCTTTTTCACACAGGTTTTCAAGCAATCACCTTCCCAACAATGTCTCCAAAGATGAACTCAGCTCTCAGCACGACTCCCATCTCTTACACGATGAAGATAGACTCCAGGACGGTCCTTCCGGCCAGTCTCGGACGACAATGGGAGGAGCCGCTGCTACCATTTGGCTCTATTATGTTCATACCAATTGGCGCCATCCCAGCTCCTCAAGCTCCAGCAACAGACAAACCGGTCTCGAAAGGCAGGAGACTAAATGTGGTGATCTCGAGGGCGCCCCAACCCAAACGCAAATCGGTGTCTGGACGGCTTTCCATGGCCCTAACTGGGGACAAAGCCATCGGAACAAAAGAAGTTGCCAGACGTCGTGGGCAAGCCCAGGCGATGCCTTCGACAGACACGCAGGCAGACATCTTCTCAAGCATCCCTATCGCTCGGCCTATGGCGGCTTCCCGAAGAGCAGAAGCCTGCCAAGCGCTTAAGGCAGAGAAGCTGAGGCAGAAGCGGCTCAGATATAGAGCCAACAAAAGGGCTAGGGCTCTGGCCATGTTAAAATTTATGAATTTCCGAAGCCCGGACCGCTCCGCGAAACCATCTGCCAGTGATGAAAGAATGGCTGAATGTGTTATCCACACTGTCTACATGGTCGGATATGAAGAAACGAACCCTCCTCTTCTCACAGCCATGGTGATGATATGGTTGGCGCTACCCAACATTGGCTCGATCTAAATGATGAAGAGCCCGTTCAGGCCGATAAGCCAGAAAAGCCCGTGGTTCCTATGGAATTGAGCTCAGGCAATAAAGATTACCCGGTTGTCATAGCCGGAACTACAGAACAAGCATTATTCCAATGGCTTCAAAGGCAATTTCAGGACAGGGATGAGAAGATGGCCGAGGTCTATTCCAAAGTCGACGAGCTGGCAAACGTCGTGGCAGATCTCGCGGCCCAAGTCGCTCGATTGCAATTACAGCAGAATCAAATTTTGGCTCATGAGCCAGGGATTGGTACCCGGGGGCAGCCAACTGATATCCCTTTCAACCTAAAAGCAGAGCGCCTTCGCGAAAAACAGCCGCAATCAGACTCCAGTCCCTCCGATACATACGCCGGGGGGGAATCGCCTCTAAAAGAGAAACTGGAAAAGGTCTATTCCTTCAAGAGGGAAAAGGTCCACAAGATATTCAGGGACGCCCTAAGAAACGGTCTACAACTGCCGGAATCAAAGAGACCGCAAGAAGCGAATATGACCGACGACCAAGAATATTGCCCCTATCACAGAGTGATAGGTCATGCCATTGAGGACTGCTTCGTCTTCAAAGATTGGGTTGAAAGGCAATACAAGACGGGGGAGATAGAACTGTCTAAAGGCGTGTTGGCAAATAGTCAATCTACGACCGCCGATTTCACACAAATGGAGACCGAAGCATTTCGGGAACCTAATCCTCCCAGACATGTGCAGGGCGAACCAAAGACTGAGTGGCCTCGAGGACCAACATCAGTAAAGGCACCTACTCCAATGGAGAGAAAGAAGAAGGTATACTCCTTCAGGAAGGATGAAGTCCGCAAAATATTCATGGACGCCTTGAACAACGGTCTGCAACTGCCTGTTCCAAAGAGGCCACAGGAAATGAACATGACCGGCAATCCCATATACTGCCCATATCATAAAGTGGTGGGTCATACCATCGAAGACTGCTATATTTTCAAAGATTGGGCACAGGACCAATATAAGCTTAGAAAAACCTCACAATCCTCGGATGTATCGGCAAGCCACAGAGCTAGGTCATCAACACAGCTCCACCAAGATCAAAGTTCAAAGAGCTGGGATAAGCAAAAAGGACCACCACATCGTTAAACTGGGGATGACAGACCACCAAGCCTTTAAACTGGAAATAACAGACCACCAAGTCTTTAAACTGGGAAGAATCGACCTCTAAGTCATTAAATTGGGAATGTAAATATATATATATATATATATATATAAACAAAAAAAATGTGTAAATAAAAGAAAAATAAAATAAAGCCGAAATGATGGGGCAACCGCGAATAAAAGCCGAAATGATAGGGCAATCGCGATCTTCGCGATAAGAAAAGCTGAAATGATAGAGCAATCGCGGTAAAAAAAAGGCGAATGATGAGTTGCTCCTGGTACCATATTCCAGGGCAGCGATGCAGACGCCAACAAAAATCCATTTTTTTTCAAAAATTTTCCAGCCCTACGGTTAGTCCCCAAATTGACTACCATATACAATCCACAGGCTCAAATAATTCTCATCATACCCATGCCCCACCACAATCACCAGTTGCGCGGCTGGTCTCCGCTTTTGGAATTATGCTCCATTGAGAAGGCCCACTCATGTGTCCTCACGATACATGAGGAGAACAAACCTTTGTGGGATCCTTACGACTCATAAAGGAAAAACATACTAAGGAGTCCTCACGACTCCTATGGAGAAAATACACCTGCGGGATCCTTACGACTCGCAGGGAGAAAATGCTTTTACGGGACCCTCACGGCCCAAAAAATTGAAAAGCCTTAGGCGATAGGGACCTAAACCTGTCTCCTAAGCCACCGCTCCCCCAACAGGAATAGGCAAATGATGAATTGTCCGGGCACATATGCTTCAGTGTTAGCAACGCTGATGCCGGCCCCTACCCCAAAACTCTAAGCTCGCCATCAATAGACCACCAAGTCTCTAAACTGGAAATAGATGACCTCTAAGTCGTTAAATGGAAACAGATGACCTCCAAGTCGTTAAACTTGAAACAGATGACCTCCAAGTCGTTAAACTGGAAACAGATGACCACCACGTCATTAAACTGGAAATAGATGACCACCACGTCATTAAACTGGAAACAGATGACCGCTAAGTCGTTAAACTGGAAACAATTGACCTCTAAGTCATTAAACTGGGAACGAGGGAAATCCACTCATGTATCCTCACGATACATGAGGAGAACAAACCTTTGTGGGATCCTTACGACTCACAAACGAAAAACACACTTAGGAGTCCTCACGATTCCTAAGGAGAAAATACACCTGCGGGATCCTTACGACCCGCAGGGAGAAAATGCTTTGTGGGAACCTCACGGCCCATAAAATTGAAAAGCCTTAGGTGATAGGGATCCAAATCTGTCTCCTAAGACATCACTCCCCAATCCTCAAGTGGCGAATGATGAGTCGCTCCTGGTGCCATATTCCAGTGCAGCGATGCAGACGCCAGCCAAATTCCGAATCCCAAAACGGCGAATGATGAGTCGCTCCTGGTACCATATTCCAGTGCAGCGATGCAGACGCCAACAAAGTCCCAAAATTTTTCCGGCCCTAAGGTCTGGATCATACATCCTGCAAAACTGTATACAATCCACGGGCGTGAAACAATTCCCAAATCCTCTCGGGGCATATGATGAGTTGCTCCTGGCATTATTCCAGTGCAGCAATGCAGATGTCAAACAAAAACCAATTCCCACATCCTTTCGGGGCAAATGATGAGTTGCTCCTGGCATTATTCCAGTGCAGCAATGCAGATGCCAAACAAAAAAAAACAATTTCTAAATCCTTCCGGGGCAAATGATGAGTTACTCCTGGCATTATTCCAATGCAGCAATGCAGATGCCAAACAAAAATCAATTCCCACATCCTCTCGGGGCAAATGATGAGTTGCTCCTGGCATTATTCCAGTGCAGCAATGCAGATGCCAAACAAAAAAAACCAATTCCCAAATCCTCCCGGGGCAAATGATAAGTTGCTCCTGGCATTATTCCAGTGCAGCAATGCAGATGCCAAACAAAAACCAACTCCAAATCCTCCCGGGGCACATGATGAGTTGCTCCTGGCATTATTCCAGTGCAGCAATGCAGATGCCGAAAAAAAACCAATTCCCAAATCCTCCCGGGGCAAATGATGAGTTGCTCCTGGCATTATTCCAGTGCAGCAATGCAGATGCCGACAAAAATACCAATCCCAAAATTCACTCATGACAAATGATGATTTGCTCCTGATACCATATTCCAGTGAAGCGATGTTGATGTCGATTCAAATCAAACAAATCAAACCAACCAATTCCAACATCGACCTCTGCGTCAAACAACAGACACTCCGTAACGGGGAAACGTCCAACAGCAGGCACTCCGTCTCGGGGAAACGTCCAACAGCAGACACTCCGTGCCGGGGAAAAGTCAACCCGACACTCCGCGCCGAGGAAAAGTCGATCAGCGACACTCCGTGCCGGGGAAAAGTCAACCCGACACTCCGCGCCGGGGAAAAGTCGATCAGCGACACTCCGTGCCGGGGAAAAGTCAACCCGACACTCCGCGCCGGGAAAAAGTCGATCAGCGACACTCCGTGCGGGGAAAAGTCAACCCGCGCCGGGGAAAATTCGATCAGCGACACTCCGTGCCGGGGAAAAGTCAACCCGACACTCCGTGCCAGGGAAAAGTCGATCAGCGACACTCCGTGCCGGGGAAAAAACAACCCGCGACACTCCGCACCGGGGAAAAATCGATCAGCGACACTCCGTGCCGAGGAAAAAACAACCCGCGACACTCCGCGCCGGGGAAAAGTCGATCAGCGACACTCCGTGCCGGGGAAAAGTCAACCACCCGACACTCCGCACCGGGGAAAAGTCGATCAGCGACACTCCGTGCCGGGGAAAAGTCAACCACCCGAAACTCCACGCCGGGGAAAAGTCGATCAGCGACACTCCGTGCCGGGGAAAAGTCAACCCGACACTCCGCGCCGGGGAAAAGTCGATCAGCGACACTCCGTGCCGGGGAAAAGTCAACCCGACACTCCGCGCCGGGGAAAAGTCGATCAGCGACACTCCGTGTCGGGGAAAAGTCAACCCGACACTCCGCGCCGGGGAAAAGTCGATCAGCGACACTCCGTGCCGGGGAAAAGTCAACCTGACACTCCGCACCGGGGACAAGTCGATCAGCGACACTCCGTTCTGGGGAAAAGTCAACCCGACACTCCGCGCCGGGGAAAAGTCAACCCGACACTCCGTGCCGGGGAAAAGTCGATCAGCGACACTCCACACCGGGGAAAAGTCGATCAGCGACACTCCATCCCGGGGAAAAGTCAAACCGACACTCCGCGCCGGGGAAAAGTCGATCAGCGACACTCCGTGCCGGGGAAAAGTCAACCAGCGACACTCCGCGCCGGGGAAAAGTCAACCCGCGACACTCCGCGCCGGGGAAAAGTCGATCAGCGACACTCCGTGCCGGGGAAAAGTCAACCTGACACTCCGCGCCGGGGAAAAGTCGATCAGCGACACTCCGTGCCGGGGAAAAAGTCAACCCGACACTCCGCGCCGGGGAAAAGTCGATCAGCGACACTCCATGCCGGGGAAAAGTCAACCCGACACTCCATGCCGGGGAAAAGTCGATCAACGACACTCCGTGCCGGGGAAAAGTCAACCAGCGACACTCCGCGCCGGGGAAAGGTCGATCAGCGACACTCCGTGCCGGGGAAAAGTCAACCCGCGACACTCCGCGCCGGGGAAAAGTCGATCAGCGACACTCCGTGCCGGGGAAAAGCCAACCACCCGACACTCCGCGTCGGGGAAAAGTCAACCCGACACTCAGCGCCGGGGAAAATTCGATCAGCGACACTCCTTGCCGGGGAAAGGTCAACCACCCGATACTCCGCGCCGGGGAAAAGTCGATCAGCGACACTCCGTGCCGGGGACACGTCAACCAGCGACACTCTGCATCGGGGAAACGTCCAACACAGACACTCCGCATCAGGGAAACGTCCGACAGCGACACTCCGTGCCGGGGAAACGTCAAGCAGACACTCCGTGCCGGGGACACGTCAACCAGCGACACTCTGCATCGGGGAAACGTCCAACACAGACACTCCGCATCAGGGAAACGTCAACCAGCGACACTCTGCATCGGGGAAACGTTCAACCCAGACACTCCATCTCGGGGATACGTCAACCAGCCGATACTCCGTCTCGGGGAAACGTCGAGCAGACACTCCGTGCCTGGGGCACATCGACAGCAGACACTCCGTAATGGGGAAACGTCAAGCAGACACTCCGTCTCGGGGATACGCCCTACAACAGGCACTCCGTATCGGGGAAACGTCCTACAGCAGGCACTCCGTCTCGGGGAAACGTCCTACAGCAGGCACTCCGTCTCGGGGAAACGTCCAACAGCAGACACTCCGTGCCAGGGAAAAGTCAACCCGACACTCCGCGCCAGGGAAAAGTCGATCAGCGACACTCCGTGCAGGGGAAAAGTTAACCCGACACTCCGCGCCGGGGAAAAGTCGATCAGCGACACTCCGCGCCGGGGAAAATTCAACCCGACACTCCGCGCCGGGGAAAAGTCAACCCGACACTCCGCGCCGGGGGAAAGTCGATCAGTGACACTCCATGCCGGGGAAAAGTCAACCCGAAACTCCGCGCCGGGGAAAAGTCGATCAGCGACACTCCGTGACGGGGAAAAGTCAACCCGACACTCCGTGCCGGGGAAAAGTCGATCAGCGACACTCCGTGCCGAGGAAAAGTCAAGCAGCGACACTCCGCACCGGGGAAAAGTCGATCAGCGACACTCCGTGCCGGGGAAAAGTCAACCTGCGACACTCCGCGCCGGGGAAAATTCGATCAGCGACACTCCGTGCCGGGGAAAAGTCAACCACCCGACATTCCGCGCCGGGGAAAAGTCGATCAGCGACATTCCGTGCCGGGGAAAAGTCAACCCGACGCTCCGCGCAGGGGAAAAGTCGATCAGCGACACTGCGGAGCCGGGGACACGTCAACCAGCGACACTCTGCATCGGGGAAACGTCCAACACAGACACTCCGCATCAGGGAAACGACCGACAGCGACACTCCGTGCCGGGGAAACGTCAAGCAGACACTCCGTGCCGGGGACACGTCAACCAACGACACTCTGCATCGGGAAAACGTCCAACACAGACACTCCGCATCAGGGAAACGTCAACCAGCGACACTCTGCATCGGGGAAACATCCAACACAGACACTCCATCTCGGGGATACGTCAACCAGGCGATACTCCGTCTCGGGGAAACGTCAAGCAGACACTCCGTGCCGGGGGCACATCGACAGCAGACACACTGTAATGGGGAAACGTCAAGCAGACACTCCGTATCGGGGATACGCCCTACAACAGGCACTCCGTATAGGGGAAACGTCCTACAACAGGCACTCCGTCTCGGGGATACGCCCTACAGCAGGCACTCCGTCTCGGGGAAACGTCCTACAGCAGGCACTCCGTCTCAGGGAAACGTCCTACAGCAGGCACTCCGTCTCGGGAAAACGTCCGACAACAGACACTCCGTGCCGGGGACACGTCTACCAAATTACTCTGGGCCAGAGAAACGTCTACCACAGACATTCTATCTCGGAGACGCGTCAAGCGCCGACCGTCCATGTCGTAAAAAGGGCAGTGCATCCCAAAAAGTGGGAACCAAAGCAAGTCGCCTCCACGCAAAAGAAGATCCATCAATTTCATGCACACGACCCACATATGCTGTTGCATTTATTGATGGGGGGCAATTTGTTGGGGTAAAAATTTACACCCCGGTTGACCAAGTCAAAATCAAAGTCAACCCCAAGCCAGGTGGGCCCAAGCCCAGGTCAAGCGGGCCCATGCCCAAGTCGAGCCCGCAGCCAGCCTCCCCATGCCAACAACAAAATCATGTAATAAATAATTTTTATGTAATTGTTTATGCATGAATGTAAACAAAATGGGCATAAAGCCAATATTTTGTAAGCCCATGGCTTATGTGCAAAGATGAAATGGCACATGAACCATGGGATGGCTAAAATGCCATTTTTGTAAAGCCCAAGAGGCTATATGTAAATATGTAAGCCTATAAAAGGCAACATGATGATGAATAAAGCATACACTTTTCATTCTCACAAAAAACCTAGGGTTTGTATTTCTTTCCCTTTTCTGAAGGTCTCAAACCTTCTTTTTTCTTTTGAATTAAATCAAGAGTTTTACTCTTCCTTTTAAAAAACAAAATAGTTTTTCACCATGAAACCCACAAAGGGGAACTTGGATCTGTCATCAAATCTCAAAAAGGAGAGATTTTGAGATCTCACATCTCTTGATCTTCAAAATCCAGCTAACAGAGGAGGAAAAAGAAGAACCCCTTCCATTAACCCCAAAAACACACTCAGGAGTCCAACTCCTCTCTGATTTCTCTTTCGAGAAATATTTTTTAGGCTAAAAGCCTCTTTTTCTCGCCGGCGCTTGAGCGCAGAGCGCCCGCGTGCCGACACGTGGCGCGCTTGCGCTCCAGCGCAAGCGCTCGAGAGCAAGTCGCCCCGGTGCCGACACGTGGCGCGCTTGCGCTCCAGCGCAAGCGCTCGAGCGCAAGTCGCCCCCGTGCCGACACGTGGCGCGCTTGCGCTCAAGCGCAAAGCGCCCACGTGCCGACACGTGGCACTCTAGCGCCTGAGCGCACAGCACCTAGACGCACAGCGCCTAAGGTGCTGCCCCACGCATCCTTTGGATGTCTTTTCCCCCTCTTTCTGATATATATATATATATATATATATATATATACATACATATATATATATATATGTACATATGCATACATATTTACACACACACATATTCCACGACACTGTCCCTGTTAGAAAAAAATTTCTAACGGGGCGCTGCTAGCCCCCTTGACCCCGAGCATGCTATCCGGGTAGCGGGACCCCCGTAAAAACTCTGCGTGGCCCCCGATATATCCAAAACACCTTTTCAAAACACAACACACGCACACTGCACATTGAGTTCGCATGACCAGTTTAACCCGTTAATCGGAGGTTCCCTCGCTCCAAAGGCGAGGGGTAATTAACGGCAGCTTAGTCCGCGGCTGCCGGAGATTCAGATCCCCACAATCATTAAACCCCGGCCTACCCTAGGAAGGGGAATCTATAGTATACGCCTGACAAGCACGCACGTATTCCCATCTCAATGGGGTGACGAAAAACACCCTACAGTAAGCTGATGTTCAGAAATGTCACGTGTGGCACGTGACCCCCACGAAGTTAAGCCCAACAAAGAGCATCACATGCTGACATGTGAGCTTCTCTGGCCTATTGTTTTAGGAAGGTGCCTATATATTTTGTATATAGATGCTCACGTGTTTGCACGTGAGGCTTAATTTCAACCTTAATTGTCAAGCGCAATATAATCTTTGCTCTAAAGCGCATGGGCACGTAATGCTCCATTATGGGAATTTTTCCCATCGTTTTTTCTCTCTTTCTTCTCTCTTTTTCTTTCTTTTTTTAATAAAGGAACAAATGCCCCCACAGTGTTGTTTTCACGTGGCTTGCACGTAAGTGCAACGCTGTCACCCATATAGCCGTTGGATCTGTCTAGAGAAATGGGAAGATGAACCGCCATTGTCACGTCTTATAAAGGCAAGGGTCTTGTCTTTGGGAAGCCACTGTTATTTCATCTTCTTCCTTCCTTGTCTTCTTTGAGAATTTAATTCTCTTCTTTAGAAGTTAGCTCTCTGCCCATTGAAATTTCAGAGTTTAACTATTTCAGAAAAAGAAACCTCTTTTAGGTAAAGATCTTGAATAACAAAGAAACCCTTTTCTTAAAAAAAGTTCCTGGATTTTAAATCCACCATAATAGGTTTGCTCTCTTCTGAAACCCATCTCTTAGAGATCCAAAGACGTGATCTTTGAGTAATAAACCTCAATGTCTTGGGCATTTCTCTTCTGATCTTTAAGGATTCATGGTATTGTAATTTTATTTTTCGTTTCCTCATCATGGGGGTTTCTTGGAATTTAATTCCACAGCTTAAAAGGAATTTAATTCCTCACCTAAGAGCTTAGCTCTGAAGATCAAGAGGTCCCCTCGGGAATTTCATCCCCCTCTTAATAAAGTTGGCAAATGTGAATTCTGTTTGTAAAGCACAGCCCTCGAGAGAGTTTAACTTCTTAGCCCTATGAGGTTTCTCATTAAATGAGAATCCTTTTAGGATTCCCTCCTTAATGGGCGACTGCCCCATCAATGATGGAATGTCACCACTGTTTTTATTTTAGACTTTAAGAATTTTGATATTTAATTGCTATTCTTTTGCTGAATTTTCTTTCCAGATACTATGGTTGTTTATCTATATGATCTTGACGAGATTATCTCCTGTGAAGACATTTGCGTCCAAGGTCGCTGTCAAGGCCAAGAGTTTACGAATGCCCAATGCGCTGAGGTGATGCGTCGCTTCGATGAATACAACGACCGACTACTCCCCCGTCGTTCCGCTCTTTTGAAAATTATCGTGGGGGCGATTTGGGAGGCACTTTCTGAATTTAACGAGGCCATGCCGCTTGAGACACTTGATGATGCCAAAGACAAGGTGCATTCAGTATATCTGATAGGCTTGATCTCGAAGAGGCGGCGAGATGATCTTGTCAATATTTTGCATCAAGTCTTCCAACAGACAACAATAATCTCTGCTTATCAGAGGACGGACGATATCAGCAAGAATCCCGACGCTTGCATTCATGAGAAAATGCATAAGAAAATGGTCAGAGAAGCCAGAAGCATTTTACTCGGCCTTGCTTCTGAATTCCTAAATCCATGTCCGGGATTCAGTGTCTTGCCATTGTAAACATTTTGATGATATTTTGTTTGTTGTTATCACCGATGTATAAATTTTTCCCAAGTATGAATGGCAAAACTTCCTTTTCTTTTATACCATTGCTCATAGGCGCCTCATGTGAAGTAGTAGTATATAATGCTCCGGTCCCCGTGTCATACATGCGAGGCACGTGAGGCGCTGCCTCGTTACTGAAGACGTCTTTTCACCTTCTTTCTCTGGTTTTCCTGAGTCAAGCTTCTCTTTCCCAATGCCTTCTTTTAACAGAGCTTGGAAATAGTCCATCATTCACAACCTTTTCTGTGCCTAGATTTAAATGTCTCCCTTCATAATCTGAAGCAATGCTTCTCTTCTCTCTCACTTTCAAAGAATCATTTTAACAGGGAAGAGCTATGGCTTGTAATCATCCACGTGCTCGTCGGCAGCCATGGGAGGTGCCTATTGAGGAAATTGTTCCTCGTTTTGCTACCTGCTTGGTGAACCCTACTCTTACGGATGACCAATGTGATACGGTACTGCACGAGCTCTCGACTCATAGAGGATCTCCTATCCACATCGGCTCCATTTAGCTCCAGATGGTCTTCTTGTCCGTGATCAATGATATTCCCCGATACGCACTCTTGCTGTTCGAGTAGCCCTGCGATTGCCACGTCTCTGATCCCTTCGGGGCTGGGCAAGACGTCCTCAGATAATCTCCTAGGTTATATTACCGTCGGGAGAGCATATTCTCCTCAGAAATCGTGAGGAGTTCTAGGTGTTCATCGCCTCCGTGAGCCGTAAGGATCTCATTCGCATCGTGAGGACCCATAAATAGCTTCTTTATTTTAGTGGCATGTAACTTTGGCACATGTGGCCCGTGGATAGTCTATCTTGACCTCCTGGCAGGGCAACGATGGCTAAGCCAAGCAGGTTCAGATCTACCGCCTAAGACTTTTCAACTTTATGAGCCGTGAGGGTCTCATAAAGACTTTTCTCCCTACGAGTCAAGAGGATCCCGCAGGTGTGTTTTCTCCTTAGGAATCGTAAGGACTCCTAAGTGCGTCTTCTTGAGAGTTGTAAGGATCTCACAAGAGAATTTTTCTCCTTACAAGTCGAGAGGACTCGTAAGTGGTTTTTCCCTCCTTGTCGATACTCAACTTTGGATAGTGTGGCCCGTGAATAGTATACAATAATCCATCTTGGACCGAGTTGCAGGGGCCCAGTGCTTAAGAAATAGGTCCTTATCCCCGTTGCCTAAGGCTTTTCCCTACGAGTCGAGACGAGTCGAAAAGTTCTCACAGGAACATTATTTTCCCCACGAGTCGAGACGAATCGAGAAGTTCTCGCAAGGATGTCCTAACGTCACAGTTAACTCCTGCTAACAGAAGTCCGTTAGGGTCTGTGCTACTAGGGTTTTTTATGTGTCGTACCATCGCATTGGCCAATGTATTCCTCGATACGCAATCTTGCTGTTCAAGTAGCCCCGCGACTCTCGTGTCTCGGATCCCTTTGGGGGCAAGTAATCTTCCAGGTGATATTACCGTTGAAAGAGCAAGCTTAGGGATATTTCATGTCGCTTTTTACTTGAGATTAGGCTCAGTTTAGAAGCCCTGATGAGTCATGACCACTTCGCGCTGGAGTGGGATGATCTCCGATTGTCTTTCAGGTCTTATTTGAGTTTCCGTCAAGACCCTGAAGCTAGGGATCTCCCTTTGCTTCGTTTGTTGACATTGTGTCTGCAATATTGCGATGAATGTCGAGGTTGTCTCTGTGTTGTCCGTAAACCGTCAAGATTTAGAACTAGGGGACTTTGCCATGGCTCCGTTTGTTGATGTCGCATCTGTATCCCGCTGGAGGGAGGAAGAACGTTGTTGTTGATCTCTAGGCTGTGGATGCTACCGTCGAGACTTGGAACTAGGGACTTTGCCATGGCTCCGAGGTAGTCTCTCGGTTATCTGTGAACCATCGAGATTTGGAACTAGGGGACTTTGCCATGGCTCCGTTTGTTGATGTCACGTTTGTATCCTGCTGGAGGGAGGAAGAACGCCGTTGTTGATTTCTAGGCTGTGAATGCTGTCGTCGAGCCTTGGAACTAGGGACTTTGCCATGGCTCCGAGGTAGTCTCTAGGTTGTCTGTGAACCATCGAGATTCTTTTCCATAGCTCTGTTTGTTGATGTCGCGTATGTGTCCTGCTGGAGGGAGGAAGAACGCTGTTGATCTCTAAGCTGTGTATGCTGCCATGAGACGTGGAACTAGGGATTTTGCAATGGCTCTGAGGTAGTCTCTAGGTTGTCTGTGAACCGTCAAGATTTGGAACTAGAGGACTTTGCCGTGGCTCCGTTTTGCTGACGTCGTATCTGCTTCTGGTTGAAACGAGAAGGAACGTCGTTGTTGATTTCTAGGCTGTAGATGTAGCCATCGAGATCTGACTTCCTTTTGACGAAGCCTAGTGAGGTAATATGGTTCCCTTTCCGTTTGTGCCCATGGATTGTATACAGGGGTCAATGTGATCTCAACTGTAGAGCAAAAGTTTCATTTTTTTGTTTCTTTCCACGATGCTCTATCATTTCAGCTTTTTATATCACGAAAATCGCGATTGCCCAATTATTTCGGCTATTTTTTTCGCGGTGCCCAATCATTTCGACTGCTTTTTCTTTTTACTCGCTGCTTTTTATTGCGAGTTGCCCAAACATTTCGGCTATTTTTATATGCATATATTTTAATCACTGATTTTTATTGCGATTTGCCCCATCATTTCGGCTATTTCATATGCATTTTTGGCTCGCTGATTTTTATTGCGAGTTTGGAGCTTGAGATCTGATACCAATCTTAGCATCAGCATCGCTGCGACTGGAATATGATCAGGAGCGAATCATCATTTGCTTTGAAAGGACTTGGAATTTGATACTAATCTAGGCATCAACATCGCTGCCACTGGAATATTTCCATGAGCGAATCATCATTTGCCTTTGTCAATTTGAACAAAAGTGGCTTAGCAAACAGGATTAGGATCCTGTTGACTAAGGCTTTTCTACTTTACGAGCCGTAAAGGTCTCATAAAGGTGTTTCTCCTTATGAGTCGTGAGGATCTCGTAGGTGTGTTTTCTCCTTAGGAATCGTGAGGATTCTTAAGTGTGTGTTCTCTTATAAGTCGTAAGGATCTTACAAGAGTGTTTTCTCCTTATAAATCGAGAGGACTTACAAGTGTCAATCACCACATGAGGACATTCCTCGTCTTTGGTGGGACTTGGTGGGGGAAACGTTTATTTGTGCTCGTGGATTGTATACAAGGGTCAATATTGAACCGCTTGTAAGACAACTTAGGGAATGTGATGGCTTAAGAACAAGTTCAGATCCCTGTAGCTTAAGGCTTTTAAATCCTGTGAGCCGTGATAGTCTCACAGGGGGAATTCTCCTTACGAGTCGTAAGGGTCTCGTAAGCGTAATTTCTCCTTAGGAATCGTGGGGATCCCTAAGTGTGTTGCTCCCTTGTGAGTTATAAGGATCTCACGCAGGTGTTTTCTCCTCACAAGGTCGAGAGGACCTTGCAGGTGTGTTTTTTTATTTTAATAAGATCGTGCCCTTTCGGGTTTTCACAAACTCGCCGGTAGCCCTGCTATTTTTACTCACAGAGCCCTTTCGGGTTTTCATCCGTGCCCATTTTGCTTTTGGACGTACCGTTTTTTTACCCCTTTGTTCGCCAATGGAATTTATGGGGGACTTCGCCACCAGGGCAGCTATGCAGCCGGCGGGACTTGAGTTTCCATCCTCGCCGATGGGATTTGCGGACTTGAATTCCACTATCGCCGTGTTTGAGGCAACATATTTAGTTTAAGGACATTACGGTCCATTGTTAGTTTAGGGACATCTCAGTCCATAGTTTCGAGGCGAAGTTTTGCCGGATACTACTTACAGAGTACTGACTCAGGAAGATAGCGAGCGGACACGAGCGTCGTCATCTATCGTTAACCTGAGTTGTGACTTGTCAGGGGTAGTATTTCTTAAGGAAGCGGATGTTTATTGGCCGGAAGGGTCTTTCGCCGTGCATATCCATGAGCAAATAGGCACCACCTTGATAAACTTTGTCTATGACGTATAAGCCCTCATAGTTCGGGTCGAATTTCCCCCATTTGGCATGGTTGGGGATTATAGGTCTTTTGACAACTAGCATGAGTTCGCCTTGGTGGAATGCTCTCGGCCTAGTTAGTCTTTCGTATGAGTGCGTCATCCTTACTTTGTAAGCTTCTAGGTTTTGTTGCGCCATAAGACGAGTTTCATCGAGGGCATCGAGCTCCTCAAGCCGAAAGTGGCCATTTTCTTCATCCGTCAGCTCATGTCTGACCGCTACTCGTAGTGAGGGTAGCTCTACCTCCAAGGGAAGTACCGCTTCCGTGCCGAATAACAACGCAAATAGCGTGGTATTCGTGGCTGTTTTGAACGTGGTTCGATAAGCCCAGAAAGTTTCATGCAATCTCTCGTGACAGTCCTTTCTGTTTCTGGACACCGTCTTCTTTATGACCTTCGTCAAAGTTTTGTTGAAAGCCTCAGCTAGACCATTAGCTCGGGGATTATAGACTGAAGAATATCTCAAATCTATATTATGTTGCTGTGTGAAGCGGTTGATCTTATAGCTTCTGTAGGCTGGCCCATTATCAGAGATGATCCGTCGCGGAGTGCTGAACCGGTAAATGACATGTGTTCTGAAGAAATGGAGGATGTTCTCCGTCTTCACCTCTCTTAGCGGTACTGCTTTGACCCATTTAGAAAAGTAATCGGTTGTCGCCAATATGAACGGATGTCCCTTGGATGATATTGGTTCGATAGGCCAGACTATATCGGTTCCCCACATCTCGAACGGCCAGCTTGCCAGTGTTGGGTGTAACGGATTCGGATGCTGATGGATGAAGTCCCCGTGAATCCGGCACGAGTGACACTGCTTTGCATATTCAAGACAGTCCTAAATCTTTGTGGGCCAATAGAAACCCATTCTCTTGATCTTTAACTTCATCTTTGGCCCAGCTTGATGGGAACCACAGAGTCCGTCGTGAGTTTTTCGGATGACTCTCCTTACCTCTTCTGGTCCCAGTCATCTCAACCACAGACAGCCGAATAATCTCTTATATAGAGTTTCATTGACAAAAGAGAAAGACAGAGCTCGTTTCATAAGCTGATGTCTTGAAGATGCATTTTCGGGCACTCGATGGGATTTGAAGTAGTCTATGAAGACTTCTCTCCAATCCTTAGCCTTTTCTTCGTCCTCTACTTGGAAGGCCGCTTGTTTGGTCGCTTCCTCTTCTTCGGACGACTCAGGAGATATTTCTGCTGGTGCGAGAATCCGGCGGCTTTGCACAATGATCCTTACGTCATCGAGGTTTTCGTCGGCCAGTTCTTTAGCGAGCTTGGCTAACGCATCTGCCTTGCTATTTTCCGTCTGTGGTATACTTTCCAGGACGTAAGAGGGGATTTGAGTCAGCAGTTGCCGCACTCTTTCGCCATATTTGTCACGCCCTGCCTCCCGATGTACGACGAAGGGGACGCGACTGGCCGCTACGTATTTACTCTGAAGTAAATATGCTAAGCGTATCTAAGCAATATAAATATAAATGCACAAGAGACAAGATATTATAAAACAGCAACTTTATTTATTCACATTCTTTTTACAATATATGGAAAGGCAAATACAACGGAATGAAAGCAATGCCTAAACAGTGGCATAACAGAACAGAAGTGAAAAGTACTGAAAATAAAAATGTGTACAATGAAGCTAGAGCTCTGGGTCGTAGGCAAGCTGATCCAAGTCCTCACTAGTAGGCTCGATGTTCTGAGTGTCCAGATCACCTGACAACATTCTAAAGAAGAAAGAGAAGAAATGTCGTCAGCGAACAATCGCTCGGTAAGTCCCCAAGGTAAGGGGAAATAGAATAGACAGAGAGAGAAAGTAGCTTTTTAAAGTTGTATTATTTGGTTAACGCTGTTGTTTGTAGCTTGATACAGAAGGATACCAGTGTAAACGAGAGGAGTCTCTATAGGCCAGAGACTAAAGCAAATGGAAGTATAAGGAACCGTTATGCCACGGTACAACAGCAATGAAATATAGGTTAGGTGTCTTAATTTTGCAGTCTCGTGCCACTTCTAACACCTTCCGTACCAATCTACCCCTTAAACCCCGCGAAGTATTGTATTGTTTGTATTGTATTGCAACTTGTATCATCTTGTAATATAGATTGTTCAATTGGATGACTTACCGAAACCATGATATGAGTAAATGGATGTAACTGGAGAATTATGTAAATGGAAGTATATCCATGGTTCGGTTCAGTCAATATAGATTGAATATATGGATTCATGTTGAATTGTAGTTTGTACTTGAATCATATTCAAGTCAGATTATTATAATGAGACTCAGCCTGAGTCAGAATAATTAGAAAAGAAATTGAAGTCCTGAATTAGGTTTTGATGTTATCGATAACCGCTGCACATGGGCGGCAGGATTTATGTCTTTTTCAAAAACGATTACCGTGTTGATAACATCGTTTGTTAAGTTGTCTACCTTAAACAGGCAAGTACCCACTTCTCCGGCTCCCTGAGGCTCAAGAGATTGGTCCCGCTTAAACCTATATTTACTAAGGTCCTTAGAGTAATTTATAGAACTTGAGGGGGTTTTATGTAAAAATACTTTTGTATAATTTTCAAAATACATCCTAAGTATTTAATTATCGTCTTTAGAGTTGTCATAGATGTAGATTTTATATTTATGATATTTCTAATGAAAATAACCTAATTTTATAATATAGGGCATTTAATTGTAATATTGAACTTGTATGAAATTCATGGTATTTTAATGTAAGATGATTCTTGTGATTTTAGGAAAAGTTGGAATATTTATATTACCACAAAAATAGATATTTTAATGATACATACATACATACATACATACATACATACATACATACATACATACATATATATATATATATATATATATATATATATATTTATATATATATATAATTTTAAAATATATTATATTTCTAGAAATATCATTTTCTTAAGATATTTGTATTTTAAATCTTTCGAGACCGAATTCTCCTTGCGGAGGTCTGCATCTCGCACTACTAAGCCCAGGGATGTACGATAATCCGTACCATCCCAGTCGGGTTCCCCAAAAAAGGTTGTAGCGACGCTTTGCAAAGATTTATGAAAATACGAATTCTTATAGAAAACGGTTTTAATAGTTACTGGTATTTATATGTAGAGTTTCATTTTCCCGTATTCTATGTTCCCGAAAGGTATTGTGCTATGTTGCATATGAGTATTGTGAGGAGGTAGGTCATTATCTCGTGATCTACTTAAAGGTATAGCAATATTGTGATGTTTTAAATGTCGAAATTAAACTACATGGTATTATAGTGAAAAAGTGTGATAAAAATTGAAATAGAAATCCTTTTGATATAAAAATTGTTCAATATGACTTGTTAATATTTAATAGTTAACATGTAAGAGTTTAGTATGATTGTATTTAAGAATAGGTTGAATTTTTAGGAAGAACCGAATCGGAAATCGGATTAACTCCGATTCTATCGGGTTTTATTAAGAGAAGTTTTAAGACTAGAGAATAGAAGAGGGAGGTGGTACTTACGGGTTTTCAAATTAGATGAAAGGAAGAGGGAACGGTAGGAGGCTTCGGTGCGTTGTTTCGTCGCCGGGAGCTCCTAGGGTCGTCGTCGGAAGATCGCCGAAGTTTTGCCTTTCACTAACTCCAAATGCACAAAAAAGTTCTAGGAATTTTCTTGAGAGTTTTGGACAGAAATTTGGAGTTAGGGGGGTGTTTAGGGGTGGTATTTATAGGATAAAACTAGAGTTAGGATAGGTGAAAGGTTGTATTGAAAAATGGTATGAAAATTGTATTAAAAATTGGTTTAATGGGGTTTTAAAGTGTTCAGTTGATGTGCATGAAATTTAAAGTATACAGGAGTAATGGGGAGACCAAAAGACACAACTTCTAAGAAGACAACTCGGCGATCCGGCTCAACTCGGCCGGCAACGGCGGGCCGATTCGACCGAGTCGCCGGCCCGAGTCGGCCAAGTCGGGCCGGGGCTCACCGCCACGTATGCCTCGTCGCTTGGTGTAACCCCTGGGACAGTTTGTTTTACATGTGTAGTGGGGTTTTTACGAGTTATGCACGTATAAACCCTTGGACTTCTAAAAATTTAAAAGAAAACAATATTAAAAATAATGTGGGTGATGGGATTTGAACTCGGGTGGCTTGGTTCAACAGTGCAAGGTCTTACCAATAAGCTACAAGCTCCTTCTTGCTATTAAAAAGCAAAACAAACTTATAACTTATGCTCAGGCAAAAATACCCCTTTCTGTATTTTTTGAAAAATTGTACAAAAAGTTGTACAGGAAGTTTAGGGTTGTTACAATATTTTACAAACTTTGGATTGCATGTCTGACAGTCACCCTTTACTTGGCTAACTACCGGCTGGGAGTCTCTATATATGAGGAGGTTCTCGATTCCCATGTCAATGGCGATCTCGAGACCTGCTATTAGAGCCTCGTATTCAGCCTCGTTGTTCATCCTTGGCTTTATTAAGGAAAGGGCGAAACGTATTATCCCTCCTTGCGGAGTCACGAGGATAAGGCCCACCCCGGCTTTGATTATGGGGGTATTTTGCTTTCGCTTCTTCATAGACGATACTCCATCGAAATAAAGTTCCCATCGGGTATCACACTCTTCTTTCTCCCCGTCAATTGTGTCGAACGCATATTCATCTGGCAATTCACAATTTAAGGAAGAATAAGATGGTATCGGATGCTCAGCGAGAAAATCGGCGATGGACTGGCCTTTTATTGCCTTGAGGGGTAGATATACTATCGAGAACTCCATCAAGAGGAGGGCCCATTTGGCAAGCCTTCCCGTTAGTATGGCTCTTAACATCAAATACTTGAGAGGATCCACCTTTTATATGAGATAGATCTCATGTGCCAAGGTATAATGTCGAAACTTCGTTATCGCGAAAATCAGTGCTAAGCAATGCTTTTCAATAGGGGAATAGTTATTTTCTGCCCCCAGAAGGACTCGACTCAAATAGTATAGAGCTCTCTCTTTTCCCTGGTCGTTCTTCTGTGCCCATAGTGCGCCTAAAGAACCTTCAACGGCTGTTGTGTACAGGATGAGGGGCTTTTCCTTGACCGAAGTGGTCAGTACCGGTGTGTTCTGCGGGTATTTCTTGATTTTGTCCAGCGCACTTTGGCATTTACGATCCCAAACGAACGGGGTCCCCTTCTTCATTAGATGGTTGTAGGGGCGGCATTTTCCGGAAAGGTTAGCTATGAACCGTCGGATATATATGAGCTTTCCTTGGAGAGACCGCAGTTGTTTGAGAGTTCTTGGCGTGGGCATTTCCATGATCACCTTGATCTTCAATGGGTCTATTTCGATGCCTCGGTGTCGGATGATGAATCCTAGGAATTTGCCTGAGGATACTCCAAACGCGCATTTCAGAGGGTTCATCTTCAGGTTGTACTTCCGAAGGGGCTGGAACACCTTTTTCAAATGTTCCCAGTGCTCCTCATACGATTTGCTTTTAACCACAAGGTCGTCGATATAACATTCGACAATCTCGTGTATGAGGCCATTGAAGATCTTCGTTATTGTTAGGGTCGAAAATTACACCCCGGTTGACCAAGTCAAAGTCAAGGTCAACCCCAAGCCAGGTGGGCCCAAGCCCAGATCAAGTGGGCTCATGCCCGAGTCGAGCCCGAACATAAAACGTCCGGCCTCTCCCATGCCGAAATAAAAAATCATGTAATAAATAATTTTGATGTAATTTTTTATGCATGAGTGTAAGAAAAATGGGCATAAAGCCAAATTTTTGTAAAGCCCATGGCTTATGTGCAAAAAGAAATAACACATGAGCTATGGGATGGGCAAAATACCATTTTGTAAAGCCCAAGGGGCTATATGTAAATGTGTAAACCTATATAAGGCAACATGATGTAGAAATAAAAAAGGACATTTCATTTCTCTAAAACTTTAGGGTCTGTGCCTCCTTCCTCTCCTTCCTCAAGGTTCTAAACCTTCTCCTTTCTTTTGAATTAAATCAAGAGTTTTACTCTTCCTTTTCAAAAACTAAATAGTTTTTCACCACAAAACCCACAAAGGGGAGCTCAGATCTTCCATTAGATCTCAAAAAGGAGAGACTTTTAAGTCTCACCCCTTTTTCTCCAAGATCCAGCCGATCAAAAGGAGGAAGAAAGAGACCCATCTCCAAAAATCCAACTTTGGACAAAATCCCTGTCAAGAGAAGATCCAAGACTCAAGAGAGAAGAACCTCTGAAGATTTTTAAGGAGTTTAACTCCTAATCCAGATCCTTAGGAGTTTGACTCCAAATCTAAATCTTTTGGAGTTTAACACCACTCGAAATCCTCTTTAGGAGTTTAACTCCCATTTCTGGGGGTAAAAACCCCTTCCTTTCACCAGCGCCCGAAGCGCTAGCGCCCGAGCGCCCACGTGCCAGGCCCGTAAGGCGCTAGCGCCCAAAGCACTAGCGCCCGAGCGCCCACGTGCCGGGCACGCGAGGCGCTAGCGCCCAAAGCGCTAGAGCCCGAGCGTCCACGTGCCGGGCACGTAAGATGCTAGCGCCGGCGCCCAAGCGCGCCTAGCGCTAGCTCCAGCACCTAAGCACCCAGCGCCTAGTGCTACCTCAAGCGCCCAAGCGCTGGCGCTAGTGCGAGTGCCCAGTGCCTGCGTGCTAGGCGCGCGAGGCGCTGGCACCTACGCGTCCTTTAGACACTATTTTCCCAACATTTTACACACACTCCACACTAAAAATACCTCCCCCGTTAGAAAAAAATTCTAACGGGGCGCTGTCCTGCACCCCGTAAGGGGGTTGCTAGCCCTCTTGACCCCCAGCCCGCTATCCGGGTAGCAGGACTCCAGTAAAAACTCTGTGAAACCCCCGATATATCCAAAACCCCTTCAAAACACAACACTGCGCATTGAGTTTGCATGACCTGTTTGACCCGTCAATCGGGGGTTCTCTCGCTCCAAAGGCGAGGGGTAATTAACGGCAACTTAGTCTGCGGCTGCCGGAGAATCGAATCCCCGCAATCAATAAATCCCAGCCTACCCTAGGCAGGGGGAATTTGTAATGCGCCTGACAAGCGCGCGCGTATTCCCATCTCAATAGGGTGACGAAAAACACCCTACAGATTCTGACACGCCCGGTGGGACCATATCTCTCCTCCTATATTTTGGGTTAAACATACATGCGAACTCAATCAACATATACATTGATTGCCTATACTGAAATCATATTTCTATTTGCAAGGGTTAACAATTTCCAATTGCCATCTTCGAACGCAAGTCGGTATTTGAACGACTTTATTTGGCCCCAGCTGGGAGCAAGGCCATCAACACCGATAAAGTAATAAGGCATCTCGGGCAAGCTCCAGTGGTGCCCCTGACAACCGCTCCATCGGGTATATTCTCTAAGCTCCCCGACAGATGACCACTAAGTCGTTAAACTGGAAACAGATGACCACTAAGTCGTTAAACTGGAAACAGTAGAGCTCTAAGTCTTTAAACTGGAAACAGATGACCACTAAGTCATTAAACTGGAAACAGATGACCACTAAGTCGTTAAACTGAAAACAGTAGACCTCTAAGTCTTTAAACTGGAAACAGATGACCACTAAGTTGTTAAACTGGAAACAGATGACCACTAAGTCGTTAAACTGGAAACAGTAGACCTCCACATCTTTAAACTGGAAACATATGACCTCTAAGTCATTAAACTGGAAACAATAGACCTCTAAGTCTTTAAACTAGAAACAGACGACCTCTAAGTCGTCAAACTGGAAACAGACGACCTCTAAGTCATTAAACTGGAAACAGATGACCTCTAAGTCGTTAAACTGGGCACAGATGACCTCTAAGTCGTTAAACTAGAAACAGTTGACCACCACGTCGTGAAACTGGAAACCACTGACCACCACGTTGTTAAACTAGGAATGATAGACCTCTAAGTCTTTAAACTGGGAACCGCTGACTACCATGTCATTAAACTGGGAATAATTGACCTCTAAGTCGTTAAACTGGGAATGTAAATAAAAAAAATATGAATAAAGGAAAAGTCGAAATGATGGGGTAACTCGCAATAAAAATCAGCGAGTAAAAATAAACATGAAAAATAAAGCCGAAATGATGGGGCAACCACGAATAAATAAAGCCGAAATGATAGTGCAATCGCGACCTTCGCGATAAGAAAAGCTGAAATGATTGAGCAATCATGGTAAAAAAACGACGAATGATGAGTCGCTCCTGGTACCATATTCCAGTGCAGCGATGCAGACGCTGTCCAAAATTCCAAATCCCCAAATGGTGAATGATGAGTCGCTCCTGGTACCATATTCCAGGGCAGCGATGCAGACGCTGACAATTTCCCAAAATTCGTCCAGCCCTACGGGTGGTTCCCATACTGACTACCATATACAATCCACGGGCTCAAATAATTCTCATCATACCCATACCCCACCGAAACTGCCAGTCACGCGGCTGGTCTCCGCCCTTAGAATTATGCTCCATTTGGGAAGACCCACTTATGTGTCCTTACGATACATGAGGAGAACAAACTTACGGGATCCTCACGACTCGTAAGAAAACACCTTCGTGGGATCCTTACGACTCACAAAGGAAAAACACACTTGTGAGTCCCCACGACTCTTAAGGAGAAAATGCACCTACGGGATCCTTATGATTCGTAGGGAGAAAATGCTTTTATGGGACCTTTACGGCCCATAAAATTGAAAAGCCTTAGGTGATTGGGATCTAAACCTGTCTCCTAAGCTATCGCTTCCCAACAGGGAAGGGCAAATGATGAATTGCTCCTGGAACATGTGCTTCAGTGTTAGTAACGCTGATGCCTACCCTAACCCCAAAATTCCAAACTCCAATCCAATAGACCCCTAAGTCTTTAAACTAGGAACATATGACCTCTAAGTCGTTAAACTGGGAACAGATGAACCCTAGGTCGTTAAACTGGGAACAGATGACCCCGAAGTCATTAAACTGGAAACGAGGGAGATCCCCTCACGGCGAATGATGAGTTGCTCCTGGTACCATATTCCAGTGCAGCGATGCAGACGCCAACAAAGTTCTGAAATTCTTCCGACCCTATGGTCTGGATCATACATCCTGCAAAATCGTATACAATCCACGGGCGTAAAACGATCCCAATCTCTCTCAAGTCCTACAGGCGAGACTACATTTAAAGTCCCACCAGCAATAAAGATTCTCCCATGTAAAAAAAAAGGTATGTCCATAAGCAAAACGGGCACAGATGAAAACCCGAAAGGGCTCCGTGAGTAAAAACAGCAGGACTACCGGCGAGTTTGTGAAAACCCGAAAGGGCGCAATCTCGTAAAAGAAAAAGAGATGAAATACACTCGCAAAGTCCTCTCGACCTTGTGAGGAGAAAATCCCCGCGTGAGATCCTTACGACTCACAAAGGAAAAACACACTTGGGGATTCTCACGACTCCTAAGAAGAAAATGCACCTACGGGATCCTTATGACTCGTAGGGAGAAAATGCTTTTATTGGACCCTTACGGCCCATAAAATTGAAAAGCCTTAGATGATAGAGATCTAAACCTTTCTCCTAAGCCATCGTTTCCCAACAGGGAAAGGCAAATGATGATTCGCTCCTCGTACCATATTCCAGTGTACCGGTGCTGATGCCGACCCAAAAAACCAATTCCCAAATCCTCCCAGGGCAAATGATGAGTTGCTCATGGCATTATTCCAGTGCAGCAATGCAGATGCTGACCAAAACCAAAATCCCCTAATCCACTTATGGCAAATGATGATTTGCTCCTGGTAGCATATTCCAGTGTAGCAATGCTGATGTCAACACAAATCAAACCAACCAATCCCAGCGTCGACCGTCCATGTCGTAAAAAAGGCAGTGCAGGCTTCCCACAAATCGGGAACCAAATCTCTCCGGGCCAGGGAAAAATCTACCACGGACACTCCGTCTCGGAGACGCGTCAAGCGCCGACCGTCCATGTCGTAAAAAAGGCAGTGCAGGCTTCCCACAAATCGGGAACCAAATCGCTCTGGGCCAGAGAAAAGTCTACCACGGACACTCCGCCTCGAAGACGCGTCAAGCGCCGACCGTCCATGTCGTAAAAAGGGCAGTGCAGGCATCCCACTGTCACGACCCAAAGTTTGGATGTGACCGGCACTTAGATTATATAATATCTAAAGATATCGACATAATCTGAGTAAACCAATAATCAAGATCAAAACCCTTTTTACGGAACTTTAGAAAAAATTTAGTTTTTAAGTAAAAATCGCGGTTTTAAGTATTTAAGATTTTAACAGTAATTTTCTATTGCATTTATAATAAAAGCAATTATAAAGTATTTAATTTGGTTGCATCCCTAGTTGGGAGCAACGATACTAACAATGGAAATCAATACATACTCATAATATGGCATCAAAGAAGAATCTCAAACATACATAAAAGAAATATCATTTAATACAACTAAATGATCTCATCTGTCAAAATAATATACATATAACCACCTCTCGTTCTATGTCATAATACAAGGTCTGATGGAGATACTCTCGATTCAATATACAATACTAAAAAGAGAAGGTTACTATATATGCAACCCACCTAGCAAAAGATGCGATAAAATCTGATAAGTGGATCTGCACTGCGGCTAACCGTCCACTCTACCCCTGCAAGGAACTGTGACACAACGGGGATGAGTTACCAACTCAGTGAATATAACGGCTGATAATATAAATATGAGAAACTAAAACTAATTTCAACAATAATGAATGCGATACATAATAACAAGTGGAGGAATGAATATGTAATACTCCATATATGAATCAAAACTGAAATCTCATCAATTATTTTCCAAATCATATTCATTTTTCTCCGTGCCTAAAATCGACACAAATCTTCGGTGTTTCATCAGGCATCATTTCTCGAACGATCCTGTAATCAATAACACCGGTCGGTATTATCTAGATATCCGCCGTGTTTCATAACTGTCTCTGGAATCGAGTATCCTCGTTAGGCTCCCCGTCTAAAGTGTGGCTATCCTGCCCCTGGGTCTCGACCGGGTCCAACATGTATCCAACTGTATCCCCACCGACTCAGTCTGGATAAAATTGTAAATCCGTAACCGTATACCCCCAGACTCGGTCCGGAATAAAACCAAATCATAAAAACGACATTTCATGGTGGACGTGACACATAATCATGAAAATTACTGATTTTTCATAATAGTATATGAAAACTTAAAACCATAAATAATCGATAATACAAATGCCTCTCATATTAACTACTTATACTTGAATACAAAATATGATGTCATATATGCTAATTACTACAACTATTGATACATAAGGTATGATACGAATTATTTTTAACAGATAATTTCTAAGTGTGAAGTGATATGTTAATATCGACGAGGTGTAGTGTAACATGTAGATATGTGCATGTGCGGCATTACTCGTCGATAATGGTGCAGTGTTCTAACAAGTATTAATCATAGAGGTATATATGTAGATTTAAGAATGCATATGATAAAGTTCACATACAAAAGCAAAACTTGAATTTAAATCTAACTACGGGCGTATCACGCCATCTTTACAAGATCCCCCGGTAGATGTTTAATCTACTCACCGGAATACGTCGTAACTACTCAGAAATTGTCAATCCCTTTCCTTTCCTTGCGGCCTCCGAAGTTCCCGCACTCAAATCTAATATTGAATTTAACTTACATAAGAAACGGCTACATTCCGATATGGTGAAAACATGAAAACACAAGTTGTATGTACTAATTACACTACATACGATTATAGCAACTATCTAACACCAATCTTAACTGGAATTTACCCAAACGCTGTTTCGCAACATAAAACAGAACGCATTACGTTTTAACCGTGTCGTATTTTAGATTTTAGATACCTTTTCCGATATTAGTTCCCAGATTTTATATACAGTTAAATTAACTATTTTAAACAATACCAAAATATCCTAATAATAATACAGAGACCTACCCAAAAACCCAAAACCTCAAAGTCCATCAAAAATCCGGCGACGCCGGAATTCTCCTATAGGTCGCCGTCCCAAATTCGAGCCCCTTGATTCGTTCTTTTAGGGTTTGTTCTAGGTCCAACATACAATATTTAGGTATTGTTTTGTTAAGTTGATTTTACTCTGACTAATAGCAGATTACTTCAGAGCTAAATTTTACCAAAAATACGATTTTATCGATATTCGATTTCAACGTTAAACCAGTTACAGAACTAATTCCTACAGTGCTTAAAGGTATTACCTACAAAGGATTTCTGGATGATCTCCCTCCAAGATGCACAAGCTCCTAGTTCCTAGCTTGATGGTGAACTCCTTAGCCTAGTTCTTCTTCTCTTCTCTCTTTTCTTTTATTCTTCTTTGCTTGTTCTTAGTTTTCTTTAAGACATGAAATTTTTCTGAATTTTTATCTGTTAAAATGATCTGAACACTATAAATATAGTAAATGGAAGAGTGAGGTGTAGGAGGAGGTGTCACCAATAAAGATGTGCCACTCTCATGCAAGGAGGAGGTGTTGTGAAATGAAGTGTGCATGCAAGTAGGTGGTGGCAATGCATTATCACTCAAAATTTGATTTATCTTGATATAATTTCTGAGCTAAAACATTATCTACCCATTTTCCACTTACACCCTCACAGTTTCAAATTTGCACATTTTTCCTAAACTTTACAAAAAGACCCCTCACTAACTATGTTATTATATAACATTATTTTAATTAAAAATGAAGCTAAATTTCTCATTAAAACCCATATAATTTATTTATGTTACGTATTAAAATTTTAATTTAATTTGTTTCACATACTACTTATGAAAATATCCTATTTTATTTTAATAACTTTTTAAATTGGCATTTTATTATTTAATTAATTAATTTTATTTATTTCCAATTTTTCAAAATGTTACAATATTCCACCCTTAAGAAAATTCGGTCCCCGAATTTAAAACTTAACTAGACGAACCTTCAAAAAGATGTGAAATTTTTTTTCGCATCGCATCATTGGTCTCCTAAGTGATCTCTTCGCGATTCGTTCCTCGCCAAATAACCTTTACAGACGGAAGTACCCTTTATCTTAGTTTCTTTGCCTGCCGGTCTAGAATAGCTACTGGCGGCACTGTATAGGATAAATCCGGTTCAAGCTGTAAGGTCTGAGGCTGAATCGCGTGAGAAGGATCGTGAAAATACTTGCGAAGTATAGACACATGAAACACCAGATGCACATTGGAAAGGTGGAAGTGCTAAACGATAAGCTACAGTATCCACTCTTTCCAGAATCTCGTAAGGTCCGACATATCTGGGGCTGAGCTTCCTCTTTTTTCCCAAAACGTATCACACCTTTCATCGGAGATACATGAAGAAACACATGATCTCCCACCTGAAACTCGAGTCTACGACGTCGTCGATCTGCATATGATTTCTGTCTGCACTAGGCCGCTCTCATTCTATTCTGTATCAACTGAATCTTTTCCGTAGTCTCCTGTACTATCTGCGGTCCCAAACTGCTACTCTCGCTCAATTCTGTCCAGCAAACAGGTGATCGACATTTCCTCCCATACAAAGCTTCAAGGGTGCCATCTAGATCGTCTCCTGAAAACTGTTGTTGTACAAGAATTCTATCAAAGTTAAGTGACGATCCCAACTACTACCGAAATCAAGACTGCAAGCTCAAAGTATATCCTCTAGAGTTTGAATGGTCCGCTCTGACTGACCATCTGTCTGTGGGTGGAAAGCTGTACTAAAACTCAATCGTGTACCAAGAGCTTGTTGAAGTTTCTGCCATAGTCTGTTGGTAAACTGGGTACCCTTATTGGATACTATGCACGTTAGAACTCTGTAACACCCGAGCCCGATACTACTAATTTCTGTTTCTGTTTGAGCGTAGGGTGTCATGTATTTCCTTTATCTTGCTTGTTTGTTGCTTACTGTAAATTTTTACCCGGTAAATTCATTTCTGCATATAACAAATTTTGGCATCTAAAAATAAAATTAAAAATATTCATCTTGGCCTATTCGACACCCCTAGCCTCGTGGTAGCGTCCGTACATTGTGTTCTCGTCCCGTTCAGTGAAACGGGCGAGTTTGGACAGCTACGCGCGCGTACATGTGTCCGTTTTGGGGATGCTTTTTAATCATAAGACACTTAATTTTAAAATTTGGAACCCGCTTAAAATCTAATTATTTCAATTTCAAATTTTTGGTCCCGACCCGGGCGCGATTTGGAAATGTTTTATTTTGCGCCAAAACCCCAAATTTAATATTTTATAACTTTCGAATATTTCCTTAACTTATAATATATATTACTGTTTCCTATATCATTTAAATCTTCTTTAAATTTTTTCCTATCACCTAAATCTCTCTCTCTCAACCAATCACATTCTCTCAAATCCTTTCCGTGGGCCCCACTCCCATTCTCTCTCAATCTCTCTCCTTCACCGTCTCTCTCTATCTCTTTCTCTCTATCCCCCATATCTCTCTCTCTATTTTAAACCTCTCTCTCTCCCCTCCTTTTTCTTTTAAAAGTTAACGTGAACCCATCAAACTCCCCAGCAACCCTAGCCACCGCCACCTCCATCCTCGCCGCCGCAGCCCCAACGCCGGTGACGCCGTCACCATCACCCTCGCCTCCTCATCCTCACCTCACCTAGCCTCCTCTTCCTCCTTTCCCCATGCTCCAGTGCGCACTGCACCCTCACCGCGACCCTTGCCCTCGCCGCTGCAGCCACCGCCGACGACACCATCACCGGCTTCCTCGTCCTCGTCATTCCCTCACCATCCTCGCCCTCTCTCTCATCGATTCCCGAGCGCCTGCACACCCCGAACAGCGCTACAGCCACCTGCAACCCTCCTGCACACCGTCGGACCGCCGTCTGTCGCCGTCGACGACCCCGTTCCCGTGTCCCCGGCCTCGCAAGCACACCCCTCGGTGAGATAACTTCCCTCCTCTCTTCCCTTCTTCTTTCATTCTCTGCTAATGCGTTCTTGATCTGCAGCTGCCGTCGCGGTCACTGTTGGCTGGCCGCCGGAGCTCCGTTGACGTCGTCAACCTTCGCAACCTCTCTGCTGATCATCGTAAGCACCCTGCTCAGATCCTCTTTCCCTCCTTCTTTATATTTCCTTGTGTTTCTTTTCTCCCGTGTTTCATACCTTGATGTTTGATTCACTGTTCACTTTTCGCCGGAATCCGACGATGTCGACGACGTGACCCGACGTTCCAGCGAGGTGCCCCGTCCCGCGTGGTTCCATTGTTCGTTGTTTGGGTCCATTCCGTGAACCGTGCGCCCGTCGCGAGTTTCCCCGCCGACGTTTACATTCCGTTTTTCCCGGTTCACAACCCGTCGAGGCAAGTACCCCTTGCTACATGCTATACAATATTTACATATATATTATGACACCCTAAACCTGTAAATTTAACTTGGTACGATCATTTCTCGTTTTCGGGTACAATATTGCATTATATCATTTTACCGTTAAACTTGGAACCTACAGTTGCAAATTGAACCTAATAACCAAATTTACCTGATTAATCACATTTTTAATGTTAACATAGCTTATGGCATTTATCCCTGTAGTTCTGTTCCATTCGGACACTCGTATGCATTTAACCTGAAATAGCTGTACTGAACCGTTACATAAATCAGTGCACCTCTAAGGGTTCTTAAACCTGTTAACAAGACTAAACGGCTATACTTGTCTTACTGCACTCTTGTAATCATCTCTGTGACAAATTTAATAACTGTATTGCAAATTAAATGAAACTGCCTATTACTTAATTCATTGCTTATCTCATGTAGTTGATACCCATGATAGATTATATAACTGATTGTGAGCACACCCACGATATTGTTTATATCTTGACCTGACTTGCTACATATATATATTGATATACCTGACATGGTACCATACACTGTTGACTTGACCTGATGTACCATGACCTGACCCGTTACCTGATCTTGTGTCTAATGCCAACAAACCTGATATGTAGTCCTTATGGACCGTTCCTGTTGTCTATCCAGACAAACCTGCTTTTACCCGATCCTGTGTTGGCATTAGTTCTTGATTACTGAATACCTGACTTGACATACATAACTTGGGGGTATGGGGAAATCAAAGGTGAAACCTGACTTGTAACTCAACAGTTCGATACCTGTTCTGATCAGTCTTACGGGCTAGGCCAGCACCGGAGTGATGATGCTGACATCACTCGCCCATACCTGCTACCTGTTACTGCCTAGCGGCAGGTCTCGGTTTCAGCCCGAGAGTCCTTGACCGTGGTCCCGGGCATGCACGGGATACTATTGAGTTACATCGACGATTCATCAATTGATTTCAAAGACTTTAGAATAGAAAACCTGATAGAACAGTTTAGTTTACCCACTGCACACTACCCTGTACTGATCTGATTCATATTATTGTTCTTCTTGCTGTATTCATGTTTATTTTGCATTGCCTGTTACACTGTTCATATTATATTACTTGATGACATGACGCGCTGACGTCTGGGTTTTGCATAGCCTAGATTCTGTACCGCTGTTGCAGTCCGAGCAGGAGTACTTCAGCCAGCAGGCTGAGCTGTGAGGTGTCAGTAGTAGTTAGTTTTATTTCCTGCATTTATTTCCAGATGTGAGCCCGCATTATGGGACATACATTCCAGTTATTCTGTATTGGATCTTTTGCTTCCGCATTAATTTATTATTGACTCATGCTATTTTGGATTATGGACATGTTGAGATAGTTTTATTTCGTTCTTGATATCTCTACAGCCGTAATGTGACTGTGGATGGATGCTTCCTACCCACAGGTAGCATGGTTGGCTATGTCACGTGCCCTTTTTAGCGTACTCTGGGAAGCGGGGCATGACATGGTTCTTTTGGTATCAGAGCAATAGGTTAGTTGAGTTGATTCTTTTGTAGTTGGGTATTGTACCCAATACACGAATCAGAATACCCGTGTTTAGGAAACATGTCCTGCCACCTTGCCGTTTACCATTCTTGAATCACATTCTTCCTGATTATATCTTTTACGATGTGCAAACTTCCTTTGCATATCGACTCGAAAAACCTGATTCCTTGTTATCTCTAGGACTTAGGCGACTTGGGTGGAGTTAAGTAATTGTGGCTATGATACCGCGGCATAGTTATAATGCGGTACTCTATTTAAGTATCTTGGAGTTCTAGCCTTGATCTATATTTTGAATCTATCATCATGCTAATGTTGGGTGTTTTGATTTCAGGAATATGGCAGATAAGAATTTGAAGACGTACCAGAGGCGTGTGGACGAAGCCGCCATGCTTGGAGTGATAAGGGGAATGCTAAAGAATTAAAAGAGACAGACCGAGCTGATCCAGCAGCAAGCAGAATCATTCCAGGAAGGTTTGCGGACCGTTCAGCAGTCCGTAGATAAGGGTGAAGCTAAACCAGTTGATCGAGTTGAGACCGTGGCAAATTTCAGGCGTTTGGGTCCGTCTACATTTACTGGTTTGGAGGAGCCGTTGCCAGCAGAGCAGTGGCTAGTTGACACGGAGAATTTGCTTATCGCGGCACAGATTCCTGATGACAAAAGAGTTGATGTGGTACGCATTCTGTTAGTGGACTACGCCCGAGAATGGTGGCTTGTGGAGGAGACCCGCTTGCCCAAGCCGATCAAGTGGGCGGATTTTTCTAAGAGTTTCCTGGAGAAGTTCTTCCCGCGGACTGCACGGGAGGAAATGGAAGAGAAGTTTATTGGGCTAAGGCAGAATGGAGCACCCGTGGATGTGCATGCAGCAGAATGGACGAGACTCAGCAGATTCGCTGGACCTTTAGTCGCCAACGATGCAGACAGGGCACGGAGGTTCATGCGCAGCTTGGATGTGGACATCCAGAGGCAGATTGTCTCCCTGGGTTTGACCACTTTCTCACAGGTTCTTACGGCAGCTCGGGAACAGCAGAGTTTATCTGGGATGAAAGGGAGCTTGCAGCAGACAGCAGTTGCGGCAAGGAAGCCCGCATTTGTACCTAACCGAGCTCAGGGTCGCAGAGGTATTCCAGTGGACCGTCGAGGTGTAGCACCCATGAAGAAGCCTGTGATCGTTGATCGAAGAAAGAGCGTGATTTGTGACTACTGTCGTTTACCTGGGCACGTGCAGAAGGAGTGTCGAAGGAGGCTGGGACTTTGTTTGGTTTGTGGAGCGGGTGATCACGCAGTTGGTGCTTGTCCGTCGAAGCTTCGTACGAGGGATGATATTCAGAAGCCTCCGCAGAGACCGTTCCAAGGGCAGAAGCAGCTGACTCAAGGACCTAATCAGGCTCGAGCTTTTACCATGACAGCAGAGGAAGCCAAGGCGTCGGGAGAAGTCGTTTCAGGTATTCTACTCGTTCATGGTTTTCCCGCATTGGCATTGTTTGATTCTGGTGCATCCCATTGTTTTATGTCATCCAAATTTATGACTACACACTCGATTGCCTGCACGACCTTGTCTATTTTCTGGGACATACACACTGGGAATGGGAAAATCATATCTGGTAGGGAATGTAAAGATTGTACAGTTGTTGTGTACGGACGGGAGCTTTTTGCAGATTTCTTGGTGATAGAGACGGGCAGCTACGAAGTTGTCTTGGGAATTGATTTTCTTGGCACTTTCCACGCTCACATTGATTGTAGGGCAAAGAAAGTAATTTTCCAGATTCCCGGACATCCCGAGTTTACCTTCACTGGAGGAAGCAGTTCTGTCGGGCCAGTCGAGTTTAGGGCTAGGCCGACAAACAATATTCTTGCAGCAATGGAAGTTGATAATAGTGAAGAGCCGGCTGTTGTTCGTGATTTTATAGACGTATTTAAAGATATATCGGGTTTACCACCGAAGCGAGACGTGGAGTTCGCAATTGATCTTATTCCTGATGCAGCGCCAGTATCCAAAGCATATTATCCAATGGCACCAGTAGAGTTGGAAGAAGTTAAGAAGCAGGTTTCTGAATTGCTTGAAAAGGGTTGGATTCGAAGCAGTAACTCGCCTTGGGGAGCTCCGGTTCTTCTAGTAAAGAAGAAGGATGGCACAAGAAGGATGTGCATAGACTATCGAGAATTAAACCGGGTGACTATTAAGAACAAGTACCCTATCCCTCGCATTGGAGAACTTTTTGAGCAGCTTAGTGGCGCGAGGGTATTCTCGAAGCTGGATTTGCGATCCGGATATCATCAAGTTCGAGTGAAAACAGAAGATATTTGCAAGACGGTGTTCCGAACTCAGTATGGACATTACGAGTGCTTAGTGATGTCCTTCGGAGTAACGAATGCGTCGGCAGTATTCATGGACTTGATGAACCGAATCTTTTTACCGTTCTTGGATCAGTTCATTGTGGTATTCATTGACGATATTCTGGTTTACTCGAAGAGTTTTGAGGAGCATGCTAAACATTTGAAGATCGCACTGCAGACGTTGAGACAGGAGAAGCTTTATGCGAAGATGAGTAAGTGCGAGTTTTGGCTGGAGGAAGTGAAGTTTTTGGGGCATGTTGTGTCTGGCGATGGAATTGCCGTCGATCCAGAAAAGATTGCAGCAGTTCGAGATTGGCCGATTCCAAAGAATGTTGCGGAGATAAGAAGCTTTCTTAGACTCGCCGGATATTACAGGAGATTTGTGGAGAACTTTGCTCGTCTGGCGGAGCCGCTAACCAAGCTTACGCGCAAGGAGGTACCTTTTGTATGGACGGATAAGTGTGCGTTAGCTTTTGAGACGTTGAAGCAGAAGTTGATAACCGTCCCTATTCTGACCGTGCCAGACAATTCCGGAGGATTGGTGATTCACAGTGACGCATCTGGGAAAGGATTGGGATGTGTCTTGATGCAGCATGGGAAGGTTGTAGCGTACACATCAAGACAGATGAAGACCCATGAGAAGAATTACCCAACTCATGACTTGGAGCTTGCGGCGGTGATTTTCGCTTTGAAGATTTGGAGACACTACCTTTTAGGCGAAAGGGTCGAAGTTTTTACAGATCATAAGAGCTTGAAGTATGTGTTCACACAGAAGGAGCTTAACATGAGGCGGCGTAGATGGTTGGAGCTGATGGCTGACTACGATCTTGATCTTAAGTACCATCCGGGGAAGGTTAATGTTGTGCCGGATGCGCTTAGTCGGTTACCAGCAATTCAGGTGTTAACTACGCAGAAGAAGATCGTTGCAGATTTTTGAAGATTTGACTTGGAGGTTGTGCTACCGCGTTCTACGGGACAGTTGATGCAGCTGCAAGTGCATTCGTCATTGATCGAGAGTATTAAAGCAACACAATCGCAGGATCCTAGACTGCAAAAGTTTCGAGAGCAGGTTGAAGCCGGACTACAAACAGATTTATTGATCCACGAAGATGGTTCGTTGAGGTATGGTAGCCGTTTGTGTGTGCCAAAGGGAGATATTCGTGAAGAGCTTATGAAGGAGGCACACAGTTCAGCTTATTCTGTACATCCAGGAGGCACAAAGATGTACCGAGATATTCGACAGCATTTCTGGTGGGAAGGCATGAAACGAGAGATTGCTCGTTTTGTGGCAAAGTGGTTGGTGTGTCAGCAAGTTAAGGCTGAACATCAAAGGGTTGCTGGTTTATTGCAACCACTTCCGATTCCTCAGTGGAAGTGGGAACATATAACCATGGATTTCGTGACGGCTTTACCGCGGAGTCCAAAAGGCAACAATACTGTATGGGTGATTGTTGATCGGTTGACCAAGGCAGCTCACTTTATTCCTTTCCGGGTTGGTCAATCAACAGAGACTTTGGCAGAGCAGTACATGCAGGAGATTGTAAGATTGCATGGGGTACCGGTGAGCATCGTGTCCGATCGTGACACTCGGTTCTTATCACACTTCTGGAGGAGCTTACAGGAAAGTTTGGGGACTCGATTGAAGTTTAGCACAGCTTATCATCCTCAAACTGATGGTCAGTCGGAAAGGACGATCCAAACTCTTGAAGATATGTTGAGGGCATGCATGTTGGACTTCAAAGGTTCATGGGAGGATCTACACTTGGTGGAGTTTTCTTACAACAACAGTTTTCAGGCAACTATCCAGATGGCTCCATTTGAAGCATTGTATGGTCGTAAATGTCGTTCATCTGTTTGTTGGGATGATGTCGGTGAACGAAGATTATTGGGACCAGATTTGGTTGTACAGACAGTTGAGAAGGTTAACACTATCAGAAATCATATGAAGGCAGCTCAAGACCGACAGAAGAGTTGGACAGACACGTCAAGAAGACCTCTAGAGTTCGCCGTGGGTGATTTGGTGTTCTTGAAGGTATCACCGACTAGAGGGGTGATTCGTTTTGGGAGTCGAGGAAAGCTTAGTCCTCGATTCGTTGGACCCTTTGAGATCTTAGAGCGTATTGGTGAGGTAGCGTACCGTTTGGCGTTACCGCAGTCCTTGGCAAATGTGCACGATGTGTTTCACGTATCTCAACTACGAAGGTATGTTCAAGATGAAACGCACGTATTGGATCATTCGGAGCTAACAGTACAGGAAGACTTGACTTTTGAGGAGCGACCGGTTGAAATTGTGGATCGAAGGGAAAAAGTTCTTAAGAACAAAGTTATCCCCCTTGTGCTTGTTTCTTGGGGTAATCGCTCGCATGGAGAGTCCACTTGGAAACGAGAAGATGAAATCCGGCAGAAGTTTCCTGACCTTTTCCTGTAGTTTTCTATCTTTGTATTCTTGGAATTTCGAGGACGAAATTCTTTTGTAGTTGGGTATAATGTAACACCCGAGCCCGATACTACTAATTTCTGTTACTGTTTGAGCGTAGGGTGTCATGTATTTCCTTTATCTTGCTTGTTTGTTGCTTACTGTAAATTTTTACCCGGTAAATTCATTTCTGCATATAACAAATTTTGGCATCTAAAAATAAAATTAAAAATATTCATCTTGGCCTATTCGACACCCCTAGCCTCGTGGTAGCGTCCGTGCATTGTGTTCTCGTCCCGTTCAGTGAAACGGGCGAGTTTGGACGGCTATGCGCGCATACATGTGTCCGTTTTGGGGGTATGCTTTTTAATCATAAGACACTTAATTTTAAAATTTGGAACCCGCTTAAAATCATATTATTTCAATTTCAAATTTTTGGACCCGACCCGGGCACGATTTGGAAATGTTTTATTTTGCGCCAAAACCCCAAATTTAATATTTTATAACTTTCGAATATTTCCTTAACTTATAATATATATTACTGTTTGCTATATCATTTAAATCTTCTTTAAATTTTTTCCTATCACCTAAATCTCTCTCTCTCAACCAATCACATTCTCTCAAATCCTTTCCATGGGCCCCACTCCCATTCTCTCTCAATCTCTCTCCCTCACCGCCTCTCTCTTTCTCTATCTCTCTCTCTCTCTTTCTCTCTCTCTCTCTCTCTCTATCCCCCATATCTCTCTCTCTATTTTAAGCCTCTCTCTCCCCCCTCCTTTTTCTTTTAAAAGTTAACGTGAACCCATCAAACTCCCCAGCAACCCTAGCCACCGCAACCTCCATCCTCGCCGCCGCAGCCCCAACGCCGGCGACGCCGTCACCAACACCCTCGCCTCCTCATCCTCACCTCACCTAGCCCCCTCTTCCTCCTTTCCCCACTCTCCAGTGCACACTGCACCCTCACCGCGACCCTTGCCCTCCCCGCTGCAGCCACCGCCGACGACACCATCACCGGCTTCCTTGTCCTCGTCGTTCCCTCACCATCCACGCCCTCTCTCTCATCGATTCTCGAGCGCTTGCACACCCCGAACAGTGCTACAGCCACCTGCAACTCCCCTGCACACCGTCGGACCGCCGTCTGTCGCCGCCGACGACCCCGTTCCCGTGTCCCTGGCCTCGCAAGCACACCCCTCGGTGAGATAACTTCCCTCCTCTCTTCCCTTCTTCTTTCATTCTCTGCTAATGCGTTCTTGATCTGCAGCTGCTGTCGCGGTCACTGTTGGCTGGCCGCCGGAGCTCCGTTGACGTCGTCAACCTTCGTAACCTCTCTGCTGATCATCGTAAGCACCCTGCGCAGATCCTCTTTCCCTCCTTCTTTATATTTCCTTGTGTTTCTTTTCTCCCGTGCTTCATACCTTGATGTTTGATTCACTGTTCACTTTTCGCCGGAATCCGACGATGCCGACGACGTGACCCGACGTTCCAGCGAGGTGCCCCGTCCCGCGTGGTTCCATTGTTCGTTGTTTGGGTCCATTCCGTGAACCGTGCGCCCGTCGCGAGTTTCCCCGCCGACGTTTACGTTCCGTTTTTCCCGGTTCACGACCCTTCGAGGCAAGTACCCCTTGCTACATGCTATATAATATTTATATATATATTATGACACCTTAAACCTGTAAATTTAACTTGGTACGATCATTTCTCATTTTCGGGTACAATATTGCATTATATCATTTTACCGTTAAACTTAGAACCTACAGTTGCAAATTGAACCTAATAACCAAATTTACCTGATTAATCACATTTTTAATGTTAACATAGCTTATGGCATTTATCCCTGTAGTTCTGTTCCATTCGGGCACTCGTATGCATTTAACCTGAAATAGCTGTACTGAACCGTTACATAAATCAGTGCACCTCTAAGGGTTCTTAAACCTGTTAACATGACTAAACGGCTATACTTATCTTACTGCACCCTTGTAATCATCTTTGTGACAAATTTAATAACTGTATTGCAAATTGAATGAAACTGCCTATTACTTAATTCATTGCTTATCTCATGTAGTTGATACCCATGCTAGATTATATAACTGATTGTGAGCACACCCACGATATTGTTTATATCTTGACCTGACTTGCTACATATATATATTGATATACCTGACATGGTACCATACACTGTTGACTTGACCTGATGTACCATGACCTGACCCGTTACCTGATCTTGTGTCTAATGCCAACAAACCTGACATGTAGTCCTCATGGACCGTTCCTGTTGTCTATCCAGACAAACCTGCTTTTACCTGATCCTGTGTTGGCATTAGTTCTTGATTACTGAATACCTGACTTGACATACATAACTTGGGGGTATGGGGAAATCAAAGGTGAAACCTGACTTGTAACTCAACAGTTCGATACCTGTTCTGATCAGTCTTACGGGCTAGGCCAGCCCCGGAGTGATGATGCTGACATCACTCGCCCATACCTGCTACCTGTTACTGCCTAGCGGCACGTCTCGGTTTCAGCCCGAGAGTCCTTGACCGTGGTCCCGGGCATGCACGGGATACTATTGAGTTACATCGACGATTCATCAATTGATTTCAAAGACTTTAGAATAGAAAACCTGATAGAACAGTTTAGTTTACCCACTGCACACTACCCTGTACTGATCTGATTCATATTATTGTTCTTCTTGCTGTATTCATGTTTATTTTGCATTGCCTGTTACACTGTTCATATTATATTACTTGATGACATGACGCGCTGACGTCTGGGTTTTGCATGGCCCAGATTCTGTACCGCTGTTGCAGTCCGAGCAGGAGTACTTCAGCCAGCAGGCTGATCTGTGAGGTGTCAGTAGTAGTTAGTTTTATTTCCTGCATTTATTTCCAGATGTGAGCCCGCATTATGGGACATACATTCCAGTTATTCTGTATTGGATCTTTTGCTTCCGCATTCATTTATTATTGACTCATGCTATTTTGGATTATGGACATGTTTAGATAGTTTTATTTCGTTCTTGATATCTCTACAGCCATAATGTGACTGTGGATGGATGGTTCCTACCCACAGGTAGCATGGTTGGCTATGTCACGTGCCCTTTTTAGCGTACTCTAGGAAGCGGGGCATGACAAACTCCATGCAATCGTACAATCTCGTCGATATAAATCTGAGCATACTGCACAAACCCATACGTCGTCTTCACCGGAAGAAAGTGAGCCACCTTTGTCAATCTATCAACAATCACCCAGATGGAATCATACCCTCTGCTAGTCCTGGGTAGACCCACAACGAAATCCATGGAAATCTGTTTCCATTTCCACTCCGGAATGGGCAAGGGCTGGAATTCTCCAGCCGGCCTCCGGTGCTCTGCCTTGACTTGCTGACAAGTCAAGCATCTTGAAACAAACTCTGCAACATCCCTCTTCATTCCTTCCCACCAATAAACATCCTTCAATTCATAATATATTTTGGTGGAACCAGGATGAATACTGTATGCTGATCGATAGGCTTCCTCTAAAATCTCACGTCTCAGTCCATCCGATGCTGGCACACAAAGACGAGTCCTAAAACGTAATACTCCATGGTCATCAATCACGAACTCCGACTCTCTGCCCTGCCTAAGCTGACCCATAATCTCCGATATATGAGCATCTGCGAGCTGTGTCTCTCGAATACAATCCAATAGCTGAGGACAGGTGCAAACATATGCTAACTGTCCTCCTGCCGATGTGAACTCAAACTGTATACGATTATCACATAGAATCTACCAGTCTGTAGAAGACTGTCTCTGTAAGGTGCGCATATGAGATAAGCTACCTCCAGGCCTCCGACTCAAAGCATCTGCTACAACATTCGCTTTGCCTAGATGATACAAGATCTCACAATCGTAATCCTTCACGAGTTCCATCCATCTACGCTGCCTTAGATTCAGATCCCTCTGCTGAAAAATATACTTCAAGCTCTTATGATCTGTAAAAATCTGGCACGAATCTCCATACAAGTAATGCCTCCAAATCTTCAGTGCGAAAACTATAGCAGCCATCTCCAAATCATGAGTGGGGTAGTTCTACTCATACTTCTTCAACTGCCGAGAAGCATACGCGGCAACCCTGCTGTGTTGCATTAACACACAGCCTAAACCCACTCGAGAGGCGTTACAATACACAACAAACCACCAGACCCAGAAGGTAAAGATAAGACTGGTGCAGTCGTCAAGGGAGTCTTCAACTGCTGAAAACTCTGCTCACATGTATCTTTCCAAAGAAATGGAACTTCCTTCCTAGTCAATCCGGTCAACGGTGCAGCGATCCGAGAAAAATCTTGCACAAAACGTCGGTAATAACCTGCCAGACCCAAGAAACTACGAGCCTCGGTAACTGACACCGGTCTGGGCCAGTGCTGTACCGCTTCGATCTTCTTTGCGTCCACACATATCCCATCTCTCGTAACTACGTGACCCAAGAAATCTACACTATCCAGACAGAAAGTACACTTAGAGAATTTAGCGAACAGTTGATGCTCCTTCAAGGTCTGTAACGTGATGCGCAAATGTTGCTCGTGCTCCTCTCGACTCCGGGAATAAACAAGAATATCATCAATGGATACTATAATGAACTGATCAAGGAATGGCCTGAAGATACGGTTCATCATATCCATGAAAGTTGCTGGGGCGTTGGTAAGTCCGAACGACATCACCAGAAATTCGTAATGCCCATATCATGTGCGAAAAGCAGTCTTCGGAATATCATCCTTCCGAACCTTCAACTGGTGATATTCTGACCGTAAATCAATCTTTGAGAAGTAGCCAGCTCCCTGCAGCTGATCCAACAAGTCATTGATACGAGGTAATGGATACCTATTCCACACAGTAACTCGATTCAGCTGCCGGTAATCTATGCACAATCTCATGCTACCATCCTTCTTCTTAACAAACAAGACAGGAGCTCCCCACGACGATACACTTGGACGAACAAGTCCTCTATCTAACAACTCTTGCAACTGGCTTTTGAATTCCTTCAACTCCGTCAGGCCCATCTGGTAAGGTGGAATAGAAATAGGCCCCGCACCCGGAATCAAGTCAATGCAAAATTCGATATCGAGATCGGGCGGTAATCCTGGTAATTCAGCAGGAAACACATCCGGAAATTCTCGTGCGATCGAAACCTGGTCCAACGGGACTTCAACGACTCCTAAGTCCTGAACAAAAGCTAAGAACTCATGAAAACCCTTCTTCAAGAGTCGTCCCGCACAAAGAGCAGAAATCATGTTGGCAGGAGTTACATTACAGTCCCCCTGCACAACAAGGATCGGTTTACCTAGAAAACAAAATCTAACCGCTTTCCCCCGACAATCTACATAAGCATGACAAACGGCCAACCAATCCATACCAAGAAGTATACCAAAATCTAACATATCCAGGAGAATCAGATCAACTAAAGAATCCCTATCACCAATACGTAATGATCGTGACCTGAATACATGTCGAGCTATAAAAGAATCTCCTACAGGAGTAATCACAACTAGTGGTAACTCTAAAAGTGATGACTCTCTCCCCAGAGAAAGTGCAAAGCATGAAGATACGTAAGAATGCGTAGACCCGGGATCAAATAAAATATGTGCATCTAAGGAACATACTACAAAAGTATCTGTCACAACTGCATTGGATGCCTGGGCATCCTGTGGAGTCAGTGCAAAAACTCGTGCCTGGCCCCTGCCACATCCTATCGCCCTCTACTCCTATCTCCTCGACCTCTCTGGAAGCGTCCTGCAAAACCTCGGCCTCGTAGTGCACCCATCTGGTGCATAGTGCTAACTGGGGGAGGAAGTAAGGCCATCGACGTAGAAGGTGGAGGGAGTAAAACAGCCTGCGGAACAACAGTCTCTCCTTGGCGTGTACACTCTCTAGCTAAGCACCCTGGAATTCCACAATTATAACATGTAATTGGAGGTCTCTGTCCTACCGGGTATGAACTAAACATCTGGCCCTTAGTCCAATCTCGACCAAAACTGCGGCCTGGAATGAATCTACCTCGACCTCCTCGTCCTCTCGAATTACGACCGTCACGACCACGGCCTCTATGGGTGTTTATCTAGCATGGAACAACAACAAGTGTAGGAGGTAATGTGTTCGGAGGAGGTGGTGAAGTCACATGTGAGACCGATGCCCCATCCTGTTGCCTCATGGGACAAATCCTAATACAGTGATACGGGCACCTACACCTGAAACATCTTTGCACGAGCTGCTGAATATATAGGTATAAGTGATAGAACTGATCTATGCAGAATCCGCCACGGCCTCTACGAACACGTCTTGGTGCTGATGTATTATTACGAATTTTCCTTGGTCTCTGAACACCCATACATGGAGTAATGGTCGATCTCCGTGCTCAACTAATCTCCAGCAAGGATCCGATCATTCGGTGCATCTCTTGAACATTTGCCTCTATCCTAGCTATACGATTAATATAGGGTGGATAAATCGGTTCATGAAAGATAGGCGTACTGCCTAGGCTTGTCCCCATTTCAGACAAGCCCGCTCCAATCTCATCTCGAACAGCAGTACTCTGAGTCCCCGTAATCGTTGATGACATAGCGGCTGGAATAAGAAACCGGATTGATAAGGACATTGCAATCGAATCACAAGATACACGGAATTAAGGAAAGAAGTACGAACAAACATCTCCTAAGGTTACTTAGGCTGAGTATCATAGCGTAAATATGCCGCGGAATATACGTACGGTACTGCACCCATCCTAATTCACCTACTCCATCAAACCAAAGGTCATCCTACGTAACGAACTCAAATCGATTTACCTTAACTCACTACTTGATTCCGTAAGGTTTAATCCTAAGCTCTGATACCAACTTTGTCACGGCCCAAAGTTTGGATGTGACCGGCACTTAGATTGTATAATATCTAAAGATATCGACACAATCTGAGTAAGCCAAAAACCAAGATCAAAACCCTTTTTGTGGAACTTTAGAAAAAATTTAGTTTTTAAGTAAAAATCGCGGTTTTAAGTATTTAAGATTTTAACAGTAATTTCCTATTGCATTTATAATAAAAGCAGTTATAAAGTGTTTAATTTGGCTGCACCCTAGTTGGGAGCAACGATACTAACAATGGAAATCAATACATACTCATAAAACGACATCAAAGAATAATCTCAGACATATATAAAAGAAATATCATTTAATACAACTAAACGATCTCATCTGTCGAAATAATATACATATAACCACATCTCGTTCTATGTCATAATACAGGGTCTGATGGAGATACTCTCGATTCAATATACAATACCAAAAAGAGAAGGTTACTATATATGTAACCCACCTAGCAAAAGATGCGATAAAATCTGATAAGTGGATCTGCACTGCGGCTAACCGTCCACTCTACCCCTGCAAGGAACTGTGGCACAACGGGGGCGAGTTACCAACTCGGTGAATATAACTAAAATATAATGGCTGATAATGTAAATATGACGAACTAGAACTAATTTCAATAATAGTGAATGCGATACATGATAACAAGTGGAGGAATGAATATGTAATACTCCATATATGAATCAAAACTGAAATCTCATCAATTATTTTCCAAATCATATTCATTTTTCTCCGTGCCTAACATCGACACAAATCTTCGGTGTTTCATCAGGCATCATTTCTCGAACGATCCTGCAATCAATAACACCGGTCGGTATCATCTAGATATCCGCCGTGTTTCATAACTGTCTCCGGAATCGAGTATCCTCGTTAGGCTCCCCGCCTAAAGTGCGGCTATCCTTTCCCTGGGTCTCGACCGGGTCCACCATGTATCCAACTGTATCCCCACCGACTCAGTCTGGATAAAATTGTAAATCCGTAACCGTATATCCCTAGACTCGGTCCAGAATAAAACCAAATCATAAAACCAATATTTCATGGTGGACGTGACACATAATCATGAAAATCACTGATTTTTTGTAATAGTATATGAAAACTTAAAACCATAAATTCTCAATAATACAAATGCCTCTTATATCAACTACTAATACTTGAATACGAAATATGATGTCATATATGCTAATTACTACGACTACTGATACTTAAGATATGATAAGAATCATTTTTAACAGAATAATTTCTAAGTGTGAAGTGACATGTTAATATCGACGAGGTGTAGTGTAACATGTAGATATGTGCATGTGCGGTATTACTCGTCGATAATGATACAGTGTTCTAACAAGTATTAATCATGGATGTATACATGTAGATTTAAGAATGCATATGATAAAGTTAACATACAAAAGCAAAACTTGAATTTAAATCTAACTATGGGCGTATCACGCTATCTTTAAAAGATCCCCTGGTAGATATTTAATCTACTAACCGGAATACGTCGTAACTACTCAGAAATTGCCAATCCCTTTCCTTTCCTTGCGGCCTCCGAAGTTCCCGCGCTCAAATCTAACATTGAATTTAACTTACATAAGAAATGGCTACATTCCGATACGGTGAAAACATGAAAACACAAGTTGTACGTACTAATTAGTTAAATTAACTATTTTAAACAATACCAAAATATCCTAATAATGATACAGAGACCTACCCAAAAACCCAAAACCCCAAAATCCATCAAAAATCCGGCAACACCGGAATTCTCCTATAGGTCGCCGGCCCAAATCCGAGCCCCTTGGTTCATTCTTTTGGCGTTTGTTTTCGGTCCAACATACAATATTTAAGCATTGTTTTGTTAAATTGATTTTACTCTGACTAATAGCAGATTACTACAGAGCTAAATTTTACCAAAAATACAATTTTATCGATATTCGATTTCAACATTAAACCAGTTACAGAACTAATTCCTACAGTGCTTAAAGGTATTACCTACAAAGGATTTCTGGATGATCTCCCTCCAAAATGCACAAGCTCCTAGTTCTGATGGTGAACTTCTTAGCCTAGTTCTTCTTCTCTTCTCTCTTTTCTTTTCTTCTTCTTTGCTTGTTCTTAGTTTTCTTTAAAACATGAAATTTTTCTGAATTTTTATCTGTTAAAATGATCTGAACACTATATATATGGTAAAGGGAAGAGTGAAGTGTAGGAGGAGGTGTTACCAATAAGGGTATGCCACTCTCATGCAAGAAGGAGGTGTTGTGAAATGAAGTGTGCATGCAAGTAGGTGGTGGCAATGCATTATCACTCCAAATTTGATTTATCTTGATATAATTTCTGAGCTAAAACATTATCTACCTTTTTTCCACTTACACCCTCACAATTTCAAGTTTGCACATTTTTCCTAAACTTTACAAAAAGACCCCTCACTAACTATATTATTATATAACATTATTTTAATTAAAAATGAAGCTAAATTTCTCATTAAAATCCTTATAATTTATTTATGTTACATATTAAAATTTCAATTTAATTTGTTTCACATACTACTTATGAAAATGTCCCATTTTATTTTAATAACTTTTTAAATTGGCATTTTATTATTTAATTAATTAATTTTATTTATTTCCAAATTTTCAAAATGTTACACCCACAAATCGGGAACCAAATCGCTACGAGCCAGGGAAAAGTCTACTACGGACACTCCGCCTCGGAAACGCGTCAAACGCCGACCGTCCATCTCGTAAAAAGGGCAGTGCAGGCTTCCCACAAATCGGGAACTAAATCGCTCCGGGCCAGGAAAAAATCTACCACGGACACTCCGCCTCGGAGATGCGTCAAGCGCCGACCGTCCATGTCATAAAAAGGGAAGTGCAGGCTTCCCACAAATCGGGAACCAAATCGCTCCGGGACAGGGAAAAGTCTACCACGGACACTCCGCCTCGGAGACGCGTCAAGCGCCGACCGTCCATGTCGTAAAAAGGGCAGTACAGGCTTCCCACAAATCGGAAACCAAATCGCTCCGATCCAGAGAAAAGTCTACCATGGACACTCCGCCTCGGGGACGCGTCTAGCGCCGACCGTCCATGTCGTAAAAAGGGCAGTGCAGGCTTCCTACAAATCGGGAACCAAATCACTCCGGGCCAGGGAAAAGTCTACCACGGACACTCCACCTCGGAGACGCGTCAAGCGCCGACCGTCCATGTCGTAAAAAGGGCAGTGCAGGTTTCCCACAAATCAGGAACCAAATCGCTCCGGGCCAGGGAAAAGTCTACCACGGACACTCCGTCTAGAAGACGCGTCAAGCGTCGACCGTCCATGTCGTAAAAAGGGCAGTGCAGGCTTCTCACAAATTGGGAACCAAATCGCTCTGGGCTAGGAAAAAGTCTACCACGGACACTCCGCCTCGGAGACGCGTCAAGCGTCGACCGTCCATGTCGTAAAAAGGGCAGTGCAGGCTTCCCACAAATCGGGAACCAAATCGCTCTGGGCCAGGAAAATGTCTACCACGGACACTCCGTCTCGGAGACGCGTCAAGCGTCGACCGTCCATGTCGTAAAAAGGGCAATGCAGGCTTCCCACAAATTGGGAACCAAATCGCTCCGGGCCAGGGAAACGTCTATCACGGACACTCCGTCTCGGAGACACGTCAAGCGTCCACCGTCCATGTCGTAAAAAGGGCAGTGCATCCTAAAATGTGGGAACCAAAGCTTCGCCTCCACACGCAAGAAGATCCATCAATTTCATGCACACGACCCACATATGTGGTGTGCATTTATTGATGGGGACACTTTGTTGGGGTCAAAAATTGCATCCCGGTTGACTAAGTCAAAATCAAGGTCAACCCCAAGCCAGGTGGGCCCAAGCCCAGATCAAGTGAGCTCATGCCCGAGTCGAGCCCGAACATGAAGCGGACGGCCTCTCCCATGCCGAAATAAAAAATCATGTAATAAATAATTTTGATATAATTTTTTATGCATGAATATAAGCAAAATGGGCATAAAGACAAATTTTTGTAAAGCCCATGGCTTATGTGCAAAAAGAAATAGCACATGAGGCATGAGATGGGCAAAATGCCATTTTGTAAATCCCAAGGGGCTATATGTAAATGTGTAAGCCTATATAAGGCAACAAGATGTTGAAATAAAAAAGGACTTTTCATTTCTCTAAAACTCTAGGCTTTGTGCCTCCTTCCTCTCCTTCCTCAAGGTTCTAAACCTTCTCCTTTCTTTTGAATTAAATCAAGAGCTTTACTCTTCCTTTTCAAAAAATAAATAGTTTTCACCACAAAACCCACAAAGGAGAGCTCAGATCTTTCATTAGATCTCATAAAGGGGAGACTTTTAAGTCTCACCCCCTTTTCTCCAAGATCCAGCCGATCAAGAGGAGGAAGAAGGAGACCCATCTCGAAAAATCCAATTTTGGACAAAATCCCAGTCAAGAGAAGATCCAAGACTCAAGAGAGAAGAACCTCTGAAGATTTTTAAGGAGTTTAACTCCTAATCTAGATCCTTAGGAGTTTGACTCCAAATCTAAAACTTTTGGAGTTTAACTCCACTCGAAATCCTCTTTAGGAGTTTAACTCCCATTTCTGAGGGTAAAAAACCCTTCCTTTCGCCAGCGCCCGAGCGCCCAAAGCGCTAGCGCTCGAGCGCCCATGTGCCGGGAACGTGAAGCGCTAGCGCCCGAGCGCCCACATGTCGGGCACGTGAGGCGCTAGCACCCAAAGCGCTAGCGCCCGAGCGCCCACGTGCCGGGCACGTGAGGCGCCAGTACCAGCGCCTGAGCGCACCTAGCGCTAGCGCCAGCGCCTAGCGCTACCTCAAGCGCCCAAGTGCTTGCGCTAGTGCCACCGCCCAGCGCCTGCGTGCTAGGTGCGTGAGGCGCTGGCACCCACGCGTCCTTTGGACGCCATTTTTCTACCATTTTACACACACTCCACACTAAAAATACCTCCCCCGTTAGAAAAAATTTCTAACAGGGCGGTGCCCCGCACCCCGCAAGGGAGCTGCTGGTCCCTTTGACCCCCAGCCCGCTATCTGGGTAGCGGGACCCCCGTAAAAACTCTGCGGGACCCCCGATATATCCAAAACCCCTTCAAAACACAACACTGCACATTGAGTTCGCATGACCTGTTTGACCCGTCAATCGGAGGTTCTCTCGCTCCAAAGGCAAGGGGTAATTAACGGCAGCTTAGTCCGCGGCTGCCAGAGATTCGGATCCTACAAGCGTGTGTATTCCCATCTCAATGTGGTGACGAAAAACACCCTACAGTCATGGCCCTCTGGTAGGTAGCGCCAGCGTTCTTTAGACCGAAGGGCATCACTTTATAGCAGAATATGCCCAGCGGAGTCCGGAAAGCAGTGTGCTTTTGGTCTTCAGGATGCATCTTTATTTGATTATACCCCGAAGATCCATCCATGAAGGAGAAGACTTCATGGGTGGATGTGTTATCGGTCATCAGCTCGGTAATAGGCACTGGGAAGTCATCCTTCGGACAAGCTTTATTGAGATCCCGAAAATCTACGCAGATGCGTACTGTCCCATTTTTCTTCATTACCGGAACGATATTGGCGATCCAGTCAGGGTATTGAACTTCTTGGATGAAGACGGAGTCGATTAGCTTCTTGACTTCGGTATTGATACTCATTTTAAGCTCGAGCCGCATTCTTCTTGGTGCTTGTTTGACTGGCTTGACGTCCGGTGATATTGCCAGTTTATGCACGGCTAATTTTGGATCTAGTCCCGGCATCTCAAAATAGTTCAACGCGAAGCAGTCTTTATACTGCATAAGCATATCTTTTAGTGTAGCCATCTGCTCTTCAGATAATAGCTCGCTGACGAACGTTGGCCTTGGATCGTTTGTCGTCCCCAAGTCGATTTTCCTCATATTGTCTGCTGTGGTATGTATCCTGTCTTCCAACTCCTTTGGTGTTGGTGGAAATTATGAGATCGCCTCATCTTCATCTTCATTTGCGAAGCATTGGGAGAGGTCATCCATATTCTCATGCTCTCTTTCCTTTAAGAACGTTATCGCGTGGCAGGTACGAGCCCGTTTCCAAGACCGATATTTCTCTGGTTCCATTATCGCCCTATAGATTGCTTTTGGCTCATGCTTTTATGGCGGGGTTAGCCTCCAATTGTCAGATAGAGCAAACTTGCCTTGCTGATACTGGTCTTCAACCCAGTTTTTGAAAGTGAAGCAGTCTTCATGAGAATGTCCTATCGCTCGGTGATCGGAGCAATAAGCCGGGTGATGGACTACGTCTATTTGTTTGGGGCGCTGAGACTCCAGGAGCACCATCATTTGATGTTTCATGACAAGGTCGAAGATTTTCCTTGTCTTGTCTTGAGAGAAAGAGTATTCCCGAACCATCTTCTTCATCAGTGATGAATTCCAGCGGACCTTTTCTCGATCGCACGTCTTCTTGGATCTGCTTCGCTGTTTTTTAGCGTCATTCCCGTTCTTCACCTTGCTTTCATTTCTACGTCGGACCTTTTTCTTGCCACGACAGCGCACAGCGGGCTGACGGTAAAAGGCATCGGCATCCTCCGTAGCCTGCTGAATGAGACGTTGCGTCCTGGATTTCTCGTAAATGGCCATTTCGCGGCTGTGGTCATCCCAAACCTTTTGACCTGCTTCCCTTATTAGCTTGTTAATCTGTTCTTCGAATGACGGACTTAATATTTGTATGGCGGGATTTCGCTCTGTTTCAATATCAGCGCTATCTGGAAAGACATTCTCTTTTCCACCGGAATCATTTATAACATGGCAGCCATGGAATCGCTCCCGTTTCTTAGACCGAACGTATCCAAGACCAGTCGTCTCCATTCTCCCGTTGGGCATCTTTCGCTGAGTCCTAGGAACATCCCAAATCTTGTTATAAAACTGGGCTTGTCGAGCAGTCTGTTTGAAGGGTACGCCTTAGCATCTCAATAGTCTTTTCAGTCCCTCTGCGTAGTATCTGGGCAGACGGATTGGTTGAAGCCTGTCGAACGCAAGTTCGCACCATGCCATACTTCTTTCTCCACTTTAGTCTCCGTGGATTGATAGAAAAGGATCGCCTTCTCACCTCTTTGCTTAGGAGGGACGTAGAAGGTCTGCGGCTCGTGCACGTTGTACGTATCAAGTGCATCAAGTTCTTTGTAATGCCGCTGCGGAACCATGGTAATTTGTAAACTCTGGTCAGCTCTAGCAAAGGTCTGCATTGACGGGCGGACGGAGAACACTGTGTTGGCCTCGTCGTCAGAGTCACTGCCAAAGACCAGAATATGAGTAGATGGTCCTGGCCTGTTGCCTTGTGGTTTTCCTGGGTAGACCATCTCTTCATCCTCCTCGGTATCGCTCCCAAAGATCAGGATAATGGTGATGGCTTTTTGTTTATTCTCTGGTTTGCGACATCTTTCCACGTCTTCGAAGTCTGGTAAGAAGTATTTGGCGTCTTCATATTTGCGGACTTCATTTACGGAGAATGGGTTCAGCTCCCCTGTAACTGTGTACTCGAGGCCGTCCTTGAATTACTTCGTATACTGATGTTGTGTAGAAGGGATGATGTTGTACTCATGTAACCAAGGCCTACCGTAGAAAGTCTTGGCGTCAATAACATGGAACTTGATGTCAGTGACGAGCAGTCCGAAGCGTAATGTCAGTATTACAGACTTGAGCGTTTATGATGATTGGGATTCAAAACCGAAGATGGTAATTTTATCCCGAGCTAGGTGCTGAACATTCATGCAAATCTCCTTCAACACTCTTACATTGAGAAGGTTCACGGAGGACCCATTGTCGACCAGGATCTTCCCTATCTTGATATAGTGACAATACCCAGTTACATACAGCGGACGATTGTGCTCACACGTTCCGAGAAGGAGGACTTCATCGCTGAAGGTGACATCAGCCGTGTGGACTTTTTCTAACCCATCATTCATCTTTTCTTCTGCAAGGAAGGCTTGAAACTGGTCGGGCTCTTGTAACGCCTTGATCAGGGAATCTCGTGCTTCTTTAGATAGGAGAAGGGCATCCAAAATACTCAATTGTAAGAGTATCTTCCTCAAATGTGCCAGGACATTGTAATCCACCTTGTTCTTCTAGTGCGGGTCCTTGGCTGTGAGCTCTTTGGCGACTCTATCATCGAGGGCAATCTCTTCAGAGACTTTTTCCTTCCCCTTATCTTTCTTGCACGAACCTTTGTTTGAGGGTCCGAGATTCTTTTCAGACAACGTACGGTTACACAGCTGAATGTTCTCACAGTTCCTCGTCTCTTCTTCTTTTCCAGAGGTGAATTCCTTGAAGGGAGGGCCGAGGGCCATTTCTTCGTACGAATCGCTCCCGAAGGTAAGAACTTGAGACTTCCCTTTTGTTGGGATGGCATCAACCATATGATAGTTACTGGCTGTTCCTTTATGCTCATCTGTCGTGCTTCTCTGCTCCCGACGGGCTTTGCGCTTTATTCGCTTGAAGTGTTGTCGGTGGGCAACGTATCCCTGCCACCACTTCTGGAAAGCATTACACTCTTCGATAGGGTTTGTCATGACCTGAAAAGTATGGAACATGACCGGCATTTAAATTACGAAACGTCTCGAGGCGTACGTAATCTAAGTAAGCCAAAACCCAGAAATCCAAACCAAGTAAAGCAGTAGAGTGAAGGAAAAACCAATTTAAATCAAGTAGTTTAGCAACATAAGCCGAATATGTATTTAAAAAAATCACAAGTCTTTTCTAAAAATTTCGGCAGAGTTTCCTTTGTAAATACTGGCCCCGAACGGGGTACAACATGATAAATATATGCATCAATGATAAAAGGCATCCCCAAGCGGGAGCTAGCTCTTCGTCAATCGATGGACAAACCACACAGTGCAATATAATATACAACACCGAAAGGCGAGGATCAAAACTCAAAATGAACTCAAAACAGCATGAAATCCATAATAATACAATGCGCGACTATAAGGTCGAAAGAATAAACATCACTAGTCTCTAAGTCAATAAAATAAACATGTCTGGTTGATGGAGTTTACTAGATACAACTGAATAACACATATACAATGGTGGTCCTGATGCAAAAGAACCCACCTACCAAAACAATCACCCGGAAAGGAGCAGTGTGCCAGCAAAACCGTAACGAAACCTGTACGGCAAAACCTGCAAGAACTGTGGCACAACGGGGGTGAGTTGCCAACTCGTGAGTAGAAAACATCTACGAGTAGAAAATCGCATGCATGACGCTATCTTAGGTCAATACGATCAATATATAAATATCCTTAATATGATAAAGTCTGAAGCATGAAAAGGTGGCAAGGGTAAATATCTATACCAAGTGTAATACCGAGTGCTCGTGTCAGTGCCTCAGGTAGTAACATATCATATGAATAAGGTATGAATGCATGAAAACAGAATACATGTAATTGAAGAAAACTGCTTTCATAACTTAGTGAGATTTCTGTATATTTAAAACGAGGTATCATCAATGAAATCAACATAAACAGTGTCTAGCATCGACACAAAAAATAAATCCCAATATCTCAATATCTCAGGCTCCGGCTATCCGGACTGGCCTGTATCAACAAATATCAATACCTCAATATCTCAAAATCTTAGTGTCTCAAATCTCACTATCTAGGGCTCCATCAGTCCTGATCGGCCCCAATCATCAATCACACGACCACGAACTGTATCCTCCGGATATCCGACGCGCCAGATAAAATCACCGGTAGGCAGTCTGCCCCTGCTGGGCTCATCGTCTACACCTCGATCTTCTTGCCCTGGGGTATCTTACCGGTTCCACCATGTACCCGCAGATGGTTCATCCAACTTCTCGAATTGGGTCTCGAAACCCATCTCATAACCGAGAAAACATCATGGTGGACGACTCATACATCACGAGAAAACCGCACTTTTCATTTTAAAAAGAGAGAGAAGTTTATATAAATTCTTGCGGTTTTCTCCCAAATCCAGGAAATCTCATGAAAATCTGAAATCCAATCATCAATTGCACATAAACAGTGAATATCGGCATAAAACTCCATAATACTGCATAACAGTGAATAATAATATGCATGCAGTAGCAAGCAATAACTGCAATGTCTAAACTAGTATATAAAGACGAGTACGCTAATACTATGTCGAACTATCAGTTAACAAGCTATGTCAATGAGTAATATTCTCTAAAGTGTTCGTGGCATGGCAATTACCGATGATGATGTGTGTGAGCCGGTAAGTAAGTGTATATAGAACATACGCATCATCGGTAATGGTGCTGGTGTCCTGACAGTATGATCTCAATAATGGCATATGTAAACACAATATAAGCATGCGGTGCGATGAAACATCATGAATACATAGGAAGTGATGTGATAACAGCAACACTGAAAATATACCTACTCAATATCCGAGTCATGCAGTTTGGTATATAAACATACTCATGATTTCCCACTTTTGAAAAAGAGTATGACTCGAGCCCAGTCAAAAGGGTAAGGGAATCTGCCTAAGTCTGAGTCGATCTATACATACATAACTAGTAGTCGGTGATCTCGCCTCAACAGTATCACATACGATACAATAAATAATATGACATCCTCGAGTCAAGAGTGCGAATCTATTCTCATAACTATCTCTCGTACGGTAAATCTATCGTACGGCATCTCAAATCTGGGTACGGGTCAAATATCATATTTATCTCATTATTCATCTGATATCCATATCATCACAAATCATGAACTGGGGGTACTGATTTAAGTCTAGCACACTACTAATACCATCGACACTAATCATGATCTGGCTACTGATCTACAGCCTCATACAATCCGGTGTCATCCATACTTATCATCATATAGGAGTATACATCGCCTAAGCGATCCATTATAATATCTTAACATATCATATCTCATATCTCGATATATAACTCGTCAACTATCATAATATATCATCAACATAGTATCGTCGTCCAACGACCCGCTATAACATCATGACATATCTCAGTCGCGCACAAAATATCTCACGGTATTATGCCCGATCAGATCGACTCATTCCCAAATATCATATAACATTCTCATCATCCAAGCATAGGAATACAAATATAAATATGTCCCCAATACACACAAGGAAGTCAAGTGTGCGAGTATGTGTATGTGCATGTATGCAAATCTTTACCCTAGGGTTTCGGGATTAAGAAATCGACTAGAGTCCTTTCATCCATACTCGTTAACACTAACCCCTAACCTCCTAAATCTTTCTTGCTAAGGCTCATATCACATCCTAACATATAAAGGTATATATATCGTATCCCATCATATAATTCCTTACAACTTTGCGGGGGTGCTATATGCCATCCACCCGACTTCTCCCCATAGATATAAATCTACTCACCTTACTTCTTGTGTGCCGATGCCAATGTCGCCATCTTCATCTTCAACGTCTCGACATCACGTGGGGTACCTACACATACACACAATCGCAAATGCGCATTAAAATCATATCGAAAAACCAAAAACGGCACACGCTACGCTCATAGGTAAAAACCTATAGCCTCGCATGCAAACACGACCAATAACCCTAGTCGTTGACGTTCAAACGCCACACGACGGAAACGAAATATCAAATACCAAAATCCATGTTAAAACAAGTCGTAAAACAATGCGCCAACACAAGAAAATGATCCCAGGTTTTACTGTAGGTAAAATCAGACAATTTTGCATATGCCAAGGGTCTAATTTACTGGAGATAAGGCCCTGAAACAAAAACGAACCACTTCCTCACTGCTCTGGTCGCAAATTGCGGCCAGAATGATTTAATTTGCTGCCAGGGTTAATGGTTAGGGGCTAGGGTTTTGGTGGTACACTCCAGCTTGCCTACACATCACTCTGTGTTTGCTAAAAAATTTTTAGAGGCTCCAGGTGTTAGCAGATTTCATAATACACTCACAGAATCCAAAATTCTTCCGATATTGGGTTTTCTAAGTCCGCTAAAATGGGTTCTAGTCTCTGGTTTAGATCTCCAATCAATCACCACAGGGGTTGTGTATCCTCTACTAGCCTTAATTTCACCTTTGGGTTCAACTAAAACCCTAATCCTCAACTCAAGTTTTCAAACTTCCCAAAACCACACAATATCGGTTCTAATTTAACATGGATGTAAAAACAATAGAAATATTAGGCTAATGGTTAAGAGAATACCTCATTTGGCAACTCAAGAAAATTCTTGAGTTGCCCCCAAGTGTCCAAAATGCAAGCTTCTTGGTCCAAAGTGTAGCTTGTGAGCTTGTGCACAAAATTCATGAAAGTGGGATGGGGTTTTAATGGGTTTATTATGATGATTTGAGGAGGTAGAGAGGCAAGAGGAGAGAGGAGGCAGCAGCAGCAGCAAGTGAGTGAGGAGAGGAGAGAAAATGGTGAAGAGTGAAGTGGGAATGGGAGCTTGGTCCTTGGTTTGACCCCTTACCCTCTCACTCTCTCTCATGCCCATACCTCCATTCTTTAATCATATTTCTTTTCTTTTCTTTTCTTTGCTTCTCCTTGAAATAGTAAACCCAAAACAATAACCATACACCCAAAACATGTAGGAAAAATGTAACAAGTGTTAAAAAAAATGACATGTGCACAAAACACGCTTAAAGTCCGATTAGCGATTTTTAATCACGATTAGCACAAAATTAGTGTCAAATAAATCATAAACTCTCATAATTTGCTTAAATCACATAAAGGACCCTCTTTTCAGTAATTTCCATAATTTTCCAAATTTTTTCCCAATTTATCGATATTTAATTATACCGTCTTATGAAAATATTCAATATTTTATTATTTAATTATAAAAATTCCCAAAAATAATATTTTATTTTTTCTGAAATGTTAAAATCTTCCCCCCTTAAAGAAATTTGGTTCTCGAATTTAAATTTAAACCCCTCGAATACTAAAACATCTCAGTAAAAAGTCTAAGCCGTCGGGGTCCCGAAATCACAAATACATAGAACGCGTCATAGCGCAATGCATGCGCATGAACAATGAGCAGATAACTCAAAAACAAAACTTCGTCAAGCATCCCGCAATTATCGGAGTCATGGGGAATACATCAATGTCTAAATCCAATACGAAAACCAATATGATATACTCCAACACTATATATGTAAACATCTGAAGGAAATGCATGCCAAACCTTTTTAAGTCGCTGTACGATGCGCATAACATTGCACAGTGGCGGACGTCTCTGGTAAGAAAATAACTCTATATATATATATATCCTTTGTTTACATGCACGTACCGCCGTTTTGAAAACAATTTAGAAGGGCTTCCTTGTTTTTAAACGTTTCGTGTCATCTCAGATATGTGGGTAAATAGTGAGACTATAGCTCTTTCTTTGGAAATCCCTTTGATGTCTATCAATGCATGCAAAAATATATCCAGGTACTGTCCTCTGACTAGTCCTGCTCAGTACGAAAACAATAGTAAATATCATAAAAATGTACTGCTCCATAAGAAATCAATCCCAAAAAGTGCATATGAATGCTACATGCGTCTGGTGCGCACGGAAATCAAAATCCATATGTGTGCCATACATGTGCATAGAAACAATATCTAAGTGCAACGGGTGTGCACGAAACGCCTGTCAGAGGCAACGTGTGTGCCTGACAGCAAAATCAGGTGTATCTGATATGCACGAAGAATCTCGATTTAGTGCATCTGGTGTGCACCAAAATCGCATCTCATAACATGCGCCCAACATGCGCGAAAATCCAAATCAGGTGCATCCATCATGCACGAATAAAATCTAAATCGTGTGCATCCAACATGCACGAAATCATGAAATCCAATATCAAGCGCCGAACATGCGCAAAAATCCAATCTAAGCGAGTCAAATATGCGCAAGAATCCAATCAGGTGCACAAAGTGCACAAAACAAATATCGTGTATCACAATCAAAATCCATATCTCAAATGACATCAAATCGAAGTCAGGTGCAACTGTGGTGCACCAAGTACGTATCAATGCGCTACAAGCATATGTGAACTATACCGAGTGCAAAAACCAAATCGTGTGCGTACCATATGCACAAAATCAACTCAACTGTATGACACCCATGAAATCATAAACATGTGCAGCCAAGGCACAAAACAAATATCATGAAACTCAGTCATCAAAACTCAATCATGCAAATAGATCGCCCAAAATACCAAAATCAAGTATGGCAGAATAGTCCCGCTCAACCACATCCTCTAAGAATCTCTAGCCAACTGTTATGGTCACTCATAACATGTCTCGTCGACGATGCCGAACTCTGGCCTGCTGGGTGTGCGTAAAATGACCACTCCTGGGTCCAATTCTTCTCGTAATTTATTCCAAAAAGGTCCTGTCGAGGTCTCTCCCAAATCTCGTCTCTGCCGAACCGTCCGGAAGTTATCACCCTTCACTAAATCTGTTTCTTATTCCGGAATAGCTGCATACTCATCGCGACTCCTTCTGAAAGATATATCCATATACAACGTCTCTGCATGCGTATCACATCTCTGATGTCGGTGGAGTAGAACGTCATCTCATCAAGATCTCGTACGAACCTCTTACTTCACTTTTATCTAATGTCGACTGCTCCGGACTCGTCTCTTCGTGGCTGCATGGACTGTGCTCCAATGACTATACTCGTATCTGGAATCTCCCGAGAAATGCATCTCACTACATAGCATCCAAATGAAATCGAACCATTCGATCGATTCGTCAAAACCTCATAATCCCCCAAGAGCTCAACATCTTGGGTACCGTTTAATAGTATCGAGTACATACCACAGCACCGATGGACCAACCATAGAAGGGCAAACCCAAGCCTCACTAATGGCACCGCGGAACTGCCGTAAATCCTAAGGTTCAAAGGCTTTCACACGGTCATTATGTCGAGTTAGGGTTTTATTCTTGTAGAGGGTCCATAGAATAGCTTGCATGTCTTTCCGAATACTTTAAACTTGGAATATGAGTTTCTGACATTCGATCGCCTCTATCGACTCTCAGCGTACCTGCGTGAAGTCGTCTCTAGCTGGAATCCATCTATCTGATGACCTCGCATCGGGGTAAGCGAACGAACCACGTGTCCTAGTCATTCATCCTCGGGTGACTAGCGACTTTCCATCATATCTCTAAGTACAACTCGTACTGCAATGGCTCCAACATCTGGGGCAATATCTCGTCATTCGCAGTAATAACTGACTCATTCATTTGCACGCTGAACAGTGCATCAATCATCATGAATAAGCGATACATCAATGGTCATCACATTCTGGCTGGCCTCTATCAGTGGCTCAATCTTCTGGTGCAATTCTGCACGCCCGAGAAATCTCATAACAGCGATCCATCCAACGCTCCTGGCGCAAAAATACAATAACATGGTGCATCTATGCAAATCGTATGTCCCTGGAATTACGCCCTGGTCAGTCCTCGTCCGTGGCGAGCTCATGCTGACCGCAACTCTAACCGTAGCTCTCCACGCCCGTACAACTGTGGTCACGAAACCATAACTGGTACTGATGAGGATAGATCATAGGAATGAATATAATACTGTGCAAGGTGTAGGGTGTTTTTCGTCACCCCATTGAGATGGGAATACACGCGCGCTTGTCAGGCGTACTACAGATTCCCCCTGTCTAGGGTAAGCCGGGGTTTATTGATTGTGGGGATCCGAATCTCCGGCAGCCGCGGACTAAGCTGCCGTTAATTACCCCTCGCTTTTGGAGCGAGGGAACCTCCGATTAACTGGTTAAACTGGTCATGCGAACTCAATGTGCAGTGTACGTGTGTTTTGTTTTAGAGGGGGGCTTGGGTATATCGGGAGCCATGCAGAGTTTTTACGGGGGTCCCGCTACCCGGATAGCGAGCTGGGGGTCAAGGGGGCTAGCAGCCCCCTTGCGGGGTGCGGGGCAGCGCCCTGGCCTAAAAAAATTTTTAGGAGGGAGAGTGTTGTAGAGTATGTGTATGTGTATATTTATATATACATATATATATAAAAAAGAAAGGGAAAAGGCATCCAAAGGATGCGTGGGGAAAAGCGCCAGCACTTTGGGTTCTAGCTCTTTGAGTGCAAGAGCGCTAGCGCTCTGAGCGCTAGCACACCACATGTCAGCACATGGGCACTCGAGCGCTGGCGCTTTGGGCGCTGGCGCTCGAGAGCTGGCGCTTTGGGCATGAGCGCAAGAGCGCTAACACTTTGAGTGCTAGTGCACCACGTGTCAGCACGTGGGCGCTCGGACGCTAGCGCTTTGGACGCTAGCGCTGTGAGCGCTAGCGCGCCACGTGTCAGCACATGGGCGCCCGAGCGCCAGCGCTCTGAGCGCAAGCGCGCTAGCTCGCCACGTGTCAGCACGTAGGCGCTCGGGCGCCAGCGCTCTAAGCGCAAGAGCGGTAGCGTTTTGAGCACTAGCGCACCACGTGTCAGCACGTGGGCGCTCGGGCGCTAGCGCTCTGAGCGCTAGCGCTCCACGTGTCAACACGTGGGCGCTCCAGCGGCAAAAGGGACTTGGTCCCTGCAATGGGAGTTGTACTCCCAGAAAGGAGCACTTATTATTCTCTGTGCTTATATATATATATATATATATATATATTAGGAGTTAAACTCCTAGGATGTTTTGAAGCTGATGAAGGGCTTCTCCCCTTGAGCCTTAGTTCTTCCCCAAAGTGGGGTTTCTGGAAATGGGTCTCCTTCTTCTTCCTTTGTTGGCCGGATCTTGAAGATCAAGAAGTATGAGATTTTAAAAATCTCTCCTTTCTGAGATCTGATGGCAGATCTGAGTTCCCCTTTGTAGGTTTTGTGGTGAAAAACTATTTTGTTTTGAAAAAGGAAGAGTAAAACTCTTGATTTAATTCAGAAGAAAGAAGAAGGTTTTAGAACCTTGAGGAAGAAGAAGATCACAGATCTGGATTTTTGGAGAGAGAAAAAGTTGTTGGGATATTTTCATTATCTTGGCCTTTATAGGCTATACACTTTACATATAGCCCCTTGGGCTCTACAAAAATGGCATTTTGGCCATCCCATGGCTCATGTGCCATTTCTTTTTGCACATAAGCCACGGGCTTACAAAAAATTGGCTTTATGCCCATTTTTCATACATTCATGCACAAAAATTACATAAAAATTATTTGTTACAAGATTTTTTTTTTATTTTGGTATGGCGGAAGGCCGGACGCTTCGTGTTCGGGCTCGACCTGGGCATTGGCCCACATGCTTGGGCTTGGACCCACCTGGCTTGGGGTTGACCTTGACTTTGACTTGGTCAATCGGGGTGCAAATTTTGACTTCAACACAAGGAAATGTGCATCCTAAGGCTTCTTAAGCGGAGCAGCGTATCGTAAATATACCGCGGAACATACGTACGGTACGTCACTCTACTCAAGCCACCTACTCTATCAACCAAGGGTCATCCCACACTCCGAAGGTAAAATCTAACGCTCTGATACCAACTTTCTCATGACCCAAAAAGTACGGAACATGACCAGCACTTAAATTACGAAACGTCTCGAGGCGTACGTAATCTAAGTAAGTCAAAACCCAGAAATCCAAACCAAGTAAAGTAGTAGAATGAAGGAAAAACCAATTTAAATCAAGTAGTTTAGCAACATAAGCCGAATATGTATTTTAAAAAATCACAAGTCTTTTCTAAAAATTTCGGCAGAGTTTCCTTTGTAAATACTGGCTCCGAACGAGATACAACATGATAAATATATGCATCAATGATAAAAGGCATCCCCAAGCGAGAGCTAGCTCTTCGTCAATCGATGGAAAAACCACACAGTGCAATATAATATACAACGCCAAAAGGCGATGATCAAAACTCAAAATGAACTCAAAACAGCATGAAATCCATAATAATACAATGCACGACTCTAAAGTCGAAAGAATATACATCGCTAGTCTCTAAGTCAATAAAATATACATGTCTGGTTGATAGAGTTTACTAGATACAACTGAATAACACATATACAATGGTGGTCCTGATGCAAAAAAACCCCACCTACCAAAGCAATCACCCGGAAAGGGAGCAGTGTGCCAGCAAAGCCGTAACGAAACCTGTATGGCAAAACCTGCAAGAACTGTGGCACAACGGGGGTGAGTTGCCAACTCGTGAGTAGAAAACATCTACGAGTAGAAAATCGCATGCATGACGCTATCCTAGGTCAATACGATCAATATATAAATATGCTCAATATGATAAAGTCTGAAGCATGAAAAGGTGACAAGGGTAAACATCTTTACCAAGTGTAATACCGAGTACTCGTGTCAGTGCCTCAGGTAGTAACATATCATATGAATGAGGTATGAATGCATGAAAACAGAATACATGAAATTGAAGAAAACTGCTTTCATAACTTAGTGAGATTTCTGTATATTTAAAACGGGGTATCATCAATGAAATCAACATAAACAGTGTCTAGCATCGACACAAAACATAAATCCCAATATCTCAATATCTCAGGCTCCGGCTATCCGGACTGGCCTGTATCAATAAATCTCAATAGCTCAATATCTCAAAATCTCAGTGTCTCAAATCTTACTATCTAGGGCTCCGTCAGTCCTGATCAGCCCCTATCATCAATCACACGACCACGAACGGTATCCTCCGATATCCGACGCGCCAGGTAAAATCACCGGTAGGCAGTCTGCCCCTGCCGGGCTCATCGTCTACACCTCGATTTTCTTGCCCCGGGGTACCTTACCGAGTCCACCATGTTCCCGCAGACGGTTCATCCAACTCCTCAAATCGGGTCTCGAAATCCATCTCATAACCGAGAAAACATCATGGTGGACGACTCATACATCACGAGAAAACCGCACTTTTCATTTTAAAAAGAGAGAGAGAAGTTTATATAAATTCTTGCGGTTTTCTCCCAAATCCAGGAAATCTCATGAAAATCCGAAATCCAATCATCAATAGCACGTAAACAGTGAATATCGGCATAAAACTCCATAATATTGCATAACAGTGAATAATAATATGCATGCAGTAGGAAGCAATAACTGCAATGTCTAAACTAGCATATAAAGACGAGTACGCTAATACCATGTCGAACTATCAGTTAACAAGCTATGTCTATGAGTAATATTCTCTAAAGTGTTCGTGACATGGCAATTACCGATGATGATGTGTGTGAGCCGGCAGGTAAGTGTATGTGGAACATACGCATCATTGATAATGGTGCTGGTGTCCTGACAGCATGATCTCAATAATGGCATATGAAAACACAATATAAGCATGCCGTGCGATGAAACATCATGAATACATAGGAAGTGATGTGATAACAGCAACACTGAAAATATACCTACCCAATATCCGAGTCATGCAGTTTGGTATATAAACATACTCACGATTTCCCACTTTTGAAAAAGAGTATGACTCGAGCCCAGTCAAAAGGGTAAAGGAATCTGCCTAAGTCTGAGTCGATCTATACATACATAACTAGTAGTCGGTGATCTCGCCTCAACAGTATCACGTGCGATACAATAAATAATATGACATTCTCGAGTCAAGAGTGTGGATCTATTCTCATAACTATCTCTCGTACGGTAAATGTATCGTACGGCATCCCAAATCTGGGTACGGATCAAATATCATATTTATCTCATTATTCATCTGATATCCATATCATCACAAATCATGAACAGGGGTACTGATCAAAGTCTAGCACACTACTAATATCATCGACACTAATCATGATCTGGCTACTGATCTACAGCCTCATACAATCCGGTGTCATCCATACATATCATCATTGTTTCCCCAATTAGAGCAAAGCTCTGTTCAGAATTCAAACTTTGAATTAAAGCTGCGCTTTTATAAAAGCGCTGCGCTACAACTAGTGCACCCCGTGCAAAGCGCATAGGCGCTGGCGCTAGATGCGCTGCGCTCCAAGTAGCGCATCACGTGCAAAGCATGTGTGCGCTAGCGCTAAGAGCGCTGCGCTCCAAGTAGCGTACCATGGGCAGAGCGCTGGAACTAAAAGCTTCCCACCGTTAGATCAAAGATCTAATAATAATGATAAATCATTAATTAACCAAAATTAAATTCGGTTAAGGAAAGATTTCTCAAAATCTTTCCAAATAACAAAATTGTGCTCTGTAAATCAGAGCACCGTTGGATCAATGATCCAATGGTAAATAAAATTACTAAAGACAGAATAAATTCTGCGTAGAAAGATTTCCCAATCTTGGTACAAAAAAGAAGATTATCTTCTGTAAACCAGAAGCCCTTGGATCAAAGATCCAACGAGGGGAAATTCCCCAAATCAATTGGAGAAAAGATCTCCTTAACTGATTGAACAAACCATCTTGCCCTATATAAAGGCTTCCAGACTTCAAGTCTAAAAGCAAAGGAACCCCCCCATAAACTTTGAGAAAATCTCAAGAAGAAGAAGAAGCACTCGGCAAAATAAGACAATTCTTTTTCAAGGTAAAAAGAATATACAGACGAAATCGTCTCAATATAAACAGAAGTACTTACTTCTTTCACAGATCATAGATCTATAAGACAAATTTGTCTTTCACAAAAGAGATTATGAACATCTCATCATAAGGGGGAGAATTATTCAATTCTCTTAGGATCACAGATCCATAAAAGCAAAGCCTTTCATCAAAAAGAGATTGAAATATCTCCTATGAACTAAGAACTTTGTTCTTAGAATCTTGAGACGAGATCTCTTATCAAAGAACAGATAATCTGCAGAGCGCAAAGTTAACCTAAGAAGAGCCTTAGCGCTCCTAATCTAATAAGAGCCTTAGCACTCCTAATTCAAAAGTGCCTTAGTGCTCTTCATCTAGCGCAAAGCGCTGCAGCGCCATAGCGCTTCAGACACGGCGCACTGCGCTCATTGGCTAGCGCTCAGCGCTAAGTGCGCCACGTGCTCCTCACGTGTGCGCTGCATTACTAAAAGCACTCTGCGCTCATTATATGGCACCAGCGCCAAACGCCTCAACACTTCAACTAAAAGCGCATCAGCGCTTCATATCCGGCGCTAGTGCCAAGTGCACCACATACTTTTATGTGCGCTTGGACAGAACATAAAATTTTCTTTGAGTAAGCCTGGGGCTATGATAAATGCACAGCATTCAATTAAAGACAAAATATTGTCAGAGACTAAACCAATGCTCGATCAACGAAGAAAAGAGATGGTTTAGACTTGAGACTTTCTCGCTTCCTTACCGCTTAACGTTTTAAAGGGATTGGGCTCAACCAAACATCTAACAACTCCAAAAACAAATGTTGAATATTGTAATTGAATGGGCTTAGACCAAATTGGCCATAAGTCCTCAATTCAGATTAATTGAGTTCATATACTCATAAATCACGGATCTTAGTCCCAATTGGACTATAGGTCTCTCAACCCACATCGGTTTAAGGGTACATCTCTGAACTCCTCTGATATTTGTCGTTGTAATCCTTCAACGTCTTCAGAAAGGTGATAGGTCCCGACAACCATACATTTCATGGACTGTGGAGTCCTTAAGCCCATGGACTATGACGTCCTTAACCTTGACTGTGAGGTCTTTAAACTCACGGACTATGATGTCCTTAACCTTGACTGTGATGTCTTTAAACTCACGGACTATGATGTCCTTAACCTTGGACCGAGATGTCCTTAAACTAACACTGGACTGTAATGTCCTTAAACTAATCGACCACAATGTCCCTAAACTAACAATAGAGCCCAAATGCTCTTTTGTTGGATCTAAATGATCCCGTTAAGTTGATCTTAGTCTAAAATGAGACTAACGTATCCTTAATAAACGTTTAAGTTGATCTTAGTCTCAAATGAGGCTAACGTATCCTTAAACCCAACTCCCAAACCCAAATCTAAGAAGATACAGATTTGGACTAATCCACGCCCTACGGGCAACAACATAAATTAGTCTCCGTATACAATCCACGGGCAACCAAAAACAAAAAAAAAAACACACGACACGAAGTGACCATCTGGAGAAGGAGAAAGTGGTTACCGCGATGCGGTAGCGTAATTAACTGCAGGGGGTTGCGTCTGCAGGGAAGAGCGTCCCCACAATCAAAAAGCCCTCATCAACGAGGGAGAATCTGACGAAGTATGCTACATCGGCCGCATCCGTTTAAACCTTCGATACATGGTTCCATAAATCAACTTGGCATCTTCGGAGAGGTGGACAGATAACACCAATTAGTATCTGCCCCGAAATTCAGGCAAGACGGACCCACGTGGTCGCGTCTCCGTGTTTCGGCAGGGAACAGATTCTGGCATGCCCGGTGGGGCCTTTTCCTCTTTCCACTCCACACTTCGTATGTCGTGTTCGCGAAAGAATCGCGGTTTAATATGGTTGCCCTTGGGTTCGAGGTACTAAGATTTGGTGTCTTGCTCTGTGCAAAAAAACTGAAGAACAATGTCTTTCAACTGCACAAACTGCAACAACGGCAATAACTCCCACTCCGTTCCTGCTGGAGGAGTAACCTACGGGACCTAAGCGGCCTCCCTGTTCAAGATGCCAGTGGAGCAAGTAACTCAGGCCACCACTGGGCTATTCTTTGGGACCATGATCCCACCAATGAGCTTCAATACCCCGCTGCTGCTGTCACTAGAGGCTTCAAAGATGTCGGTTTTTGATCGACTTACCACTGCCGTGGCCCCTCTCAACGGGTCGCCCAAATCCAACGCCTCAGTTTTCAACAGACTGGGCCAGGACACCAACAAGCCCGCAATACCTAAAGCAGCCATCCCAAAGTGGATAGCCATCCCGGCTCAAGCGGACGAAATTATCAGAGAGACTTCTTCTGCCAAGAAGTCAGTCTTCACAAGGCTGGCCGTTCCAGCTCCCGCTCCAGGAGAAGTCCTCAAAGATGCTTCCCTTGCCCAGAGGTCTGTCTTTGATAGATTGGACATTGCTTTTCAACGTACATCGGTCTTTAAGAAGCTGACGCCGGCGACAACCCTTCGCCAAAACAGGGGGCATGAGGAAGTCACTCCTATAGCTGAGATAATCCCAAAGGCTCAACATGCTCGATGTCACCACTGGCGCCGAGTAAAGAAGGCTGAGGGCAACTCTCCTTCTGGATTGACTCCGCCGGCTCCAACGGTGGAAATCGATGCTGCTGTTCCAACTGGAAACAGCTTTGGACCGCTAAGAAGGATTCGCAAGAACTCTCTGACCGCCGTGCTGAAGAGATCTCCTCCACCTATGGAGATTACTACAGAAAAGAAGCCGGAGCAGCCCCCTCAGCGGCTGTCCTCCAAAATTTATAAAGTCTGGCGACAGGTCCAGGAATCGGTGATTAACCAGGACTACTCTCGCTGGCCAAAGAAGCTCAAAGCTCAGCAAGAAAAGAGCCATCTCGTGGTACCACAGAAGACGTCATCCGTCTGGGTGCCCGCTGGAACGGCCCCCTCGACTTCAACTGCTCACAAGAGAAGGAGGCCAGAGAAAGCCCCTGTGACCGCGGCGAACCACAAAAGCGCTGAATCTAAACGCCCCAAGTCTGGGGGCATGGTAATACATACCGTTTATATGGCTTCTGGAAAAGAAGAAAGCCGTGCTTCTACGGGTCATCGACCGCTTACCCGATTGATAAAGAAGGCTCAGGAACAATAATAGCAGAAACTTCAGGAGATGCTGACTGCAATGGCCGCACTCACTGGGCCAAAAGAAAATCCAGAGACCTCGGAGCTGCGTCGGGAACAAGAAACTGATACCGAGTTCTTCCGAAGAATGCTCGAGAGGAAAGAAAAAGAGGCTGCGGAGCAGGCGGCCAATATAAAACGAATGGCTCTTTTGTTCCAAGACATGGCTGGGATGATCTTACAGCCGGAACCTCCAGCTGAAGACCCCCCGATCATCGTTGAAGATGACAGAGGGGAGACATCAAACCCCCCTCATGCTCTTTCAGCAGCCAAAGAGGAGACCATCTCCAAGGCCGCTCTAGATGATTACATTGCTCAGCAAATACGAGCTCACCAGGCAAACGAAGTGGCTGGACAGGTCGTTAAGACTGGGCGACCCTATCCAGGATGGTATGACCAAATAAGGTACCCGCCGGGATATACGATCCCTAAATTCCACGTATATAAAGGGACGAGGAATCCACATCAGCATGTCGCTCAATTCAGAGCCTTGTGCGGCAACACCGGGGGTGATGATAAGCTTCTGCTCCACAAGTTTGTTGGTAGCTTGTCGGAGACGGTCTTCGAATAGTATTCGGAGCTTCCAAATGACTCCGTTAAAACATTCACAGAGATGGAGCTGTTATTCACCCAGCGTTTCACAAGCGCTAGCGAGTGTACCCCGATTACCGCACTAATTAACGCCAGGGTGAAGCCAGGTGAGACATGGGTTCAATACGCGATACGATGGCGGAATTTACGGTCGAAGTGCAAGCAGCGCATCGAAGAAGCACCTGCAGTAGGCATGTTTGTGGGCACTCTTGATCCCCAGGCGACTATTTCCTAATTCATGATGTTTTTCAAGCCGACCACTTTTCAGGCTTTGATTGACAAGCTGGTCCAAATGGACCAGATGGGCCACAGGCCTTCTTCTTCGAAGTCGGAGCCTCGAAACGAAAAAGGGAAGGGGAAAGCGACCTTCGTCGCCAATACTCAACAACAGCCAAACAACTTAAAGCCGGTTGTTCGCCAAAACAACGTGCGTCTACGCCCATCCCTCGAGGAAATACTGGGACGTCCTTACTCATTTCCCCGGGATAAAACGAGGAGACTGTTTGAGCTGGCAGTGCACAACAGATTCATCAATCTGCCGGATCCAAAACGTCCGTTGCAGCCAGGCGATGTCAGCAATCCTAATTATTGCCCTTACCACCAAGCAGTAAGCCATCCGATCGAAAATTGCTTCGTTTTCAAAGACTGGGTTGAAGACCAATACCAACAGGGCAAATTTGTACTTTCCAAAAAATGGAAGATGAACCCGCCATAACCACATGATCCGAAATAGATGGACATGCCGGGGGCATCGTACTCATTCATAGAGAAAGCCCCTTGGACCGAAAAGTCCGTAAACTAGAAATTCACCTCAAATACGGCAACGAAGGAACGAAATGTCATTAAACCAACAATGGATCACTATGTCCTAAAACTGGCTGTTGACCGAAACGTCGATAAACTACTACGGACCGCAGCATTCCAAGGCTGACGACGCAGCAAAAAAAGGGTATGTCCATAAGCAAAATGGGCACGGATGAAAACCCGAAAGGGCTCCGTGAATAAAAACAGCAGGACTACCGGCAAGTTTTGTGAAAACCCGAAAGGGCGCAATCTCGTTAAAAGACACTTGCAAGGTTCTCTCAACTTTGTAAGGAGAAAATACCTGCGTGAGATCCTTACGACTCATAAGGGAGCAACACACTTAGGAATCCTCATGATCCCTAAGGAGAAAATACACTTACGAGATCCTCACGACTCGTAAGGAGAACCCTCTTATGAGACCCTCACGGCTCATAAGATTCAAAAGCCTTAAGTTACAGGGATCTAAACCTGTTCTTAAGCAGTCATACCCCCCGATTTTGCCCTACAAGCGGTTCAATATTGACCCTTGTATACAATCCACGGGCACGAATAAACGTTTCCCTAACAAAGTCTCATCAGAGACCGGGGATATGCTCATATGGCGAACAACACTTGTAAGTCCTCTCGACTTATAAGGAGAAAATACTCTTGTAAGATCCTTACGACTTATAAGAGACCATACACTTAAGACTCCTCACGATTCTTAAGGAGAAAACGCACCTACGAGATCCTCACGACTCATAGAGAGAAATACCTTCATGAGACCCTTTCGGCTCATGAAGTTAAAAGCCTTAGTCGACAGGATCCTAACCCTGTTCATTAAGCCACCTTTGTTCGATATCGACAGAGGTAAATGATGATTCGCTCCTGGCAATGTCCCAGTTGTAGCGATGCCGATGCCTAAATCGGTATCAGATCCTAAATCCCATACTCGCGATAAAAATCAGCGAGCCACAAATGCATATGAAATAGCCGAAATGATGGGGCAACTTGCAACGAAATCAGCAAGTAAAAATGTATGCATACAAAAATAGCCGAAATGATTGGGCAACTCGCAATAAAAAGCAGCGAGTAAATAAAACAAATAGCCGAAATGATTGGGCACCGCGAAAAATAGCCGAAATGATTGGGCAATCGCGACTTTCGCGATTTAAAAGCTGAAATGATATAGCATCGCGGGAAGAAAAATATATAAAATGAAACTTTTTGCCCTACAGGTGAGATCACATCGATCCCTGTATACAATCCAGGGGCGCAAACAAAGAGAGGACCATATCATCCCACCAGGCTCCATCGAAAAAAGAGCCAAGTCTCGACGGCCACATCTACAGCCTGGAGACCTACAACAGCGTACCTCCTCATTCCAGTAGGACTTAGACGCAACATCACCAGACGGAGCCACGGCATAGTCCCTAGTTCCAAATCTCGGCGGTTCACAGATAACCTAGAGACAACCTCGACATTCATCTCGTTACACCAGACGCAATGTCAACAATGGCGTTCCTTCGCAGTCCAGCAGGATGCAGATGCAGCGTCAACAAAAAGACCTCACGGTCGAAACAAAGCGGAGTGATGAAAAAATCCCGACTCCACCTCAGCATTCGTCTCGATACAGCAGACAATTTTTCACTACAGCGTCCTTCCTCCAACAGGACTCGGACACGCAAAAGCAAACGAAACAAAGGCAAAATTCCTAGCTTCAGGGTCTTGACGGCAACTCATATAAAGCCTGAAAGACCATCGGAGATCATCCCACACCAGCGCGGAGTGATCGCCACCATGACATTCGTCTTGATACAGCAGATGTAATGCCAGCAAACGAAGCAAAGGCCAAATTCCTAGTTTTAGGGTCTTGACGGCAACTCATATAAAGCCTGAAAGACCATCGGAGATCATCCCACACCAGCGCGGAGTGATCACCACCGCGACATTCGTCTCGATACAGCAGACGCAATGCTAGCAGACGAAGCAAAGGCCAAATTCTTATCTTCAAGGTCTTGACGGCAACTCATATAAAACCTAAAAGACCATCGGAGATCATCCCACACCAGCGAGAAGTGGTCACCACCTTGACGTTCGTCTCGATACAGCAGATGCAATGACAGCAAACGAAGTAAAGGCCAAATTCCTAGCTTCAGGGTCTTGACGGCAACTCATATAAAACCTGAAAGACCCTCTGAGATCATCCCACACCAGCGAGGAGTGATCACCACCATGACATTCATCTCGATACAGCATAAGCAATGCCAGCAAATGAAGCAAAGGCCAAATTCTTAGCTTCAGGGTCTTGACGGCAACTCATATAAAACCTGAAAGACCATCGGAGATCATCCCACACCAGCGAGGAGTGGTCACCACCTTGACGTTCGTCTCGATACAGCAGACGCAATGACAGCAAACGAAGCAAAGGCCAAATTCCTACCTTCTGGGTCTTGACGGCAACTCATATAAAACCTAAAAGACCCTCGGAGATCATCCCACACTAGCGAGGAGTGATCACCACCATGACATTCATCTCGATACAGCAGACGCAATGCCAGCAAATGAAGCAAAGGCCAAATTCCTAGCTTCAGAGTCTTGACGGCAACTCATATAAAACCTGAAAGACCATCGGAGATCATCCCACACCAGCGAGGAGTGATCACCACCATGACATTCGTCTCGATACAGCAGACGCAATGCCAGTAAATGAAGCAAAGGACAAATTCCTAGCTTCAGGGTCTTGACGGCAACTCATATAAAACCTGAAAGACCATCGGAGATCATCCCACACCAGCGAGGAGTGATCACCACCATGACATTCATCTCGATACAGCAGACGCAATGCCAGCAAACGAAGCAAAGGCCAAATTCCTAGCTTCAAGGTCTTGACGGCAACTCATATAAAACCTGAAAGACCATCGGAGATCATCCCACACCAGTGCGGAATGATCACCACCATGACATTCGTCTTGATACAGCAGACACAATGACAGCAAATGAAGCAAAGGCAACATTCCTAGCTTCAAGGGCTTGACGGCAACTCATATAAAGCCTGAAAGACCATCGGAGATCATCTCAACATTCGTCTCATTACAACAGACGCAATATCAGCGAATTGGAATCGTGGCAATCCCCAGTTCCATGACTCAGCGATGCACAAACAACCTAGAGCAATCCCCGACTCCATGAAATGCGGATAAAGTCAACCGATCCTGGTTCTTGCGGAACACGGCTAATGTCAATCCTGACCCCGTGGGAAGCGTCCAGAGCAAATCCTGGTCCAGTGGAACACGGCTAATGTTAATCCTGACCCCGTGGGAAACGTCCAAAGCGGATCCTGGTCCTTGTGGAACACGGCCTATGTCAATCCTAACCCGTGGGAAACGTCCAGAGCGGAGCCTCGTCCTCGCACAACACTGCTATGACCCCGTGGAAAGCATCCAGAGAAAATTCCTGGTCATGTGGAACGCGGCTTATGTCAATCCTGACCCGTGGGAAACGTCCAGAGCAGAGCCTGGTCCTCGCAGAACACGGTTATGACCCCTTGGGAAGCATCCAGAGCAAATTCCTGGTTTCGTGGAACGCGGCTTATGTCAATCCTGACCCCGTGGGAAACGTCCAGAACGGAGCCTGGTCTTCGCAGAACACGGCTATGACCCCGTGGGAAGCATCCAGAGAAAATTCCTGGTTTCGTGGAACACGGCTTATGTCAATCCTGACCCCGTGGGAAACGTCCAGAGCGGAGCCTGGTCCTCGCAGAACACGGCTATGACCCCGTGGGAAGCATCCAGAGCAAATTCCTGGTCACGTGGAACACGGCCTATGTCAATCCTAACCTCGTGGGAAACGTCCAGAGCGAATTCTGGTCGTCGCAGAACACGGTTGTGTCAATCCTGACCCCGTGTGAAGCATCCAGAGCAAATCCTGGTCCCGTGGAACATGGCTAGAGTCAATTTCAACCCCGTGGGAAACGCCCAGAGCAACCCCTGACTCTGTGAAATGCGGATAATGTCAATCCCATCAATCACTTACGGGTCCTCTCGGCCCGTAAGGAAGAAAACTCTCTTGTAAGATCCTTACGACTTATAAGAGAAAACGCACTTAGGAATTCTCACGATTCCTAAGGAGAAATTACACCTACGGGATCCTCTCGACCTGCAGGGAGAAAATTCTTTATGAGACCCTCACGGCTCATAAAGTTGAAAAGCCTTAGGAGGCAGATCTTAACCTGGCTCCTTAGCCATCGCTGTCCTACAACGAAATCAAAATAGATTGTCCACAAAATGCACTTACTAAAATGGATACATCATCATGAAGCAAGATATGTCTTTTATTCATGTATCAAAATGAATACAAAGTACAATTTATGAAAGAATCAAAAAATACTCTTATTCAGGAGTATGTACAAAAGAAGAATAAAAAAATATACAATTCTTCAAGATGGCGGATGATTCAAAAGGTTCATCAGTTCATCCTTCTTTTCTTGGGTCTCTGCTTCAAAATTGACTATGGCTGCGAGACGGGCCTCCGCTTCCGACTGTTGGGCCTGATGCGAGGCAAGCCGGCCTTCAAGCTCCTGCTCTGTAGCTTTATGAGCATCGACCATCGTACCGGTAAAAGTAACAGCTTTATCAACAGCCACCACATTCTTGATTGCGGCTTGAAGCTCCTGCCAAAGTTCATATGCGTGGGTGGTCTTAGCTATAAGTTCGGCTTGAAGCTTCCCGAGCGCGGTTGAAGCCAGCTTCCTCTCTGAGAACTTTCGGCGGAGCCTCTTTTCACAAGAAAGCGTATTAGCGGCGTACCGCTTAATGAGCCCCTACAAGCTCGTCTTCGCAGCCACCACTTCCAAAGGAAGGTGCGCACATTCAAGACTATACAAGCAAGCCTCTACTCGACGACAGAATTCGACCCAGACTTGCACCAATACTTCACTGTGATAAGTGGCAAGAAAGGGGAGAGAACCGATGGCTTCAGCAGCAAATTCTTCGGCCGTAAGCGAGCTACCAACACGAAGATCTTCGATCAATGCTAACAAAGAGTGAAGGCTTGACTTGGCCATACGTTCGGATGCACGCAGCGTATAAGGGCTAGACGGCATGAGAATGCGAGTCTCCAACGGGGTAAAAGTAGGCAAAGCTGTTAAAGATTGATAAATGATCAGCGAAGGTTGCAAACAGAGGACAGATGCCAAGGCGTCGAAACTTTACTTACCCACGTTTATACAAGAAGAGTCTGGAAGATCCCCAGGCCCATCGAGAACCTCAACCTCATCATCAGCTTCCAGAACTAGAGAAGACATGAACATTGTTATATGAAGAAGTAACAATACCGAAAGAGGAGCGAACAATGCTAACCTTGTCCGGAAGATAGAATGATACGCTGAGGGGATATCGCCTGTGGAGTAGCCAGTTCCAGCAGACGCTGGAAAGACTTCCTGGGAGACAGGCCAGCGATGGACGCCGCCAAACCTCGTAGCTCTGAAAAAGACAAGGAAGGTTCAGATAATCGAAATATCGTTTAAAACAAAGTATGGCATAATACCTTCGATACTTCTCCTGCTTTGAACAGGAAGGATAGCAGCCTCAGCAGCCTCCTCCGTACCATCGAGCACATCACTGGAAATGTTTGCTGGTTGAGGCACAGCAGCCACTTCGGGAACTATAATCTCAGCCATTTGTTCCACCACCTCTAGGTCGTCACCGGAAGGGTCCATTAAATCTACGGCGGGTAAAGGCACCTCTTCAGGGCCAACGAGCACGGAAGGAATGGAGGCCGTCAGTAGACGCTCTATAGAAGGAATGGCAACCGTGGCAATCCCCTCCACACCTACGAGTGTCTCATTAGAGATATTTGCAGAATCCATAGTCAGGGCGCGACTTGGACTCAGATCCTCTGCCATCAGCGAAGTCCCTGCAAAGTTTGCACGAGGATAAGGATATGTATATATATATATAAGCAGTGCAAAATACTATAAAAGGATATATAAGTGTACCAATGCGCAAAGGAGCTTCTAGTATGGCTTGTTCAAGCCAACGCTCCTTCCTCAGAAGGTATGCTCGCCGAGGTTCGAGGGTAAACTCGTGGCCACCGGTCCACAACGAAAGTGCATCTTCAGCGTCGGCTGAAACAGCCTACTTAAGGGCTCTCTCGCCCCCTTCTTCTAAAGGACCTATGAATATCCGCCGTATCAATGGAGGATCTTCGTAAAAGATGACAGCAGGATAAGGCCTCTTCGGGATCCTTACATTCTCGGATTCGTCCTCTGAGCGTCTTATAGCCTCAGCCAATTGTGCGGCTTCCTCGGCAGATGAACCAGGAAAAAGAAAACTGTCTTCCGGCGGATTAGTAATGGTCTTCTTCCCCCGCTTTGGCCCAGAGCTAGTGACTGTAGAAGCTCGCTTCCTTCCCCTTGCCGCCCACTTTCGGAGCTGCTTCTCGGTTTTGACGGAGAGGGAAGACTTCTTCAGGACCCCCGCCAAAGGGATATTATCATCAGAGCTAGGTTTTACCTCCAGAAACATTACGGTGTCCATCATCGGTCGTTCAAGTGAAGCCTCTGTTGGCAATGAGGCGCGAAGCCTTTCCTCCTCTCCGAAGGTTTTAAGCGAAGCAGCAATGGCTTCTTCTGTAGAGGCACCTGTTGAAACAGCAGGCGTTAGTCAAAGCATGATAAAAAGAAAAGTGAAATAAATAGCGTAGAGATAAGGGAGAAGTATATCTGACTGCGCAAGGGCGGCCAGTTCTTTTTTGAGGATGGCCGACTGTTTGGAAGCTTCGATGGCAGCCTCCAAATCGGTATCATCAAGCGTCCTGAATAAACCCCCATTGGTCCCATATTCGCTCAAGCCTTCGCTAGAAGGAGCAGGGGCGTCGAGCCTAATATGGTGTCCAAAGAAAGTACTTGTTTCTTTTTCTTCTGAGGATGGGCGCCGGTGGCCGATAACACGAGTTTGCATTTGGTAGACGCCTTTAGACGACGAGTCCCAATTTCTTTTCCTACGTCCGACTCGGGGGACGCAGCAGCCACCTCTTTTTCAGGCGCGCTGGATGGAGGCAACCCACGCGTAGGGCTTAGCATGTGTGGAGGCTCAACTACAGTGACCTCTCTCAGGGGAGGATGAACAATGTTCCGTCGCTTCAGAGGAACATTTCGATCACCAGCCGGCACTGCGCCCTTGCGATCAAGCAGCAATCGCTTTTCTTCCCTAATGACGGCACCTATCGAATGTTGGTACCATGCCACATACACATTAAGGGCTTGCGGAACACAACTCGGTTCGCTGATAAATAAGTTAGACCCTGTGTTCAAGCGCATAAAATGATGTAGTGCGCTCCGAGTACCCTCCTTAGTGGTAGCCGATTCTGCCAAGAAAGCCTCGAGTGAGATGCCCTGATTGTAGCTTAACTGCTGGGCGAAGCGATGCGGGTTATACCTCATGAATAAAGTCGAGTCATTCATCTTGAAAACGAGAAAGCCCGGTCGGATAGAGTACAGATGAATAATTTCCCGAGCTTTCAAGACGGAGGCCCCATCCTTAAATATATCCTGCAAGGGCAGCACCGTCTTCCCCGATTCCTGGCCGACGGTCAAAATTTTATCAGTAAATGACATGACAGCTCCAACCGTGCGCGGGCGAAGAAGCAAGCCTCTAGCTTCCCGTTGCGTTGGAGTCACAATAGAGGCGCCGACTAGTTGCATGATCCGAGGGAACCTGCACCTTTCATAAAAACTCGGCCTCTTGTAAATGCCAAAGACGCCTAGCACGTGCAACTCGAGCCATGACGTAAAATAATGCATCGGGAAATTTACTGACTGCACCCCTGGCTCAGTGGTATCCGCTGCCAGGCTGAGGCCATGATACACATGGGCTAACCCAGCGATCCCTACAGCCACTTGTATCCCAGCAACCATCTGATGCGCAGGATAGAAGACGGAAGTCCTCATACGGCGAGGGTGCATGGGAAGCGCGAACCAACTCAGCCATAACCCAAGAAACCCTAAAAGGAACGTTTCTTCGTCAATCCCAGGAGCCGCCAGCTCTGCAAAAGGGATGACCGGGGTATCGGGTAGAAAGAAGCTCTTCTGATCCGCCTCTGCCGCTGGCAGATTACTTAAACCCAAGCCGAAGGGGTCGTCAAGACTGGCGAATTTCTCGACTTCTTCCTTCAATATTTTCGGGCGAAGAAAATCAGCGATAAAAGCCGTAAAATTAACTCCACGACCTTCGGATGCAATAAAGAGGTTCTCATAGATATTCAACACTTTTATCAAACTCGAAAATCGATGTTGAATAGCGTTCTCGGGAGTAAGATCCATTACCACTGATTTGGTAGCGAAAATATACTCATCCGGGAGAAGCAACTCCTCATAATGTTCTCCCCTAACGGGTAAACCTGAGACCTCTGCAAATTCCTCCAAAGAAATAGAGACTTCTCAATCTGATAGGAGGAAAGTGTGGGTCGGAATGTTCTATTGTTCTAGAAATGCCCTAACCCACTATGTAGGGGGTGTGGAATATTGAAACAAAGAAGCATAAACGGCGGGATACAATCCGAGCTTCATCAACTGTGATTTCTTCGCCGATAAAATATACCGAGCCCACTGCAAATACCCGGCTGGGTGACGAGGAGTTAGTCCTATATTGTATGGCTGTCCCCAAGGGCGCGACTAGCCCTGACATATGCGTCTCCTTAGGATGTCTAAAGCTACCGGCGGCTGTACGGGTACTGCGGCAATAGAAGGCCGAAGGAGACCTTCTGAAGCCCAGTTGACCTCCTCCACAGTGTAATTTATCGGAGGTGCATCTGCATAAGCGATTGCTAAAATAGGCTCCGAGGGTGTCGCACAGGAAAAGCTCCGTCGGCCCATGATAATTTGGTCGTACCATTTACCCCATAGATGAAGACTTTTGTGCTCCGGGTCATGGTCTTTTATCAACGCAAAAACCGCGCGGTCTACGGGTGCTTCAGGGAACCCGCCTTCTGAGCAAATGAACGGGAAGGAGGTGTCGGGAGACACAGTACCTGCGCGGAAAAGAATGAATTTTCAGCCGCCAATGCTATAAATTAAATTCTATTACAAAGTACTATAAATCCGTACTGCACAGCAATGCAGTTAAAAGGGACCAAAGGGGGCCCACAAAATCTAGATGACATCATCATTAATAGAACGGCCTCATCATTTGACGAGGCTGTCAATAAATGAGGAAATCCTTAGTTGATTCTCATTAAATGAGATACCCCTCGGGCAGAGGAGTAAAACTCCCATTGAGAGCAGCGCTCTTCACTGGACAGGCATCTGTCAAAATCTAATGATGAAGAAATAAAATTCCTCAAGAAAATCCTAAGAGCCTTGCTTTGAGAAGATGATGGAATAATCCATCAAAAATAAAATTTCATTTTTGATCTTCAAGATCCAGGAACAAACTCTTAAGAGTTCTTCTATATGATCTGAGAGGAGTAAAGCTCCATTAATGGATTAAGAAATCATAAGCAAGATCCTTTTAGAAAGCAAAGCTCTGTTAATAAAACCTTAAAAAGGATTTTCTTTAGATCGAAGATCTATGAAGAGCAAAACTCTGTTAATGAGTGAAACCCTAAAAGATATTTCAAAAAGATTTAATCTTTTACCTAATCTGACAGAGTTCTGTCCTTAAAAATTCTTAAGAAGAAGAGCTGCGCTCTGAAGAAGAAAATAATTTCTCAAGAAGGATTGAAGACGAACATGAGTCATCTCAAGGGCCAAGGGTCCTATTTATAGGCACTAAGTGCCGTTTCAATTCCTCGGTTGATCCAAGAGTCGAGATGTTGCCACCGCTGCACCCACGTGTGGGCCCCGTGAGCGCAACGGTGGGGGGCATTTGTTTCCCCAATTAGAGCAAAATTCTGTTCAGAATTCAAACTTTGTGCCACGCCCCACTTCCCAGTGTACGGCGAAGGGGACGCGACGAGGTCCGCTACGTATATACTCAGAAATACATACGCTAAGCGTATTTAAGCAATATAAAATAAGTACACAAGAGACAAAAAATAAAAAGAACAGCAACTTTTATTTATTAACATTCCTTGTACAATACATGAAGGAAATACAACTGAAATAAAAAGATGCCTAAACAGTGGCATAACAGGAAATGTAAAATACTGAATGGAAAATTGTACAATGAACTAAAGTGCTGGATCTTCGGCAAACTGCTCCAAGTCTTCTGCAGATAGCTCGATCTCTGCCGGGTCCAAATCACCTGGCGACATTCAAAGAAGAAAGAAATAGAATGTCGTCGGCGAACAGGTTGCTCGGTAAGTCCCAAAGGTAAGAGGAAAGTAGAAAAGACAAAATAAGAAGATATCTTTTAAAGTTGTATACTATTCTTGTACTGTTGTGTTAACGCTGTTATTTGTAGCTTGGTACAGAAGAATGTCAGTGTATACGAGGGGGTCTCTATATGCTAGAGACCAGGGCAAACGGAATGTATAAGGAACCGTTAAGCCACGGTACAACAGCAACGGAATATAGGTTAGGTGTCTTAATCTGACCACCTTGTGCCACCTTTAACACCTTCCGTACCAATCTACCCCTTAAACCCCGAGAGCTCGCCGCAGGCTCAGAGGCATCCACCGGAGACCGACTACTGACACTTGAAAAACGTTCAAGGTCTCGTCGCTTCGGTGAATCACTTGAGCCCTGAGACATTTTCGGTGCCGCGATGTCTTATTTGTATTGTTATCTTGTAAATTGTATTGTTTGTAAAATTGAATGACTGACTGACCGAAACCATGATATCAGGAAACGGTTGTAACCGTAGAGTCATGTAAATGGAATACTGAGAATCATGTAAAAGGAATATATATCCATGGTTCGGTTCAGTCAAGTTGTATAAATTGATAACTGTATTCATGGATTCATATGTTCATATTAAATTAGAATCTTGTAGATTATAGATTGACTTGAATCATATTCAAGTCAGATTAATCAGACTCAAATCCGAGTCAGACAATCAGAAATGTGAATCGAGGTCTTATAATTGCTAGGGTCCTTAGGATAATTTATAAAACTTGAGGGGGTTTTATGTAAAAATATTTTTATATACTTTTCAAAATACACCTCAAGTATTTATTGTTCGTCATTAGAGTTGTAATGAGAGTGGATTTTATGTTGTGACATTTCTAGTGAAAATATCCTAGTTTTATAAATAAGGATATTTATCTGTAATATTGATTATTTAAAGTTCATGGTATTTTAGAGTAAAATTTATTATTGTGATTTTTAGGAAAAGGTGGAAAATTTATATTATAATAAAATATATATTTAAATGATAAATATACATATGTTTATACAAAAATGATTTTAATAAATATTTTATATTCCAAAAATCTCATTTTCTTAAGATGTCGTATTTTTAATCTTTCGAGACCGAATGCTTCTTGCGGAGGTCTGAATCTCGCACTACTAGCCCGAGGGTGCGCGATAAACCGCACAATCCCGAACGGGTTTCCCAAAAATGGGTTGTAGCAGCGCTTTGCAAAGATTGTAAAATACTAATCCTTTAGAAAACGGTTTTATAAAGTATAAGGTATTTATTTGCAAAGTGTAAGTTTCCGTAGTTTAGATTCTAGGGTTTCCTAAGCCAACTAGCCTATTTCTAAATGGTCTAAACTATAAGTCGTTAGAAGCCTCAAATCGCCTCTTCACCGCCAATTGTGGCCAGGTAAGTACAAGTGAGGATGGAGGGATCCGCTCACGAATCGTGAGACGGGCCTTTTAAAGTTACTTTTGCTCACTTGCCTAGCCTAGACACCACAAAGTCAGGTTTAGATAAACGATCGATGTCCACAACTTATCGTGTTTTCCTAATAAGAGGTATTTATTTAAAAGTGTGTCAAAACTAAAACTTCTAGAATTAGTTTTATTAAAAATATGGTATTTAAATGAAAGTTTTGTTTTATCGTATTCTATGTTTTGATGATATCGTTTTGGGGTTGTATTTACGTGTGTGTGGAAGTAAGTCATTACCTCGTGCTCTACTTTGAATGTACAGCAAAGTTAAGGGTTAAATGTGAAATCGAAACATGATGGTATTAAAGTGATAAATACGATAAATTGGAAAGGTTATCATTTCATGTGACGAAACTTGTTCAAATTGATTTTTAAAAGTTTAATAGTCAGGATAAAGATGTTTAGACATGAATGTATTGGTTAGAAGTGAAATTTTATAGAAAACCGAATCGGAAATCGGATTTGTTCCGATTCCGTCGAGTTTCGTAATTTCGTATTTTAGAGAAATAGAAAGGGGAATAGAGTGGGACTTACGGGTTTCGATCTATACTAAGGAGTGATGGGGGACTAAAGGAGTTGCCGAGGCGTTGCTTCGTCACCGGTTGTTTCTAAAAACGTCGCCGAAATTTCGTCGGAGCTTTGCCGCGAACTTGTTTTCAAAGTACACATTTCTTGGAAAACTTTTGAGAGAGTGGCTCAAGATTTTTGGGGGTGAGAGGGTAGTATGTAGGGTTTGTATTTATAGGGTTAGGCTAGGGTTAGGGTAGATGAAAAGTTAAAAATAAAAATGTGATAAAATGTAATAAAAATGTATTAAAAGTGGAGTAATTGGGGTTTTTTAAGAGCTCTGGAAGTGATCTGAGGCTGAAATTTTGCAGGTGCATAGGGAATATGAAAAGACACAACTTTCATGTTGTGGCCGTCGCCAGAATCGACCGACTCGGGGGTGACTCGGCCGTGACTCGGTCGGAGCACTGAGTCGGCCGAGTCAAGACCGAGTTGGCCGATTCCCGGCCGAGTCCGGCAGCCTGGATCCCCCCGACGGTTCATCTAACTCCTGAAAGTGTTACATCTTTAGGTGTAGTGGGGTTTTTATGAGATATGCACGTGTAAACTCTTGGTATTCTAAAGGTTTTAAAAAAAATTAATATTAAAAATAATGTTGGGTATGTGATTTGAACTCTTGTGGCTTGGTTCAGCAGTGCAAGGTATTACCAATGAGTTACAAGCTCCTTCTTGTAATTATTGTGAGAAAATAAATACTTAAAGTGGTAACAGTAACATTAAATACCCCAAGTATATTTCAAATTTAAATCAATTTTATGTATACAAAAATTGTAGTTGTTACAATCTACCCTCCTTACAAAAATTTCGTCCTCAAAATTTACAACTTTTATTTGAGGACTAGTTTACAAAGAGGTGAGGATATCTTACACGCATTTCATCTTCCCTTTCCCAAGTGGATTCTCCTGGAGTGTCTTTCCTCCCCATTACCCGGACCAAGTTAACTTCCTTGTTCCGAAGTGTCTTCACTTTTCTGTCCAGGATCTCCATAGGCTGTTGCTCACAAGACAAGTCGGGCTGTATAGTGAGCTCGGAATGATCAAGTACATGGCTGGGGTCACTCACATACTTTCTGAGTTGGGATATGTGGAACACGTTATGCACTCCTTCCAATGAGGGTGGAAGCGCTAAGCGGTATGCCACTTCACCGACTCGTTCGAGTATGTCGAACGGTCCAATGTATCTCAGACTGAATTTACCCCGTCTTCCAAATCGAATCACTCCGCGGTTTGGAGATATCTTCAAGAATACATGGTCTCCTGGCTGGAACTCCAAGTGTCGTCTCTTTGCATCAGCCCAGTGTTTCTGTCGATCTTGGGCTATGCGCATTCTTTCCCTGATAGTACGAACCACATCAACGGTCGCTACTATCATCTCTGGTCCAAAAAGTTCCCTATCTCCGATGTCGTCCCAACTTAATGGTGATCGACACTTCCTTCCATACAATGCTGCAAAAGGTGGCATTCCTATGCTTGCTTGGTAGCTTTTATTGTACGCGAACTCCACAAGATGCAGGTGATCTTTCCACGATCCCTTGAAGTCTAGCATACATGCTCTGAGCATATCCTCCAAGATCTGAATAGTTCGTTCCGACTGACCATCTGTTTGTGGATGATAAGCCGTGCTGAAGTTCAGACTTATTCCCAAGCTGGCTTGCAGACTCTGCCAAAATTGCAATCGGAACCTGGTGTCACGATCGGAGACAATGCAGACCGGTACTCCATGAAGTCTCACAATTACCTGTATGAGTTCATGGGTATCAGAGATAGTACATTATGAAGAGTTTAAATCTTAAATAGCTTATTACCTCCATGTACTTCTTTGCTAGTGTCTCAGTTAATTGGCCAACCCGAAATGGGATGAAGTGAGCCGACTTTGTGAGTCGATCCACAATGACCCATATAGCATCGTTACCCTTTGTGCTGCGAAGAAGAGCAGTCACAAAGTCCATCGTGATGTACTGCCACTTCCATTCTGGGATTGGTAACGGTTGAAGTAGTCCAGCTGTCCTGTGATGTTCGGTCTTTACTTGCTGACACACCAAACATTTTGCGACGCTTCTGGCTACTTCACGCTTCATTCCATGCCACCAATAATTCTGACGTAGATCTTTGTACATTTTGGTACCTCCAGGATGTACTGAGTAGGGAGAGCTGTGAGCTTCTTTCATTAACTCTTCCCGAACATGACCTTTTGGTACACACAATCTGCTGTCGTATCTCAAAGATCCGTCTTCATGGATGATGAAGTCTGTTCTGAGTCCATTCTCCACTTGTTCTCTGATCCTTTGCAACTTAGCATTACTTACTTGAGCTGCTTTGATCTGATTGACAATGGTTGATTGAACTTGTAAATTCATCAAACTTGAAGCATTACCTAACATGACTACTTCAATCTCCATCTGATGCAAGTCTTGCTGAAGCTTCCACTGAGCGGTGAGATTCATCGATAATGGTTGGCGACTAAGAGCATCGGGTACTACGTTCACCTTCCCTGGGTGATATTGCAAGTTGATATCAAAGTCCGCCATGAGTTCTAACCATCTTCTCTGCCGCATATTCAACTCCTTCTGAGTAAACACGTACTTCAGACTTTTATGATCCGTATAGATGTTCACTCGTTCACCAAGTAAATAATGGTGCCAAATCTTGAGAGCAAAGATGACGGCTGCCAACTCCAGATCATGCGTCGGATAATTGCGCTCATGAGTCTTCAGTTGTCTTGAAGCATAAGCCACAACCTTACCGTGCTGATATAGAACACATCCTAATCCCTCACCGGATGCATCACAATGCACTTCGAATCCTCCAGATTGATCCGGTATTACGAGAATATGTGCAGATGTCAATCTTGACTTGAGTTCCACGAAAGCTTGTTTGCATGCTTCTAACCATACAAATTCTTCATCTTTTCGTGTAAGCTTGGTCAGGGGTGTTGCTATCTTTGAGAATCCTTCAATGAACCTTCTGTAATATCCAGCTAAACCCAAGAAACTTCGAATATCCTTCACTGACTTTGGTGTAGACCATTCGCTAACTGCTGAAACTTTGGCTGGATCCACAGAAATTCCTTCTCCTGATATGATATGTCCAAGAAAACCAACTTGATTTAGGCAAAACTCGCACTTGCTGTACTTGGCATAAAGATTATGTTGACGAAGAGTTTCCAGGACAATTCGTAGATATTCTGCATGCTCCTTCCGACTCTTAGAATACACCAGGATGTCGTCGATGAAGATGACAACAAACCTGTCTAAGTACTCCCGGAAAACCTGATTCATTAGGTTCATGAATATTGCTGGTGCATTGGTCACTCTAAATGGCATCACTAGAAATTCGTAATGTCCATAGCGAGTTCTGAAAGCTGTTTTGTGAATATCAGCTTCCTTGACCTTCACTTGATGATAACCTGAACGAAGATCCAATTTAGAGAAAATACAAGATCCACTTAGCTGATCGAATAAATCATCGATGCGCGGGAGTGGATACTTGTTCTTTATAGTGACTTCGTTCAAGGCCCTATAATCAATGCACATTCTATATGAACCTTCCTTCTTCTTCACCAATAGTACAGGTGCTCCCCAACTTGAAGTGCTGGGACGAATCCATCCTTTCGCCAATAATTCGTCCAACTATGTTCGAACTTCCTTCAAACCTTCCGGACTTACTCTATACGGTGCTTTGATCACCGGTTATGCTCCTGGTACTAAATCAATACTGAATTCAAGAGCCCGATCGGGAGGCAAACCTGATATATCGTCAGGAAATACATCTTCAAACTCTCGAACTACCTCTGGTCTTAATTCTTCTTCTACTTGAGCTGCTGCAACTACTGCTTCCCTTGGCTTCGCTTTGTAGGTACTTGGCTCCAGGGTACGTTCTCCACTATTGAAATAGAAGACCGGATGGTCTGGAATCTCGAATACTATCCTCCTTTGACGACAGTCGATGGTAGCATAAAAAGTTCCAAGCCAATCCATTCCTAGAACCACATCGAAGTTCGGTATGTCCAGTACTTTGAAGTCAGTATAAAACTCTCGACTGCAGACGACGACTGGACACAAGCTGTATCCCATAGTTGCCTTTAGAACGCCATTTCCGGAACTGACATTCCAGTTGGATACAAGCGGTGAGACTGGAATCGCATGGGTTCGGTCAAACTGTTGTGACATAAAGCAGTGGGATGCTCCAGTATCAAACAGTGCAAGTGCAGGTAATGAGGCTACTAGGATTGTACCTAAGGTATATGGGATATGTTTTAGGTATAGGGAAAGTGTGTAGATAACCAAGACTAAAAGATAAGTTTGAGAAGGAAAGTTTACCAGTAATGACTTGGCCAGTGGCCTCAGCTTCTTCCACGGACATCGTGAAAGCCTGGCGCTTTGGCACATTCCTCCTGACCTGAGGAGCATTCCTCAGAACGTTCCTTTGAGCTTGATGGAACTGACGAGGAGGCGATGCAGCTTGTGGTCCTCTGAGTGGTGCAGGTAGTGCAAGTCTTAGAGAAGGTGCTTGGATGGCTGGGCGTTGTGAGTAATTGTTTGCTGGCCTGGGTGCAGCAACTGGGTTTTGCCTTTGGGGATAAGACCCAATATCGTAAGTAGCTGAGCCGCAGACTAAGCAAAAGCGGTTGGCTCGCCGGTAATCCTTCATCATATGTCCAGCTCTCTTGCAGTAGGTACAAAAGGCTGGGCTGGGACAGTGGTTCGGTACTCCGGGTCGCCTTGGCACAAAAGGTGGTCTGGACGAGGCTCCACCTGCCATCTAGTTGGCAGGACGCTTGACTCCTGCAGACTGAGGTCTGCCCCTTGCTTTTATCACTGCCTCAACTGCGGGCAGCTTCCAGAGCATCCTTATGAGTCAAAAAATTTCCCATGGCTAGAGCAGCCTGAATCTCTGTGTCCAGTCCTTGTTGAAAGCGACGGGCTCTGATCTCGTCCGTCGGTATCAAGTGTGCCGCGAATCTGTTTAAAGATTGTGTTAGCTGTGTAGTATGTGATATTTAAAATTGAACTATTGTGACATATCTTACCGGCTTAACATGGTGAATTCAGCGTCGTATTCATCTACTGATTTGTCCCACATCGATCCTTGTTGTAGATGAATGAATTGCTGCTCCATGGCAAACTTGGCAGTCACAGGGAAGTATTTCGCATCGAACGTCTCGCGAAAAGTCTTCCATTCAATAGGCTGTGCAAGACGGCTTTCTTCCGCCTTCCACCAGTTGCGAGCATTGTCCGTGAGCTGTAGTTTAGCCACACGGACCCAAGCTATGTCTGGCACTTGTGCTGCAGCCAGATCATCCTCGATACTTTGAGCCCATTTCTCAGCTTCCAGTGGGCTCCCCTTTCCTGAGAACTGCTTCGGATGTAAAGCCCTGAATTTCTTTACCCCCGGAGCGTCAGTCTCGGGACAATTCAGGAGTTGTTGCTGTCCCTCGAGAAGGCTGCAGATTGCTTCAAGTAGCACTGTTTGCTCGGTAGGTGGCGCAGGAACAGCAGGTGTGAGGGGTAGTGCTGGAGGTGTGTTGTTGATGTTAGTGCTGGTGTTGTTCGGAGAATCCATAACCCTGAAGAAAAATTTGGGTTAGGACAGATTCAAGTACATGAAATGATAAGATTTAAGGAATATGAAATTGCAAGATTCAAGGAACATGAATTGTAAAGAATGTTTTAGTTGCTGGTACTTGTGTTATATTGCTTAGGTTGTTCACACAGAACAGAACTGCATGATAGGGTTTCATACAGCTCTGACCTGTATGGGCCACCAACAAAACCTGTCACGCTCCGCTTCCCAATGTACGGCGAAGGGGACGCGACGAGGTCCGCTACGTATATACTCAGAAGTACATACGCTAAGCGTATCTAAGCAATATAAAATAAGTACACAAAAGACAAGAAATAAAAAGAACAGCAACTTTTATTTATTAACATTCTTTGTACAATACATGAAGGAAATACAATTGAAATAAAAGGATGCCTAAACAGTGGCATAACAGGAAATGTAAAATACTGAATGGAAAATTGTACAATGAACTAAAGTGCTGGATCTTCGGCAAACTGCTCTAAGTCTTCTGCAGATGGCTCGATCTCTGCCGGGTCCAAATCACCTGACGACATTCAAAGAAGAAAGAAATAGAATGTCGTCAGCGAACAGGTCGCTCGGTAAGTCCCAAAGGTAAGACGAAAGTAGAAAAGATAGAATAAGAAGATATCTTTTAAAGTTGTATACTATTGTTGTACTGTTGTGTTAACGCTGTTGTTTGTAGTTTGGTACAGAAGAATGCCAGTGTATACGAGGGGATCTCTATATGCTAGAGATCAGGGCAAACGGAATGTATAAGGAACCGTTAAGCCACGGTACAATACCAACGGAATATAGATTAGGTGTCTTAATCTGACCGCCTTGTGCCACCTTTAACACATTCCGTACCAATCTACCCCTTAAACCCCGCGATGTCTTATTTGTATTGTTATCTTGTAAATTGTATTGTTTGTAAGATTGAATGACTGAATGACCGAAACCATGATATCAGGAAACGATTGTAACCGTAGAGTCATGTAAATGGAATACTGAGAATCATGTAAAAGGAATATATATCCATGGTTCGGTTCAGTCAAGTTGTATAAATTGATAACTGTATTCATGGATTCATATGTTCATATTAAATTAGAATCTTGTAGATTATAGATTGACTTGAATCATATTCAAGTCAGATTAATCAGACTCAAACCCGAGTCAGACAATCAGAAATGTGAATCGAGGTCTTATAATTGCTAGGGTCCTTAGGATAATTTATAAAACTTGAGGGGGTTTTATGTAAAAATACTTTTATATACTTTTCAAAATACACCTCAAGTATTTATTATTCGTCTTTAGAGTTGTAATGAGGGTGGATTTTATGTTGTGACATTTCTAGTGAAAATATCCTAGTTTTATAAATAAGGGTATTTATCTGTAATATTGATTATTTGAAGTTCATGGTATTTTAGTGTAAAATTTATTATTGTGATTTTTAGGAAAAGGTGGAAAATTTATATTATAATAAAATAGATATTTAAATGATAAATATACATATGTTTATACAAAAATGATTTTAATAAATATTTTATATTCCAAAAATCTCATTTTCTTAAGATGTCGTATTTTAAACCTTTCGAGACCGAATGCTCCTTGCGGAGGTCTGAATCTCGCACTACTAGCCCGAGGGTGCGCGATAAACCACACAATCCCGAACGGGTTCCCCAAAAATGGGTTGTAGCGGCGCTTTGCAAAGATTGTAAAATACTAATCCTTTAGAAAACGGTTTTATAAAGTATAAGGTATTTATTTGCAAAGTGTAAGTTTCCGTATTTTAGATTCTAGGGTTTCCTAAGCCAACTAGCCTATTTCTATATGGGCTAAACAACAAGTATTTAGAAACCTCAAATCGCCTCTTCACCGCCAATTGTGGCCAGGTAAGTACAAGTGAGGAAGGAGGGATCCGCTCACGAATCGTAAGACGGGCCTTTTAAAGTTACCTTTGCTCACTTGCCTAGCCTAAACACCACAAAGTCAGGTTTAGATAAACGATCGATATCCACAACTTATCGTGTTTTTCTAATAAGAGGTATTTATTTAAAAGTTTGTCAAAGCTAAAACTTCTAGAATTTAGTTTTATTAAGAATATGGTATTTAAATAAAAGTTTTGTTTTATAGTACTCTAAGTTTTGATGATATCGTTTTGGGGTTGTATTTACGTGTGTGTGGAAGTAAGTCATTACCTCGTGCTCTACTTTGAATGTATAGCAAAGTTAAGGGGTTAAATGTGAAATTGAAACATGATGGTATTAAAGTGAAAAATACGATAAATGGAAAGGTTATCATTTCATGTGACGAAACTTGTTCAAATTGATTTTTAAAAGTTTAATAGTCACGATAAAAATGTTTAGACATGAATGTATTGGTTAGAAGTGAAATTTTATAGAAAACCGAATAAGAAATCGGATTTGTTCCGATTCCGTCGAGTTTCGTAATTTCGTATTTTAGAGAAATAGAAAGGGGAATAGAGTGGGACTTACGGGTTTCGATCTATACTAAGGAGTGATGGGGGACTAAAGGAGTTGCCGAGGCGTTGCTTCGTCACCGGTTGTTTCTAAAAACGTCGCCGGAATTTCGTCGGAGCTTCGCCGCGAACTTGTTTTCAAAGTACACACTTCTTGAAAAACTTTTGAGAGAGTGGCTCAAGATTTTTTGGGGTAAGAGGGTAGTGTGTAGGGTTTGTATTTATAGGGTTAGGCTAGGGTTAGGGTAGATGAAAAGTTAAAAATAAAAATATGATAAAATGTAATAAAAATGTATTAAAAGTGGAGTAATTGGGGTTTTTAAAGAGTTCTGGAAGTGGTCTGAGGCTGAAATTTTGCAGGTGCATAGGGAATATGAAAAGACACAACTTTCATGTTGTGGCCGTCGCCGGAATCGGCCGACTCGGGGGTGACTCGGCCGTGACTCGATCGGAGCACTGAGTCGGCCGAGTCAAGGCCGAGTTGGCCGATTCCCGGCCGAGTCCGGCAGCCTGGATCCCCCCCGACGGTTCATCTAACTCCTGGAAGTGTTACATCTTTAGATGTAGTGGGGTTTTTGTGAGATATGCACGTGTAAACTCTTGGTATTCTAAAGGTTTAAAAAAAATTAATATTAAAAATAATGTGGGGTATGTGATTTAAACTCTTGTGGCTTGGTTCAGCAGTGCAAGGTATTACCAATGAGCTACAAGCTCCTTCTTGTAATTATTGTGGGAAAATAAATACTTAAAAAGGTAACAGCAACATTAAATACCCCAAGTATATTTCAAATTTAAATCAATTTTATGTATACAAAAATTAGAGTTGTTACACTTTGAATTAAAGCTACGCTTTTATAAAAGCGCTGCGCTACAACTAGCGCATCCCGTACAAAGCGCATAGGTGCTGGCGCTAGATGCGCTGCGCTCCAAGTAGCGCATCACGTGCAAAGCGCGTGTGCGCTAGCGCTAAGAGCACTGCGCTCCAAGTAGCGCCCCATGGGCAGAGCACTGGAACTAAAAGCTCCCCACCGTTAGATCAAAGATCTAATAATAATGATAAATCATTAATTAACAAAAATTAAATTCGGTTGAAGAAAGATTTCTCAAAATCTTTCCAAATAACAAAATTGTGCTCTGTAACTCAGAGCACCGTTGGATCAATGATCCAATGATAAATAAAATTACTAAAGACAGAATAAATTCTGCATAGAAAGATTTCCCAATCTTGGTAAAAAAAAGAAGATTATTTTCTGTAAACCAGAAGCCCTTGGATCAAACATCCAACGATGGGAAATTCCCCAAATCAATTGGAGAAAAGATCTTCTTAACTGATTGAACAAACCATCTTGCCCTATATAAAGGCCCCCAGACTTCAAGTTTAAAAACAGAGGAACCCCCCATAAACTTTGAGAAAATCTCAAGAAGAAGAAGAAGCTCTTGGCAAAAGAAGACAATTCTTTTTCAAGGTAAAAAGAATATACAGACGAAATCGTCTCAATATAAACAGAAGTACTTACTTCTTTCACAGATCATAGATCTATAAGACAAGTTGTCTTTCACAAAAGAGATTATGAACATCTCATCATAAGGGGGGAGAATTATTCAATTCTCTTAGGATCACAGATCCATAAAGGCAAAGCCTTTCATCAAAAAGAGATTGAAATATCTCCTATGAACTAAGAACTTTGTTCTTAGAATCTTGAGACGAAGTCTCTTATCAAAGAACAGATAATCTGCAGAGCGCAAAGTTAACCTAAGAAGAGCCTTAGTGCTCCTAATCTAATGAGAGCCTTAGCGCTCCTAATTCAAAAGTGCCTTAGCTCTTCATCTAGGGCAAAGCGTTGCAGTACCATAATGCTTCAGACACAGCGCACTACGCTCATTAGCTAGCACTCAGCGCTTAGTGCGCCACGTGCTCCTCACGTGTGCGCTGCATTACTAAAAGCGCTCTGTGCTCATTATATGGCACCAGCGCCAAACGCCTCAACACTTCAACTAAAAGCGCATCAGCGCTTCATATCTGGCGCTAGTGCCAAGTGCACCACATACTTTTATGTGCGCTTGGACAGAACATAAAATGTTCTTTGAGTAAGCATGGGGCTATGATAAATGCACAGCATTCAATTAAAGACAAAACATTGTCAGAGACTAAACTAATGCTTTGCATTTTTAAAGGGATTACGCTCAAACAAACATCTAACAACTCCAAAAACAAATGTTGAACATTGTAATTGAATGGACTTAGACCAAATTGGCCATACGTTCTCAATTCAGATTAATTAAGTTCATATGCTCATAAATCACAGATCTTAGTCCCAATTGGACTACAGGTCTCTCAACCCACATCGGTTTAAGGGTACATCTCTGAACTCCTCTGATATTTGTCGTTGTAATCCTTCAACGTCTTCAGAGAGGTGACGGGTCCCAGCAACCATACATTTCATGGACTGTGGGGTCCTTAAGCCCATGAACTATGACGTCCTTAACCTTGACTGTGATGTCTTTAAACTCACGGACTATGATGTCCTTAACCTTGGACCAAGATGTCCTTAAACTAACTCTGGACCGTAATGTCCTTAAACTAATTGACCGCAATGTCCCTAAACTAACAATAGAGCCCAAATGCTCTTTTGTTGGATCTAAATGATCCCGTTAAGTTGATCTTAGTCTAAAATGAGACTTACGTATCCTTAATAAACATTTAAGTTGATCTTAGTCTCATATGAGGCTAACGTATCCTTAAACCCAACCCCCAAACCCAAATCTAAGAAGATACGGATTTGGACTAATCCACGCCCTACGGGCGACAACATAAATTAGTCTCCGTATACAATCCACGGGCAACCAAAAACAAAACAAACAAACACGACACGAAGTGACCATATGGAGAAGGAGATAGTGGTTACCGCAATTCGGTAGCGTAATTAACTGCAGGGATTTGCGCCTGCAGAGAAGAGTGTCCCCACAATCAAAAACCCCTCATCAACGAGGTGGAATCTGACGAAGTCTGCTACATCAGCCGCATCCGTTTAAACCTTCGATATATGGTGCCATAAATCAACTTGGCATCTTCGGAGAGGTGGACGGATAGCACCAATTAGCATCTGCCCCAAAATTCAGGCAAGAAGGACCCGCGCGGTCGTGTCTCCGTGTTTCGGCGGGGAACAATCATATAGGAGTATACATCGCCCATGCGATCCATTATAATATCTTAACATATCATATCTCATATCTTGATATATAACTCGTCAACTATCATAATATATCATCAACATGGTATTGTCGTCCAACGACCCGCTATAACATCATGACATATCTCGGTCGCGCACTAAATATCTCATGGCATTATGCCCGATCAGATCGACTCATTCCCAAATATCATATAACATTCTCGTCATCCAATCATAGGAATACAAATATAAAAATGTCCCCAATACACACAAGGAAGTCAAGTGTGCGAGTATGTGTATGTGCATGTATGCAAATTTTTACCCTAGGGTTTCGGGACTAAGAAATCGACTAGAGTCCTTTCATCCATACTCGCTAACACTAAGCCCTAACCTCCTAAACCTTTCTTACTAAGGCTCATATCACATCCTAACATATAAAGGTATATATATCGTATCCCATCATATAATTCCTTACAACTTTGCGGGGGTGCTATACGCCATCCATCTGACTTCTCCCCGTAGATATAAATCTACTCACCTTGCTTCTTGTGTGTCGATGCCAATGTCGCCATCTTCATCTTCAACGTCTCGACATCACGTGGGGTACCTACACATATACACAATCGCAAATGCGCATTAAAATCACATCGGAAAACCAAAAACGGCACACGCTACGCTCATAGGTAAAAACCTATAGTCTCGCATGCAAACACGACCAATAACCCTAGTCGTTGACGTTCAAACGCCACACGACGGAAACGAAATATCAAATACCAAAATCCATGTTAAAACAAGTCGTAAAACAATGTGCCAACACAAGAAAATGATCCCAGATTTTACTCTATGTAAAATCAGACAATTTTGCATATGCCAAGGGTCTAATTTACTGGAGATAAGGCCCTGAAACAAAAACGAACCTCTTCCTCACTGCTCTGGCCGCAAATTGCAACCAGAATGATTTAATTTGTGGCCAGGGTTGATGGTTAGGGGCTAGGGTTTTGGTGGTACACTCCAGATTGCCTGCACATCACTCTGTGTTTGCTAAAAAAATTGCAGAGGCTCCGGGTGTTAGCAGATTTCATAATACACTCACAGAATCCAAAATTCTTCTGATATCGGGTTTTCTAAGTCCGCTAAAATGGGTTCTAGTCTCTGGTTTAGGTTTCCAATCAATCACTACAGGGGTTGTGTATCCTCTACCAGCCTTAATTTCACCTTTGGGTTCAACTAAAACCCTAATTCTCAACTCAAGTTTTCAAACTTCCCAAAACCACACAATATCGGTTCTAATTTAACATGGATGTAAAAACAATGGAAATACTAGGCTAATGGTTAAGATAATACCTCATTTGGCAACTCAAGAAAATTCTTGAGTTGCCCCCAAGTGTCCAAAATGCAAGCTTCTTGGTCCAAAATGTAGTTTGTGAGCTTGTGCACAAAATTCATGAAAGTGGGATAGGGTTTTAATGGGTTTATTGTGATGATTTGAGGAGGTAGAGAGGCAAGGGGAGAGAGGAGGCAGCAGCAACAGCAAGTGAGTGAGGAGAGGAGAGAAAATGGTGAAGAGTGAAGTGGGAATGGGAGCTTGGTCCTTGGTTTGACCCCTTACCCTCTCACTCTCTCTAATGCCCATCCCTCCATTCTTTAATCATAGTTCTTTTCTTTACTTTTCTTTTCTTTTCTTCTCTTCTCCTTGCAATAGTAAACCCAAAACAATAACCATACACCCAAAACATGTAGGAAAAATGTAACAGGTGTTAAAAAAATGACATGTACACAAAACACGCTTAAAGTCCGATTAGCGATTTTTAATCGCGATTAGCACAAAATTAATGTCAAATAAATCATAAACTCTCATAATTTGCTTAAATCACATAAAGTACCCTCTTTTTAGTAATTTCTATAATTTTCCAAATTTTTTCCCAATTTATCGGTATTTAATTATACCACCTTATGAAAATATTCAATATTTTATTATTTAATTATAAAAATTCCCAAAAATAATATTTTATTTTTTCTGAAATGTTACAGGTTTGTGACTCTCCGATGATACAAGCATTATTTCGGATATACATCCGGTTCGTCGGGGCACGTACTCCCGGAAGTACTTTCTTTGAAATGTGGCAGCTTCATTCCCACTGACAGAGCTTTGGCGAACTGCTTCCTTATCTTAATTCTGCTCTTGCTGGTGGTAAGAGCGCTTCGATCCGGTTGAGGTACTTTATGGCTTCTCGTTACCGGAGCTTTTCAGCCTGACACCGATGCTTGGCCTTTTCGTATATGGCCGCTTCACGTTCTCGATCAGTTTTGCTCTTTTGAAGAGCTTCGCTCAACAGCCTGTCGATCAGTTCGTCTGATGGTTCCAGGGATTTTGGCTCTGGTTCTGCCCCCAGTTTCTCTACGTCAGGAGCTTCTTTGCCATTTACCGACGAATGAGAGATCATGTGGGAACTCGCCCCGTAATCCTCGGGTTCTTCTGACGAGCCATCTCCTTCATCAATGTCACTGTCTCTATTCTCAAGAATATACTTGAAGAACTCTTCCAATGTGAACGAGGTCCGCGCCTTTTGGTTGTATTCCTCCAGTGCGTCGGTGTATTTTTGCAAATTCGTACGATTGTCGTCAAGCTGCACGGGCTTATTGGTCCTCTTCTTTTTCTTTGAAGACTTCGAAAGCTCGGACTGGAGGTTTTGCCCATTGTTACCAACTTTCGGTGTTGGGCGCAGTTTCAGCATCCCGTCAATAATCTCGGGCTCCAGCGGGCCTTTCTATTTAATGGCCGGACACGCTTGAAGATCCTTCAGCATTCTTTTAGTTTTAGCCGAGACGACAACTTCCCAAGAAGCTTATTCTATAAATGAGCATGATGCCCCGGCGTATCCACATTTTTAGGAGCGTGCTGCTGTGGCGGGTTTACCTTCTAGTTTTCGGACAGCGCAAACTTGCCCTGTTGGTACTGGTCTTCAACCCAATTTTTAAAGACGTAGCAATCTTCGATTGGGTAGCCCACTATTCGGTGGTAGGGACAGTAATTGGGATTATTAACGTCGCTCGATTGCAATTGGCGTCTCGGATTCGGCAGAGTGATGAACCTGTTGCACACCGCCAGTTCGAATAGTCTCCTCGTTTTATCCCGGGGGAATAAGTAAGGACGTCTCAAATTTTCTTCAAGGGATCTTGGTTTATTGTTTTGGCGAGCTACCGATTTCGGGTCACTCGGTTGTTGTTGAGCGTTGGCGACGAAGGTCTCTTTCCAGATCTGTCTTTGAAGGGGATGGCCTATGACCCATCTGGTCCATTTAGGTCAGTTTGTCAATCAAAGCCTGGAAAGTAGTCAGCTTGAAGAACATCATAAACTGGGATATAATTTCCTGGGGATCAAGGGTTCCCCCGAACATGCCTACGGCAGGCGCTTTTTTTATGCTTTGTTCGCATTTTGACCATAGGTTACGCCATCGAATTGCGTATTGAACCCAGGTCTCTCCTAGCTTTACTCTGGCATTGATTAATGCCGTGATCGGGATACGCTCACTTGCACTCGCGAATCGCTGTGTGAATAATAATTCCATCTCCGTAAATGTTTTGATAGAATCATTTGGGAGCTCGGAATACCACTCAAATGCTGTCTCCGCCAAGCTGCCGACGAAATGGCGAAGCAGAAGTTTGTCATCGCCCCAGTATTACCACACAAAGCCCTGAATTGAGCAACGTGCTGGTGTGGATTGCCCGTCCTCTTATACACATGGAACTTAGGGATCGTATATCCCGGCGGGTACTTAATTTGATCGTACTAGCCTGGATAAGGTCGCCCAGTTCTGACGACTTGGCCACCCGCTTCGCTTACCTGATGAGCTCATATTTGTTGAGTTATGTAGTCATCAAGGGCATCTTTGGAGATTGTCTCCTCCCTGGCTGCTGATAAAACCGGAGGAAGTTTCGATGTCTCTCCTCTGTCGTCTTCAATGATTATCGGCGGATCTTCAGCAGGAGGTTCCGGCTGAATCATCATCCCGACCATGTCTTAGAACAGGAGCGCCATCTGCCTCATATTAGTGGCTTGTTCCGCGGCCTCTTTATCCTTTCTTTCTAGTACCATCCGCAGGAATTCCGTATCAGTCTCCTGATCTTGGCGTTGTTCGGACGATACTTCCGGGCTTTCCTTCTGCCTCGTGAGTGCGGCCATCTTTGTTAGCATCTCTTGGAGATTTTGTTGTTGCTCCTGAGCCTTTTTCACAGATCGTGTAAGTGGTCGATGACCCGCGGAAGTACGGCTTTCCTCTTTGCTGGAAGCCATGTACACCGTGTGCACTACCATACCCCCAGACTCAGGGCGTTTGGATCCACCACGCTCAGAATTTGTCGTCGGTGGTGGTTGATTCTCTGGCCCTCTCTTTTTGTAGGAGGCCGAAGTTGAGAGAGCCATTGCAGCGAGCATCCACGTAAATGATACCTTCCGAGGTACGACGGAGGGATAGTCTTCCTCTTGCCGAGCCTTCGTCTTCTTCAGCCGGCGAGAGTAATCTTTGTCAATTACAGAGTATTGGACTTTCCGCCAGACTCTGTGGATCTTGGAGGACATCCACTGAGGAGGATGTTCCGGTTTTTCCAGCATTGTGTTTTCAACAGGCGGAGGAGACTTCTTCAATACAACGGTTGGAGAGTTCTTATGCACCCTCCTGAGCAGCTCGATGTTGTTCCCAGTTGGAACAACAGTATCAATTTCCACCATTGGAGCTGTGGGGTAAGTCTAGAGGAGGAAATGCCCCCATCTTTCCTCACTCGGTGCCAGTGGTGACGCTGAGCATGTCGTGTAGACGAGACCACCTCTGTTGTGGAAGCGACCTCGTTATGCCCCCTACTTTGATGAGAGGCTGTTGTCGGTGTCAGCATGTCGAAGACTGACGTCCGCTGAGAGGGAACGGTCAATCTGTCGAAGGCAAACTTTTTAGCAGGGGAAGCATTTTTAACGACCTCGCCTGCAGCAGGAGTTGGAACAGCCAGTCTTGCGAAGACCGATCCCTTAGCAGGAGAAGCCCCTTTGACGACTTCGTCTGTCGGAACAGGAATGGCTATCCGCTTCGGGATAACCCTTTCAGGTATTGCGGGCCTCTTTGCGGGCCCACCGGAGCTTTGGCCCAGTCTGTCAAAAACCAAGGCGTTGGAATTGGACGACCCGTTGAGAGGGGCCGTGGTAGTTGCAAGCCGATCGAAAATCGACTTCTTTGGAGCCTCTCGTGATGGTATTGAAGCATTGAAGCTCATTGGCGGGAGCATGGTCCCAAAGAACAATCCAGTGGTGGCCTGAGTCACCTGCTCCACCGGCATTGCAAAGATGGAGGCCGCTTGGGGCCCGTAAGTCACTTCTCCGGCGGGGACAGAGTGGGAGTTATTGTAGCAGTTAGCGCAGCTGGAGGCCATCGATATCTCCTTTTCTACATGGAGCAAGGCGCCAAATCTTAGTATCTCAAATCCAGGACAACCATATTAAACCGCGATTCTTTCACGAGCACGACACACGAAGTGTGGAGTGGAAAGAGGAAGAAGTCCTACCGCCAGAATCTGTTTACCGCCGAAAACCGGGAAGACAGACGTCTTGCCTGAATTTGGGGGCAGTTGCTATTTGGATTTATCCGTCCACCTCTCTGAAGATACCAAGCTGGTTTATGGCACCGTATATCGGAGGTTTGGACAGATGCGGCCGTTGTAGCAGACTTCGTCAGATTTCCCCTCTTTTGCGAGGGGTTTTTGATTGTGGGGACGCTCTTCCCTGCACACGCGAGCCCCTATAGTTAATTATGTTACCGTATCGCGGTAACCACTTTCTCCTGCTCCAGAAGGTCACTTCGTGTCATGTGTTTGTTTTTATTTTTGGTTGCCCGTGGATTGTATACGGAAACTAATTTATGTTGTCGCCCGTAAGGCGTAGATTAGTCCAAATCCGTATTTTCTTAGATTTGGGTTTGTTTTGATTTAAGGATCGTTAATCTCATTTGGGATTAAGATCAACTTAAATGTTTGTGGAGGATACGTTAGTCTAATTTTTAGACTAAGATCTACTCAACATGATTTTGGGGTCATTCAGACCCAACAAAAAAGCATTTGGGCTCTATTGCTTTAGTTCAAGGATGTTACGGTCCGTAGCTAGTTTAAAGACATTGCGGTCCATTGTTAGTTTAAGGACATTTCGGTCCATAGCTAGTTTAAGGATGTTGCGGTCCGTAGATCACCGTTTTTGGGGTGAGGGTTTAGTTTAAGGACGTTACGGTCCACAGCTAGTTTAAGGACATTGCGGTCCATAGGAATGTGCTCATGGGTTTGGGAGTGCACCAAAGAGCCGTTGGATGTTAGGACTCTCCATCTCACTGAAGACGTTGAGGAATTACAATGACATGTATCAGAGGTGTGGAGAGATGTGCCCTTAAACCGAACTCCAGATTGAAGGGAGAGATCATGGTGGAACGAACATCATTTTAGATGCCATGTGTCAGGAGATTATTAGTCATCTTTGGAACTAAGATCAATTTGGGGAGACCTGAATATAGGAGGGCTCGATTGATTGATAGTTAAAAGGTTTTTTTGGTCTCAGGAGACTTGGCTAATTAAGGCTAAGGATGGCCCTCTCATAGTGTTAAACACTGATAATTGTTTGGCACTTACGTGCTCCCACGTGAGGCTCTAAAGCAGTGTTAAACACTGAAATTTAGAGCGCTCACGTGTGGCACGTGAGGCGCCTGAGAATTGGGCACTAATTCTTTGGGTTTATTCCCTTTTTCTTTTATAAGTGCTAAGCACTATTGGGGGTCACGTGGGAGCACGTGATGCACCCCAAAATGGGAACTGACTTTGATTTATTCCCCTTTTTCTAAGAACTATTAGGGGGTCACGTGGGATCACGTGAGGCGCCCCAAAATGGGAACTGTCTTTGATTTATTCCCCTTTTCCTTTTGAAAGTGCTAAGAACTATTAAGGGGTCACGTGAGATCACGTGAGGCGATGTCAGTTGTTCCTTTCGTTCCTCAGAGGTGCTCACGTGGGAACACGTGATCTGTTGTGATAGCGTTGAACGCTAATCATTTCTTTTATGTGCAGGGGGATCTTGATCTTAGTTTTGAGAATTTCATATCCCTTGTTTTATAAGAATTAAATTCTTATGCAGGGTTAAACCCTAGTTTTATCAGAGGAATTAAATTCCTATATCTTTGGGAAGAATTAAATTATTCAGGCTTAGTTCTTTCCTCTCAGTTTTGAGTCTGCGTGACAGAATCTCCCCGATGAGAATTAAATTCTCAACTTGTGGGGAGATCTGCTTCTGAAGAGCTCAATCAGAGGAAGAACTAAGTTCTTTTTTTTTAAAGAGTTAAACTCTTGGAGCGGTGAAGAAGAGATAAAATGATCTCTAGGTCTTTCTTCTTACCTAGGGTTTCTTTTTCTAAAAGAGAGCTCTTCTTCTTCTTCTTTTGTCTCTCCAATCTTATGGGGGGTCTCTCCTTTTCTAGACTTGAAGTCTTGGGTCCTTTATATAGTAGAGGCAAGTTTGTTGATTTAGTTAAGGAAATCTCTCATTGGGAGATTTTTTTAATTGATTCGGGGATTTTATCCATCGTTGGATCTTTAATCCAAGGACTTTTGTTTTACAGAAAATATTTTTCTTGTTTTTAACAAGATTGGGAAGATATTTTCCCATACAGAGTTTATTCTGTAGCTTGGTGATTTTTAATCACCATTGGATCTTTAATCCAACGGTACTCTGTTTTACAGAGTGTAATCTTTCTTATTTAGAAAGATTTAAGGAAATATTTTCCAAATAGGGTTTTGATCCCTTTATTTAGAATTTAATTCTATCAGCTTGGAAGGTGTTTAGGGACCGTCATGTGTAGCACGTGACCCCCATAGTATTAAACTGGTTTGCTTATATGCAGCAGTCCCAGAGAAAAGGCATCACGTGTTGGCACGTGATCTGATGTTCAGAAATGTCACGTGTGGCACGTGACCCCCACGAAGTTAAGCCCAACAAAGAGCATCACGTGCTGACACGTGAGCTTCTCTGGCCTGTTATTTATTTTAGGAAGGCGCCTATATACTTTGTATATAGATACTCACGTGTTTGCACGTGGGGCTTAATTTCAGCTTTAATTGTCAAGCGCAATATAATCTTTGCTCTAAGGCGCATCATATGTGGGCACATGATGCTCCATTAGGGGAATTTTTCCCATCACTTTTTCTCTCTTTCTTCTCCTTTTCTTTCTTTTTTTTTCTTTTTTTCTTTTTTTTATAAAGGAACAGTGTCATATGTGTTTTTGTTTGTTTAGGTTACCCGTGAATTGTATATAGAGACTAGTTTTTGTAGTCGCCCGTAGGACATGAATTAGTCCCAATCCGTATATTTTTAGATTTGGGTTTGGGTTGATTTAAGAATCGTTAATCTGGTTTGAGATTAAGATCAGCTTAAACATATGAGCATTTGGGCTCGATTATTTTAGCTTAAGGACATCGCGGTCCATTATCGTCATATTTGAGGCGAAATGTTAATTTAAGGACGTTTCGGTCCTTTATCACCATTTTTGGAGGTGAATATTAGTTTAAGGGCATTTCGGTCCAACATTCCCGTTTTGGGGACGAATGTTAGTTTAAGGGCATTTCGGTCTGTTATTCATCTTGTGCGCACGTGTATTTGTTACGTGACGAAGTGAACAATGGAGATATGGAATGTGCCCAATTTGGGGAACGGTCCGATTTGAGGCATGCACGTCAGTTTGGAAGTGCATCAACGAAAGAAGTTGTTGGTCATCGGGACCCGCCACCTCTCTGAAGATATTGAGGAATTACTACGACATGTATCAGAGGTGTGGAGAGATATACCTTTTTGAACCAAATCCCGTATTTGAGGAAAAAAGAGTTGTTGTGGACCTAAGAATCATTAGTCATATTTGAGACTAAGATTAGTTTAGGAGACACAGGATGAATATCATTTTGGATGTCATCGATGGTGATATGGAATGTGCCCAATTTAGGGCACGATCCGATTTAAGGAATGCACGTCAATTTGGACGTGCGTGAGCGAAAGAAGTTGTTGGTCATCGGGACCCGCTGTTGGGGTCAAAAATTGCACCCCGGTTGACCAAGTCAAAGTCAAAGTCAACCCCAAGTAAGCGGGCCCAAGCACAGATCAAGTGGGCCCATGTCCAAGTCGAGCCCCGAGGCTAGCCTCCCCCATGCCAAAATGAAATCATGTAATAAATAATTTTGATGTAATTTTTTTATGCATGAATATAAGAAAAATGAGCATAAAGCCAAATTTTTGTAAAGCCCATGGCTCATGTGCAAAAAAAATGAACACATGAAGCATGAGATGGGAAAAATGTCATTTTGTAAAGCCCAAGGGGCTATATGTAAATTTGTAAGCCTATAAGAGGCAACATGATGATGAAATAAAAAGAGAACTTTTCCCTTCTAAAAAAACTAGGGTTTGTGCCTCCTTCTCCTTTCTCAAGGTTCTAAAACCTTCCCCCCTTTTTAAATTAAATCAAGAGTTTAACTCTTCTCTTTTCCAAAAAGAAATAGTTTTCACCACAAAACCCTTGAAGGGGATCTCGGATCTTCAATCAGATCTCGAAAAGGGGAGACTTTTAAGTCTCACCCCCTTTTCTCCAAGATCCAGCCAATCAAGAGGAGAAAGAAGGAGACCCATCTCCAAAAATCCAATTTTGGACAGATCCAAGGCTCAAAAGAAGCTCCAGGGTTAAAGAGAGAAGAGAGGGGTCCCCTTTGATCACCTCTGAAGATCTTTGGGGAGTTCAACTCTAAGATCCAAATCCTCAAAGGAGTTTAACTCTTATTCCAGATCATTTAGGAGTTTAATTCTAAATCTAAATCTTTTGGAGTTTAACTCCACTCAAAATCCCTTTGGAGTTTAACTCCTAACCCAGGGGCTAAGCCCCTTTTCCGCTGGTGTTCCTAGCGGTCGCGTGCCGTGCACGTGACCCGCGGGCTCCCAGCGGTCGTATGCATGGCACGTGACCCGCGGGCGCCCAGCTGTCGCGTGCATGGCACGTGACCCGCGGGCGATAAAACGCCCACGTGCACCTCACGCGACCCGAGGGCGCTCAGCGCCCAGCAGTCGCGTGCAAGGCACGTGGCCCGCGGGCGCTAAGCGCCCACGGTCGCGTGCAGCGCACGTGACCCGCTGGCGCCCAGCGGCCGCGTGCTGCACACGTGACCCGCTAGCGCCCAGCGCCCACGTACCAGGTACGTGATCCGTGGGCGCGAAGCACTCACGAGCCAGGCACGTGACCCGTGGGCGCCAGTGCCCAGCGCCCATGTGCCATGCACACGTCTTTAAGATGCTTCCCCCATTTTTATATGCACTCAACACTAAATATACTTCCCCCGTTAGGAAATTATTTTATTGAGGCGCTGTCCCGCACCCCGTAAGGGGGCTGCTAGCCCCCTTGACCCCCAACCCGCTATCCGAATAGTGGGACCCCCGTAGAACTCTGCGGGGCCCTCGATATATCCAAAACCCTTTCAAAACATACGCACGCTGCACATTGAGTTCGCATGACCAATTTTACCCATCAATCGGAGATTCCCTCGCTCCAAAGGCGAGGGGTAATTAACGGCAGCTTAGTCCGCGGCTGCCGGAGATTCGGATCCCCATAATCAATGAACCCCCGCCTACCCTAGGCAGGGGGAATCTATAGTACGCCTGACAGGCGCGCGCGTATTCCCATCTCAATGGGGTGACGAAAAACACCCTACACCCGCCACCTCTCTGAAGACGTTGATGAATTACAACGACATGTATCAGAGGTATGGAGAAATGTACCCTTTTGAACCAAATCCCGTATTTGAGGGAAAACGGGTTGTTGTGGACCTAAGAATCATTAGTCGTATTTGAAACTAAGATTACTTTAGGAGACACATGATGAATATCATTTTGGATATCATAAATGGGAGACCACTAGTCATTTTTGAAACTAAGATCAATTTCGGAAACCATGAGCCATATAAGCTCGGTTGATTTAAAATCAAAGAGGTTTAAACTCAGGAAACTTAGCCGATTTTGGCTGAGATATAATTACTCCACAGTGATAAGCACTGCGACATACAGTGCTCACGTGCGTTTCACGTGGGCACTGGATTAGTGCTAATCATTAAAGTTCTGTGGCGCTCACGTGTGAGGCCCCCAAATATGGGGCAGCGCCCCTTTTTTTCCAGAAGTGCTAAGCACTTGATTAGATCCCTCGTACAAAACGCGCGGCTGCTTTCTTTTAGGACGGCTGCCTAATTGATAAAGAAGTTTTTCTTTGCTTTTTAGGCGCCCACGTGAGGCAGCTTTGGCTTTTCTTTTGTTTGTTTCCCTTTTTTAAGCACTCGCGTGGGGAAAGACGTGAGGTAGTTTTGGTTGTTCTTTTTGTTCGTTTGAAGCACTCACGTAGGAAACACGTGAGGCTTCATAATAGTGCTAAGCACTAACGAGTCACCAAGCTATTCTTGTGGTTTTTTAAAGATATCAATCTCCTATTAATGACATTTTTAGTCATTGATGATCATCAAGATTTCGGTTTTGAGGAGCTTGGATCATCATCATTTTTTGAAAAACTAAGTTCTTTATATAGGGTTAAACCCTAATTTTTGGAGGAATTAAATTCCCATATGCTTATATTATTTCTTTTTCTGTTATGACTGAATTCTTTTCCCCTAAGCTTTGAATTTGCAGAACGAAATTTCCCCGATGAGAATTAAATTCTCAACTTGTGGGGAGATTTGCTTATGCAAATCTCAACCCGAGGAAGAACTAAGTTTTTATATGAAGGGTTAAACTCTTAGATAGGCAAAGAAGAGACACTATAATCTCTGTGTTTTTTTTTACCTAGGGTTTCAATGAGGCAAGTTTTCTTCTTCTTTTGAGAATTAAATTCTTTTTCTTTTTCAAGAGCTCACTGTATATTTTTTGCAGAAGCTTGTGGGGAGTTATGTGTCTCTCTTCTCTCTCCCCTTTTTTTTGTTATTTCTCTTCTATTTATAAGATAAGAGAAAAGATCAATTTGTTAGGAAAATTTCTGAATGGAAGATCATGATTGATTTCATAATCAATCCAAAATGATCTCTCGGATTACTAGGTGAATTTTATTCGCCATTAGATTTTTAATCCAAAGTCTCTCTGTTTAACAGAGAAGTTTTCTTATTTATTTAACAAGATTAGGAAATATCTTTTTCTAAGATAGAATTTTTATTCTATCAGATAATCGGTGGGTAATTTTATAATCACCGTTGGATTTTTGATCCAAGGGTTCTCTGATTAACAGAGAAGATCTTTCTAGTTTAAGAAAGATCAAGAAAATATTTCCCACATAGAATTTAATTCTATCGTGTGGTTTGATTGGTGATATTTTATCACAATTGGATTTTAAATCCAAAATTATCTCTTAGAGAAAAATTTTTCCGTATCAGAAAGATCAGGGAAATATTTCCCAAATAGAATTTAATTATATCTTGCCAAAAAGTGCGGCAAAAGAACTCACGTGTTTAACACGTGACCCTTAGTATGGGTTTCAGCATGCTTTATTTTCAACGCTCATATACATATAAACTCTCACGTGTTTAATATGTGAGACCTGTTTGGCTTGCCAATTATTTGATTGCAGCGCTTATATATTTTACATATAGGCACTCACGTGTTTAACACGTGTGGCTCTTTTAGCCCATTTGTTTTTAACTGTAACGCCTATATGCTTTTGCATATAGGTGCTCACGTGCTTAACACGTGAGACTTTGATAGGGGAATTTTCCCCCTTTTCCTTTTTTATGAGGGAATAAAGCATCAACTATTATTTATGCAATAGATTAGTATGACTGTATTTAAAATAGTGTTGTCAAGATTATTAAGTATTATTAATTAAATATAAATTAAACTATATTGATTGAACTTACCTATTATGAATTAAACTTATTATTATTAATGAATCTTATTATTGTTAATCTAGTTAATGGCATTAAATAACAACATTGATCAAATCGTCTCCTATCAACTCATTATATCGGTTTAACCCTATTAAAGTAATCTTTAAATAAGAGAATCACTTTATATACCAGTTATATGCACGATTGTGAAATGAATTTAATTGATATATTATAACTTTATTTATTTATACGCTAAACTCATAATTAACTATCTATATAAAATGATATGATAATAATAGTAAAATATTACGGCTTGATAGGAATTTGCCGTAACTAGCATGTCACAAGTATAAAAATACTTGCCTTGGATACGAACGCACTGAACGGAACGACGGAGATCTTATTGAGGCATTTCGTCAAACACCTTTATGCAAAACTGAAACATCATCATAACGGAGATCCGGGACATAGAAACCTTCGTCTCGCTTATGCGAACTTGGGCCAAACCTTGAAGCCTCACTTCACAGCTCAAAACGGCATCGAACAGGCTGTCAAAGTCGAGGGTTGCAACCGATCAATGAAGAAGAGGAAGACAAAGCTGGCGGCTGTTTTGAGATGAGACGGTGGTTGTAGTTGCTCGATGGGTTCGCCGGCAATGATGGCGATGATGAGGGTCGGCGGTGAAGGAGGGTTGAAGTTTTGGGTGCTCGAAGGAAGATGGGTGTGCGATGCTTGGGAAGCGCCGGCTATCGAAAGAGATGAGTGCAGACGAGGTGGTGGCGATGGCAGGGGGTCGTGGGTGTCACAGGGCTTACCGGTGATAGAGGTTAGGGTTTGTGGTGATGGTGGACATGAAGGCTGTCACGCCCCGCTTCCCAGACTACGCTAGATTGGGCACATGACATAGCCAACCATGCTACCTGTGGGTAGGAAGTATCCATCCACAGTCACATTACGGCTGTAGAGATATCAAGAACAAGATAAATTTTCTAAAAACATGTCCATAAACCAGAATAACAGGAGTCAATAATAAATAAATGCGGAAGCAAATGATCCAATACAAATAACGGAAAGTATGTCCCATAATGCGGGCTCACATCAGGAAATAAATGCAGGAAATAAAAACTAACTAGTACTAACACCTCACAGCTCAGCCTGTTGGCTGAAGTACTCCTGCTCGGACTGCGACAATGGTACAGAATCCGGGCCATGCAAAACCCAGACGTAAGCGCGTCATGTCATCAAGTAATATAATATGAACAGTGTAACAGGCAATGCAAAATAAACATGAATAAAATGAGAGTAGCAAAAAAATGTGAATCAAGCAGTGCAGGGCAGTGTGCAGTGGGTAGCTAAACTGTTCTATCATGTTTTCTAGTCTAAAGTCTTTAAAATCAATTTGAGTAATCCTCCATATAACTCAAAGGATATATCCCGTTACCCCCCGGGACCACGGATCAGGAATATGTGAACCAATAGTGGTTCTGTCCCGTTACCCCCCGGGACCACGGATCAGGAAAATGTATGTAAGAGTCACGAATGGCTCTGTCCCGTTACCCACCGGGACCACGGATCAAGTAATACCCTTTTTAAGTTACACTTTAGTTTACACTTTTGATTTCCCCATACCCCTAAGTTATATGTGTCAGGTCAGGTATTCAGTAATCAAGAACTAATGCCAACACAGGATTAGGTAACATCAGGTTTTGTCTGGATAGATAACAGGAATGGTCCATGAGGACTACATGTCGGGTTTGTTGGCATTAGGCATGAGATCAGGTACCAGGTCAGGTCATGGTACATCAGGTCAAGTCAACAGTAAACGGTACCATGTCAGGTGTATCAATATATATCATGTATGACAAAGTCAAGTCAAGATGTAACAATATCGTGGATGTGCTCACAAACAGATATATAATCGAACAGGGTATTGAATAACATGGAATGAGTAATGAGCTAAATAATAATAAGCAGTTTCATTCAATCGCAAGAGTGCAGTAATACAGTGCAGCCGTTTTATTATATTAACTGGTTTTGAGCACCCTTAGCGGTGCAATAGTTAAATGACGATGCAATACGGTTATATCAAGCCTTTGAATACGAATGTCCGAATATAATAGAACTACACATGTAAGGGCTATCATCTATTAAACAGTAAGATGTGATTAACAGGTAAACTTAGTTATTAGTGTTAAATTGGCAGACTGTAAATGTTATGTTAACTGTAAATGTTATGTTAACTGTAAAATGATATATTTCATATTGCAACCAAATGAGAAACGACTATACCAAGTTAAGTTCTGCAGATTTAATGAGTCAAAACATATATAAATGTATAGTATAGCATGTAGCAAGTGATACTTGCCTCGACGGGTCGCGAACCGGGAAAACGGAACGTAACGTCGGCGGGGAAACACGCGACGGACGCACGGTTCATGGATTGAACCCAAACGACGAACCAAGGGACCTCACGGGTCAGAGCACTCCGCTGGATCGTCAGGACATGTCACCGGCACGGCCGGATTCTGGCGAACAGCGACAAAACAACCGGAAAAGTTAATGCACGGCCAAGGGATAAACCGGAGGGAAAATGGAAGGAGGAAGGGGAGAGAGGGCTTACTGGTGTTGCAGAGGGCGTGATAGCGATGGGGTCGACGACGGTGGGGCGCCGGCGAGGAGGTTGCAGGCGACGGGCTAGGGCTGCGAGTATGGACAAGGGAAAGCAAGTGGAGAGGGAGAAGAGGTGGTCGGGGGCTGGTGCGCGCAGGTGCTGAGGAGGTGCCGAAGGTGGCGCGGGTGACGACGACGAAGGTCGCCGGCGACGTCTCCGGCTGAACAGAGAAGGCACGGGGGCTGTTCGGGGTTGCTGCGGTGGCGACGTGCACACGGGGAGAAGGAGGGGAAGTCGAGGTTGGTACGAGGAGGCGGGGGCGAGGGCAACGGTGGCGCTGGCGCCGGCGTCGGAGCTGCGGTAGCGACGGTGGAGGCGGCTAGGGCTAGGTCGCGATGGGTTTCTCTCGTGAAGGAAAAAGATGCAGGAGAATGTATATATATAGGGAAGAGAGAGAGAGGGGTAAAGAAAGGTAGAGAGAGAGAGAGAAAGATACGAGAGATAGAGAGAGAGAGAGAGGGATAATGGAGGGGCCCACGGGGGTTAAGAACCCCGTGATTGGCTGATTTAAAATTTTTAAGAGGTTAAAGAAAATATTTAAAAGATTTAATAGATTTTTCATTAACAAATTAACAGAAAGGTTTAAATATAATATGGTTTCGAATATTTTATTAATTTGGGATTTTGGCGCTAAATTAAACATTTCCAAATCGCGCCCGGGTTGGGTCCAAAAATTTGAAATTTAAATAATAGGATTTTAAGCGGGTTCCAAATTTCAAAATGAAATGTTTTATGATTAAAAAGCATACCCCCAAGTCGGACACCAATACGCGCGCGTAGTCGTCCAAACTCGCCCGTTTCACTGAACGGGACGAGAACTCGATGCACGGACGCTACCACGCGGCTAGGGGCGTCGAGTAGGCCAAGATGGATATTTTTAATTTTATTTTAGGTGCTAAAATTTGTTATATGCAGAAATGACTTTGCCAGATAAAATTTTACAGTAAGACCCAAACAAGCAAGATAAATGAAATGAGTAATATCTAACACTCAACCAATAATAGAAAATAGTAGTATTGGGCCCGGGTGTTACATTATACCAACTACAAAAAGAATTTCGTCCTCGAAATTCCAAGAATACAAGATAGAAAACTACAGGAAAAGGTGAGGAAACTTCTGCCGGATCTCATCTTCTCGCTTCCAAGTGGACTCTCCATGCGATCGATTACCCCAAGAAACGAGCACAAGGGGGATAACCTTATTCTTAAGAACCTTTTCCCTTCGATCCATGATTTCAACCGGTCGCTCCTCAAAAGTCAGGTCTTCCCGTACTGTTAACTCCGAATGATCCAAGACGCGTGTTTCATCTCGAACATACCTTCGTAGTTGAGATATGTGAAACACATCGTGCACACCCGCCAAGGACTGCGGTAACGCCAAACGGTACGCTACCTCTCCAACGCGCTCCAATATCTCGAAGGGTCCAACGAATCGAGGACTAAGCTTTCCTCGACTCCCAAAACGAATCACCCCTCTAGTCGGCGATATCTTCAAGAATACCAAATCACCCACGGCGAACTCTGGAGGTCTTCTTGACGTGTCAGCCCAACTTTTCTGTCGGTCTTGAGCTGCCTTCATGTGCTTTCTGATAGTGTTAACCTTCTCGACCGTCTGCACCACCAAATCTGGTCCCAATAATCTTCGTTTACCAACATCATCCCAACAAACAGGTGAACGGCACTTACGACCATACAAAGCTTCAAACGGAGCCATCTGAATAGTTGCTTGGAAATTATTGTTGTAAGAAAACTCCACCAAGTGTAGATGATCCTCCCACGAACCCTTAAAGTCCAACATGCATGCTCTCAACATGTCTTCAAGAGTTTGGATCGTTCTCTCCGACTGACCATCAGTTTGAGGATGATAAGCTGTGCTAAACTTCAATCGAGTCCCCAAACTTTCCTGTAAACTCCTCCAGAAGTGTGATAAGAATCGAGTGTCCCGATCGGACACGATGCTCACCGGTACGCCATGTAATCTTACAATCTCCTGCATGTACCGTTCTGCCAAAGTCTCCGTTGATTGACAACCGATCAACAATCACCCATACTGCATTGTTGCCCTTTGGACTCCGCGGTAAAGCCGTCACGAAATCCATGGTTATATGTTCCCACTTCCACTGAGGAATCGAAAGTGGTTGCAATAAACCAGCAACCCTTTGGTGTTCAGCCTTGACTTGCTGACACACCAAGCACTTAGCCACGAAGCGAGCAATCTCCCGTTTCATGCCTTCCCACCAGAAATGCTGTCGAATATCTCAGTATATCTTTGTGCCTCCTGGATGTACAGAGTAAGCTGAACTGTGTGCCTCCTTCATAAGCTCTTCACGAACATCTCCCTTTGGCACACACAAACGGCTACCATACCTCAACGAACCATCTTCGTGGACCAGTAAATCTGTTCGTAGTCCAGCTTCAACCTGCTCTCGAAACTTTTGCAGTCTAGGATCCTGCGATTGTGCTGCTTTAATTTTCTCAATTAAAGACGATTGTACTTGCAGTTGCATCAATTGTCCCGTAGAACGCGGTAACACAACTTTCAAGTCAAATTTTCGAAAATCTGCAATGATCTCCCTCTGTGTAGTTAACACCTGAATTGCTGGTAACCGACTAAGCACATCCGGCACGACGTTAACCTTCCCCGGATGGTACTTAAGATCAAGGTCGTAATCGGCCATCAGCTCCAACCATCTACGTTGCCTCATATTCAACTCCTTCTAAGTGAACACATACTTCAAACTCTTGTGATCTGTAAAAACTTCGACTCTCTCGCCCAAAAGGTAGTGTCTCCAAATCTTCAAAGCGAAGATCACAGCCGTAAGCTCCAAGTCATGAGTTGGATAATTCTTCTCATGGGTCTTCAGTTGTCTTGATGCATATGCTACGACTTTCCCATGCTGCATCAAAACACATCCCAATCCTTTGCCAGATGCGTCGCTGTGAATCACCAATCCTCCGGAATTGTCTGGTACGGTCAAAATAGGGGCGGTTATCAACTTCTGCTTCAACGCCTCAAAAGCTAACGCACATTTATCCGTCCATACAAAAGGTACCTCCTTGCGCGTAAGCTTGGTCAACGGCTCTGCCAGACGAGCAAAGTTCTCCACAAATCTCCTGTAATATCCGGCTAATCCAAGGAAACTTCTTATCTCAGCTACATTCTTTGGAATCGGCCAATCTCGAATTGCTGCAATCTTTTCGGGATCGACGGCGATTCCATCGCCCGACACAACATGCCCCAGAAACTTCACTTCTTCCGGCCAAAATTCGCACTTACTCATTTTCGCATACAATTTCTCCTGTCTCAAAGTCTGCAGTGCGATCTTCAAATGCTCAGCATGCTCCTCAAAACTCTTCGAGTAAACCAGAATATCGTCAATGAATACCACAATAAACTGGTCCAAGAACGGTGAAAAGATTCGGTTCATCAAATCCATGAATATTGCTGGCGCATTCGTTACTCCGAAGGGCATCACTAGGTACTCATAATGTCCATACCGAGTTCGAAACGCCGTCTTGCAAATATCTTCTGCTTTCACTCGGACCTGATGATATCCGGATCGCAAATCCAGTTTCGAGAATACCCTCGCGCCACTAAGCTGCTCAAAAAGTTCTCCAATGCGAGGGATCGGGTACTTGTTCTTAATAGTCACCCGGTTTAATTCTCGATAGTCGATGCACATCCTTCTCGTGCCATCCTTCTTCTTTACTAGAAGGACTGGAGCTCCCCAAGGCGAGTTGCTGCTTCGAATCCAACCCTTCTCAAGCAATTCAGCAACTTGTTTCTTGACCTCTTCTAACTCTACTGGTGCCATTGGATAATACGCTTTAGATACTGGCGCTGCACCAGGAATAAGGTCAATCGCGAACTCCACGTCTCGCTTCGGCGGTAAGCCCGATATATCTTCAAACACATCCATAAAATCGCGAACAACCGCCGGCTCTTCATTACTATCAACATCCATCGCTGCAAGAATAACATTTGTCGGCCTAGCCCTAAACTCGACTGGCCCGACAGAACAGCTTCCTCCAGTGAAGGTAAACTCAGGATGTCCGGGGATCTGGAAATTTACCTTCCTTGCCCTACAGTCAATGTGAGCGTGGAAAGTTCCAAGAAAGTCCATTCCCAAGACGACCTCGTAGCTGCCCGTATCAATCACCAAGAAATCTGCAAAAAGCTCCCGTCCGCACACAACAACTGTACAGTCTTTACATTCCCTACTAGATATAATTTTCCCATTCCCAGTGTGTATGTCCCAGAAACTAGACAGGGTCGTGCAGGCAATCGAGTGTGTAGTTAAAAACTTGGATGACATAAAACAATGGGATGCACCAGAATCAAATAATGCCACTGCGGGAAAACCATGAACGAGTAGAATACCTGAAACCACTTCTCCTGATGCCTTAGCTTCCTCGGCTGTCAAGGTAAAAGCTCGAGCCTGATTAGGTCCTTGAGTCAGCTGTTTCTGCCCTTGGAACGGTTTCTGCGGAGGCTTCTGAAAATCATCCCTCGTACGAAGCTTCGACGGACAGGCACCAACTGCGTGATCAGCCGCTCCACAAACCAAACAAAGTCCCAGCTTCCTTCGACAATCCTTCTGCACGTGCCCAGGTAAACGGCAGTAGTCACAAATCACGCTCTTTCTTCGATCAACGATCACAGGCTTCTTCATGGGTGCTACACCTCGACGGTCTACTGGAATACTTCTGCAACCATGAGCTCTGTTAGGTACAAATGCGGGCTTCCTTGCCGCAACTGCTGTCTGCTGCAAGCTCCCTTTCATCCCAGATAAACTCTGCTGTTCCCGAGCTGCCGTAAGAACCTGTGAGAAAGTGGTCAAACCCAGGGAGACAATCTGCCTCTGGATGTCCACATCCAAGCTGCGCATGAACCTCCGTGCCCTGTCTGCATCGTTAGCAACTAAAGGTCCAGCGAATCTGTTGAGTCTCGTCCATTCTGCTGCATGCACATCCACGGGTGCTCCATTCTGCCTCAGCCCAATAAACTTCTCTTCCATTTCCTCCCGTGCAGTTCGCGGGAAGAACTTCTCCAGGAAACTCTTAGAAAAATCCGCCCATTTGATCGGTTTGGGTAAACGGGTCTCCTCCACAAGCCACCATTCTCGGACGTAGTCCACTAACTGAATGCGTACCACATCAACTCTTTTGTCATCTGGAATCTGTGCCGCAATCAACAAATTCTCCGTGTCAACTAGCCACTGCTCGGCTAGCAACGGCTCCTCCAAACCAGTAAATGTAGACGGACCCAAACGTCTGAAATCTGCCACGGTCCCTACTCGGTCAACTGGTTTAGCTCCAACGTTGTTCACAGACTGCTGAACGATCTGCAAACCTTCCTGAAACGAGTCTGCTTGCTGCTGGATCAGCTCGATCTGCCTCTTTTGATTCTCTAGCATTCCCCTTATCACTCCAAGCATGGCGGCTTCGTCCACACGCCTCTGGTACGTCTTCAAATTCCTACCCGCCATATTCCTGAAATCAAGAAAACACCCAACATTAGCATGATGATAGATTTGATATATAGATCAAGACTAGAACTCTAAGATACTTAAATAGAGTACCGCATTATAACTATGCCGCGGTATCATAGCCACAATTACTTAACTCCACCCAAGTCGCCTAAGTCCTAGAGATAACAAGGAATCAGGTTTTCGAATCGACATGCAAAAGAAGTTTGCACATCGTAAAAGATATAATCAGGAAGAATGTGATTCAAGTATGGTAAAACGGTCAAGGTGGTAGGACATGTTTCCTAAACACTGGTATTCTGATTCGTGTATTGGGTACAATACCCAACTACAAAAGAATCAACCCAACTAACCTATGGCTCTGATACCAAAATAACCATGTCACGCCCCGCTTCCCAGAGTACGCTAGATTGGGCACGTGACATAGCCAACCATGCTACCTGTGGGTAGGAAGTATCCATCCATAGTCACATTACGGCTGTAGAGATATCAAGAACAAGATAAATTTTCTAAAAACATGTCCATAAACCAGAATAACAGGAGTCAATAATAAATAAATGCGGAAGCAAATGATCCAATACAAATAACGGAAAGTATGTCCCGTAATGCGGGCTCACATCAGGAAATAAATGCAGGAAATAAAAACTAACTAGTACTAACACCTCACAGCTCAGCCTGTTGGCTGATGTACTCCTGCTCGGACTGCGACACTGGTACAGAATCCGGGCCATGCAAAACCCAGACGTCAGCGCGTCATGTCATCAAGTAATATAATATGAACAGTGTAACAGGCAATGCAAAATAAACATGAATAAAATGAGAGTAGCAAAAAAATGTGAATCAAGCAGTGCAGGGCAGTGTGCAGTGGGTAGCTAAACTGTTCTATCAGGTTTTCTAGTCTAAAGTCTTTGAAATCAATTTGAGTAATCCTCCATGTAACTCAAAGGATATGTCCCGTTACCCCCCGGGACCACGGATCAGGAATATGTGAACCAATAGTGGTTCTGTCCCGTTACCCCCCGGGACCACGGATCAGGAAAATGTAAGAGTCACGAATGGCTCTGTCCCGTTACCCCCCGGGACCACGGATCAAGTAATACCCTTTTTAAATTACACTTTAGTTTACACTTTTGATTTCCCCATACCCCCAAGTTATATGTGTCAGGTCAGGTATTCAGTAATAAAGAACTAATGCCAACACAGGATCAGGTAACAGCAGGTTTTGTCTGGATAGACAACAGGAATGGTCCATGAGGACTACATGTCGGGTTTGTTGGCATTAGGCACGAGATCAGGTACCAGGTCAGGTCATGGTACATTAGGTCAAGTCAACAGTAAACGGTACCATGTCAGGTGTATCAATATATATCATGTATGACAAAGTCAAGTCAAGATGTAACAATATCGTGGATGTGCTCACAAACAGATATATAATCGAACAGGGTATTGAATAACAAGGAATGAGTAATGAGCTAAATAACAATAAGCAGTTTTATTCAATCGCAAGAGTGCAGTAATACAGTGCAGCCGTTTTATTATATTAACTGGTTTTGAGCACCCTTAGCGGTGCAATAGTTAAATGACGATGCAATACAGTTATATCAAGCCTTTGAATACGAATGTCCGAATATAATAGAACTACACGTGTAAGGGCTATCATCTATTAAACAGTAAGATGTGATTAACAGGTAAACTTAGTTATTAGTGTTAAATTGGCAGACTGTAAATGTTATGTTAACTGTAAAATGATATATTTCATATTGCAACCAAATGAGAAACGACTATACCAAGTTAAGTTCTGCAGGTTTAATGAGTCAAAACATATATAAATGTATAGTATAGCATGTAGCAAGTGATACTTGCCTCGACGGGTCGCGAACCAGGAAAACGGAACGTAACGTCGGCGGGGAAACACGCGACGGACGCACGGTTCACGGATTGAACCCAAACGACGAACCAAGGGGCCTCACGGGTCAGAGCACTCCGCTGGATCGTCAGGACACGTCACCAGCACGGCCGGATTCCGGCGAACAGCGACAAACAACCGGAAAAGTTAATGCACGGCCAAGGGATAAACCGGAGGGAAAATGGAAGGAAGAAGGGGAGAGGGGGCTTATTGGTGTTGCAGAGGGCGTGATAGCGATGGGGTCGACGGCGGTGGGGCGCCGGCGAGGAGGTTGCAGGCGACGGGCTAGGGCTGCGGGTATGGACAAGGGAAAGAAAGTGGAGAGGGAGAGGAGGTGGTCGGGGGCTGGTGCGCGCAGGTGCTGAGGAGGTGCCGAAGGTGGCGCGGGTGACGACGACGAAGGTCGCCGGCGACGTCTCCGGCCGAACAGAGAAGGCACGGGGGTTGTCCGGGGTTGCTCCGGTGGCGACGTGCACACGGGGAGAAGGAGGGGAAGTCAAGGTTGGTACGAGGAGGCGGGGGCGAGGGCAACGGTGGCGCTGGCGCCGGCGTCGGAGCTGCGGTGGCGACGGTGGAGGCGGCTAGGGCTAGGTCGCGATGGGTTTCTCTCGTGAAGGAAAAAGATGCAGGGGAATGTATATATATAGGGAAGAGAGAGAGAGAGGTAAAGAAAGGTGGAGAGAGAGAGAGAGAGAGATAGATACGAGAGATAGAGAGAGATAGAGAGAGAGAAAGGGATAATGGAGGGGCCCACGGGGGTTAAAAATCCCGTGATTGGCTGATTTAAAATTTTTAAGAGGTTAAAGAAAATATTTAAAAGATTTAATAGATTTTTCATTAACAAATTAACAGTAAGGTTTAAATATAATATGGTTTCGAATATTTTATTAATTTGGGATTTTGGCGCTAAATTAAACATTTCCAAATCGCGCCCGGGTTGGGTCCAAAAATTTGAAATTTAAATAATAGGATTTTAAGCGGGTTCCAAATTTCAAAATGAAATGTTTTATGATTAAAAAGCATACCCCCAAGTCGGACACCAGTACACGCGCGTAGTCGTCCAAACTCGCCCGTTTCACTGAACGGGACGAGAACTCGATGCAGGGACGCTATCACGCGGCTAGGGGCGTCGAGTAGGCCAAGATGGATATTTTTAATTTTATTTTAGGTGCTAAAATTTGTTATATACAGAAATGACTTTGCCAGATAAAATTTTACAGTAAGACCCAAACAAGCAAGATAAATGAAATGAGTAATATTTAACACTCAACCAGTAACAGAAAATAGTAGTATTGGACCCGGGTGTTACAAAGGCGACGAGGGTCGATGCGGTTCTGGGTTGATGGCGATGATGAGGCGTAGGTTTTGTGGACGCGATGGAGATGGGCTATAGACAACGATAACGATGATGATGATGGGTTTAAGGGTGCTGCGACGAGGAGGAAGACGATGGGTAGAGGTGTGGGTGCTCGGCTATGGAATGAAGGAGTCGATGAAGGTGAAGACAGTGGTGGGATCTCGACGATCGATGGCAAGGGGTGCTCGAGGGGCTGCGGTGATGAAAGAGGGATGTCGCGGTGGTCGGAGGAGGGTGATGGAGATGGGGATCTCGGGGGGGGGAGGCTGCTGCGGTGGATTTGAAGAGAGGTTGAAGGAGGTGCTTGCGGCTTGATAGGTCGAGGGAGATGGCCGGAGTTGTAGGTGTTGGGCGAGGGTGAGGACAAGGCGGAAGCGACGAGGTGAGGGTGTCAGCTACGAGGGGAGAAAAGAGAGGAAGAGAGAGACGAGGGAGAGAAATGGCCAGAGAGAGGGAGGGAGAGAGTCTTCTTCTTCTTTTTATAAAAGAGTATATGTAAATATATTATATTTTAGGTATATTTGTGTGTGTGTAACTGAATAATATTTTCATAAAGATATTATGATCCCCGATCCGTCTCTACTAAATCTAAAAAATATCAGGAGTTATCTACAGATGGGTAGCCCACTAAACCATAAATATAATGGTTAGAAAAAATATGCTCTAATCTAATATATTATACACAGTATTTTAGGACGTTTAGAATTTACTTGCAATAGATAACCGTCAATATAAAATATTTAAACAGGATAAAGATACTAACGATTAATATACAATACCCTTAAGTATGGCTATACACACACATATATAATTTAAATATTGTATCTATTTTTTGGGATTCATATAGATCCGGTCTAAGGATAAATATCAATAAAATATACTCTAAGTATCAACCTATAACGGATTTCACACAAACGGGTCGGGTCCAATAAACACATATACTATCCAAACACCAATCACAACCCAAACAATAATAATTGAAAAATTACCCAAAACACTTATTTGATATAATTTAAATAACATAGGATCATGTTAGGGTGTTACACATACTCGATCATAAACTGTAGAGATTCATCGTCTACGATATTCACAAGTTTGAAGTGTGATCTTCCCTCTTCTAACATCATATTGTGCCTAAATTATCAAACACCATATTTTAGGATCGAGTGCTAATTTTTCAAAAATCAACCCAAACAATTATTCCAACGTTCCATGCCGACGGTGCCAAATTGATTCTTGAATAACAGAGTTCTCATATTCAACACCATGAGTTCTGCTATTCACATTCCGCCTATCGAAATACAACCAAGCCAGAATAAGACTGTTCTCCATAATTATAATATCACCGCCCTTCAGTATAAACAGATTTTCATCAATACATATTTTGAATGCAAACGAATATATTATTAAACGATAATTAATTGATAAACGCCCCTGTAACATTGCAAAGAAAACCCCTCTCTACTTCACCATCTAACTAAAAAGTTAGGTATTCTTGAATATGTATTACCATCTACTTCACCATCTAACCACAACAAACCCCTCTACTTCACCATCTAATCTCCACCGATTTAAATTTGGATTACTTCATTTCTAGATACAATGGAACTTGAGATTGTCTTGTATTTATAGTAATTTACTGAATTTTTTTTAATTTGCTGACAATTTTTAAATTTTATTGTAATTCACTATAAATGTTTCAAATAATTTTTTTCCACAATATTATAATTTGTAAAATGTCATTACCCAACAAACTTTAATTTAAACGTATTTTGAACCGACGACAGAATCAAAGACGAGAGCGACGAGCGGGAGCTGTGGAGAGAGGTACGGAGGAGGGAGGCTGCGGAGAGATATGTGGGGTAGCTACGAAGGGGGAGTCCCGGCAAGGGGGTCTGCGGCGAGAGGATCTACGGGCAAGACGAGGTTGCCGGAAGGGGAAGGTGAGAGGTGAGAGGAAGGGGAGCTGGGCATGGAGGGGGGCGTGGAGGAGGTTGCCGAAGGGGGATCGAGAGCTAGGATGTAGCAAGGAATTTTGAAGAGAGAGAATAGACCGGAAAGAATGAAATTAGGGTTCAATCAGGGCTACGATCGTATATAAAGTAGTACGTGGGCCCAAATTAAAATGCTACCGTCGGTAGCGTTTTCCTCGAAATGAAAACGCTACTGACATTAGCGTTTTCATTTGGTTTAATTTACCCCAAACCGAAACTCTCTTTCCAACCCAACTCGAGACTTCTGGATATGCTAGTTGAAAACGCTGCTCACAGTAGCGTTTTCATAAACAGTAGCGTTTTACTGCTAATGAAAACGCTACTGTCAGTAGCGTTTTGCTTCCCCCACCAACTACCACGTGAGGTCTGTTCCTACACGGCACTACGGAGGTTCGTTTTGGGAATAAGTGTGGGGAGTATTATTTTGGGAAATATTTTATTTAATAGTATTAGTTTGGTTAAAATTTCAAAATATTTTAGGGTTTTAATAAAGCTCGACGTGTAGAAGAAAAGAAACGAACTTCGATCCAAGAACCAAAAAGAAGTCGCTATGAGAGATTGGCAAGACCTCGGCCAAGCCGTCTTCATCGGCCTCATCTTCTCCTTCCTCGTCGCCAAGCTAATCTCCACCGTCATCTCCTTCAACGAGGACCGCCTCAAGATCGTTCGCGAGCGAGATCCGATCATCTCGCAGCCGGACCCTAGGGTTTTGGATGAGGGAGAGCCCTTGGTCGATGATTCTAGGGTTTCCGATGACGACGACGACGACGACTGGGAAGGGGTCGAGAGCACGGAGCTCGACGAGGTGTTCAGCGCGGTCACGGCGTTTGTGGCGGCGACCGCGGCGGATCGGAACTCGGCTAGGGTTTCGAGCGACGTGCAGCTGCAGTTGTATGGGTTCTATAAGATTGCGACTGAGGGGCCTTGCAGCGCGCCGCGGCCCTCTGCTTTCAGTGTCTCGGCTCGTGCTAAGTGGTATGTATTTTTTCTTCTTGGTTTTGAATTTAGAGCGAGCATTTGTTTGCACACTCATCAACCGTTAGCATTATATCAATTCTTGAAACGATGGGGAAAAATATTTTAATCCACGTAGAAACGATAATGGCCTAAGAACGATCGCGTAAAAACATATGTATGTATGTATCAGGCTATCAGCCAAGATCTTTTTGTATCTGTTGATATTTGAAATAATGCTCTCATATCCAAAGTTGAAATGATAGCTATACAAGTCCCGATTCAATATATTTTTGTTTGAATATATGCTATTATGCGGACCACCAAGAAATCAAAGCAGGAAGAGGAAAACTTCATACTGGAAGGAGGTGCAAGATGTTACCTATAAAAACGACAATAAAAGATGGTGCAGTTAGCATTGATGCCCATGAAACACACCATCATTTCACCCTTTGATCTTAGTCACCCATTATGACATTGAGCTTCGGAGGATTTTGTTTGTTGTAATGAAGCTTACTAAAGTCGTGAAGTTGCTTTGGGGACCATGCGAGTCATGCTTTTATTGTTGGATCGTATGCGAGCAATTGAAAACATGCCCTAAAAAATTGAAGATATATGCGAGCAATTGAAAACATGCCCTAAAAAATTGAAGATATATGCGAGCAATTGAAAACATGCCCTAAAAAATTGATTGTATGTCCATGGAGAACAATTGTATGGATCAGGCTTGCTGTGGTAATAGAGAGGATACGGTAAAGTTGGAATTCACAAAAAGGTCAGAGGCATCTTCACCTGGAGTATCATAAGAGGGAGAATAAGATTGTTCGAACATGTTAAATAAAGAGCAATTAGTGTGCCAAACATGAGAAGTGATATGATAGCTGCGAAGGACTCGGTGTAGACTCTAGAATAATGATAAGATATATGTGAAGTAAGTCGCCAAGAAGGATGAAGTAGTTGCTAATATAACAGATGGTGCAACCCATGACATAAAAGTAAATGTTTTGTACATTTGACTCCAAAGTTTAAACAATTGACAATAAGGGCTGGTCATCTCAAGAAAATGGTATCTGTATTCTATGAAGGGGAACTTTGAATGCATCTGGAACCTAGCAAAAGAGATTGGTAGACATGTACCTTCTGATTGAGAGTGCTTTGATAAATCATGGGAAGGAGTTTCTTCACTTCAGCAGGTTTAACTAACTTCACATATGAGTTTTTTTTTTGGTTCCGTATCTTAATTTCTTTGTGACTCTAGAGGAATTGAAAAATCTCTATATATGTTTAACAAGAAATCATAATACCTATCCTGCTCTAGTGATTCTTTTGGCTCTGGGTAACCTGTTAGTTTTATTGAATTGATGCAGCGTATGACATCTTTGTATACGTTCTAATAACATTTGTGAAGCTAACGAGCTCGTAAACGATATTGCAATGAGGTTAGAATAATTCCATGTTTACTTTATTGGTGTTTTTGTGCTTTCGTCAACATATTACTTGTCTGTGGCTCTTCCTAGGAGACCTCGGAACCACTCTTTATGTAACCAATTATGAAGATGCAGTTTAATAATGATTCAGTGGCGCATGTCCTAACGTGGATATTGTTTCACATTTTGTTATCTAGATTAAACCATTTCAACTTTCTCATGTAGAGGTTACAGCCTGCACATTAAACATGCCTCTTTTTACAGGCATGCATGTCTATATAATGGAATTGAGGTGTATTACTCTCTTGTGGTCTCCTTCCTTCATTTACTAGTCAACTGATGGAAATTTTTGATGCTATTGCAGGAATGCATGGCAGAGACTGGGCGCCATGCCTCCAGAAGAAGCTATGGAGAAGTATATCACAATTGTGACTGAGCTATATCCATCCTGGTTAGATGGTATGGCTAATGTGAGTACTCATCTTCCAAATTTGTCCATGTTTCTGTTTACATGTTGTATAGTCTATGCAATGGCTTAGAAAAATCCAGTCTAACTTTCATCTGATCCATCTGTTAGAAAAACAAAGACGAAGGCACTGCTGATTCTGGCAAAGCTGCAAAAGGGCCAATGGGTCCAGTTTTTAGCAGTTTTGTTCATGAGGAAGGGTCGGACAATGATCTGTAAGGTTCTTAACTACAGCCAGAATATTTATACAGTACAGTCCAAGCATTTGAGCATGTGTACCCATTGTTTTGTTGTTAAATGATTGCTGTCCTTCTGTTGGAACGTATGCTCATGATGATCTACTTGAAATCACCCTTGTCTGTCCATGTTCAAAAATATGTTTTACTTGTAGAGCAATACCTAGTCTTCTCTATTGTGCTCATTGACAAGTTCCTATCATATTCAAATCTTCAAGTATAATCTATATTTTTCACATAAACAAATATTGAAACCATACCACTATTGTTTCTAGCATCCGTCTTCTGATTTTGTTATGGACTCTCACACACATACACAAAGAAACACATGTTCCCTTGGTATTACAAATATTGAAGTTATGGTTTGGTGTGGGATACTTTGCTAATATCTTCAATATGATCCTAAACGGAGCAAGCTTCCTTCATCTTCTTCAGTCTCGGTTGAGCTTTCTCTTAGCTTTTGTATTCATAGTTAATGCCTAAGCTCAATGCATTGACTATTTTTCATTTGAGACCAAGATAACTTTAATTTTTGTTGTTATGCTCATTCTTATTCATATGTAGTGTTACAAACATGGCTATCCATTTTTTATTTTTTCATTTTGGTTTAAACACATTATGCGATAGCATTACCTACTTAGCAACCAACTCCTATATATGTGATATGTGATCCATATTTCTAACATCAAATTTTTATTGTTTTTAGTTGACCCCTAAACAAATCTTAGCGCAACAAGTTCTTTTTTAAGATCTTAAAGTACATGAATAGCTAGGCAGCTTTGTCTTCAGTCTGTTCATAGTTTTGCAGCGAGGGCTGACTTCCGGTTGATGGATCCATTGTGAAATGTTGGCAATTCCTTATGAAACCTTTGATTTATAGGCCAATCTTGTTTGGTGGAGAAACGTATTGATGAGATGATATAAACCTTGGAGTGTCCTGTTTATGCAGGTTCATTTTATAAAGTGCATTTTCATGTGTGTAGGTTCCTTCCCCCCCCCCCCCCTCCCTTTCTGCTTCTGCTGTTTTTGTATGTGAGGTTTCGGACGTGGGGTGTAGCTGGGTGCTTTATACATTCTAATATGTGGGATTCTGGCCATTAACATGAACAAAAATAGAGACAATAGTGATAATTACTTAATAATAGATTAGAAGAGTTATGCATGCACCTTTTGTATGTTTATATGACAGCTGTGCTTAGGGGATAGAATTTACCCAAAACACACCCGTTCTAGACATTACAATGCAAAAAGCTGTGCTGAAAGGGGAGAGAACATTTGGTTCAAATACCCGCAGAGCCTCATCCACACCCCACAGCCTACCATGCCTTTGTACACACCAAATGACATAACTTAATACTCTCATTAATCACACTTATATATTATATTTGAACACTTAAACTTTGAGATCAGTCTTTCATACCATTTGCATAACCTTATTGTTTATTAATATTTGAAACTGTTTGTTTGTTTGCAGAAAGCTAGATGCCATACATGATTGTGCAAGAGAAGGAGAAGCTAATGACCTGCTTAGGCATATTGAGAATGGCATACCAGTGAATACCAGAGGTTTGCCGATCAACTTTCCCCCCTTGTTTCTTAAATTACATTTGACTATTAGAAGTTCATTGTATGTTTGATTGCTTCCTTATGGTTTCACATATTCTATTTCTATTTTGGAATCGAGATATTAGTTGAAGATAGACAAGCTAAATTTGTTGATCATGTCTCCATGCGGACTTTATTTCTATTAATTATTATTACTGTTCAAAACTTCCTGAATCTGTATTGCTTAGAAAATAGATATTAATAATGGGACATCATTAGCATCTATACCTTTCCTATCAAAGAGTTTTTCATTGTTGAGCATAAGACTCAATGAAAGATTTGCCAAATCTTACAACTGTGTGCCAACCTGATGCCATCCATCCTATAAAGAATAAACAAACGATGGCGTCCTGCCTTTATTTGGTTTTACACGGTTCCTTGCACCTTTGTGCGGGCAAATACAATAACAAATTGTAGCAAGAGTGAGATCAATCAATCCGATTGTTCAAATGGTTTAGTCAAAAACTGTTCTCATGTTATATTCTATGTATCTTTGCTGCTATATGCACTTCAGTATATGTTGGTTTGTATATAGAGACAGAAGTCCCCTCATTCAATTCTCCCTTTTTTGGTTGCGTTATTGAACTTTTTGCCTCATTTGTCAACGTGGTTATGGTTTTGTGAAACCTTGGTCTCATGCGGTTTCGAGGCCAAACTCCAACATCGAAACTCTAATCCTTTTGTCAATCAAAACGGAGTTTCCAAAACATGATTTAGGAGGCTCAAAACTCCATGAAATCATTTTTTAAAAAACTCTACTATTATTAGAGTTTTGAAGTATCAATAACTTAAGCTTGAAGCTGTGTTACCAAACTGCATAACTTCAGTGAAACCTTGGTTTCTGAAGCCAGGGTTTGTAGGCATACAAACATGGTTTTATTTTAACTTAAATGAAACCATGGTTTAGGAAATTGTGTTACCGACCAGGACTTATCGGTACATGTGATGTGAAAGTGGCACTTGGCAATCTGATTTGCTACAAAAGCGAGTAGAACACCGTGTTAGTAATATATGGCAGGATAGTCTATGCCATAGGACTTTCCCAACCTTGGAACATGAAAGACAGGTTTCCATTGCTTAAAAAAGGAACAATGAACATAATTCAAATCATAAATAGTAAAATCTCTATGACTCAAATAACTTAATCTTCTAAAATGCTTTCGTTACGACAGGACAAAGAAAATCACTCCCAATTTTCATATTACCATATTCACGTATTTTAGTTTCCTCTCATATAATTGTATTACAGATTGCTGCCATTTCCCTCAATATATCACTCCAAATTAATTTGATGGGCAGTGGTGAACTAAGTTTTTTTTATAAAAATAATTATCTATAACGATATACTTTCAATTGGTGACTGATATCAGTCCTTCACATTCTTGACTTGGTGCTGTTTATAGATAGTGAAGGAAGGACACCTTTGCATTGGGCCGTAGACCGTGGCCATTTTAATGTTGTGGAGTTACTTTTGAACAGGAATGCAGATGTGAATGCCAAGGTATGCAAAATTGGCAATAATCTAGGTACTAGAGGTCTATACCCTGCTATAACTGATTTGAACATATGTTTTTTTTTTTTGGTTTAATTTAAAAAGTAGTCATACATCCAACATTTTATCTTAACATATCATATGCTCATTGAAGTACTTCAATGAACACTTTTGTAAATACAGTGACGGAATAATTTACTCAATTATTTTGCTGGTATAACTTTCTGGCTATGGGATGAAAATGAGGTTAACTTTCAGAATAATTTTCTGTTTTCTTTGTCAATGCAACAGACATTACTAATTGCATAAATATAAAAAGCTGTCCTCAGAATGTTGACAATTCACAATATTACGGTATATCTAGAACTGACATAAATCAACATGAGCATGTTGTTATTTAGGCCTATGAGATCTCTTATTGGTGCAATTGATTGAAGGCATGGAATGCATGTTTTTTGTTTACTGTTACTATTGAAAATATGTTTTTAAGGGAAAACATGTGTGTGATTCCCTAGGCTCGAAAAGCAACATGTAAGTCCCTACCCAGAAGAACCTAAGAACTCCCTATCCAAAAAAAGTGGCATGCAAGTCCCTCATGTACTTATATTTTCCAATATAGTACCCTTCTAAACTATTATATTAATAGAAGTGGAAGTTACTACATATACTTGGTAAGTACTATATATACCTGACTACATATAACTGAATAAGTACTACATTTTAAAATACTTGTGATTTATATGACTAATTTTGAGAAAAAAACTAACAATCCAAAATAACTAGGGAAGAATTATTATTTTACAGAAAATATTTTGGAGTGTTGGTTTTTTTTCAAAATTAATTATATAACTCGTAAGGATTTTAAATGTAGTATTTATAGGGTATATGTAGTATCTTCATAATGGGGGGGGGGGGGTTAATATAAGGATATTGCAATATATAAAGTGACTGAAGTACATAAAAGGACTTAAACATGTTTTTTTTGAGATTGGGGGTTTTTCACAAGTTTTTTTTGGCTAGGGACTTAAACATGTTACCTTTTTTTAGCTTTGGGAGTTACGCCTACCCCCCCCCCCCCTTTAAAAGCTGTTACAATTTTGAGCCAATTGGCCACGGTCGAAACACAATGTACACCCTGATTGCAGTCCTACAACTCAGACCACAATTTGCATTTAAAAATTCAATATGAGCTATAGTCTTGTCCAAGAGGAAATCACATGAAGTACTATTCTTAGAGATATAACACTGCATATCAGAGAGTCAAGTGCCTGAACATATTAGCGGATGAGAGAATAGGTTAACCACTGAGTTACCAAAGCCATTACTGGGAACTGTTTTAATTTATCGTTTCTTTATATATTAATGGTAGCCTACCAGTGTAGATGCCAGTCCATTTTGCGTGGGAACAGTAATCTTTTCATAGATATGGTTAAACACTTAACCTAATGGAGGCAACTGAAAAAAACTACTACTTTATAATGCAATTGTTCTTAGCTATGGAACACGATGGCAGGTGCAGGACTAGCAGAGTTGATTTTTGTCCCGTTAGATTAAAGTAGTTAGGTTTAGATAAAGTGACTGTTTGAATTTAATTTTTAATTTATATTTTATATATGTGCTTTGGATAAAGGAGAAAATTTAATAGTTTATCTCAATTGTAAAGGGATTCCTCTATAATGTATCCTAAATCAATTTTATATTTGGTGGATTGAATGAGAGTTTATACTTTGCTTAAACATTATTGCAGAATATTGGCTCTTGGAGTTTAGGCAGGGAGCGAGATACTAGTCAATCGTCACAAATTTTATCTCAATCGTCAATACCAATAACCCAGATTATCTACTCTACATGACAACGGCAGCCTAAACAGCAGCCTTCCCTCTTCAAATCAGACCCCCTTGTCACCACTACACACAACCGAACAAGTCTTCTCCTTTTTGCCCTGTTCTCACTTGAAGTACCCACTAATTTGTGTAGAAGCTTAGAGATGTCTAGAATGCAGAAAACATAAGACATAGATCCTGTGTGGAAACAAATATAAGTAACACACTTAAAGGCCTTAACTCAATTGTTGAGGGGCAACAGCAGGCATAGAGGTAAAGGTTTGAATGTTTTTTCCAGTTAACAAATAGAGAATGAGTTATATAATTTGGGATTAAAAAAATTAATGAACAAGATATACTGTCTACTTGCTTGTATTTTCGATTACCAAAAAATTTTTTTAAAAAATCATTGATGAATCTTCATGAGAATTGTTTTCTATATACACCAGTGGACTATCTTATATCAGATTGCGTCGCCTCTTTTCCAAAGGTCGTTCGTGAATATTTTGTCTAAACTTTTATCGTTATTTGTATTTTTTGGCACTGGTCCGTTAACCTTAACTTATGCACACACCACACCCATGCACACGACACACACATGCTGAAAGCGTTAATTTGTGGCCACTTCCCCTCTTGGGGTTCATGGGGTTCGAACCCCGCACCCCCAACAGGGGAAGTGCCTATACCAACTGAGCTACTGGTCATTGTTAATTCGCAATATATTTGCAAACACATCTAGCCTTCTAATTTATTTGTTTAGCTTATGAAGTGTCCTGAGTCACAAGAATCTTGTAAGGCTATAGAGAGAATTCCCAACTTTCTTGAGCTTGGGTATGCATGAACACACCATCTATTTAATGATTCGAACACCGTATTTTTCTATTTGCATGACTGTCCAATATTTTCAACAGCAAGAAAAGACAAAACAAACTATTTAGCTGACTGCTTAGGTGCTGTTTAGGCCGCCACGAGCAGATGAGGGGTATTCTATTCAAACCTATGATTTAATCAACAAAAAATTAAGTTACATTGAATGTTTATTTTTATATGTTCACTCTGAATGAGCTGAAGAAAAAAAAGGGAAAGAAAGCAAACTGAGAAATTTTAGAGGAAATAGAAGAGACAACATAGGGGAAAAGAGAACAAGGGGAGAAGAAAGGAAGGAAAGGGAGGAGAAAGAAGAAATAAAGAAATCCTAGAAGGCGGGGAAACATTGTAGATGTTTCATCGGAGTCAGAAAGCGGCCACTGACTCACCAAGGCAATAATGAATATGGTTCACTTAATACTGCCGCCTCCGCTATTCTTCAGTTTAGAATATGGGGGAAGAAAGGAATCCTGGTTTAGAATGAGAGAAAAAAATTCTTGCCACGTTAGTTGGGAGCAATTTTAGGCTAATTTTACCCACATCAATGTTTCGGTGTTAAGTTTATATGCATGTTTGTCATGTAGAATCATGACACAAGGCGTGGAAGAATCGACTATGATAATTAGCCATGTCTTACATTGGCTGTATACTCTTTAAAAGAGGAGACGGTGTTGGAATTAGCAAAAGTAGTCGGAAAAGCAGAAATTGCTGGTCTCTTAAGACCATTGCCAAAGAAAATGTATGTCGCTCAGAATGTTCTCGCAAGAGTACATAACAATTAGCAGTCACTTCCGCAAATTGAATAAAATAATATGATATAATAAACAACCATTCAGCCATCTGTATCAAGGAAAAGCATCCTGAGACAAGTTTCTTTTAGTTACGATCATTAGATTATTTTGCTTTGCTGTTCCATGGCATTACTACCAACAAATTGCTTCAAAGATGACAACTGCCATAATATTGCTATATATGATCGTACAGGATAACGAGGGACAGACGCCACTGCATTATGCCGCTCTTTGCGAGAGAGAGGCTATTGCTGAGTTGCTAGTGAAACAGCATGCTGACACTGATATCAAGGACAAGGATGGGAACTCCCCATGTGATCTCTGCGCTTCACCATGGACTTTTTTACCTGCCGCAAAGTAGACAGAATGTATATTTTTTCACAAATATGCAAAATATGTTCCTAAGTCCATCAATTTCTGACAGCATACATACTGTTGTAATTCCCCAATGTAATCTTTTGCTGGGAGAGAACACCCCATTTTGATTTTTTTGGGGCAGAAAGTTTAGCCACCAATTTCTTGTTCTGCTAACATGCTACGATGTTAATATGAATATGATTAGTTGCTAGTGCTAAAACTTTTGTGGCTTAGTTTTCACAGTATCATGTGAATTCCTTCTGTTGTTTTCAGGTGGCAATTTAGTATAGAGACCAGGGATAAATAATTGTTGGGATATTTTTTTTTTTGGGTAACACTCCTTGTCCTGTGTTCTCATCATTAATACGTTTGATGTTAATACTGCAACATCCAATACATAACCATAACTGTAAATGCACATTTCGCATCCTTATAATTAACACCATCAAACTATTTCGCGATAATTTATTTGTATCCTTATACGTGAGTGATAGAGTGATATGATGTTACTTTATTACTTTGTAGTCAATGGATCGGGTTCGTCGATACTGAACTACCAGAATAATTTTTTTATCCATAACCTGCAAACACCGTATGTTGGATTAAGGAGCAGTGTAGATGCATTACGATGAATCTGTACAAATTGGAACATACACTCATCATCGGCCATGATCCTTTTTCTCTGTACATTTTACACAATATTATAATCCATCATCTCGATAAAATTGGACCCAAAAACCGATCATGATAGATTCACATTGTAAGTTTGCAAAAGGGTCACCGAAGTTTGTCATGTCCGCTCCAATCATCATCCACATACCCATCAGCTTCATCTGGCCCTTCCTCGAAAACAGCATTGTAGAATGTGTGATGGTGGTTAAGCATCTCCTTTAGAGTTAGGTTTTTGTCTGTGGTTAAGCAACTCCTTTAGAGTTAGGTTTCCATCTTTGTTGTCATCGGCCTGGACTCGTGCAAACGGAAAAACTCACAGAGTGAATATTGCGTTAAAATTGAAATAAAAGGCTAAATTACACCATGCCTTTAGCTACTCTGTTTTCCCACTAAACTACCTTAAACTCGGTTTAAGCGAGTTTTTGCCATTAAATATCTTAAATGTAGCACTTAAGGGACTTGACTTTAATTTTAAAAAAAGACTTTAAGGCATTTTACTGAAAATCAGTGGTAGTTAAGGATAACTTACTGTATTTAGCCTTGAGATAGTAAATTAAGGAAGAAAAAATAAGTCCGAGGGAAAAGTGCAAATTGTGCAGGTTGATTCACAAAATGTACAGAAAAAAACTATGAGAGGAAGTTAATAACCATGAAAACCTAAGAATTGATCGTATATATACTTCAATGAATGAAAACAAACTGGAAAATTAACTTTGTAGCGTTATTTTATGGATAAAATGCTAATTTGGTGGAATATTTCTTACCTCATGCTTCAAGTACTTGGTGCATGGCATGGGAAAGCTCTCCTGGATGAAGTTGACTCATGACTGTCTTCCATTCTTGTGCTGTCAAATACCTGCAGACATTTTCAGAAAAATTATTACAGAATTGCCAAAAATAACTATGAATGCGATATAGTTTACAATTTCCGAAATATTTGCGCCCACTTGTCTCTGTTAACATCTACCTCTGCAAATTTCTTCGGCTTTGATTTCATGGGGCCTGACATCCTTGATGCCTTCGAGATCACGACCACCATGAAAAATGCCATGAGTTCGATCACGGAACTCTTCGAAACCTAACTTTTCATCATGATTTTGATCCATTTCTCTACACTCATGTAAAAAAGACGGTTAGTTTGTTTCTATCGAACGAAAATAATTTGACAATATATGATAAATCCCTTATCGGCACCAAGTAATGATTTTATAAAAATGCAACAACAATTTGACAGGTAAAGCAAATTATTTGAATAAATCAAACCCAGTGAAAATTAATAATTTAGCTGAATTGTATCCATATCTAATGCTTTCAATTCAAAAGGCTAAAGATATATGTTTTTTGAGATAATAGATGGAATAAACTAGCTGCCCATCCCGCGGGGTCTCCTCCTCCCAAACTCCAACACCCCACCACTGGGCTACTTCAAGCCCCTAAAAAGGGTTAAAGATATTGATAACTAAAATTTTGAATTTTTTTCAGATATGTCTAATTTTTCTTGCATCTTGATTAATATCATATCTTACCTTATCTTTTCCCTCTACAACCACAATTGAACTTTTGGATTGCTGCTGTCTTCAGGATGCAAGAAGCTTAAATCAGAAGACATAATTTGTACGTACAGTCAATTTTTTTCCTGAAAAATATATAAAATGCCATGCGTAAAAAAAAGAAATTAAAACGTTAAAATGTGAGGCTCACTCATTAAATTCAGTCCCATTCAAGGAGCCATTGCTATCGATATCTGCGTCCGCAAACAGATCCTTCCACCACCCCGGTTGGCCATACTCCTTGTTCTTCCATTCTGTGACAGGAATGAACATTTCCAAATCGAAAATTTTACAAATTTAAATTTATAGATTTCATAACTAAATGATTTTAAAGTAGGCATTGCTTCTAATTCAATAATCTGCTGCACCAAAACTCCAAAGTTATGGTGGGGGATCGAGAGATATATTTTTAAGATACTAACCGGAAAGCATGGCATGCATACCTTTGTGTCCTTCGTGAATGTCGGGCAGGAACTCCAACAAGGTGATCTCCCTGTTCCCATCCTTATCATGAACCTTATCCTCCTCTCCGTGCAATAAAGCAACCGGTCCATTGCCTGCTGTCTGTTCCAAACCTCCAGCTCCACGAAACTGATGTGTACATCCATCGGCGGTTGATCCAACAACGGAAACAGATACATGAGCCTATCCGTCGTATTCAACCCCCCTCCTCCCCAAAGAAATACTCCAAGAACCCATGCTCCTCCTCTAGCCTCGCCTCAAAGGCCTCCACATCGAGCAACCCTCTCCCCTCCACCGCCCTCTGTGTTGAAACATATCGGATGTGTTACATGTGATGGATATTCATCTATGGTAGATCGATTGCATTGCCATGAAATGAATATATAGATACATGTAGATTAATTATTGTTAGATGTGCCTCACATTCGATCCCCTAAGATTTCCTACTCGAAGATCCGGTGTTATTACGAAACTACATGGAGATTTGATATCATGTACAGATTAGACGTTTGGCAGTCTCAGCGCTAGACGTCTGCCTCTGCTCTGTATGTACGAGAACACTTTGTGCAGACGTATGTCTGGATGAGATTCAGACGTCTGGCAGTCTTAGCGCCGGACATATGCCTTTGCTCTGTATGCACGAGCATAATTTGGACAGACGTCTGCCTCGATGAGGTTCAGACGTCTGCCAAGCTCTCTGTTCTTTTGGGAGATAAATCCAGACGTCTGGCCATCTCTTATTCAGACATCTGGTTTATGCTATGGAGTTTCGTGACTATAAAGACATTTGCCAATCTCTTGTGAAGACGTTAGCCGTATGTCTGGACCGGATATTTCCAAAGTTAGGAAATTAGTATTTTTTTAGGAAATCCTTTGTATGCTATATATATAATAACTTATTTTATACTTAGATCTAATGTCGTTTGTTCATTTGTGAGTACCTATTGATAATTGTGAGAGATCTAAAGATTTGAGAGGGATTTGTATTCTCCATCAATTTGTACTCCTCCGGATATTTGATTATTAATAAAGTTTCGTCTTCGTCTATTATTTTTATGGTTAGTACTCGTATTTCTATCTTGTCTGTGGTTTAACTTTCTTCTCGTTATCGATTGTGTGTTTGCTTCATGATTGTCTCGTATACGCAACAATTATGGTGCATATATAGATTAAAATTCATGATTCCATTTATATAGTTTTTGATCCTCTAGACCGAGAAATTATTCGGTACACCGGGTGCAATGCACCCAGACAAGGAAGAGAAAGAGATGAAATTTTTCAGGCAGCTCGGTGTGACCCGTGATTTCATTTCTTTCTTTTTCATGGTCAGGCATATTTGGCTGGCACACGATTGAGTTTTTCTCGTCTAGATCAATACAGAAAACATTTTCCACGGTTTCCCTTGCCTCGTCACTCTGCCGCTCCAATTGGGTAATGGCAAGGGTCGAACGCCGCGTGCCGATGGAGCCTGCATGAGGATGTAGGCCACCACCGGCTTTTCCATTCTCCGGCGGTGGTGGATTTGGCCGGAGGAGAAGGAGGTTGGGCCCCTGGGGGATTAGGATGCCTTGGATTTCGATGTGGGGTTCATAGTTTCTTTTCCCCCCCCACTTTTCTTTAGAGGTCGGATTTTGATTGTTTGGTGCTTAAAAAACGGTTGCCCGCCAAAACATGACCGTTAATGACAGGAAAGGGGTATGAGCTTTTATAGGGTTCCACACATCATAAGCTGGAAGTCTCTCTGTGTTGGAAAATTTTAATGAAAATATTTATTTTAAGCCTATAATCATTTGATTATTATGTTGAGATGCGGCATCTATTTGGCCAGTAACCTATGAATATTAAAATGTTTATTATTATCATTGATATGACATTCATCCATACCCTAACACAGCTAACCACATGTTTGTCGGCACATTACTCGGCTCTTAATTCCAGTTAATTCTCTTCTTTTCCAATTACTAGATATATCCTAATATACCCTATCCTATTCTTTGATTAACGGAGTCCTTTTGGTCCAGCTTTGCATCTCTCGGTATTGAGGGATTCTTTTGTTTTGCGGGGAGACCCCTTTCCTTACTTTGTTCGTGTGACCATTGCTGTAAGTAGGCCTGCTCTTCGTCCCATTTCATTTACTAACAAATCGGCCGTCTTCAGTTAGGTCATCGGCCGGAGTATATTTTAATCTTATTGGCTGTTATATATACTAGTTTTTTGCACGTGTGATGCATGTGGATGAGATCTAAATATTCAGGTTTTAAATATGGTTTTATAAATATGTCCGGACTTTTAAAAAGATGGTTTGGATAAGCGTGTTTGGGATGAGGGAGGGGGGAAATTATTTCATGTACTGGATGTAATGCATCAAGGAGGAGGAGAGAGAGCTCTATTATATAATACTTGTATATGATTTCGGGTAGCCTTGGACAGCACGTGAGACCGGTACTTCTATTTCTTCTCTCTTGTCAGAGTATACACGGCTGGCACATGAAATAATTTCTTAAGGTAGAGAGTGAGGAAGATGGGTTGAATTTTGAATTTCAAAATGGCATTTAATAAATTTAATTGTAATGATGACGTGAAAGAGAGTATAATTGATAGATTTTCTCATTCCTTTACTAAAAAATTGCCATTAATTGATGATGTTAGCTACATGTTTAGAATTTGTATTATAATATTAGAGATATAGCTCTAATTCAATAATCCTTGATATAACAATTTTTATAATAGTTCTTTCATTAATAGGTAGAGCAAAAGTATGGGTTAGAGCTCTTGGTTTTTGCTCTGTGCAGAAACAAAGATCGAAATAGTGATGTTTGTTGGCTAACAAAGATCGAAATAGTGATGTTTGTTGGCTACCGTATCTTGAGAAAATATGCCAACATACACAACATTGGTTGGAGTACACAAATCTTGGACCTCGGTGGCATGAATTAACTTAAAGAAAACAAGACATTCATGCCTTAACTAATAGCTTCACCAACAACCTTAATTTCCTTCCTAATTCTTATGCAAATTCTAAGGATGAACATAAGGTCACCAATTGATGGCTATATCTTTTAATTAATATTTTTTTTTAAATTGGATAATTCTTCAAATCTACATCTCATATGAATCTATCCACGTAATCAACTTATTAAAAAATAAAATTTAACTTACTTAATTTAATTCAAATTTAAAAACCCTCCTTTCGCTTTTGGCTCTATATCTCCATGCATTAATATTCAAGTTATCCTTTTCAATTTTTCAAAAGATACTCTAATAACTTTATTATCATGCATATATTCAAATCAAAATTTATTTATAGACTTTACTAAAAATAACCTTTATACTTTGATAATTACTAAGAATTTCGCCAATACTTTGTATTTAATTAAAATACCCTTTACATTTAAATTGCATTAAAAAAAAACCCTAACAAGCCAGAAAGAGAATTTTTTGGTATCTTTCGTTAATCCGTTAGGGCGCTAACGGCAAGCATCCGGTTAGAGCTTTAAAACCTCCCAGCCCCTCTTCTTCTCCAAAAACTACTAAGGTTTTTTTTTCCCAAATTGGATTCAATGTTAGGTTTTCGATCAAAGATCACTCAAATTAATCATGAATGTCAGCTCATCGTTCTCAATCTTGTCTGGTAATGAGATTGCCGAGTGTCGTCGTCCCTTGAATTGCAAGCTTCGAGTTAGCGGGCATTCTCATGGTTAATTGAACGCGGTTCTTTAGTTTGATTAAGTCCCATTCTTCAATTAAGCGAGAATGTAGGTTGTATTTATGGGAGAAATACCTATCTAAATACCAAAAAGGTAAGAGATCAGCTTAAGCTCGAGCTCCAACTCACTAACGGGATGTTAATTTTGGATGGAAAACTACCGATAGGATTAGTTGGTGCAATTTAAATGTATGGGATATTTTAAGTAAATACAAAGTATAGAGATAGTTTTAGTAATTAGGATATTTGGTAAAAAGCCCTTATTTATACCATAAAATATCTATCATACATGTGCATCGTCCATTTAAAATACTGGTTACATATAATTTGTACATTTTATGGTTCCCATGCTAACTTTATCCAACTCTATGATGATCATGCCCTCTTGTCATATTTTCCTTGCATCCTTCATCCTTATTAATTGGAACGGTGCTCGTCTCGTTGCAAATATCTCTAGTATTACAATGCCAACATAAAAAGATGGCATGACATTATTTGCTTCAATTCAAAAGGGGAATAGAAATTAAAAATAAAAATCCATAACTTACTAAACAGTACACATTACCATAACTTTTTAATAGGTAGCCGCAGGAACGGATAGTTTGACTTGCGATCGATACTCGAATTATGACTACGTGCATCACAGCGCCAAAAACTATTATAAGTAACTAGACACGATTTCAAATTACATTTGCATGACCTTTAATTAAAATTATGCATTCCTATCCTGATCTACCCATACTCAATTGATAACAATAATAATTATTTTTTGTAAACTATAATTCGTACATAAGACTTGTACAATGCATGCATATATATCTTGACAAAATAATAATTATTTTTTGACTCAAACCGACATGAATTTGTTCGTTTAAGTTGGTGGCCGCGAGGTTGGACCAAAATGAAGCATGGGGTCTTATTAAATTAATTGATTAGACCCGGACAAGAACTATCTTGACTCTTGCCTCCCTCCTTCCTTTTCATATTTATCTACCATTCCTTGAAAATTAGTGGAAAATAAAATAATAAGGGTAACAACGGTAAATTATTGGAAAACCCCGCCCACTGAAAACATGTGAAAAAGTCCTTGGACCGTTTCCCCATGTCGAAAAACCTCTGGACTCATGGAATAAAAGGCAATTTGTATGTTGGTATATTCCTCAATTGCTCCTGTTAGTGCCCATGGGAGCGCGATACAATAGATAGCTGGAAATTCGTGGCAATTAAGGAGCTGTTAAGTTGCGTGCAACATCTGGGAGTTTACCTGCAACATCTGTTCTGTGTTATTTTTGGCTTAAAAATGGAACGATAAATGTCCTTGCCAACCATGCACCCCCCTCCCCCCGCCAAATTAAATACTCTTCCCGAAACAACTTCGATTATCTCAATTTATTTTTTCCATTGTCCACTACCTTCTCTCATTTACACCTCTTTTCTTTTTCATTTAACATCTAAGTTGTTGACTGCAACATCTAGACAGTTTGCCTGCAATATCTATCCAGTTGCATGTTTTAATATCTAAGAAACCGTGTTCAGTTGCCTAGAACATCTAAGATGCTGCCTGCAACATCTATCCAGTTGCATGATATGCTGCTCGAGACGAAAATTGATGGGACGACAAAGATCGAGCTATGATTGGACGACAAAGATGGGCCGATGATGGGGACGACCACGATGTGAGGAGTCGATAGACAGTCGATTTGATGGCTTGATGGCGGCGGCAAAATGGGGCTGGTGAGTTAGGGCAACGAAATTGGGACGGCTATCAAGATGGTCAAGAAGATGGTGGCGAAGGTCTGATGGTGAGAATGGCAACGACAATGAGAGGAGCCTTAGGGTTTACGAGGACGAAAGGAAGACGGTTGCAAGAGCGAGAGAAAGAGAGGAGAAGAAAGAGAGAAGGCGTATTTTGGTCACCACTCTTTAAAAACCTAGCAGGCCTAATTTGTAATGGGTTCGGGGTTTTTTCATCAAGTTTTTAAATAATAGCCCCTTATCTCCTATTTTGAGAATAACATGTTTTGAATGGTTTAGAGGTTTGTCAACAATTTACTCTAGTAATAAGAAAAATACCTTCACCATGAATTTTTTTGGGGGTGATAATGAGGACAATTATATTATGATCGGATGGGGAAGGTATATAGGTATTACCATATACATAACCGGACTCTTAACGGATACATACAGTATTTTATCAAATCCAAACATGAAAAAGAAGTGAATCGGATAGAGTTAGAACAGAAATCATGTTACAGAAAAATTGACCGAGTAGAAAATAGAAAAAGTGAAATAAAATTCTGCCCCATTCTTATTATCTTTGATTGGATCATGATTCAGTGGAACAAAAATGTTTGTTTTTTTAATTATAGAAAAAATTGTCAGCTGCTGTAACCGATTTAAGCATTTGTCATTACTGAAAGAGACATGTGTCGTGTCCCAATTGATCCAATTCGTGGTAAAACAAATGTTCAACTTAAAAATTTCATAACTTTCACATACTGTATCAGAATTAACTCAAACTTGGTTCATAAGATTTGTATTGAAATTCTCTTTCAAATGAGCACCAATTTGACATATTTTGGATCCAGCTCACATCAAAATGTCCCATTAAAAAGTCTCATTTAGTCAACAGAAAGTCCAACTTAGTAAACAAAAAATCCCACTTAGAAAAACAAATAGTACCACCTGAATAGATTCTCAATGAAAATTCATTCTAAATTGGTAAATCAATAGTTACATTTGGTATATTAATAGTTCCACATGCAAAGTGTCACGTCCCGTTTTCCAAAATACGTAAATACGGTACGCGACAAAACCAATCATGCTACCTATGATGAGAAAAAATCCTTCCATAGTCACATTACGGCTGTCAATTAGACATCAAGAACAGTAAATTTAAAAATCTAACTATCACACGTCTATCTATCATAATAAAATAATAACAAGGAAAATAGCAAAAACGAATAAAGACCCAATCAAGAAATAATATTCTACTCACGTCTTTTATGAGATCAGAACGTTAGACCATAACTAGAAATAAAATAAAATAAATATCTCTAAACTAAACAATAAAACTCCTCACTACTCAGCTTGCTTGTTAAAATATTTTCGATCTTCCCGCGACACGTTTCAAGGAACTGGGCCATGAAAAACCCAGACATCGGTGCGTCATAAATATCATAATAATAATATATAAACAGAACAATGTGACATATAAAGTGTCACTTGCAAAATAAGGTACAATTATAAACAGGGCATTTATCCTAAAGTGATATAACTACATACTATAGGCATCTCACGTGTATCCTAAAATCTGTATTTTTAACTTATCTATCCAAACGGTATTTGAAATCATTTAATGTAATTCTCATCGTAACTCAACAGAACAAATCATGTTCATTCTCCACGGAAGCACGGTACAATATATCTCGCTCATTCCCTACGGGACTACGGTACAATAAATAATGGTTATTTTGTTCACGCCCGGAATCACGACAAACAATAATATCCTTTTGAGTTACGATTTGGTTACATTCTTGATTTCCCTTTTTCCCCCGGGTTTCTTGTTCAAGTCAATTATTAATAGAATGTCTACCTAATGCTAACATAGGAACAATTATGTACAGGTCTTGTCTAGCAAGATAACAAGTTAGGTCAATCAGGATAACAATACAGTATTGTTGGCATTGGTAGCTATTACAGACAACAGGTATAAACAATACAGCTATAGCAATAGCTAGATAACGTGTCGTATACATATCATGTATTGTGTATTAAACATGATAGATATTTAATTGCGCAACCAATCATAATAAAAGCAGTACTATAATCGTTATGGTTATGTAGCTATAACGGAATAAATATATTCTGTGTTACTTATTTAAAATATAACTATATAACCGTATTTATTTTCCAACTGTTAAATATTATAAATTAAACGGTATCTGCTAGAATAGTTCGTGTAGATAATTTGTATAACTTTATCAGTTGCAACTACACACGTGTCAGTATTACTAACTAATAAAGTACGGATTATTCCATAAAATTGTATATAGATAATAGTTTGCAAAAATCATAAATATATGTATAATATCAATATATATGTATTGGTATATGTAACATAGCATATTGCAAGTTTAGAAAACTTGTCACGCCCCGCTTCCCAGTATACGGGCAGAGGACGCGACGAGACCGCTACATATTTACTCTGAAGTAAATACCTAAGCGTAACTAAGCAATATAAATGAAATGCACAAGAGACAAAAAATATAAATGAACAACAACTTTATTTATTCATATTCTTTTACAATATATGGAAAAGTAAATACATCTGAATGAAAACAATGTCTAAACAGTGGCATAACAAAAATAGAAAGTACTGAAATGAAATAGGTACAAGTGGCTACAGTTCTGGGTCTTTGGTGTACTGCTCAAGGGCATGCTACGAATGCTCCTGAATGGTCTCGTGCTCTAGTGCGTCCGATCCACCTGACAACATTCCAAAGAAGAAAGAGAAGAATGTCGTTAGCGAACAATCGTTCGGTAAGTCCCAAAGATAAGAGAGAAATAGAATAGACAGAGAGTAAGAGAGAGAGTGTAACTTTTAAAGTTGTATTATATTGTTATAATGTTGTATTTATTAACGCTGTTGTTTGTAGCTTGGTATAGAAGGATGCCAGTATATACGAGAGGAGTCTTTATATGCCAGAGATTAAAGGTAAATGGAAGTATAAGGCTCCGTTAGAAATCCCGGAACAACGGCGTTGTATTCAGGTTAGGTGTCTTAAATCTTGCAGTCTCGTGCCATTTCTAACACCTTCCGTACCAATCTACCCCTTAAACCCCGCGATATCTTGTTTATATTGTTTGTATTGTATTGTAAATTGTATTGTCTTGTAATATAGATTGTATAATTGGATGACTTGCCGAAACCATGATATCAGTAAATGGATGTAACTGGAGAATTATGGATGTAACTGGAGATTCATGTAAATGAAAGTATATCCATGGTTCGGTTCAGTCAATATAGGTTGAATAGTTTGAACGGATTGATTATATGGATTCATGAATTCATGTTGAATTGTAATATTGTAAATTGTACTTGAATCATAATCAAGTTAGATTATTTATAATGAGACTCAGTCTGAGTCAGAACAATTAGAAAAGAAATTGAAGTCCTGATTGTTTTGATGTTATCGGTAACCGCTGCACATGGGCGGCAGGATTTGTGTCTTTTTCAAAGACGATTACCGTGTTGATAACACCGTTTGTTAGATTGTCTACCTTAAATAAGCAAGCATCCACTTCTCCGGCTCCCTGAGGCTTCAGAGATTGGTCCCGCTTAAACTTATGTTTACTAGGGTCCTTAGGGTAATTTATAGAACTTGAGGGGGTTATATATAAAAATACCTTTGTATAATTTTCAAAATACACCTCAAGTATTTTATTATCGTTTTTAGAGTTTTCATAAATGTAGATTTTATATATGTGGCATTTCTAGTGAGATAAACCTATTTTTTCATAATACATGGTATTTAATTATAATATTGAACTTGTATGGGATTTCATGGTAATTTCATGTAAAGTGATTCTTTTGACTTAGAAAAGTTGGAATATTGATATTATAACAAAAATAGATATTTTGATAATACATATATAATTGTAAAAATAATTTTTAATTTATTATTTTCTAGAAATCTCATTTTCTTAAAATATTTGTATTTTAAATCTCTCGAGACCGAATGCTCCTTGCGGAGGTCTGAGTCTCGCACTACTAAGCCCAGGAATATGCGATAATCCGCATCATCCCAGTCGGGTTCCCTAAAAATGGGTTGTAGCGGCGCTTTGCAAAGATTTGTAAAAAAATACGTAATCTTGTAGAAAGCGGTTTTTATAAGTTAACGACAGTTTTGTGTAAAACGGTATTTCCCGAATCTATATTTCCCAAAAGGTATTGTGCTATGTTGCATATGAGTGTTGTGAAGAGATAGGTCATTACCTCGTGATCTACTTAAGGTATAGCAAGATTAATAATGTTCTAAAGTCGAAACTATACTACATGGTATTTTACTGAAAAAGAGCGGTCAAAATTACAAAATGAAATATTTTGCAATGAAACTTGTTCAACATATTTTGTTACTGATTAATAGTCAAGATGTAAGAGTTTAATATGGTTGTGTTAAGGAAAATTTAACTTTATAAAGGAAAGCGAATCGGAAGTCGGATTTAACTCCGCTTCCGTCGGGTTTTAGTAAAAGAAGTTTTAAGAATAAATTAGAGAAGAGAGAGGTGGGACTTACGGGATTAGAGCTTAGAAAAGAGGAAGGGGGAGTGGAAGTAGGTTCCTGTGCGTCGTTTCATCGCCAGGAGCTCCTGGGGTCGTCGTCGGAATTTCGCCGGAGTTTCGCCCTTCGCTAACTTCACTTGCACACAAAAATTCTAGAGAGTTTTCTTGAGAGTTTTGGACAAAGTTTGTGAGTGAGGGGTGTGTGGAATGGAGTGGTATTTATAGAAAAAGATTAGAGTTAGGGTAGGTGAATGGGTGTATTGAAAATTGTATTAAAAATTGTAATAAAAAAAGATTAATGGGGTTTTGAATGTCTCTGTTAATGTGCATGATTTTTAAAGTATACAGGAGTTTTTAGAAGACAAAGAGGCACAAGTTTCATGAAGGGTCAACTCGGATTCAGCCGAGTCAACACGGCCTCGCCGGCCGAGTCGGCCGAGTCGCCCGCCCGAGTCGGGCCGGGGCTCGCCGTCGAAGGTCCGTCGTCGTCTGGTTAGCACAGCGGGGTAGTTTGTTTTTAGTGTGACCTTTGGTTTTACGGGTTTAACACGTGTAGACTTTTAGGATTCTAAAAATTTAAAAAGAAATCAATCTTAAAAATAATGTGGGGGATGGGATTTGAACTCTGGTGCTTTGGTTTAGCAGTGCAAGGTATTACCAATGAGCTACAAGCTCCTTCTTCCAATTAAAAAGCAAAACAAACTTATAACTTGTGCTCAGGAAAAATTACCCCTTTCTGTATTTTTTGAAAAATTTGTACAGAATGTTGTACAGGAAGTTTAGGGTTGTTACATTCTACCCTCCTTAAAAAAAATTCGTCCTCGAAATTTGTAAAAGAAAAGTGTAACAGATTCAAGGAAAGTTTGGTGACTAAATTACTGATAGTGTATGAAAAATAACAAGTGATACAAGGGTTTTTTAAAAATGTGAAAGAGACTTACTAGTGTTACCTTGGTCAACTGTCTTGGCTTCTACGGCTGCTAAGGTGTAAGCCTGTCGCCGTGGCACGTTCCTCCTAACTTGAGACACATTTCTCTGTCTTTGGGGCATGTTTCTCTGCTCTCGAGCCATGTCTCTCATTGCTTGTTGGAATTGGAAAGTAGGCTGTGCAGGTTGTGGAGCAGGGAGTTCTAGACGAGGTGCAGGAGCCTGGATAGTTGGCTGCTGCGGGTAGTTGGTGGGTGTATGAGCTGGGTTGCGTTTATAAGGACAGTTTCCAATTCGATGATTGGACGCGCCACAAACTATACATAGGCCTTTTGCGCGCCTACAGTCCTTCCACAAGTGTCCCTTTCTCCTGCAGTAGTAGCAGAAGTCTGGACTCGACTGGTTATTGATTTCTTCAGTTTTCCTGGGTTCGAACGATGGCCTGGAAGAGGCCCCTCATGCCATTTGAGTGGCAGGGCGTTTCAAACCGGCAGATTGGGGTCTGCCCTTCTTCTTTACTACTGCCTCATATCTTCGGGCGGCTTTCAAAGCCAAATCATGGGTTGGGAAATCCCCTGTAGCTAAGGCAGCTTGGATCTCCGGATTCAATCCTTGCTGAAATCTTCTTGCCCTGATCTCAGCAGTCGGTATGAGATGAGCCGCAAATCTGTTACGGTCTTGTGTTAGCTGTGTAGTATGTGATATTTTGAAAATCGAATTTATTGAGACATTTCTTACCGACTGAGCATGGTGAACTCAGCGTCATACTCATCTACTGATTTGGTCCACATTGAACCTTATTGCAGATGGATGAACTGATATTCCATATCAAAGCGGGCAGTCTCAGGGATGTACTTTGCGTCGAACATGTCACGGAAAATCTTCCATTCGATGGGTTGATCAAGACGGCTTTCTTCCGTCTTCCACCAGACCCGTGCATTGTCAGTGAGCTGCGGCTTTGCAACTCGAACCCAAGCGACCTTTGGCACTTTTGCTGCTGCCAGATCATCTTCAATGCTCTGAGCCCATTCCTCAGCTTCCAGAGGGATCTCCTTTGCTGCAAACTGTTTGGGGGTGCAAAACCCTGAATTTTTTCACCCCAGGTGCTTCTGCCTCGGAACGGTTCATTAGAATAGCAGTCTGCTGCTGCTCTCCTTCCAGGAGGCTACGGATCGTCTCAAGCAGAACCGTCTGCTCGTTGATCGGAGCACGGACGGCAGGTGTGAGTGGTAGTGGTGGAGGTATGTTGTTGACATTGGTGTTGGTGTTGTTTGGGGAATACATAACCTTGAATGAAAAATTTAGGTTAGGACAGATTCAAAGTATATGAAATGATAAGATTCAAGAAATATGAATTAGAAAGAATGTTTTCAGTTGTTGGTTCTTATGTTATATTGCTTAGCTTGTTCACGTAGAACAGAACTGCATGGTAGAGTTCCATACAGCTCTGACCTGCATGGGCCGCCAACAAAACCTGTCACGCCCCGCTTCCCAGTATACGGGCAGAGGACGCGACGAGGCCGCTACGTATTTATTCTGAAGTAAATACGCTAAGCGTAACTAAGCAATATAAATGAAATGCACAAGAGACAAAAGATATAAATGAACAGCAACTTTATTTATTCACATTCTTTTACAATACATGAAAAAGAAAATACATCTGAATGAAAACAAAGGCTAAACAATGGCATAACAAAAATGGAAAGTACTGAAATGAAATAGGTACAAGTGGCTACAGTTCTGGGTCTTTGGTGTACTGTTCAAGGGCCTGCTCCGAATGCTCTTGAATGGTCTCGTGCTCTAGTGCGTCCGATCCACCTGACAATATTCCAAAGAAGAAAGAGAAGGAATGTCGTCAGCGAACAATCGCTCTGTAACTCCTAAAGATAAGGGAGAAATAGAATAGACAGAGAGTAAGAGAGAGTGTGTAACTTTTAAAGTTGTATTATATTGTTATAATGTTGTATTTATTAACGCAGTTGTTTGTAGCTTGGTACAGAAGGATACCAGTGTATACGAGAGGAGTCTCTATATGCCAGAGACTAAAAGCAAATAGAAGTAGAAGGCTCCGTTAGAAAGCCCGGAACAACGGCGTTGCATTCAGGTTAGGTGTCTTAAATCATGCAGTCTCGTGCCACTTCTAACACCTTCCGTACCAATCTACCTCTTAAACCCCGTGATATCTTATTTGTATTGTTTGTATTGTATTGCAAATTGTATTGTCTTGTAATATAGATTGTATAATTAGATGATTTGCCGAAACCATAATATCAGTAAATGGATGTAACTGGAGAATCATGGATATAACTGGAGAATCATGTAAATGGAAGTATATCTATGGTTCGGTTCGGTCAATATAGGTTGAATAGTTTGAACGGATTGATTATATGGATTCATGGATTTATATTGAATTGTAGTATTGTAGATTGTACTTGAATCATATTCAAATTTTTTTAAGTTCATTTGGGACTCGATCATAAACTTCTAAGATTATTTTTTCTTTATGCGATAATTTTGTGTGTTTATGATCAAGAAACAAATGGCTTTCAAGTCAAGTAATTTTTGGTGCGTAACCTATTTATGTATTGTAAAATATATTCGTAAGGTTGAAATTGAATTTTTATACTCGGATTTTGAGAATTTAACCGATATAATTATTAAATTCAAATAATCATTAAAAAAATTTACGAACAAAAATAAAATTACATCCGTACGGATGCGATCTAAGATGTTAACATAGCCTACACAAAAAAATCAAATAATTTGATGACCATTTGTTCTTTAATCATAAACTCACAAAATTAATGCACAAAGAAAAATTCAGTTGTTTCTTGATCATAAACTTACAAAATTAATGCAGAGAGAAAAATTTATCTTAAAAGCTTAACTTGTTTTTTTTCGTAAATTTTTTTATTATAATTATTTGAATTTAATAATTATAACGACTAAATTGTCAACATCTGAGTACAAAATTTCAATTTCAATCTTACGGATATATTTTACAATATATAAATTGATTACGCACAAAAAATTAACTGATTTGAAGATCATTTATTTCTTAATCATAAACTCACAAAATTAATGCACAAAGAAAAATGCATTTTAAAATCTTATAATCGAGGTCATGTTAAACTTCAAAAAATTTGAATTTATTTATTTATTCTATTTTATCGTCATATGTCAAATTGGTACGGTTGTATTTTTAAAAAAAATACCTATATAGGACTCAGGGTTCAGCCTTAACTGGTGCATAGCAGTTTTAATAGTTTTACAAGTTATCTAACCAATTAAGATTGAACTATGAGTTATAAATATGTATATTTTAAATTTGAACCGTACCGATTTGATATATGGTTTTAAAATAGCCTAAAAAAGTTCAGAATTTTTGAAGTGCATCTAGAGTCAATCATAAATTTCTAAGATTATTTTTTGTAACGACTCTAATTTTACTGTACAAAAATTTTCAAGTTAATGTACAGAATGGAGTTTGCAAGCCTGAGTATATTTTAAATGTTGTTTTTATTTAATAATAGCAAAAAACAACTTGTATCTCGCTGGTAAAGCCTTTTCACTGCTGTGACATAGCCCATGTGTTCGAATCCCATCAGCCACATATATTTTTTCTGAATTTTTATTTTAAATTTTTTGGAAGCCTAAAAGTTACACGTGCAATACACGTAAGAAATGAAAAGACAGAAAAATAAACATGTACACAATTTTGTATGAACAGCCAAGGACACGTAGCACTAATCTAAGCCCCCACCCCTTCTGTAACGACTCTGAATTTTCTATATAAATTTTTTCTTCTGAAAATACAGAAAAGAGTTTGCAAGTCTGAGCACAATTTAAAATTTATACTTGCTTAAGAACAACAAGAAACAACATGTAGCTTATTGGTAAAGCCTTGTGCTCTGTGATATAGCCCCTGTGTTCGAATCCCATCAGCTACAAATTATTTTTCTGATTTTTCTTTTAAACTTTTTAGAAGTCCAAAAGTTTACACGTGCAATACACGTAAAAATGAAAAGTCAAATAAAACAAACATGAGCAAAATGCTAATAACAGTGACTAGAACACGTGGCAAGAATCCAAGCACCCAACGCTTATGTTTGGCTGGCGAGATTTGCCTTTGGGCAGGCGCCGCCGGCTGTTCATATCAGAATATTGCATTTTATACCGTCCATTCTTACGCTCGTTTGTTTATAGGCAGGTGCTTTTTATCAGTGTTTGCTACATAATTGCAGGATACTTGTCTCAGCTCTAAACAGTGAATATCATGAAAAAGTACGACAAATTCTGGATTACTGCCAACAACTGATAAAACACGGGTCTCCGCTCTCTATCCGTGTGTTGCCACATACCAGTTTAAGGGACAAAATGGCAAATCGATTGTCATGTCATGCACAAGGCTCAATGGCAACACAAGATCCAAGAAATCTACGCGGAGCTCGAGGAAATCATGGCAAAAGATCCACATCACATCACCTTTTTGTTCTACTAAAATTCTGGAATAATTGTGAAGAGTTTCTGAGAAAAGTCATATACCACACTGAAGAGGAAAACAAACCAGGAAAAGTCACCAAAATTCATGGCCCAAATCCCTCTTATGGCCGCGGTTCCGCGGCCTAAGCATGCTTAGGCCGCGGAACCGCGGCCGTATAGTGTCGACAGGTGCTCGTTTTTCAGGGGTATTTGGGTCTTTTTATGTAGGTTCTGAAGGTTACCCTAGATTTCCAGCTCCCTGCCTATAAATACTCCAGAACTGAGCCAAGCCAAGGGGGAATTCTTTGTTCCTTTTTTTTTGTTAGGATTTAGTCTTTTTCTTCTTCTTCTTCATTCTTTCTCCATGAAAATTGTAGTGAGAGCTTTTTGAGTGGAAGATCAATGAAGATGAGGGTTTTTGTATAATTCTCTTTTGTTTAACTTCCCCTTGAGATCCTTGCTTTCTCTTGATCTTTCAACCTCTTCATTGAGCTTGAAAGGTTAAGGGTTTGTTATTGATCTCAAGGGTCGTATTTTCTTATGGAACAAGTTCTTCACTTCACATGAGTTCTTTACCCTTCTCTTGATCTTGCAACCTCTTGATTGAGCTTGCAAGTTTAAGGGTTGGCTATTGATCCCATGCTTGTCTTGAGTTCTATGTTCTTGTAATTTCTTTCTTGCTTTTTATTACTTGCTTTACATTCATGCTTTACTTTCATGCAATTTTATTCATGCACTTAATTACTTGTAATCTTTTCTTTTCTTTGTTCTTTTCTTTTGCTCTTCTTTGTTCTTTTTTGTGAATGAATGTAATTATCGTTGTTAAGAATAAATACTGTATTGTAAGTTAAGATTGTCTTTTCTCATTTCCTTTTCCCGTTATTTTCCATTGAACTCCGCCCAAACCATACGCAAGCGCTCCGTTAGGCACCCTACCCTAACAAGGTAACGGTGATTCCTAACCGTGACCGGTTGCGTTCGGTTTGGCCGGAGGCAAAAGCAAGAGACAAGAACGGACGGACAAGGGTAAATAAGCCGGATTCCACGAATACCGCGCTTAAATCCCCTAATCCACGTTGTTGCCGATTGCTCTAGCTTCAATTGGTCAAGACTCGGCTCAAAGGTTTTGAGTACGGATTTCTTTAGCTTACAATCTCGTATCTTTTCTTAACAACTTTATACTTGCAAATAATACACATAGGTTAGACTGAACAATCATACATTCTTTATTGACTCGTCTAAAGCAAGAACGGACATACAACCATCTCCCTGTGGATCGACCCGTGCTCAACCGGCTAGCTGCATAGCGACACCGTCTTGATTGCGGTTAACTTCAATTCTTTAAATCAAATGGCGCCGTTGCCGGGGAGACGGTAGCGTATTTTCTTTCTTGTTATTCGGGTTAATATTCTTTTTGTATATATTTATAAAAAAAAAATATCTTTTTTTTTTTTTGATCATTTTTGTGGGCAAGAGTGCAGATTTTTGCAGATTTGCAAACTGCGATTGTGGGGAGCAAAGTGTACATTCAAGGCTAAAGTGATTGCAAAGTACAGTGCCAAAGATCCGGGTAGTTTGACCCGCGCAAGCGAACTTTTCAAGCTTACCGGATTTGATTCAACGGGGGTTTCCTAACCCAAAAACTTAACGGTACGTACTTTACTAACACCTTCTTCTCAAATCCGACGCATCCAATATACTATTCTTTGCAGGATTCTTTGCAAGTTCGCTAGCAAACGCTAAAAAAAATTTGACTAACCCGTATTTGTTGCAGTGCCGCGCTTAAACTAAAAAACGATTTTTTTGATTCTTTATAGAATTTTTATTGAATTGCGCATTGCATCAATTAATACGGACTTAAGGGCAAGCGAACCACACAATATACGGTAAAGGATTTCATCATCTTTTCCGTGGCCCACAAATCACGAACTTGAGCATAACGTTTACCCGCACAAAAATTTAAAAGAAACTAGACTTTAAGCCTTAAGGACTTCGTGCTCACTAGGAGAAGTCAACTGTGTTTAGAACCTCGCTTAACGGTATATTGTTTACGGGGTGTCTAGGAAAGTGTTAACGGCGAAACCGCCAAAAGAGAAAGGGTTATTTAATTAAGGAACTTCGCAAAAGCGTTGGAAAACCTCCCCTTATCTCTGCACTTACCTGGCCTCGTCATCAGTGTATCTTGAGCCCGTTTCTCGACACAGTTTTACTTCGACAATCAAGTTCTGGAGCAGGTCTAGTTGACCTAGGTGAACCCTAGAACGATTAGGTGTGTGGTATTTTTTGTGTCGTGATTGTTTTTGTCCATATTCTTTTTGTGTATATTTCATTCTTCTGTTAATATATAAAAAAAAAATAAAAAAAATAAAAAAATATCACATTCTTTTTCCCCTCCTTTTCTCTGCCTTTCTTTCTTTCTCTTTTCATATCATGGGTACTCCACCTCGCAAAACTCTTGCCGAACTTTGGTACCCACAACCAGACATTACTTCTTACGGTTCTTGCTTTGGCCGAACTTCGAACAACCCCTCCATGCCCAAAATTTCATTGAGAGATCGGATAGACGCGTCTAGGACAAACAATTTGATTCCGCAATCCACTTCGTATCAACCATTTCATACATTCACCCCTTCTTACGTTGATACCCCTTCTTCGAGTCATGTTGCAACTCCAAGACCTATGTCTATTGCAGAACGTATTGAACAATCTCGTAGCCGATCTTTCACTCCTTTCACCACTTCAAATTCTTGGGATCAACAATTCCATTCACCTTCCTATCCAAATGTTGATCCTGCCCCTGTCCAACCATTCAATTCCTACCAATCCTACCCTACTTTTGCACCTACCCTAGACATTGCATCAGAACCGCCATTTGGGAGTTTTCAGCATCCAAACAACTTTGAATCTTTTACTGAAACCCCTTCACAACCCATGTCTAGTCTGGAACAGTCGTTGGAAGACTTTAGGGTAGCGTCAAGCCAACAGATGATGGATTTGAATGCGTCCATGGCCGCCCTCATGCAACCTAGTGACCCAGTAGCTAGTTTTCACCTAGCTCCAACTTTTTCAAAGTATGATGAGGCGGCAGGACCGGCTGTGAATTTGAGTGGAGAAAGTGAGATGTACCCCCTTCCAAATCAAACCTATCCGTCTCAAATTGAATCCCACAACTCCTGTGTTGAAAGTCTATCAAGTGTCCCAAATGAATTATCAGTTGAAGATAGAATGTTTAATGAGTTGTGCGACTTTGTAGTGTTTGATTTGCCAGATCGTGAAGGGACCTTGCCAAGTGAAACCACACCCAATCCTTTTGATCTCTACACCTCCATCTTAGAACCTGAATTGATTGAAATCCATGCTTTTGATGAGGTGTCTGAGAATATTGATTTTCACTTGATTGAGGATATTGATGCTGGGAATATTTTGGATGATGAACCCATAGATTTGGCTGAGTTTTTCTCTTCAAATCATCATCCTGAGTCATTAAATGTTTTTCCCGAACTTCATATGCGTCTTGATATTGATGATAAAGGCATGGATGAGCTTAACTTTGAGGAGAATTCTGAGGATAGTTTTGAGGATGAACCAGTTATTATTGATGAGTCGGATATTCCAATTCATCCTATTCCTTCCACTGACTGTGTACACCCTCCTGAACCTTTAACCGATAACCTTCCTCAACCACTTCCCTCCATCCTTTCCATCGTTCCGACCTTGCAAGAACCCGTCTCGCTCTCATTTCATATGTTTGGTTTACCAAGTTCGGCGTACCCATGGTTTCTCACGAATCTTGAGGGATTTGACCCCATTTCTCGACGGGTAAATATATTGGCACAATCGCTTTTCACACATCGGTCATCACAAATTGTGCTAATCTATTTACTCCATTTGCACCCTCAAGTTCGTGTTCCACTTCTTTTTCCCTTCCGCCATTCTTCTTCTTCTCATATACCGAGACCGTATACCACTTCTATCTCCATACGGTCTCGCGTATTCTCCATCTCTTTTCTCTACGCCTTCTTTCACCAGCCACTGCTTTATCACGATAAGATCTTTGAATGGTTGGTGTTAACTTTTGGCCTGTGTAAGGCCTTGTATAGCTTGATACTGTTCTTTCCCCCCCTAATCCTGAACCTCAACGCTTAACAGTGGAAACACTGTTTTACTTAAGTTTGGGGGGGACACTTTTTTTTTTTGTATATATTTTTGTTTTCCTTTTTGTTTTGTATTTAATTTTTTTTTAGGGAGCACCGACAATTTTGACCCTCTTGGTGTAGCCTGACAGTGAGGGCACTGTCAAGTTTAAGTTTGGGGGTGTGCTCGGTAAGCTTTCTTCCTTCGCATTCATTTGTATATTTTGCATTTGCATACCTTAATTAAAAACCCACAAAAATCGAAAATTTTCCAAAAAATATAAAAACTTTGTCGTCAAGTTAGCTAATAGGGTAACTTAGATTTTTATTCTGAAAGTTTAGTTGATATATTAGAAATAACTAAATTCTAGGCTTAGGGATTGAAAACCCTAAAAATAACCCTCATTCTGTCTAACTTTGGTAAGTATACGTCCTTACAGTTTTTTTTGAGAAATAGGTAATTTTGAGTTCAGTTCTTGAGTTAAGTCAAGATGAAAGGAAAGTATTGATGCTTTACTGAAGGATAAGTCTGAAAAATAGTTTCTTTTCTCGAGTTCAAATTTAGAAAGTATATACCCTACAAACTGCACTTACACGCACTTTGAAACTTGGGATAGTAGAGGATACCTTGAAATACTCTTGCCTGAAAGCCTAGTGTGAAAGAAAAAACGGTATTTAAAGCTAAACACCAAAAGAGCATGTTGAAAAATATATCCGGTCTTGAAAAAGAAAAAGAAAAAGAAAAAGAAAAAAGAAAAATAGAATAAAGTCAAGACCTGGAAACTGCTATTTACGCTTTAAGCTCACACATTCAGTAATCGGCCGTTAGTGCCTCAAGAAGCATTAATAGTCGCATGAAAGGTGTGTGAGCAACACCGTCCATCATTAAATGAAAAGAAGTAGTATTAGGTATTAAGGCAAGGGTATTATAGCTTGAATTGAATTCTTGAGTGTAGGGGTGCAAATATACACACACGTAGGGGTATACGATCGATGTTTGGATAAGAGATAGAAATAAAGAATAAGACTTGTGTTTTCTGTAAAGTTGATAAAAATCCCTGATTTAAGACCACACTTTTGAAGGAAAACTCAGGAGAACCAATATCTTTTTAAACTTTTTTGGAATGTATATGATCTAAGGTTAAACAGATAGGAGGTGTGAAACATAAGGGTTGGATATTTCTAACTTAGGATGATAGAGTTTCTAACGTAAATACTAAAATGTAGGAGTAGAATCAATGTTAACTTATAACACTAGCTTGACCGGATTTTGTGGGTGTAATCCGCTGAAAACCCTCAGGAGACAACACTCCTCCTACTAGGGACACCTAGAGGTTTAACGGCTTGTTGCACGTGCTCAGTGCAATCGCGTTCCCTGCGAAAGTGCGGTTAGGATTTTTGTGAATAATTGGTTTTCCTCGGGACGAGCAAAAGTTAAGTTTGGGGGTATTTGTTCATATCAGAATATTGCATTTTATACCGCCCATTCTTACGCTCGTTTGTTTATAGGCAGGTGCTTTTTATCAGTGTTTGTTACATAATTACAGGATACTTGTCTCAGCTCTAAACAGTGAATATCATGAAAAAGTACGACAAATTCTGGATTACTGCCAACAACTGATAAAACACGGGTCTCCGCTCTCTATCCGTGTGTTGCCACATACCAGTTTAAGGGACAAAATGGCAAATCGATTGTCATGTCATGCACAAGGCTCAATGGCAACACAAGATCCAAGAAATCTACACGGAGCTCGAGGAAATCATGGCAAAAGATCCACATCACATCACCTTTTTGTTCTACTAAAATTCTGGAATAATTGTGAAGAGTTTCTGAGAAAAGTCATATACCACACTGAAGAGGAAAACAAACCAGGAAAAGTCACCAAAATTCATGGCCCAAATCCCTCTTATGGCCGCGGTTCCGCGGCCTAAGCATGCTTAGGCCGCGGAACCGCGGCCGTATGGTGTCGACAGGTGCTCGTTTTTCAGGGGTATTTGGGTCTTTTTATGTAGGTTCTGAAGGTTGCCCTAGATTTCCAGCTCCCTGCCTATAAATACTCCAGAACTGAGCCAAGCCAAGGGGGAATTCTTTGTTCCTTTTTTTTGTTAGGATTTAGTCTTTTTCTTCTTCTTCTTCATTCTTTCTCCATGAAAATTGTAGTGAGAGCTTTTTGAGTGGAAGATCAATGAAGATGAGGGTTTTTGTATAATTCTCTTTTGTTTAACTTCTCCTTGAGATCCTTGCTTTCTCTTGATCTTTCAACCTCTTCATTGAGCTTGAAAGGTTAAGGGTTTGTTATTGATCTCAAGGGTCGTATTTTCTTATGGAACAAGTTCTTCACTTCACATGAGTTCTTTACCCTTCTCTTGATCTTGCAACCTCTTGATTGAGCTTGCAAGTTTAAGGGTTGGCTATTGATCCCATGCTTGTCTTGAGTTCTATGTTCTTGTAATTTCTTTCTTGCTTTTTATTACTTGCTTTACATTCATGCTTTACTTTCATGCAATTTTATTCATGCACTTAATTACTTGTAATCTTTTCTTTTCTTTGTTCTTTTCTTTTGCTCTTCTTTGTTCTTTTTTGTGAATGAATGTAATTATCGTTGTTAAGAATAAATACTGTATTGTAAGTTAAGATTATCTTTTCTTATTTCCTTTTCCCGTTATTTTCCATTGAACTCCGCCCAAACCATACGCAAGCGCTCCGTTAGGCACCCTACCCTAACAAGGTAACGGTGATTCCTAACCGCGACCGGTTGCGTTCGGTTTGGCCGGAGGCAAAAGCAAGAGACAAGAACGGACGGACAAGGGTAAATAAGCCGGATTCCACGAATACCGCGCTTAAATCCCCTAATCCACGTTTTTGCCGATTGCTCTAGCTTCAATTGGTCAAGACTCGGCTCAAAGGTTTTGAGTACGGATTTCTTTAGCTTATAATCTCGTATCTTTTCTTAACAACTTTATACTTGCAAATAATACACATAGGTTAGACTGAACAATCATACATTCTTTATTGACTCGTCTAAAGCAAGAACGGACATACAACCATCTCCCTGTGGATCGACCCGTGCTCAACCGGCTAGCTGCATAGCGATCCCCACAATCGCAGTTTGCAAATCTGCAAAAATCTGCAGTCTTGCCCACAAAAATGATCAAAAAAAAAACAAAATGATATTTTTTTTTTATAAATATATACAAAAAGAATATTAACCCGAATAACAAGAAAGAAAATACGCTACCGTCTCCCCGGCAACGGCGCCATTTGATTTAAAGAATTGAAGTTAACCGCAATCAAGACGGTGTCGCTATGCAGCTAGCCGGTTGAGCACGGGTCGATCCACAGGGAGATGGTTGTATGTCCGTTCTTGCTTTAGACGAGTCAATAAAGAATGTATGATTGTTCAGTCTAACCTATGTGTATTATTTGCAAGTATAAAGTTGTTAAGAAAAGATACGAGATTGTAAGCTAAAGAAATCTGTACTCAAAACCTTTGAGCCGAGTCTTGACCAATTGAAGCTAGAGCAATCGGCAAAAACGTGGATTAGGGGATTTAAGCGCGGTATTCGTGGAATCCGGCTTATTTACCCTTGTCCGTATGTTCTTGTCTCTTGCTTTTGCCTCCGGCCAAACCGAACGCAACCGGTCGCGGTTATGAATCACCGTTACCTTGTTAGGGTAAGGTGCCTAACGGAGCGCTTGCGTATGGTTTGGGCGGAGTTCAATGGAAAATAACGGGAAAAGGAAATGAGAAAAGACAATCTTAACTTACAATACAGTATTTATTCTTAACAACGATAATTACATTCATTCACAAAAAAGAACAAAGAAGAGCAAAAGAAAAGAACAAAGAAAAGAAAAGATTACAAGTAATTAAGTGCATGAGTAAAATTGCATGAAAGTAAAGCATGAATGTAAAGCAAGTAATAAAAAGCAAGAAAGAAATTACAAGAACATAGAACTCAAGACAAGCATGGGATCAATAGCCAACCCTTAAACTTGCAAGCTCAATCAAGAGGTTGCAAGATCAAGAGAAGGGTAAAGAACTCATGTGAAGTGAAGAACTTGTTCCATAAAAAAATACGACCCTTGAGATTAATAACAAACCCTTAACCTTTCAAGCTCAATGAAGAGGTTGAAAGATCAAGAGAAAGCAAGGATCTCAAGGGGAAGTTAAACAAAAGAGAATTATACAAAAACCCTCATCTTCATTGATCTTCCACTCAAAAAGCTCTCACTACAATTTTCATGGAGAAAGAATGAAGAAGAAGAAGAAAAAGACTAAATCCTAACAAAAAAAAAGGAACAAAGAATTTCCCCTTGGCTTGGCTCAGTTCTGGAGTATTTATAGGCAGGGAGCTGGAAATCTAGGGCAACCTTCAGAACCTACATAAAAAGACCCAAATACCCCTGAAAAACGAGCACCTGTCGACACCATACGGCCGCGGTTCCGCGGCCTAAGCATGCTTAGGCCGCGGAACCGCGGCCATAAGAGGGATTTGGGCCATGAATTTTGGTGACTTTTCCTGGTTTGTTTTCCTCTTCAGTGTGGTATATGACTTTTCTCAGAAACTCTTCACAATTATTCCAGAATTTTAGTAGAACAAAAAGGTGATGTGATGTGGATCTTTTGCCATGATTTCCTCGAGCTCCGCGTAGATTTCTTGGATCTTGTGTTGCCATTGAGCCTTGTGCATGACATGACAATCGATTTGCCATTTTGTCCCTTAAACTGGTATGTGGCAACACACGAATAGAGAGCGGAGACCCGTGTTTTATCAGTTGTTGGCAGTAATCCAGAATTTGTCGTACTTTTTCATGATATTCACTGTTTAGAGCTGAGACAAGTATCCTGCAATTATGTAGCAAACACTGATAAAAAGCACCTGCCTATAAACAAACGACCGTAAGAATGGGCGGTATAAAATGCAATATTCTGATATGAACACCGGCCTCCATAGGGGATGGTCCCTGTTCTTTGCACACTAAAACCCTTGGACTCCCCCACTACCCATGTTCTGTTTGTTTTCGCTGCAATTATCCGGAGAATTAAAATGAAGCTTTAAATCCAATTTTTTATACTTTTTAATTTTTTCTTCAATTCCAAAACCCTAATTTCATCCTATAAATACAGCACTATACCCTACCTCTCTTCATTCTGAAATCTATTGTCAAAATTCTCAAAAAATTCTAAGTCCAAAAAGATTACAAGTGGAGTTATCCCTAGGTCAATTTCCGGCGAGAATTCGAGACGATTCCGACGACTCCGCAACTACACGAAGGCTACCATTCTGTTTCTCTACCTTCCCTTTATTCTTTTAGCAAGTAAGTCTCATCTTCCCTCTTTTCCTTCTACCATAAAAATTCTTCTTTTCAAAACTTATCGGTAAGTGGAGTTATACCGACATTCAATTCTATAATATTTAAAATTGCAATTTCTCTTAAAAATCACTCATCAATATCACTATACCTTACTTATTAATCATGGAACAAATAATAAGAAAATATAATTAGAAAAAAATCATCTTAAAATATCATGTTATGTAACTTTAAATTGCGTTTTTCGTTTAAACATCACAAACTTTACATATAACATCTTTTAATTATTTTGCTTAGCATACCTTTAGAAAACCTCACAAGGTAATGACCTATTTCTCACATACACAAATCTTGACATAGCACGATTCTCTTGAATAATGTTTTTTGGGGCAAAATATGACTTTTCATCAAAATACCTTAAACTATTAAAAACCGGATTTCTTTAAATTGTGTTACTTATTTTCGTACAATTGTGCCTCTACAACCCATTTTGGGGAACCCGGTTTGGGATGGTGCAGATTATCGCATATTCTCGGAATTAGTAGAGCAAGATGCAGATCTCCTCACGGAGCATACGATCTTGATGGAATTTTAATACAATTTTTAAGAAAAACGAGGATTTCTATTTAATAATAAAAAAATTATTTTTAATAATTATATAAATATTAGAAAACCACATATTTGTAAGATATTATTAAATTTTATGTTTTCTAAACAAAATAAAAGAATTACAAGTTTCATGAAAATACCATCAAGAATCAATACAAGTCAAACTTTAAACTAAAATATCTCGAACTATTCAAGCTAGGTATATATTCACTAATATACCTCACCGTTAAAAGTTACATCCATGAAAACCCTAAATACAATAAATAAACACTTAAGGTTTATTTTGAAAGTATACTATAAAATATTTTTCATAAAACCTCCTCGAGTTATATAAAATTACAATAAGGACCCTAATAAATATAGGTTTAAACGGGACCAATTCTCTTGAGCCTCAGGGAGCCAGAGAAAGTGGGTGCTTCCCTAGTTAAGGTAGAAAAATAAAACGGGGTTATCAATGGCAATTGTCTTGGAAAAAGACACAAATCCTGCCGTCCATGTGCAGCAGTTACCGATAATTCCTAAACCTAATTCAGGATCCAATTCTGTTTAAAGTGTCTGACTCAATCTGAGTCTCAGTCTAATCTGGATACAATCTAAACATGAATCCAATCATAACTCTAATTCAACATGAATCCAATATACCAAACATGAACACTTGAACTTGAACATTAATACCAGAACAATATCAACATGACTTGATTTGACCGAACCATGGCTACATCTTGAACTTGACTACATGACTACCGTTTACATCCTGAATCAATTACATAAACAATTTATACCATGATCTCGGCAAGTCTGATAACTACAAATTAATACAATCAATACAATATACACTACGAGGTTTTTAACGGAGTAGATTGGTACAGAATGTGTCAAAAGTGGCACGATAATGGTCACTAAAAGACACCTATATGAACATCCTGTGCCATTGTCCCATAGGTTTTGACGAGATCTTGTACTACGGGTTACCATAGCCCACGGGAAAAGTTGGACTCCTCTTGTATACACGGATACATTCTGTACTAAATTACAAATAACTACATTAGCATAACAAACAGATAATTTACCAGTTCTATTTTCTTTACTTGTTTTTTCCATTTTATCTTTTGGGTCTTACCGAGCGGTAGTTCGCTGACGACATTTCTGTCTCTTCTATCTTTGGAATGTTGTCAGGAGGACCCAACTCTCAGGAGGCCGACCCCAGCCAGGATGATTTGGAGTAGATCACCGAGCAACATGACTTTTAGGCCTTACTTGTACTATTTTCTTTTTAGTTCATATGCCATTGTTTAGGCATCGCTTTCTATCATTGTACTTTACTTTTCAGTTGTATGTAAAGAATGATTATCAAGTTATTTTATTACATCTCTTATTATTCTTGTTTTATTCATTTGTATTTCTTATTTATGCTTAACGTGTTTACTTCTGAGTAAATACATCGCGGCCTCGTCACATCTCCTTCCCCGTACACTGGGAAGCGGGGCGTGACAGGTTTTGTTGGCGACCCATGCAGGTCAGCTCTGCATGAAGTCTTACCATGCAAGTCAGTTTTGTATGGAAACCTAAGCAATATATCATAAGAATTATAAGAATCAGTAACTATACATTCTTTACATTTCAATTCCTTGAATCTATCATAACCCTCCTTTTTCTTTTAAGGTTATGGATTCCCCGAACAACACGAGCACCAACGTGAATGGAAACACTCCACCTCCTCTACCACCAGCACCTACCGTAGCAGCTCCTATGAACGAGCAGACGGTATTACTTGAGGAAATTAAGAGCCTATTGGAGGAACAGCAGCAGCAGACTGCTATCCAATTGCACCGCCCAGAAATTAAGGCATCCGGAGTCAAATAATTCTGGACATTGCACCCTAAGAACTTCTCTGGGAAAGAGAGCCCTATGGAGGCAGAAGAATGGGCTCAGTCTATTAAAGATGACCTGGCAGCAGCACAAGTGCCAGAGATCTCTTGGGTGAGAGTTGCAAAGCTGCAACTCACAGACAACGCCAGAGTATGGTGGAAGGCTGAAGAAAGCCGTCTTGCCCAGCCGATTGAATGGAAGACTTTTCGCGACATATTTGTAGGGTGTTTTTTGTCACCCCATTGAGATGGGAATACGCGTCGCTTGTCAGGCGCATTACAGATTCTCTTTGCCTAGGATAGGCTGGGGTTTATTGATTGTAAGGATCCGAATCTCCGGCAGCCACGGACTAAATTGTCGTTAATTACCCCTCGCCTTGGGAGCGAGAGAACCTCAGATTGACGGGTCAAACAGGTCATGCGAACTAAATATGCAGTGTTGTGTTTTGGATATATCGGGGGCCCCGCAGAGTTTTACGGGGTTCCCGCTACCCGGATAGCGTGCTGGGGGTCAAGGGGGCTAGCAGCCCCTTGCGGGCTCCGGGGTAGCGCCCCGTTAGAAATTTTTCTAACAGGGGACAGTGTTGTGTAGTGTGGGAAAAAGTAGGATGAGGAGCGTCTTAAAGACGCTAGGGAACTGGGTGCCAGGCGCTTGGGCGCTAGCGCCTCACGTACCCTGCACGTGGGCGCCGGGCGCTTGGGCACTAGCGCCTTACGCGCCCGACACGTGGGCGCTTGGGCACCGGCGGAAAGAAGGGGACTTTTAGCCCCGGAAATAGGAGTTAAACTCCGAAAGAGGTTTTTATTTATGGAGTTAAACTCCGACAGAAGTTGAATGGAGTTGAACTCCTATAAAAAAAGGGTTTGATTTATGAAATTAAACTCCAACGGATCTTGAATAGAGTTAAACTCCTAGAAATCTTTGGGGATGATCAAAAGAGACCCATTTCTTCTCCTTTTGGCCCTGGATCTTCTTTTAGGCCTTGGATCTTCCCAAGGTGGGATTTTAAGATATTATTAAATTCCACGTTTTCTAAACAAAATAAAAGAATTACAAGTTTCATGAAAATACCATCAAGAATCAATATAAGTCAAATTTTACACTAAAATACCTTGAATCACTAATATACTTCATTCTTTAAAAATTAAATCCATGAAAACCCTAAATAATATAAATAAATACTTGAGGTTTATTTTAAAAGTATACTAAAATTATTTTTATAAAAGCCCCTAAAGTTATATTAAATTATAATAAGGAACCTAGTAAATATAGGTTTAAACGGGACCAATTCTCTTGAGCCTCAGGGAGCCGGAAAAAGTGAGTGCTTGCCTATTTAAGGTAGAAAACTAAAACGGTCTTATCAATGTTAATTGTCTTGGAAAATGACACAAATCCTGCCGTCCATGTACAGCAGTTACCGATAACACCAAAATCTAATTCATGATCCAAATCTGTTTAAGTGTCTGACTCAATATGAGCCTCAGCCTAATCTGAATATAATCCAAATATGAATTCAAATCAACATAAATCTAAACATGAATACTTGAACATGAATACCAGAACAATATCAAACATGCAACATGACTTGACTTGACCGAACCATGACTATATCTTGAATTTGACTACATGATTACTGTTTACATCCTGAATCAGTTACATGAACAACTTATACTATGGTCTCGGCAATTCTGATAACTACAAATCAATACAATCAATACAATATACACTACGGGATTTTTAATGGGGTAGATTGGTACGGAATGTGTTAAAAGTGACACGATGATGGTCACTAAAAGACACCTACATGAACATCCTGTGTCGTTGTCCCGTGGGTTTTGACGGGACCTTATACTTACATGTTAGCTTAGTCCACGGAGCAAGTTGGGCTCCTCTCGTATACACTGACACATTCTGTACCAAGCTACAAATAACTACGTTAGCAAAACAAACACATATTTTACCTATTCTATTCTCTTTACCTATCTATTACATTCTATCTCTTGGGACTTACCGAGCGCTGGTTCGCTGACGACTGTTTTCTCAATCAGAGCAAAACTCTGTTCAAATTCCGAGATTTGAAATGAAGTGACGCATCGTGAAAAGCGCTAGCATTAAATGCGCTAGCACTAAGAGTCAAAGACTCTGAAGCGGCGCTCACGTGCAAAGCACGAGAGCGCTAAGCGCCAGAAACATTTCATTCTCGTAAGGATTACTTGCGCTTGTTTATAACAGTGTAAGTTCTATAGCGCTTGACGGAAGAAGAACAAAGGAACTAAAATAAGAGGAACACTTGCCAGATAATGACAAAAATGAAGAAAAAATACTTAATTAAACATTTTATTGCAATGGAAATAGATTGCCAAATATGTGATCAAAAATACAGGGATTGACAAACATATAGATAAAATTATCTAATTCCCTCTCCGTCTTTTCCACCATGTTAAAGCGACGATCTTCGCGTGGAGTAGCTACCCATCGGTTAGCACCGCATTCACCAGTGAAAGCAGAGATGACGGCCCGGTGAGCCCGTATTTGGCTCAGCAACTGAACAGAGCAATCCCTCAGGGCTTTGGTGATCAAGTGCGCCTCGAAGAAACACTCGATCTTGTCTTCAGCGATATCGAGCATCACTGGGGTCATCTCCACCGGAGGAGTGGGACAATCAGCGAGCACGGACATGAGGATCATCCGAAGCCAAATAGAGTTGGGAGGGAGAGGAGATCATACACGAGTCAAGAGCTCCTGCAGCGCTGCGTCGCATTGGTCATCCGTAAGAGCAGGATTCACCAAGCGCGCAGCGAAGCGAGGAACAATGTCCTGAATAGGCACTTCCCATGGTCGTCGACGAGCATGTGGGCGGTTACAAGCCATAATTAAGACGGTTCTCTGAAAATGAGAAAAGAAGGAAGCATTGCTTCAGATTATAAAGACTAGGCACAAAAAGGTTTATGCGTAATGGAGCTATTTCCAAGATCTGGGAAATATAAGTTCTCGGGAATATAAGTTTGACTTAAAAGGAAGGTGAAAAGACACCTCCAACAAATGAAGCAACGCTTCAGATGCAGCGCCAAGTGCGCTGCGCCCTAAGCAGCGCACCACGTGCAAAGCATGTGTGCGCTAGCGCTAGGTGCGCTGCGCTCTGAGCAGCGCACCACGTGTAAGACACGGACACGCTAGCGCTAGGTGCGCTGCGCTCTGAGCAGCGCACCACGTGCAAAGCACGGGTGCACTAGCGCTGGAACTAATAGCTCCCCACCGTTAGATCAAAGATATAATAATAATGATAAATCATTAATTTATCAGAATTAAATTCTGTTAAGAAAAGATTTCTCAAAATCTTTCCAAATAACAAGATTGTGCTCTGTAAATCAGAGCACCGTTGGATCAATGATCCAATGATTATTAAAAATCACTAAAAATACAGAATAAATTCTGTTTAGAATATTTCTCAATCTTTGTTAAAAAACAAGAAGATTACCTTCTGTAAATCAGAAGCCCTTGGATCAAAGATCCAACGATGGGAAAATCCCCAAATCAATTAGAGAAAAGATCTCCTTAACTGATTGAACTGATCAGCTTGCCCTGTATAAAGGCCCCAAGACATCAAATCTGAGATATACAGGAGCATAGAGAGAAACCTCCTCAAAAAACTTTGAGAAATTCAAAGAAAAAGAGCCAAGCTCTCGATTGAAGAACTTCTTTTCTTCAAGGTATGAAGAACAGAGAGATGAAATCATCTCATAATTGAAAGAAGAACTCACTTCTTTAAAAATCATAGATCTACAGAGACTAAGGTCTTTTCAAAAAGAGATCAAAAGATCCCATCATAAAATAAAAAGAAGAATATTAATCTTCTCACAGATCATAGATCTACAAGACTAAGGTTTTTTACAAAATGAGAGCAATACATCTCAACATAAAAGGAGGGGGGAAAATTATTCAATTCTCTTAGGATCATAGATCCATAAAGGTAAAGCCTTTCACTAAAATAAGAGATCAAAACATCTCCTACAAAATAAGAACTTTTGTTCTTAGAATCTTGAGACAAACTCTCTTATAAACGAGAGTTTATTTCTCAGATCATAAAAATTGATCAGATGCGCTTTGCGCCCTTGAACTGCGCTTCTGCGCTCTTGGACTGGCGCTCAGCGCCAAATGCGCCGCATGTCCCCCACGTGTGCGCCACTTAACAGTTAGCTCTTTGCGCTATCGAAATAGCACACTGCGCTCATGGGATGGCGCTCAGCGCCAGGCACACCACGTGTCAATTACATGTGCGCCACTGAACTACTAGCGCAATGCGCTCATAAACTGGCGCAATGCGCCCATCATCTGGCGCTTAGCGCAAAGCGCGACACGTGTCCCTCACGTGTGCGCTACTCGGCAGAAGCGCACTGCGCTCTTTGACTGGCGCAAAGTGCCAAGCGCGCCACATGTTGCGCTGATAGAACGTAAATTGTTCTTTAAATAAGCCCAGAGCTCTGATAAATGCTCAGCATTCAATAAAAGACAAAATATTGTCAGAATGCAAGTCAATGCTCAGTATTACTAAAAGGGCCAAGCCCAAACAAATGCTCGATAGCCCAAAATAAATGTTAAACATTTTAACTTGATTGGACTTAGCCCAAGATTGTCCATAAGTCCTCAACTTATATTAATTGAGCCCATCTGCTCATATATATTTTAACAGATCTTAGTCTCAAACTGGACTACAGATCTACCAACCAAAATTGGTTCAAGGGTACATCTCTTTACTCCTCTGATATTTGTCGTTGTAATCCTTCAATGTCTTCAGAGAGGTGACGGGTCCCGACAACCATATATTTCATAGACTATGACGTCTTTAAACTGGACCGTGGGGTCCTTTAAAACCCATGGACTATGATGTCCTTAACCTTGGACTGTGGGGTCCTTTGAAACCCATGGACCGAGATGTCCTTAAACTAACATCAGACCGAGATGTCCTTAAACTAACATTAGACCGTAATGTCCTTAAACTAACATTGGACCACCATGTCCTTAAACTGGTAATCGACCGCAATATCCCTAAACTAAACAATAGAGGCCAATTGCTCTCTTGTTGGATCTAAACGATCCTGTTGAGTTGATTTTAGTCTAAAATTAGACTAACGTATCCTTAACAAATGTTTAAGTTGATCTTAGTCCCAAATGAGACTAACGTATCCTTAAATCCAACCCCCAAACCCAAATCTAAGAAAATACAGATTTTGACTAATCCACGCCCTACAGGCGACAACATAAATTAGTCTCCGTATACAATCCACGGGCAACCAAAAACAAAATAAACACCCACGACACGAAGTGACCATCTGGAGAAGGAGAAAGTGGTTACCGCGACGCGGTAGCGTAATTAACGGCAGGAGATTGCGCCGGCAAGGAAGAGCGCCCCCACAATCAAAAAACCCCTCAACGAGGGGGAATCTGACGAAGTCTGCTACATCGACCGCATCCATTTAAATATTCGATACATGGTGTCATAAATCAACTTGGCATTTTCGGAGAGGTTGACGGATAGCACCAATTAGTATTTGCCCTGAAATTCAGGCAAGACGGACCCGCGCGGTCGCGTCTCCGTGTTTCGACGGGGAACAGATTCTGGCACGCCCGGTGGGACCTTTTCCTCTTTCCACCCCACACTTCGTATGTCGTGTTCACGAACGAATCACGGTTTGATATGGTTGCCCTTGGGTTCGAGGTACTAAGATTTGGTTTTGCTCCCGTGCAGAAAACAGAACACCAATGGCCTCCAACTGTTCCAGCTGCAACTGCAACTCCTGTTCCGCCTCATCTGGAGGTGTAGCTTACGGGGCCCAAGCGGCCTCCCTGTTCAAGATGCCAGTGGAGCAAGTAACTCAGGCCACCACTGGGCTGTTCTTTGGGACCATGATCCCACAGATGAGCTTCAATGCCCCGCTGCTGTCGCAAGAAGCCTAAAGAAGTCGGTCTTTAATTGACTTACCACTGCCGCGGCCCCTCTCAACGGGTCGCCTAACTCCATTGCCTCAGTTTTCAACAGACTGGGCCAGAACGCCAACAAGCCCGCGATACTTGAAGCAGCCATCCCAAAGCGGATAGCCATCCTGTCTCAAGCGGACGAAATCGTCAAAGCGGCTTCTTCTGCCAAGAATTCAGTCTTCACAAGGCTGGCCATTCCGGCTCCCGCTCCAGGAGAAGTCCTCAAAGCTGCTTCCCCTGCCCAGAAGTCTGTCTTTGACAGATTGGACATTGCTTCTCAACAGACATCGGTCTTTAAGAGGCTAACGCCGGCGACAACCCTTCGCCAAAACAGGGGGCATGATAAAGTCACCCCTACAGCTGAGACAATCCCAATGGCTCGACATGCTCTCCTCGTCGCTGGCGTCGAGTAAAGAAGGCTGGGGGCAGCTCCCCTTCTGGACTGACTCCGCCAGCTCCCATGGTGGAAATCAATGTCACTGTTCCAACTGGGAACAGCTTCGAACCGCTTAGGAGAGTTCGCAAGAACTCTCCGACTGCCATGCTGAAAAGATCTCCTCCACCTATGGAGATTGCTACAGAAAAGAAGCCGGAGCAGCCCCCTCAGCGGCTTTCTTCCAAAATTTACAAAGTCTGGCGACAGGTCCAGGAATCAGTGATTGACCAGGACTACTCTTGCCAATCAAAGAAAATTAAAGCTCGGCAAGAAAAGAGCCATCCTATGGTACTACAGAAGATGTCATCCGTATGGGTGCCCGTTACAACGGCTCCCTCAACTTCAACCGCTCACAAGAGAAGGAGGTCAGAGAAAACCCCTGTGACCATGGCGAACCGCAAGGACGCTGAATCTAAACGCCCGAAGTCTGGGGGCATGATAACACATATCGTTTATATGGATTTCAGAAAAGAAGAAAGCCGTGCTTCTACGGATCATCGACCGCTTACCCGGTCGATAACAAAGGCTCAGGAACAACAGCAGCAAAAGCTCCAAGAGATACTAACTGCAATGGCCACACTCACTGGGCCGAAAGAAAATCCAGAGACTTCAGAGCAGCATCAGGAACAAGAAACTGATGCTGATTTCCTCCGAAGAATGCTCGAGAGGAAAGAAAAAGAGGCTGCGGAACAGACGGCCAATATAAAACGAATGACTCTCTTGTTTCAAGATATGGCCGGGATGATGTTACAGCCGGAACCTCCAGCTGAAGACCCCCCGATTATCATTGAAGACGACAGAGGGAAGACATCGAACCCTCCTCCGGCTCTTTCAGCAGCTAAAGAGGAGACCATCTCCAAGGCCGCTCTGGATGATTACATCGCTCAGCAAATACGAGCTCATCATGCGAGCGAAACGGCCGGACAGATCTTTATGACTGGACGACCATATCCATGCTGGTATGACCAAATAAGATACCCGCCGGGATACACGATCCCTAAATTCCATGTATATAAAGGGACGGGGAATCCGCATCAGCACGTCGCTCAATTCAGAGCCTTGTGCGGCAACACCGGAAGTGATGATAAGCTTCTGCTCTGCCAGTTTGTTGGTAGCTTGTCGGAGACGGATTTTGAGTGGTATTCGGAGCTTCCCAACGACTCCGTCAAAACTTTTGCAGAAATGGAGCTTCTATTCATCTAGCACTTTGCAAGTGCTAGTGAACGCACCCCAATAATGGCATTGATCAATGCCAGGGTGAAGACAGGTGAAAATGTGGGTGCAATATGCAATACGATGGCGGAATTTATGGTTAAAGTGCGAGCAGAGCATCGAGGAAGCGCCTGCAGTGGGCATGTTCGTGGGAACTCTTGACCCTCAAGCGACCATCTCCCAATTCATGATGTTTTTCAAGCCGACCACTTTCCAGACCTTGATTGATAAGCTGGCCCAAATGGACCAGATGGGTCACATGCCTTCCTCTTCGAAGCCAGGGCCGCGGAATGAAAAAAGGAAAGGGAAAGCGACCTTCGTCACCAATGCTCAACAGCAGCTTAGTGGTCCAAAATTAACGGATCGCCTAGACGAGAGGCGGCGATACTATAATGAGAAAATAAAGTGCCCTTATTCGTTTCCCCGGGACAAAACGAGGAGATTGTTCGAGCTAGCGGTGTGCAACAGGCTCATTAATTTGCAGAATCCAAAATGCCCATTGCAACCCGGTGAGGCTAATAGTCCCAATTATTGCCCCTACCATCAAGCGGTAAGCCATCCAATTGAAGATTGCTTCGTCTTTAAAGGCTAGATTGAAGACCAATACCAACAGTGCAAGTTCGCACTGTCCGAGAATTGGAAAGTAAGCCCGCCCCAGCCGCACGCTCTCAAAAAGACAGACACTCCGGGGGCATCATGCTCTTTTGTAGAAGAAGCTCCATGGGAGGTCGTTCTTTCAGCCAAGACGAAAAGAATGCTGAAGGATCTCCAAACATGCCCGGCGATCAGGTGGAAAAATCCACTGGAACCCGAGGTCATCAAGGGAATGCTAAAACCGTGCCCAATTCCAAAAATTGGTGGTGATAGCCAAAGCGCTCACGCCCAGCCGTCAAAGTCTTCGAAGAAGAAGAAGAAGAAGAAGACCAAAAATCCCATGAAACCTGGTGACAAGCGCACGAACCTGCAAAAATAGATTGACGCGTTGGAAGAATATAATCAGAAGGCGCGGACCCCAATCACGCTCCAAGAATTTCTCACCCACGTCCTTGAGTACGGAGATAGTGACAATGGAGAAGACTCGTCGGATGAGCCTGAAGATTATGTGGTAAGCTGCCATATGATCTCTCGCTCGTCGATAAACGAGGAAGAAGCTTCTTACGCAGAGAAACTGGGGGCAGATCCTGAGCCGGAACTTCTAGGACCATCAGACGAAATGATTAATGCATTCCTGAACGAAGCTCTTCTTAAAAGCAAAGCCGATCGAGAGCACGAGATGGCCGTATTTGAAAAGGCCAAACGCCGACGACTGGACGAAAGGGTTGAAACACTCCCACCAGATCAAAATACATACACCGCAAATAAAATCAGATTCAAGACGAGGAAAAGGTTCGCCAAAGCCATATCAATGGGAATGAAGCTGCCACCCTCCGAAGGAAACACTCCTGATGAAACGGATATACATCCCAGCTACTGCCTATATTATCGAAAGATTGCGCACCCCACCAAAGAGTGCAACGCTTTAAAAAACTGGTGGCAGGGATATGTTGCTCACCGACAACGTTTCAAGCGGATGAAACGCAAAACTCGTCGGGAGCAAAGAAATACGACCGAGGAGGGCAAAAGAAATACCGGCAACTGTCACATGGTCGACGCTGGGGGATCGCAAGTTCTCACCTTCGGGAGCGATTCCGACGAAGAAATGACTCTTGGCCCTCTCTTTAAAGATCTACCTCGGGAAAAGAGGAAGAACCGAAGAGCCGCGAGAACATTCAGCTGCGCAATCGCACATTACCTGAAAAGAATCTAGGATCTGCGAACAAGGGATCGAATAAAAAGGATAAGGGGAAAGAAAAGATCCCTGAAAATATCGCCCTCGATGATCGAGTCGTCGAAGAGCTGACAGCTAAGGACTCGCCGAAGAAAAACAAGGTGGATTACAACGTTTTGGCACACTTGAGGAAACTACCTTCGCAGCTAAGCATTCTCGATGCTCTCTTGTTATCAAAAGAAGCAAGAAATTCTTTGATCAAGGCACTGCAAGAGCTCGAGCAATTCCAAGCTTTCCTCGCTGAAGAGAAGATGAAGGACGAGTTGGAAGAAGTGCACACAGCCGATATCACATTCGGCGATGAAGATCTCCTCCTCGGGACATGCGAACATAACCGTCCCCTTTATGTCTCCGGATACTATCATGATATTAAGATAGGCAAAACCCTGGTTGATAATGGGTCCTCCGTTAACCTCCTCAATGTAAGAGTGTTGAAGGAAATCAGTATGAGCGTTCAACACCTCACTCGTGATAAGATCACTATCTCCGGGTTTGACTCCCAGTCATAACGGACGCTCGGGTCTGTGATACTGACGCTGCGCTTTGGGCTCCTAGTCACTGACATCAAGTTCTATGTTATTGACGCCAAGACTTGCTACAATGCTTTGCTCGGCCGGCCTTGGTTACACGAGTACAACATTATCCCTTCTACACAACATCAGTGTTTGAAGTACTTCAAAGATGGTCTCGAGTACATTGTGAAAGGGGAACTAAACCCATTCTCCATGAACGAAGTCCGCAAATATGAGGATGCCAAGTACTTCCTGCCAGATTTCGAAGACACAGAAAGATGTTGCAAACCGGAGAACAAGAACAAAGCTATCACCACAATTCCGGTCTTCGGGAGTGATACCGAGGGGGACGGAGAGATAGTCTATTCCGGGCTGCCCCAATACACCAAGCCAGGACCATCCACCCCAACGTTGATCTTCGGCAGCGACTCGGAAGATGAAGTCAATGCTGTATTTTTTGTTCGGCCATCAATACAAGCCTTCGCTGGCAATGATCGGAGTTTGCAAGTTGCCATGGTTCCGCAAGAGCATTACAAAGAGCTCGATGCACTTGAAACTTATAGTGTGCAAGAACTGCAGACATTCTATGTCCCTCCCAGGCGAAGAGGTGAAAAGGCGATCCTATTCTACCGATCCGGGGAAACCAAAGTGGAGAAAGAAGTCTGGCATGGTTCTAACTCGACACTTTGTTCCCCTCCGAATGGCGGCGCAGACATAGAGACGTCTTGCCTGAGATTCGGAGCAGATGCTATTTGGTTTTATCCGTCTACCTCTCCGAAGATGCCAAGTTGATTTATGGCACCGTGTATCGGAGGTTTAGACGAATGCGGCCGATGTAGCAGACTTCGTCAGATTACCCCTCGCTTGAGGGGGTTTTGATTGTGGGGACGCTCTTCCCTGCAGGCGCAAGCCCCAGCAGTTAATTACGCTACCGCATCACGGTAACAACTTTCTCCTTCTCCAGAATTTCACTTCGTGTCGTGTGTGTTTGTTTTATTTGTGATTGCCCGTGGATTATATACGGAGACCGAGTAATGCCATCGCCCGTAGGACGTGGATTAGTCCAAATCCGTATTTACTTAGATTTGGGTTTGGTGTTTTAGTTTAAGGATACGTTAGCCGTGTTGAGGCTAAGATCAACTTAAACGTTCGTTAAGGATACGTTAGTCCTGTTTGAGACTAAGATCAACTTAACGTGGTGATCCATTTAATATATAGCCGTCAGGACTCATCACCTCTCTGACGTCGTTGAAGGATTACAACGATAGGTGTCAGAGGAGTTCAAAGATGTATCCTTGAACCAAAGTCGATTTAGAGTTTTATAGTCCATTTAAATGTTTAAGGATATGTTAGCCGTATTTGGGGCTAAGATCACTTAAACGGGACCGTTTAGATCCGGCAAAAGAGCATTTGGAGGCTCTATTGTTCCAGTTTAGGGACGTAGTGGTCCATGTATTAGTTTAGGGACGTGGTGGTCCACCATTAGTTTAAGGACGTCTCGGTCCGATATTAGTTTAAGGACGTCTCGGTCCGATATTAGTTTAAGGACGTCTCGGTCCGATGTTAGTTTATGGACGTCTCGGTCCAATATTAGTTTAAGGACGTCTCGGTCCACGAGTTTAAGGACCCCGCAATCCATGTTGATGTGTGGTCGTCGGGACCCGTCACCTCTCTGACGTCGTTGAGGAATTACAACGATAGGTGTCAAAGGAGTTCGGAGATGTACCCTCGAACCGGAGGTAAATTGCTTCAGGAGAGCAATCTTGCTCAGTCAATTTAATTTGAGGACTTACGGCCATGATTGGGCTAAGTCCAGTTGAAAATGTTCAACATTTTATTTGCTTTTGCATTGCATTATTTTTATTTTTATTTGGGCTCTACCCATAAAGGATGCAGAGCATCAATTTGTTTTGGGCTCTGCCCATTTATAAATGATGAAGAGCATCAATTTTACTTGGGCTCTGCCCTTTTTATTGCTTTGCAATTTATTTTGGCTTGTTAGGTTTTTTTGACTTGGGCCTGGCCCTTTAGCAAAAGAAAGGCATTGCATTCTTAGGCGCTTTGTGCCAATCAAAGAGCGCAAGCGCTTGTGGCGACGACACGTGTCATGCAAGCGCAGTGCGCTGCGCTTGCGCTGCTGACACGTTGCGCACTCTGGTGAGTTGCGCCAAATACAGAGAGCAAAGCTCTATCTTAAAGCGCATAGCGCAAGTAATTCAGATGCTGACACGTGGCGCTCTCCCAAGAGCGCAATAGCGCAGTTTGCAAGTGCAAGGCACTATAAATTCGAGAATCTTTTAGATTCAAGAACCGAGGGTTCATAACAGAAGTGCAAAGCACTGTTTGCTTTCTTGATCTAATTTAGATCAAAGAAAACAAGTTTTTCTTGTTTTTCTTATCTCAGAGAACCAGAGGTTCATAAAAAGTGCAAAGCACTATTTTTATTTGTTTTTTATTGAACATCATTGATCTTGTTCTTAGATCAATGATCTATTAGAAGAAATTCTTCTCTTTTAAAGGTTTTTACCTTTTTTCCTCTTGAGATTTCTTCAGAGTTCTCTCTATTTGAAATTTTTGATTTCTCACCAAAAAAAAAATATTCTTTGATTTGAGGTCTAGGGGTCTTTATATAGTGCCTATAAGTTTGTTGAATTTGTTAACGGGATCTTTCTCTGAGTGATTTGGGGAATTTTCCCCGCCGTTGGATCTTTGATCCAAGGGCTTCTGTTTTACAGAAGAAAATCTTCTTATTTTAACAAGAACAGAAAGATTTCTTTAAAATCTTAATTCTGTTTGGCGCAAAAGCCCTAGCGCGTGACACGTGTCGCGCAGCGCAGTGCTTGCGCAACTGAAGCGTTGCTTCCTTTAATTTTGCTTTAAACAAAGTTTTGCTCTGATTGGGGAAACAAATGCCCCCCCACCGTTGCGCTCACGTGGTGCGCACGTGAGTGCAGCGGTAGCAAGCTCTTGACCGTTGGATCAAGGGGTGAGCTGAAGGGGCGCAAGCGCCTTATAAATAGGACCTGTGGCCCTTAGGAAATTTTCACCATTTCAAGATTTTTGATTTTCTAGAGTTTTGCTCTTGCTTAAGAACTTCAGAGCTTTGCTCATTTCCAAAGTTAGAAACTTTAGGTAAAAATTAATTTAAATCAAATTAATTTAAATTAATCTTAACCAAAAAGCTTTGCTCTCACGGATCTTTTGGTCTAAAGAGATCCCCATTGGGGTTTCATAAACAGAGTTTTGCTCTCAAAAACTTATAGATCTGCAGAGATCTTGTTCATGGGTTCTAACCCATGAACAGAGCTTTGCTCTTGAATCAACTGTAGATCTTTTAGATCTGAAAAATGAAGAATTTTTCAAAAGTTTTTCATGGATTTTTTTTTTAAGATTCCAAATTTTTTAAATTCTTTTAAGTGTAAAAATTTTCCTGATGGACTTTTTCATTACTACCATAGAGCTATGCTCTTTTAAGGAATTTTATTCCTCTGAGACCAGAATTTGACAAGTGTCATTCTGTGACAGAGCTTTGCTCTGAAAGAGGAGATTTTCTCCTTGTCTCTAGGGATTCCCCACTGATGAGAATATTCTCTTGAAGATATTTTCTTTAACTGACAGTCTCACCCAATGATGAGACTGTCTTATCAAATGATGCACTTTCATCCAGATTTTGTGGGTCCCCATTTGGTTTCCTACCCACTGCACTGCAGTGTGGTGTGATTAATTTTAATTTAATCAATCTTTAAATTCAAAAAAATTTTAAACGCCAAGCGTTGGAATTGCAGCACTGGCGGCTATTTTGTTCTTTTGCAGTGACCATGTCTCTCGACACCTTATTCCCGTTTGTTCGTTCAGAGGAGGGGTTTCCCGAAGCGCCCTTGGACCATGACGTCTTGGCTATGATTAAGGACCACGACCCGGAATATAAGAGTCTCCATCTTTAGGGGTCGTGGTATAACCAGATTATCATGGATCGACGGAGCTTCACGTGCGCCATACCGTCAGAACCCATCACGGCGATTCATTACGCTACCCCACCCTCGGTGCAGTATGCCGTGGAGATGGTTGATTGGACCTCGAAGGGCTTTCTTCATCCCGCCATAGATGCGATTCCGGTCCAGCGTCCTATGGTTTTGGATATCCTAGGACGCCGTATTTGTCAGGGCGAGGCGCGACCTTGGGGGCAATCATATAACATTGGTCTGATCCTCCGCCACCCGATCGGTTATCTGCCGTGAGCCCGGTACATCCTGTCGACGAAGAAGTCGCAGTTGATAAGATTAGGATTGTACACCGCGGTGTACGTCTCTCTGTTCCAATATCCCACGCTCCCCACCTGGTGGTTCAAGGCCTTCCTGGAGCAGTGGAACATTCCTACCCATACTTTCCTCGCCATAGATCGGGAAGTGTCAATCTCTCTGGAAGAGTTTACGGAGGTATCCGGTTTACCGGTTATAGGGGAACACTATGAGGAGTTGCTCCCGACAGACGAGTACGTCTTCGGTGCTAAGCCGGTGGTAAGGGGGCTCACGCCGGAGAATGCTGTTCAACACCAATTCCTAAGCTTAATTAAGGTGTTGAACATCTATGAGGCCCTTTTCATCGAACATGGGAGTCGCGGAGTTATCTTTGAGGATTTCATCGCTCGGTTCCTTCGTCCAAGCGTCCTCTCATCAGAAGCTGCCAAGTTCGCTACCCTGGATGACCCTTTCGGTCTTGGTGTTGATAACCTGCCGGAGAAAGAGATAGACCAAAAGGGTTTTTTCCTTCCGGACTTCCCGACTATGTCTTTTGCAGAAATTGCGGCCCCTGGGATGGACGATGAGGCCTTTTTCTTAGGATTTCTCGGGTTGTGGCTGAGTTGGTTTGCGATCCCAATGCACTCTCACCGTATGCGGCCCTCTGTCTTTTACCCAGCCCACCGGATGATCATCGGGGTAAAAGTGGCTGTTGGGATCGCTGGCTTGGCACACTTATATCATGGCCTCAGTCGAGCAGCGGATGCCAATGAGCCTGGGGTACTGCACGTGGTCTTCCCGATGCACTACTTCATATCGTGTCTCGAACTACACACGACGGGTGTCTTCGGCATGCATAAAAGGCCCTCATTCTTCGACAAGTGTGGTTTTCCTCGCATTATACAGCTGATCGGCGCATCAATTGTAACCCCATCACCACGGAACGCCAGGGGTTTACTCCTTCGCCCTCACACCGTTGGAGCCGGGATGTCCTTTGTTGACAAGGTATTGACCATTGGAAAGGCGTCCACCGCTACGGTGCGACCATTACAAGACTCCTTTAAAGATGGAGCTTCAGTTTTGACGGCCCGGGAGACCCTCCACTTGTATTCTATTAGTCCGGGCTTCCTAGTCTTCAGGCAGAATGGTCAGGCAGAATGGTGCGGCAATATTCATGAGATATAACCCGCATCGTTTCGCCCAACAACTGGGCTACGATCAGGGGGTATCCTTGGAAGCTTACCTACTGGAACCTGCTGTCAATGAAGAAGGGATGGAGAATGCGTTGCATCACTTCATGCGCTTGAACACGGGTTCTCATTTTTTTATCAGTGCGTCGGCCTGCGCCCCACGACTCCTCAACGTATATAAAGAATGGTATAATCATGCGACGGGAGCCGTTATAAAGGAGGAAAGGCGATTGTTGGTCGACCGCAAGGGTGTGCCTCCAGGTACCGACCGTAACGCTCCCTTAGTGCCAAGGACCCTGGTGGTCCCCCTCTAAAAGATGCCAGGGCCGGATCATCGCGTGCGCAAAGTCCTCCGCACGGATTGCCGTTCCCTGATATTACAGATGCGCCTCCAGCGCCCTGTGCTCCAGTGGAGACAGTGGCTGTAGCCTTGCCAGAGTCTGGTGTACGTGCGGACATCGGGACCCGCCGTCCCAAGGTGGCTGCTAAGCGTAAGTCGATCCCACATGCACCTAGGGTCGGCGGGCAGAATAAAAAGAAGTCGCTCTTTGCCGCAGACGTCGCGTTCGGTCAGGAACCCCACGCTCCCTATGCCGAGAGCCTGAGTGAATATGGGACTAACGAGGGATTAGTCATGCCGGATGACACGGATTTGGAGGCTGCCCTCGAAGCTTCGGAGCGGTTAGCGAGGCGCGACGCGTGGCTGGCTAAGCTTGCGGCATCAGGAAATCACTAGTCACACATTTTTTTTATTGCATCATATTTTTATTATTGCCTTTGACTAATATATTTCTTCTTCTTTTTTTTTTACAGGCATCACCACTGAAGAAGCCATTGCCGCTTTCCTGAAGACTTTCCAAGAGGAGGAACGTCTTAGAGCGTCCATGGGCCTTAGTAAGTTTCAATTCATCAAGTTTTCATTTCCCCTGCGTTATGATCGATATAACCTCTCCCTTTTTATCGCAGGAACCTCAATGCCATTCCCGCCAAGTGATGCAACTGCTCTGCCAGCTGCCGATGTTCCTGCTTCCTTGGGGCTACCGCGGGAGGTCCGTCTTGAAGAGCCAATGAGAGATGCCTTAAAGGCTTTGGAGGCATCTCTGAACGAGGACGACGACGCCTTGAAGGAAGCGTCGAAGAGATCCATCGCGACAGCTCGGGAGGAGAGGAAACGGTCTAGGCGCGAAGCGAAGGCACGCCGGGCTGCCTTGGCCACGGGAGCAGGCCCCAGCACCGTCCCTCGTGCTGATACTCCCTCCGAAGAGGCCCATGTCGCTCTATCCACTGCTCGCAGACAAGTGGCGCGCAGTTCGGAGCGCAAATGATAAATCCACTTCAGGTAATATTTCTCTCAGAATTTTGTTGTAAGAATTATAATGCCATTGGTCTTTATATATTTTATCTTGCTGGGTCAAGTCCGACTGAGGGGGAGGCGGAGACCGTTGAACCCAGGGAAACAGAGGACGCGGCACCTGCCGAACCTGAGCCGACGGTGGGCAACGTCGCTGAGGCTTCGGAGCCTGAGATGGAGGTTGAGGGGTCTGCAGCCGAGAAGGTCATTGATGCCGAGCCTGAAGCGGCGGCAGATGAAATGATCATTACGACTGAGCCCAGGGTGGTGGCGGATGAGACGCTTGAGGCCGGCGACCTCATGGTGACGGCGGATGAGCCGATGGAGACCGCGGAGCCCGCAGAAGTAGCGGGTGAGATGGGTACGACTCTTGGGGAAGAGTTAGCCGCTCTCTCCCAAGATTCCGGCAATGCTCCAATCATTGCCCTTCCCGCCTACGATCTTTTGCCATCTCCTGGCCGCGTGAGCACGACGACGGTCCCCATCGAGTCGGGCGATGAGGCCACGGGCGGTGGCCTCATGTCGATGGAGGAGGGAGTCGCCTCCATTCCGGTTGGCAGCTCATCAGGTAAATCCCAAGTTACTGTCCTCTTTATCTTACAATCTTTTCTGACAAGTTCACATTTGTTCGTAACGTAGGTGCAGCCAGTGCCGATGCGCCATTACTCGAGGGAGCGCCTTTAACTACTGCCTTGGCGGTGGTCACCTCTCAGCCCTCTCTCATACCATCGAAGATGTTGGAAGGTATGTGTTTGCAGCTTATTAATCTTATCTTTCAGACGTATAATTTGTGTACTAAAGTCATATTGTCGTGCCTTTCAGGAGTGCTTTTTGACCATCTTTATCAGGTGTTGCTCCCACACTTCTCCTTCCCATCTGAACACGCTTCTTCCTCTGGTGGCGCTGGTGAGTATGATTTCCCATTGATATCTTCCTTTTTCGTTGATGGAATTACTTCTTACCTTTTTTTTTTCATCTCGACTGTAGTGCTACAGATTGAAGGAGGGGATAAGAGATCGGCTGCGCCACCGGCCCTTCCGGCCTTGCCACCTGTCTCAGCTGATACGGAGACTATCACATTGATAACTTCCCCCTCTTTATTTTCTGTACTGTTATCTGATCACATCTTGTTTCTTTTCAGCTGTCGTTCCAGTCTCGACGCCCTTCGAGCCTCGCATTACAATGCCGGCGGGTCCTTATCTGAGGCGTCCATCTTCGAAAGGCGCCGCAAATAGTCTGCGCATGTTGAGTGACTACGTCGAGGAACTCGACGTTGAAACTCCTACATCTGCCGCAGACTTCGCTACGGCGGTTAACCCGATGCTGGTGATACTCGTGAACTTTCATGACGAGGGCATCATCGCATCTTGGGTTAACCGTTGCAGGGAGATCGAGGCACGCCTGCATCAGCTGGAGTCGATGCGTCCCGCTCCTGAGACCTTAGCCGCCAGTAATCAAAGGGCAGAGTGGATTGAGCAGAGCGTTTCTTACTTCCGCCATCTCGAAAAAGAAGTCATTTCAAGGCGTAAGGAGCGCGGTGAGATTTCGAGCAAGTCTGCCCAACTGCATGCTCGGGTGGAAGCCAATGCTACACGGTTGAAGGTTGTCTTTGAGGGCCTTCTGCAATGTCTTTCCGAAGGGTTATCATTGAGGCAACAACTTGACGTTGTCGAGCGGAATGCACCTAGCCAGGAAGCAGCCCAGAAGGCGGCCGAGGAGCAACTTTCATCCTTTTTGCGGCAGCGGGCCCAGGTGGAAGCGGAGGTGGCCGTGGCAGCCATTCGGGAGGAAGCGCTGAAGGAAGTGTGATAGCAGCTTGCGGATTTGTTAAAGGCACTTCCTCCTCAGTAGCTATCCCTTTTTGTATCGTTTGTACTTGTAAATAAAAATAATGTATATATATATTTCTTTTTATTCTTTAACACAATGTATCTTGTACCCAATCAAGTTTACGAATAAAAGATACACTTTTTTGTAATGTCTTGTGTCATTTCTCCGCCTTTTCTTTCCTCTTATTATCAGCATACTGTCTTGATAAACACATTTGACCGATTATAGAGTAAGCATCTAGATTTCTTCACGAGATAGCGATGGCTTAGGCCGCAGGTTCAGATCTGCCACCTAAGACTTTTCAACTCTATGAGCCGTGAGGGTCTCACAGAGACTTTTCTCCCTACGGATCGAGAGGATCTCGTAGGTGGGTTTTCTCCTTAGGAATCGTGAGGATTCCTAAGTGTGTTTTCTCTTATAGGTCGTAGGGATCCTATAAGAGAATTTTTCCCTCTTACGAGTCGAGAGGACCCGTAAGCGTTTGTTTCCCTCCTTGTCGAAACTCGACTTTGGAGAGTGAGACCCGTGAATAGTATGCAAGAGACCGTTTTAGATTGACTTGCAGGGTCCCATTGTTCAGGAAGCAAGTTTTTTAGTCCCTGCTGCCTGAGGCTTCATCTTGCAAGTTGAGACGAATCGGGAATTTTCCCGCGGAGACACTGGTTTCTCTGCGAGCTGACGCGAATCAGGAGGCTCTCGTCAAGGATTGTTTGTTTCCCTGAGTTGAGGTTTTTGCTAAGGATTATTTGTTTCCCTAGCGCCAAGGATTATTTGTTTCCCTGGTGTTGAAACGAGTCGAGAATTTCCCACGGAGGTACTGGTTGCTCTGCGAGTCGACGCGCATCAGGAGGCTCTCATCAAGGATTGTTTGTTTCCCTGAGTTGAGGTATTTGCTAAGGATTATTTGTTTCCCTAGCGCCAAGGATTATTTGTTTCCCTGGTGTTGAAACGAGTCGAGAATTTCCCACGGAGGTACTGGTTGCTCTGCAAGTCGACGCGCATCAGGAGGCTCTCATCAAGGATTGTATGTTTCCCTGAGTTGAGGTATTTGCTAAGGATTATTTGTTTCCCTAGCGCCAAGAATTATTTGTTTCCCTGGTGTTGAAACGAGTCGAGAATTTCCCACGGAGGCACTGGTTGCTCTGCGAGTCGACGCGCATCAGGAGGCTCTCATCAAGGATTGTTTGTTTCCCTGAGTTGAGGTATTTGCTAAGGATTATTTGTTTCCCTAGCGCCAAGGATTATTTGTTTCCCTGGTGTTGAAATGAGTCGAGAATTTCCCACGGAGGCACTAGTTGCTCTGCGAGTCGACGCGCATCAGGAGGCTCTCGTCAAGGATTGTTTGTTTCCCTGAGTTGAGGTATTTGCCAAAGACACTGGTTTCTTTGGAGTTGGGATGAATCGTTGGGGTTTGGCTTTGTTTTCTAGCGGAGCCTGTTGGGAAAGTAAGGTTCCCTCTTTGTTTGCGCCCTTGGATTGTATACAGGGATCGATGTGATCTTAACTATAGGGCAAAAGTTTTATCATTTCTCTTTTTTTTATTTCCGCGATGCTCTATTATTTCAGCTTTTATATCGTGAAGGTCGCGATTGCCCAATCATTTCGGCTGTTTTTCGCGGTGCCCAATCATTTCGGCTGTTTATTTTATTTTTACTCGCTGCTTTTTATTGCGAGTTGCCCAATCATTTCGGCTATTTTGCATGCATATATTTTACTTGCTGCTTTTTATTGCAAGTTGCCCCATCATTTCGGCAATTTTGCATGCATACATTTTACTTGCTGCTTTTTATTGCAAATTGCCCCATCATTTCGGCTATTTCGTATGCATGTGCGGCCTACTGGCTTTTCGCCGTAAACCTGAAATTAGACACCGATTTCGGCATCAGCACCGCTACAACTGGGATATTACCAGGAGCGAATCATCATTTGCCTCTGCCGATGTTGACCAAAGGTGGCTTAGCGACCAGGGTTAGGGTCATGTCGACTAAGGCTTTTGACTTCGTGAGCCGTAAGGGTCTCATAAAGTTATTTCTCCCTACAAGTAGTGAGGATTTTGTAGGTGTATTTTCTCCTTGGGAATCGTGAGGATTCCTAAGTGTTTGTTCCTCTGTAAGCCGTAAGGATCCTACAAGAGGATTTTCCCCTTGTAAGTCGAGAGGACTCATAAGGGTTGTTCGTCATGCGTACATATCCCTAGTCTCGGATGGGACTTGGTTAGGGAAATGTTTATTCGCGCCCGTGGATTGTATACAAGGGTCAGTATTGAGCCACTTGTAGGGCAATATTGGAAGTTGTGGGGGTTGCTTAAGAACAGGTTTAGGTCTCTGTAACTTAAGACTTTCAAATCTTATGAGCCGTGAAGGTCCCATAAGAGAATTCTCCTTACGAGTCGTGAGGATCTCGCAAGTGTATTTTCTCCTTAGGAATCGTGGGGATCCCTAAGTGTGTTGTTCCCTTGTGAGTCGTAAGGATCTCACGCGGGTGGTTTCTCCTTACAAGGTCGAAAGGACCTTATAAGTGTCTTTTAACGAGGTTGCACCCTTTCGGGTTTTCACAAACACTCGCCGGTAGTCCTGCTGTTTTTACTCACGGAGCCCTTTCGTGTTTTCATCCGTGCCCGTTTTGCTTATGGACGTACCGTTTTTTTTATTCTTTTTATTTTCTTTTCTCTTTTTTTTACGAGGTCGTGCCCTTTCGGGTTTTCACGAACACTCGCCGGTAGCCCTGCTGTTTTTACTCACGGAGCCCTTTCGGGTTTTCATCCGTGCCCTTTTTGCTTATGGACATACCGTTTTTATTTATTATATTTTTCACCCCTTTTTTTTATCACGTCAGCCTACGGATGCTGCGGTATTAGTTTAAGGACGTTTCGGTCCGCTATTAGTTTAAGAACGTTTCGGTCCGTCATGAAGAAGGAGGGCTATTGCTTATAAAGCTTGAGCTTAGGAAGATAACGAGCGGACATAGTCGTCGTCATCTATCATTGACCTAGGCTATGGCTCATTAAGCGTAGTACTTCTTTAGGAAGCGACCATTTATTGGCCTGAAAGGTCTTTCACCGTGCATGTCCATGAGTAGATAGGCCCCACCCTGATAGACCTTATCTATGATATACGGGCCTTCGTAGTTTGGCTCGAATTTTCCCCGCTTGGCGCGATTGGGGATCATAGGCCTTTTGACCACTAGCACAAGTTCGCTTTGGCGGAATGTCCTCGGTCGGGTTAATCTTTCATATGAGCGTGTCATCTTTGCTTTATAAGCTTCCAGATTTTGTTGCGCTATGACTCGTGTTTCATCAAGGGCATCGAGCTCTTTAAGCCGAAGGTGAGCGTTTTCTTCGTTCGTCAGCTCGTAGTGGACTGCCACTCGCAGAGAGGGTAACTCTATCTCGAGGGGGAGTACTGCTTCCGTACCGAATACCAAAGCGTATGGCGTTGTGTTCGTGGCTGTCTTGAACGTAGTTCGGTACGCCCAAAGAGCCTTTTGCTGTCTCTCGTGCCAGTCTTTCTTATTTCGGGACACCGTTTTTCTCATGATCTTCGTCAGGGTCTTGTTGAAGGCCTCGGCTAGACCATTAGCTCGCGGATTATAAACCGAGGAATATCTCCAGTCTATGTTATGCTGTTGTGCGAAGCGACTGATCTTGTGACTTCCGTAGGCTGGACCGTTATCGGAGATGATTCGTCTCGGCGTCCCAAACCGGTATATGACGTGTGTCCTGAAGAAATGGAGGATATTCTCCGTCTTCACTTCCCTCAATGGTACTGCTTCTGCCCATTTGGAGAAGTAATCAGTCGTCGCCAGGATGAAACGATGTCCCCTGGACGATGCTGGTTCGATGGGGCCGACTATGTCAGTTCCCCACATTTCGAATGGCCAGCTAGCCACCGTTGGATGTAGCGAATTTGGATGCTGATGGATGAAATCCCCATGGATTTGGCATGAGTGGCATTGCTTCTCATATTTGAGGCAGTCCAGGATCATCGTGGGCCAGTAGTAACCCATCCGTTTGATCTTCAACTTCATCTTTGGGCTCGCTTGGTGAGAACCGCAGAGTCCGTCATGAACTTCCCGAAGGACTCTTTCTGCTTCGTCGGGTCCTAAGCATCTCAGCCACAGAGAATCGAATGATCTCTTGTACAGAGTATCATTGACGAAGGCGAAAGACAGAGCTCGTTTCATGAGCTGATATCTTGTGGACGCTTCTTCGGGCATTCGGTGGGACTTAAAGTAGTCTATGAAGACTTCCCTCCAATCCTCAGCCTTTTCCCGGTCTTCTATTTGCAAGGTCGTCTGTTCAGTCGCTCCCTTCTCTTCGGATGATTCCGGAGATATTTCTGCCGGGGCAAGCACCCGACGGCTTTGTACCACGATTCTAACGTCATCGAGGTTCTCGTCAGCCAGTTCTTTAGCAAGTTTGGCCAACGCGTCTGCTTTGCTGTTTTCCGTGCGCGGTATACTTTCCAAAGTATAGGAGGGAATTTAGGTCAACAGTTGTTGCACCTTTTCACCGTACTTCACCAACTCCGGTTTGCACGTTTGGTAGTCGCCGTTTACTTGACTAACGACCAGTTGGGAGTCTCCGTATATGAGGAGGCTTTCAATTCCCATGTCAATGGCGATCTCGAGGCCTGCTATCAAAGCCTCGTATTCGGCTTCGTTATTTGTCCTCGGCTCTGTTAAGGAGAAAGCGAAGCGCATTATCTCTCCTTGTGGAGTCACGAAGATGAGGCCTACCCCCGATTTGATTATAGGGGTACTTTGTTTGCGCTTTTTCATGGAAGATGCTCCATCGAAATAAAGTTCCTATTGGGTATCACCACCGTCGATCGCATCAAACGCATGTTCGTCTGGCAAATCGCAATCCAGAGGAGAATCGGCAGGTATCGGGTGCTCAGCAAGAAAGTCGGCGATGGCCTGGCCTTTCACTGCCTTGAGAGGTTGATACGTTATCGAGTACTCCATCAAGAGCAAGGCCCATTTAGCGAGTCGTCCCGTCAATATGGCCTTTGACATTAAATATTTAAGAGGGTCCACCTTCGAGATGAGATGGACTTCATGTGCTAACGCATAATGCCTAAGCTTTGTTATCGCGAAGATCAACGCCGGGCCGTGTTTTTCAATAGGGGAGTAGTTGCTTTCTGCCCCCAATAGAACTCGACTTAAGTAGTAGAGTGCTCTTTCTTTCCCCTGGTCATTCTCTTGCGCCCATAATGCGCCTAAAGAACCTTCGAGGGCGGTTGTATAAAGAATGAGGGGCTTTCCTTTGACCGGAGCAGCCAACATTGGCGGGTTCTGCAGGTACTGTTTAATTTCGTCCAGCGCGCCCTGGCATTTTTGATCCCAGATGAATGGAGTTCCCTTCTTCATCAGGTGACTGTAAGGACGACACTTGCCCGAAAGGTTGGCTATAAATCGCCGTATATATGCGAGTTTTCCTTGGAGAGACCGCAACTGTTTGAGAGTTCTCGGCGGAGGCATTTCCATGATCGCCTTGATCTTTGACGGATCTATCTCAATGCCTCGGTGTCGGACAATGAATCCCAGGAATTTACCCGAAGAAACTCCGAATGCACACTTGAGAGGGTTCATCTTCAAGTTGTATTGTCGAAGACGTCGAAATACGGTCTTTAGATGTTCGAGATGCTCCTCATATGATTTGCTCTTGACCACGAGGTCGTCGATATAGCACTCGACGATTTCATGTATAAGGTCATCGAAGATCTTCGTCATGGCCCTCTGATAGGTGGCGTCGACGTTCTTTAGACCGAAGGGCATTACCTTGTAACAAAATATTCCCAAAGGGGTCCGGAAAGCGATATGTTTCTGGTCTTCGGGATGCATCTTTATCTGATTATACCCTGATGAGCCGTCCATGAAGGAGAAAATCTCATGAGTGGACGTATTGTCTATCATCAGTTCGGTGACTGGCACTGGGAAATCATCCTTCGGGCAGGCTTTATTGAAATCCCGGAAATCCACGCATATGCGCACTGTCCCATTTTTCTTCATCACCGGGACGATGTTGGCGATCCACTCGGGATACTGGACTTCCTGGATGAAGCCAGAGTCGATCAGCTTCTTGACCTCGGCGTTGATACTCATCTCAAGCTCGAGCAGCATTCTTCTTGGTGCTTGTTTGACCGGCTTGACGTCCGGGGATATTGCCAATTTGTGTACAGCAATTTCTGGATCTAATCCCGGCATTTCGGAATAGTTCCATGCGAAGCAATCTTTATGCTGCATAAGCAAGTCTTTCAACACAACCACCCTTTTTTCAGATAGCAGCTCACTAACGAACGTCGGCCATGGGTCACTTGCCGTCCCCAACTCAATTTTCTTGAGGTTATCTGCAGTGGTATGTATTCCATCCTCCAGTTCTTTCGGAGCTGGCGAAAATTCTGAGATCACCTCATCATTACTGTTTTCGAAGCACCGGGGAAGGCTGTCCATGTTCTCGGGCTCTTCTTTTAATATCGTTATCATGTGACAAGTGCGAATCCGCTTCCAATCCCAATGTGGAATTGGTTCTGTTCTTGTGGCTTTGGGTTCGTGCTTCTGTGGCGGCGTTACCCTCCAGTTGTCAGAAAGAGTGAATTTGCCAAGCTGATACTGATCTTCAACCCAATTCTTAAAGGTGAAGCAGTCTTCGAGCGGGTGCCCTATTACTCGATGGTAAGAGCAATAATTTGGGTCAGAAACTTCGCCTGCTTGTTCGGGGTTTTTGGACTCCGGCAGTGTAAGCATTTGATATTTTAGAGCAAGATCAAGTATCTTCTTCGTCTTGTCCCGAGGAAACGAGTACGCTCGACCCATTTTCTTTATGAGGGATAGATCAATAACGCTCGACTCCCGTTTGCGTGGCTTCTTAGCCCCGCTTTGTTGCTGTTGAGTGATTTTTCAGCCTTTCGACTTGTTTCTGCCTCTACGTCGAGCCTTTTTTATAACAGGTTGACAGGGAGCGGCATTTTCATCTTTGACGGCCTGTTGAAGGAGGCGTTGAGTTTTGGCTTTCTCGTAGATGGCCATTTCGCGGTTATGATCATCTCGGACTTTTTGACCAGCTTCCCTTATAAGCCTGTCCATTTGTTCCTCGAACGACGGACTGGGCACTTTTGCATCAGGAACTTTTATTGGTTCAGGATTAGCATCCTCCTGTTGAGCATCCGCTTCTTCATCGAAGTCATACACGACGTAGCAATCGCGGAGCAGCTCTCGTTTCTTGGAGCGAATGTATCCGAGCCCGATCGTCTCCATTCTCCCATTAGGCAACTTGCGCTGAATCCCGGGAACGTTCCAGACTTTGTCATAAAACTTGGCTTTTCGAACGGTCTGCTTGGAGGATATTCCTTGGCGTTTCAGCAACCTTTTCAAGCCTTCTGTATAATATCTGGGGAGACGGATGGGCTGAAGCCTATCAAGCGTAGGATCCGCCCCGTGCCAGATTTCTTTCTCCACTTTATTTTCTTCAAAGCGGTAGAATAGAATTGCCTTCTCGTCTTTTCGCCTGGGAGGGATATAGAATGTCCGCAGCTCCTCTACACTGTAGATATCGAGCGCATCCAGTTCTTTATAATGTTTAAACGGCACCATGGCGACTTGCAGACTTTGCTCTTCGTCAGCGGGCATTCGTATTGAAGGCCGAGCCGAGAATATAGCATGGACCTCATCTTCCGAGTCACTACCAAAGATCAACGTAGGAGCGGATGGTCCCGGCTTGTTGTATTGGGGTGGACCCGAATAAACTATCTCCTCTTCCTCCTCGGTATCACTGCCGAAGACAGGGATGGTAGCGTTAGTTTTATTCTCCGGCTTATGACACCTTTCCGTGTCTTCGAAATTCGGCAAGAAGAATTTGGCATCTTCATATTTGCGAACTTCGTTCACGGAAAACGGATTCAATTCTCCCGTCACGGTATACTCGAGACCATCCCTAAAATATTTCATACACTGATGCTGTGTAGAAGGGATACTGTTGTACTCGTGTAACCATGGTCGGCTGAGCAGAGCGTTGTAGCATGTCTTGGCATCTATGATGTGGAATTTAATGTTCGTGACGAGCAGCCTGAAGCGTAGCGTCAGTATCACAGATCCAAGAGTCTTTGACGATTGGGAGTCGAACCCGGAGATGGTGATCTTGTCTCGAGCGAGGTGTTAAACGCTCATGCAGATTTCCTTCAACACCCATACGTTAAGGAGATTAACAGACGATCCGTTATCGATCAGGATTTTGCCTATCTTTATATCATGGCAGTATCCTGAGACATAGAGGGGGCGATTGTGTTCGCACGTCCCAAGGAGAAGGTCTTCATCGCCAAAAGTGTCATCTGCCGTGTGCACTTCCTCCAACTCATCCTTCATCTTTTCTTCGGCCAGGAAAGCTTGGAACTGCTCCGGGTCCTGTAGTGCCTTAACTAACGAATCTCTCGCCTCCTTTGATAGTAAAAGAGCGTCAAGAATGCTGAGTTGCGAGGGTAACTTCCTCAGATGCGCTAAGACGTTGTAATGCACCTTATTTTTCTTCGGCGGGTCTTTGGCAGTTAGCTCTTCCATGACTTGGTCGTCTAAGACGATCTCCTCAGGGACCTTCTCTTTCCATTTATCTTTTTTATTTGAAGGCTCGAGATTCTTTTCGGGAAGCGTGCGATTATGCAGCCGGATATTTTCACAAATCTTCGGCTCTTCTTCTTTTTCCGAAGTGGACTCTTTAAAGAGGGGGCTAAGCTCTAGCTCCTCGTCGGAATCGCTCCCGAATGTAGGCACCTGTGATCCCCCGGCGTTAACCATGCGACAATCACCGGTAGTTCTGTTGAATCCTTCGGTCATATTTTTCCGCTCCCGACGAGTTTTACGTTTCTCCCGCTTAAAGTGTTGTCGATGAGCAACGTATCCTTGCCACCATCTAGCGAAAGCTTTGCACTCTTGAGTGGGGTGCGAAACCTTCTGATGATATAAGCAATAGGAGGGGTGCATTTCCATTTCACCAGTAATTTTTCCTTCGGGGGATGGTAGCTTCATGCCCATTGATATGGCCTTAGCAAGCCTTTTCCTCATCTTGAATTGGCTTTTGTCGGTAGTGGAGGTATTTTGCTCCAGCGGGATCGTCTCAGCTCTTTCATCAAGTCGCTGGCGCTTGGCCCTTTCGAATATGACCGCCTCGCGTTGCCGATCAGCTTTACTTTTCAACCGAGCTTCATTAAGGAATGCATCAATTACTTCATCTGATGGCCCCAGAATTTTTTGTTCAGGATCTGCCCCCAGCTTTTCAGTGCAAGGAATCTTCTCATCGTCCATGAACGAATGGGAAATCACATGACAGCTCACCACGTATTCTTCAGATTCATCAGATGAACTTTCTCCCTCATCTTCCTCTTGAAAGACGGGATTGAGGAACTCTTGGAATGTAATGGGGGTCCGTGCCTTCTGGTTGTATTCCTCCAGCGCGTCAATTTTCTTTTGCAAGTCCGTGCGCTTGTCGCCAGGCTTCACGGGCTTCTTTGATTTCTTTTTCTTCTTCTTTGAAGATTTTGACGGCTGGTTGTGAATGCTTGGGCCACCTCCATTGATCATTTGCGTTGGACACGGTTTCAACATTCCTTCAATGATTTGAGGTTCCAACGGGTTCTTCCATTTAATCGCTGGGCATGTTTGAATATCATTTAGCATCCTCTTTGTCTTGGCTGATAATACAACCTCCCAAGGAGCTTCTTCAACGACAGAGCATGTTGCCCCCGGCGTATTCATTCCCTTAGAGGTGTGGGGCTGTGGTGGATTCACCTTCCATTTGTCAGACAATGCGAACTTGCCCTGTCGGTACTGGTCATCAAGCCAATTTTTGAAGACGTAGCAATCCTCGATCGGATGGCCCAGTACTCGATGATAAGGACAGTAGTTGGGCTCATTGACATCACTTGGTTGCGACGGACGTTTTGGGTCCAACAGATTTATGTGTCGGTTGCGCAACGCCAGCTCGAATAACCTTCTCGTTTTATCTCGGGGAAACGAGTAGGAACGTCCCATCCTCTCCTCAAGGGGTACGTACGGGCGCATATTATTTTGACGAACGACTGGCTTCGGGTTGCTCGGCTGTTGTTGAGCATTAGCAACCACGATCGCTTTTCCCTTCCCTTTGTCATTCCGGGAGTCCGGCTTTGGAAGAGGGGGTTTATGGCCCATTTGATCCATTTGCGCCAGCTTGTTGATTAGTGCCTGGAAGGTGGTCGGCTTGAAGAACATCATAAATTGCGAGATGGTTGCTTGCGGATCGAGGGTTCCTACAAACATACCCACTGCAGGAGCTTCTTCAATGCGTTGCTCGCATTTTGACCATAAATTACGCCACCGTATAGCATATTGGACCCATGTCTCGCCCGGCTTTACCCTGGCATTAATCAATGCCGTTATCGAGGTACGCTCGCTAGCACTCGCGAAACGTTGGGTAAATAGCAGTTCCATTTCAGCAAAGGTCTTGATAGAGTCATTCGGGAGCTCGGAATACCACTCGAACGCCGTATCTGACAAGCTACCCACGAACTGTCGGAGCAACAATTTATCATCACCTCCAGTGTTGCCGCAAAGCGCCCTGAACTGGGCAACATGCTGGTGAGGATTGCCAGTTCCCTTATACACATGGAATTTTGGTATCGTATAACCTGGCGGGTATTTGATCTGGTCGTACCAGCCCGGATACGTTCGCCCCGTTTTTACCACCTGACCCGCTGCTTCAGTCGCTTGATGAACCCGGATCTGCTGAGCTATATATTCGTCCAGGTCGGCTTTGGAGATTGCCTCCTCCTTGGCTGTTGACAGAGCCAGAGGCGGATTCGACGTTTCTCCCCTATCATCTTCAAGGATGATCGGGGGATCTTCAGCAGGTGGATCCTGTTGAATCATCATGCCCACCATGTCCTGGAATAGGAAGGCCATTTTCTTTATGCTGGCTGCCTGTTCCGCAGCTTCTTTATCCTTCTTCTCCAGTATGCGACGAAGGAATTCGGCGTCAGTTTCTTGTTCCTGACGTTCATCCGAGGACGTTTCAGGGGCTTCTTTTGGCCCAGTGAGTGCGGCCATCACGGTCATCATCTCCTGGAGCTTTTGCTGTTTCTCCTGAGCCTTGGTCACTGACCGTGTGAGCAGTCTATGACCCGTGGATGCGCGGCTATCCTCCTTTCCCGATGCCATATAAACTGTATGAACTACCATGCCCCTGGACTTAGGGCGTTTAGGCTCACCACCTTTGGCATTTGCCGCGGGCGCAGGGATTTTCTCCGGCCTTCTTCTTTTGTGGGCCGTTGAAGTGGAGGGGGCCGTTGAAGTGGGCACTCTGGTGATCGTTGTCCTCAGCTGTTTAATAGGACGGTCCTTTTCTTTTTGTACCTTTGCCTTCTTCTGTTGACAAGAGTGATCTGGGTCGATCACGGAGTCATGAACCCTACGCCAAACCTTGTATATTTTTGAGGACAGCCGTTGAGGGGGCTGTTCTTGCTTTGTTTCCGGAACTCTCTCAGCGGGCAGAGGAGATCTTTTCAATGTAGCGGTTGGAGAGTTCTTACGTACCCTCCTCAGCAGTTCAAAGCTGTTCCCAGTTGGAACAGCAGCGTTGACTTCTACCTCTGGAGCCGGTGGGGTTAGCCGTGAGGGGGAGTTGCCCCCTGCCTTCCTCACTCGTCGCCAATGGCGACGTCGAGCATGACGAGCCGTTGGGACTGGCTCGGAGATAGAGACAGCTTCTTTTTGCCCCCTGTCTGAATGAGGCGCCGCTGGTGTTAACCTCTCAAAGACTGAGGTTGTCCTTTGAGGGATGATATTCAACCTGTCGAAGACGGATCCTCGGGCAGGGGCAGGAGCAGGAATAGTCAGTCTTGAAAAGACTGACTCTTTGACAGGGGAAGCCGCCTTGACGACTTCTGGAGCAGCGGCTATTGCCTTCCTTGGGATAGCCACCTTGGGATTCACAGGCTTCTTGGTGGGCCCCTCAGAGTTTTGATCTAGCCTAGCAAAGACAGAGGCTGTTGGCTTGGTAATGGACGACCCGTTGACAGGGGCCGTCGTAGCAGTAAGCCGGTCGAAGACCGACTTCTTGTTCACTTCCGGTGCAGGTATTGGCATAGGGAAGCTTGAAGGCGGGATCATGGTCCCGAAAAACAGGCCGGTGGTGGCCTGGGTCACCTGTTCAACCGGAAAAGTGAGGAAGGAGGCCGCTTGGGGCCCATATGCTGCACCTCTAGGTGAGGTGGAGCGTCCATTGCAGTGGCACTTCGAGCAGTTCATGCAGTTAGAGGCCATTGATGCTTGAGTTCTGCGCCAGGCAAAAGACCAAATCTTAATAACTTGAAATCCAAAAGCAACCGTTAACAAACCACGATTGGTTCGCGAAGACGACACACGAAGTGTGGAGTGGAAAGAGGAAAAGGTCCCACCAGGTGTGCCGGAATCTGTTCCCCTCCGAATGGCGGCGCAGACATAGAGACGTCTTGCCTGAGATTCGGGGCAGATGCTATTTGGTTTTATCCGTCTACCTCTCCGAAGATGCCAAGTTGATTTATGGTACCGTGTATTGGAGGTTTAGACGAATGCAGCCGATATAGCAGACTTCGTCAGATTCCCCCTCGTTTGAGGGGTTTTTGATTGTGGGGACGCTCTTCCCTGCAGGCACAAGCCCTTGCAGTTAATTACGCTACCGCATCGCGGTAACAACTTTCTCCTTCTCCAGAATTTCACTTCGTGTCGTGTGTGTTTGTTTTGTTTGTGATTGCCCGTGGATTGTATACGGAGACTGAGTAATGCCGTCGCCCGTAGGACGTGGATTAGTCCAAATCCGTATTTACTTAGATTTGGGTTTGGTGTTTTAGTTTAAGGATACGTTAGCCGTGTTAAGGCTAAGATCAACTTAAACGTTCGTTAAGGATACGTTAGTCCTGTTTGAGACTAAGATCAACTTAACGTGGTGATCCATTTAATATATGGCCGTCAGGACTCATCACCTCTCTGACGTCGTTGAAGGATTACAACGATAGGTGTCAGAGGAGTTCAGAGATGTACCTTTGAACCAAAGTCGATTTATAGTTTTATAGTCCATTTAAATGTTTAAGGATACGTTAGCCGTATTTGGGGCTAAGATCAACTTAAACGGGACCGTTTAGATCCGGCAAAAGAGTATTTGGAGGCTCTATTGTTCCAGTTTAGAGATGTAGTGGTCCATGTTCCAGTTTAGGGACGTGGTGGTCCACCATTAGTTTAAGGACGTCTCGGTCCGATATTAGTTTAAGGACGTCTCGGTCCACGAGTTTAAGGACCCCGCAGTCCATGTTGATGTGTGGTCGTCGGGACCCGTCACCTCTCTGACGTCGTTGAGGAATTACAACGATAGGTGTCAAAGGAGTTCGGAGATGTACCCTCGAACCGGAGGTAAATTGCTTCAGGAGAGCAATCTTGCTCAGTCAATTTAATTTGAGGACTTACGGCCATGATTGGGCTAAGTCCAGTTGAAAATGTTCAACATTTTATTTGCTTTTGCATTGCATTTCTTTTTATTTTTATTTGGGCTCTACCCATAAAGGATGCAGAGCATCAATTTGTTTTGGGCTCTGCCCATTTATAAATGATGCAGAGCATCAATTTTACTTGGGCTCTGCCCTTTTTATTGCTTTGCAATTTATTTTGGCCTGTTAGGTCTTTTTGACTTGGGCCTGGCCCTTTAGCAAAAGAAAGGTATTGCATTCTTAGGCGCTTTGCGCCAATCAAAAAACGCAAGCGCTTGTGGCGACGACACGTGTCATGCAAGCACAGTGCGCTGCGCTAGTGCGCTGCGCTTGCGCTGCTGACACGTGGCGCACTCTGGTGAGTTGCGCCAAATACAGAGTGTAAAGCTCTATCTTAAAGCGCATAGCGCAAGTAGTTCAGATGCTGACACATGGCGCTCTCCCAAGAGCGCAATAGCGCAGTTTGCAAGTGCAAGGCACTATAAATTCGAGAATCTTTTAGATTCAAGAACCGAGGGTTCATAACAGAAGTGCAAAGCACTGTTTGCTTTCTTGATCTAATTTAGATCAAAGAAAACAAGTTTTTCTTGTTTTTCTTATCTCAGAGAACCAGAGGTTCATAAAAAGTGCAAAGCACTATTTTTATTTGTTTTTTATTGAACATCATTGATCTTGTTCTTGGATCAATGATCTATTAGAAGAAATTCTTCTCTTTTAAAGGTTTTTACCTTTTTTCCTCTTGAGATTTCTTCAGAGTTCTCTCTATTTGAAATTTTTGATTTCTCACCAAAAAAAAAAATTCTTTGATTTGAGGTCTAGGGGTCTTTATATAGTGCCCATAAGTTTGTTGAATTTGTTAACGAGATCTTTCTCTGAGTGATTTGGGGAATTTTCCCCACCGTTGGATCTTTGATCCAAGGGCTTCTGTTTTACAGAAGAAAATCTTCTTGTTTTAACAAGAACAGAAAGATTTTTTTAAAATCTTAATTCTGTTTGGCGCAAAAGCCCCAGCGCGCTAGCGCATCTGCGCTGACACGTGTCGCGCAGCGCACAGCGCAGCGCAACTGCGCTAGCGCATCTGCGCTGACACGTGTCGCGCAGCGCAGTGCTTGCGCAACTGAAGCGTTGCTTCTTTTAATTTTGCTTTAAACAGAACTTTGCTCTGATTGGGTGCGCCTTCTTGGGCGCTGCGCTGATGCATCTGCGCATGAAACGTGGCGCGTTGTGCCCGAGATTTAAAGCGTTGCTTTTAAATTTTGAATTTTAACAGAGCTTTGCTCTGATTGGGGAAACACACTTGACAGACTCCAGCCCATCCGTTTGCCTAGATACTACACAGACGAATTAAAAAGACTGTTGAGGCACTAAGGCGTACCCCTTAAGCAGACTGCTCGACAAGCCCAGTTCTATAACAGGATCTGGCGCGTCCCCGAAACTCAACGAAGGTTACCCAACGGGAGAATGGAAGCGATCGGGCTTGGGTATGTTCAATCCAAGAAACGGGAGCTATTCCGTGACTGCTACGTCATACATGACTTCGACGAAGAAGGAGATGCTCTGTGGGAAGATGCTAACCCTAAACCAAAACGAGCTCCCGTCATGAAAATGCCAAGCCCGTCGTTCGAAGAAAAAATGGACAATTTTATAAGGGAAGTGGGTCAAAAGGTTCGAGACGACCATAATCGCGAAATGGCCATCTACGAGAATGCCAGAACGCAACGCCTCCTTCAGCAGGCTACGGAAAATGACGATGCCCTTCGTCGCCAGCCCGTCGTGCAAAAGACCCGACGCAGAGGCAAAAATAAACCCAAGAACGGAAAAAGCATTCAACAGCGACAAAGCGGGCCCAAGTAGCCACGCGATCGAGAATCGAGCAACCAAGATTCGTCTCTTGTAAAGAAGATGGGTCGAGCGTATTCTTTTTCCCAAGACAAGACGAGGAAGATACTTGATCTTGTCATAAAATATCAAATGATGACGCTCCCAGAGTCTAAGCACCCCGAGCAAGCAGACGAGGTCTCTCACCCGGACTATTGCTCCTATCACCGAGCGATAGGACATCCTCTTGAAGACTGTTTTACATTCAAAGACTGGGTGGAAGACCAGTATCAGCAAGGCAGGTTCATCCTATCCAGCAGTTGGAGGGTAACCCCGCCGCAGAAGCATGAACCCAAAGACATGAGAGTAGAACCAGACCAACATCGGTCTTGGAAGCGATCTCGTACCTGTCACGTGATAACGCTATCAGAAGAAGAACCAGAGAATATGGATGACCTCTCTTGGTGCTTCGAAAACGATAAAGATGAGTTAATCTTAGAATTTCCACCAGCGCCAAAAGAGCTGGAAGATGGAATACATACTACAGCAGATGACCTCAGAAAAATTGACTTGGGAACGGCAAACGACCCATGGCCGACGTTCGTCAGTGAACTGTTGTCTAAGGAAAATGAGGTTACGTTAAAAGACGTGCTCATGCAGTATAAAGATTGCTTCGCATGGAACTATTCCGAGATGCCGGGACTAGATCCCGAGATTGCTGTGCACAAATTGGCAATATCTCCGGACGTCAAACCAATCAAACAAGCACCGAGAAGAATGCGGCTCGAGCTTGAGATGAGCATCAACGCCGAAGTCAAGAAGCTAAACGACTTCGGTTTCATCCAAGAGGTTCAGTATCCTGATTGGATCACCAACCTCGTCCCGGTGATGAAGAAAAATGGGATGGTGCGCAAAAGTGTGGACTTCCGGGATCTCAATAAAGCTTGCCCGAAGAACGACTTTCCAGTACCGGTCACCGAGTTGATGATAGACAGTACGTTCACTCATGAAGTTTTCTCCTTCATGGACGGCTCATTGGGATACAATCAAATAAAGATGCATCCCGAGGATCAGAAGCATACCGCCTTCCGGACTCCTCTGCGCATATTCTGCAACAAGGTGATGCCCTTTGGTCTAAAGAACGCCGGTGCCACCATCATAGGGCCATGACGAAGATCTTTGATGACCTCATACATGAAATCGTCGAATGCTATATTGACGACCTCGTAATTAAAAGCAAGTCATACGAGGAACATTTAGAGTATCCGAAGATCGTGTTTCAGCGCTTTCAGAAATACAACTTGAAGATGAACCCTCTCAAATGCGCGTTCGGAGTTTCCTCGGGCAAGTTCCTGGAATTCGTCGTCTGACACCGAGGCATCGAAATAGACCCGTCGAAGATCAACGCGATCATGGAAATGCCTCCGCCAAGGACTCTCAAGAAAATGCGGTCTCTCCAAGGAAAGCTCGCGTATATCCGGCGATTTATAGCTAACCTCTCTGGCAAATGCCGCCCTTACAGTCACTTAATGAAGAAGGAAACCCCGTTCATCTGGGATCACAAATGCCAAAGCGCACTGGACGAAATTAAGCAATACCTGCAGAATCCGCCGGTGCTGACCGCTCCGGTCAAAGGAAAGCCTCGCATTCTGTATACAACCGCCCTTAAGGGTTCTCTAGGTGCACTATGGGCACAAGAAAACGACCAAGGGAAAGAGAGAGCCCTCTACTACTTGAGTCGAGTTCTACTGGAGGCAGAAAGCAATTATTCTCCCATCGAAAAACACTGTCCGGCGTTGATCTTAGCGATAACGAAGCTCAAACACTACGCGTTGGCACATGAGGTCCATCTTATATCGAAGGTGGATCCTTTTAAATATTTGATGTCAAATGCTATATTAACAGAACGGCTCGCTAAATGGGCCTTGCTCTTGATGGAGTTCTCGATAACTTATCGACCCCTCAAGGCAGTGAAAGGCCAGGCCATCGCCGACTTCCTCGCTGAGCATCCGATACCTGCCGAATCTCCTTTGAACTGCGAATTGCCAGATGAGCACGCGTTTGATACGATCGACGAGGAGAGAAGAGAGAATGATACCAAGTGGGAACTCTATTTCGATGGGGCATCTTCTATGAAGAAGTGCAAACAAAGCACCCTTATAATCAAATCCGGGGTAGGCCTCATCTTCGTGACTCCACAAGGAGGGATAATGCGCTTTGCCTTCTCCTTAACAGAGCCGAGGACGAACAATGAAGCCGAGTATGAAGCTTTGATAGGAGGTCTTGAGATCGCCGTCGACATGGGAATTGAGAATCTCCTAATATACGGAGACTCCCAGCCGATCGTTAGCCAAGTAAACGGCGACTATCAAACGTGCAAACCAGAGTTGGTAAAGTACGGCGAGAGAGTGCAGCAATTGCTAACTCAAATCCCTGCCTATGCCCTGGAAAGCATACCGCGGGCGGAAAATAGCAAAGCGGATGCGTTAGCCAAACTCGCTAAAGAACTGGCTGACGAAATCCTCGATGGTGTAAGGATCATGGTACAAAGCCGTCGGGTTCTTGCACCGGCAAAAATATCTCCGGAATCTTCCGAAGAAAAGGGAGCTACCGAGCAAACGGCCCTACAAATAAAAAACCAGGAAAAGGCTATGGATTGGAGAGAAATCTTTATAGACTACTTCGAATCCCGTCGAACGCCTGAAGATGCGTCCTCAAAACATCAGCTCATGAAGCGAGCTTTATCTTTTGCCTTCGTCAATGATACTCTGTATAAGAGATCATTTGATTCTCTGTGGCTGAGATGCTTGGGACCTGAAGAGACAAGGAGAGTCGTCCAAGAAACTCACGACGGACTCTGCGGCTCTCACCAAGCCGGGCCAAAGATGAAGCTGAAGATCAAAAGGATAGGCTATTATTGGCCCACAATGATCCAAGACTGCCTCGAATACGCGAAGCAATGCCACTCGTGCTAGATTCACGGGGATTTTATCCATCAGCATCCAAATCCGCTACATCCAACGGTGGCTAGCTGGCCATTCGAAATGTGGGGAACAGACATAATCGGGCCAATCGAACCAGCAACGTCCAGAGGACATCGATTCATTTTGGCGACGACCGATTACTTTTCTAAGTGGGCAGAAACAATACCGCTGAGGGAAGTGAAGACGGAGAATATCCTCCATTTCTTCAAAACAGACGTCATTTATCGGTTTGGCACTCCGCGATGGATTATCTCCGATAACGGGCCAGCCTATAGAATCCACAAGATCAGCCGTTTCGCACAACAGCATAACATAGACTGGAGATATTCATCGGTCTATAATCCCCGAGCTAACGGTATATCTATAAGCAAAATGGGCACGGATGAAAACCCGAAAGGGCTCCGTGAGTAAAAACAGCAGGACTGTCGGCAAGTTTGGTGAAAACCCGAAAGGGGGCAACCTCGTTGAAAGACACTTGCAAGGTCCTCCGACCCTGTAAGGAGAAACCACCTGCGTGTGATCCTTAAGACTCACAAAGGAGAAACACACTTAGGGATCCCCACGATTCCTAAGGAGAAATTACACTTGCGAGATCCTCCCGACTTGTAAGGAGAACCCTCTTATCAGACCCTCACGGCTCATAAGATTCAAAAGCCTTAAGCTACAGGGATCTGAACCTATTCTTAAGCAGTCATACCCTCCGATTTTGCCCTACAAGCGGTTCAATATTGACCCTTGTATACAATCCACGGGCACGAATGAACATTTCCCTAAAAGAGTCCCACCAGTGACTAGGGATATGCTCACACGGCGAACAAACACTTGTAGGTCCTCTCGACTTGTAAGGAGAAAACACTCTTGTAAGATCCTTACGACTTATAAGAGAACACACACTTAGGAATCCTCACGATTCCTAAGGAGAAAACGCACCTATGAGATCCTCACGACTCGTAGGGAGAAATACCTTTATGAGACCCTTACGGCTCATGTAGTCAAAAGCCTTAGTCTATAGGATCCTAACCTGTTCGCTAAGCCACCTTTGTTCGACATCGACAGAGGTAAATGATGATTCGCTCCTGCCAATATCCCAGTTGTAGCGATACTGATGCTGAAATCGGTGTCAAATCCCAAAACTCGCAGCGAAAAGCCAGCGAGCCACAAATGCATACGAAATAGCCGAAATGATGGGGCAACTTGCAAATCAGCAAGTCAAAATATATGCATGCAAAATAGCCGAAATGATTGGGCAACTCACAATAAAAAGCAGCGGGTAAATAAAACAAATAGCCGAAATGATTGGGCACCGCGAAAAATAGCCGAAATGATTGGGCAATCGCGATTTTCGCGATATAAAAGCTGAAATGATAGAGCATCGCGGAAAGAAAAATATATAAAATAAAACTTTTTGCCCTAAAGGTGAGATCACATCGATCCCTGTATACAATCCAGGGGCACAAACAAAGAAGGAACCATACCTTCCCCACCAGGCTTCATCCGAAAAAGAGCCAAGTCTCGACGGTTCACAAACAGCCTGGAGATCATCTCAGCATTCGTCTCAGGACCACAGACGCAATATCAGCAAAACGGAACCGCGGCAACTCCCAGTTCCATGACTCGGTAGTGCACAGACAACCGAAAGTCAAACCCCGACTCCGTGAAATGAGGATAAAGTCAACCCATCCTGGTCACGTGGAATACGGCCTATGTCAATCCTGACCCCGTGGGAAGCGTCCAGAGCGGAACCTGGTCCTTGCGGAACACGGCTATGTCAATCCAAACCCCGTGGAAAGCATCCAGAGCAAATCCTGGTCTAGTGGAATACGGTCTATGTCAATCATGACCCCATGGGAAGCGTCCAGAGCGGAACCTGGTGATTGATCTAGATTTTATGTTTGTAGTATTTAACCGCAATCAATAACGGTTTCGTGTGTAGCTAGACCGAGATGAGTACGGGTCGTCCTCTGGGAAACGTTGAACCTTTTATTCTTACTTTAGGCATGTTGAGAAAGAAAGGAGGAAGAATAAAGAATGGTGAAGAATGGTTGTAGGATCTAGATCTACGTTAAACACGGATGCAAAATATAGATCTAAATTAACTACGGATGTAGGTTTATATAAAAAAAGGGGCTTGTAGGGTTCATTGGGATTTAGTAGTCATGGATGATTAATTAAAAATTACACTTTTTATCCTTTAATAGATTTAAAACTAGAATGACGGTGATGCATGTAGATTAGGGTTTCTGGAGGGAAAAGGGTTCCCACTATTAACCCCTATCTCGACATGGAACTCCGTTCATATCTAGCCTTTACCAAAACAATAGTTAATCTAATCTCTAATCGCGGTCGAGACTAGCAATGAGTTGGTAGCGCGCCCGATTAGGATGTTAACTATTCTTTTGATAAAGTTTATAAACTTTATAGGACTTAAAAAGAGTTTAAGGATCTTCATCATCTATTAACCTACCCTAATCCTATGAACCCTAACAAGCGGAGAATTACTCACGCATGTTGGGAGAAGAAGAGATGGAGAGGGAAATCATATTAAAACTACAAAGAAATAGAATAAGAAAAAAGAACTATCTTTATTAATCAACAAAATTCATTTACACTTTGTTCCTTTAGAAAATGATTACAAATGCTAGTTTGCTTCTCGATCTCTTCTAAGGAGGTAGACGAACAGTTGATGATCAGCCTAGATGCGTGAGCCTGTCGTGGACTTCGTGATCTCTTCAGCTTGATGATTTTTCCAAGAGGCTCGCGATCCTTATTTATAGTCCCAAAGTCAGAACCCTAGTCTCCTAATTTGGAAACCAGAGCTTAAGATCCTGATCAGTCGAAAATAATGTATTTTTAACACGTCAATTTCCCTATCTATTGCATTCATCTAGAGGTGTTCGGCATTCATATTGCACATATTAGCAAAACATCCCTAAAATATCAGATTACCTGTATTGTACTCTAAAACTGGCATTTTTAGGGAAATTGACTGTTTATCATGGCATTGCATCATTCTTGTGTAGCGCAACACTTGTTTCGGAGTCTGTGCAGGAAACTCCAGGAGAAAGGCCAAATTTGTGAAACAGTGCTGTTAAAAATACGCCAACTCAAGGACTGGAGATCTGGTAGTAATATAGAAAGAATTGTGAGATTCCATATATCAGAAAAATACCAGAAAGACATCAGAAAACATTATCAGAAATTGTGCACAGTGAAGCCATCACTTGGCCGCGGATCCGCGGCCGGAGCAGGCTTGTGTCGCGGATCCGCGGCCATATTGCCACGTCAGCTCCCCTGTTTTGCTTCAGTATTCCTCTCTCAGTTCCGGAACCTCATCAATCCAATTCAATCTCCAGAAAACCCCAGAAGCTTCTCCAGATCAGCAAGGATGATTAATCAAGTTAATCTTGATTAAGCTAATTAACCTCCAAGCTTCCAAAGCAAGCCAACTAACAACCTAGTTCTAGAAGCATCCCTCCAACAAACTACTTCTAGAAGCCTCTCTAGCTAACAAACTTTTGGAGGGAAATTTGAAATTTGAAATCCTAGATCTAGGGTTAGGAGGTCTATAAAAGGAAACCTAGATCTAGGGTTAAAGGCTAATCTCCTACCACCATTTCTAATACAAGTTGAGTGACACAACTTGTAACCCAAAACCCTAACCCTAATTCCAACTCCAATCCAAGATCAAGAATTCCGAGTTCAATCAAAGCAAGAAGCCTAGATCCTTTAGAGAGCGAAGCCGATCTTCATCCGAGCAAGTGATCCAAGCCGATCCGCGACTCAAGGAGCCGAGCGACACTAAATTCAACGATCAAAGTTCCTTCCTCTTGTAGTTCTTGAGAGTTGTAACTAATTGTTGATATAATAAATGTGACAATTCTTTTATCTTGCTTATCTTTTGAATTCGAGCATTATGATTCAATCTAGATTCTTGAATGTTTGCTTTGTGATAATGTTTGAGTAAAACTCCGCTCGTAAAGGAGTCAAGACGATCGATAGAATGATGATGATTTAGATCCTTTTACAATTCTTAAATCCTATAACGTTTGTAAATTCTTGTGAATAGAATAATCGATGACCTAGTTTCGATGCGATGCTTTCTTGATTGTATTCGCTCGAAACTAGAGATCAACGATCGATCATTTGATTTACTTGAAGCTAGTTTGTGAATGAGATTCATCGAAAGGATAAAGGAAAAGATGAGGAAACCCTATTTTCTTCGCAAGATCCTTAACCTCGATAAATCGTCATCGATCTAGTATCAATTCGTTAATGGATGAAAGTATGTAATCATTAGATCTCATCATATCTATAGATCCGATCTACTCCTACGAGCTACACTTTGAATCTTGATTGTTGGTTTGGAAATCATCACATCTCAATTCTTGATTTTATTGTTTTCTTGATTTAGACCTAGATTTTCTAATTCTTGAACTTCAAATTTATAAATCATGAATTGTTGTTTGTTTTCTTTTCTTTAAAGTTTCGACTCATCTAAATCGAAACACGAACGATTACACTTTCCCTGTGGACGATCCGTACTCGCTAACGCGCTACAATCGACACCGTTATCGATTGCGGTCAAAATATTTTTGGTTGTGACTTCTTTACATATTTTCTACATACACACCGGAAAATTATCAATCAAATGGCACCGTTACCGGGGATAGTGCGCTAAATTGTTCGTTTGTTTTGAAATTTGAGTTGAAAAATTTATTCCATCTATATTTTTAGATCTAAATTTGCACAAGCCCTAAACGTGTTGTTGTGATTTGTTGGGAGGAAATCTGGAATCATTGGAGCTTGGGAAAAATTATTCTGAAAATTCCAGAGAGCTGAGAGAGTCAACATAAGCTCTCTGTGAAATTTTGAAGCAGTGAACAGTTCCAACTGCGGCGTTTCCGCGGCATTAGAAGACTCCCGCGGCGGATCCGCGGCAAGTTAGATTCCTCTCTGTTCCAAAATTGCAGGTGTACTTCTAGACTTTCTTATCTCCTTCCTCATCTGCTCCAATTAACAATTTTCTGCAGGTTTCTTTGCAAAAATTCACTGCGCCGAAAAAGCAATAAAAATTGTGCGTGTTTTTTATTTTTGGTTGTTTGCATATTAATACGGAATTTAAGGGGCACGGCCAAATTCAGATTAGGTGGGGAGTTCATTACCCTTCCTAAGCCCCGAAAATCGCAAAACTGCATCCGCATTACCCTCATTAACTAAAAAATATCTAGACATGACTCTAAGGACCGTCGCGCTCACTTAGGACAGAAGGAGGTCGTGGGTAATCTATTGCTTATCCGCGTTTTTTTTGTGGTGTGTAAGGCAAGTGTGTCGAAAGCTAGTGGTTACTAAATTAGGCCAACTACTTACGTAGTGGAGAACCTCCCACTTACCTGACACTTACCTGGCCACAGGAGAGATAAAGAGGCAGTGAAGGATTGATCCTGCGACTTGTCTTTTGGCAGTTAGGAGCGATCTAGAGCCTTGACCTAGGTGACCAATAAACTTAGGGTTGCTAGTTGCATTTTTTGTGATTTGCATCATTTTTTCAAAAATCCGTATATTTTTCAAAACAAACACCAATCACATTCATTCATTTCCTCTAATTATATTCACGCTGCCACTTGTACTAAACCATTTTAGTGCAAGATAGGCTGGACACGGGATTCTAGTGCCCGTTTAGTCCGCGTTCCCCCGATCGACCCAAAAGTCGGTATTTCTACGTTTACCTCTTCTTTACCCACTGTTTTCTGATTTAAAATCAGGAAAGCTTACGAAGGAGGCATCACGTGCTAGCACGTGACCAGCAGTCACGTGTTGGCACGTGACATTTGAAAGCAGCGGACTCATTCTCTGATTAAATCAAGAAAAAGTCTCCAGACAGGGGTCACGTGCTCACACGTGACCAGGGGTCACGTGGTGGCACGTGACGGCTATGCAGCGGCCAGAAGACAGAGCGCAAAAAGAAGAGGAAAGCTCGTTCCAGGGGGTCACGTACCTACACATGACCAAGGGTCACGTGCCTACACGTGACCATGGGTCACGTGGCCACACGTGACCGGCTTTCAAAGCCTATTTATTTAACAGAATCAAATTCTGAAGAGATCATTCAAATCTTTCCAAAGGAAAATGATTATTTGGAACCGATTGAACTAAAGATTTAAAGGTGATTAAATATCACCAATCTATGGAAAAATCTTGAACTTGGAAAGATTTCCCCTTAAAATCTAATCGAAATAACAAAGGAAAATCTTTGGATTTAAAATCCAATGGTGAATAAAATTCACCTAATAATCCAAAAGTCCAAACGAATGGTGAATACAAATCAAATCTCTCAATAAAAGATTCATCAAACTAATTAATTCTGCTTCTTCTCCTATAAATAGGAGCCAAGAGACACAGAGAAAAAGAGAAAAAAAGGGAGATAGAAGAAGAGAAATATAGAGCCTTGAGACACTGGAAGAATTTGATCTTCTGCAGAAGGAAATCCTAGGTAAGAAAGGGAAGGCTCTTAAAAGAGAATTTAATTCTCAAAAGAGTTTAACTCTTAAAAAGAAGAACATAGTTCTCTCTTTAGTGGAGGATCTGCAAAGTGCACATCTCCCCTTGAATTGAGAATTTTATTCTCATTGGGTTGAGATCCTTCCATGCAGATCCAAAGCATAGAGAGGGAATGGAAGTTTGCGAATTTAATTCTCACAAAATTATAGGAATTTAATTCCTTTAAGATAAAATTAGGGTTTGACCCTATGTTATAGGAATTTAATTCCTTCAGAATGAACAGAATCAGGGTTTAACCCTAATTAAGAACTTAGTTCTGTCAAAATAACATGAACTTAATTCCCTTAAGAAAGAAGAAATTAGGGTTTCACCCTATGACAGAATCTCATTCCTCAGAATAATTCTCTAAAAGAGAGTGGGAATTTAATTCCTTTAAAAGCTTTTATTAGGGTTTAACCCTATGATAGGATTCAGTTCTTCATATATATGATGAATTTAATTCCTACAGAAAATTCAGAGTTCAACTCTATCCCAGAATATAAATCTTCAGAAGGAAATAGGAATTTAATTCCTCTAAAGTTTATTGTTAGGGTTCAACCCTGCGAAGAATTTAATTCTTAAAGAGATTAAAAGATCTTTTTAAAAAATACAAAGAGGCAGGATCACGTGCTACCACATGACCCCCGAAAAGATCCACAGAGAAGGGCCTTTGAGGCAATGCCTCACGTGACCCACGTGACCCTTGGCGGAAGCTTTAACATACAAGCATTTAAATGCCCACCACGTGATGGCACGTGATGCTCCAAAATATGCAATATCCTCAGCAGAACAAATGAAGGGAGGGCGCCCTCGCGTGCTACCACGTGACCCCTCTTGCCTCAGGGTTTAACACTAAATTGGAACCTCTGAATCCAGTGTTTAACACTGCTTGGCCTTAGTGTTCAACACTAATTAAAGAACTTTATTTGCAGTATTTAAACACTGAATTTCTTAGTGTTCAACACTAAATTAAACCCCTGTTAACAGAGCTTAATATTAACTACCTTAGCGTTCAACACTAAATTAAAATCTCTGTCACCAGTGTTTAACACTGGTTATTCTTAGTGTTTAACACTAATTTGAGATCTCTGTTGCTAGTGTTTGACACTGATTTGCTCTAGTGTTTAACACTAATTTGAACCTCCTGTTGCTGGTGTTTAACACCAACTGTCTTTTAGTGTTAAAACACTAACTTGTTCCCAGTGTTCAACACTGCTGATCTTTAGTGTTTAACACTAACTTTAGCCCAATTGGCTAAATGGCCAGAGGCAAAGCCTCTCCTTCAATGGACCAATAGGAAGCCAATATTCCAAACATGATTGGACTTAGCCCAAGATGGCCATAAGTCCTCAATTCAAACTTAACTGGGCTGATGGGCTCATAACATAATTAATTGGTCCTGGTCCCAAGCTGGACAAAAGACTGTTTAATCTACCTAGGTTTAAGGGTACATCTCTTCACTCCTTTGATACTTGGCGTTGTAATCCCTCGACGTCTTCAAAGAGGTGACGGGTCCCGATGACCACACATTGATACGGACTGTGGGGTCCTTAAACTCATGGACTATGAGGTCCTTCACCTTGACCGGAATGTCTTAAAACTAACAACGGACTATGACGTCCTTAACCTTGACCGAGATGTCTTAAAACTAACAACGGACTGTGGGGTCCTTAAACCCATGGACTATGACGTCCTTAACCTTGACCGAGATGTCTTAAAACTAACCTTAGACTGTGGAGTCCTTAAATCCATGGACTATGACGTCCTTAACCTTGACCGCAACGTCTTAAAACTAACATCGGACCGCAATGTCCTTAAACTACCTATTGACCGCAACGTCACTAAACTAAACAACAGGGCTCCCTTAATTGCTCTATTGTTGGATCTAAACGATCCCGTTAAGTTGATCTTAGTCTGAAAATTGGACTAACGTATCCTTAACAAATGTTTAAGTCGATCTTAGTCTCGAATGAGGCTAATGTATCCTTAAACCCAAACCCCCAAACCCAAATCTAAGATAATACGGATTTGGACTAGTCCCCGCCCTACGGGCGACGACATAACTCAGTCTCCGTATACAATCCACGGGCAACCAAATATAAAATAAACACACACGACACGAAGTGACCATCTGGAGAAGGAGAAAGTGGTTACCCGATGTGGTAGCGTAATTAACTGCAGGGGCTTGCGCCTGCAGGGAAGAGCGTCCCCACAATCAAAAACCCCTCAAGCGAGGGGGAATCTGCCGAAGTCTGCTACATCGGACGCATCCGTTTAAACCTTCGACATACGGTACCATAAATCAACTTGGCATCTTCGGAGAGGTAGACGGATAGCACCAATTAGCATCTGCCCCGAACCTCAGGCGAGACGTACGCCGTCGAGCCGCCGTTCGGAGGGGAACAGATTCTGGCACGCCCGGTGGGACCTTTTCCTCTTTCCACTCCACTCTTCATGTGTTGTGTTCGCGAACCAAACACAGTTTGCTAATAGTTGCCCTGGGGTTTCAAGGTACTAAGATTCGGCGTCTTGCTTATTGCAGAAAGCAAAGAATCAATGGCTTCCACTCGTGCGACATGCTCCAACTGCAATTGCAACCTATGCTCTGCCTCGCCAGGAGGTATAGCATACGGACCCCAAGCTGCTTCGATGTTCACAATCTCCGTGGAACAGGTCACTCAAGCCACCACAGGGTTGTTTTTTGGGACCATGCTCCCGCCAACAAGCTTCACCGCTCCTGTGCTGACAACGGAAGCTCCCAAGAAGTCAGTCTTTGATCGGCTTGCCCCTGCTGCGGCCCCTCTCAACGGGTCGCCCAACACCAGCGCCTCGGTCTTCTCCAGACTAGGCCAGAGCTCCTGTGAAACCGCAATGGGTCCTGCAATCCTAGAGAAGGCTGCTCCTGAGAAAATAACCAGTCCTGCTCCTGAAGTAGTCAAGGCGGCTTCCCCTGCCAAAAAGTCGGTCTTTACAAGATTGACTGTTCCAGCTCCCGCTCCTGCTACCCAAAGGACATCAGTCTTTAATAGCTGACACCAGCAGTGACCCCCCACATACACAGGGGGCAAGATGAGGCTATCGCCATCACCGAGCCGATGCCATCAGCACGACACGCTCGACGTCGTTACTGGCACCGAGTGAGAAAGGCCGGAGGCAACTCCCCTTCTGGGCTAACTCCTCCAGCCCCGACGACAGAAGTTAATGCTGCTGTTCCAACTGGGAACAGCTTTGAGATGCTAAATAAAGTGCGTAGGAATTCTCCTACCGTGGTGCTAAAGAGGTCTCCCCCTCCGCTGAAAAGGGCTATAGAAGTGAAGCCAGAACAGCTCCAATCTCCTCAACGGCTGTCCTCCCGAATCTATAAAGTTTGGCGGCAGACCCGAGACTCGGTGATCGATCCAAATATCTCCCGCCAGCACAAGAAGCTGAAAATCCAACAGGAAGTCAGTCGCCAGGCTAAGCCACGAAAACCTGTCTGGGTGCCTACCTCAACGGCCCCTTCAATTTCCACTACTCATAAAAAGAGGAAGCCAGAGAAGATCCCCCAGCCTGCAATGAGAGCTAAAGGCACTAAGCCCAGACGCCCTAAGTCTGGGGGCATAATGGTCCATACCGTATATATGGCGTCAGGAAAGGAAGACAGCCGTGCGTCTACAGGTCATAGACCGCTTACACGGTCAGTGACCAAGGCGTAGGAGCAGCAACAGAAGCTCCAAGAGATGATGAATGCTATGGCCGCACTTACCGGGCCAAAAGAAAACCCAGAAACGTCCTCGAATGAACGCCAGGAGGAAGAAACCGACGCCGAATTCCTTCGCCGAATATTGGAGAAGAAGGACAAAGAGGCTGCTGAACAAGCAGCCAACATATAGCGTATGGGCCTTCTCTTCCAAGATATGATAGGGATGATGATACAACAAGATCCTCCGGCTGAAGAACCCCCCATCGTCCTCAGAGACGATAGGGGAGAGACATCAAATCCCCCGCCGGCTTTGTCAACGGCTAAAGAGGATACAATCTCTAAAACTGATTTGGACGAGTACATAGCCCAGCAAATACGGGTTCATCATGCGACTGAAGCTGCCGGCCAGGTCGTAAAAACGGGGCGGCCATATCCAAGCTGGTACGACCAAATCAAGTACCCGCCGGGTTACACAATTTCTAAGTTCCATGTTTACAAGGGAACGGGCAATCCTCACCAGCATGTTGCCCAGTTCAGGGCACTCTGCGGCAACACCGGCGGTGATGACAAGCTTTTGCTTCGCCAGTTTGTTGGAAGTTTATCAGATACGGCGTTCGAGTGGTACTCTGAGCTCCCGAACGACTCTATCAAGACCTTCGCAGAGATGGAATTGTTGTTTACCCAACGCTTCGCGAGTGCCAGCGAGCGTACCCCGATAACGGCATTGATCAATGCCAGGGTAAAACCGGGCGAAACATGGGTCCAATATGCTATACGGTGGCGTAATTTATGGTCAAAATGCGAGCAGCGTATAGAAGAAGCTCCTGCGGTGGGAATGTTTGTGGGAACTCTAGACCCTCATGCAACTATCTCCCAGTTCATGATGTTCTTTAAGCCAACCACGTTTCAGGCTTTGATCGACAAGTTGGCCCAGATGGACCAGATGGGTCACAGACCGTCTCCCTCGAAGCCAGAACCCCGGAATGACAAGGGTAAAGGGAAGGCAACCTTCGTTGCGAACGCTCAGCAGCAGCCCAGTAACCCAAAGCTGGTGGATCAGCTGGAAGAAAGACGGCGGTATTATAATGAGAAGATGAAGCGTCCCTACTCGTTCCCACGGGACAAGACGAAACGGTTATTCGAGCTGGCAGTACGCAACAGGCTTATAAGCTTGCCAAATCTAAGGCGACCTCCACAATCCACTGAGGTGAATAATCCCAACTATTGCCCTTACCATCAAACGGTAAGCCATCCGATTGAGGATTGCTTCGTTTTCAAAGGATGGATTGAAGATCAATACCTCCAGGGGAAGTTTGCACTATCCGAAAAATGGAAGGTGAACCCGCCACAGCCGCATGCTCCTAAGAAAGCAGATACACCGAGGGCAACCTGTTCCTTTATTGAAGAAGCTCCATGGGAGGTCGTGCTATCAATTAAAACCAAAAGGATGCTGAGGGACCTTCATGCGTGCCCGGTGGTCGAATGGAAGAACCCGCTTGAACCTCAAATCATCGAAGGGATGTTGAAGCCGCGCCCAACTACAAAGATTCGTGGTGATGGCCTAAATACTCACACCCAACCGTCAAAATCTTTGAAGAAAAAGAAGAAGAAATCCTAAAAGCCCGTGAAGCCTGGAGACAAGCGCACGGATTTGCAGAAACAGATTGACGCGCTGGAGGAGTACAATCAAAAGGCACGGACTCCCGTTACGCTGCAAGAGTTCCTCAACCACGTCTTTCAGGAGGAAGGAGATGGAGAGAGCTCATCGGATGAATCCGAGGAATATGTGGCGAATTGTCATGTGATTTCCCACTCGGAAGATGAGAAAACTCCTGTCACAGAGAAACTGGGGGCACAGCCTGAGCCAGAACTTGTATGGCCAATAGATGAAATGATCGACGCCTTTCTAGACGAGATTCGTTTGAAGAGTAAGGCCGATCAGGAGCGTAAGATGGCTGCATCGGAAAGAGCCAAGCGCAGGCGACTAAACGAAAGAGTCGAAGCACTCCCGCCAGATCAAAAGATATCTGATACGAATAAAAACAAGTACAAGACGAGGAAAAGGTTCGCCAAAGCCATGTCAGTAGGGATGAAGCTACCACCTTCGGAAGAGAACGCGTTCGATGGGGCGGAGAGGCACCCTAATTATTGCTCATATCATCGGAAAATTTCACACCCTACGGAGGAGTGTGACGCCTTTAGGATATGGTGGCAGGGATATGTTGCTCACCGGCAACATTTTAAGCGCATGAAACGCAGAACTCGTCGGGAGCAAAGAAGTACAACCGACAGGCACAAAAGAACTACCGGCAGCTGTTATGTGGTCGACGCCGGAGGATAACAAGTTCTTACCTTTGGGAGCGACTCTGATGAGGAAATGGTTCTGGGCCCTCTCTTTAAAGAATCCGTTTTAGGGAAAGAGGAAGAACCAGAGGCCTGCGAAAACATTCAGCTGTGCAATCGCACGCTCCCGGAAAAGAATCTCGGGCCCGCAACTAGAAAAGATAAGGGAAAGGAGAAGGTCACTGGGGATATCGCCTTAGATGACCAAGTCATGAAAGAGCTGACTGCCAAGGACCCTCCCAGGAAGGGTAAAGTGGACTACAACATCCTAGCGCACCTAAGGAAGCTACCTTCTCAGCTCAGCATTCTCGATGCCCTCCTATTATCGAAAGAAGCGCGAGATTCATTAATCAAGGCGTTACAAGAACCCGAGCAATTCCAAGCCTTCCTCGCCGAAGAAAGGATGAAGAATGAACTGGAAGAAGTGCATACGCCCGACATCACTTTCGGTGACGAAGACCTCCTCCTCGGGACGTGCGACCACAACCGTCCCCTATATGTCTCTGGATACTGCCATGATATCAAGATAGGCAAGATCCTGGTGGATAATGGATTCTCCGTCAATCTCCTTAATGTTCGGGTGTTGAAGGAAATCTGCATGAGCGTACAGCACCTCGCTCGTGACAAAATTACCATCTCCGGTTTCGACTCCCAGTCATCACAGACTCTCGGATCTGTAATACTAACATTACGCTTTGGACTGCTCGTCACGGACATCAAGTTTCACGTCATTGATGCCAAGATCTGCTACAACGCCTTGCTCGGTCGTCCTTGGTTACACGAGTACAACATCATCCCTTCTACACAACATCAGTGTATGAAGTACTTTAAGGATGGTTTCGAGTATACCGTAACAGGTGAGCTGAACCCATTCTCCGTGAACGAAGTCCGCAAGTACGAAGATGCAAAATACTTTTTGCCAGACTTCGAGGATACAGAAAAGAGTCGCAAGCCGGAGAACAAAGTCGCCGTCACCATCCCTGTTTTCGGGAGCGATACCGAAGAAGAAGAAGAGATAGTTTACGCTGGGCCATCTCGACGCAACAACCCGGGACCGTCCGCCCCCATATTGATCTTCGGAAGTGACTCAGAAGATGAGGTTAATGCTGTATTCTCCAGTCGGCCGTCAATACAAGCATCCCCTAGCGATGATCAGAGTTTGCAAATCACCATGGTGCCGTGGAAACACTACAAGGATCTCGACGCACTTCAAGCTTACAATGTGCAGGACCTGCAGACATTTTACGTCCCTCCCAAGCGAAAGGGTGAAAAGATGATCCTATTCTACTAATCCACAGAAACGAGAGTGGAGAAAGAGATATGGCATGGCGCGGATGCTACACTCGACAGGCTCCAACCCATCCGTTTGCCCAGATATTACATAAATGGACTAAAGAGGCTATTGAAGCGCTAAGGAGTACCCTTAAAACAGACTGTTCGACAAGCTCGGTTCTACAACAGGATTTGGAATGTCCTTGGGACTCAGCGCAAATTGCCCAACGGGAGAATGGAAACTCTTGGGCTTGGATATGTGAGATCCGGGAAACGGGAGCGAGTCCACGGCAGCTACGCCATATATAACTTCGATGAGGAGGAGGACACCCTGTCGGGGAATGCTAACCCCTTGTCAAAACTGGATCCCGCGAGTGAAGTGCCGATTCTGTCATTTGAAGAACAAGTGGACAAGTTTATCAGGAAAGCAGGTCAAAAGGCTCGGGAAGACCACAACCGCGAGATAGCCATCTACGAGAAGGCCAGGACACAACGTTTGTTTCAACAGGCTGCAAAAGACAAAGATGCTCCCCCTGTCAACCCGTTGTATAAAAGGCCCGGCGCAGAGGCAGAAGTAAATCAAGAAGCAGAAAGAGGAGCCGACAACAACGACGCAGGATTAGAGAGTTATGTGATCGGGTATTGCGCAGCCCGGATTTGTCCTTCATGAAGAAGATGAGTCGAGCGTATTTCTTCCCCCGAGACAAGACGAAGAAGTTACTCGAGCTCGTTATAAAACATCAAATGATCGCACTTCCAGAGTCTAAGCACCCTGAGCAAGCTAACAAAGTTTCTTATCCGGGCTATTGCTCTTATCACCAAGCCATAGGACACCCTATCGAAGACTACTTCACCTTCAAGAACTGGGTCGAAGACAAGTACCAGCAAGGCAGATTTGCTTTATCCAGCAGCTGGAGGGTAACGCCGCCATAAAAGCACGAACCTAAAGCCGCAAGAGTAGAACCAGATCCACATCAATTTTGGAAGCGGATTCGCACCTGTTACATGATTACAATATTAAAAGAAGAGCCCGAGAACATAGATGAGCTCCCTTGGTGCTTCGAAAACAATGACAATGAGGTAATCTCAGAATTTCCACCGGCTCCGAAAGAACTGGAAGATGGCATACATACAACTGCAGATAACCTCAAGAAGATTGAGTTGGGATCGGCAGACGATCCGCGACCGACATTCGTCAGCGAACTGCTATCTGAAGAAAGGGTGGCTGCGTTAAAGGACGTGCTTCTATAGCATAGAGATTGCTTCGCGTGGAACTATTCCAAGATGCCGGGATTAGATCCAGAGATTGCGGTACATAAATTAGTAATATCCCCGGATATCAAGCCAGTCAAGCAGGCGCCGAGAAGGATGCAGCTCGAGATTGAGATGAGCATCAACGCCGAAGTCAAGAAGCTGATCAATTCTGGATTTATCCAAGAAGTCCAATATCCTGACTGGATCGCCAACATCGTCCCGGTAATGAAGAAAAATGGGACGGTGCGCATATGCGTGGATTTCAGGGATCTCAATAAAGCCTTCCCGAAGGACGATTTCCCAGTACCGGTAACCGAGCTAATGACAGATAACACGTCCACTCACGAGGTTTTCTCCTTTATGGACGGTTCATCAGGGTACAATCAGATAAAGATGCATCCCGAAGACTAGAAGCACACCGCCTTCAGGAATCCTTTGGGTATATTCTGCTACAAGGTGATGCCCTTCGGTTTAAAGAACGCCGGTGCCACCTATCAAAGGGCCATGACAAAGATCTTCGATGATCTCATACACGAAATCGTCGAGTGCTATATCGATGATCTCGTAGTGAAGAGCATGTCATACGAAGAGCATTTAGAGCATCTGAAGACTGTATTTCAGCGCCTTCGGCAATATAATTTGAAGATGAATCCCCTCAAATGCGCGTTCGGAGTCTCCTCGGGTAAATTCCTGGGATTCATCATCCGACATCGAGGTATCGAAATAGATCCATCTAAGATCAAGGCGATCATGGAAATGCCGCCGCCAAGAACTCTTAAACAATTGCGGTCTCTCCAAGGGAAGCTCGCGTACGTCAGGCGGTTTATCGCCAACCTGTCAGGCAAGTGCCGTCCTTACAGCCACCTGATGAAGAAGGGAACCCCGTTCGTCTGGGACCAAAAATGCCAGGGCGCGCTAGATGAGATCAAACAGTACCTGCAGAACCCGCCGGTGTTAGCTGCTCCAGTCAAGGGAAAGCCCCTCATTCTTTATACGACAGCCCTCGAAAATTCCTTAGGCGCATTATGGGCACAAGAAAACGACCAAGGGAAGGAAAGAGCACTCTACTATTTAAGTCGAGTTCTACTGGGGGCAGAGAGCAACTACTCCCCCATTGAAAAACACTGCCTGGTGTTGATCTTTGCGATAACAAAGCTCAGGCACTATGCGTTGGCACATGAAGTCCGTCTCATTTCGAAGGTGGACCCTCTTAAATATTTAATGTCGAAGGCCATATTGACGGGGAGACTCGCTAAATGGGCCTTGCTCTTGATGGAGTTTTCAATAACCTATCAGCCTCTCAAGACAGTGAAAGGCCAAGCCATCGCCGACTTCCTTGCTGAGCACCCGGGTACCTGTCGGTTCACCTCTAAACTGCGATTTGCTGGACGAACATGCGTTTGACGCGATCGACGGTGGTGATACCCGATGGAACTTTATTTCGATGGAGCGTCCTCCGTAAAGAAACGCAAACAAAGTGCCCCAATGATCAAATCAGGTGTAGGCCTCATCTTCGTAACTCCACAAGGAGGGATAATACGCTTTGCTTTCTCCTTAACAGAACCGAGGACGAACAATGAAGCCGAATACGAAGCTTTGATAGCAGGCCTCGAGATCGCCATTGACATGGGAATTGAAGACCTCCTGATATACGGGGATTCTCAACTGGTCGTCAGTCAAGTAAATGGTGACTACCAAACGTGCAAACCGGAGTGGGTGAAGTACGGCGAAACGGTGCAACAACTGTTGACCCAAATTCCCTCCTATACTTTGGAAAGCATACCACGCGCGGAAAATAGCAAAGCGGACGCGTTAGCTAAGCCTGCTAAAGAACTGGCTGACGAGAACCTCGATGACGTCAGAATCGTGGTACAAAGCCGTCGAGTGCTCGCCCCAGCAGAAATATCTCTTGAATCTTCCGAAGAAAAGGGAGCGACTGAGCAGGCAACCTTACAAATAAAAGAACGAGAAAAGGCTGAGGATTGGAGGGAAGTCTTTATAGACTACTTTAAGTCCCACCGGATGCCCGAAGAAGCGTCCTCAAGACATCAGCTCATGAAACGAGCTCTATCTTTCATTTTCGTCAATGATACTCTGTACAGGAGGTCATTTGACTCTCTGTGGTTGAGATGCTTAGGACCTGATGAAACAGAAAGAGTCGTTCAGGAAGTTCACGACGGAATATGTGGTTCTCACCAAGCGGGCCCAAAGATGAAGCTAAAGATCAAACGGATGGGCTACTACTGGCCCACAATGATTCAGGATTGCCTCGAATATGTGAAGCAATGTCACTCATGCCAAATCCACGGGGATTTCATCCACCAGCATCCGAATCCGCTACATCCAACGGTGGTTTGCTGGCCATTCGAAATGTGGGGGACTGACATAGTCGGCCTCATCGAACCAGCATCGTCCAGGGGACATCGTTTCATCCTGGCGACGACTGATTACTTCTCCAAATGGGCGGAAGCAGTACCGCTGATGGTAGTGAGGACGGAGAATATCCTCCACTTTTTCAAAACGCACGTCATTTATCGGTTTGGAACTCCACGGCGGATTATCTCCGATAACGGGCCAGCCTACAGAAGCCAAAAGATTAGCCGCTTCGCGCAACAGCATAATATAGACTGGAGATACTCCTCAGTTTATAATCCACGAGCTAACAGTCTGGCCGAGGCCTTCAATAAGACCTTGACAAAGATCATTAAAAAGACGGTGTCCCGAAATAAGAAAGATTGGTGTTCCCCTCCGAAAGACGGTGCGCAAGACTGCGGTGTCTTGGCACTGACATTCGGGGCAGATGCTAATTGGTGCTATCCGTCTATCTCTCCGAAGATGCCAAGTTGATTTATGGCACCATGTATCGGAGGTTTAGACGGATGCGGCCGATGTAGCAGACTTCGTCAGATTCCCCCTCGCTTGAGGGGTTTTTGATTGTGGGGACGCTCTTCCTTGCAGGCACAAGCCCCTGCAGTTAATTACGCTACCGCATTGCGGTAACAACTTTCTCCTTCTCCAGATGGTCACTTCGTGTCGTGGGTGTTTTTTTTGTTTGTGGTTGCCCGTGGATCGTATACGGAGACTAATATATGTCGTCGTCTGTAGGACGCGGATTAGTCCAAATCCGTATTTACTTAGATTTGGGTTTGGTGTTTTAGTTTAAGGATACGTTAGCCATATTTGAGGCTAAGATCGACTTAAACGTTTGTTAAGGATACGTTAGTCTAACTTGAGACTAAGATCAACTTAACGGGATCGTTTAGATCCGACAAAAGAGGGTTTGGGGGCTCGATTGTTCCAGTTTAGGGACATAGTGGTCCATTGAATATATGGCCATCGGGACCCATCACCTCTCTGACGATGTTGAAGGATTACAACGACAGATGTCAGAGGAGTTCAGAGATGTACCCTTGAACCAGAGTTAATTGGGGGGATCTATAGTCCAATTTGGGACTAAAGTCTGTTTGAAGGTTTTGGTTTAAGGACACGTTAGCCATATTTGAGGCTAAGATCAACTTAAACGTGTGTTAAGGATACATTAGTTTAATTTGAGACTAAGATCAACTTAACGGGATCGTTTAGATCCGACAAAAGAGCAATTGGCTCTATTGTTCCAGTTTAGGGACATAGTGGTCCATTGCCAGTTTAGGGACATGAGGGTCCATTGCCAGTTTAGGGACATGGTGGTCCATTGAATGTATGGCCGTCGGGACCCGTCACCTCTCTGACGTCGTTGAAGAATTACAACGACAGATGTCAGAGGAGTTCAGAGATGTACCCTTGAACCAAAGTTGATTGGGGAATCTATAGTCCAATTTGGGACTAAAGTCTGTTTAAAGGTTTAAGGATACGTTAGCCATATTTGAGGCTAAGATCAACTTAAACGGGATCGTTTAGATCCGACAAAAGAGCATTTGGGGGCTCTATTGTTCCAGTTTAGGGACATGGTGGTCCAAGTTCCAGTTTAGGGACGTGGTGGTCCATTGCCAGTTTAGGGACATGGTGGTCCATTGGTAGTTTAAGGACGCATAAGTCCATGGGTTTAAGGACCCCACAGTCCATATGGATGTGTTTAAGGACGCATTAGTCCGTTAGTTTAAGGACGCATAAGTCCGCGGGTTTAAGGACCCCACAGTCCGTATCTTGGTTTTGGGACGCATAAGTCCATGAGTTTAAGGACCCCACAGTCTGTGTTGATGTGTGGTTGTCGGGACCCGTCACCTCTCTGAAGATGTTGAAGGATTACAACGACAAATATCAGAGGAGTTCAGAGATGTACCCTTGAACCAATGAGTTGGTTGAAAGAGCAGATGTGCTCAGTTCAAGATGATTTGAGGACTTATGGCCAGTTTGGGCTAAGTCCAACTATGTTTGAAATATTGGCCCTCTGTTGGTCCATGGAAGAAGAGGCTTTGCCTCTAAAAACTTAGCCAATTGGGCTAAAGCTGGTGTTAAACAATACAGACCAACAGTGTTGAACACTGGGAATAAAATTAGTAAATTATTGTTAAACACTAAAAGATAATCAGTGTTAGCAACAGGGCTTTCAAATTAGTGTTAACACAAAAGCAAATCGGTGTTAAACACCGGTAGCAGAGATTTCAAACTAGTGTTAAACACTAAAGCAAATCAGTGTTAAACACCGGGAACAGAGTTTTCCAATTAGTGTTAAACACTAAGGAGGGAGAGGTCACGTGCGGACACGCGAGAGCGCCCTGATTTCCCTTATTTTATTCTGCAGGTAAGTGTTTAACACTTTTAATTTTCTGGCCATCACGTGCGGGCACGTGATAGGCATCCATTCATTCGATATTAAAGGGATTCGTTAGGGGTCACGTGGGGACACGTGAGGGCGCCCTAAATGTGGAGCCAGATCTCCTTTTGGTTTATCCTCAAATCTGCGAATAAGTGTTAAACACTTTTCTTTTTATTTTAGAGTATCACGTGTTGGCACGTGATGGGGATCTGTGCGCCAATTGTTAAAACATTTGCTGAGGGGTCACGTGATAACACGTGAGAGCGCCCAAAGCTTTCATTTCCTTTGCTTTTTCTTTCTGCGTTTTGGGGGTCACGTGGAGCACGTGATGGCATCAAAAAGTGGGGCCAGATCCCCTATATTTTGTTCTGCAAACAAGTGTTTAACACTTTTAATTTTCATAGCCATCACGTGTGGGCACGTGATGTATACTCATGCCCTGATTTATTAGAACATTTATTAGGGGTCACGTGGTGACACGTGAGAGCGCCCAGAATTGTTTCTGCCTTTGCTTTTGTTCCATATATAATGAGGGTCACGTGGGAGCACGTGAGGCATTGCCTCAAAACTTTCCTCTTCTTATTTTGGGGGATCTGTTCAGGGGCCACGTGGGGCACGTGACCCTAGTTCTTTTCATGAACAGAGATCTTTTAAGAATTGAATTCTTTGTAGGGTTAAACCCTAATTATGATTTTGGAGGAATTAAATTCCTATCGTGAAAGAATTAAATTCTTATTTAGGATAAAACCCTGATTTCTTTTCAAAGAAATTAAATTCCCAGATATGTAAAAGAATTAAATTCTTGATTAGGGTTAAACCTTAGTTTCTTTTTAGGAGGAATTAAATTCCTATGAGTTTGGGAGAATTAAATTCTCAAAACTCAATTCCTCCTCTATGTTTTAGATCTGCATGGCAGGATCTCAACCCAATGAGAATTAAATTCTCAATTCATGGGGAGATGTGCACTTTGCAGATCCTCAACCAGAGAAAGAACTAAGTTCTTTTTTTATGTAAGAGTTAAACTCTTTTGAGAATTAAATTCTCTTTTGAAGCTTCTTTTTTTCTTACCTAGGGTTTTTCTTTTGCAGAGAATTAAATTCTCCTCTCTCTGTTTCTTCTCTCTCCAAAAAAGTAGATCCCTTCTCTTCTCTTCTTGGCTCCTATTTATAGGAGAAGGAAAAGAATCAATTTGTTTAGCAAATCTCTCATTGAAAGATTTGATTTGATTGTTGAGAGATTTGATTTATATTTATCATTAATTCTGGGCCTTTAGATCATTCAGTGAATTTTATTAGCCGTGGATTTTAAATCCAAGAGATATTCTATTTGTTATCTCGGTTAGATTTAGGGGGAATCTTTCCTTATTTAAGATTTTTTCATAAATTGGTGATTTTTAATCACCCTTGGATCTTTAATCCAACGGTTCCCCATGACCCTTTTCCATTTGGAAAGATTCAGAACTTTTAGAATTTAATTCTATTAAATTATTAGGCTTTTAAAGCCAGTCACGTGCTGGCACGTGACCTTTGGTCACGTGTGAGCACGTGACCTCCAATTGGGTTCCTTTCTCAGCCGCTTATTTATGTTTCAGTTTTAACCATCACGTGTCAATACGTGACAATTGGTCACGTGTAAACACGTGATACCTCGTTGAGGTAATTTCTGACTTTTAGAATTAAATTCTATTCATTATTTTAGAGGCTTTAAAAGCCCATCACGTGTCTGCACGTGACCCATGGTCACGTGTGAGCACGTGATGCCCCATTGGAGTCTTTTCCGAGTTTTTATTATATCTTTTAGCTCCTCCAGCGGGTTCTTAAAGATCCATCATGTGTAGACACGTGATATCTCATAACTTTTGCTCCCGGATGAATTATGGGGCCCATAATATATCAAATCGAAGGGTTTTTCGAGATGCTTCCAATACTATCAGAATTTAATAGTTTCTCCTTTGGAGGTTTATCAAAATATAAGCCGGAAGATACTGGTTCACATTTCCTTAAGCGTATCGCTGCCATTTGATACCTTGGGCTCCTTTGCATAGAAATTTTTGGCGGGAACAAATGCCCCCCACTACTTTGCCCACGTAAGTATGTACGTGGGTGAAGTAGTGCAGAGTTATGCATGGCGTATGACCAGTTTCGGGTTGGTGTATCACTTTCAGAATCTTGATATGAGAAGATAACGAGCGGACACAAGCGTCGTCATTTATCATTGACTCAAATCTCAACTCTTAAGGGATATAGTTCCAAACCCTTAACTCAATGAGCCGCACCCTTCCATTTCTTTATGTCTTACTCTGGCGTGGAGTAGTTTATACACTCATGAGTAACTTCTCCATTTCAGTGGCATGTAGTTTTGGCAAGTGTGACTCATAGATGGTCCATCTTGACCTCTTTGCAGGGCGGTGGTGGCTTAGGAGACAGGGTTAGGATCTGTCACCTAAGACTTTTCAACTTTATGAGCCGTGAGGGTCTCATAAAGACTTTTCTCCCCACGAGTCGAGAGGATCCCGCAGGTGTATTTTCTCTTTAGGGGTCATGAGGACTCCTAAGTGTGTTTTCTCTTGAAAGTCGTAAGGATCTCACAAGAGAATTTTCCCGCTTATAAGTCAAGAGGACTCATAAGTGGTTGTTTCCCTTCTTGTCGAGATTCGAATTTGGAGAGTGTGACCCGTGGATAGTATGCAAGAGACCGTTTTGGGCCGATTTGCAGGGTCCCAGTGCTTAGGAAACAGGTTTTTTAATCCCTACTGCCTAAGGCTTTATCTCACGAGTCGAGATGAATCGAGAAGTTCTCGCAAAGACATCAATTTCCTCACGAGTCGAAACAGCTCGAGCAGATCTTACAAGAATATCCTAACGTCACAGTTAACCTCTGCTCTTTACGACAGAAGTCCGTTAGGGTCTGTGGTACTTAGGGTTTTGGCCGTCGTACCGTCGCATTGGCTGATGTATCCCTCGATAGGCAATCGTGCTGTTCGAGTAGCCCTGCGACTGCCGTGTCTCTGATCCCTTCGGGGGCTGGACAAGACGTCTTCAAGCAATCCTCCTAGGCAGTTTGACCGTCGGAAGAGCAAGCGTTAGGAATTTTCCATGCCGCTTTTTACTTGAGGTTAGGCTCATTTTGGAGAGCCCCGCTGAGTCATAACCACTCCGCGCTGGTGTGGGATGATCTCCGATAGTCTTTCAGGCTTTATATGACTTGCCGTTAAGACCCTGAAGCTAGGAATTTGGTCTTTGCTTCGTTTGCTTTGTCATGTGCGAATCTTGTTGGAGGAAGAACACTGTCGTGACATCTCGTCTGTTGTATCGAGACGAACGTCGAGGTGGTGACCACTCCACGCTGGTGTGGGATGATCTCTGATGGTCTTTCAGGCTTTATATGACTTGCCGTTAAGACGCTGAAGCTAGGAATTTGGCCTTTGCTTCGTTTGTTGGCATCACGTCCTCTGTATCGAGACGAATGTCATGGTTGTCTCTAGGTTGCCGGTGAACCGTCGAGCTCTGGAACCAGGGATTTTGCCGTGACTCATTTCGGTGATGTTGCGTCTGCTGTGTCGAGACGAACGTCGAGGTGGTGATCACTCCATGTTGGTATGAGATGATCTCTGATTGTCTTTCCGGTTTAATATGACTTGCCGTTAAGACGCATTAAGCTAGGAATTTGGCCTTCGCTTCGTTTGCTTTGGTGTGTCCGGATCCAGTTGGAGGAAGGACGCTGTAGTGACATTTCGTCTGCTGTATCGAGACGAATGTCGTGGTGGTGACCACTCCATGTGGGATGATCTCTGTTTGTCTTTCCGGTTTTATATGACTTACCGTCAAGACGTTGAAGCTAGGAATTTGGCCTTCGCTTCGTTTGCTTTGTCGCTTCCGAATCCTGCTGGGGGAAGAACGCTGGGGTGACATTTCATCTGCTGTATCGAGACGAACGTCGAGGTGGTGACCACTCCGCGCTGGTGTGGGATGATCTCCGATTGTCTTTCAGGCTTTATATGACTTGCCGTCAAGACCCTGAAGCTAGGAATTTGGCCTTCGCTTCGTCTGCTGGTATCGCGTCTGCTGTATCGAGACGAATGTCGCGGTGGTGATCACTCCATATTGGTGTGAGGACCAGGATCCGCTCTGGACGTTTCCCACGGGGTCGAAGAGTGACGTTATCCGCGTTCCACGTGACCAGAAATTTTGCTCTAGATGCTTCACACGGGTTCACTGCCGTGTTAGGCGAGGACTAGGCTCCACTCTGGATGCTTCGCACGGGTTCACTGCCGTGCTATGCGAGGACCAGGCTCCGCTCTGGATGCTTCACACGGGTTCACTGCCGTGCTCTGCGAGGACTAGGATCCGCTCTGGACGTTTTCCACGGGGTCAAAGAGTGACGTTATCCGCGTTCCACGTAACCAGGAATTTTTCACTAGATGCTTCACACGGGTTCACTGTCGTGCTCGGCGAGGACTAGGCTCTGCTCTGGATGCTTCACACGGGTTCACTGCCGTGCTCTGCGAGGACCAGGATCCGCTCTGGATGTTTTCCACGGGGTCAAAGAGTGACGTTATCCGCGTTCCACGTAACCAGGAATTTTGCACTAGATGCTTCACACGGGTTCACTGCCGAGCTCGGCGAGGACTAGGCTTCGCTCTGGATGCTTCACACGGGTTTACTGCCGTGCTCTGCGAGGACCAGGATCCGCTCTGGACGTTTTCCACGGGGTCAAAGAGTGACGTTATCCGCGTTCCACGTAACCAGGAATTTTGCTGATTATATCCGCATTTCACGAGATGGAGGTTTGATTGCTGGCGATATGTGTAAGTCGATGTACTACACCACAATCCTCCTCGGCCTTCTCTTTGTAGTAGACGATCCACCCGAGAGCAAAACTCCAAGCTTAGCCTCTAAACTTGAGGCAACTAACCTTCTTGGATTGCTAATCAAAGAAGATAGATGAGATAGAGTGAGGGTTATGGATTGTTTAGTCTAGCTAATCCTAGTTCTCAACACATGAGAGGTGAGGATTAGGGTTTGAAGAGAGAGAGCTTGAGGAGAGAGAATGTGTAGATGATAATGATAAGAGAATAGTGAGTCAAGAAGATATATATCAAGCATTTCTTTTATGAAGAAAAGAATAAGAAATGAATTTAGCAACCATGCTTGAAAATATCTAGTGATGATTCATTATAATGACAAAAGACTTCTATGAATCATCAAGGTGACTCACTAATCACAATCATTTCATATGCCACCTTAACCTCCTTAGTCACCACCTTCTAGAAGCTTCCCGCATAATTACGAGAACGCCCCTCCTTTCCGCAAAAATACGGAAAAACTTTAGACTGTAAAAATCCAATAACCGGATACCAGTAACTGGCTTAAACCAAAGCCGACTGGTAAAAACTGTCCGAAAGTCGTACGTGCGAAAACACACGTATGCGTCCGAACCCTTGTCGTAAAACCATACGACCTCTATATCGTTTCGCGTGGAATAGGAAACTCTCTGTGTGGGACTCTAGAGACTCGACTACTACGCTGGCAGTGGGTTTAACCACAGACCGCAAGCGGCACTAGCTGTACGTAACGGTCCCCAGGTAGTTGTCGATAAGAAGGCCGATGAGGAAACCCATCCGAACTCCTACTGAGTCTGATGTGACAATCTCCATACAGTCCGGTCCGTTCGTCTAAGACTATCGCATATCGGGCCTAGGGGGCGGCAAGCGTCAGTCCCCTAATAGCGGTATAAGTCGTGTCGGAGCGAAGCCCATTACACCCTGAGAAACTACTGGAACCTACCAGCAAATCTCGCTTGCCCTGGCCAGGGACTTTGCGTAATGGCTCTCTGACACAGCGCGATATCTACTCCCAATACCGGGAGGGACGAATCCTGTCTAACCGCCACTGCCTCCAAGTGCTCGGGACTGCACCCAACTGCTACCTGTTTGCACGACTCATTTGAGCCGTGGTAGGGTAGCAATCTAAGAACAGTGGGACACACTCGAGGCGAAGTAGCAGTGTCAAGTCTGCGGACTATGCTGTACTCATGTCACCTGGGAACTGTTTACTGACGACTGGTATAAAACCAACCAACAGTTCCCTGTGAGTCCTGTCCGGTGTACCCGTAACCTAACGAGCACCTGCATACTATCTCCAGTACGACGTACTGACGGCTGTGGGACAGACCATCTCCCCAACTGGGATGAGAAGCGTACACACTAGTCTACTCCGGAGTATCGATGCTCTGTCTCGATAATCCAACGACCAGGGACCTGAATAAGGATGTGCTTGTAGACTACCCAGCCCCCACTAGTGTGACTGCCATCACAACGCTGGTAGACAAGCAAGATCCTAAGAGCTCTATCAATACGTACACTCACATATTAAGATAGAAAAACCAAGTAGCATACTACCATGTTTAGCAAGACTGTTATATACATGTGAATATCCCAAGCTTCCATTAAGTAATATACAAGCTAGTATGATACAGTAATGGCCTTCTAGGGCATAAACACTAACAATATGTATACCACCGAGCCATGGAACTGGGAGTTGCCGCTGTTCCGCTTAGCTTGAAGATGCGTCCGCTGTGACGAGACGAGTGTTGAGATGATCTCTAGGTTATTTGTGGCCCGTCGAGATTCGGCTTCTTCTTCTAATGAAACCTGGGGAGGAGGAGTGCAACTCCTTCTTTGTTTGCGCCCCTGGATTGTATACATGGATTGATGTAGCATCACCTGTAGAGCAAAAAGTTTCATTCTTTCATCATTTTTTATTCTTTCCGCGATGCTCTATCATTTCAGCTTTTTATATCGCGAAAATCGCGATTGCCCAATCATTTCGGCTATTTGTCGCGGTGCCCAATCATTTCGGCTATTTTTTTTATTTTTACTCGCTGCTTTTTATTGCGAGTTGCCCAATCATTTCGGCTATTTTTCATGCATACATTTTTTTACTTGCTGATTTTTATTGCAAGTTGCCCCATCATTTCGGCTATTTATTTTATTTTTACTCGCTGCTTTTTATTGCGAGTTGCCCAATCATTTCGGCTATTTTTCATGCATACATTGTTTACTTGCTGATTTTTATTGCAAGTTGCCCCATCATTTCGGCTATTTCGTATGCACGTATGGCTCGCTGTTTTTTTATCGCGAGTGTGGAACTTGGAATCTGGTGCCAATCTCAGCATCAGCATCGCTACAGCTGGAATATTGCCAGGAGCGAATCATCATTTGCCATGAACGGACTTGGAATTTGATACCGGTTTAGGCATCAGTATCGCTGCAACTGGGATATTGCCAGGAGCGAATCATCATTTGCCTTGAAAGGGCTTAGAATTTGATACCAGTTTAGGCATCAGCATCGCTGCAACTGGGATATTGCCAGGAGCGAATCATCATTTGCCTCTGTCGATATTGAACAAAGGTGGCTTAGTAAACAGGGTTAAGGGTCCTGTCGGCTAAGGCTTTTGACTTCATGAGCCGTAAGGGTCTCACAAAGGTATTTCTCCCTACAAGTCGTGAGAATCTTGTAGGTGTGTTTTTCTCCTTGGGAATCGTGAGGGTTCCTAAGTGCATGTTCTCTTGTAAGTCGTAAGGATCTTACAAAAGGGTTTTCTCCTTATAAGTCGAGAGGACCTACAAGTGTTTGTTCACCGTATGGACATATCCCCAGTCACGGGTGGGACTTGGTTAGGGAAATGTTTATTCACGCCCGTGGATTGTATACAAGGGTCAGTATTGAGCCGCTTGTAGGGCATAAATCTGTTCCCCTCCGAAAGACGGTGCGCAAGACTGCGGTGTCTTGGCACTGAGATTCGGGGCAGATGCTAATTGGTGCTATCCGTCTACCTCTCCGAAGATGCCAAGTTGATTTATGGCACCATGTATCGGAGGTGTAGACGGATGCGGTCGATGTAGCAGACTTCGTCAGATTCCCCCTCGCTTGAGGGGTTTTTGATTGTGGGGACGCACTTCCCTGCAGGCGCAAACCCCTGCAGTTAATTACACTACCGCATTGCGGTAACAACTTTCTCCTTCTCCAGATGGTCACTTCGTGTCGTGGGTGTTTGTTTTGTTTGTGGTTGCCCGTGGATCGTATACGGAGACTAATTTATGTCGTCGCCCGTAGGACGCGGATTAGTCCAAATCCGTATTTACTTAGATTTGGGTTTGGTGTTTTAGTTTAAGGATACGTTAGCCATATTTGAGGCTAAGATCGACTTAAACGTTTGTTAAGGATACGTTAGTCTAACTTGAGACTAAGATCAACTTAACGGGATCGTTTAGATCCGACAAAAGAGCGTTTGGGGGCTCGATTGTTCCAGTTTAGGGACATAGTGGTCCATTGAATATATGGCCATCGGGACCCATCACCTCTTTGACGACGTTGAAGGATTACAACGACAGATGTCAGAGGAGTTCAGAGATGTACCCTTGAACCAGAGTTAATTGGGGGGATCTATAGTCCAATTTGGGACTAAAGTCTGTTTGAAGGTTTTGGTTTAAGGACACGTTAGCCATATTTGAGGCTAAGATCAACTTAAACGTGTGTTAAGGATACGTTAGTCTAATTTGAGATTAAGATCAACTTAACGGGATCGTTTAGATCCGACAAAAGAGCAATTGGCTCTATTGTTTCAGTTTAGGGACATAGTGGTCCATTGCCAGTTTAGGGACATGAGGTCCATTGCCAGTTTAGGGACATGGTGGTCCATTGAATGTATGGCCGTCGGGACCGGTCACCTCTCTGACGTCGTTGAAGGATTACAACGACAGATGTCAGAGGAATTCAGAGATGTACCCTTGAACCAAAGTTGATTGGGGAATCTATAGTCCAATTTGGGACTAAAGTCTGTTTGAAGGTTTAAGGATACGTTAGCCATATTTGAGGCTAAGATCAACTTAAACGGGATCGTTTAGATCCGACAAAAGAGCATTTAGGGGCTCTATTGTTCCAGTTTAGGGACGTGGTGGTCCAAGTTCCAGTTTAGGGACGTGGTGGTCCAAGTTCCAGTTTAGGGACGTGGTGGTCCATTGCCAGTTTAGGGACATGGTGGTCCATTGGTAGTTTAAGGACGCATAAGTCCATGGGTTTAAGGACCCCACAGTCCATATGGGTGTGTTTAAGGACGCATTAGTCCGTTAGTTTAAGGACGCATAAGTCTGCGGGTTTAAGGACCCCACAGTCCGTATCTTGGTTTAGGGACGCATAAGTCCATGAGTTTAAGTACCCCACAGTCCGTGTTGATGTGTGGTTGTCGGGACCCGTCACCTCTCTGAAGACGTTGAAGGATTACAACGACAAATATCAGAGGAGTTCAGAGATGTACCCTTGAACCAATGAGTTGGTTGAAAGAGCAGATGTGCTCAGTTCAAGATGATTTGAGGACTTATGGCCAGTTTGGGCTAAGTCCAACTATGTTTGAAATATTGGCCCTCTGTTGGTCCATTGAAGAAGAGGCTTTGCCTCTAAAAACTTAGCCAATTGGGCTAAAACTGGTGTTAAACACTACAGACCAATAGTGTTGAACACTGGGAATAAGATTAGCAAATTAGTGTTAAACACTAAAAGATAATCAGTGTTAGCAACAGGGCTTTCAAATTAGTGTTAACACAAAAGCAAATCGGTGTTAAACACCGGTAGCAGAGATTTCAAACTAGTGTTAAACACTAAAGCAAATCAGTGTTAAACACCGGGAACAGAGTTTTCCAATTAGTGTTAAACACTAATGAGGGAGGGGTCACGTGCGGACACGTGAGAGCGCCCTGATTTCCCTTATTTTATTCTGCAGGTAAGTGTTTAACACTTTTAATTTCCTGGCCATCACGTGCGGGCACGTGATAGGCATCCATTCATTCGATATTAAAGGGATTCGTTAGGGGTCACGTGGGGACACGTGAGGGCGCCCTAAATGTTGAGCCAGATCTCCTTTTGGTTTATCCTCAAATCTGCGAATAAGTGTTAAACACTTTTATTTTTATTTTAGAGCATCACGTGTTGGCACGTGATGGGGATCTGTGCGCCAATTGTTAAAACATTTGCTGAGGGGTCACGTGATAACACGTGAGAGCGCCCAAAGCTTTCATTTCCTTTGCTTTTTCTTTCTGCGTTTTGGGGGTCACGTGGAGCACGTGATGGCATCAAAAAGTGGGGCCAGATCCCCTATATTTTGTTCTGCAAACAAGTGTTTAACACTTTTAATTTTCATAGCCATCACGTGTGGGCACGTGATGTATACTCATGCCCTGATTTATTAGAACATTTATTAGGGGTCACGTGGTGACACGTGAGAGCGCCCAGAATTGTTTCTGCCTTTGCTTTTGTTCCATATATAATGAGGGTCATGTGGGAGAACGTGAGGCATTGCCTCAAAACTTTCCTCTTCTCATTTTGGGGGATCTGTTCAGGGGTCACGTGGGGCACGTGACCCTAGTTCTTTTCATGAACAGAGATCTTTTAAGAATTGAATTCTTTATAGGGTTAAACCCTAATTATGATTTTGGAGGAATTAAATTCCTATCGTGAAAGAATTAAATTTTTATTTTGGATAAAACCCTGATTTCTTTTCAAAGAAATTAAATTCCCAGATATGTAAAAGAATTAAATTCTTGATTAGGGTTAAACCCTAGTTTCTTTTTAGGAGGAATTAAATTCCTATGAGTTTGGGAGAATTAAATTCTCAAAACTCAATTCCTCCTCTATGTTTTTGATATGCATAGCAGGATCTCAACCCAATGAGAATTAAATTCTCAATTCATGGGGAGATGTGCACTTTGCAGATTCTCAACCAGAGAAAGAACTAAGTTCTTTTCTTTATGTAAGAGTTAAACTCTTTTGAGAATTAAATTCTCTTTTGAAGCCTCTTTTTTTCTTACCTAGGGTTTTTTTTTTGCAGAGAATTAAATTCTCCTCTCTCTGTTTCTTCTCTCCCTAAAAAAGTAGATCCCTTCTCTTCTCTTCTTGGCTCCTATTTATAGGAGAAGGAAAAGAATCAATTTGTTTAGGAAATCTCTCATTGAAAGATTTGATTTGATTGTTGAGAGATTTGATTTACATTTATCATTAATTCTGGGCCTTTAGATCATTCAGTGAATTTTATTAACCATGGATTTTAAATCCAAAAGATATTCTATTTGTTATCTCGGTTAGATTAAGGGGGAATCTTTCCTTATTTAAGATTTTTCCATAAATTGGTGATTTTTAATCACCCTTGGATCTTTAATCCAACGGTTCCCCATGACCCTTTTCCATTTGGAAAGATTCAGAACTTTTAGAAATTAATTCTATTAAATTATTAAGCTTTTAAAGCCAGTCACGTGCTGGCACGTGACCTTTGGTCACGTGTGAACACGTGACCCCCAATTGGGTTCCTATCTCAGCCGCTTATTTATGTTTCAGTTTTAACCATCACGTGTCAACACGTGACCATTGGTCACGTGTAAACACGTGATACCTCGTTGAGGTAATTTCTGACTTTTAGAATTAAATTCTATTCATTATTTTAGAGGCTTTAAAAGCCCATCACGTGTCTGCACGTGACCCATGGTCACGTGTGAGCACGTGATGCCCCATTGGGGTCTTTTCCGAGTTTTTATTATATCTTTTAGCTCCTCCAGCGGGTTCTTAAAGGTCCATCACGTGTGGACATGTGATACCTCATAACTTTTGCTCCCGGATGAATTATGGGGCCCATAATATATCAAATCGAAGGGTTTTTCGAGATTCTTCCAATACTATCAGAATTTAATAGTTTCTCCTTCGGTAGTTTATCAAAATACAAGCCGGAAGATACTGGTTCATATTTCCTTAAGCGTATCGCTGCCATTTAATACCTTGGGCTCCTTTGCGTAGAAATTTTTGGCGGGAACAACTGGCACGAGAGACTGCAAGAGGCTCTTTGGGCATATCGAACTACGTTCAAGACGGCCATGAACACGACGCCATACGCATTGGTATTCGGTACGAAAGCAGTACTCCCCCTCGAGATAGAGCTACCTTCTCTACGAGTGGCAGTCCACTGCGAGTTGACGAGCGAAGAAAATGCTCACCTTCGGCTAGAAGAGCTTGATGCCCTTGATGAAACACGGCTCATAGCACAACAAAACTTGGCGGCTTACAAAGCAAAAATGACACGCTCGTATGAAAGATTGACCAGGCCGAGGGCATTCCGCCAAGGCGAACTCGTGCTAGTGGTCAGAAGGCCTATGATCCCCAATCGCGCCAAGCGGGGAAAATTAGAACCGAACTATGAAGGCCCGTACATCATAGACAAGGTCTACCAGGGTGGAGCCTATCTACTCATGGACATGCACGGTGAAAGGCCTTTCAGGCCAATAAACGGCCGCTTCCTAAAGAAATACTACGCTTAATAAGTTACAGCCTAGGTCAATGATAGATGACGACGACTATGTCCGCTCGCTATCTTCCTAAGCTCAGACTTTATAAGCAGTAACCGGCCTTCCCCTGAATGGACCGAAACGTCCTTAAACTAATGATGGACCAAAACGTCTTTAAACTAATGACGGACCGAAACGTCCTTAAACTAACGACGGACCGAAACGTCCTTAAACTAACGACGGACCGAAACGTCCTTAAACTAACGACGGACCGAAACGTCCTTAAACTACTGCCGCAGTATCCTTAGGCTGACGAGATGAATAAAAAAAAAGAGAAAAAGAAAAAAATATAGAAATAAAAAAATAAAAAAATAAAAACGGTTTGTCCATAAGCAAAATGGGTACGGATGAAAATCCGAAAGGGCTTCGTGAGTAAAAACAGCAGGGCTACCGGCGAGTGTTCGTGAAAACCCGAAAGGGCGCGACCTTGTAAAAAAAAAGAAGAGAAAAAGAATAAAAAAAAACGGTATGTCCATAAGAAAAATGGGCACGGATGAAAACCCGAGAGGGCTCCGTGAGTAAAAACAGCAGGACTACTGGCGAGTGTTTGTGAAAACCCGAAAGGGCGCAACCTCGTTAAAAGACACTTACAAGATCCTCTCAACCTTTTAAGGAGAAACCACCCGCGTGGGATCCTTACGACTCACAAAGGAGCGACACACTTAGGGATCCCCACGATTCCTAAAGAGAAAATACACTTACGAGATCCTCACGACTCGTAAGGAGAACTCTTTTATGGGACCCTCACGGCTCATAAGACTTGAAAGTCTTACGTCACAAAGACCTAAACCTGTGCTTAAGCAAAATCCCCCACAACCCTTGACAATGCCCTACAAGTGATCCAATATTGGCCCTTGTATACAATCCACGGGCGCGAATAAACATTTCCCCAGCAAAGTCCCACCCGTGACTAGGGGTATGTCCATATGGTGAACAACCCTTATAAGTCCTCTCGGCTTATAAGGAGAAAACCCTCTTATAGGATCCTTACGACTTACAGAGGAACATACACTTAGGAATCCTCACGACTCCTAGGGAGAAAATACACCTACAAGATCCTCGTGACTTGTAGGGAGAAATACCTTTGTGAGACCCTTACGGCTCATGAAGTCAAAAGCCTTAGTCGACAGGACCCTAACCCTGTTTGCTAAGCCACCTTTGTTCAACATCGACAAAGGCAGATGATGATTCGCTCTTGGCCATATCCCAGTTGTAGCAGTGCTGATGCCGAAATCGGTGTCTAATTTCAGGTTTATGGCGAAAAGCCAATAGGCCGCACATGCATACGAAACAGCCGAAATGATGAGGCAGCTTGCAATAAAAAAAACAGCAAGTAAAAATGTATGCATGAAAAATAGCCGAAATGATGGGGCAACTCGCAATAAAAAGCAGCGAGTAAAAATGAAATAAATAGCCGAAATGATTGGGCACCGCAAAAAATAGCCGAAATGATAGGGCAATCGCGACCTTCGCGATATAACAGCTGAAATGATAGAGCATCGCGGAAAAAGAAATAAAAAAAAGTTTTAATTTATGCCCTACAGGTGATGTTCCATCACTCCCTGTATACAATCCAAGGGAGTAAACAAAGAAGTGATCACATGTTCCCTAGGTTTCATCAAAGAAAGGAGTCAAATCTCGACGGGCCGCAAGCGACCTAGAGATCATCCCAACACTCATCGCGTAACAACGGACACAACTTCAAGCAAAGCGGAACAGCGGCAATCCCCCCTAGTTCCATGGCTCGGCAATACACATATCACCAACAGTCAAACCTCCATTCCATGAAATGCGGTTACAATCAGCAAAATTCCTGGTTACGTGGAACGCGGATAACGTCACTCTTTGACCCCGTGGAAAATGTCCAGAGCGGATCCTGGTCCTCGCAGAGCACGACAGTGAACCCGTGTGAAGCATCTAGAGCGGAGCCTAGTCCTCGCCGAACACGGCAGTGAACCCGTGTGAAGCATCTAGTGCAAAATTCCTGGTTACGTAGAACGCGGATAACGTCACTCTTTGACCCCGTGGAAAACGTCCAGAGCGGATCCTGGTCCTCGCAGAGCACGGCAGTGAACCCGTGTGAAGCATCCAGAGCGGAGCCTAGTCCTCGCCGAACACGGCAGTGAACCCGTGTGAAGCATCTAGTGCAAAATTCCTGGTTACGTGGAACGCGGATAACGTCACTCTTTAACCCCATGGAAAACGTCCAGAGCGGATCCTGGTCCTCGCAGAGCACGGCAGTGAACCCGTGTGAAGCATCCAGAGCGGAGCCTAGTCCTCGCCAAACACGGCAGTGAACCCGTGTGAAGCACCTAGTGCAAAATTCCTGGTTACGTGGAACGCGGATAACGTCACTCTTTGACCCCGTGGAAAACGTCAAGAGCGGATCCTGGTCCTCGCAGAGCATGGCAGTGAACTCGTGTGAAGCATCCAGAGCGAAGCCTAGTCCTCGCCGAACACGACAGTGAACCCGTGTGAAACATCTAGCGCAAAATTCCTGGTTACGTGGAACGCGGATAACGTCACTCTTTGACCCCGTGGAAAGCGTCCAGAGCGGATCCTGGTCCTCGCAGAGCATGGCAGTGAACCCGTGTGAAGCATCCAGAGCGGAGCTTAGTCCTCGCCAAACACGGCAGTAAACCCGTGTGAAGCATCTAGTGCAAAATTCCTGGTTACGTGGAACGCGGATAACGTCACTCTTTGACCCCGCGGAAAACGCCCAGAGCGGAGCCTGGTTCTCGCCAAGCACGGCAGTGAACCCATGTGAAGCATCCATAGCAAACACCGGACTGTGGAGTCCTTAAAATCCACGGACTATGATGTCCTTAACCTTGACCGTGATGTCTTAAAACTAACAATCAACCAACCTGATTCTATATTGGTGCCACCTCAGTTTAGGGGTACATCTCTTCACTCCTTTGATACCTGGCGTTGTAATTCCTCAACGTCTTCAAAGAGGTGACGGGTCCCCGCAACCAAACATCGGACTATGGAGTCCTTAAATCCACGGACTATGACGTCCTTAACCTTGACCGTGATGTCTTAAAACTAATATCGGACTGTGGAGTCCTTAAATCCACGGACTATGACGTCCTTAACCTTGACCGTGATGTCTTAAAACTAACATCGGACTGTGGAGTCCTTAAATCCACGGACTATGAGGTCCTTAACCTTGACCGTGACGTCTTTAAACTACGATACCTTGAGCGACCCCTGACCCCATGAAACACGGATAAGGGCGACCATATCCAGCACTTGCAGGTCCTCACGACCTGCAAGGAAGAAAACTCTCTTGTGAGATCCTTACGACTCACAAGGGAAAAACCCGCTTAGGAATCCTCACGATTCTTAAGAAGAACTTACACCTATGGGATCCTCTCGACCTGTAGGGAGAAAAACTCTTTATGAGACCCTCGTGGCTCATAAAGCGCAAAAGTGTTAGGAAGCAGATCTTAACCCTGAATCCTAAGCCATCGCTGCCCTGGAAGGAGATCAAGATAAATTGTCCGCAAACGCATTCAATGAAAAGAGACACGCCATTGAGAAGAAAGTGTATCTTTTATTCATAAGCCAAAATGGATACAAGGAACAATTCATGAACCAACAAAAAGAAGATACTCTCATCCATGAGTATGTACCAAAAAAAAGGGAAAAGATACAAGTCTTCAAGCCGGCGGGCGATGTAGCAATTTTACCAGCTCATCGTTTTGTTGCTGAGCCACGGCTTCATGATGCAGGATCTCCAGAAGACGAGCCTCCGCCTGAGCTTGCTGGGCCTGATATGAAGCAAGCCGAGCTTCAAGCTCTTTCTCGGTGGCTTTATGGGCCTCGACCCTTTCACGAGTGAACGTGGCAGCTTTATCGAGAGCCACCACCTCTTTTATGGACTCCTGAAGCACCCGCCAGAGTTCGTATGCTTTGTTGGCTTTGGTTGTGAGGCTGGCCTGAAGCTCGCTCAGCGCCTTAGAAGCCAACTCCCTCTCCGAGAATTTACGGCCGAGCCTCTTCTCGCACGACGTCATGTTTGCAGTGCACCGTGCTATCAACCCCCGTAACTCCGCCTTTGCAGCCATAGCTTCCGAGGAAAGGTGGGAACATTCAAGGGCATGCAAACAAGCCTCCACCTTCCTACAGAACTCCACCCAGACCCGCACCACCTCCTCACTATGATAGGTGGCAAGAAAAGGGAGAGAGCCGTTAGCTTCGGCGGCAAACGCTTCGGCTGTAGTCGCGCTACTAGCACGGAGCTCCTCAATAAAAGATGAGAGGGAGACAAGGCTTAGTTGGGCCAAGCGCTCTGAAGCCCGCAAAGCATAAGGGCCGGGCGGCATCACGATGCGCGATTCCAACGCCATGGAGACTGGCAGGGCTGTTCAAATTTGAAAGATGTCAATAAAATCCTTAAGCACAGAACGAATGGGATTATAATAAAATGTCGCTTACCGACAGTCATACAAGTAGGAGCTGAAGGTTCCCCTGGCCCTCAACGACCTCGACCTCGTCGTCAGCTTCCAAAACTATAAAAGACATCAACGTCATTTCGAAAAATGGTAACAATGCCATGGTAAAAAAAAATGATGACGAATGATGCTAACCTTGCCCAGAGGAAAGGACAATACGCTGAGGGGAGATCGCCTGTGGAGCCGCCATCTCCAACAAACGCTGAAATGACTGTTGAGGCGACAGATCAACGATAGTGGCCGCCAAACCGCGCAGTTCTGGGAAAGATAAAAGAGTTCAGACCATGGAAGGGTTGCTAATCTAAAATGCAGAGGGTTACCTTCAACACTTCTCCCGTTCTGAGTCGGGGGGATAGCGGCTTCGATAGCCTCTGCCAGAACCACGGGCCCTAACAAAGGGAGGGTAGTCCCGACTACCCCTATCTCAGCCTCTGGGCCGCCTTCGGGAAGAGCCGTTGGAATGGTAACCTCCAAAGGAGCCTCCCCTAAAGGGGCAAGCATTCCCTGATCAAGAACAGCCGCTGAAGACTCTACCGTAAGAGGAGCAGCCTCATCAGCCCCCTCCACATCGAGCAATGCTTCATCGGGGATTTCGGCAGGCATTAGCTTCAATGAGCCCGTAGGGAGCTCCCCTAGCGTCGAAGATTCTGCACAATTCAGATAAGGATAAGGATACTTATGTACAGGCATAAATAATCCGAAAAACTACAGAAAAGAACCACAACGTACCGATGCGCAAGGAAGCCTTCGGTATGGCTTCTTCAAGCTGCTGCTCCTTCTCAAGGAGACGTGCTCGCCGGGGCTCAAGGGGAGACTCATGACCGCCGGTCCACAAAGAAAGTGTGTCCGCTGCGTCTTCTGAAGCGGCCTGCTTCAGGGCCCTTTCCCCCCATTCCTCCAAAGGACCGATAAACCGCCGCCGAATCCACGAAGGGTCTTCGTAAAAGATTACAGCGGGATAGGGCTTCTTCGGAACCCTGGCATTATGAGACTCGTCTTTAGAGCGCCGTACGGCCTCGGCCAACTGTGCGGCCTCCTCATCAGCCAAACTCGGGAAAAGAAGTCCACCGTCTGACTCTTGCAAGGCCAATGGTTCGTCTTCAAGAATAGGCTCGGACTCCGCCAAAGAATCGAGCAAATTGGTGGTCACTTTCTTCCGCGGCTTGGACCCAGAGCTGGCCGCCGAGGATGACCGCTTCCTCCCTCGCGGAGCCTTAGGGCGGCACCGACCCACATCGCCCTCGACACCCTCATCCCTATTACCCTCGCCCGGTGCCACGATCGAGGATGACACTGCCATTGTCGATGCCGAGGGGGGCGGTGCTGCCACAGGCGGTGGTGCTACTACTGGGGCCCTTCTACCCCGCGATCGGAAATCCAGGGGCATACCAGCCGTTGGAGTAAGGTCTACCTCCGATTCTCCTGGAATGAGCGCGGTGCCAATCTCCCTCAGAAGGAAGCGGACCGGAGCCCTCGGTCGCAGCTTAGCTCCCGGAACCTGAGGAGGGGCATCATGACCAAGAAGCACCCTTCTTTCCTCAAGAATAATCGGGTAGATACCAACCCGTGAACGATGCCACGCACCGGGACGTATGCTCGGCTTCAGGGATCATAAAATTGGAGCCGGTGTTCAACCTCACGAAATGATGTGCGGCATCGCGAACGGCATCAAGTGAAGGGATCGGCGCAACGATGAAAGCTTCAAAGGGAACGCCCTGGTCGTATCCAAGCTGTCGGGTGAATCGATGCGGGTTGTACCGCATGAAAAGAGCTGCACTGTCCTGGCGAAACACCAAGTAGCCCGGTCTAATTGTATACAAGTGCGCGGCCTCCTGGGGCTTCAAAGAAGGTGCGTTGTCTTTCGACTGGTCCCAGAGTTGTTGAACTGGACCTGAGGGAGTAGACAAGACCCGATCATTAAAAACCAGCCCGCCAGCGGCGGCGTGAGGAGAAATGAGCACCCAAATGGCCCCGAATTGAGTCGGGTCGGCGGCAGAAGCACCCACCAATCGCATAAGTCGTGGGAAGGGATAGGCGTTGTAAAATGCGGGCCTCTGATGCATAGCGAAAGCCCCCAGCACATGCATTTCGACCCAGAACGTGAAATAATGAAGCGAAAAGTTTACTACATCCACGCCGGGAGTAGAGGTATTAGCTGCAGTGTCCAACCCATGATAAAGGTGCGCCAAGGCCGGGATGCCGATGGCCAACCGTGTCCCCTCAGCGATACGATAAGCCGGGTAGATAACCGAAGCTCTCATAAAGCGACGATGCATGGGGATGACAAACCAACTAAGCCAGACACTAACAAACCCCATGAAGAACGTCTCCTCATCCATGCCGGGAGCAGCAATGGATTCGAAAGACGTCGGTGACATAATAGGGATGTAGTACTGTGGTAGATCCGATTCAGTGGTCGGCAGCTTCTTCGGACCAAACCCAAAGGGGTCTCTAATGTTGGCGAACTTTGGGGCTGTCTTTGACAAGACGTCCTCGCGAAGGAAACGAGCAATGAAGCTCTTGAAAGTAACACCCTGCTCTTCGGATTCGGTGAATAATCGGTCGAAGATACCTAGCGCCTTGATCAAACTGGGACGCTTGTGGCGGACGGCATTCTCAGCAGACAGGCTGTCAACCGGGGCGGGCTCGGGCTTAAAGATGTACTCGTCAGAGGGCAGCAACTCCTCATATAGACTACCCCTGATTGGCAACCCCGAGATGTCATAGAATTCTGCCAGAGAGATCGAAACCTCAAGATCTCCTAGAATGAAAGTGTTGGTGGGAAGATTCCATTGGTTCAAGAACGCCTTAACCCACCAAACATGCGGAGATTGGTAGTGAAAAAGCGACGCATATATCGCCTGGTAAAGCCCGACCTTCTGCAGTCGCGCACGATGGGCAGAAAGGATGTAGCGAGCCCAGAGAAGGTAGCCCGTAGGGTGTCGAGGAGTGAGCCCTATCTTATAAATTTGCCCCCACGGGTGGGCCTCACCCTGGCAAATACGCCGCCCCAAGATATCTATAGCCGGGATCGGGTGGTTCGGGATACCAGTCGTCGAAGGCTCGAGCCTCCCCGTTGGAGTCCAGTTGGGCATCTCCACTGCAAAAACCGTTCTCGGAGGGTCCATCGGCAAGAATAGGAAAGTAGGCTCTGTCGGTACTGCGCAAAGGAAACTCCGGCGACCCTGGATAATATGACTGTACCAAGATCCCCATTGAAGTAAGTTAGTGCAGTTCGGGTCATGAGCCCGGATCATCGCCATCGCTTTCTCATCAGATGGTGACTGAGGAAAAGCAGCCTCCGAGCGAGTGAAGGGAAAGCATGGAACAGAAACCATCGCACCTGAAATCCAATAAAAGAAGACTGTAAAAACCAAAGCTAGCAATATATATACATGCATGAACATGAAGTCTAGCTGAAGAAAGCAACAGCAGACTCTTTTATGGGGCCATTGGTTACAGAACAACATGGGCCCCACAGAATCAGGATGACGGCTCATTAATAAAGAGACCAAGCAGTTATAATAAAACAGAGGGAATATCCTCATTAAATAAAGAATGGGTTTCAAGTAACCCTACACATCCCCCCTAGAGGACAAATCTGTCTCGGGCTCAACAACAGATCCAACAGGATCAAAGGAATTAAATTCCCACAGAAGACATCATTACAAAGTTCCTGTTTCATTAATTACAGAATGACAACCTAGGGTAAGGAGATCCTAAGGAGCCTCCATGGGAAGAAACCGAGTTCTTCACAGGAATTAAATTCCTTATTAAGAAAAGGGAATTAAATTCCCAAAAAGCCATTTTCTGTGAACGGAGTTAAACTCCATGGATCATCATATGAACCCTAAGAAATCTACTGTTGGAGGTTAAATGGTTTCGTATTTCGGTTAAGAAACTCGAAGAAAAATGGGTTCTTCGTTAAAAAAGGGTAAAAACCCTTGTTTTGGATTTAAAATCCAGAGGAATGTGAGAGTTCATCGTTCATTCGAGAGCATTACCTAAAGAGAAAAGTCTTTTCGAACAGAGTTAAACTCTGAGGGTGGGTTCAAGGCAGAGAACTGAGCTCTGGGAAAAGAGAATTAAATTCTCAAAAGAAGAAAGTTTGCAAGGAGGAAGATGAGCAAAGTGGAGGCTCTTCTGAAGGGACATGGGCATTTATAGGATGTGATGGAGACGCTTCATCTCCTCAAATCCCTAGAGGAATCCAACGGTCACAAAAAGTGACAGCGTTGCACTCACGTGCAAACACGTGAGAACAACGCTGTGGGGGCATTTGTTTCCTGATTTAAAATCAGGAAAGCTTACGAAGGAGGCATCACGTGCTAGCACGTGACCAGCAGTCACGTATTGGCACGTGACATTTGAAAGCAGCGGACTCATTCTCTGATTAAATCAAGAAAAAGGCTCCAGACGAGGGTCACGTGCTAACACGTGACCAGGGGTCATGTGGTGGCACGTGACGGCTAAGCAGCGACCAGAAGACTGAGCGCAAAAAGAAGAGGAAAGCTCGTTCCAGGGGGTCACGTGCTTACATGTGACCAAGGGTCACGTGCCTACATGTGACCATGAGTCACGTGGCCACACGTGACCGGCTTTCAAAGCCTATTTATTTAACAGAATCAAATTCTGAAGAGATCATTCAAATCTTTCCAAAGGAAAATGATTATTTAGAACCGATTGAACTAAAGATTTAAAGGTGATTAAATATCACCTATCTATGGAAAAATCTTGAACTTGGAAAGATTTCCCCTTAAAATCTAATCGAAATAACAAAGGAAAATCTTTGGATTTAAAATCCAATGGTGAATAAAATTCACCTAATAATCTAAAGGTCCAAACGAATGGTGAATACAAATCAAATCTCTCAATAAAAGATTCATCAAAACTAATTGATTCTGCTTCTTCTCCTATAAATAGGAGCCAAGAGACACAGAGAGAAAAAAGAGAGAAAAAAGGGGAGATAGAAGAAGAAAAATATAGAGCCTTGAGACTCTGGAAGAATTTGATCTTCTGCAGAAGGAAATCCTAGGTAAGAAAGGGAAGGCCCTTAAAAGAGAATTTAATTCTCAAAAGAGTTTAACTCTTAAAAAGAAGAACATAGTTCTCTCTTTAGTGGAGGATCTGCAAAGTGCACATCTCCCCTTGAATTGAGAATTTAATTCTCATTGGGTTGAGATCTTGCCATGTAGATCCAAAGCATAGAGAGAGAATGGAAGTTTGAGAATTTAATTCTCACAAAATTATAGGAATTTAATTCCTTTAAGATAAAATTAGGGTTTGACCCTATGTTATAGAAATTTAATTCCTTCAGAATGAACAGAATCAGGGTTTAACCCTAGGTAAGAACTTAGTTCTGTCAAAATAACAGGAACTTAATTCCCTTAAGAAAGAAGAAATTTGGGTTTCACCCTATGACAGAATCTCATTCCTCAGAATAATTCTCTAAAAGAGAGTGGGAATTTAATTCCTTTAAAAGCTTTTATTAGGGTTTAACCCAATGATAGGATTCAGTTCTTCACATATATGAGGAATTTAATTCCTACAGAAAATTCAGAGTTCAACTCTATCCCAGAATATAAATCTTCAGAAGGAAATAGGAATTTAATTCCTCTAAAGTTTATTGTTAGGGTTCAACCCTGCGAAGAATTTAATTCTTAAAGAGATTAAAAGATCTTTTTAAAAAATACAAAGAGGCAGGGTCACGTGCTACCACGTGACCCCCGAAAAGATCCACAGAGAAGGGCCTTTGAGGCAATGCCTCACGTGACCCACGTGACCCTTGGCGGAAGCTTTAACATACAAGCATTTAAATGCCCACCACGTGATGGCACGTGATGCTCCAAAATATGCAATATCCTCAGCAGAACAAATGAAGGGAGGGCGCCCTCGCGTGCTACCACGTGACCCCTCTTGCCTCAGGGTTTAACACTAAATTGGAACCTCTGAATCCAGTGTTTAACACTGCTTGGCCTTAGTGTTCAACACTAATTAAAAAACTTTATTTGCAGTGTTTAAACACTGAATTTCTTAGTGTTCAACACTAAATTAAACCCCTGTTAACAGAGCTTAATATTAACTACCTTAGCGTTCAACACTAAATTAAAATCTCTGTCACCAGTGTTTAACACTGGTTATTCTTAGTGTTTAACACTAATTTGAGATCTCTGTTGCTAGTGTTTGACACTGATTTGCTCTAGTGTTTAACAATAATTTGAACCCCATGTTGCTGGTGTTTAACACCAACTGTCTTTTAGTGTTAAAACACTAACTTGTTCCCAGTGTTCAACACTGCTGATCTTTAGTGTTTAACACTAACTTTAGCCCAATTAGCTAAATGGCCAGAGGCAAAGCCTCTCCTTCAATGGACCAATAGGAAGCCAATATTCCAAACATGATTGGACTTAGCCCAAGATGGCCATAAGTCCTCAATTCAAACTTAACTGGGCTGATGGGCTCATAACATAATTAATTGGTCCTTGTCCCAAGCTGGACCAAAGACTGTTTAATCTACCTTGGTTTAAGGGTACATCTCTTCACTCCTTTGATACTTGGCGTTGTAATCCCTCGACGTCTTCAAAGAGGTGACGGGTCCCGATGACCATACATTGATACGGACTGTGGGGTCCTTAAACTCATGGACTATGAGGTCCTTAACCTTGACCGGAATGTCTTAAAACTAACAACGGACTATGACGTCCTTAACCTTGACCGAGATGTCTTAAAACTAACAACGGACTGTGGGGTCCTTAAAGCCATGGACTATGACATCCTTAACCTTGACCGAGATGTCTTAAAACTAACCTTGGACTGTGGAATCCTTAAATCCATGGACTATGACGTCCTTAACCTTGACCGCAACGTCTTAAAACTAACATCGGACCGCAATGTCCTTAAAATACCTATTGACCGCAACGTCACTAAACTAAACAACAGGGCTCCTTTAATTGCTCTATTGTTGGATCTAAACGATCCCGTTAAGTTGATCTTAGTCTGAAAATTGGACTAACGTATCCTTAACAAATGTTTAAGTCGATCTTAGTCTCGAATGAGGCTAATGTATCCTTAAACCCAAACCCCCAAACCCAAATCTAAGATAATATGGATTTGGACTAGTCCCCGCCCTACGGGCGACGACATAACTCAGTCTCCGTATACAATCCACGGGCAACCAAACATAAAATAAACACACACGACACGAAGTGACCATCTGGAGAAGGAGAAAGTGGTTACCGCGATGCGGTAGCGTAATTAACTGCAGGGACTTGCGCCTGCAGGGAAGAGCGTCCCCACAATCAAAAACCCCTCAAGCGAGGGAGAATCTGATGAAGTCTGCTACATCGGACGCATCCGTTTAAACCTTCGACATACGGTGCCATAAATCAACTTGGCATCTTCGGAGAGGTAGACGGATAGCACCAATTAGCATCTGCCCCGAACCTCAGGCGAGACGTCAGCCGTCGAGCCGCCGTTCGGAGGGGAACACCCACCACCACACCCACTTCGATGGACGATTCTCCATCGAACTTCTTTACCACTACTCTGCCGCCGTCCGCTGGTGCGCAGAATCCACCCCGCATCTCTCTCCAAGAGAGGTGCTATCCAACACGAGGTCCTCTTTCGACCTGTCTCTCCATTCCACAAGCCAACGGGGACAATTTTGAAATTAAACCCCAATACATCAACCTTCTACCAAAATTCCACGGTCTCGAGTCTGAAGACGCATATGCCTTTATCACCAAATTTGAAAATGTATGCGCAATGATGGGTACCTCACAGCTTTCTATGGATGCTATGCGTCTACGTCTTCTCCTATTTACCTTGTGCGATATAGCCGAGAAGTGGCTTTATAACACTACCGCACGCTCCATTTCAAATTGGGGAGAATTCGTCAAAGCATTCCTTAAGAAATTCTACTCACATCACAAGACAGCTCGAGTCCGTAGCGAAATAAATCAATTCACCCAGCTTCCAAATGAACTATTTTCAAAATGTCTTGAACGCTTCAAGGATCTGTTAGTCCAATGTTCACATCACGGAATCCCTAGATGGGATCTGTGCAGAATCATTTATGAGGGCATTAATCCTAACACAAGACAGACCCTTGAATCCATGTGTCAAGGCAACTTCATGACCAAAGATGATGGGGAAGCCTGGAAATTTTTAGAAGATTTCGCTGAAAAATCTTTACAGTGGGAGGGTGTGAGTCAATCGTCTAGGGATGGCAATGATATTTCCATAGGAGTTAGAGCTGAAATTTCAGCTATAAATAAGAAACTCGAGACTATGGAAAACAAATTTTTAGCCGCCCTAAATCAAATGTCACTCTCCAAAACTGTATGTGGCTGCTGTTCTGATCCTTCTCATTTGACGGAAGAATGTCCAATAAATTCTCCGTTTCAAGGTCATGAGCATATCAATTCTGCTTTCCAACAAAGACCTAGAAACGACCCATTTTCTTCCACATATAATCAGGGTTGGAGGAATCACCCGAACTTTTCTTGGAACCAATCACAAAATCAAAATACGGTTCCAAACCAACACAATTTCCAAAGGGTCCCTCCACCACAACAGCAACCACAATTGAGTCAGCACCCCTTCCAAGCACAAAACTTCCAAAATCCGGTCAACACACCTGCACCGTCTAGTTCTTTGCAGTTGACCGGGACTGATGAATCCTCTTCATTTACACAATACATGAATTTGGTCTTAACAAATATCATGCAAGTTTCAGCTAAAATGAAGTCTTCTGTCGATAAAATTGAGAAAAACTCTGCGTCCTAAAGCGAGAGTATTAAATCGATGGAAGCAGAAATTACACGATTAAAAGCCGAAATGAGTGCAAGAGAGAAAGGGAAACTTCCAGCTCAACCTCTACCCAATCTTGGCTATTCACATCATGTGAATGCAATCACGTTGAGATCTCGAAGAGTGCTTGACAATCACGTTGGGGAAGAGATTGATGATACTGAAAAATCTATCAATAACACCCCGGCTGAGACATTTCCTTCCACTTCTACTTCTAATTCTAACCCCAGTTCTTCTACCCCAACACCTTCTTGCGAGCCTATTCTTCGTTTCCCACAAGGCTCGCCACCTCAGCCCAGCTCTTCTAGTTCACAGACGATCCCCACTTCTATTCTGGGATCGGTTCCAAACACACTTCCTTCTCCTATGATGGACCCAGCGCTTATTGCTAAAGCACCTTATCCTAATCGGTTAAGGGCTAACAAATTGAGTCCACATATGGAGAAGATTATGGACATGTTTAAGCAAGTTAACATCAACATCCCTCTTCTAGATGCCATCCAACAAGTTCCGTCCGATGCGAAAACTCTTAAGAACTTGTGCACTAGGAAGAAGAAGACTCAAGTGCCCAAGAAGATATTCATGGCAAAAACAGTAAACACCGCTTTCCCCCAGCAATTACTAAGGAAACGTAAGGACCCTGGCTGTCCTACTATTTCCATTTCTATCGGGGAGAAACACATCAACCGTGCTCTACTAGACCTTGGCACTAGTGTTAACTTGCTTCCATACTCAGTTTACGAGCAGTTAGGTATCGGAGTGCTAAAGCTCTCGAGCATAACTCTCCAGATGGCTGACCGATCAATCACCAAACCTAGGGGTGAACTGGAGGATGTGTTAATAAAAATCGGGGAATTCGTATTCCCTATGGATTTTATTGTACTTGATACACAGCCTGTAGCGAACCCACGGAATCAAATTCCGGTGATTTTAGGTCGCCCCTTTTTGGCCACTTCCAACGATATAATCAACTGTCGTAATGGTTCTATGACCCTATCCTTCGGGAATAGGTCAATTGAGCTGAACATTTACAAGTTGGGAAGTGTACTCTCCGAACCTACTGCTCAGGTCTGTTCTGTCGACTTAATGGATGTCGACAGCAGCGAATTTGATGATCCTCATGATACTGATCTTGACTCTTTTCATATGTTGTTGTTTGACCCAACTCTGTATCATATACATACGGAATCTTCCATCGAGATGTCCGGGTCAACAACTAACACTGATTATGAACTGCTTTTAGAGTCTGAAGATCACCCCGCACTTTGTGATGACATTATTCATCGGGGTATAGATGGAACTTTTGAGGAGATCTTCGCTGATGAACTCGCATTTTTGAATGACACGGGTGTTGAGATGAATCATCTCCCAATCAATGAAATTGAACCTCCACCCCTTCTTCTGGACTATAAAAAGGATGCGAGTAAATTCTTGTGAATCGAATGATCGATGACCTAGTTTCGATGCGATGCTTTCTTGATTGTGTTCGCTCGAAACTAGATATCAACGATCGATCATTTGATTTACTTGAAGCTAGTTTGTGAATGAGATTCATCGAAAGGACAAAGGATAAGATGACGAAACCCTAGTTTCTTCGCAAGATCCTTAACCTCGATAAATCTTCATCGATCTAGTATCAATTCGTTAATGGATAAGAGTATGTAATCATTAGATCTCATCACATCTATAGATCCGATCTACTCCTACGAGCTACACTTCGAATCTTGATTGTTGGTTTGGAAATCATCACATCTCAATTCTTGATTTTATTGTTTTCTTGATTTAGACCTAGATTTTCTAATTCTTGAACTTCAAATTTATAAATCATGAATTGTTGTTTGTTTTCTTTTCTTTAAAGTTTCGACTCGTCTAAATCGAAACACGAACGATTACACTTTCCCTGTGGACGATCCGCACTCGCTAACGCGCTACAATCGACACCGTTATTGATTGCGGTCAAAATATTTTTGGTTGTGACTTTTTTACATATTTTCTACATACACACCGGAAAATTATCAATCAGATCCTAACAGAGAAATCTCAGCTCCCAACTCATCTAAACCGCGGCAGATCCGCGGCCAATAGGTGGGTTTGGCCGCGGATTCGTGGCCTTATAGGGAGATTGTTGCTTTGTTTTTCTGGGGCTGTGTTTATCTGACACGTGGTGATCTTTTAACATCTTTGGAAACTGAAAATTTTCTCTTCGTCACTGCCAGCCTTGATTTCTTTAGTTTAATTTCTTAATTAGGCAGGTTTGTTTTACCAACTTTGATTTCCTTGATTTCAGCCCTGCAAATTCTGCACAATAGCTCAACAAATAATATTTAGTAGCGTTTGTTTTATTGAGATATTAACTTAACCATTAAGTATTGGTCAAAGGTATAATATGGTAAGCATATTTAAATGGGCCAAATGTTACATGGATATTATATGCTTACTTTTTCCTACCAAATGTTAATTATAATATATAAACATATGAAAATAGTATTTTTACAGATAAACCCTCATATGTATCATATATTATAATAAACACCTTTTATTATATAGAAAGAGTAGGAAAAATGTCATATTAAATGTGCAGTTTTATCAACTGAACAAATACCCCCAAACTTATCTTTGATCGTCCCGAGCAAACTAGTTTAATCAAGAGAAGGAGAAAAAGAAAGGAGAAAACTAAGCACACTTTCGTAGGCAACACGATTGCACTGAGCACGTGCAACAAGCCGTTAAATCTCTAGGTGTCCCTAGTAGGAGGAGTATTGTCTCCTGAGGGTTTTCAGCGGATTACACCCACAAAATCCTATAATAAAAGAGATATGGTGAAAGTTACATATAAAGATAAGAACTATAAAAGAAAGATTTTGAAAACTTATAGTTTCCAACTACACTAGCTTTTCAGTTGTCATGAGCCCTATCTTAATAGTCATGAAAAGATATTAGAAATCACATCATCCCTCAATAAAACATCGTCTTTATTCTTCATCCATACATTTCATCCAAACATTGATCATATACCCCTACGTGTGTGTATAGAACATCCTTACATTCGGAGAATTCAATTCAAGCTATCATACTCTTGTCCATCTACCTCAGTACTTTTTAATTTGATGAATATTTGGATGGATTTGCTCGCACATTTTTCATGCGACCGTTAATACATCTTGAGGTACTAACCGACCGATTACTCATGTGCTTATTGATTAGGTGTATTAGTATTTTCCTCGTCTTGCACCACCTAAGGCTTAGCAGTGGCTCCCAAACCAGTTGGTCTAAGGCACTAGGTGATGAAGCACCCTCGCTATATTTTTTTTATTGCTGCCTCGGTGATAACAAAACCAGTGTTCATTTTTCTTCACCATTTTATCATTTATTCATTTTTTTTAGACAAGAGCATTTCAAGGTATTCTCTACTATCCCGAGTTTCAAGACGTGTGTAAGTGCGTATAGTAGGGTCTAAACATTCAAATGTTTGGCTTCCAAAATAGGAACTATTTTTCAGACTTATTTTTATCCTCAGATTAGTGACTTCTTTCATCTTACTAACCCTTAGGACAACGGCTCATAACTACTTATTACTAGTTCGTTTAAGAAAACATCTAATTTTCTTGGTTTTCTTAAACTATTCCTATCTTTCATATATAATTTTTCACTTTTTACTCTTTTATTATCAAAAAAAATTTTGTGCTTATATATAGTATAATGCAAAGTATCGCGTAAATAAGCACAAACCTCCCTCAAACCTGTTTACAGCAGTGTCCTCACTGATGTCATCCATTAAGCTCAAAAACCTGTAGACTTGGGAGAAAAAAGGGGACAAGAAATAATGAAAGTGAAATCCTCCCCCAAACATATTTTTGGCTCACAATCTTATAAAAAATTCTTTCAAGAGCCAAAATATCCCCCCTAACTTAAGTAAAATCGTATTAAGCATTTAAAATTATTTGAGGGGGTTAAAATTATTGGTCAAAGTAAAGCCTTACAAAGACCAAAAGTCAACACCAACCATTCAAAAATTTTATCGATGAAGCACCAAGGTTGGTGGAAGAACATGTCGCTTATCGATGTGAAGAAGTGGGGAGGAGATAAAAGGTGTAATGGAAAAGGTTTACGTCTCGGTTTGTAGAGACGAAACAATGATGATGGATTACTCGCATTCTTGTTATCGATAAGAAGAAGTGGTGATGGTTCAATTTCTTTGTGTTGGGTTGATTCATCACACCACCCGTATTTTCTAAGAATGCGAGTTCTTCAGCAAAAATTTCTTCAAAGCTTTCATCGATATCCCGAATAATAATCTCATCGGAAAGAACAGGATGATACTCGGACACTATAAAAGGTTCATATTCCGTGTTAGATGTTGCCCCGGACAACAACGTAATAGCGGAGTCGAGATCACTATCGTGAAGCTCTTCAATTTCGCTGCTGTCGGAATCTATTGTTTCGATAGAACACACATGAGCATAGGGTTCGGAAGGTTCACTTTCCAACTTGTAAATGTTAAGCTCAATTGACTTCTTCCCAAAGGATAGAGTCATAGAGCCGTTTCTACAATTGATTACTGCGTTGGAAGTTGCAAGAAAAGGTCGACCTAAAATCACCGGAATTTGGTTTCGTGGGTTCGCTACAGGTTGTGTATCAATAACGATAAAGTCCACAGGAAATATAAATTCCCCGACTTTGATTAACACATCCTCTAGCTCACCCCTAGGTTGGGTGATAGATCGATCAGCCATCCGAAGAGTGCAATGCGACAGTTTTAACTCTTCGATCCCTAATTGCTCATAAACAGAATACGGAAGAAAGTTAACACTAGCACCTAAATCGAGTAGAACACGATTGATATTTTTACCCCCAATAGAAATAGAAATTGTAGGACTTCCAGGGTTCTTTCGTTTCTTGGGTAGTTGTTGTGTAAAAGCAGTGCTCACATTACTCGCAAGGAAAAAAATTTTAGGTACTTGAACTTTTCTCTTCCTAGTGCACAAGTCCTTTAGGATTTTCGCATAAGGCGGAACTTGTTGAATAGCATCTAGGAGAGGAATGTTTATGTTAACTTGCTTAAAAATTTCCACAATCTTCTCCATTTATGGACTTGGTGTGTTGCCCCTTAACCTGTTTGGATAAGGTGCTTTATCAATAAGGTTTGGGTCCAAAATTGGAGAGGATTGTGGGGACGGATTCGATCCCAAAATTGGAGTGGGGATCGTTTTAGATAGATTTGTGGAAGTGGGCTGAGGGTTCGAGCCTTGGGGAACACGGAGAATAGGCTCGGAAGAAGGTGGGAGACTAGACGAATTAGGGGAAGAAGTAGAAGCCGGGGTATCATTGGTATCACTAACATCATCAACTTGTTCACCCACTTGGTTATCCAGCACTCTTTCCGATCTCAACGTAGTAACGGCACTCACGTTATAACTTTGTGAGTGGCCAGGGTTAGGTATAGGTTGAGATGGAAGTTTCCCTTTCTCTCTCGCACTCATTGCGGCGTTCAACTGTGCAATTTGGTTTTCTATTGATTTAATACTCTCACCGTGGGAGGCGGAGTCTTTCTTTACGGTATCAATAGAAGACTTCATATCAGCCAATATTTGAATGGAATGTTTCATAAACAAATCCAAAGTTTGTTCGAGTAAAGAGTTATCAGTACCGGCCAATTGCGGTGCAGAAGTGTTGGCCGGATTTTGAAAATTTTGTGACTGAAAAGGGTGCTGACTTTGTGGTTGTGGTTGCTGTGGAGGAGATCTTTGATAATTGCTTTGGAACTGGTTTTGATTTTGGGCTTGGTTTTGGTTCCAAGCAAAGTTAGGATGATTCCTCCATCCTTGATTATACGTGGAAGAATAAGGATCGTTTCTAGGTCGCTGCTGAAAAGCAGCAATAGTTTGCCCGTGACCTTGAAACGGTGCATTCATAGGACATTCTTCCGTCAAGTGTGAAGGATCTGAACAGCAACCACACACGGTCTTGGGAAGCGTTACCTGATTTAGGGAGACTGATGAGAATTTGTTCTCAATAGCGTCGAGTTTCTTCTGCATCGCTGCCATTTCGGCATTTACTGCGATGGAAACATCGAGCTGATGAATACCTCCCCTAGATGAAGGTGGTCTTACGCTTTCCCACTGCAAAGTGTTTTCAGCGAGGTATTTCAGATATTTCCAAGCTTCACCATCATCTTAGGACATGAAATTGAATTGACACATTGTTTCAAGCATCTGCTTTGTTGCTGGATTAATGCCCTTATATATAATTCGGCACAAATCCCATCTTTGTATTCCATGATGAGGTCATTGGACAAGCAGATACTTGAAACGTTCAAAGCACTTCGAAAATGGTTCATTGGGAAGCTGGGTGAACTGGTTGATCTCGCTCCTAATATGGGCGGTCTTATGATTTGGGTAAAATTTCTTAAGGAATGCTATCACGAATTCATCCCAATTGGAAATAGAGTGTGTGGCAGTATTATAAAACCATTTTTCTGCCAAGTCGCACAAAGTGAATGGGAGAAGACGCAAGTGCATAGCATCCACAGACAGTTGTGACGTACCCATCATTGGGCATACGTTTTCGAATTTAGTGATGAAAACGTACGCGTCTTCAGACTCAAGCCTGTGAAATTTGGGCAACAGATTGATGTAGTGGGGTTTAATTTCAAAATTATCCCCGTTGGCTGGTAGAATAGATAGACAAGTGGGAAGTGGACCACGGATAAGATAGCATCTCTCTTGGAGAGAGATGCGCGGAGGATTCTGCTCACCTACTGGCGGTGGCAACGTGGTGTTAAAGTGTGATGGAGCACCGTCCATCTCGGTCGTTGTTGTATAGTAGTGAGTATTCCCGCCTGTCACGCGGGTGACCCGGGTTCGATCCCCGGCAACGGCGCCATTTGATTGATCTAGATTTTATGTTTGTAGTATTTAACCGCAATCAATAACGGTGTCGTGTGTAGCTAGACCGAGATGAGTACGGGTCGTCCTCTGGGAAACGTTGAACCTTTTATTCTTACTTTAGGCGTGTTGAGAAAGAAAGGAGGAAGAATAAAGAATGGTGAAGAATGGTTGTAGGATCTAGATCTACGTTCAACACGGATGCAAAATATAGATCTAAATTAACTACGGATGTAGGTTTATATAAAAAAGGGGCTTGTAGGATTCATTGGGATTTAGTAGTCGTGGATGATTAATTAAAGATTACTCTTTTTATCCTTTAATAGATTTAAAACTAGAACGACGGTGATGCATGTAGATTAGGGTTTCTGGAGGGAAAAGGGTTTCCACTCTTAACCCCTATCTCGACATGGAACTCCGTTCATATCTAGCCTTTACCAAAACAATAGTTAATCTAATCTCTAATCGCGGTCGAGACTAGCAATGAATTGGTAGCGCGCCCAATTAGGATGTTAACTATTCTTTTGATAAAGTTTATAAACTTTATAGGACTTAAAAAGAGTTTAAGAATCTTTATCATACATTAACCTACCCTAATCCTATAAACCCTAACAAGCGGAGAATTACTCGCGCATGTTGGGAGAAGAAGAGATGGAGAGGGAAATCATATTAAAACTACAAAGAAATAGAATAAGAAAAAAGAACTACCTTTATTAATCAACAAAATTCATTTACACTTTGTTCCCTTAGAAAATGATTACAAATGCTAGTTTGCTTCTCGATCTCTTCTAAGGAGGTAGACGAACAGTTGATGATCAGCCTGGATGCGTGAAACTGTCGTGAACTTCGTGATCTCTTCAGCTTGATGATTTTTCCAAGAGGCTCTCGATTCTTATTTATAATCCCAAAGTCAGAACCCTAGTCTCCTAATTTGGAAACCAGAGGTTAAGATCCTAACAGAGAAATCTCAACTCCCAACTCATCTAAACCGCGGCGGATCCGTGGCCAATAGGTGGGTTTGCCCGCGGATCCGTGGCCTTATAAGGAGATCGTTGCTTTGTTTCTCTGGGGCTGTGTTTATCTGACACGTGGTGATCTTTTAACATCTTTGAAAACTGAAAATCTTCTCTTCGTCACTGCCAGCCTTGATTTCTTTAGTTTAATTTCTTAATTAGGCAGGTTATTTTTACCAACTTTGATTTCCTTGATTTCAGCCCTGCAAATTCTGCACAATAGCTCAACAAATAATATTTAGTAGCGTTTGTTTTATTGAGATATTAAATTAACCATTAATTATTGGTTAAAGGTATAATATGGTAAGCATATTTAAATGGGCCAAATGTTACATGGATATTATATCCTTACTTTTTCCTACCAAATGTTAATTATAATATATAAACACATGAAAATAGTATTTTTACAGATAAACCCTCATATGTATCATATATTATAATAAACACCTTTTATTATATAGAAAGAGTAGGAAAAATGTCATATTAAATTTGCAGTTTTATCAACTGAACACCTGGTCCTTGCGGAACACGGCTATGTCAATCCTGACCCCGTGGGAAGCATCCAGAGCAAATCCTAGTCTAGTGGAACACGGCCTATGTCAATCCTGACCCCGTGGGAAGCGTCCAGAGCGGAACCTGGTCCTTGCAGAACACGGCTATGTCAATCCTGATCTCGTGGGAAGCATCCAGAGCAAATCCTGGTCACGTGGAACACGGCCTATGTCAATCCTGATCCCGTGGGAAGCGTCCAGAGCGAAACCTGGTCCTTACGGAACACGGCAATATCAATCCTGACCCCGTGGAAAGCATCCAGAGCAAATCCTGTTCACGTGGAACACGGCCTATGTCAATCCTGACCCCGTGGGAAGCGTCCAGAGCGGAACCTGGTCCTTGCGGAACACGGCTATGTCAATCCTGACTCCGTGGAAAGCATCCAGAGCAAATCCTGGTCACGTGGAACACGGCCTATGTCAATCCTGACCCCGTGGGAAGCGTCCAGAGCGGAACCTGGTCCTTGCGGAACACGGCTTTGTCAATCCTGACTCCGTGGGAAGCATCCAGAGCAAATCCTGGTCTAGTGGAACACGGCCTATGTCAATCCTGACCCCGTGGGAAGCGTCCAGAGCGGAAGCTGGTCCTTGCGGAACATGGCTATGTCAATCCTGACCCCGTGGAAAGCATCCAGAGCAAATCCTGGTCTAGTGGAACTCGGCTTATGTCAATCCTGACCCCGTAGGAAGCGTCCAGAGCGGAACCTGGTCCTTGTGGAACACGGCTATGTCAATCCTGACCCCGTGGAAAACATCCAGAGCAAATCTTGGTCTAGTGGAACATGACCTATGTCAATCCTGACCCCGTGGGAAGCGTCCAGAGCGGAACCTGGTCCTTGCGGAACACGGCTATGTCAATCCTGACCCCGTGGAAAGCATCCAGAGCAAATCCTGGCCACGTGGAACACGGCCTATGTCAATCCTGACCCCGTGGGAAGCGTCCAGAGCGGAACACGGCTATGTCAATCCTGACCCCATGGAAAGCATCCAGAGCAAATCCTGTCCTTGCGGAACACGGCTATGTCAATCCTGACCCCGTGGAAAGCATCCTGAGCAAATCTTGGTCTAGTGGAACATGGCCTATGTCAATCCTAACCCCGTGGGAAGCGTCCAGAGCGGAAGCTGGTCCTTGCGGAACACGGCTATGTTAATCCTGACCCCGTGGAAAGCATCCAGAGCAAATCCTGGTCACGTGAAACACGGCCTATGTCAATCCTAACCCGTGGGAAGCATCCAGAGCAGAACCTGGTCCTTGCAGAACACGGCTATGTCAATCCTGACCCCGTGGAAAGCATCTAGAGCAAATTCTGGTCACGTAGAACACGGCCTATGTCAATCCTGACCCCGTGGGAAGCGTCCAGAGCGGAACCTGGTCCCTGCAGAACACGGCTATGTCAATCCTGACCCCGTGGGAAGCATCCAGAGCAAATCCTTGTCCTTACAGAATACGGCCTATGTCAATCCTGACCCTGTGGGAAGCGTCCAGAGCGGAACCTGGTCCTTGCGGAACACGGCTATGTCAATCCTGACCCCGTGGGAAGCGTTCAGAGCAAATCCTGGTCCCGTGGAACACAGCTAGAGTCAATCTCGACCCCGTAGGAAACGCCCAGAGCAACCTCTGACTCTGTGAAATACGGATAATGTCAACCCCATCAATCACTTACGGGTCCTCTCGACCCGTAAGGAAGAAAACTCTCTTGTGAGATCTTTACGACTCCCAAGAGAAAAACACATTTAGGAATCCTTACGATTCCTAAAGAAAAAAATACACCTACGAGATCCTCACGACTCGTAGGGAGAAAAGTCTTTATGAGACCCTCACGGCTCATAAAATTGAGAAGCCTTAGACGGCAGATCTGAACCTGCCCCCTAAGCCATCACTACCTCTCGAAGAATTCAAAACGGAATGCTCTCTGTCAACTACAGGCTACGCTTACTAAAGTAACTTGCCGGTAACAAAGAAAAGAGAAGAAAGCATAAGATAAACACATGGAAATGGAAAAGCTTGCCATTTATAATTCAGAAAATTCTTACATTGGTGAAAGAGGTAAACGAAAACGCCATTAAAATGTTTACTAAGGCAGGACATCAAATCCAGGACATGGATTGAGAAATTCAAAAGTAAGGCCATTCAAAAAATTTCGGGCCTCTCGGACCATCTTCGTGTGCATTCTCTCACGATCACAAGCGTCAGGATCTCCACTGATGTCCTCCACCCTTCAATAGGCAGCAAGTATTGCCGCTTGCTAAAAAGCTTGATGCAGGATATCAACGAGGTGGTCTCGCCTTTTCTTTGAGATTAAGCCCATAAGATACACTGAATGCACCTTATCTTCGGCATCGTCCAATGCTTTAAGCGGCATGCCAGCATAGAATAGAGGAAGTGCTCCCCAGATCGCTCCTACAATAAGCTTCAAGAGAGAGGAACGACGAGGAAGCAACCGACCATTGTATGCATCAAAGCGACCCATAATTTCAGCACACTGGGCGTTTGTGAATTCCTGGTTTTGGGAGCGGCCGAACGAGCGGATGTCTCCATAAGAAATAATCTCATCGAGATCATACATATGAGCGTCCATAACGTCTGAAAAGGAAAATCAGTGGGAGTTAGGGGACAGACTGATTAAGAAAAAGCTTACCAAAACAGACACGGGATTTAAACAACTCTTGATATCCCCAAGGAGGAAATAAGTGCTAATTCTGGGCCATTAAAAAAAAGGAATCCTAAAAAGGATTTCGCACTTAATGGAAGGATTCCTCGGGCCAAGGAGTTAAACTCCTCGAGAGCAATGCTCTGCAGACAGGAATGACACTTGTCAAAGACAATAGTGAGGGGAATTAAAAAAAAAATCCCCGAGAATCCTAAGAGCCATGCTCTGCAAGGAAGATGGAGTAACCCATCAGAAACCCTAAAGACAAAGCTTTTAATGAATTTGAAATGCCATGATCTTTAATGATCCATGAACGAACTCTTAAGAATCCTTCACGACAGATCAACAAATCTACGTGATTTGAAGGAGTAAAGCTCTGTTAATGGGTTAAGAACCCCTGAAAAGGATTTCTTAAAGATCTAAGATCTAACAAGAGCAAAGCTCTGTTAAGAAACCCTAAAAAAAAGAGTTTTCTTTAGATCGAGAATATATGAAGAGCAAACCTCTACTAATAAAGTTCAAATCTTACCAAAAAATTTGGCAGAGTTTTGACTTTTGAAAGTCCTTAAAATAAAGAGCTATGCTCTGAAGGAGAATAAAAAATTCTCAGAAGATGAAAATGAAGCTGAGCAGAAATCAGCCTAAGGACCAAAGGTCCTATTTATAGGCACTAAGAGTCATTTCAACTTCCAAAGTTGATTTAATGGCGCGGATGTTGCCACCGCTGCACTCACGTGTGGGCCACGTAAGCGCAATGGTAGGGGGGCATTTTTTTCCTCAATCAAAGCAAAGCTCTGTCCAAATTCCGAGATTTGAAACGAAGCGACGCTTCATGAAAAGCGCTAGCATTAAATGCGCCAGCACTAAGAGTTAAAGACTCTGAAGCGGCGCTCACGTGTAAAGCACGAGAGCGCTAAGCGCGAAGGGCGCTTCACTCTCGCAGGGATTACTTGCGCCTGTTTATATCAGTGTAAGTTCTATAGCGCTTGACGGAAGAAGAACAAATGAACTAAAATAAGAGGAACACTTGACAGATAATGACAAAAAGGAAGAAAAAACACTTAATTAAACATTTTATTGCAATGGAAATAAATTATCTAATTCCCTCTCCGTCTTTTCCACCATGTTAAAGCGACGATCTTCACGAGGAGTAGCTACCCATCGGTCATCACCGCATTCACCAGCGAAAGCAGAGATGACGGCCCGGTGAGCCCATATTTGGCTCAACAACTGAACAGAGCAATCCCTCAAGGTTTTGGTGATAAGTGCGCCTCGAAGAAATACTCGATCTTGTATTCAGCAATATCGAGCATCACTGGGGTCATCTCCACCGGAGGAGGGGGAATATCAGCGAGCACGGACATGAGGATCATCCGAAGCCAAATAGAGTTGGGAGGGAGAGGATATCCTACACGAGTCAAGAGCTAGTGCAGCGCTGCGTCGCATTGGTCATCTGTAAGAGCAGGATTCACCAAGCGCGCAGCGAAGCGAGGAACAAGATTGTGCTCTGTAAATCATTAATTGATCAGAATTAAATTCTGTTAAGAAAATATTTCTCAAATTCTTTCCAAATAACAAGATTGTGCTCTGTAAATCAGAGCACTGTTGGATCAATGATCCAATGGTGATTAAAAATCACTAAAAATACAGAATAAATTCTGTTTAGAAGATTTCCCAATCTTTGTTAAAAAACAAGAAGATTACCTTCTGTAAATCAAAAGCCCTTGGATCAAAAATCCAACGATGGGAAAATCCCCAAATCAATTAGAGAAAAAATCTCCTTAACTGATTGAACTGATCAGCTTGCCCTATATAAAGACCCTAAGACTTCAAGTCTAAGATATATAGGAGCATAGAGAGAAACCTCCTCAAAAAACTTTGAGAAATTCAAAGAAAAAGAGCCAAGCTCTCGATTGAAGAACTTCTTTTCATCAAGGTAAAAAGAACATAGAGATGAAATCATCTCATAATTGAAAGAAGAACTCACTTCTTAAAAATCATAGATCTACAGAGGCCAAGGTCTTTTCAAAAAGAGATCAAAAGATCCCATCATACAATAAAAAGAAGAATATAAATCTTCTCACAGATCATAGATCTACAAGACTAAGGTCTTTTACAAAATGAGAGCAATACATCTCAACATAAAAGGAGGGGGGAGAATTATTCAATTCTCTTAAGATCATAGATCCATAAATGCAAAGCCTTTCACTAAAATAAGAGATCAAAACATCTCCTACAAAATAAGAACTTTTGTTTTTAGAATCTTGAGACAAAGTCTCTTGTAAATGAGAGTTTATTTCTCAGATCATAAAAATTGATCAGATGTGCTTTGCGCCCTTGAACTGCGCTTCTGCGCTCTTGGACTGGCACTCAGCGCCAAATGCGCTACGTGTCCCTCACGTGTGCGCCACTTAACAGTTAGCGCTTTGCGCTCTCGAAATAGCGCACTGCGCTCATGGGCTGGCGCTCAGCGCCGGCGCACCACGTGTCAATTACGTGTGCGCCACTAAACTACTAGCGCAATACGCTCATAAACTGGCGCAATGTGTCCATCATCTGGCGCTTAGCGCCAAGCGCGACACGTTTCCCTCACGTGTGCGCTACTCGGCAGAAGCGCACTGCGCTCTCTGACTGGCGCAAAGCGCCAAGCGCGCCACGTGTTGCGCTGATAGAACGTAAATTGTTCTTTAAATAAGCCCAGAGCTCTGATAAATACTCAACATTCAATAAAAGACAAAATATTGTCAGAATGCATGTCAATCTCAGCATTATTAAAAGGGCCAAGCCCAAACAAATGCTCGACAACCCAAAATAAATGTTAAACATTTTAACTTGATTGGACTTAACCCAAAATTGGCCATAAGTCCTCAACTCATATTAATTGAGCCCATCTGCTCATAAATATTTTAACAGATCTTAATCTTAAACTGGACTACAGATCTACCAACCAAAATTGGTTCAAGAGTACATCTCTTTACTCCTCTGATATTTGTCGTTGTAATCCTTCAACGTCTTTAGAGAGGTGACGGGTCCCGACAACCATATATTTCATAGATTATGACGTCTTTAAAAAAATCAAAATAATCTGAAGACCGTTTGTTTCTTGATCATAAACTCACAAAATTAATGCATAAAGAAAAATCCATCTTAAAAGCTTATAATCGAGGCCCAGTTAAACTTCAAAAATTTTGAATTTTTTTAGTTCGGCTAATTTATCGTCATATAACGAATCGGTTAGGTTGAATTTTTTTTCATAAATGTTTATATATGACTTACAATTCAATCTTAACTGGTGCATAGCAGTCTTAATAGTTTTACATGTTATTTAGCCGATCAAGATTGAACCGTGAGTCATAAATATATTTTTTTCTTTTTAATTTGAACCGTACCGATTTGATATATGGTAATAAAATAGCCTAACAAAAATTCAAATTTTTTGAAGTCCATTTAGAACACGATCATAGGCTTCTAAGATTATTTTTTCTTTGTGAATTGATTTTGTGAGTTTATGATTAAGAAACAAAAAATTTTCAAATCAGGTAATTTTTTATATGTAACTTATTTATATATTGTAAAATATATCGGTAAGGTTGAAATTGAATTTTTGTATCCGCATCTTGAGAATTTAACCGTTATAATTATTAAATTCAAATAATTATAATAAAAATTTTACGAACAAAAACAAAATTACAACTGTTCATATGCGATCTATGATATTAACATAGCTTACAAAAAAAATCAAATAATTTGAATACCATTTATTTTTTGGTTATAAACTCACAAAATTATTGCACAAAAAAAAATCATCTTAAAAGCTTATGATCGAGATCCAGTTAAACTTCAAAAAATTTGAATTTTTTAAAGTTATGTTATTGTCATAAATTGAATCGATACGGTTGAATTTTTTGTATGAAAATACATATATAAGACTCACAGTTCAATCCTAACTGATGCATAGTAGGCTTAATAGTTTTACATGTTATCTAACTAATCAAGTTGAATTGTGAGTCATAAATATATATTTTTCTTTCTAATTTAAAGCATACCGATTTGATAAATGGTAATAAATAAGCCTAAATAAAAATATTCAAATTTTTTGAAGTTCATCCGGATCTCGACCACAAGTTTCTAAGATTTTTTTTTTGAGTTAATTTTGTGAGTTTATGATAAAAAAAACAGATGGCCTTCGAATCAAAAAAAAAATTGCGTTAGCTATTTATGCATTGTAAGATATATTCGTAAGGTTGAAATTGAATTTTTGTACTCGGATCTTGAGAATTTAGCCGTTATAATTATTAAATTCAGATAATTATAATAATAATTTTACAAACAAAAACAAAATTATAACCGTACGGATGCGATCTACGATTTTAACATAGCTTACACAAAATATCAAATAATTTGAAGATCGTTTGTTACTTGATCATAAACTCACAAAATTAATGCACAAAGAAAAATTTATCTTAAAAGCTTATGATTGAGACCCAGTTAAAATTAAAAAATTAAAAAAATTTAAAGTTAATTTATCGTTATATATCAAATCGGTATGATTGATTTTTTTTATAAAAAATACATATATAAGACCCACAGTTCAATTTTAGTCTGTGTATAGCAACCTTAATAGTTTTATATGTTATCTAACCCGTTAAGGTTGAATTGCGAGTAATGAATATGTATTTTTCTTTTTAATTTGAACCGTACTGATTTGATATATAATAATAAAATAATCTAAATTAAAAAATTCAAATTTTTTGAAGCTCATCTAGACCTGGATGATAAGTTTCTAAGATTATTTTTTCTTTGTGCATTAATTTTGTAAGTTTATGATTAAGAAACAAATGACCTTCAAATTAGGTAAATTTTTGTGCATGACCTATTTATGTATTGTAAAATATATCCGTAAGGTTGAAATTGAAATTTTGTAATCGGATCTTTAGAATTTAGCCGTTATAATTATTAAATTTAAATAATTATAATAAAAAATTTACAAACAAAAACAAAATTACAAATGTACAGATGCGATCTACGATATTAATATCGCTTACACAAAAAAATTAAATAATTTGAAGATCATTTGTTCTTTGATTATAAACTCATAAAATTAATGCATAAATAAAAATTCATCTTAAAAACTTATGATCCACTCCGAGTTAAACTTCAAAAGATTTGAAAAACTTATGATGCACGTCTAGTTAAACTTTAAAAAAATTGAATTTTTTCATTCAGGCAATTTGATCATCATATATCAGATCGGCACTGTCGAATTTTTTTATAAAAAATGCTATATAGGACTCACATTTCAACCTTAACTGGTGCATAGCGGCCTTAATAGTTTTACATGTTATCTAACCAATCAAGATTGAACTGTGTGTCATAAATATGTATTTTTCTTTTTAATTTGAACCGTACCGATTTGATATATGATGATAAAATAGCCTAAATAAAAAAATTCAAATTTATTGAAGTTTATCTGGACCTCGATCATAAGTTTCTAATATTAATTTTTCTTTGTGCATTAGTATTGTAAGTTTATGATCAAGAAACAAATGGTTTTCAAATCGGGTAATTTTTTGATGTGCAACCAATTTATATGTTGGATATGAGCATCGTTGTTCAACGAGTCGATGTTGTGGTTGGCCATGTGCGTTCAATTACTTGAGAACTTGTCCAAGTATGGATTTTGTTTATTTGTCAAACGAGTCCAAGTCGAGTTCTCACCGAGTCCAACCCAAGGGCCTCCAATTTTTTAAGCAAACTTAAAATATTTAAATTTTACCAATAAGAAATCACAAGTATATGTAAGTAAAAATCGCATAGATGTTCAATATTTAACAAAGGAGGCAGCGGAAAAAATAGTTGTTGTAATTAAATAAACTAGTTCAAAACTTGTTTAGATCCTCACTGACTAAATTTAAAGTTATTAAATATCTTAATTTTTCTATATTGTGCCATATAAATGTTTTACTCACTATTCATTATGATATATATCTAGAGTTGACATTTGCTGGCTAATAGTTATGATCTGAATTTAGGCGTGAGTAATCATCTAATAATACTGTTGACTACTAAATAAGATAATATGCCCAAGCCTATACTCGACTTAAACGTGTAGAAATCAATCATGCTATGTTTGTTTTTGTTCGTTGATTTCACCAAACTTAGATTATTCTTTCAAGCTCTACTTCTTTAGTTGTCAAACAAGTTCGAACGAGCTTTTAACAAGCTGATTTCGAGCCAAGATCCGGGATTTGAACTTTTACACAATGTCTAGATATGAAACTGCTAAATAAAAGCATGCATGCCGTGAATATTTTCATTCAATGTGGGTATTTTATTTTCAAAAGTATAAGAATTTTTAAAATATTATTTACTCATTTATTATTTAAGGGATCATTATGAATATTTTTGCAATTTTTTAACTAAATTTTTTAGAAGTATATATTATCTAAAGTAAAATTCATTTAAAATATTTTATAGATGATATGTATCATCTAAAAATAAAAGATTAATCTAAAATAAGGTGAGAATGACACATGACGTCCCTCCTCTTTATATTATAATAATAGAAATATCTGCGGATATGCAGAGTGAGCTTATTGAATCCGAACTTGATGATGCTCGATGCTGAAAACTCCTCAGATCATGACACGTGGCAGATGACGTGTCCCAAGGCTTACGAGAAAGGAGCAAGAACGGTACATTGGAGGTATACCCCGGGCCTTCGACCCGAGAATGTTCTTGACCTTTGATGACCTCTCAGAGCACTCCTATGCTCGTCCTACAAACAACCATTGGCTCACCTCCGAGCCCTCCTGCACGCTGGGCCTCCTCAGCCCTCTCGGCCTGCCTCCGAGCTATCACAGAACCAAGCTTGATCGGCCTCCCGCTCGCCTCCGAGCCTCCCGCCGAGCTCAGCTTCCTTGATCTCATCGACTGACCCAGAGCGCAGATCGTAAGCGTCCCGGAAATAGCTCCGCGAATCTCATCATACGCGAGATATCCTCCACCCCATGATCCCGCATCCCACGCCATCACGTTCCCCCGTTAACGGGCGTATCTCGCCATTAATGGATGATCCCTCCATTCGCGCAAGCGCGGTTCCAAGGGCGTAACGGCCGGCGTAAATCTCGCGTCCGCCAGCCCATGGCTGCCACTATATAAACCCCCTCTCAGACGACTCAGGTAAGGCAATTATTATCCAATAAGCCACTATTATGCCCAAATATCTCGACTAACTTGATCGCCAGAGGGTCCATGAAGGTACAACCACCCCGGGACTTCCTTGCAGGTAGCTCGGCATCATTCCAAATCAAGCCCACTGAGATCCACATGCTTCAAGAGGCAACCCTCAAACCCAATCTCAGCCATCCATCAACGCTTGCTACAGATCAACGGAAGACAACATCTGAAAGAGATCCAGACCTCTATCAGTTGGCGCCTGTTCCCCTCTGAAAGACGGCGCGACGCAGGGACGTCTTGCCTGAGATTCGGGGCAGATGCTAATTGGTGCTATCCGTCTACCTCTCCGAAGATGCCAAGTTGATTTATGACACCATGTATCGAAGGTTTAAACGGATGCGTCCGATGTAGCAGACTTCGTCAGATTCCCCCTCGCTTGAGGGGTTTATGATTGTGGGGACGCTCTTCCCTGCAGGCGCAAGCCCCTGCAGTTAATTACACTACCGCGTTGCGGTAACCACTTTCTCCTTCTCCGGATGATCACTTCGTATCGTGTGTGTTTGTTTTGTGTTTGGCTGCCCGTGGATTGTATACGGAGACTGAGTTATGTCGTCGCTCGTAGGGCGTGGACTAGTCCAAATCTGTATTATCTTAGATTTGGGTTTGGGGGTTGTGTTTAAGGATACGTTAGACTCATTTGAGACTAAGATCGACTCAAACGTTTGTTAAGGATACGTTAGTCTAGTTTTTAGACTAAGATCAACTTAACGGGATCGTTTAGATCCGACAAGAGAGCAATTAAGAGAGCCCTGTTGTTTAGTTTAGTGACATTGCGGTCAATAGGTAGTTTAAGGACATTGCGGTCCAGTGTTAGTTTTAAGACGTTGCGGTCAAGGTTAAGGACATCATAGTCCGTGGATTTAAGGACTCCATAGTTCGATGTTAGTTTTAAGACATCACGGTAAGGGTTAAGGACGTCATAGTCCGTTGTTAGTTTTAAGACATTCCTGTCAAGGTTAAGGACCTCATGGTCCATGGGTTTAAGGACCCCACAGTCCGGCGTTAGTTTTAAGACATCCCGGTCAAGGTTAAGGACCTCATAGTTCATGAGTTTAAGGACCCCACAGTCCGTATCAATGTGTGGTCATCGGGACCCGTCACCTTTTTGAAGACGTTGAGGAATTACAACGCCAAGTATCAAAGGAGTGAAGAGATGTACCCTTAAACCAAGGTAGATTAAGTGATCTGTAGTCCAATTTGGAAACTAAGATCAATTATTATATTATGAGCCCATTGGCCCAGTTAAGTTTGAATTGAGGACTTATGGCAAGCTTGGGCTATGTCCAATCATGTTTGGGATGTTGGCCCTCTATTGGTTCATTGAAGGAGAGGCTTTTCCTCTGGAAACTTAGCCAATTGGGCTAAAGCTAGTGCAAAACACTAGAGACCAACAGTGTTGAACACTGGGAATAAGATTGACAAGTTAGTGTTAAACACTAAAAGATAATCAGTGTTGAACACTGGGAACAGAGTTTTCAAATTAGTGTTAAACACTAAGCGAATCAGTGTTAAATACTGCAAATAGAGTTTTCTAATTAGTTTTAAACACTAAGAAAATCAGTGTTAAACACTAGGAACAAAGTCTTCAAATTAGGGTTAAAAATTAAGGAGAGAGGGGTCACGTGTGGACATGTGAAGGCGCCCTGATTCCTCTTGTTTTATTCAGTCAAAAGTATTGAATACTTTGAAGTATCACGTGCTGTCACGTGATGGGAATTTAGGTGTTTGTCTGTTAAAGCTTCAGCCAAGGGGTCACGTGGTAGCACGTGAGAGCGCTCAAGAGCTCTTATTTTGTTTCTTTTGCCTTTTTCTCTGTGCGCTTTAGAGATCACGTGGGGCACGTGAGGCATTGCCTCAAAGTTCTCTTTTATAGATCTTTGCAGAAGTCACGTGGTAGCACGTGACTCTGGTCCTTTGCATGTTTTACAGATTTGTTCATCTTTTAAGAATTAAATTCTTCATAGGGTCAAACCCTAACAATAAACTTTAGAGGAATTAAATTCCTGTTTTCTTCTGAAGAATTATATTCTTAAATAGGGTTAAACCCTAATTTCTTTTCTTTTTTAAGGGAATTAAATTCCTGTGAGCTTGAGAGAATTATGTTCTCAATTAGGGTTAAACCCTGGTTCGGTCCATTTTGAAGGAATTAAATTCCTATAACATAGGGTTAAACCCTAATTTTATCTCAAAGGAATTAAATTCCTATAATTCTGTGAGAATTAAATTCTCAAAACTCAGTTCCTCTTCTGTGTTTTAGATCTCCATGGCAGGATCTCAACCCAATGAGAATTAAATTCTCAATTCATGGGGAGATGTGTACTTTGCAGATCCTCCACCAGAGAAAAAACTAAGTTCTTTTCTTTTTATATAAGAGTTAAACTCTTTTGAGAATTAAATTCTCTTCTGAAGCTTTCCTTTTCTTTTCTTACCTAAGGTTTTCCTTTTGCAGAGAATCAAAGGCTCTATATCTCTCTCTCTCTCTGTGTGTATCAAAAGAAAAGGTCCCAAGTCAAAAAAAAGGTCCCCTCTCTTCTTTTCTTGGCTTCTATTTATAGGAGAAGGAAAAGAATCAATCTGCCAAGTAAATCTCTCATTGAGAGATTTGATTTATATTTATCATTAATCTGGGCCTTTAGATTGTTAGGTGAATTTTATTCACCATTGGATTTTAAATCCAAAGATATCTCTTTGTTATTTCGGTTAGATTTAGGGGGAAATCTTTCCAAGTCCAAGATCTTTCCATAAATTGATGATATTTAATCACCTTTAGATTCTTGATCCAACGGTTTCAGATAACTCTTCTCCATTTTGGAAAGATTTGAAAGATTTATCCTCAGAATTTAATTCTGTTAAAGAATAAGGCTTTTAGAGCCGGTCACGTGTGGCCACGTGACCCCTGGTCACGTGTAGGCACGTGACCCGTGGAATGGGCTTCTCTTCTTCTGCGCTCTATTCTCTGGCCGCTGCTTAACCATCACGTGCCAACACGTGACCACTGGTCACGTGTGCGCACGTGATGCCTCTTCTGAAGCTTCCCCTTGACTTTTAATTAGAGAACAAATATGCTCTGTGCCGCTGCTTGACTATCACGTGCCAACACGTGACCACTGGTCACGTGTGAGCACGTGATGCCTCTTCTGAATCTTTTCCTGATTTTTAATCAGAGAACAGCGCCGTCTGTAGGAACGTCAAAAATTCCGCTCAACGAAAGTTGAGCTTCCGATCTCGAACTCATGGCGAGTGATCACCGCGATGACTCAAGCACTAGCCGCCGTCCTCTCCACATCGGAAGCGTGGATGGATCCCCTCGACCCCCGAACGCCATTCACGCACTGTCTACGCGAATAGATCGGCTCGCGTCCGTCTTTGATGCGTTTGTCCGTGCCCAAATGGCGGGACAAGCTCCCCAAGTCACCGCTCCCCCATCTCGGGAGCGACATATAGGGAGAGAAGACACTGCCCGTGCCGGCACATCCAAGCACTGCCTCGCTATCTCCGGCGACCACAGATCTCCCGTGACGACCAATTCGATGAACCGGTGGGCACCTCACAGCTCGATGCTGAGGTCTTACGAAAGAGCGCCCCGTCCTGAGGCCCATCGTGCTCCTGTCCCTCCCAAGGAGGTGTCGGTCAGCTCGCCTGCTCCCAGGCATGGCCGGCGCCCTCTCCCTCGACAGGTTCGCGCGGACGGGACTCACCACGGTAGCTCGAGGACGACCTCGCCAGGGGACATGAGGAACCTCATCGAACAGAACCGGAACCGTGGCCAGGCGCAAGTCGCCAGCAGCAGAGCCCATAAATCAGAGTATGCCGGATCCTTGGGATACCACGACCGACTCGATGCCCTCGAAAAGAAGATCGAGGGTATAAATCGGGAGAGTCGTCCTTCAAGCAACGGGGCTAGATATGTCGCCGACTCGCTTACGAGGCCCTTCACTGAAGAGCTGCTCGCTGTCCACGTTTCTTCCAGGAACAAGCCTCCAAAGGTATCACTCTTCGACGGAAAGTCCGACCCGAAAGACCACTTGGACGCGTTCACGGCAGGGATGAGCTTCCAGGACAACTCTGACGCCGCACAATGCCGTGCATTCCCCGCCACTCTCATCCGCTCTGGACAAGACTGGTTCCGATGACTCACGCCATGCTCCATCTCTACCTTTGATGAGTTGCCGCCCAATTCCTCGGTCATTTCATGGGGAACAGGCGGCAGAAGCAGACCGTCGACCACCTCTTCACCATAAAGAGCAGGGACAAGGAGTCTTTCAAAGGATACGTCACCCGCTTTTACAACGCTCTTCTTGAGGTCTCCGAGCACCGGGACGAGACAGTCATCACGGCCCTTAGGTCGAGTCTTATGCATAAGGAGTGGTCCCGCTCCTTTGCATTAGCGCAACCTAAGACTATGGCCGAGGTAAAAGCCTGGACCGAGCGAGAGATCCAGCTCGAGTCCGAGGTGAACGCGAACCTATCCCAGACCGACCAGGCCGATCAAAAGAAGTGAGCCAGAGAAGAGAAAAAGAAGATTCACCGGCCAAAACCGTACTCCCCGAAGTTCCAGGAGTATACCCCACTCAATATCTCCCAGACAGAACTGTTGGAGGAGGTGAAGGGCGAGATATTCTTCAAACTCCTCCCTGTCAACAATAAGGCGGCCAAACGGACACGAGGCCCCTATAGCGCTTTCCACAGGTCGCAGGGACACCCCACCGAAAACTGCAAACAGCTCCGAGACTACATTGAGGTGTTAATTCGGTCGGGGCACCTGGCAAAATACTTGCAGGAAAAGCGACAAGCAGACCAAGAACAAGAGCAGCGTCCCCCTCCTGGCGAGTTGACGATCGGCCAAATCATGGTCGTATCAGCGGGGGGTGCGCCTGGAGCCGGCGAGATCCGACGCCTCCTGCCGGTCGAAGGGACAAGCAGCCAGCCCATGAAGAGGACCAAAGCAGCCGAGCCCATCACCTTTACCGACGAGGATCTCCACGGGATATCCTTACCTCACAACGACCCGTTAGTGATTACAGCGTGGGTCCATCGCTGCGAGGTTCAAAGGATACTGGTCGACTCGGGAAGCTACCACCTCGGACCTGAGGCCGACCGCCCACATCATGTCGGGGTTTACTAACCACTCCATCCCGGCAGAAGGAAGGGTCACCCTCCTACGTAACATCGGGGAGGCAGGCCGTACACGTACCGTTCCTGTGAAGTTCATCGTCACCAGAATTCCATCGGCCTACAATATCCTTCTGGGACGCCCGATGCTAAACTCCCTCCGGGCCCAGATATAGACCTACCACCTCGTGATCAAGTTTCCACTCGACCAAGGAGGAATAGGCCAGGCCTACGGGAACCAGCAAACCGCAAAAATTTGCTTCATAACGACATCTATGACCAAAGAGCGAGGCGATGACCTTGAAGCCACGGAGGATTTCAGGGGGTCCTTGGATACTCGGGACGAGCAAAAAGAGATCCGAGGAACCCCGGTAGAGCCGCTAACGGAGGTTCCGCTCGTCGAAGGGACAATGAACGAACCGTCAAAATTGGGTCGCTCTTAACAGGGGCCCGACGCGACGACCTTGTCCGCCTCCTCATGGGGAATTCGGACGTGTTCGCTTGGGCGCCTGCCGACATGCCTAGAATTGACCCCAAAGTAATCTCACATAAGCTCGGGATAGACCCATCGGTTCAACCCGTCAGGCAAAAGAAACGAAGTTTCGCCCAGATCAAACAAAAGGCGATCGAGGACGAGGTTGACAGGTTGCTCGTAGCCAACTTCATTCGAAACTTGGCCCACTCAGAATGGATTGCGAATGTGGTAATGGTTAAAAAGGCGAGCGGGAAGTGACGCATGTGCGTCGACTTCACAGACCTCAACAAGGCCTGCCCGAAAGACAACTATCCCCTCCCTCGGATAGATCAGCTCGTCGACAGCTCGGCAGGCCACGAGTTACTCAGCTTAATGGATGCTTTTTCCGGCTACAACCAGATCCATATGAATCCGGCAGACGAAGAACTCGCCGCATTCATAACGGAACGGGGGGTATACTGCTATAAAGTGATGCCCTTCGGCCTCAAAAATGCCGGGGCTACATACCAACGCTTGGTCAACAGGATGTTCAAACCATAGATCGGAAGGAACATAGAGGTTTACGTCGACGACATTCTCATTAAATCGACCTCGTCAGAGGAACACGCCAAAGATCTTGGCGAGACTTTCGAAGTCCTCCACAAATACAAAATGAATCTGAATCCCGCGAAGTGTGCGTTCGGGATCACTAATGGAAATTTCCTCGGATTCATGGTTACCCACCAAGGAATCGAGGCTAACCCGGAGAAAATCGGCTCCATCCAAAACATGGCCGCGCCAAAGACCAACGTCGAAATCATGCGGCTCACAGGGAGGGTAGCCGGCTTGAGTCGTTTCATGTCAAGATCCGAGGAAAAGTGCCTCCTATTCTTCAAAACCCCGAGGAAGATCCCAAGATTCGAATGGTCGGAAGAGTGTCATATCGCTTTCGAACAATTGAAAACGCACCTGGCGACTCCCCCACTGCTCACCCGGCTAGTTGAAGGAGATGAGCTATCGCTGTATCTGGCGGTGTCCGATCAAGCTGCAGGCTCAGTGCTCATCCGAGAGGTTGAAAGAGTTCAGAGGCCGGTCTACTATGTAAGACACGTCTTTAAGGACGCAGAGACAAGGTACCCGGCCATAGAGAAGATTGTCCTGGCGCTTATAGTGGCCTCAAGGAAACTACATCACTACTTCTAGGCACACACCATCCTCGTTCTCACCGAGCGCCCTTTAGGGGCTATTCTCGCCTCCCCCGAGTCTTCTGGTCGTTTGGAGAAGTGGGGGTAGGAGTTGTCCCAATTCGACATCAAGTACCGTCCGAGGCAGGCTATCAAGACACGGATCTTGGCCGATTTTATCATCGAATGCACTATCCCAAACAAAGAGGCAGTGTTTGTGCCAGCCCCCGGATCTCAACCTTCGATCGAAGAGGGGTCCGACTCCATTCCCGACTAGGTCCTTTACGTCGACGGGTCATCAACCGAGGAAGGTTGCGGTGCCGGCCTCATCATTCGGGGCCCGAACAAGGCAAAGATGGAATATTCCTTAAAGCTCGGGTTCAGAGCCTCAAACAACGCTGCAGAGAACGAGGCTTTGCTCGCTGGAGTATGAGTCACCTTCGGAGTGGGGCTGAAGACGATCCGAATCCGCAGCGACTCCGCCCTTGCCGTAAGCCAGGTGATCGGCCGTTTCGAGGCACGGGAAGCTCTGATGGTAAAATATTTGACCGAGGTAAGAAGACTACGGAAGGACTTCGACGAAATTTAAGTGGAGCAGATCCCCCGGCACCTAAACGCCCAGGCCGACGCTCTGAGCAAGCTAGCTTCCTCCTACACGGCCAACAACAAGAGAAACATCCTGTAACACCTTAGAATGTGATTAGTGGTTGTTTATGCTTTAATGTGGGGTTTTTAGTAAAAAGTTTACCAAAACGGTTTTCAAATATTTTATCTGAATTTGAGAATATTTTATTAGAATTTAATTTGGACTACACACACATGTGCATGTTAACTAGGGTTAACTTTGGGGTTAAACCATGTTTAGATAACCATGGTGGATTAACCCGTTTAATTAGGTTAATATGAGTTAATTAAGTGTATTGTTTTTTTAAATTTTGTTTTGTTTTGGGGTTGACTTGAGTGAGGAGAGGGGGGGTGATGGCTTGAGGTATGGCTCCACTAATCTCACCCCCTTTTTTTTAAAACCCGCACTCTCTAACACCCTCGCACTTCCACTCATTTCCTCACTCTCATTTCTCATTCTCACATATCTTTTTTTTAAAACCCGCACTCTCTAACACCCTCGCACTTCCACTCATTTCCTTATGGCCGCAGTTTTATTCTTTCTGGCCTCAATTTGCGGCCAGATGGAGGAGTCTGATGTTGGGGTTGGGTCTGTGGGAGTCTGCTCTATATTTAGGGTTTTTGGTATATGCAACTTTTTATATTTGCACTCGAGTCAAAATCTGGAACTTAAAAACCTTTTTCGATACTTTTTAACTCGTACAGCACGTGTGTTTTGTGTGTTGGTTCCATGGTGCACTACGCGACACAAGGGGTCGGGGTGATTTCTGGTGAGGTTATACACGATTTGACGTATCGAGTGCACATGCGTTTAGTTTCCAACGCGAGTTTTTCCTTTGATCGTGATATCGCATTTTTGGCAGAATTTAGCCTTACGTGTATTTCTTGTGTGTTTCTAGGGACGATCGCGGAGACGTCGGACGCGGCGCGGAAGGGAAAAGCGGTGGTTGGACCTGGCTAGCACGAGATCACGGGTGAGTAGATTTAACATCTACGGGGGGAAATCGTTTGGATGGCGCAAAACGCCCATTAGATTGGATAACTTAAAAGACTTCTAGTGGTACTAGTATTCATGAGTATAGTGCCTACTTAAATATCTTGCTGCATTCATGATCCTATATACTTACATACATGTGCGACTTATTTCATAGGACACTTGCACCATTGCCAGGGTTTTTATGCATCACGAGCACTATTCATGCGGACACACACGCCTTGGTAATTGCTATGCCACAACACTAGATAACTTGTATAATCTGAAATCTAGAACCATTTCACCATATATGATGCTTAAACCTGTACTAATGCATTTAATTTCCTCAGGATGAATATATAGGATTGTTAGTCATATGCATGTACCTCATTACATCATTCGTTCATGCCTAGCCTATTAGTCATACATTGCAGTTCGACTTGTTGATACTATAGGCATTCATTATCATTGAGATGTGCACTTATGATGATTTTCTTGAGTATTTCAGCACTTGAGATTTATGAGATTTTGGGGAAAAGCCGCAAAGATTTAATAAACCTGATATTATTTTAAACATTGAAAGTTGCGGTTTTTCTCGTGATATGATACATGTGTCGTCCACCCTGAGTTTTCTGTTGGTTTTCGAGACCCGTTTCAAGGAGTTGGATGAATCGTCTCGGGTACATGGTGGGCCCGGTAAGGTACCCCGGGGCAAGAAGATCGAGGTGTAGACGATGAGTCTGGCAGGGGCAGACTACCTATCGGTGATTGTTGGTACGGCGGATATCTAAAGGATACCGACCGTGGCCGTGAGATGTTGAGATATTGATACTTGAGATGGGTCAGCCGGACGGCTGGGGCCAGAGATACTGTGATATGGATACATGAGATTTGAGATAATTATTGAGGTGTCGATGCTGGACACGGATTTCTGTTGATTCTATTGATATTATGCTGATATTTCATAAGAGATTTCTAAGAAGAAAATAATGATTTCTTATATCCACATATTCAGATCACGAGTTGATTCATGTTGCATACATATCTGCTAGTATATCATGCCATATCAGTATTGTTGATGTTATGACACTTTTGTGCATGCTTACGATAGCCTCTATAAATGTTATTTATTACTCACGAGTTGGCAACTCACCCCCGTTGTGCCACAGCATTTTTGCAGGTCCGCTCCGTCAGCACTGTAGCGGCGGACTCACTTGCTCCTTTTGCCTGGACTTGAGGCTTTTGCTCGTAGGTGGGTTGTGATATCATTTTGGTTTCCATCATATATATTCATTGTATCTAGAGTACTCCATCTACTGTATCTACTATACCTGTTATTGTATTGATGTATATTGACCTAGAGACGAGGCAGTGAGATTTGTGGACTTTATATTTTATTTTGGGGTCGAGCTCACTTGAGACGACATGATGTTTATTACTTGTGCCTTTTATACTTATTTTGCACATTACTGATTTATATTGCGTGGAATTTGAGTCCGCTTCGGCGAAGAGCTAGCTCCCGCTTGGGGATGCCTTATTTCATGTTATCCATATATATATTCATGTTTTGTACCCGTTTGGGGGCCAGTTTTTATAAAGGAGACTTTGCCGGAATTTTCGGGAAAATGGATGTTGCTTTTAAAAAGCTTGATGTGACTTATTGGATTAAAATCGCTTTCAATAAATCGGGTTTTCTTCACTCTACTGCTTAAATGGGTTTTGATTTCTAGGCTTTGGCTTACTTAGATTGCGTACGCCTTGAGACATTTCGTAATTTAAGTGCCAATCACGTTTCGTACCTTTCGGGTCGTGACAAAGTTGGTATCAGAGCAATAGGTTTTACCTTTCTGAGTGTAGGATGACCCTTGGTAGATGGAGTAAGTGACTTAAGCAGGGTAACGTAGCGTGTATATGTCCGCGGCATACTTGCGATATGGTACTCCGCCTAAGTGACTTTAGGATATACTTGCTTGAAATTCCTTCTTCAATTCCGTATATCCTATGATTCTATTGCACTGTTCTTACTATCTTGTTTCCTGTACCAGCCACTATGCCGCCGAAGGCTACGAGATCGCAGAGGGCTGCTGCCCGAGATGAGATCCGAGCAGGCTCGTCCGAGACGAGGACCGAGCAGGATGGTGTACCTACTCCCCAGGGATAAACTGATCTGCCTTCCTCAAGCCGTATGGATAGGCTAGAGTCTAGTATGGAGGAGCTACGACAGATGATGGGAGGTATGCAGGAGTTACGACAGATGGTGGGATCCTTAGTAGAGGCCAGTCGTGCACCGAGATCGGAGGACGCACCTACCACAACACAGACTACGATAGTACCTGCTGCTCAGACAGTTACTCCTACTACTACTACTACCGTGGCTATTCCAGTATCACTACAGGATTTCATGAGGCTGAGACCCCCGGTCTTCACCGGTACTGATGCAGCGGAGGATCCGCAGACATTCCTTGACAAATTAGCTAGGATTTTCCGTTCGCTCAGATGTTCCGACGACAGATGGGTGTAGCTCACGAGTTTCCGTCAAGAGGGCATTGCGCAGACATGGTGTGAGTCGATTGAGAGAGGTCGAGCTGCAGGTCTACCTCCTATGACTTGGGCCGAGTTCACAGCAGTATTTCTAGCCCGTTTCCTTCCCGAGAGCGTTCGTGATGCTAGAGCTCGTAGTTTTGAGGCTTTGCGCAAGACTCCAGGGATGACAGTGTCCGAGTATGATGTCCAGTTTACGCAGTTGTCCAGATATGCTCCGTACTTGGTTGATACTGAAGAGAAGAAGGTGAAGAGGTTTATGCAGGGACTTGACACCCAGTTATTTCTTGCCATTTGCGCCCAGCACTTCGACACTTATGCAGCTGTTATGGACACGGCCTTACGGATGGAGGCATGCATTTCAGAGACTTCGGCCGTTTCTGGGCCGAAGAGGATTCGTACCGATACGCCAGCTCAGAGGCATCATGACAGATTCTTTCCGAGAGATGGTGGCGGCAGAGAGGTTGGACAGGGTCAGCTATTTGGTTCTTATTTGCGGGGACAGCAAGCATCGCCAGGATGTTTTGGGTGCGGGAGTCCGCACCATCATGTCACAGACTGTATGGTAAGACGACAGGGAGCGGCGACAGTTCCACACGTAACTCTACCACCTTCACCACCTCATCAGAGAGCTCTACTTCCTACCCCCGGTGATGCTCCACGTCAGTTAGATGCCCCCAGAGGCCATGGATGCGGCGGTCCCATTCAGAGAGGACGAGAAGGCAGAGGCCAAGGCAGAGGTCAGCCAGCTATTGGTTGGGGACAGGCCCAAGTATTCGCTTTGACACCGCAGGATACGCAGGCATCCAATGCCGTTGTGACAGGTACCGTGCCAGTATGTTCTTTCGACGCGCGACTATTATTCGACTCAGGTTCCACACATTCGTATGTATCTATACACTTTGCACCGATGTTGGGCCGTGAGTCATCATCGTTAGATCAGCCGCTTGTGGTTATTACTCCGGTAGGCGAGTCGTTTGTCGCTCATTTTGTGTTTCGATTGTGTTCCGTTCGTATCGGGGAAAGGGATTCATCGGCTGATTTGATTCTCCTCGATATGTTGGACTTTGATGTGCTTCTGGGCATGGACTGGCTAGCTACTTGTTATGCATCTGTGGACTGCCATGAGAAGGCAATCAGATTTAGCTTTCCGGGAGAGCCAGTCCTTGTTATTCAGGGAGACCGCGGTGTCACCCATCCCAGCTTGATTTCGTCTCTTCGGGCCGGTCAGCTCTTGCGGAAGGGATGTCAGGGATTCTTAGCATCTATTTTTGATACTCGAGCTGCAGAGGTTCCGTTGGACCAGGTCCCGATTGTGTGTGAGTTCCCTGATGTTTTTCCTGACGAGCTGCCTGGGTTACTGTCTGAGCGCGATGTTGAGTTCTGCATTGACTTGATTCCCAGCTCGGGGCCTATTTCCATACCTCCTTATCGGATGGCTCCGGCAAAGCTTAGAGAGCTGAAGGATTAGTTGCAGGATTTGTTAGATAAGGGGCTTATTTGACCTAGTATTTCTCCGTGGGGTGCTCCTGTCCTGTTCGTCAAGAAGAAAGACGGCAGTTTGCGCTTGTGCATTGTTTACCGCCAGCTGAACAGGGTTACCGTACGGAACAAATATCCCTTACCATGTATCGATGATTTGTTCGACCAGCTTCAGGGTGCGGGATACATTTCGAGGATTGAGTTGCGATCGGGTTACCATTAGTTGCAGGTGCAGCAGGAGGATATCCCGATGACGGCTTTTCGCACACGTTATGGACACTACGAGTTTTTGGTGAAGTCGTTCGGACCCACCAATGCACCAGCCGCGTTTATGGATTTGATGAACCGTATTTTCAGGCCGTATCTAAATCTGTTCATCATCGTGTTTATTGACGACATCTTAGTGTATTTCCGGAGCCGAGAGCAGCACTAGCAGCATTTGCGGATCACGTTGCAGACTGTTCCCCTCCGAACGGCGGCCGAGACGTTAGGACGTCCTGTGCCTGGGGTTCGGGGCAGATGCTATTTGGTTTTATCCGTCTATCTCTCCGAAGATGCCAAGTTGATTTATGGCACCGTGTATCGGAGGTTTAGACGGATGCGGCCGATGTAGCAGACTTCGTCAGATTCCCCCTCAGGGTGAGGGGTTTTTGATTGTGGGGACGCTCTTCCCTGCAGGCGCAAGCCCCTGCAGTTAATTACGCTACCGCATCGCGGTAACAACTTTCTCCTTCTCCAGAATTTCACTTCGTGTCGTGTGTGTTTGTTTTGTTTGTGGTTGCCCGTGGATTGTATACGGAGACTGAGTAATGCCGTCGCCCGTAGGACGTGGATTAGTCCAAATCCGTATTTACTTAGATTTGGGTTTGGTGTTTTTAGTTTAAGGATACGTTAGTCGCGTTGCGGCTAAGATCAACTTAAACGTTCGTTAAGGATACGTTAGTCCTGTTTGAGACTAAGATCAACTTAACGGGACCATTTAGGTCCGACAAAAGAGCATTTGGGCTCTATTTTGCCAGTTTAGGGACGTGGTGGTCCGTCGCCAATTTAAGGACGTAGTGGTCCATCTTTAGTTTAGGGACGTTTCGGTCCGATATTAGTTTAGGGACGTCTCGGTCCGTCGCCAGTTTAAGGACGTGGTGGTCCATCGCCAGTTTTAGGGACGTGGTGGTCCATTATTAGTTTAGGGACGTTTCGGTCCGATATTAGTTTAGGGACGTTTCGGTCCACGAGTTTAAGGACCCCGCAGTCCATATCGATGTATGGTCGTTGGGACCCGTCACCTCTTTGACGTCGTTGAGGAATTACAACGACGGATGTCAAAGGAGTTCAGAGATGTACCCTCGAACCGGATGTAAATTGATTTAGAAGAGCAATTTTGCTCAGTCAATTTAATTTAAGGACTTATGGCCAAAATTGGGCTAAGTCCAGTTGAAATGTTCAACATTTTATTTGCTTTTGCATTGCATTTCTTTTTTTATTTTTATTTGGGCCTTGCCCAGAAAGGATGCAGAGCATCAATTTGTTTTGGGCTCTGCCCTTTTAGGAATGATGCAAGGCATCAATTTTATTTGGGCTCTGCCCTTGTATAAAGGATGCAAAGCATCAATTTATTTGGGCTCTGCCCATTTATTGCCTTGCAATTTAATTAGGCCCACTAGGTCCTTTTGATTTGGGCCTGGCCCTTTAAGAAATGCTTTGCATTTGTCAGGCGCATTGCGCCAATCAAAAAGCACAACAGTGCAAATTCATAAGTGCAAAGCACTATTAATTTGAGAATTTTTTTTAGATTCAAGAACCAATGGTTCATAAAAGAAGTGCAAAGCACTATTTGATTTCCTGATCTAATTCAGATCAAAGAAGAACAAGTTTTTCTTTTTATTTCAAGAACCGAAGGTTCATAAAAGTGCAAAGCACTATTTTTTTTTATTTCTGTTTTTTTTTTTATTTCTTGTTTTAGAGAGCCAGTGGTTCATAAGAAGTGCAAAGCACTATTAATTTAAAAACCTTTTAGGTTCAAGAACCGATGGTTCATAAAACAAGTGCAAAGCACTATTTGATTTATTTCTAAGAAAAAAACAAGTTTTTCTTGTTTTTTCTTATCTCAGAGAACCAAAGGTTCATAAAAGTGCAAAGCACTATTTTATTTTATTTTATTTTTATTAAAGATCATTGATCTTGTTTTTTTTTAGATCTATGATCTGTTCATAAGAGAACTTTCTCTTTTTCTAAAGGTTTTTACCTTTTTTGTTCTTGAGGAGTTTCTCAGAGTTCTCTCTCTCTCTCTTTTTTTTTTAGAAAAATGTTCCTCCTTTTTAATTGAGGTCTGGGGTCCTTTTTATAGTGCCCATAAATTAGTTAAATTTGTTAAAAAAATCTTTCTCTGAGTGATTTTGGGAATTTTCCCTACCGTTGGATCTTTGATCCAAGGGCTTCTGCTTTGCAGAAGAAAATCTTCTTGTTTTAACAAGAACAGAAAAGATTTCTCAAGTCTTTTAATTCTGTTTGGCGCAGTGCCCCAGCGCGTGACACGTGTCGCGCTGTGCTGACACGTGTCGCGCATTCTTCTTCTTTTTTTTTTTTTTTTTTTTTTTTTTTTTTTTTTTTTTTTTTTTTTTAAGAGCTTTGCTCTGAAGCTTTTGTGGAGCATATTTTAACTTTAATTTTAATTTTCTTTTTAATTTTCAAGACAGAGCTTTGCTCTGATTGGAGAAAAACAGAAGCATTGCTTCTTTTTCCATCTTCGAATTTAAACAGAGCTTTGCTCTGATTAAGGTAAACAAATGCCCCCCCACCGTTGCGCTTACGTGGTCTCCTAACGTGAGCGCAGCGGTGGCAGACTCCGAACCGTCGCGCCATCTTTTGGAAGCTGAAAGGGCACTTGATGCCTATAAATAGGACCTTTGGTCCTCGAAAATTTTTTACCACTTCAAGAATTTTGACTCAGAGCCTTGCTCTTGCCTAAGAATTTTCAGAGCCTTGCTCTTGATTTTTTTTTTTTTTTTTTTTTTTTTTATTTTATTTAAGAACTCCAGAGTTCATAACCATCATAGGTAAAAATTAAATTAAATTAAAGCTGATTAATAGAGCCTTACTCTCCATAGATCCCTGATCTAAAGAAAACCTATTTAGGGTTTCATTTAGCAGAGCTTTGCTCTAAAGAGGTCCAAAGAGAACTCAGGAGAATCCTGTTAGGGTTCCATTAATAGAGCTTTGCTCTATAAAAGATTTTTCTTATATCTTCTTAATTAATGGAGCTTTGCTCCTCCCAACTTATATGACACTCGAGAATATTATTATTATTATATCATTTTTTTTTTTTTCCAGAGCGGAGCTCTCAATATTTTCAGGGAATTTTCTTCAAATTCTCCTCATAACTGATTTTGACTGTTGTCGCTCCTGTCTGCAGAGCATTGCTCTCGAGGAGTTTAACTTTTAACTTTCTGTATTTTCTTGTTTATTAATATCCCTGTATTGTTTTCTTCAGGTATTATGGCGGTGCGTCTATACAGCCTGCACGAGTTCATCACTTATGAGGATATCCGTGTACAGGGCCGTTAACAGAACCAGGAGTTTACGGACGCTCAATGTGCAGAGGTCATGGGTCGCCTGAATGCCAGCGGTGGCTGGTTGCTACCTCGTCGTTCGGCCCTTTTGAAAGTCGTGCTGGGGTCAATATGGAGAGCACTCCCAGGTCTTCACGAGGCCTTACCGCTCAATGCGCTAGATGATGCCGAAGACAAGGTGCATTCAGTGTACCTGACGGGGCTGATTTCGAGGAAACGGCGAAACAACCTCGTTGACATCCTACATCAAATCTTTCAGCAGACGACAATCGTTGCTGCTTATCGAAGGCCGGAGGGGCTTGCCGATGATATTGACACCGAGGAGCGCGAGAGGCTGCGCATAAGAATAATTAGAAAGGCCAAAAGAAGTTTGGACGGCCTTACTTTTGAATTCCTCAATCCCTGCCCCGGATCTGAAGTTATTCCATTGTAATAATGTTTTCCTTTTACCGCTTTTCAAAATTGTAAGAATTTTTGCCAATATGAATGGAAACTTTTTACTTCAGCTTCTCCTATTTCCCGTCCTGAGTTTTCTGTCCATGCATAAATGAATGCGTCACGCATGCCAGATCAAATGTAGACCGGATATTCTCTCTGTCATCTTCTTTCTTTTAAAGTCAGCAGGCTGTCTTAATAACCATGGTTGATGGATGTCTAAAACGAGTATTCTGACTTCCTCAGGAAATAATGATGGCTTAGGCCGCAGGTTCAGGTCTAATGCCTAAGACTTTTCAATTCTATGAGCCGTGAGGGTCTCATAGAGGCTTTTCTCCCTACGGATCGAGAGGATCTCATAGGTGGATTTTCTCCTTAGGAATCGTGAGGATTCCTAAGTGTGGTTTTCTCTTATAAGTCGTAAGGATCTTATAAGAGAATTCTCCCTCTCACGAATCGAGAGGATTCGTAAGTGGTTGTTTCCCTCCTCGTCGAAATTCGACTTCGGAGAGTGAGACCCGTGAATAGTATGCAAGAGACCAGTTTGGATTGACTTGCAGGGTCCCAGTGCTTAGAAAACAGGTTTTTTAATCCCTACTGCCTAAGGCTTTATCTCACGAGTCGAGACGCATCGAGAAAATCTCGCAAAGACATCAATTTCCTCACGAGTCGAAACGGATCGAGCAGATCTCGCAAGAACATCTTAACGTCGCATTTAACCTCTGCTCTTTACGACAGAAGCCCGTTAAGGTTGGTGGTACTTAGGGTTTTGGCCATCGTACCGTCGCATAAGCTGATATAGTCCTCGATAGGCAATCGTGCTGTTCGAGTAGCCCTGCGACTGCCGTGTCTCTGATCCCTTCGGGGGCTGGACAAGACGTCTTCAAGCAATCCTCCTTGGCAGTTTGACCGTCAGAAGAGCAAGCGCTAGGAATTTGCCATGCCGCTTTTTACTTGAGGTTAGGCTCATTTTGGAGAGCCCCGATGAGTCATAACCACTCCGCGCTGGTGTGGTGATGATCTCCGATAGTCTTTCGGGCTTTATATGAGTTGCCGTTAAGACCCTGAAGCTAGGAATTTGGCCTTTGCTTCGTTTGCTGGCATTGCGTCTGCTGTATCGAGACGAATGTTGCGGTGGGAACTAGGGATTTTGCCATGGCTCCGTTTGTTTGATGACGTTACGTCTGCTGTGTCGAGACGAACGTTGGGGTGACATCTCGTCTGCTGTATCGAGACGGACGTCGAAGTGGTGACCACTCCACACTGGTGCGAGATGATCTCCAATTGTCTTTCTGGTTTTATATGACTTGCCGTTAAGACCCTGAAGCTAGGAATTTAGCCTTCGCTTCGTTTGCTGGCATTGCGCCCTCTGTATCGAGACGAATGTCGTGGTTGTCTCTAGGTTACTGGTGAACCGCCGAGGTTTGGAACTAGGGATTTTGCCGTGGCTCCGTTTGTTTGATGACGTTACGTCTGCTGTGTCGAGACGAACGTTGGGGTGACATCTCGTCTGCTGTATCGAGACGGACGTCGAAGTGGTGACCACTCCACACTGGTGCGAGATGATCTCCGATTGTCTTTCCGGTTTTATGTGAGTTACCGTAAAGACGTTGAAGCTAGGAATGTGGCCTTCGCTTCGTTTTCTTTGGTGTGTTCGGATCCTGTTGGAGGAAGGACCTCTTGTCTGCTGTATCGAGACGAACGTCGAGGTGGTGATCACTCTAAGCTGGTGCGAGATGATCTCCGATTGTCTTTCAGGCTTTTTATGACTTGCCATCAAGACGTATGAAGCTAGGAATTTGGCCTTCGCTTCATTTGCTTTGGCGCGTCCGAATCCTGCTGGGGAAAGAACGCTGGGGTGACATTTCATCTGCTGTGTTGAGATGAACGTCAAGGTGGTGATCACTCTAAGCTGGTGCGAGATGATCTCCGATTGTCTTTCAGGCTTTTTATGACTTGCCATCAAGACGTATGAAGCTAGGAATTTGGCCTTCGCTTCATTTGCTTTGGCGCGTCCGAATCCTGCTGGGGAAAGAACGCTGGGGTGACATTTCATCTGCTGTGTTGAGATGAACGTCAAGGTGGTGATCACTCTAAGCTGGTGCGAGATGATCTCCGATTGTCTTTCAGGCTTTTTATGACTTGCCATCAAGACGTATGAAGCTAGGAATTTGGCCTTCGCTTCATTTACTTTGGCGCGTCCGAATCCTGCTGGGGAAAGAACGCTGGGGTGACATTTCATCTGCTGTGTTGAGATGAACGTCAAGGTAGAGCTGGGATTTTGCCGTCGCTCCGCTTTACTGACCATGGGATCTTTTGTTGACTTTGCATCTGCATCCTGCTGGACTGCGAAGGAACGCCGTTGTTGACATTGCGTCTACTGTATCGAGACGAATGTTGAGGTGAAGCTGGGATTTTTGCCATCGCTCCGCTTGATGATGTAACATCTGTGTCCTGTTGGAATGAGGAGGCACACCGTTGTTGGTCTTCAGGATGTAGATATGGCCATTGAGATTTGGAACTAGGGACTTTGTCATGGTTCCGTTTCGTTGCGATTCTGAGGTCAGTTGTTGACGTCATGTCTGCATCTGGTTGGAGTAAGGAGAAACGCCGTTGGTGGTCTCTAAGTTGTCGATGTTGACGTCGAGACCCTGAAGCTTGGGATCTTCATTCGCTTCATTTGTTGACATCGTGTCTGTAATATTGCGACAAATGTCGAGAAGGTCTCTAGGTTATCTATGAACCGTCGAGATTTGGCTTCGCTTTCTGGTGGAGCCTGTTGGGAAGGTATTGTTCCCTTTTTATTTGTGCCCCTGGATTGTATACAGGGATCGATGTGATTTCACCTGTAGGGCAAAAGTTTCATTCTTTCATTTTTTTTTTGTGATGCTCTATCATTTCAGCTTTTATATCGCGAAGGTCGCGATTGCCCAATCATTTCGGCTATTTTTCGCGGTGCCCAATCATTTCGGCTGTTTTTTCTTTTTACTCGCTGTTTTTTATTGCGAGTTGCCCAATCATTTCGACTGTTTATTTTATTTTTACTCGCTGTTTTTTTTATTGCGAGTTGCCCAATCATTTCGGCTATTTTTCTTTTTACTCGTGCATACATTTTTACTTGCTGATTTTGTTTGCAAGTTGCCCCATCATTTCGGCTATTTTGTATACATTTTTTTTTTGAGGGAATTTGGGGTCTAATACCAATCTTGGCATCAGCATCGCTGCGACTGGAATATTGCCAGGAGCGAATCATCATTTGCCGTGAAAGGACTTGGAATTTGATACCGGTTTAGGCATCAGCATCGCTGCAACTGGGATATTGCCAGGAGCGAATCATCATTTGCCATGAAAGGACTTGGAATTTGACACCGATTTAGGCATCAGCGTCGCTACAACTGGAATAATGCCAGGAGCGAATCATCATTTGCCTCTGTCGATGTCGAACAAAGGTGGCTTAGTAAACAGGGTTAAGGGTCCTGTCGGCTAAGGCTTTTGACTTCATGAGCCGTAAGGGTCTCACAAAGGTATTTCTCCCTACAAGTCGTGAGGATCTTGTAGGTGTGTTTTCTCCTTGGGAATCGTGAGGATTCCTAAGTGCATGTTCTCTTGTAAGTCGTAAGGATCTTACAAAAGGGTTTTCTCCTTATAAGTCGAGAGAACTTACAAGTGTTGTTTGCTGTACAAGCATATCCCTAGTCACGGATGGGACTTTGTTAGGGAAATATTTATTCATGCCCGTGGATTGTATACAAGGGTCAATATTGGACTACTTGTAGGGCAATGTCGAAAGTTGTGGGGGTTGCTTAAGCACAGGTTTAGGCCTCTGTAACTTAAGACTTTCAAATCTTACGGGCCGTGGGGGTCCCATAAGAGAGTTCTCCTTACGAGTCGTGAGGATCTCGCAAGTATATTTTCTCCTTAGGAATCGTGGGGATCCCCAAGTGTGTTGCTCCTTTGTGAGTCGTAAGGATCTCACGCAGGTGGTTTCTCCTTACAGGGTCGAGAGGACCCTATAAGTGTTTCTTAACGAGATTGCGCCCTTTCGGGTTTTCACAAACACTCGCCGGTAGTCCTGCTGTTTTTACTCACGGAGCCATTTCAGGTTTTCATCCGTGCCCGTTTTGCTTATGGACATACCTTTTTTTTTATTCTTTTTTTTTTTATTCTTTTTTTTTTTACGAGGTCGCGCCCTTTCGGGTTTTCACGAACACTCGCCGGTAGTCCTGCTGTTTTTACTCACGGAGCCCTTTCGGGTTTTCATCCGTGCCCTTTTTGCTTATGGACATACCGTTTTTTTTTATCTATCTTGTCAGCCTAAGGATGCTGCGGTATTAGTTTAAAGACGTTTCGGTCTGATATTAGTTTAAAGACATTTCGGTCCGCTATTAGTTTAAGGACATTTCGGTCCATTGCAAGTTTTAGGACATTGCGGTCCATCATTAGTTTAAGGACATCTCGGTCCGTTGTTAGTTTAAGGACGTTTCGGTCCGTTATCCAGTTTTAGGACGTAGTGGTCCGTTAGGCTTTCTCTATGAATGAGCATGATGCCCCCGGCGTGTCCATATTTTTCGGAGCATGCGGTCGTGGCGGGTTCACCTTCCAAATTTCGGACAACGCGAACTTGCCCTGTTGGTATTGGTCTTCAACCCAGTTCTTGAAGACGAAACAATCCTCAATCGGGTGACTTACCGTTTGGTGGTAAGGGCAATAATTAGGATTATTAAGATCGCCTGGCTGCAACGGACGTTTTGGATTCGGCAGATTAATGAGTCTGTTGCGCACTGCCAGCTCGAACAGTCTTCTCGTTTTATTCTGCGGAAACGAGTAAGGACGTTTCAACTTTTCCTGGAGGGATTGCCGCTTGTTGCTTTGGCAAGCAACCGGTCTAGGGTCACCTGATTGCTGGTGAGTGCTGGCGACGAGGGCCTTTTTTCCTTTTCTTTTATCCTTTTTGTTCGATCCTTTGTTTACGGGGCCGAGATTTTTTCCGAGTAGCATGCGATTGCACGGCTGAACGTTCTCGCAGCTTCTCAATTCCTTTATCTTTGAAATAGATTCCCCGAGGGAAGAGTTGGGGGTAGCTTCTTCGTCAGAGTCGCTTCCAAAGGTGATAATTTGTGATCCCTTGAAGTCGGCTATATGACAGTCGGCGGTGGCTCTTTTGCGCTCATCTATCGCATTTTTCCGATGTTCACAAGCTTCACACTTTATTCTGTCGGAGTGTCGCTTTTGAGCGACATACCCTTGCCACCAACAGTTAAAGGATTCGCAGTCTTCGGTAGGATGTATGATCTTCTGATGATATAAACAGAAGTTAGGGTGCATCTCTACCTCAGAGAAAGAATTTTCTTCAGAGGGCGGTAGCTTCATTCCTACTGATAGAGCTTTGGCGAACCGTTTCCTCGTCTTGAATTTGTTTTTACCCGCAGTGTGTGGCTTTTGATTTGACGGGAATACCTTGGTTCTTTCCAGTATGGCCATTTCATGCTCTTGATTGGCTTTTGCTTTCAGACGAATTTCATTTAGGAAGGCATCGATCAACTTGTCTGACGGCCGCGGAATTTCTGTTTCAGGGTCCGCCATTGATTTCTTAGCGCAAGGAGCCTCCTCATCATCCGTCAGTGAATGAGAAATCACATGACAAGTCGCTACGTAGTCTTCGGATTCATCCGATAAGTTTTTTCCATCGTTTTCATCCTCGACGAAAGAACAAGTTGCCCCCGGCGTGTCCGTCTTCTTTGGAGAGTGCGGCTGTGGTGGGTTTACCTTCCAGCTTTCAGACAGCGCGAACTTGCCTTGCAGGTATTGATCCTCGATCCATCCCTTAAAGACGAAACAATCCTCAATCGGGTGACTTACCGTTTGGTGGTAAGGGCAATAATTGGGATTATTAAGATCGCCTGGCTGCGACAGACGCTTTGGACTCGGCAGATTGATGAGTCTGTTACGCACTGCCAGCTCAAACAGTCTTCTCGTTTTATTCTGAGGAAACGAGTAAGGAAGTCCTAGCCTCTCTTCGAGGGATGGACGTGGACGCACGTTGTTTTGGCGAGCGACCGGCTTTGAGTTGCTTGACTGTTGCTGAGCGTTGGCGACGATGATCGCTTTTCCTTTCTCATTTCGGGGATCGGGTCTTGGAGGAGACGGTCTATGGCCCATCTGGTCCATTTGGGCTAATTTGTCGATCAAGGCCTGGAAGGTGGTCGGCCTGAAGAACATCATGAATTGCGAGATGGTCGCTTGCGGATCGAGAGTGCCCACAAACATGCCTACCGCAGGTGCCTCTTCTATGCGTTGTTCGCATTTCGACCATAGGTTCCGCCATCGTGTTGCGTATTGGACCCAAGTTTCGCCGGGCCTTATCCTGGCATTTATCAGTGCTGTAATCGGGGTGCGTTCACTAGCACTTGCGAATCTTTGTGTAAACAGCAGCTCCATCTCTGCAAATGTTTTGATAGAGTCGTTAGGCAGCTCCGAATACCATTCAAAGGCTGTTTCTGCTAAGCTGCCGACGAATTGACGTAGCAACAATTTGTCATCGCCTCCAGTATTGCCGCATAAGGCCCTGAATTGAGCGACATGCTGATGCGGATTCCCTGTCCCTTTATATACGTGGAATTTAGGGATCGTATATCCTGGCGGGTAATTAATTTGGTCATACCAGCTCGGATACGGTCGTCCGGTTCTAACAGTTTGCCCAGCCGCTTCATTCGCCTGATGAACCCGGATCTGCTGAGCTATATATTCGTCTAGGTCGACTTTGGAGATTGCCTCCTCCTTGGCTGTTGATAGAGCCGGCGGAGGATTTGACGTTTCTCCCCTGTCGTCTTCAAGGACAATCGGAGGATCTTCAGCAGGAGGGTCCGGCTGTAACATCATCCCTACCATATCTTTGAAGAGGAGCGCCATCTGTTTTATGTTAGCCGCTTGCTCTGCAGCTTCTTTGTCCCTCTTTTCGAGGACTCTGCGTAAAAAGTCAGCGTCAGTTTCTTGTTCTTGACGCTCATCCGAAGACGTTTCAGAGCTTTCTTTTGGCTCAGTGAGTGCAGCCATTGTAGTCATCATTTCCTGAAGCTTTTGCTGTTGCTCCTGGGCTTTCGTCACGGATCGGGTGAGCGGTCGGTGGCCCGTAGAAGTGCGGCTTTCTTCCTTTCCAGAAGCCATATAAACAGTGTGCACCACCATGCCCCCAGACTTGGGGCGTTTGTGTTCGGTGTCTTTGCGATTTGCCGAAGACACAGGGGCTTTTTGCGGCCTCCTTTTTTGAGTGATTGGAGTTAAGGGAACCGTTGTAGTGGGCACCCGAGTAGCTTTTGCTTCTTGTGGTTTGACAGAGTAATCCTTCCCCTGCCGAACCTTCATCTTTTTCTGTCGTCGGAGGCAGTCTCGATCGATCACCGACTCTTGGACATGTCTCCAGACTTTGTAAATTTTATAGGACAGCCGTTGAGGGGGCTGCTCTAACTTCTTCTCTGGAGTATTCTCCACAGGTGAAGGAGTTCGTTTCAACATCGCAGTAGGAGAGTTTCTGCACACCTTGTTGAGCAGTTCAAAGCTGTTCTTGGTTGGAACAGCAGCATCGATCCTCACCATCGGAGTTGGAGGAGTAAGTCCAGAGGGGGAGTTGCCCCCAGCCTTCCTAACTCGGCGCCAGTAGCGACGTCGAGCATGTCGTGCTGATGGAATTGTTTCAGATATAGGGGTGACCTCCTCCTGCCCCCTGTGTTGGTCAGAATATGCTGGTACCATCCTTTTAAAGATCGACGTCCGTTGAACGGGGACGGCCAACTTGTCAGAAGCGGACTTCTGAACATGGGAAGCAGCCTTGGTGATTTTGCCAGGAACGGGAGTTGGAATGGCTATCCGCTTCGGGATAATGCCTTCTGGTATGGCATGCTTCTTCATTAGTCTGTTAGAGCTCTGGCCTAGTCCGTTAAAAACTGAAGCAGTGGAGTTGGGCGACCTGTTGAGAGGGGTCGCGGCAGTGGTGAGTCGATCGAAGACCGACTTCTTTGGAGCTTCTTGCAATGTCATTGGGGCGTTGAAGCTCATTGATGGGAGCATGGTCCCAAAAAATAGCCCAGTGGTGGCTTGAGCCACCTGCTCCACCGGCATTTTGAAAAGGGAGGCCGCTTGGGGCCCATAAGTCACTCCTCCGGACGGGATGGAGCGAGAGATGCAGTTGCAGGTAGTGCAGTCTGAAGCCATTGATCTTCTGTTTCCTGCACGGAGCAAGACACCAAATCTTAGTACCTTGAATCCACAGGCAATCACAGCAAACCGCGATTTGTTCGCGAACACGACACACGAAGTGTGGAGTGGAAAGAGGAAGAGGTCCCACCGGGCGTGCCAGAATCTGTTCCCCTCCGAACGGCGGCCGAGACGTTAGGACGTCCTGTGCCTGGGGTTCGGGGCAGATGCTATTTGGTTTTATCCGTCTATCTCTCCGAAGATGCCAAGTTGATTTATGGCACCGTGTATCGGAGGTTTAGACGGATGCGGCCGATGTAGCAGACTTCGTCAGATTCCCCCTCAGGGTGAGGGGTTTTTGATTGTGGGGACGCTCTTCCCTGCAGGCGCAAGCCCCTGCAGTTAATTACGCTACCGCATCGCGGTAACAACTTTCTCCTTCTCCAGAATTTCACTTCGTGTCGTGTGTGTTTGTTTTGTTTGTGGTTGCCCGTGGATTGTATACGGAGACTGAGTAATGCCGTCGCCCGTAGGACGTGGATTAGTCCAAATCCGTATTTACTTAGATTTGGGTTTGGTGTTTTTAGTTTAAGGATACGTTAGTCGCGTTGCGGCTAAGATCAACTTAAACGTTCGTTAAGGATACGTTAGTCCTGTTTGAGACTAAGATCAACTTAACGGGACCATTTAGGTCCGACAAAAGAGCATTTGGGCTCTATTTTGCCAGTTTAGGGACGTGGTGGTCCGTCGCCAATTTAAGGACGTAGTGGTCCATCTTTAGTTTAGGGACGTTTCGGTCCGATATTAGTTTAGGGACGTCTCGGTCCGTCGCCAGTTTAAGGACGTGGTGGTCCATCGCCAGTTTTAGGGACGTGGTGGTCCATTATTAGTTTAGGGACGTTTCGGTCCGATATTAGTTTAGGGACGTTTCGGTCCACGAGTTTAAGGACCCCGCAGTCCATATCGATGTATGGTCGTTGGGACCCGTCACCTCTTTGACGTCGTTGAGGAATTACAACGACGGATGTCAAAGGAGTTCAGAGATGTACCCTCGAACCGGATGTAAATTGATTTAGAAGAGCAATTTTGCTCAGTCAATTTAATTTAAGGACTTATGGCCAAAATTGGGCTAAGTCCAGTTGAAATGTTCAACATTTTATTTGCTTTTGCATTGCATTTCTTTTTTTATTTTTATTTGGGCCTTGCCCAGAAAGGATGCAGAGCATCAATTTGTTTTGGGCTCTGCCCTTTTAGGAATGATGCAAGGCATCAATTTTATTTGGGCTCTGCCCTTGTATAAAGGATGCAAAGCATCAATTTATTTGGGCTCTGCCCATTTATTGCCTTGCAATTTAATTAGGCCCACTAGGTCCTTTTGATTTGGGCCTGGCCCTTTAAGAAATGCTTTGCATTTGTCAGGCGCATTGCGCCAATCAAAAAGCACAACAGTGCAAATTCATAAGTGCAAAGCACTATTAATTTGAGAATTTTTTTTAGATTCAAGAACCAATGGTTCATAAAAGAAGTGCAAAGCACTATTTGATTTCCTGATCTAATTCAGATCAAAGAAGAACAAGTTTTTCTTTTTATTTCAAGAACCGAAGGTTCATAAAAGTGCAAAGCACTATTTTTTTTTATTTCTGTTTTTTTTTTTATTTCTTGTTTTAGAGAGCCAGTGGTTCATAAGAAGTGCAAAGCACTATTAATTTAAAAACCTTTTAGGTTCAAGAACCGATGGTTCATAAAACAAGTGCAAAGCACTATTTGATTTATTTCTAAGAAAAAAACAAGTTTTTCTTGTTTTTTCTTATCTCAGAGAACCAAAGGTTCATAAAAGTGCAAAGCACTATTTTATTTTATTTTATTTTTATTAAAGATCATTGATCTTGTTTTTTTTTAGATCTATGATCTGTTCATAAGAGAACTTTCTCTTTTTCTAAAGGTTTTTACCTTTTTTGTTCTTGAGGAGTTTCTCAGAGTTCTCTCTCTCTCTCTTTTTTTTTAGAAAAATGTTCCTCCTTTTTAATTGAGGTCTGGGGTCCTTTTTATAGTGCCCATAAATTAGTTAAATTTGTTAAAAAAATCTTTCTCTGAGTGATTTTGGGAATTTTCCCTACCGTTGGATCTTTGATCCAAGGGCTTCTGCTTTGCAGAAGAAAATCTTCTTGTTTTAACAAGAACAGAAAAGATTTCTCAAGTCTTTTAATTCTGTTTGGCGCAGTGCCCCAGCGCGTGACACGTGTCGCGCTGTGCTGACACGTGTCGCGCATTCTTCTTTTTTTTTTTTTTTTTTTTTTTTTTTTTTTTTTTTTGTCGCGCAGCGCAGTTGCGCTGCGCTGACACGTGTCGCGCAGCGCGCAGTTGCGCTGCGCTGACACGTGTCGCGCAGCGCGCAACTGCGCTGTGCGCTGTTTTTTCTTTTTTCTTTTTTCTTTTTTTTTTTTTTTTTTTTTTTTTCCGCAGCGCAGTTGCGCTGCGCTGACACGTGTCGCGCAGCGCGCAGTTGCGCTGCGCTGACACGTGTCGCGCAGCGCGCAACTGCGCTGCGTGCAACTTTTTTTTTTTTTTTTTTTTTTTTTTTTTTTAGCAGCGCAGCGCAGTTGCGCTGCGCTGACACGTGTCGCGCAGCGCGCAGTTGCGCTGCGCTGACACGTGTCGCGCAGCGCGCACCTGCGCTGCCTTTTTTTTTTTTTTTTTTTTTTTTTTTAAGAGCTTTGCTCTGAAGCTTTTGTGGAGCATATTTTAACTTTAATTTTAATTTTCTTTTTAATTTTCAAGACAGAGCTTTGCTCTGATTGGAGAAAAACAGAAGCATTGCTTCTTTTTCCATCTTCGAATTTAAACAGAGCTTTGCTCTGATTAAGGTAAACACAGACGTTGAGAGAGCACCAGTTGTTCGCGAAATTTTCCAAGTGCGCGTTTTGGCTTGACAGCGTTGATTTCTTGGGTCACGTGATTACGAGAGATGGCATATGTGTGGACCAGAGGAAGATCGAGGCGTTCAGCATTAGCCCAGACCGACATCAGTTACGGAGATCCGCAGTTTCCTAGGCATGGCTGGCTACTACCGACGATTTGTTCAGGACTTCTCCTGTATTGCTGCACCGTTGACCGGGTTGACCAGGAAGGGAGTTCCTTTTGATTGGACCGAGGCGTGCGAGCATAGCTTCCAGCAGTTGAAGACTCGTCTGACTACCGCACCAGTGTTGTCATTACCTTCGGGATCGGGCGGATTCGTGGTTTATTGCGACGCTTCCCAAGTGGGACTAGGTTGCGTGTTGATGCAACACGACAGAGTTATCACGTATGCTTCTCGGCAGCTGAAGACACATGAACAAAACTATCCTACGCATGATTTAGAGATGGCTGCAGTGGTGTTTGCACTCAAGATCTGGAGACATTACCTATATGGAGAGTCATGCCAGATATTTACGGACCACAAGAGCTTGAAGTACATATTTCAGCAGTGAGACCTGAACCTGAGACAGCACCGTTGGATGGAATTGGTGAAAGACTATGATTGCGAGATTCTTTACCATCCGGACAAGGCGAACGTGGTAGCAGATGCTTTGAGTAGGAGGTCCGGAGGTAGTTTATCTTGTTTGAGCGCCGTACAGAGGAAGTCGTCAGCAGATTGGCAGATTTTATGCGACAGCAGAGTTGAGTTCGAGTTCACTCCGACCGGGGGACAGCTTGTGCATATTCGTGCACATCCGCAGTTACTTAACCGTATTCACGAGGCATAGCCCAGTGATGACCGTCTTTCAGAGATCATGGAGCAGATTAGGCAGGGCAGAGATTCCGAGTTCATGATCGATGATCAGGGGGTACTGCGATTTAGGACTCGATTGTGCGTACCAGATTCTGAGGAACTGCGGCGTGAGATTCTTGAGGAGGCGCATAGATCGATATATAGCGTTCATCCAGGTTCCACCAAGATGTACCGCGATCTAAGAGATGTTTATTGGTGGGACGGAATGAAGAGGGAAGTCACAGATCGTGTCGAGATGCCTGACTTGTCAGCAAGTCAAGGTCGAGCACCAGAAGCCCACTGGAGAGTTGCAGCCTTTGCGCATTCCGGAGTGGAAATGGGAGCAGATTTCTATGGACTTCGTTGTGGGTTTACCCAGGACCAGTCGAGGGTACTACTCCATTTGTATGATCGTGGATCGATTGATGAAAGCGGCTCACTTCCTGCCAGTGAAGACCACTTTCGGTTTTGCTCAGTATGTCCAGATTTATATCGACGAGATCGTACGATTGCATGGCTCCCAACTTGTATCGTATCAGACCGAGGCACCCAGTCTACCAGCCGGCTATGGCAGAAACTTCAGGAGGCGTTGGGCATCCGTTTGAGTTTCAGCACAGCATTTCATCTACAGACCGACGGTAAGTCAGAGCGGACTATTCAGACTCTCGAGGACATGCTCCGATCGTGCGTTTTAGACTTCGGTGGTAGCTGGGATCATCATTTACCCTTAGTGGAGTTCTCCTACAACAACAGCTTCCATAATACTATTCAGATGGCACCTTTCGAGGCCTTGTATAGGAGGAGATGTAGATCGCCCGTCTGTTGGACTGAGCTTAGTGAGAGCAGTATTTTGGGGCCGCAGATCGTGCAGGAGGCGACCGAGAAAGTACAGTTGATTCGAGATCGGATGAGAGCGGCTCAGAGCAGGCAGAAATCGTATGCAGACAGGCGCCGTCGCAGACTAGAGTTCGCAGTTGGCGATCATGTCTTTCTAAGGGTCTCTCCGATGAAGGGCGTGATGAGATTTGGGCGAAAAGGAAAGCTTAGTCCCAGATATGTAGGTCCCTTCGAGATCCTCGAGTGTGTCGGCACAGTTGCATATCGTTTGGCTCTTCCACCCAGCTTTCCGGATGTTCACCCCGTATTTCATGTGTCGATACTTCGCAGATATCTTCATGACCCTTCTCACATGATTCAGCATCAGACCGTTCAGCATGAGCGCGATCTTTCATTCACCGAGCAGCCAGTAGTGATACTGGATCGGCAGGTGAAGAAACTTCGATCAAAGGTCTTGCTATCTGTGAAGGTTCTTTAGCGCAGCCCGAATGGTGAAGAGATCACTTGGGAGGCCGAGAGCGAGATGCGGAAGAAATTCCCTCATCTTTTTGAAGGTACGCGTAGCTATATTTTAAATTCATGGACGAATTTTCTTTAAGGGGGGAAGATTGTAACACCTTAGAATGTGATTAGTGGTTATTTATGCTTTAATGTGGGGGTTTTAGTAAAAAGTTTACCAAAAAGGTTTTCAAATATTTTATCTGAATTTGTGAATATTTTATTAGAATTTAATTTGGACTACACACACATGTGCATGTTAACTAGGGTTAAATTTGGGGTTAAACCATGTTTAGATAACCATGGTGGATTAACCCATTTAATTAGGTTAACATGAGTTAATTAAGTGTATTGTTTTTTTAAATTTTGTTTTGTTTTGGGGTTGACTTGAATGAGGAGAGAGAGAGGGAGTGATGGCTTGAGGTATGGCTCCACTAATCTCACACCCTTTTTTCTAAAACCCGCACTCTCTAACACCCTCACACTTCCGCTCATTTCCTCACTCTCATTTCTCATTCTCACATATCTCTTTCCCTCTCACTTACACACACACACACACAACTTCAGCATCAGCAGCAGCTGAAGCAATAGCAGCAGCACCAACTTCAGCATCAGCAGCAGCAGCACAGCAGCAGCATTTGCAACAACAACAATAGTAACAGCAGCAGCAGCAATAGCAGCAGCTGCAGCAAGAGCCCACCCCCTTCTCCTTCTTCTTCTTCTCCTTCTTCTTGCAGCTAGGACCCCTAGAGGTATAATCTTTAAACTTAACTTCTTTCTTTTGCTAAACATGTGATTATTAAGCTTTAATTAGTGTTTAGTGTGATTTGGTGCTAGTTATGGTGATTTAAGTGGAGTTTTGGCCAAATGATGATTTTTATGGCTAGAGTAGTTTGACTATGTGTTTTAAAGGCCATTTAAACTAAGTTTTGCTTCAGATTTCATTAAAATACCATATTATTTCAATTTAGTGTAAATTAGCATTTTAATGTAGACTTTTAGCCATTTTAAGATCTGTTGTTGACCCGAGTGCTTCAGGAAAAATCTGAGTTAACTGGAGCATACTTTTTAGACCTTGATCACACACACAGAACACGAGACCCCCTACCCACCTTATGGCCGCAATTTTATTCTTTCTGGCCGCAATTTGCGGCCAGATGAGGGAGTCTGATGTTGGAGTTGGGTCTGTGGGAGTCTGCTCTATATTTAGGGTTTTTGGTATATGCAACTTTTTATATTTGCACTCGAGTCAAAATATGGAACTTAAAACCCTTTTTCGATACTTTTTAACTCGTCCGACACGTGCGTGGTGTGTTGGTCCGTGGTGCACTACGCGACACAGCGAGTCGGGTTTCTGGTGAGGTACACACGTTTGACGTATCGAGTGCACACGCGTTTAGTTTCCAACGCGAGTTTTTCCTTTGATCGTGATATCGCATTTTTGGCAGAATTTAGCCTTACGTGTATTGCTTGTATGTTTCTAGGGACAATCGCGGAGACGTCGGACGTGGCGCGGAAGGGAAAAGCGGTGGTTGGATCCGGCTAGCACGAGATCACGGGTGAGTAGATGTAATATTTACGGGAGGAAATCGTTTGGATGGCGCAAGACGCCCGTTAGATTGGATAACTTAAAAGACTTCTAGTGGTACTAGTATTCATGAGTATAGTGCCTACTTAAACATCTTGCTGCATTCATGATCCTATATACTTACATACATGTGCGACTCATTTCATAGGACACTTGCACCATTGCCAGGGTTTTTATGTAGCACGAGCACTATTCTTGCGAACACACACGCCTTGGTAATTGCTATGCCACAACACTAGATAACTTGTATAACCTGAAATCTAGAACCATTTCACCATATATGATGCTTAAACCTGTGCTGATGCATTTAATTTCCTCAGGATGAACATGTAGGATTGCTAGTCATATGCATGTATCTCATTACATCATTCGTTCATGCCTAGCCTATTAGTCATACATTGCAGTTCGACTTGTTGATACTATAGGCATTCATTATCATTGACATGTGCACTTATGATGATTTTCTTGAGTATTTCAGCACTTGATATTTATGAGATTTTTGGGGAAAACCGCAAAAATTTAATAAACCTGATATTATGTTAAACATTGAAAGTTACGGTTTTTCTCGTGATATGATACATGTGTCGTCCACCATGAGTTTTCTGTTGGTTTTCGAGACCCGTTTCGAGGAGTTGGATGAACCGTCTCGGGTACATGGTGGGCCCGGTAAGGTACCCGGGACAAGAAGATCGCGGTGTAGACGTTGAGCCTGGCAGGGGCAGACTACTTACCGGTGATTGTTAGCGCGGCGGATATCCAGAGGATACAGACCGTGGCCGTGAGATGTTGAGATATTGATACTTGAAATGGGTCAGCCGGAAGGTTGGGGCCAGAGATACTGTGATATGGATACATGAGATTTGAGATAGTTATTGAGGTGTCGATACTGGACATGGATTTCTGTTGATTCTATTGATATTATACTGATATTTCAAAAGAGATTTTTAAGAAGAAAATAATGATTTCTTATATCCACATTATTGGGGTCAAAATTTGCACCCCGGTTGACCAAGCCAAAATCAAAGTCAACTCCAAGCCAGGTGGGCCCAAGCCCAGGTCAAGTGGGCCAATACCCGGAGCGAGCCCGAACATGAAGCGGCCGGCCTCCCCCCATACCAAAATAAAAATTTTGTAATAAATAATTTTGTTGTATTTTTTGTATTTTTATTTTATGAATAAATATAAGAAAATGGGCATAAAGCCAAATTTTTGTAAAGCCCATGGCTTATATGCAAAAAGAAATAGCACATGAGGCATGGGATGGGCAAAATGCCATTTTGTAAAGCCCAAGGGGCTATATGTAAAGTGTATAGCTTATAAAGGCAAGGATAATGAAAATATCCCAAGAACCTTTTCTCTCTCCAAAAAAAAATCCAGATCTGAGATTTTTCTCCTTCCTCAAGGTTCTAAAACCTTCTTCTTCTTTTTGAATTAAATCAAGAGTTTTACTCTTCCTTTTATAAAACTAAATAGTTTTTCACCACAAAACCCACAAAGTGGTAATCGGATCTTTCATCAGATCTCAAAAAGAAGGATTTTTAAAATCCCACATCTCTTAATCTTCAAGATCCTGCCAACAGAGGAGGAAGAAGTAGGCCCATCTCCGAAAACCCCATTTTTGGGAAGACCCAGGGCTTCAAAGAAGAACCCCTTTCATCAACTCCAAAACATCTTAGGAGTTTAACTCCATACTAAATCTTCTTTTGGGATTTTAAATCCTATTTCTGGGGCGAAAATCCCCTTTTCCTCGCCAGCGCCCGAGCGCCCCAAGCGCTCCAGCGCCCACGTGCCGGACACGTGGAGCGCTGGAGCTCGAGCGCCTTGCGCTCAAGCGCCCAACGCCCACAAGCCGGAAACGTGGCGCGCTGGCACTCGAGCGCCTTGCGCTCAAGCGCCCACGTGCCAGGCACGTGGTGCGTCTGGCCCTCGAGCGCCTTACGCTCAAGCACCCAGCGCCCACGTGCCGGGCACGTGGTGCGTCTGGCGCTCGAGCGCCTTACGCTCAAGCGCCCAGCGCCCACGTGCCGGGCACGTGGTGCGCCTGCGCTCGAGCGCCCAGCGCCCACGTGCCGGGCACGTGGTGCGCCTGCGCTCGAGCGCCTAGCGCTCAAGCGCCCAGTGCCCATGTGCCGGGCACGTGGTGCGCCTGCGCTCAAGCGCCCAGCGCCCACGTGCCGGACACGTGGTGCGCCTGCGCTTCATCGCACGGCACCTAAGCGCACAGCGTCCAAGTGTTGGACACGTGGTGCGCTAGCGCTCAAGCGCACAGCACGTGAGGCGCTAGCCCCACGCGTTCTTTGGGCGCTTTTCCCCTTTTTATATATATGTATACTTGTATATATAGATAGATACACACGCACTCCACAACACCATCCCTGTTGGAAAAAATTTCTAACGAGGCGCTGCCCCGCACCCCGTAAGGGAGCTGCTAGCCCCCTTGACCCCCAGCCCGCTATCCGGGTAGCGGGTCCACCGTAAAATCTCTGCGGGACCCCCGATACATCCAAAACCCTTCCAAAACACAACAATACACATTGAGTTCGCATGACCGGTTTAACCCGTTAATCGGAGGTTCCCTCGCCCCAAAGGCGAGGGGTAATTAACGGCAGCTTAGTCCACGGCTGCCGGAGATTTGGATCCCTACAATCAATAAACCCCCACCTACCCTAGGCACGGGGAATCTGTAGTACGCCTGACAAGCGCGCGCGTATTCCCATCTCAATAGGGTGACGAAAAACACTCTACAGATTCTGGCACGTCCGGTGGGACCGATCTCTCCTCCCATAATTCGGGTTGAACGTTCATGCGAACTCAATCAATGTACATATCGATTGCCTATACTGAAATGATGTTTTTTTTTCGTGCAGCAATCAACTTTCGACGACAATGTCTCCCAAGATGAATTCAGCTTCCGACACGACTCCGATCCCGTACGTGGTCAAGGTCAATACCCGTGTGGTTCTTCCCGCAAGCCTCAGTCGACAGTAGGAGGAACTACACCGCCAGTTTGGCTCCGTCATCATCTACCCTGCCGGAAGCGCTCATCTGGCAGAAATCCCGGCAAAGCAGGCGGCCAAGCCGGTCTCAAGGGGCAAGAGGCCAAATGTCGTGATCGCCAAGGCACCACAACCGAAACTTAAGACGGTGTCTGAACGACTCTCTGGTACTCCAGCTGGGGGCAAGACTTCCGGTACAAAGGGCGACATCAAATGTTGCGGATGCGCTCAGGCGATGACTCCAGCAAATGCACAATCGAGCGTATCTCCAAAATCCTCCATCACCCGGTCTACGGCGTCTTCCAAAGAGCCAAAATATGCCAAGTGCTTAAAGAAGAAAAGTTAAGGCAGAAGCGGCTCAAGTATTGAGCTAACAAGAGGGCCAGGACTCCGGCCAAGTGGAATCTTGTGAGGTTCCAAGAGCAGAGTCGCCCCGCGATGACGGATGAGTCGGCCGTAAGAATCAGCAATTCCTTTGAACCTCTGAAGTGGGTTCAGAAAAATGCCATGACTGCCAGAATCAAGAAGACAGCGGACCGAACAATGCTACAAAGAGACTTGTCCCGGCCCCAACAGAAAAGGTATGACACTGTCTCTTCAAGAGTTTATCAGGCGCTCTGTGCCGTGCGAAAGCAGCGGGGCGAATCCAGAAAAGAAGCGCCGCCACCATTCAAGAATCGGGTCAGGCCAGCCGCCTTCAATTGACTGCCCGCTACCGAAACAGGGGAGTTAAGACAGCAATTTGTGAAATCAGACGCCGATAATAAAAAGACGGCTGGATATATTATCCATACGGTCTATATGGCGGGCGGGCGCCCCAGTGACAACCTTCGCAGCAAAAGCAAGGATGGGGCCACCACATCTCAAGCCCAATTTGGCTTGAATGTGGTTGCCGCTTCCCAAGAACAGCCGCCTCCGCTGGATGAAGAAAAACCCCTCGATGAGGATGATAGGCAAAAAGACCCCTCGGTCCATGCAGAGTCAAGCTCGGACAGCGAGAAAGAGCCGATTTTCCGCCCCAGGACCGCGGAGCAAGAGCTGCTTCAAGAGCTTCGAAAACAGCTCAGGAGCAAAGATAAGGAGATGGCCAAGCTCTACTCGAAAATTGACGACCTAACGAACGTTGTGATGCAGCTTACGGCTCAAATTGCTCGAGCGCCTCCCAATCAAGCACAAGTCGCTACTCATCAGCCGGGTTATGACAATCCGAAGCAGCCAATGCCTGTTCCTTTGGATCCAAGACTGGTCGAGCCGCACGAAAGCAGGCCACATTCCGCTTCTGGGGACGCCTTGGCCCCAGATAGCACTATCCCGCTAACACAAGATCGGATAATGGATTTTGTCACCAGCAAGGTTAAAACATTGGTGGCTGAAGCCGAAGCTCAGAAAGAAATTGGCAGTAGTGGGCGGCCATATCCCACACAGTACGATCTGATCGAGTTCCCGAGCGGCTACGTCATTCCCAAGTTCGGAAGATTTGACGGGACGGGAAATGCAAATCAGCACGTCGCCCACTTTAAAGTATCGTGCGGAAATACGGGGGGCAATGATGCGCTCCTCTTTCGTCTGTTTGTCAACAGCCTGACCGGTTTCGCTTTCGACACGTACGCGAGTATACCAGACAGGTCCGTTATTACCTTTGCCTAAATGGAGTCTCTGTTCCGGCAAAGGTTCATGAGTGTCAGTGATAAAATCTCCATCGTTGACCTTGTGAGGACCAAGCCGGGGAAGAATGAAAGCAATACCGACTTTATCGCCCGATGGCATAATCTCACAGTCAAGTGCGAACCGCCGCTGGAGCAGGACCAGTCCGTCAGCCTTCTCATTGGGAACCTCAGCAATTGGATGGTCCCATTCTTGTGTACAGCATGCCTCAAGACGTTTCAAGAGCTAACCAAGAAAGTACAAATGCTAGAACGCTCGAAGCAAGAGTCCACTCCGGACTCTCAGAGAGACAAGACTTGGAAAAGCAAGAGGGATGACAACCGTAGAAGCGGGAGTTCCAGCAGTACCAATGTCTTCAATGCGTCCGACAATGAAGAAAAGCGAAGGGCGGGTGAATCTAAAACCAACCGGTCTCGAAAGCCAGTGCTAGGAGGAGAAGGGCCTTCCCTGGAGGAGAAAAAGAACAAGGTTTACACTTTCAGAGGGGACAAGGTCCGCAACATATTTAAAGATGCCTTGAACAACGGCTAATAATTTCCGGAGTCGAAAAGACCCCAAAAAGCAAAAATGACCGACAATCCCCTTTATTGCCCGTACCACCGAGTAGTGAGCCATGTGATCGAGGATTGCTATATCTTCAAGGACTGGGTCGAGAAGCAGTACAAGGCTGGAGAGATCGAGTTGTCCAAAAGCGTGTTGGTGAACAATCAAGTTTCAACCACCAACTTTATACAGACAGAAGCTGAAACCTTCTGGGAGCGGACAACCGAACCCGCTGCCCTGAGAAATGGAGCGGACTCACTGCGGCCTCCGTGGAGTACGCACATATCTAATAAGACGAAGAAGATGATAAATCTACTTCGGAAAGAGCCCAGGACGGAATGGGAAGGGCAGAAGAAGCCTACCTTTCCAGCTGCCAATGCGGCTCCATCAGGTTCAAAATCCAAAAAGCTCAAAAAGAAGAAAAGTGCATCTCGACGCGAAAAGGAGGCTGCAGGGAGATCGACCATCCAAAAATATATCGATTCTCTCGAAGAATATGAACAGAAGGAAAGAACTCTGATTCAATTGAAGGAGTTCCTCCCTGTACGAGCGGCTGAAATTCTAGAGGAGTTGGAAGAAAACTCCAATGAAGAGATCCCAGTAGTGACCTGCTACGTCATCCATCTTGGCAGCGACTCTGAGAAAGAGCTCTGTTTTCCCGAAGAGGATGAGGAGCTCGCCACAAAGGCCAATCAAATCCAGCTCAGAAGCGGCAGGGCTCTACCGCCAAATCAGGGCAATGCCCCAAAAGGGAAAGAAAAACAGGTCGCTAATGAAGAAGATGGCAGAGAACTTGACCATGAAGATTCGAGTCCTTCCCTAGTTGACTATAATGTCTTGGCTCATCTCCGAAAGCTTCCGTCTCTCCTTAGCATCTATGATACCTTGGTTCTATCTCAAGAGCTTAGAGATGTTCTTATTCATGCTCTACAAAACCCTGAGCGGTATCAGGATCGCTTTGCGGAAATTAATATGCAAGAAGCTCAGTACACTTTGCAAGCCGCCGCAGTCACGTTTAAAGATGAAGACTTGCTACTGGGAAAGGCTGAGCATAATCGGCCGCTTTACGTGACCGGGTACAGCGACGGAGATCGGATTAATCGCATATTGATTGATCCGGGGTCCTCAATGAACATCATGAACTTGCGAACTCTGAAGAGTTTGTCAATGGACGTCCGACACCTGTCAAGGGAAAGGATTGTCATTCAAGGCTTCAACCAAAATTGCCAGCAAGTTCTGGGTCCATAGCTCTGCCAATCAAATTTGGGGATCTGCAAACTGAAGCTAAGATATACGTGATCGACGCTGACACGTGTTATAAAATTCTCTTGGGGCGGCCGTGGCTTCACGATTACGGCATTATTCCGTCAACTCTCCATCAATGCATGAAGTATACTAAAAATGGCGAAGAAAGACGCATTGACGGAGACATACAGCCGTTCGGCGTGCATGAAGTCCGATATGAAGATTCTCGGTACTTCATAAACCACCAAAATGCTAAGCCACAACTAACTGAGGATAGACCTGCCCCAAGACTCAAAAGAAAATCTGCGTCGGCTGTCACTTTCAAAAGCAAAAGCACCCAAGTGCGCCCGCGTTTTGGTAGCGACACTGATGAGTCCGACGCTGGAAGTCCGTCCTTCCGTAAAACTCGCCCTCGTTTCGGTAGCGATACGGACGAATCCGATACTGAAATCCCATCTAGCAGCAAAGTCCGCCCTCATCTTGGCAGCGACACTGAAGAGTCAGAAGAAGAGGACATGCCGTGCAACAGCTATGCATATTGGACCCCCATGCAGCAAGCGAAACTACGAGAGACCTTTGAAATTGCAGAAGGGTCCCTGGCCATCACAAGGGTGCCGGAACGGATGTGCAAAGAGCTCGACGCATTGTCAGTCTCTACCGTGGACCAGCTGAAAACTTTCTACGTTCCCGGAAGGAAAAATGGACAGAAGGGCATCCTGTTTTATGGGTCAAACCTCATTTTGCACCCGGACGATCTTTCTGTCGCGTGCCTTCCCTATGAGAGAGGCATAAGAGCCGTCCTCAATCCCAGATACTATGCGCCCGAGATGCGAGAATACTTCAAAAGGTGCGGATGCCGATTATATCAATCGGAGTCCGAAGCAAAGTTTTATGAAGGGATATGGCATCCGCCTCAGGTCCGAGCACTCGTCGGTGGACGAATCCCAGATAGACGGGGCATAGGTTTCATCCAGCCTGATTCTAAGGCATGCTACATGATCCATATTGGGGAAGCCAGCGAAGAGTCAAATGATGAAGATGAGCTAGGCGAGCCAGAAGAAGCTCCCCAAGAGCTCGAAGATGGCGGACAAGCAACCTTCGATAAGCTAACTGAGATCGATTTAGGAACGCCTAACAATCCAAGGCCGACCTACATCAGCTCACTCTAGTCAGAGGAAATGAAAGAACAGATAATTGCCCTGCTGCATAAGTTCGCCGACTGCTTCGCGTGGACATACAAAGAAATGCCTGGCCTTTCCCGTGAAGTGGTCGTGCATAAACTGGCTATATCTCCTTATGCTAAGCCAGTCAAACAAGCTCCTCGAAGAATGAGAAGGGAACTAGAAGAAAAGGTCATCGAGGAAACCAAGAAGCTCATCGATGCCGGTTTCATCAGGGAAGAGAAATATGCGGACTGGATCGCATGCATAGTCCCAGTGAAGAAGAAAAATGGGCAGATCTGAGTTTGTGTCGATTTCACGGACCTCAACAAGGCATGTCCTCAAGACGACTTCCTACTACCGGTCATGGAAATGATGGTCGATGACACCTCAAATTACGAGCTGTTCAACTTTATGGATGGCTCATCTGGATATAATCAGATCAAGATTTCGCCTGAGGATGAGAAGCACACAGCATTTCGAACCCCGATCGGAATATACTGCTACAAAGTGATGCCGTTCGGACTGAAGAACGCAGGTGCTACATATCAAAGGGCAACGACCAATATCTTTGATGACCTAATTCATAAGGTCGTCGAATGTTATGTTGATGATCTGGTCGTCAAGACTAAAGCCAAGGCCGACCACATCCAAGATCTTAGGACCGTTCTCACCAGACTGAGAGAGTGCGATCTGAAAATGAATCCTCTGAAGTGCGCTTTTGGCGTGTCGTCGGGAAAATTCCCGGGCTTCATAGTTTGACATCGGGGGATCGAAGTGGACCCATCCAAGATAAAGGCCATCATGGAAATGCCCCCTCCGAAGAGTCTGACGCAGCTAAGATCTTTTCAAGGCAAACTTGCTTATATACGGAGGTTTATCTCAAATTTATCGGGGAGATGTAGGCCCTTCTCAAAGCTCATGAAGAAAGGAGCTCCTTTTGTCTGGGATGCCGAATGTCAAAAAGCGTTCGAAAGCATCAAACAGTACTTGTTGCACCCTCCAGTGCCGGCCGCTCCCATTCTAAATAAACCATTGATTCTCTACACTGCCACGCTGGATGGGTCACTCGGTGCGCTCCTTGCTCAGAACAACGAGGAGGGAAAAAAGAATGCCCTCTACCACCTCAGTCGAACTTTAGTCGGGACAGAACACAACTATTCCCCGATCGAAAAGCAATGCTTGGCTCTGATGTTCGCTGTGAAGAAGCTGAGGCACTATCTGCTCGCTCATCGGGTTATGCTGATCTCTAGGGTCGGCCCGCTCAAACACTTGATGACCAAAGCAAGCCTAGCCGGCAGAATGGCAAGATGGACTGTCATGCTACTCGAGTTTGACATAGTTTATACTCCTCAGAAAGCAGTAAAAGGGCAAGCTCTTGCAGACTTTCTCGCTGCTCATCCCATACCAGAAGGGTCACCACTCAATTGCGAGTTACCCGACGAACAAGTGCTGCACCTCGAGAATGACGAGCCATGTTGGGAGCTCTACTTCGATGGGGCCTCATCGATAAGGACCTCCAGTAAATCAAGCGTCCCGGAGATAAAAGCAGGGATAGGATTAGTGTTCATCACGCCATCAATGGGAACCCTACGGCGTTCTTTTGCTCTCACCGAGCCTCGCACAAAAAATGAGGCCGAGTGTGAAGCTCTGATAGCTGGTTTGGAGCTCGCCACAGAAATGGAAATCCTTCGGCTACGGGTTTACGGTGACTCCCAGCTTGTCGCCAACCAAGTAAACGGCGACTATAAGATATGCAAACCCGAGTTAGCTCGGTATAGAAGCCGAGTGGTGGAACTCATGAAACGGTTCACTCACATTGAACTAATGAGAGTCCCTAGAGCGTTGAACGGAAAAGCCGACATACTCGCTCGCCTAGCTAAAGAGCTAGCTGATCCTGACATGGAAGAAATTCTAATCACAGTCAAAAGCCGGCAAATTCTGCCTCCAGCCTCTTTGCGCGAAGAAGAAAGCGTAGAACAAGAGAACAATCCTGCCGAAGAAGCTTCGATCATCCAAGATGAGGCCGATTGGAGAGAACCCTTCATAGAGTACTTCCAATACGACAAGCTGCCCGAAGGAAAATCTGCAAGGATTCAGCTGAAGAAGAGAGCTCTCCGATACGTGTTTGTAAATGACACACTATACCGCAGGTCATATGACCAACTCTGGCACAGGTGCCTGTCATCGGCCGAAGCCCAAAAGGTTATGAAAGAAGTTCACTCAGGCGTCTGCGGAGCTCACCAGTCCGGCCCCAAAATGCGACTTCAAATCAAACGGCTTGGGTATTACTGGCCCACCATGATACGGTATTGCGAAGAGCATGCAAAGAAATGTCATATCTGCCAAATTCACGGTGATTTCATTCACAAGCACCCCAATCCGTTGCATCCTACGGTGGCGTCGTGGCCCTTCGAAGTCTGGGGAACCGACATAGTCGGCCCAATTGATCCTCCGTCATCTAGAGGCCACCGGTTCATACTGGCCGCAACAGACTACTTCTCCAGATGGACTGAAGCTGTCCCGCTAAAAGAACTCAAGACAGAAGATATTCTGACGTTCTTCCAGCATAATATTCTATACCGCTTCGGTACACCAAGAAGAATCATATCTGACAACGGGCCTTCTTTCAAGAGCTTCAAAGTCGCAAGGTTCGCTACTCAACATAAGATAGACTAGAGATATTCCTCCATCTATAATCCAAGAGCCAACGGGCTAGCCGAAGCCTTCAATAAGACTTTATGCAATCTCCTGAGGAAAACTGCTTCAGCCAACAAGAGAGACTAGAATCTCAAACTTCACGAGGCGTTATGGGCATATCTTACCACGCACCATACTCCAACTCAGTCCACTCCATACTCATTGCTCTTCGGAGTGGAGGCAGTCCTCCCCCTCAAAGTCGAAGTTCCAAGCTTAAAAATGGCCATTCAGCACGAATTGATGGAGGAGGAAAACGTGCTCCTTCGGCTGGAAGAGCTTGACGCCCTCGAAGAAAAGAGGCTCGCGGTGCAGCAAAATCTGGAGCTATACCGAGCCTAAATGTCACGGGCCTATAACAAGATGACCCGTCTCCGTGCATTCAAGAAAGGTGAATTGGTGTTGGTCCTCAAAAGACCGATCATCCCCAATCGACATGCCAAGGGAAAATTCGAGTCAAACTGGGAAGGACCATACGTCAGCGAAAAAGTGTTCGACGGAAGATCCTACCAACTAATAAGTGCCGAGGGAGAAAGGCCCATGCCACCCATCAATGGCCGATACCTCAAGAAATACTACGCGTGAATGCTCCAAGTCGCAGGTGAATTGAGCACGCCAGCCCTACGGTCTGGATCATACATCCTGCAAAACCGTATACAATCCACGGGCATAAACGACCCCTCTCACCCCCAAGTCCTGCCGGTGAGACTACTTTTAAAGTCCCACCAGCATAAAAAAATAAATAAATAAATAAATAAAAAATAAAACGGTATGTCCACAAGCAAAACGGGAACGGATAAAAACCCGAAAGGGCTCCGTGAGTAAAAACAGCAGGACTACCGGCGAGTTTGTGAAAACCCGAAAGGGCGCAAACTCGTGAAAAGAGATGAAATACACTCGCAAAGTCCTCTCGACCTTGTGAGGAGAAAATCCCTGCGTGAGATCCATACGACTCACAAAGGAGCAACATACTTAAGGATCCTCACGATTCCTAAGGAGAACATACACCTACGAGATCCTTTCGACTCGTAGGGAGAAAATGCTTTTATGAGACTCTTACGGCTCATAAAATTGGAAAGTCTTAGGTGACAGGGACCTAAACCTATCTCCTAAGCCACCGCTCCCCAACGGGAATTGGCAAATGATGAGTCTCTCCTGGCGTTACGCTTCAGTGTCAGCGGTGCTGATGCCGACCAAAACCCAAATCCCAAGTCCTCCCGAGGCAAATGATGAGTTGCTCCTGGTATTGCTCCAGTGCAGCAATGTTGATGCCAAACAAGATCCAAATCCCAAGTCCTCCCGAGGCAAATGATGAGTTGCTCCTGGCATTGTTCCAGTGCAGCAATGCTGATGCCAAACAAGATCCAAATTCCAAGTCCCCAAACGGCGAATGATGAGTCGCTCCTGATATCATATTCCAGTGTAGCGATGCAGACGCTAGCCAAAATCCAACCCCTCAAAATTCTCCCGGCCCTACGGTTAGTCCCCAAATTGACTGTCGTATATAATCCATGGGCTCAAATAATTCTCAGCATACCCATGCCCCCACCGCAATCACCAGTTACGCGGCCGGTCTCCGCCCTTGGAATTATGCTCCATTAGGAAATACCCACTCATGTGTCCTCACGATATATGAGGAGAACAAACCTTCGTGGGATCCTTACGACTCATAAAAGAAAAACACACTTGGGAGTCCCCACGACTCCTAAGGAGAAAGTGCACCTATGAGATCCTTTCGACTCGTAGGGAGAAAACGCTTTTATGGGACCTTATGGCTCATAAAATTGAAAAGACTTAGGTGATAGAGATCTAAACCTGTCTCCTAAGCCACCGCTTCCCAACAGGAAAAGGCAAATGATGAATTGCTCCTGGCACATGTGCTTCAGTGTTAGCAACACTGATGCCTACCCTAACCCCAAAATTCCAAACTCCAATCCAATAGACCCCTAAGTCTTTAAACTGGGAACAGATGACCTCTAAGTCATTAAACCGGGAACAGATGACCCTGTTTACCCCAATCAGAGCAAAGCTCTGTTCAAATTCCGAGGCGGGAGATGAAGCAACACTTCATCTTCCCCCAATCAGAGCAAAGCTCTGCTTGGAAAATTTAAACTTTAATAATGGAAGCAACGCTTCAGTTGCGCAAGCACTGCGCTGCGCGACACGTGTCAGCGCAGTTGCACTGTTCTTTGCGCTGCGCGACACGTGTCTGCGCTAGCGCTTTGCGCTGCGCGACACGTGTCAGCGCAGATGCGCTAGTGCAGTTGCGCTGCGCTGTGCGCACGCGCTAGGGCATTTGAACCAAACAGAATAAAGATTTTAAAGAAATATTTCTGTTCTTGTTAAAACAAGAAGATTTTCTTCTGTAAAACAGAAGCCCTTGGATCAAAGATCCAACGGTGGGGAAAATTCCCCAAATCACTCAGAGAAAAATCTCTTTAACAAAATTAACTAATTTATGGGCACTATAAAAAGGACCCTAGGCCTCAATTCAAAAGCATCAACATTTTCTAAAAAAAAAAAAAGAAAGGAAAGAGAACTCTGAAGAATTCCTCAAGAACAAAAAGGTAAAAACCTTTAGAAGAAAGAGAAAGTTCTCTCATGAACAGATCGTAGATCTAAAAACAAGATCAATGATCTCTAATAAAAAATAATAATAATAATAAAATAGTGCTTTGCACTTTTATGAACCTTTGGTTCTTTGAGATAAGAAAAACAAGAAAAAACTTAACTTTTCTTTGATCTAAATTAGATCAGGAAATCAAATAGTGCTTTGCACTTTTGTTCTTGAATCTAAAAGATTCTTAGTGCTTAGCACTTCCAAACAGCGTTGTTGCGCTCTTGGGAGAACGCCACGTGTCAGCATCTGAACTATTTACGCTATGCACTTTAAGATAGAGCATTGCTCTCTGAGATTGGCGCAACTCACCAGAGCGCGCCACGTGTCAGCAGCGCAACAGCGCAGCGCACTGCGCTGTTGCGCTTGCGCTCACCAGAGCATGACACGTGTCCTCACCACAAGCGCTTGCGCTCAGTGATTGGCGCAAAGCGCCTGACAAATGCAAGGCATTTCTTAAAGGTCCAGGCCTAAATCAAAAAGACCTAGCAGGCCAAAATAAATTGCAAAGCAATAAAAAGGGGGCAGAGCCCAAGTGAAATTGATGCTCTGCATCTTTTATGGGCAAAGCCCAAACAAAAAAAATAGAAGTAATACGATGCATTATTTAAGTGTGGGCAAAGCCCTAGCACAGATCTACTAGACCAAAAACAAATAAAAATGTTGAACATTCTCAACTGGACTTAGCCCAATCATGGCCGTAGGTCCTCAAATTAAATTGACTGAGCACAGCTGTTCTCATAAATTAATTTATATCCGGTTCAAGGGTACATCTCCGAACTCCTCTGACATACATCGTTGTAATCCTTCAACGACGTCAGAGAGGTGACGGGTCCCGACAACCACACATTAATACGGACTGTGGGGTCCTTAAACTCATGGACCACCACGTCCCTAAACTGGAACATGGACCACCATGTTCCTAAACTGGAATATGGACCACCACGTCCCTAAACTGGAGCATGGACCACCACGTCCCTAAACTGGCGATGGACCGAAACGTCCTTAAACCAATGATGGACCACCACGTCCCTAAACTGGCGATGGACCAAAACGTTCTTAAACTAATGATGGACCACCACATCCCTAAACTGGCGATGGACTACCACGTCCCTAAACTGGCGATGGACCGAAACGTCCTTAAACTAATGATGGACCACCACGTCCCTAAACTGGCGACGGACCGAAACGTCCCTAAACTAATGATGGACTACCACGTCCCTAAACTAGCGATGGACCGAAACGTCCTTAAACTAATGACGGACCACCACGTCCTTAAACTGGAGACGGACCACTATGTCCCTAAACTGGAATATGGCCCACCACGTCCCTAAACTGGAACACGGACCACTACGTCCCTAAACTGGCACAATAGAGCCTCCAAACGCTCGTTTGCCGGACCTAAGCGGTCCCGTTTAAGTTGATCTTAGCCCCAAATACGGCTAACGTATCCTTAAACATTCAAATGGACTATAAAACTCCAAATCAACTTTGGTTCAAGGGTACATCTCTGAACTCCTCTGACATCTGTCGTTGTAATCCTTCAACGTCGTCAGAGAGGTGATGGGTCCCGACGGCCATACATTTGATGGACCACTATGTCCCTAAACTGGAACAATAGAGCCAATTACTCTCTTGTTGGATCTAAACGATCCCGTTAAGTTGATCTTAGTCCCAAATTAGACTAACGTATCCTTAACAAACGTTTAAGTTGATCTTAGCCTCAAATATGGCTAACGCATCCTTAAACCAAAACCCCAAACCCAAATCTAAATAAATACGGATTTGGACTAATCCACGTCCTACGGGCGACAACATAAATTAGTCTCCGTATACAATCCACGGGCAACCACAAACAAAACAAAAACCCACGACACGAAGTGAAATTCTGGAGAAGGAGAAAGTTGTTACCGCGATGCGGTAGCGTAATTAACTGCAGGGGCTTGCGCCTGCAGGGAAGAGCGTCCCCACAATCAAAAAACCCCTCGAGCAAGGGGGAATTTGACGAAGTCTGCTACATCGGCCGCATCCGTCTAAACTTCCGATACACGGTGCCATAAATCAACTTGGCATCTTCGGAGAGGTGGACGGATAAAACCAAATAGCATCTGCCCCGAATCTCAGCGTCAGGACATCGCAGTCTCGGCCGTCTTTCGGAGGGGAACAGATTCTGGCACGCCCGGTGGGACCTTTTCCTCTTTCCACTCCACACTTCGTGTGTCGTCTTCACGAACCAATCGCGGTTTGTTAACGGTTGCCTTTGGATTTCAAGTTACTAAGATTTGGTCTTTTGCCTGGCGCAGAACTCAAGATTCAATGGCCTCTAATTGCACCAACTGCTCGAAGTGCCACTGCAACGGACGCTCCACCTCATCAGGAGGTGTAGCATATGGGCCCCAAGCGGCCTCCTTCCTCACTCTGCCAGTAGACCAGATGACCCAGGCCACCACCGGCCTGTTTTTCGGGACCATGATCCCGCCTACAAGCCTCTCTTTGCCAATACCTACAGTGGAAGTAAACAAGAAGTCGGTCTTTGACCGGCTCACTGCTACGACGGCCCCTGTCAACGGATCGCCCACTACCAAACCGACAGCCTCTGTTTTCACCAAGCTAAATCAGAACTCTAAATTGGCTGTCCCAAGGAAAGCAATAATTGCTGCTCCAGAAGTCGTCAAGGCGGCATCCCCTGTCAAAGAGTCAGTCTTTTCAAGACTGACGATTCCTGCTCCTGGCCCTGCCCGAGGATCTGTCTTCGACAGGTTAAATATCATCCCTCAAAGGACAACCTCAGTCTTTGAGAGGTTAACACCAGCGATGCCTCATTCAGACAGGGGGCAAAAAGATGCTGTCTCTATCTCCGAGCCAGTCCCAACGGCTCGTCATGCTCGACGTCGCCATTGGCGACGAGTGAGGAAGGCAGGGGGCAACTCCCCCTCAGGGCTAACTCCACCAGCTCCAGAGGTGGAGGTCAACGCTGCTGTTCCAACTGGGAACAGCTTTGAACTACTGAGGAGGGTATGTAAGAACTCTCCAACCGCTACATTGAAAAGATCTCCTCCGCCCGCGGAGAGAGTTCCGGGAACACGGCAAGAATAGCCCCCTCAACGGCTGTCTTCAAGAATATACAAGGTTTGGCGGAGGGTTCAAGACTCCGTGATTGATCCAGACCACTCTCGTCAACAGAAAAAGGCGAAGGTGCAAAAAGAAAAGGACCGTCCTATTAAACAGCAGAGGACAACGATCACCAGGATGCCCACTGCAACGGCCCCCTCCACTTCAACGGCCCACAAAAGAAGAAGGCCGGAGAAAAACCCCGCGCCGGCGACAAATATCAGAGGTGGTGAACCCAAACGCCCTAAGTCAGGGGGCATTGTAGTTCATACCGTCTATATGGCGTCTGGTAAGGAGGACAGTCGCATATCTACGGGTCATCGACCGCTTACGCGATCAGTGACCAAGGCTCAGGAGAAACAGCAAAAACTCCAGGAGATGATGACCGTGATGGCCGCACTCACTGGGCCAAAAGAAACCCCTGAAACGTCCTCGGATGAACGTCAGGAACAAGAAACTGACGCCGAATTCCTTCGTCGCATACTGGAAAAGAAGGATAAAGAGGCTGCGGAACAGGCAGCCAGCATAAAGAAAATGGCCTTCCTATTCCAGGACATGGTGGACATGATGATTCAACAAGATCCACCTGCTAAAGATCCCCCGATCATCCTTGAAGACGATAGGGGAGAAACGTCGAATCCTCCTCCAGCTCTCTCAACGGCCAAGGAGGAGGCAATCTCCAAAGCCGACCTGGACGAATATATAGCTCAGCAGATCCGGGTTCATCATGCGACTGAGGCAGCCGGTCAGATCGTCCAAACAGGACGACCATATCCGGGCTGGTATGATCAGATACAGTACCCGCCGGGCTATACAATACCTAAGTTCCGCATATATAAAGGGATAGGGAATCCGCATCAGCATGTCGCTCAATTCTGGGCCTTATGCGGCAATACTGGAGGCGATGACAAATTGATGCTTCGCCAATTCGTCGACAGCTTGTCAGAAACAGCGTTCGAATGGTATTCCGAACTCCCGAACGATTCTGTCAAGACGTTCGCTGAAATGGAGTTGCTATTCACTCAGCGATTCGCGAGCGCCAGCGAACGGGCCCCGATAACAGCGTTGATTAATGCCAGGGTAAGGCCGGGCGAGACGTGGGTCCAGTACGCTATACGCTGGCGAAACTTGTGGTCGAAATGCGAACAACGCATTGAAGAAGCGCCTGCGGTGGGCATGTTCGTGGGTACCCTAGACCCTCATGCCACTATCTCACAATTCATGATGTTCTTTAAGCCGACCACATTCCAGGCTTTGATCGACAAGCTGGCCCAGATGGATCAAATGGGTCACAGACCTTCTCCCCCAAAGCCAGAACCGCGGAACGACAAGGGTAAAGGGAAGACAACCTTCGTTGCGAATGCTCAGCAGCAACCCAGCACCCCAAAACTAGCGGATCAATCAGGAGAGAGACGGCGGTTCTATATTGAGAAAATGAGGCGCCCCTACTCATTCCCGCGGGATAAGACGAAGAAGCTGTTCGAGCTGGTTATGCGCAACAGGCTTATCAACCTGCCGAATCCAAGGCAACCGCCACAACCCAACAAGGCGAATAACCCCAATTATTGCCCTTATCATCTAACGGCAAGCCATCCGATTGAGGATTGCTTCGTCTTCAAGGGATGGATTGAAGATTAATACCTACAAGGCAAGTTTGCCCTATCTGAAAAGTGAAAGGTAAATCCACCCCAGCCGCACATTCCGAAGAAGACGGACACGATGGGGGCAGCTTGTTCTTTTGTCAAGGACGAAAATGATGGGGAAAACTCATCAGACGAATCCGAAAACTACGTAGCGACTTGTCATGTGATCTCTCATTCACTGGCGGATGATGAAGAGGCTCCTCGCGCTGAGAAACCAAGTGCGAACCCTGAGCCGGAAATTCTACGGCCATCAGACGAGTTGATCGATATCTTCTTAAATGAAATTCGTCTGAAAGCAAAAGCCAATCAAGAGCGTGAGATGGCCATAATGGAAAAAGCCAAGACACTCCCGTCAAATCAAAAGCCATCCACTGCAGATAAAAACGAATTCAAGACGAGGAAAGGGTTCGCCAAAGCCTTATCAGCGGGAATGAAGCTACCGCCCTCTGAAGAAAATACTTTCGGTGGAATAGAGATGCATCCTAACTTCTGCTTATATTATCAGAAGATCATACATCCTACTGAAGACTGCGAATCCTTTAACTGTTGGTGGCAAGGGTATGTCACTCAAAAGAAACACTCCGACAGGACAAGATGTGAAGCTCGTAAACGTCGAAAAAGTGCAATAGATGAGCGCAAAAGAGCCGCCGACGACTGTCATATAGCTGACTCCAAGGGATCGCAAATTATCACCTTTGGAAGTGACTCTGAAGAAGAAGCTGCCCTCAACCCTCTCCTCAAGGAATCTATTTCAAAAATGAAAGAATTGAGGAGTTGCGAGAACGTTCAGCCGTGCAATCGCATGCTGCTCGAAAAAAATCTCGGAGCCGCAAATAAAGGATCGAGCACAAAAGATTAAAGGAAAGGAAAAAACAGCCCTCGAGGCCAACATTCAACAGCAATCGAGTGGCCCTAGACCGGTTGTTCACCAAAACAATCTGCGACCACCCCCGTCCCTCGAAGAGAGGTTGAAACGTCCTTACTCGTTTCCGCAAGATAAAACAAGGGGACTGTTCGAGCTGGCGTGGCGCAACCGACTCATAAATCTGCCAGAGCCAAAACGTCCGTCGCAACCAAATGACGTCAATGAGCCCAACTACTGTTCCTATCACCGAGTACTGGGTCACCTGATCGAGAATTGCTACGTCTTCAAAAACTGGGTTGAAGATCAATACCAACAGGGCAAGTTCGTCATCTCCGAAAACTGGAAGGTGAACCCGCCACAACCACACGCTCCGAGAAAGATGGATACGCCGGGGGCATCATGCTCAGTCATAGAGAAAGCCTCATAGACCGAAAAGTCAATAAACTAGATATTCGCCTCAAATACGGCGACAACGGACCGAAACGTCCTTAAACTAATGATGGACCGCAATGTCCTAAAACTTGCAAACGACCGAAACGTCTTTAAACTAACTACCGCAGCATCCTTAGACTGACGAGATAAAAAAAAAGAAGAAGAAGAAAAATATAATAAATGAAAACGGTATGTCCATAAGCAAAAAGGACACGGATGAAAACCCGAAAGGGCTCCGTGAGTAAAAACAGCAGGGTTACCGGCGAGTGTTCGTGAAAACCCGAAAGGGCGCGACCTCGTAAAAAAAACGGTATGTCCATGAGCAAAATGGGCACGGATGAAAACCCGAAAAGGCTCCGTGAGTAAAAACAGCAGGGCTGCCGGCGAGTGTTTGTGAAAACCCGAAAGGATGCAACCTCGTTAAAAGACACTTATAGGGTCCTCTCGACCTTGTAAGGAGAAACTACCCGCGTGAGATCCTTACGACTCACAAGGGAGCAACACACTTAGGGATCCCCACGATTCCTAAGGAGAAAATACACTTGCGAGATCCTCACGACTCGTAAGGAGAACTCTCTTATGGGACCCTCACGGCCCATAAGATTTGAAAGTCTTAAGTTACAGAGACCTAAACCTGTGCTTAAGCAACTCCCACAACTCCCGATATTGCCCTACAAACGGTTCAGTATTGACCCTTGTATACAATCCATGGGCGTGAATAAACATTCCCCTAACAAAGTCTCATCCGTGACTGGGGATATGTTCGCATGGTGAACAACCCTTGTAAATCCTCTCGATTTATGAGGAGAAAACCCTCCTGTAGGATCCTTACGACTTACAGAGGAAACGAACCTTAGGAATCCTCACGATTCCTAAGGAGAAAATACACCTACAAGATCCTCACGACTTGTAGGGAGAAATACCTTTGTGAGACCCTTACGGCTCATGAAGTTAAAAGCCTTAGTCGACAGGACCTTAACCCTGTTCGCTAAGCCACCTTTGTTCGACACTGACGGAGGCAAATGATGATTCGCTCCTGGCAATATCCCAGTATTAGCGGTGCTGATGCCGAAATCGGTGTCTAATTTCAGATTTACGGCAAAAAACCAGCGAGCCGCACATGCGTAAGAAATAGCCGAAATGATGGGGCAACTTGCAATACAAATCAGCAAGTAAAAATGTATGCATGCAAAATAGCCAAAATGATTGGACAACTCGCAATAAAAAGCAGCGAGTAAAAATAAAATAAATAGCCGAAATGATTGGGCACCGCGAAAAATAGCCGAAATGATAGGGCAATCGCGACCTTCGCGATACAAAAGCTGAAATGATAGAGCATCGCGGAAAAAGAAACAAAATGAAAGATGAAATTTATGCCCTACAGGTGATGTTATCCTGTATACAGTCCAAGGGCATAAACAAAGAAGGGATCATACTCCTCTCCCAGGTTTCATCATAAGAAGAAGCCAAATCTCGACGGGTCGCAAATGACCTAGAGGTCATCTCAACACTCGTCTCGTAACAACGGATACAACTTCAAGCGAAGCGGAACAGCGGCAACTCCTAGTTCCATGGCTCGGCGGTATACAAATCACCCGGAGTCAAACCCTCATTCCATTAGATACGGATACAATAAAAAAATTCCTGGCTACGTGGAAAGCGGCTTATGTTAATCCTGACCCCGTGGAAAACGTCCAGAGCGGATCCTGGTCCTCACAGAGCACGGCAGTGAACCCGTGCGAAGCATCCAGAGCGGAACCTAGTCCTCGCCGAACACGGCATTGAACCCGTGGGAAGCATCTAGAGCAAAAATTCCTGGCTACGTGGAACGCGGTTTATGTCAATCCTGACCCAGTGTGAAACATCCAGAGCAAAAATTCCTGGCTACGTGGAACGCGGCTTATGTCAATCCTGACCCCGTGTGAAACATCCAGAGCAAAAATTCCTGGCTACGTGGAAAGCGGCTTATGTCAATCCTGACCCCGTGGAAAACGTCCAGAGCGGATCCTGGTTCTCGCAGAGCACGGCAGTGAACCCGTGCGAAGTATCCAGAGCGGAACCTAGTCCTCGCCGAACACGGCAGTGAACCCGTGGGAAGCATCTAGAGCAAAATTCCTGGCTACGTGGAACGCGGCTTATGTCAATCCTGACCCCGTGTGAAACATCCGGAGCAAAAATTCCTGGCTACGTGGAACGCGGCTTATGTCAATCCTGACCCCGTGTGAAACATCCAGAGCAAAAATTCCTGGCTACGTGGAACGCGGCTTATGTCAATCCTGACCCCGTGTGAAACATCCAGGGCAAAAATTCCTGGCTACGTGGAACGCGGCTTATGTCAATCCTGACCCCGTGTGAAACATCCAGAGCAAAAATTCTTGGCTACGTGGAAAGCGGCTTATGTCAATCCTGATCCCGTGGAAAACGTCCAGAGCGGATCCTGGTCCTCGCAGAGCACGGCAGTGAACCCGTGCGAAGCATCCAGAGTGGAACCTAGTCCTCGCCGAACACGGCAGTGAACCCGTGGGAAGCATCCAGAGCAAAAATTCCTGGCTACGTGGAACGCGGCTTATGTCAATCCTGACCCCGTGTGAAACATCCAGAGCAAAAATTCCTGGCTACGTGGAAAGCGGCTTATGTCAATCCTGACCCCGTGGAAAACGTCCAGAGCGGATCCTGGTCCTCGCAGAGCATGGCAGTGAACCCGTGCAAAGCATCCAGAGCGGAACCTAGTCCTCGCCGAACACGGCAGTGAACCCGTGGGAAGCATCTAGAGCAAAATTCCTGGCTACGTGGAACGCGGCTTATGTCAATCCTGACCCCGTGTGAAACATCCGGAGCAAAAATTCCTGGCTACGTGGAACGCGGCTTATGTCAATCCTGACCCCGTGTGAAACATCCAGAGCAAAAATTCCTGGCTACATGGAACGCGGCTTATGTCAATACTAACCCCGTGTGAAACATCCAGAGCAAAAATTCCTGGCTACGTGGAAAGCGGCTTATGTCAATCCTAACCCCGTGGAAAACGTCCAGAGCGGATCCTGGTCCTCACAGAGCACGGCAGTGAACCCGTGCGAAGCATCTAGAGCGGAACCTAGTCCTCGCCGAACACGGCATTGAACCCGTGGGAAGCATCCAGAGCAAAAATTCCTGCTACGTGGAAAGCGGCTTATGTCAATCCTGACCCCGTGGAAAACGTCCAGAGCGGATCCTGGTCCTCGCAGAGCACGGCAGTGAACCCGTGCGAAGCATCCAGAGCGGAACCTAGTCCTCGCCGAACACGGCATTGAACCCGTGGGAAGCATCTAGAGCAAAAATTCCTGGCTACGTGGAACGCGGTTTATGTCAATCCTGACCCCGTGTGAAACATCCAGAGCAAAAATTCCTGGCTACGTGGAAAGCGGCTTATGTCAATCCTGACCCCGTGGAAAACGTCCAGAGCGGATCCTGGTCCTCGCAGAGCACGGCAGTGAACCCGTGCGAAGCATCCAGAGCGGAGCTTAATCCCCGCCGAACACGGCAGTGAACCCGTGGGAAGCATCCAGAGCAACTCCTGACTCCGTGAAATGCGGATAAGGACAACTTCACCCATCACTTGCGGGTCCTCACGACTCGCAAGGGAATAAATTCTCTCGTAAGATCCTTACGACTTTCAAGAGGACACACTTAGGAATCCTCACGATTCCTAAGGAGAAAACCCACCTACGAGATCCTCTCGATCCGTAGGGAGGAAAGTCTTTAGGAGACCCTCACGGCTCATAGAGTTGAAAAGTCTTGGGCGGTAGATCTGAACCTGCGGCCTAAGCCATCGCTATCTCGTGAAGAAATCAAGGTGCTTACTCTATTATCTGCTAATTGTGACAACATGCTGATAATAAGAGAAAGAAGAAAGCGACAGAAAGAGCATCCAATTTGCATTTGATCAGGCGTTCGAGACATACTCGTTCATGCATAAGCAAAAGATTCAGAACGAAAATAGAGACAAGCTGAGATAAAAATTTTCCATTAATATTGCCAAAAGTTCTTACAGTCATAAAAACAATAAACGAAAGTTACAATGGAATAACCTCAGATCCGGGGAACGGATTGAGGAATTCAAAAGTAAGGCCATTCAGAGTTCTTCTGGCCTTCCTAATTATTCTTATGCGCAGCCTCTCGCGCTCCTGTGTGTCAAGATCCTCAGCAAGCCCTCCCGGCCTTCGATATGCAGCAACTATCATCGTCTGCTGAAAGATTTGATGTAGGATGTCAATGAGGCCGTCCCGTCGTTTCTTCGAGATCAGCCCCGTCAGGTACACTGAATGCACCTTGTCTTCGGCATCATCCAGCGCGTTGAGCGGTAGGGCCTCATGAAGACCCGGAAGTGCTCTCCATATTGCTCCCAGCACGACTTTCAAGAGAGCCGAACGACGAGGAAGCAGCCAACCACCGCTTGCATTCAGACGACCCATGACCTCTGCACATTGAGCGTCTGTAAACTCCTGGTTTTGTTGACGACCCTGTGCGCGGATATCGTCATAGGTGATGAACTCGTGCAAACTGTATAGACGCACCGCCATTATGCCTGGAGGAAATACCACAGGAAGATTAGCGATAGAAGAAAAATAATATACACAGAGGGCTAAATTCCTCGAGAGCAAAGCTCTGTTCAGGAATTAAAACCCATGAACAAAAGCTCTGCAGATCTATAAGTTTTTTGAGAGTGAAGTTCTGCTGGTGAAACCCCAAAGGGACTTTCTTTAGATCAGAAGATCTATGAGAGCAAAGCTCTGTTGGTTAAGATTAATTAAAATTAATTTAATCTAAGAATCAATTTTACCTAAAGTTTTTCTAAAAACTTTGGAAAGGAGAGGAAAGCTCTGGAGTTCTTGAAGGCAAGAGCAAAGCTCTGATTTTTTTTTTGAAAATAAAAATCTGAAAGATGATGAGCATCTGTGGGGGACCAAAGGTCCTATTTATAGGCATCAAGTGCCTCTTCAACTTCCAAAAGTTGCCACGGTGGTTGGAATTCCGCCACCGTTGCGCTCACGTTTGGGGCCACGTAAGCGCAACGGTGAGGGGGCATTTGTTTACCCCAATCAGAGCAAAGCTCTGTTCAAATTCGGAGGCGGGAGATGAAGCAACGCTTCATCTTCCCCCAATCAGAGCAAAGATCTGCTTGGAAAATTTAAACTTTAATAAAGGAAGCAACGCTTCAGTTGCGCAAGCGCTGCGCTGCGCGACACGTGTCAGCGCAGATACGCTAGCGCAGTTGCGCTGCGCTGTGCGCACGCGCTGGGGCATTTGCACCAAACAGAATAAAGATTTTAAAGAAATCTTTCTGTTCTTTTTAAAACAAGAACATTTTCTTCTGTAAAACAGAAACCCTTGGATCAAAGATCCAACGGTGGGGAAAATTCCCCAAATCACTCAGAGAAAGATCTCTTTAACAAAATTAACTAATTTATGGGCACTATAAAAAGGACCCTAGATCTCAATTCAAAGGTATCAACATTTTCTATAAAAAAAAAAGAAAGGAAAGAGAACTCTGAAGAATTCCTCAAGAACAAAAAGGTAAAAACCTTTAGAAGAAAGAGAAAGTTCTCTCATGAACAGATCGTAGATCTAAAAACAAGATCAATGATCTCTAATAAAAAAAATAATAATAATAAAATAGTGCTTTGCACTTTTATGAACCTTTGGTTCTTTGAGATAAGAAAAACAAGAAAAAACTTATCTTTTCTTTGATCTAAATTAGATCAGGAAATCAAATAGTGCTTTGCACTTCTGTTCTTGAATCTAAAAGATTCTTAGTGTTTTGCACTTCCAAACTGCGCTGTTGCGCTCTTAGGAGAACGCCACGTGTCAGCATCTGAACTACTTGCGCTATGCACTTTAAGATAGAGCATTGCTCTCTGAGATTGGCGCAACTCACCAGAGCGCGCCACGTGTCAGCAGCGCAGCACACTGCGCTGTTGCGCTTGCGCTCACCAGAGCATGACACGTGTCCTCACCACAAGCGCTTGTGCTCAGTGATTGGCGCAAAGCGCCTGACAAATGCAAGGCATTTCTTAAAGGACCAGGCCCAAATCAAAAAGACCTAGCAGGCCAAAATAAATTGCAAAGCAATAAAAAGGGGGCAGAGCCCAAGTGAAATTGATGCTCTACATCTTTTATGGGCAGAGCCCAAACCAAAAAAATAGAAGTAATGCAATGCATTATTTAAGTGTGGACAAAGCCCTAGCACAGGTCTAATAGACCAAAAACAAATAAAAATGTTGAACATTCTCAACTGGACTTAGCCCAATCATAGCCGTAAGTCCTCAAATTAAATCGACTGAGCACAGCTGTTCTCATAAATTAATTTATATCCGGTTCGAGGGTACATCTCCGAACTCCTCTGACATCCATCGTTGTAATCCTTCAACGACGTCAGAGAGGTGACGGGTCCCGACAACCACACATTAATACGGACTGTGGGGTCCTTAAACTCATGGACCACCACGTCCCTAAACTGGAACATGGACCACCACGTCCCTAAACTGGAGCATGGACCACCACGTCCCTAAACTGGCGATGGACCGAAACGTCCTTAAACTAATGATGGACCACCACGTCCCTAAACTGGCGATGGACCGAAACGTCCCTAAACTGGCGATGGACCACCACGTCCCTAAACTAATGATGGACCACCACGTCCCTAAACTGGCGACGGACCGAAACGTCCCTAAACTAATGATGGACCACCACGTCCCTAAACTGGCGATGGACCGAAACGTCCTTAAACTAATGACGGACCACCACGTCCTTAAACTGGCGACGGACCACTATGTCCCTAAACTGGAATATGGACCACCACGTCCCTAAACTGGAACACGGACCACTACGTCCCTAAACTGGCACAATAGAGCCTCCAAACGCTCTTTTGCCGGACCTAAGCGGTCCCGTTTAAGTTGATCTTAGCCCCAAATACGGCTAACGTATCCTTAAACATTCAAATGGACTATAAAACTCCAAATCAACTTTGGTTCAAGGGTACATCTCTGAACTCCTCTGACATCTGTCGTTGTAATCCTTCAACGTCGTCAGAGAGGTGATGGGTCCCGACGGCCATACATTTGATGGACCACTATGTCCCTAAACAGGAACAATAGAGCCAATTACTCTCTTGTTGGATCTAAACGATCCCATTAAGTTGATCTTAGTCCCAAATTAGACTAACGTATCCTTAACAAACGTTTAAGTTGATCTTACCCTCAAATATGGCTAACGCATCCTTAAACCAAAATCCCAAACCCAAATCTAAGTAAATACGGATTTGGACTAATCTACGTCCTACGGGCGACAACATAAATTAGTTTCCGTATACAATCCACGGGCAACCACAAATAAAACAAACACCCACGACACGAAGTGAAATTCTGGAGAAGGAGAAAGTTGTTACCGCGATGCGGTAGCGTAATTAACTGCAGGGGCTTGCGCTTGCAGGGAAGAGCGTCCCTACAATCAAAAAAAACCCTCGAGCGAGGGGGAATCTGATGAAGTCTGCTACATCGGCCGCATCTGTCTAAACCTCCGATACACGGTGCCATAAATCAACTTGGCATCTTCGGAGAGGTGGACGGATAAAACCAAATAGCATCTGCCCCGAATCTCAGCGTCAGGACATCGCAGTCTCGGCCGTCTTTCGGAGGGGAACAGACCCCTAAGTCGTTAAACTGGGAACAGATGACCCCTAAGTCGTTAAACTGGGAATGAGGGAAATCGCCTCATGACAAATGATGATTCGCTCCTAGTACCATATTCCAGTGCAGCGGTGCTGATGTCAACCCAAATCACATCAAATCAGCAAGTCAACTTCAACCGTGACACCACAAGAAGCGGAGCAAGTCAAATCAAGAATCGACCGTCTACGTCGCTAAAAGGGTAGCACCGACCGTTCACGTCGCAAAAAGGGCAGCATCGACCGTCCATGTCGCAAAAAGGGCAGATCCGACCGTCCACGTCGCAAAAAGGGCAGTATCGACCGTCCAAGAAAAAGGGCTAAACCGACCGTCCAAGTCGCAAAAAGGGCAGCACCAACCGTCCACGTCGCTAAAAGGGCAGAACCGACCGTCCAAGTCGCAAAAAGGGCAGCATCGACCGTCCACGTCGCAAAAACGGCAGCATCGACCGTCCACGTCGCAAAAAGGGCATCACCGACCTTCCACGTCGCTAAAAGAGCATCATCGACCGTCCAAGTCGCAAAAAGGGAAGAACCGACCGTCCACGTCGCTAAAAGGGCAGTATCGACCATCCAAGTCGCAAAAAGGGCAGAACCGACCGTCCACGACGCTAAAATGGCAGAAACGACATCCATGTCATCAAAACGGAGTCGACCTCCACGTGAAAGAAGATCCATCAATTTCATGCACACGACCCACATGTGTGGTGTGCATGTATTAATGGGGGGCAATTTGTTAGGGTCAAAATTTGCACTCCGGTTGACCAAATCAAAATCAAAGTCAACCTCAAGTCAGGTGGGCCCAAGTCCAGGTCAAGTGGGCCAATGCCCGGAGCGAGCCCGAACATGAAGCGGTCGGCCTCCCCCCATGCCAAAATAAAAATTTTGTAATAAATAATTTTGTTGTATTTCTTGTATTTTTATTTTATGAATAAATGTAAGAAAATGGGCATAAAGCCAAATTTTTGTAAACCCCATGGCTTATGTGCAAAAAGAAATAGCACATGAGGTATGGGATGGGTAAAATGCCATTTTGTAAAGCCCAAGGGGCTATATGTAAAGTGTATAGCCTATAAAGGCAAGGATAATGAAAATATCCCAAGAACTTTTTCTCTCTCTAAAAAAATTCAGATCTGAGATCTTTCTCCTTCCTCAAGATTCTAAAACCTTCTTCTTTCTTTTGAATTAAATCAAGAGTTTTACTCTTCCTTTTATAAAACTAAATAGTTTTTCACCACAAAACCCATAAAGGGGAACTCAGATCTTCCATCAGATCTCAAAAAGAAGAGATTTTTAAAATCTCACATCTCTTGATCTTCAAGATCCTGCCAACAGAGGAGGAAGAAGTAGGCCCATCTCCGAAAACCCCATTTTTGGGAAGACCCAGGGCTCCAAAGAAGAACCCCTTTCATCAACTCCAAAATATCTTAGGAGTTTAACTCCACTCTAAATCCTCTTTTGGGATTTTAAATCCTATTTCTGGGGCTACAATCCCCTTTTCCTCGCCGGCGCCCGAGCGCCTAGCGTCTTAAGCGCTCAAGCGCCCAGCGCCCACGTGCCGGACACGTGGCGCGCTAGTGCTCGAGCACCTTGCGCTCAAGCGCCCAGCGCCCACGTGTCGGGCACGTGGCGCGCTAGTGCTCGAGCGCCCGGCGCTCGAGTGTCGGACACGTGGTGCGCTAGCGCGTAAGCGCACAGCGCCTAAGCACACGGCGCTCAAGCGCACAGCGCCCAGCGCTCGTGTGCTAGGCACGTGAGGCGCTGGCCCCACGCGTTCTTTGGGCGCTTTTCCCCTTTTTATATATATGTATACATGTATATATATAGATACACACACACTCCACAACACTGTCCCTGTTGGAAAAAATTTCTAACGGGGCGCTGCCCCGCACCCCGTAAGGGGGCTGCTAGCCCCCTTGACCCCCAGCCCGCTATCCGGGTAGCGGGACCCCTATAAAAACTCTGCGGGGACCCCGATACATCCAAAACCCCTCCAAAACACAACACTGCACATTGAGTTCGCATGACCAGTTTAACCCGTTAATCGGAGGTTCCCTCGCCCCAAAGGCAAGGGGTAATTAACGGCAGTTTAGTCCGCGGCTGCCGGAGATTCGGATGCCCACAATCAATAAACCCCCGCCTACCCTAGGCAGGAGGAATCTGTAGTACGCCTGACAAGTGCGCGCGTATTCCCATTTCAATGGGGTGACGAAAAACACCCTACACACATATTCAGATCACGAGTTGATTCATGTTGCATACATATCTGCTAGTATGTCATGCCATATCAGTATTGTTGATGTTATGACACTTGCGTGCATGCTTACGATGGCCTCTATAGATATTATTTATTACTCACGAGTTGGCAACTCACCCCCGTTGTGCCACAGCCTTTTTGCAGGTCCGCTCCGTCAGCACTGTAGCGGCGGAAGCACTTGCTGCTTTTGCTCCTTTTGCCTGGACTTGAGGCTTTTGCTCGTAGGTGGGTTGTGATATCATTTTGGTTTCCACCTTGTATATTCATTATATCTAGAGTACCCCATCTACTGTATCTACTGTACCTGTTATTGTATTGATGTATATTGACCTAGAGACGAGGCAGTGAGATTTGTGGACTTTTATGTTGTATTTTGGGGTCGAGCCCACTTGAGCCGACATGATGTTTATTACTTGTGCCTTTTATACTTATTTTGCACATTGCTGATTTATATTACATGGAATTTGAGTCCGCTTCGGCGAAGAGCTAGCTCCCGCTTGGGGATGCCTTATTTCATGTTATCCATATATATATTCCTATTTTGTACCCGTTTGGGGGCCAGTTTTTACAAAGGAGACTCTGCCGGAATTTTCGGGAAAATGGATGTTGCTTTTAAAATGCTTGATGTGACTTATTGGATTAAAATCGCTTTCAATAAATTGGGTTTTCTTCACTCTACTGCTTAAATGGTTTTTGATTTCTGGGCTTTGGCTTACTTAGATTGCGTACGCCTTGAGACGTTTCGTTATTTAAGTGTCAGTCACGTTTCGTACCTTTCGGGTCGTGATACATCCTCTTCGAGGTCTTGCCACGGCCAATCGTGGAGGATAGAGCGACATAACTCTAAGTTTACACGGCCTGGGAAGAAGGCCGGGATTGGAGGCAGCCCCTCGTGGAATTCCTGAAAGAGGGTATACTCCTCAGAGATCGAGGGGAGGCCCGCCGCCTCCGAGCCAAAGACTGCCATTTCGTCTGGAGCATAGGGAACCTCTACAAGAAATCCTTCACTCAAACCCTGCTTCGGTGCGTCGATCCCCATGAAGCCGACTACGTCCTCCGTGAGGTTCACGAAGGGGTCGGCGGAGCACATCAGGAGGCCTGCACCTTACCCCAGAAGACACTCCTTCAAGGGTATTATTGGCTGACCATCTATCAGGACACTCAGAAACTCGTCAAAAAGTGTAAAAGCTGCCAACTCCATGGCAGCATACCCCGCCTTCCGGCTACCGAGCTAACGGCCCTCACCTCCCCCTTGTCATTTGCCTAGTAGGGAATGGACATGATAGGCCAATTCCCTACAGGTACGGGTGGGTACAAATACATCCTCGTCGCGGTGGACTACTTTACGAAGTGGATCGAGGCCGTCCACATTAGGAAACCGGACGCCACCACGACAATCAAATTCCTGCAGAACAACATAATATTCTGGTTCGGGATCCCGAGGTGTCTCATCACCGACCATGGGACGAATTTCGATAACGAAAAAGTCAAAGGATTCTGCAGCGAATACCATATACTGATGGAGTTCGCCGCGGTCGCGCACCCCCAGTGCAACGGGTAGGCCGAGGTCGCTAACCGAAACGCCATTCAAGGTCTTCGAGCTCGCCTGGAGGGACGACACGGCAGTTGGGTCGACAAGTTACCCCGGGTCTTATGGGCCTTGCGCACGTCGAAGAAGAACCCCACTGGAGAGACGCCCTTCAGGCTCTGCTATGGCACCGAGGCGATAGTCCCAGCAAATATCGGGCTGCCCAGTTACAGGGTCAAGCACTTCAACGACGAAGCAAACACCTCGGTCCTCCGGACTAATTTGGACATCTTGTTGGAGAACCGAGACCGGGCACAGATCAGGGCTGCCGCCTACCAACAACAAACTACCCGCTACTATAATGCATGAGTCAAGTATCGCGCCTTCAAAACCGAAGATTTGGTCCTAAGGCGGAACAAGTTCGTTGATCAGGGCAAGTTGTACAAGTTTTCTCCGAAGTGGGACGGCCCCTTCCTCGTCTCCGAAATCTTGCCCGGCGGGGCCTATTGCTTACAAGACGCTGCAGGCCGTAAATTTCCGGCCTTACAACGCCGAAAAGCTCAAGTTGTACATTTGAAAGTATATTTATGGATACATGTTTCTTCTTTGACAAAGCGATGTAATTTTTTTTTATAAGTTTCTTAATAATAAGAAGGAACTTCCCCTATGTGTTTCCCTATTCCTCGGCTCAAAGCCTACTGATTTCATTTCGCACAAATACTCAAATGCATCCAGAAGACAAAAAGAAAACAATAGAATATCGCAAAAAGGAGAACTTTATTTATCAAAGGGTATTGTATGCTCCTCAGCCTTACATAAAAATTGAAATTACAAAAGAGGGGTAACGGGGTCAAGGAAGCACTGCTGGTGATACTCTTTGGAGATCTCCGCCAGACGACCCCTTGCCTCTTCAGCCCGCTCCCGCTGATGCTGCCCACGAACTCGAGATGCCACGGAAACGCCGAGCCTTCCATCTGCCGAGCCCTGGCTCGCAATATGTCTCTTTTGGAAGCACTCCAAAATAAGGGCCAAAGATCGGCCGTGCCTGCTCTTCAAGATGAGGCCAAGCACGTAGATCGTATGTGTCTTGTCAAGCGCTTCGTCCAGCAACTCTTCGGAGAGGGGGTTATACAACCCCGGGGACCTCCTCCAGATTGCGTACATCAGCAATTGGAGGAGGGACGACCGGCGAGGAAGGAGACGGCCGATGTGGTCCTCAATGCGCTGGACCACTCCCCAGTATCTCTCCTCGAAAACGGACTGGTCGTATAGATAGATGTCATCGGGAGTAATGATCTCTTTGATCGCATAGATACGCCCGGCCATCTCGAAAAAGCAATGCTGAAAAGTTGGTATCTCCTTCTCTATTTATAGCCTCCACAGAGTCCCCATGAGCCTAAATTTGCACGCGCATGGGAGCGAATCCTGGGATTCGCTCAATTCCTCTAATACTGTACTACCACGTGGCGGGTATCCCGTATTTCTTGGCTAATCAAAGTCGGATCAACGCGGATCTTGGAACGCCTCACCTCACCTATGCGTTTATGCCGCGTGCCTCCCGCGACGGTCACTCTTCTAGGTATTCACACATCTAGGAAGGCCAGACAAAATTGAGCAGCTTCCCTGCTCGGTCCATCCTTAGCGGGTGACTTCTTACCCATCTACGCTAAGGATCAAAGCCCTCGTCAAGAGGCCACCGAGCAGCTTCCCTGATCGGTCCATCCTTGGCTGGTAGTTCACTACCCACTGACGCCAAGGATCGAAGCCCTCATCAAGAGGCCACCGAGCAGCTTCCCTGCTTGGTCCATCCTTAGCGGGTAACATCTTACCCATCTACGCTAAGGATCGAAGCCCTCGTCAAGAGGCTACCGAGCAGTTTCCCTACTCGTTCCATCCTTAGCTGGTAGTTTACTACCCACCGACGCCAAGGATCGGAGCCCTCATCAATAGGCCGCCGAGCAGCTTCCCTACTCGGTCCATCCTTAGTGGGTAACTTCTTACCCGTCTACGCTAAGGATCGAAGCCCTCGTTAAGAGGCCATCGAGCAGCTTCCCTGCTCGGTCCATCCTTAACGGGTAACTTCTTACCCGTCTACACTAAGGATCGAAACCCTCATCAAGAGGCCACCGAGCAGCTTCCCCGTTCGATCCATCCTTCGTGGATCCATCTACACTAAGGATCAGAGCCCTCGTCAAGAGGCCACCGAGCAGCTTCCCTGCTCAATCCATCCTTAGCTGGTAGTTCACTACCCACCGACGCTAAGGATCGAATCCCTTGTCAGGAGGCCACCGAGCAGCTTCCCTGCTCGGTCCATCCTTAGTGGGTAACTTCTTATCCATCGGTGCTATGGATTTAAACCCTCTCAAGAGGTCACCGAGAAGCTTCCCTGCTTGGTCTATCCTCAGTGGGTAACTCCCTACCCATCTATACTGAGGATCGGAAGCCCCAACCTCATCTACGCCGACCTATCTTCAGAGAGATGGTCGCCAGTCTAACTCGAGGAAATAGGCGAGTCTACGCCTTTCTACTCGGAGGTACCAACCGCATATTTTCAACGTGCGATCTCCATCTCGACTTTGGGGCCATAACGACGCCGACCTTATACCGGCCATTGTACACTTTGACAAATAATTGGGTTTAACTCAACGCGCCATCTCCAACTAAAGGATCGGTTGCTAACCCAGCGCTCATCAGGAGAGCAAAATGAAGACGTTATCGCGAAATGGAAACATTGCAGCGAAATGGAAACATTGCCGCGAAAATTTCTGCCAAAGGGCTTTATTCACAACTCAGGAACCTTTACAAAGGTATTGTGGGCTCCCAGCCATACAAAATCCCCCAAAGGCTTACAAAATTCCAAAACAAGAAAAAAAAATAAAAAAGAAGGCAGGGAGACTCAAGCCTCGGGGTCAGGGAGGACCTCGACGTGCTCCGCGACAGCGTCGGGAGCCGGGGTGGCGGCTTGAGGGTCGGCCCCACCACAGGAGCTTCGGCACTGGGAGCCGGGGTGACCGCCTTCTCCCCAACGCCCCCACCAGGGGCTTTCCCCCCAGCGACGCTTCCGGTGGTATCCCCTTGAACCTCACCTTCGAGGGGGTACTCGAGCCGGAGCTTATCGTCGGGAAACTCCGGCATCAGCGTCTTGACGGCGTCAAGGGCATCATTCCAGATGAGGGCCGACACATCAGCGAGGTCGGCGTAGAATTGGTCCGACGTCTTGTAGCTCTCCACCGCCATCCCAGCCCGGAGGTCAGCACGCCTCATCCCTTCCTTCAGCGCCTCGTTCTCCCTCTTGAGGGTGTTCCGCGTCTTCTTTAGAGTGGCGGCGAGCACCCTGGCATCCTCCAACTTGGCCTCAACGACCTTGTTGGACTTCATCAAAACTCGGATGGACTCCCGGCAATTGGCGTTCACCCCCTCCTCGGCGGCCACCCGGTCTTCGAGGGCGGCGATCCTCTCCCTCGCCTGATGCATCTCCCGGCTCAGGCTCTCCTTCCGTGAGGAAGACTCGCCCGCTAGCTGCAGCGCCGGGGCGATTTCCTCGTGCTCTATGTTGGCAACGAGGGAGCAGTGCTGGAGGATCCGAGGAAAAAAAAGGAGGGGTTAAAAAGGTATACGATCCTGCAAACAAAAAGGCTTAATGAAAACCCGAACGGGAGGCGGACACTAACCTTCACGGCCTCCTGAGCTATGGCCGAGATTTAGGCCTTGAGGGTCCCCCAGGGGATTCTGCCCCCAGCCGACCGCTCCATCTCGCGGAGCAAGCTATCGGCGACAAAAAGCCCCGAGGGCACCTCGTAGCGAAGATCCCCCTTCTGCACGAAGATCGGGGAAGACGGAGCTCGGGACATCGTCCTCTTGCGCCGCTTGAGGGAGGCCACGGTAGGGTCGGCCTCATCCGCCACCTCCACAACCCCGGGTTCCTGCTCCCGAGCGTGTTTGTGGCTCTCCCCGTTGCTGGTCTCCAGAGCCTGGGGAGTAGTAGAATGCTTAGCCAAAGCGACCGTCGAGGGGCCGGGCTTGCAGCGGGGCGTGACGGGCCGGTGCCTCCGGCTTTCCTCCCTTTCTTCTCGGCCATGGCAGCCCGGAATTTAGATCGGTCCATCGGTTCTGCAAAAAAAAGCAAAAATACAAAGAGGTCGGCAATGCCAGAAAGAATAGAAGAATACACAAATCTAAACAGGTCGCCTAAGTTTCTAACTTACCCACAAACTGAGCGGGGCTGAGCCTGGCCCAACTGAGGGCCTGCTCGGACAGCAACACATCAGCCCGTTGGACGGGCTCCCAGGCCGACACTGCCCTCGCATCAGGATCGGACGACCGTCTCACCCGTGGGCAGTTGGCCATGTGTCACTGGACAGGAACAGGCCAATCCTCACCCTCGGGTGGCCCGACAAACAAGAACTTCTCCTTCCATTCATGAATGGAAGAAGGTACTACTACGAACCCCGACCCGGCCGCCCCTCCTCTGTGTTTTCTAAAAGAAACATATACCCAGCTAGGCTCGTCCTTATGAGTGCCGGGGTGATTTTTGTAGCAGAGGGGGGAAAGGAGAGGTTCAGGCTGAAAGGGATCTCCTGCAGTCTTAACCGGACCAGGAACCCGACGAGAATCCTCCACGAGTTCGGCACTAGCTGGCCCGAGGCTAATTGAAAGCAACGTAGCGCCGCACTCACCTCGGGGGAGAAAAGCAGATGCATTCCGGCCCAAAAGGTTTCCAAGTACAAGGCAATCTCCTTACCCTGTATCTGGTTTGCCCTCTCTCCCTCCCGGCCAAGCGAAGCGAGTAGCCGGGGGGAATGTGGAAGCAAGCCCGGATTGTGGTGAGCTCGTCCACATGCCTCAGAAGGGAAGGCGCGTCACGGACACTCCTGATACGCGCTTTGGGGACTGTCCCCTCCCCCTCCCCCCCCGGGTGGCCTGACTAACCCTAACTCCCTGGGGGGATTCTGACTCGGATTAGGAAGAAAAAGAAGCAGAGGAAGAAGCGGCATAAGACTCCCTAGACTCTATCTCTACTATCTCAACAGACTCCCTAGAGGAAGACATCTATCCTGAGCAAAAGAAGGAGACGTCCGAGAAAAGAACGCAAGAAATCCGACCTAAAGGGAAGAGCGCCGAGCTAACACACGTGGCGATAAAGAAATTATAGCAAAGTGTTGACCCTGAGGGGTCCCACCTCTATTTATAGCATTCGGCAAGCGCATCCAACGGCGCCGATCGATTCCTGCCAAAACAGATGCTTCGCGTTCGACGGCCATCAACTTTCCACGTGTCACAAGAGCATTGAACGTGTCCCTTCAAGCGCCAAGGACACCGACGGCTCATCACGTCAGCCAACCAGCGCCGGACGTATGGCCTGGCACCTCAACGAACGTACGATCGAATCGGCGCTTCCTCTTTAATGCACGATCTCTTCTCTGATCCACCAACGTCTTCAAAAAATACGACTAATTGCCCGGGAATCAGCGCCGACGATGTCTTCAGATTAGAACTTAGCCCGGGTGACCGATCAGACCACTCTCGACCCGACCCATAATTAGGTCGTGGCGAGAGTGGGGGCTAATGATGATGCTCGATGCTGGAAATTCCCCAGATCATGACACGTGGCAGATGACGTGTCCCAAGGCTTACGAGAAAGGTGCAAGAATGGTACATTGGAGGCATACCCCGGGCCTTCGACCCGAGAATGTTCTCGACTTTCGATGACCTCCCAGAGCACTCCTATGCTCATCCTACAAACAATGGCTCACCTCCGAGCCCTCCTGCACGCTAGGCCTCCTCAGCCCTCCCGGCTCGCCTCCGAGCTATCACAGAACCAAGCTTGTTCGGCCTCCCGCTCGCCTCCGAGCCTCCCGCCGAGCTCAGCTTCCTTAGTCTCATCGACCGACCCAGAGCGCAGATCGTAAGCGTCCCGGACATGGCTCCGCGAATCTCGCCATACGCGAGATATCCGCCGCCCCACGATCCCGCGTCCTACGCCATCACATTCCCCCGTTAACGAGCGTATCTCGCCATTAATGGAGGATCCAGCCATTCGCGCAGACGCGGCTCCAAAGGCGTAACGGCCGGCATAAATCTCGCGTTCGCCAACCCATGGCTGCCACTATATAAATCCCCTCTCAGACGACTCGGGTAAGGCAATTATTATCCAATAGGCCGCTACTCTGCCCAAATACCCCAACTAACTTGATCGTCGGAGGGTCCACGGTTGTAAAACCACCCCGGGACTTCCTTGCAGATAGTTCGGCTTCATTCCAAATCAAGCCCACTGAGATCCACACGCTTCAAAAAGCAACCCTCAAATCCAATTTCAGCCATCCATCAACGCTCGCTACAGAGTAACGGAAGACAACATCTGAAGAAGATCCAGACCTCCATCAGAACTCGAACCCACGTTATTTAGAAAATCTCTATAATTGTATCCAACTCCGCAAACTTTTGAATTCGAAAGTAAAGCCCGATTGGATTATCCTGCTCCATTATAAATTAATATGAAACAAACTATGGGACAAAAATCATACAGTACTTTAAGCATGTTACAATAAACCTAAACCAGTTAAAAGGTATATTTTTTGGACTGAATCAATGATTGTCTAATAAGTTTTTATTTAAAAATTCTCCCATTTCTTTCTGATTTTCTAATTTGAGACTAAATTTTGCCAAAAAATTATTTCTCCTTTCAAATTACATTTTATCATAGAAAATCCTAGTATTTTTTTCCTATCAAATCAATTACATCGAATTGACAACCGGTTGTAAAATAAGGGCGCTTCAAAAATATTTTATTCTCTAACTTTTTTAATAATAGAAATCATATCTAGAATCCCATGGGGGAAAAAAATCAGTTAACAGTGAAGCAAATTGTGGCCTATGATAGCCAACAGTTGTTATCATAAAATAGTTCAAAAACTTAAATGTTGCAACCAACGGAAACAAAGGTTGTTCGCAATTTGATCCCTCAATTTATTTGTAATATCATAAAATACCAACTGTTTGCTCTCAAATCCATTGTCTCAACCCTTCATATCTCAGCTCATCATCTTTGGTCCAACTTCAAATTAACATGAAACAATGATCCAAGTCAAGTTGAGCCGTATTGCCCAAATCCAACTTAGAAAACTGAAGTCAAATAAGATCTACCACATGACTTCAAATCGTTGTTTTGAAAATACTAACTTGTGTGTCGAGACCCCGCATAAAGTTTGCTTGCATTTTATGTATTTATTAATAATATAAATATATGCAAAAAGGAACTAGTTGTAGAACTTAAGTGGAAAATAGCATGAAAAGAAGGTAGTTTACAGAAATGACAATATTACCCCTATCTCTTCTACCCCTACAAATATAGAAGGTAGCAGAAGGTCGACCACCCCTACACATACTTTTTCCTCTTGATTTCTTAAGATTAAAGAATCAAACAGGATTTTCAATAGGTATGTAAATTTCTATTTTACTGTTTTCATTTAATTTAATGCTTAAATTAGTCATTTTATATGTAATTTGATGAATGGCTTTCTCTTTGTTTCTTGTCTCTTGATGAGGTTTGGATGGTTTACTATTTGATATGTAATTAATTAATTAATTGGGGTTTTGATTATTAAAATAAGAGATCGGACTAATTTCTCCCATCCCAAAGAAAATGGCCTAAGAAGTCATATTAAAATTGACAATCAATTTCAACAATTTTAATGTGCCCTCTTTGAATAAGATTTCTCATTCCATTAATTTCCATTGCTCCAAAATCCCAGGTTCTATTTACCTTATAGTTAGTGATTTTATTTGATTTTTGTGAATAAGAAAATAACAATTCTATCACCCTTCTTCTTTTTCTTTGACTTTTCATTTAAAGGTCTTCTGTTATAATCATTTGTTCATAGTTTTTTCCATTAAGATTTTGGGCCATGCTTCTCGTAATTTGGGAATAGGAACTTCATTTTATACCTTTGCGGTTCTGATTGAAATTGAAAGATATTCTTAAAACATGTACAATATTCATATTGTTGCGGCAAATACGATCACAAAACAATAAGCAAACGATAAAGAGAAGCAACAAATAAACAAAACGATAGAAATAGAGCACAAACCAATCAAAACACAAAATTTGCATGGAAAACCCTTACGGGAAAAACCACGGACGAAAGAGAAGCACTTTACTAATCGAACAAATAAGAAGGATTATAATGGTGGATGAATTCTCATAAACAAATTTCTCTCAAAACCCTAGACTCCTCTCTCCTAATTCAGATTAACAAAAGGTTTTACGATTAGGCTTACAAACTGCTATTTATAGTATGAGGCAAATAGAGTAAAAATCGGATTTCCCAACACAGCCCAGAATTCGGCCCAACATGTCGACAAACATTTGAGCTGGCTCAAAATTACCCTGAGTCGTCTCATACAAATAGAGAGAAATATGTAATTCCAGACATGTTGTGAGCCGTCTCATATTTTACTGAGCCGGCTCAAGACTGTCATAAGCCGGCTCAACTTCTAGGGAAACTTCTAGGGGTCGAAAATATGAGGCAAACTCGACAAATCACTACCTTGTCTCGCATTCGCTACAAAACTCCTGCATAATATTAGTAATAGCTCCACCTTCTCCATAAAACTTTAAAGGGCTCAATGAGTGTGATGCACTCCAATTAAGTTCAAGCTATACTCAAACTTAACAAACGAAAGAGACCTGGTCAACATGTCGGCCGGATTATTCGATGTGTAAACGTTCTTTACGATTATCTTTTTCTCTTCAACGGCGTCCTGAACAAACCAATCCCGAACGTCAATATGCTTTGTTATGTCATGACGCATCTGGTCATTTGTTAAATGAATCGCGTTTTGGCTATCACAATAGACTTTTATGATATATTCTTAGATACCAAGTTCCGAAAATAGCCCTTTCAACCAGATTGCTTCCTTAACGGCCTCAACAACGGCCATATACTCTGCCTCCGTCATAGATAACGCTACCGTAGACTGTTACGAAGCACGCTAACTAATGGCACATCCTCCTAAAGAGAATACATAGCCGGTGATCGACCTTCGCCCATAGATGTCACCTGCATAGTCAGAATCGCTGAAATCAATCAAACTGTCACTTATCCTTCCAAATTCCAACCCCACATCAGAAGTACCTCGTAGGTATCATAAAATCCACTTCACTGCTTGCTAGTGGCCTTTACTAGGAGATACCATATAACGACTAACAATATTAATTGTATGTGAAATTTCAGGTCGGGCACATATCATGGCATACATAATACTACCCATCGCGCTCGAGTAAGGAACGTGCGATATATTCTGAATTTCTTCCTTAGTTTGCAGTGATAAACGAGCTGAAAGTTTTAAACGACCTGCCAAAGGGATACTTACAGATTTAGCATTCGCCATACCAAAACGCTCCAAAACTCTCTTAACGTATCGCTGTTGAGGTAAGTAAAGCTTTCCACCCTTACGATCGCGTTTAATTTCCATACCAAGAATTTTTTTGGCCGCTCTCAAATCTTTGGCCTCGAACCTGCCTTTCAACTGTTCCTTAAACTTCTGAATATCAATCATATACCTTTCTGCTATCAACATATCATCAACATAAAATAATAAGTATATGAAAGAACCATCAGCGAGTTTCTTATAATAAACACAATTGTCACACGTGCTTCTAATAAACCCAATATCCCTCATGAAGGAATCAAATCTCTTGTACCAACGTCTAGGCGACTGGTTTAAACCATAGAGTGACTTCTCTAACAAACAAATGTGGTCTTCCTTACCTTCAATTTCGAAACTCTTGGGTTGTTGCATGTAGATCTTTTCTACTAAATCACCATGTAAGAAAGCGGTCTTAATATCGAACTGCTCGAGCTCCAAATCCTGCATAGCCATTAAACCGAGCAAGACACGAATAGAGGTGTGTTTTATAACCGGAGAAAATACTTCATTGAAGTCCACTCCCTTAACCTGTGAATAGTGTTTAGTTACCAACCGTGCCTTATATCGAGCATCAGCAACCCATTGATCTCCTTCCTTCTTTTTGAAACCCACTTACAGCCAACTACTTTCTTCCTTTTTTAGGCTTAACGAGCTTCCATATTTGGTTCTTTTGAAGAGACCGATCTCTTCATCCATAACGACTGGCCAACGAGCTGACTCATCGGATGAGATAGCTTCTGGGTAACTCCCAGACTCGCTACTATCATCTTTTTCTACAATGGACAGCGCATACACCATTTGAGTATCGTAACCATATCTCTGTGGCGCTCTAATGTCCCTTCATTGTCGGTCTCGAGTTAGTAGATACTGCTCATCTTGGGACTGAGCTTCATGAGACGATGGTGAATAAGAGATCTCCTGCGAACCCGAGATTTCACCGACCTCAAATTCAACGCCCGGCTCGTCCTTCCTTGTATTGTCTTGAATTAGATATTCGTGTTCTTCGGCTTCAATATAGCAGACTCGACAAAAACAGCATCTCTGCTAATCACAAACCTTGGCGACTTAGGATCCGGACACCACAATCTATAACCATTGATCCCGGTAGCATAACTAAGAAAAATGCATTTCTTCGCTCGAGGATCTAACTTGCCTTCACGACAATGCGCATATGCGAGACAACCAAACACTCTAAGTGTAGAATAATCGGCGTGCTTCCCAGACCATACCTGCTTCGGTGTTTTACTACCAAGTGTTGTATGAGGTGATCAATTCACAACTGTAGGGTGTTTTTCGTCATCCCGTTGAGATGGAAATACGCGTCGCTTGTCAGGCGTACTACAGATTCCCCCTGCCCAGGGTAGGCGGGGGGTTTATTGATTGTGGGGTTCCGAATCTCCGGCAACTGCGGACTAACCTGCCGTTAATTACCCCTTGCCTTTGGAGCGAAAGAACCTCCGATTGACGGGTCAAACTGGTCATGCGAACTCGATGTGCAGTGTGCGTGTGTTGTGTCTTGAGGGGTTTTAGATATATCGGGGGTCTCGCAGAGTTTACAGAGGTCCCGCTACCCGGATAGCGGGCTGGGGGTCAAGGAGGCTAGCAGCTCCCTTACGGGATGTGGGGCAGCGTCCCGTTAGAAATTTTTTTCTAACGGGGGAAGTGTGTATGTATATAAAATAAAAAGGAAAATAGCATCCAAAGTATGCGTGAACGTCAGCGCCTCACGTGCCTAGCACGCAGGCGCTGGGCACCGGCACCCCACGTGCTTGTCACACGGGCACTCGGCGTCGGCACCCCACGTGCTTGGCACGCGGGCGCTCGGCGTCGGCAGGAAAAGGGGCTTAGCCCCGACACTGGGAGTTGTACTCCCGATTGACTTTTGGAGTTGAACTCCTGACAAAGAGGACAAAGGGGGCTTGGCCCCCGCACTGGAAGTTGTACTTCCAAAAAAAAAGATTTCTTATTATATATATATATATATATATATATATATATATATATATATTAGGAGTTAAACTCCTAAGATATTTTTGGAACTGATGAAAGGGGACTCATTTCTTCTTTCTTGGGCCTTGGATCTTCCCTAAAGTGGGGGTTTTGGAGGTGGGTCTCCTTCTTCCTCCTCTCTATTGGCTGGATCTTGGAGAAAAGAGGCATTTTGGAGATTTGATGGAAGATATGCGTTCCCCTTCAAGGGTTTTATGGTGAAAAACTATTTCTTTTTGGAAGAGTAAAAGTGGAACTCTTGATTTAATTCAAAAAAATAAAGAAAATTTAGAACCTTGAGCAAAGAGGAGGCACAAAAAACCTAATTTTTGGGGAGAATGAATTATTCTTTCCATTTCATCATTATGTTGCCTTATATAAACTTACAAATTTACACATAGCCTCTTGGGCTTTACAAAATGGCATTTTGCCCATCCCATACCTCATGTGCTCATTTCTTTTGCACATGAGCCATGGGGTTTACAAAAATTTGGTTTTATGCCCATTTTTCTTACATTCATGCATAAAAAATTACATCAAAATTATTTATTACATGATTTCATTTTGGTATGGTGGAGGCCGGCCGCGGGGCTCGGCTTGGGCATGGCCCCACTTGATCTGGGCTTGGACCCACTTATTTGAGGTTGACTTTGATTTTGACTTGGTCAACCGAGGTGTAATTTTTGACCACAACAACAACGAAGCATGCCGGGTTTACCGCCTCTGCCCAAAATCGCTTGTCGAGCCCTGCATTAGATAACATGCACTAAGCTTTCTTCGAAAGAGTCTGATTCATACGCTCCGCGACTCCATTTTTCTGTGGTGTGTGGACAATGGTATGATGCCGAACGATACCTTCGTTTTTGCAGAATTCATTAAAATTTCGACCACAAAATTCTAATTTGTTATCCGTTCATAGCCTCTTAATATGCTTTCATGTCTATTTCTCAATCAATGTGTTCCATTATTTGAACGTATTAAACATATCACCCCTTAGCTTCAAGAAATAGACGTAAGCCTTTCTCGAATAATCGTCAATGAAAGTAAGTTGATATTTTGCACCGCTTCCTTTGGAAGCAACATGAGAGGGTCCCCAAAAATCTAAATGGATTTAGTCAAGTGTACCTTTAGTATTGTGCACCGTCGTAGCGTTCTGCTTCCCGAAAATACAATACTCACAAAATTCCATTTTCGATATATTTTGACCATATAGTAGGCGGCCATGCTTCGATTACTCGGCCATACCTCTTTCACTCATATGCCCGAGCCTCATGTGGCATAATCTGGTCACATCTGAATTTGACATGGATTTAGATGATGAAATTGCCGCCGACCCGGTAGGTGTCGAACCCTGCAACACATATAAGGACCATGTTTTCAAGCCCTTCATAACAACGAGAGCACCTTTATTGAATTTCAAAACTCTACCTTCAGTGGAGAACTTATAACCCTTAGCAACGAGTGCACCAAATAAGATGACATTCTTCTTCAAGTTAGGGACATGTTTAACTTCCGCCGATATTCTCACAACGCCATCAAATATCTTGATTTGAATCGTTCCCTTGCCAATAACTCGACACGAACTATTGTTGCCCGTTAAAATTACTCCACCATTAACAGACTCATAGGTGGAGAACAAATCTCTATTGGGACACATATGGTAGGAGCAACCCAAATCCATAATCTATTCATTCTTGGATCGATATATGTTGTCAAGAACCACAAGTAGATCTCCTTCTCTTTTGGCAATACTAGTTTCAGCTGAAAACTTCTTCTTCTGTTTGTCTTCCTGTTTCTGCTTATTCTATAATTTGCAACAATCGATTTTGAAGTGTCCTTTCTTCTTACAATAGCTGCAGGTTAAGTTTTTATGCTTGGACTTTGACCTTAACTTCTTCTTGCTACCTTCCGGATCTCTCTTCCCCGCTCGCCTTCGAACAAATAAGCCTGAAAATTACCATCGCCTTCGCTAGAAATGAACTCCTTATCGATCTTCTCCTTGTTCATCAAATTTTTTTTGACATCCTTGATCGAGATAGTATCTTGTCCATAGACCATGGTGTCACGAAAGTGCTTATAAGAAGGTGACAAAGAACATAACAATAGAAGTGCTGGGTCTTCATTATCAATCTTACCCAGATTTGTAATGATCGAATTGAACTCACCAATATAAGATTTGATAGGAGAGCCTTCTGATATACTAAATGTGTAGAGATGCTGTTTTAATAGAAGTCTATTTAGAAGAGAATTCTTCAAATATAACTGCTCTAATTTCAACCACAAACTATCCGTCGTCTTCTCCACTATAACTTCTTGCAAAACTTCATTTGTCAAACACAATTGGATACCTGTGAGAGCCTTTTCATCCAACTCCTCTCATGCTTCCTCCGTCATAATGGAAGGCCTTGAATCCTTCCCAAGAATCGTCTTCTTCACATTATTCTGTGTAAATACGGAAATCATACGAACTTGTCACAGACTAAAACTCATATTCCCATCGTACTTCTCAATATCCAACTTCATAATCGTTGGAGATATGATGCAGGATCAAAAGAACCGGTTGAAATTCACCTAGGAATTTCAACGAACATGTTGGGTGCTTACAAACCAAAGACTTCAAAATCACAATCTAAGAAGATTGGGGAGAGAACACAAGCGTCGTCACTTACCGTAAACCTAAATTGTAAGATCAAAGACCTAACGGTTCAAGCAAACAAATCTCCAAACACCTTGCATGTACCAAATTAGCTCTGATACTAATTTGTTGCAGCAAATACGATCATGAAGTAATAAACAAACGATAAAGAAAAGTAACAAATAAACAAAGCAATACAAATAGAGCACAAACCAATCAAAACATAATATTTACATGGAAAACCCCCACGGGAAAAACTACGGGTAAAGAAGAAGCACTTTACTAATCGAATAAATAAGAAGGATTATATTGGTAGATAAATTCCCACAAATAAATCCCTCTCAAAACGCTAGCCTCCCATTTCTTAATTCAGATTAATAAAGGATTTTACAATTAGGGTTACAAACTGCTATTTATAATATGAGGCAAATAGGATAAAAATCGGATTTCCCAACACAGCCCAGAATTCGGTCCAAGATGTCGACAGACGTTTGAGCCTGCTCAAAATTATCTTGAGCCGTCTCATACAAACAGAGAGAAATATGTAATTCCAGACATGTTGTGAGTCGTCTCAGATTTTACTGGGCCGTCTCAGTATAGAGTCGAACCGGCTCAAGATTGTCATGAGACATCTCAACTTCGAGGGAAATTTTAAGGGTCGATAATACGAGGCAAACTCAACACACACACACATGAGCAAGAGTTAAATAGGACTGCGCTATGCTGACCAGGATAAAACATGCAGCAGGAGTCCGGGTTTAAGTTGTAACGGACACTATTTCAAGACTGCGTGGAGATTGCACTTGGGCCTTAGCCACATTACATCTTTACTAAAAGTAAATATTCCTGATAAATCATGCATCTAAAGTGTTATTACTCCACTTATTCCTGATAAATCAAGGATGAAACATGTGAATTACAATAAATTGTGTCCCGATATCTACACAGAATATGGTAAATTGTCAAAATCCTCCACGCAAGTTTTCCGTTGACAAAAAAAAAATCCGGTCTTGAAGCAGTTGTCGAAAACCCCTTGAAAAAGTTTTCTGTTGTCAAAACCCCCCTGCATGCGGTATCTGTATGATTGCATGTTATATCAAATTTTTATGTGATATTTATGTCGTTGCTTGCAATATGCATGCAGTTGTTTGCGATATCTATGAATTTGCCTACGATATGTATAGACTAATTAAAGATAGCAGGAAACTATATAGATACTGCAGGAATCTTAGAGACCGCTTCGGGACCCGGGATCTTTTGTCAGAAGAAAAACCTGCATTTTTTCTGTTTGACAATTTACCCAAAATAAAATGATTCTCGAAAGGTGTTGCTTAAAGATTTTTGGTTGGCGCTCCTTGTCACTTCCCTTGGTTTGGCTGCAACCTTTGCCATCACATGCTGGATGGTTCGAGAACCTTTATCTTCATCATGCATACTCTTCACATTACCATATTTTTCCGCACTGTTCCTTGCACTGTTTAATTAACCAAGCAAGCCACTATTGACTTTGACTTTTAGTTTAGATTTTAGCGAAAATTTCCAGTTTTTCTTCAATTTCAACTGATGCAGGAAGCAATTCATGGCACCTTTCATTCAACTAATGCACCATTTTGAATCGTTGACACAATCAATGTTACTTCATGGAAGGAAATGAAGTACAATCAGTTCTCGTTATGCTGTCATTAAATTCTGACTAGAATTTATGACCGTGTTTAAAAAAATTTGAGAGAGGAAGAGAGAGAAATGTGGAGAGTTCTAGAGTCTTATATATTTATTTTAAAAAAATGAGAGTGACGCGTGCTGTATCGCGTCAAGATGTTACCTTCCGTTGATCTGCTGTTGGTGATGAGGAACGGCCGAGATTTGAATTGGAGGATAGCTCCTGAAGTGTGTGGATCTCAATGGGTTTGAGGTCGTTGGGGCCGAGCTACCTGCAAGAAAGTCCCGGGATGGTTGTACCACCGAGGACCCTCCGACGATCAAGTTAGATAGGAAATCCGAGCAGAGTAACGGCTTAGTGAGGAAGGAATTGCTTATCTTGATCGTCTGAGAGAGGGGTTTATATAGCGGCAGCGATAGGCAGGCAGGCGCGAGAATCACGCCGGACGTTACGCTCCCGACGTCACGCCCGCGTGATAAGCGGGATCCCGCATTAATGGCGAGACAGGCTCGTTAACGGGGGATCGTGATGGCGTGGAACGTGGGATCGTGGGCTGCGGATATCTCGCGCATGGCGAGATTCACGGAGTCGTGGCATGGGAGCCTGTGATCAGCGCTGCGGGTCGGTCAGGATAAGACCGAGGAGGATTAGCTCGGCGGGAAGCTCGGGGACGAGCGGGAAGCCGAGGTGTCCTGGTTCTGCGATAGCTCGGAGGAGAGCCGGGAGGGCGAGGAAGCTCAGCCCGAAGGAAGGCTCGGGCCCATGATAGCTCGGAGTAGAGCAAAAGGACAGTTGGCTTGGCTGGGGGCAAGGAGTGGGGTGCAACCTCAGAGACAGGGCACGAGGGAAGCCCCCACTGTAGTACACTGGTCCCTCTTCCGTGGCCCTCAGGGGCCTAACTGTCTTACGCATGTGACACGCCATCCGCCACGTGTCATGATCTAAGGAATTACCGTTATTGAGCATCATCATTAGCCCCCCACTCTCGTTCCGATCTATTTGTGGGTCGGGTCGAGAGTGGACTGCTTGGTTCTTTCTGTGCGGCTTGGCGCTGGTAATTCCTCGTGGTGGATTGTTCGGGGACGACACGGCGTTCTTGTTGTCGCGCATCGAGTATGAGTCGAACGAAGGACGAGTGTGGGAAGGTCAATATCCTCTCTTTGTCGGAGTTGAGGCGCTGATCGCGCGTTGAGTATGAGTTTATTCGGCGGGTCTTGGATCCGTATCTTTGTAGGGTAGGAAGCTACCCGCTGGGGATGCGCCGAGCAGGAAGAAACTCGGCGGCCTCGCGAAGAGAGCTTCAGATCCTCAGCGTCTGATGGGCAGGAGGCTGCCCGCTGGGATGCGCCGAGCAGGAAGAAACTCGGCGGCCTCGCGAAGAGGGCTTCAGATCCTCAGGGTCCGATGGGCAGGAGGCTGTCTGCTGGGGATGCGCCGGGCAGGGTAGCTGCTCGGTGGCCTCTTGGAGAGGGCTTTGATACTTGGCGTTGGTGGGTAGTGAACTACCAGCCATGGATGACCGAGCAGGGTAGCTGCTTGATTGCCTCTTGGCAAGGGCTTCGATCCTTAGGGGGCGTAAGAGGCCTGCTAAGGATGGACCGAGCAGTGAAACTGCTCAGTTGCTCCTTGGCGAGGGCTTTGATCCCTGGCGTTGGTGGGTAGTGAACTACCAGCCATGGATGACCGAGCAGGGTAGCTGCTCGATTGCCTCTTGGCGAGGGCTTCGATCCATAGCGCTAGAGGGGCCGTAAGAGGCCTGCTAAGGATGGACCGAGCAGTGAAGCTGCTCAGTTGCCTCTTGGCGAGGGCTTTGATCCCTGGCGTTGGTGGGTAGTGAACTACCAGCCATGGATGACCGAGCAGGGTAGCTGCTCGATTGCTTCTTGACGAGGGCTTTGATCTCTGGCGTTGTGGGGTAGGGAGCTACCGGCCAGGGATAACCGAACAGGGGCGGGCCCGGTTGCCTCTTGATGAGGGCTTTGATCCTTAGCGCGGGAGGGGCCGTAAGGGGCCTGCTAAGGATGGGCCGAGCAGGGTTACTGCCCGGTGCCTCTTGGCGAGGGCTTTGATCCTTAAGGACGGGCCGAGCAGGGTTACTGCCCGGTGCCTCTTGGCGAGGGCTTTGATCCTTAAGGACGGGCCGAGCAGGGTTACTGCCCGGTGCCTCTTGGCGAGGGCTTTGATCTCTGGCGTTGTGGGGTAAGGAACTACCAGCCAGGGATAACCGAGCAAAGGCGGGCCCAGTTGCCTCTTGATGAGGGCTTTTGATCCTTAGCGCGGGAGGGGCCGTAAGAGGCCTACTGAGGACGGGCCGAGCAGGGTTACTGCCCGGTGCCTCTTGGCGAGGGCTTTGATCCTTAAGGATGGGCCGTGCAGGGTTACTTCCCGGTGCCTCTTGGCGAGGGCTTTGATCCTGGCGTCGTGGGGTAAGAAATTACCAGCCAGGGATAACCGAGCGGGATAGCCTCTCGGTTGCCTCTTAGCGAGGGCTTTGATCCTTAGCGCGGGAGGGGCCGTAAGAGGCCTGCTAAGGACATGCCGAGTAGTGTAGTTGTCCGGTGCCTCTTGGCAAGGGCTTTGATCCCTGATGTCGTGGGGTAAGAAATTACCGTCCAGGGATAACCGAGCGGGGTAGCCGCTCGGTTGCCTCTTGGTGAGGGCTTTGATCCTTAGCGTGGGAGGGGCCGTAAGAGGCCTTCTAAGAATAGACCGAGCAGTGAAGCTGCTCAGTTGCCTCTTGGCGAGGGCTTCGATCCTTAGCGCGGGACGGGCCGCAAGAAGCCTGTTAAGGATGGACCGAGCAATGAAGCTGCTTAGTTTTCTTCTTTTCTTCCCCTTTTTCTTCTGATCGGCTTACTCTGTTCGGGGCAAGTTGGCGTTCACCTCGGACTCAAGCTGGATCTCACATTCGGTCCAGGCCTTTACTTCGGTCATGGTATTAGGTTGCGCTAATGCAAAGGAGCGTAGCCACTCCTTGTGCCTAAGACCTGACAGAGTGCCGTAATGATCGTCTCGTCCCGGTGTTCTGGGACTTCGAGTAGGACGTTGTAGAAGCGGGTTACGTACCCTTTGATGGTTTCCCGGCGAGGTAGTTTTTGAGCTGTCGTGACGAGACTCGTCCGTGTGACCCCGTCGAAGGAAGGGGTGTCGGTCATGCCTGGGCGCAGGCGAGCCGACCGACGCCTCCTCGGGAGGGACAGGGGCGCGATGAGGCTTGGGGCGAGATGCTCTGGCGATGGATCTCGGTGTTGAACCGTGGAGTGCCCAGCGGGTCGTAGAATATGTTGGCCCGGGAGATCTGTGGCCGTGGGAGGCAGCGAGGCGGTGGTCGGCAATGCCGACGCGAGCAGAGTTCTCTCCCTCTGTAGGGGTCCCGGTCCCAAGGTGGGGGAGCAGCGACCTGGGGAGCTTGCCCCGCCGGTTGGACACGGACGAGCGCATTCACGACGGACGCGAGTCGATCTATCCGGACGGCTAGGGTGTTGATGGCGTTCGGGGGAGGAGATTTGTCCGTGCCTCCGTTGGGGGGGGCGGCGGCTAGTGCTTGGATCGTCGTTATGGTCGCTCGCCATTGGGTTGAGACCGAAAGATGAACTTTTGTCTTAGTGGAATCAAGATTTCCCACAGACGGCGCCAGCTGACGCGTGCCGTATCGCGTCAAGATGTTACCTTCCGTTGATCTGCTGTTGGCGATGAGGGACGGCCGAGATTTGAGTTGGAGGATAGCTTCTGAAGCGTGTGGATCTCAATGGGTTTGAGGTTGTTGGGTCCGAGCTACCTGCAGGGAAGTCCCGGGATGGTTGTACCACCGAGGACCCTCCGACGATCAAGTTAGACAGGAAATCCGAGCAGAGTAACGGCTTAGTGAGGAAGGAATTGCTTACCTTGATCGTCTGAGAGAGGGGTTTATATAGCGGCAGCGATGGGCAGGCAGGCACGAGAATCATGCCGGCCGTTACGCTCCCGACGTCACGCCCGCATGATAAGCGGGATCCCGCATTAATGGCAAGACAGGCTCGTTAATGGGGGATCGTGATGGCGTGAAATGTGGGATCGTGGGCGGCGGATATCTCGTGCATGGCGAGATTCGTAGAGCCGTGGCATGGGAGCCTGTGATCAGCGCTGCGGGTCGGTCAGGATGAGACCGATGAGGATTAGCTCGGTGGGAAGCTCGAGGACGAGCGGGAGGCCGAGGTGTTCTGGTTCTGCAATAGCTCGGAGGCGAGCCCGGAGGGCGAGGAAGCTCAGCCCGAAGGAAGACTCAGACCCATGATAGCTCGGAGTAGAGCAAAGAGACAGTTGGCTTGGTTGCTGAAGTGCTCGGGGGTAAGGAGTGAGGTGTAACCTCGGAGACAGGGTATGAGGGAAGACCCCATTGTAGTACACCGGTTCCCCCTCCGTGGCCCTCAGGGGCCTAACTGGCTTACGCATGTGACACGTCATCCGTCATGTGTCATGATATAAGGAATTACCGTTATTGAGCATCATCAGAGAGGGATAATTAATATATATATATATATATATATATATATATATATATATATATATATATATAGAGAGAGAGAGAGAGAGAGAGAGACTGGGAGAGCTGATATAGAAGATTCTAGATAAATAATTAATTGTTTTTTAGGAGGGAGAGATGATGTGGAGGGCTTGAGAGGTGAGGTTTTTTCTCATTTTTTCTATTTTTCCAGAAAATAGAAAAAGGGTGGACCTCTAACCAAGGGTATTTGCATTATATATAGAGATTTAGCTTTGGAGTTCAGTTTTACGACAATCGAGGTCTTGCAGAGTTATCTAAACTCCAAAGTTGAAAGATGAGTCCTCGTTAGATAGATGACAAGCATCAGAACCTGGCTGAACGAGCACCCATGAGCACACAATGATCAAATAATTGCAGTTATCTAAACTCCAGTTTGGTCTCTTTTATTAAACTCCATAATTGAGCTTGGACATTTTGGGTTTTGAGACAAACCCTTGTAAACCGAAGTTTGTTTAACCTAGAATTGCGACATATTCTAACTCCAAATCTATACATGACCTAAACTGGCTTATTGGCATCTGAAACCTTAGAATTAACCGCTTCAGACTTATTAGGTTCAATTTGGGACCAGATCGATCGGTATCACGAGCCAATAAGCCAGTTGAGAGGTGATATATAAGTACCAGATGAAAACAATTATTTCTTGCTTTTCGGATTAAAATTTATTTCAACTAAACGGCCTGCTCATGCATTTATGTGGATGGAAGTTGTTGACCTATGAGTTTCATTCTCTTTAGTTTTGAGTATTTTACAAAAACCATATTTCAAAGATGCTAAATGTTACTAATCATGCCAGATAATTTAAAGTGCTAAAACAATGGGTTTATTCAAGCAAAAAAAACAATCGACACTGCAACTGGTACCACAACAGTAACATAAAAAAACTCTGAAGATCTAAATGCAGGTTCAAAGGAAAGATTGAAGAAGTCGAATATCGGACGTATTCAAGACTTTTATTTTCTTTGAGTTTAGAGCCGATCTCAGTGGTTAGAATCTTTTTTCCAATCTTAATTCTTTATACTAGATATCTCTCGATTTATAAAGATATCTAACCTTTTAATTAGAGTTTTTAAAACAAACCAAATTCTTTTAAAAATATTTTAAACATCCTTAAGGGCATTTGTGTCTGAAATATCAAACATCAAACGTCCCTCCAAACGGCCATAGTAGTTGTAGTCTCTTTTCAAATTTTGTATTTCGGTTTGAATTTCAAATTTCCAACAGTTATAAACTGCCAATAACGGACCTAACTTTTAGGAGCGGTTATTCTAACAGTTTCAACTACTCATTTTTCAAATTCTATATGAAGGACCAATTTTCAAGAGTTTTAACATCTCATGAATTTAAATTCTTTAATCTTTTCGTGTAAACTCTGTCTCTCTCGTTCTTAAATTATTATTACTCTTTTAGGGAGAATTTTTTTTTCAAGATTTTAGAATTTCCTAATTATTAAAAAAGAAAGATCTCTAGTTATCAAATAGGTTTTGTTTAAATTTTTCTTAATCCTTTTTTGAAAACTTCTTCGATCATTCTTAAATTTGTAATGATCTTTTAAGAGAAGATATCTTTTAGGGCCTTAGAATTTTTAATCCTTAGAAAAGAAAAATCTCTAATTTTCGAAGAAGTTTTGTTTTATGTTTTTCTTAATTTTTTGAAAACTTTCTTGAATCGTACTTAAACGTTTTTAATCTTCAAAATACAATCCATTATCTGCTTGATTTGAAACTTGATTTATCTATTGAGATCGTTAGAATTGTAAAATTGGTATTGTAAAGATTTGTAAAAATATTATCTGTAAGACATAGTGAAGAAGGTTCATGATCTTCACAAGTGTAAAGGGTTTCGGACTTGAGCCTTGGTAAAAAGTCTAGGTGTCCACCACATGTAAGTGTAAAAGATTTTGGACTTGAATCTTAGGGAAAAAGTTTAGGTGTTCACCACCTGCAAGTGTAAAGGTTTTAAGATCCGAACCTGGTAAAAGATCTGAGTTTCTCCCCCACGTAAGGAGTTACTGGATAGTGAAGTTGAATTCTGCGCAGGATCTCTCAGGCTGGGATCAGCCACAGAGTCGATAAACCCTAGTTAACAATTCTCCATATTATTTACTTTTTATGCACTTTGTGTGTGTGAAATTTTTAATTTTATATTCTGATTTTTATTCCGTTGCAAAATTTCTTGAATCCGCACAATTGTGCTAAATTTGCCATAAAAGCTTATTCATCCCTTTCTAAGGCTGTTTTCAGAAGCCGAAGGGAACATCGTAGGCTGCTTCGACGAATCTAAGGACAAATCCTTCGGTCATCAAGAAACGTCTAAACCACATGGCTCCAATGCCACCGGCGCCCTTGCATCCGACACGCAGCCACCATCAACCAACTCGTCCTTCAATTGCTGCATATGCTTGGACTCCGCATCCGATCCCATAGTAACTCTGTGCGGGCACCTCTACTGCTGGCCTTGCATCTACAAATGGCTTCAGGCCGATGCCTCAGCATTGCAATGCCCGGTCTGCAAATCATCCATCTCGCAAAACTCTCTCGTCCCCCTCTACAGCCGCGGTCTAAGTTCTAGGACCAAAACCCTCGACGTGTCAAATAGGCCCCATATTCAAAGGCACGAGCAGCAGTCATTCGATACTAATCGACCTATGCATCGGAACCACACGTCGCCATTGGGGTTGTGCGGATACACGATCTTGCCGCTGATATCAGGGAGCGAGGAGACGTACTTTTCGAGATCGAATCGGTTTCGATAAACGGGGACAGCACAAGCCGGAGGAGGCGGGAACGGAGAGTGGAGGATTCGCTGCATCAGCTCTGGGTCTTCTTGTTTTGTTGTGCAGTGTTGTGTTTGCTTCTGTTTTGAATTTGATTTGATTTTTACTAATATTTCGTAGATAAAAGGTTATAATGTTAGAGGAGTTGGGATTAGAGTTGCATTTTCCTAAAATTGGTGAATATTGTGAAAAAAAGAGCTGCTCATGTCACAATGACTACTGATATAACATCGTTGTATTGTGTAATGTAGATTTTATATGTAAATGACATCTTTTCATGTTGCAAAAAATATGATTCTTACGTCAAGATCAAGTATGGGAGATGTGATTGAAGCAGAAATTAGAAACATACGGTGGTCAGAAGTTTGCAGATGTTGATTCTTTTTATCGTCTTAGTTTAACCAAAAATGCATTGTGGTCCGGTTTTGAAAATTTAAAAGAAAATGAAAATATCTAAACGGTGAATTTAAGTTTGCATGGTGCCCTGTACAACAGAGAGAAGGAGAGCTAGGATTGGGGCCGAGTGCCTCATCCTCACTATTTATCTAAGTTGCGCAGCGTCACCAACCTCTATGCAACAAATGCTGTATTTTTTATTGTAACAAACCAAACTACATAATATGTGATATGGTATACTGTTTTTCTTATCATTGTAAGATTAAAGATAAAGATGGTGGGGACCAAGAAGGGACATGACAAAGTCAAAAGTTTGAAAAGGATAGAAATTAAAAGGCGTGCTTAAGAAAACATGCTCTCATAATCATCACAAATACAACAGAGCTGTAATTGAAGGCTAAAGTCTATTTTCCCTAATAAAGATGAAAATCGCATGAATTACTTTTCTTGTATCTGTATATTATCCATCAAAATCAAACCACAGTAATTGGAGATTTCTCTGAAAATATCATGTTTTTCAAAGAATTTTCCCATTTTGTTTTTTTTTCCATCCCGAATTAATTCCACGTAGGTAATGCCCAAAAGACACAAATGGAATTGTCCTAGTTGAGGGCCCAAAGGCGACGACGGCTTAATGGATAACTGACATTTTTATGTTACAGTTTACGTACCACGTTACTGTTTACAAGATGATTATATACTTCTTGACCAAGATAGAGTTAGTATCCTGAGCTGAAATGGTTATTTCTTTGTTTGAACTTGGAAATATATGTTCTTTTTTATTTTTCTACAACGGCCCGTAATTTGGGAAGAAGGGATGGACCCTTGGTCCGTTTAAAATTGCTCTACATAGTACATACTTGGTCGAAAATTTCCCCTTACAAGTGTGTGGAGAGATTTAAACCTAGTGATGATGCTGGATATCGTCATTTCCCGGATTGTGACACGTGGCAGATGACGTGTCCCGAAGCTAGCAAGAAAAGACTAGAAACGGTACGTCGGTAGAATACCCCGAGTCTGCGGCCCGTGTGCGTGGCCGACCTTCTGCTACCGACCAGACCACACATGTGTCCGCCTTACAAACAACTGCTGGCTCCCCTCCGAGCCTCCTGCACGACTAGCCTCCTCGGCCCTTTCAGCTCGTCTCCGGGCTTTAGCAGAACCAGGATACCTCAGCCTCCCGCTCGTCCCCAAGCTTCCCGCCGAGCTCATCCTCCACGGTCTCATCCTGACCGACCCGCGGCATTGATCATAGGCTCCCACACCACGGCTCCGCGAATCTCGCCATACGCGAGATATCCGCCGCCCACGATCCCACGTTCCATGCCATCACGATCCCCCATTAACGAGCCCGTCTCGCCATTAATGAGGGACCCACTTATCACGCGGGCGTGACGTCGGAAGCGTAACGGCCGGCGTGATTCTCGCGCCTGCCTGCCCATTGCTGCTGCTATATAAACCCCTCTCTCAGACGATCAAGGTAAGTCATTTTTCTCCTCACTAGGCCGTTAATCTGTCAAAATATCCGGTCTAACTTGATCGTCGGAGGGTCCTCGGTGGCACAACCACCCCGGGACTTTCTTGCAGGTGGCACAACCACCCCGGGACTTTCTGGCACAACCACCCCGGCACAACAACCTCAAACCCCGGCCACAACAACCTCAAACCCCGGCCACAACAACCTCAAACCCATTGAGATCCAGACGCTTCAGGAGGCAACCTCCAACTCAATCCCAGTCGTCCATCGTCGCTCACAGTAGATCTACGGAAGGTAACATCTGAAGGAGATCCAGACCTCCATCAGTTGGCGCCGTCTATGGAAACTCTTGATTCCACTCAACAAAGTTCATCTTCCAATCTCAACTCAATGGCGAGCGATCACCGCGACGATCCAAGCACTAGCCGCCGCCTCCCTCACAACGGAGGCGCGGACGGATCTCCTCCCCCAAACGCCATCAACGCCCTAGCCGTCCGGATAAATTGACTCGCATCCGTCGTAGATGCGTTGGTCCATGTCCAAACGGCAGGGCAGGCTCCCCAGGTCGCCGCTCCCCCACCTCGAGACCAGGACCCATACAGGGGGAGAGAATACTATGCTCGCGTAGGCACGGCCGACCACCGCCTCACCGCCTCCCACGGCCACAAATCTCCCGGGCCAACATATTCTATGACCCGCTGGGTGCTCCACAGTTCAACACCGAGGTCCATCGCCAGAGCGCTTCCCCTCGAGCCCCTTCGCTCCCCTGTCCCTCTCGAGGAGATGTCTATCAGCTCGCCTGCGTCCAGGCATGACCGACACCCCCTTCTCGACGGGGTCGCGCGGACGGGACTCGTCATGGCGGCTCGAAGACTGCCTCGCCAGGGGACCTAAGGAACCTCATCGAGAGGAACCGGTGCCGCGGCCAGACACAGGTCTCCAACAACAGAGGCCAAAGATCAGAATGTGCCGAATCGTCAGGATACCACGGCTGACTCGACGCCCTCGAGAAGAAGGTCGAAGGTATGCACCGGGAGGGTCATCATCCGGACGACGGGGCTAAGTACGCAGCCGACTCGCTCACAAAACCCTTCACCGAGGAGGTACTCGCCGTCCATGTCTCCTCCCGGAAAAAGCCCCCAAAAGTCTCTCTCTTCGACGGTAAGTCTGACCCAAAGGACCATTTGGACGCATTTACCGCGGGAATGAGCTTCCAAGACAACTCTGACGCCGCCCAATGCCGAGCTTTCCCGGCCACTCTCATCCACTCCGGGCGAGACTGGTTCCGAGGACTCGCGCCACGCTCGATCTCAACCTTCGACGAGCTGGCCACCAAATTCCTCGGCCACTTCGTCGGGAACAGACGGCAGAAACGGACCATCGACCATCTCCTCACATTCAAGAGCGGGGATAAAGAAATGTTCAAGGGGTACGTCCCCCGCTTCTATAATGCCTTTCTTGAGGTCCCAGAGCATCGGGATGAGATGGTCATTATAGCGCTTAGGTCTGGTCTTAGGCACAAGGAGTGGTTACGCTCCTTTGCATTAGAGTAATCTAAGACCATGGCCGAGGTAAAGGCTTGGACCGAGCGTGAGATCCAGTTCGAGTCCGAGGTGAACGCAAATCTCCCCGGGGCAGAACAAACTGACCAAAATAAAAGGGCGAGGGAAGAGAGAAAGAGACTTGAGCGGCCAAAGCCCTACTCCCCGAAGTTTCAGGAGTACACCCCGCTCAACGTCTCCTAGACGGTACTGCTTGAGGAGGCTAAGGGCGAGGGGTTCTTCAAGCTCCCCCGATCTCGCGCATGGCGACAAAGCGCACCCGGAACCCCTACTGCGGCTTCCACAGGTCGCAAGGCCACTCCACAGAAAGCTGTAAGCAGCTCCGAGACTACATCGAGGAGCTCATCCATTCGGGACACCTAGTAGCGTACTTACGGAACAAGAGGCAAGCCGGCCGCGAGCAGGAGCAGCGTCCCCCTCCCGGCGAGTTGACAATCGGCCAAATTATGGTTATGTCAACGCGGGGTACGTCGAGTACCCACGAGGCTCAGCACCCCACGTCAGACGAGGAGGCCAGGGAGACCGAGCCGATCGTTTTTGATGGCCCCTCTCGCGCTAAGGATCAAAGCCCTCATCAAGAGGCAAACGGGCTCGCCCTTGCTCGGTTATCCCTGGCTGGTAGTTCCCTACCCCACGACGCCAGGGATCAAAGCCCTCGCCAAGAGGCACCGGGCAGTAACCCTGCTCCGCCCATCCTTAAGGATCAAAGCCCTCGTCAAGAGGCACCGAGCAGCGACCCTGCTCGGCCCGTCCTTAGCAGGCCACTCCCGCGCTAAGGATCAAAGCCCTCATCAAGAGGCAACCGGGCTCGCCCTTGCTCGGTTATCCCTGGCTGGTAGTTCCCTACCCCACGACGCCAGGGATCAAAGCCCTTGCCAAGAGGCACCGAGCTGTAACCCTGCTTGGCCCATCCTTAAGGATCAAAGCCCTCGCCAAGAGGCACCGAGCAGCGACCCTGCTCGGCCCGTCCTTAGCAAGCCACTCACGGCCCCTCCGCGCTAAGGATCAAAGCCCTCATCAAGAAGCAACCGGGCTTGCCCTTGCTCGGTTATCCCTGGCTGGTAGTTCCCTACCCCACGACGCCAGGGATCAAAACCCTCGCCAAGAGGCACCGAGCAGTAACCCTGCTCGGCCCATCCTTAAGGATCAAAGCCCTCGTCAAGAGGCACAGGGCAGCGACCCTGATCGGCCCGTCCTTAATAGGCCACTCACGGCCCCTCCAACGCTAAAGATCAAAGCCCTCATCAAGAGGCAACCGGGCTCGCCCTTGCTCGGTTATCCCTGGCTGGTAATTCCCTACCCCACGACGCCAGGGATCAAAGCCCTCATCAAGAGGCAACCGGGATCGCCCTTGCTCGGTTATCCCTGGCTGGTAGTTCCTTACCCCACGACGCCAGGGATCAAAGCCCTCGCCAAGAGGCACCGGGCAGTAACCCTGCTCGGCCCATCCTTAAGGATCAAAGCCATCGCCAAGAGGCGCCGGGCAGTAACCCTGCTCGGACCGTCCTTAAGGATTAAAGCCCTCGCCAAGAGGCACCGGGCAGCAACCCTGCTCGGTCCACCCTTAGCAGGCCTCTTACGGCCGAACCCGAGCTAAAGATCAAAGCCCTCACCAAGAGGCAACCGAGAAGCGACCCTGCTCGGTCCATCCTTAGCACACTGGTGTTGTTACCCACCGACGCCTAGGATCCAAGCCCTAGCCAAGAGGCCACCCGCGTCTAAGCGATCCCCACCTCGACTTCGAGGCCATGGAGATACCGACCCTTCACTGGTCTTCGCACAGTTGGCAAATGATCGAATTCAACTCGACATGCGATCGCTAGACGAATAACCGAGCTGACATGAAAGCTGGACCGTACAAATACAAATGTTTTTCACAGACAAAAGGAAAATATGCACGCAAAGAAGCAGCAAAAAGATTTCTTATTCACAAAAATCAAAGGTCTCTACAAAGGTATTATGGGCTCCCCAGCCTAATAAAAGCGCCCGGAGGCTTACAAAATTTCAGAGCAAAGAAAAAAGTATAAGAAGACGAGGGGTTTCAGGCCTCAGGGCCGGGGGCAACCTCAAGGAGCACCGCGTCCACCACGACCGGGGCTGCATCTGGGGGATCGACGCCCATCACAAGAGCCTCGGTACCCATCACAGGAGCCTCGGCACCGCCCTCACCGATGGCCTCTTCCCCGGCAGCGCTTCCAGGGGCATTCCCCTGCGCGTCGCCCCCGCGAGGATACTCGTCCCGGAGCTCTTCATCAGGGAACTCCGGCATCCGGGCCTTGACAGCGTCGAAGGCATCGTGCCAGATGAGGGTAGAGGCTGTGGCTAGGTCGGCGTAAAAACGTTCCGACTTCTTGTAGTTCTCCACCGCCTTCGACGCTCTGAGCTCAGCTCGCCTCGTCCCCTCCATCGCCGCCTCCAGCTCCTTCCGGAGGGAGCTCGCCGACTTCTTCAAAGTGCCGACGAGTACCTTGGAGTCCTGAAGCTTGGCCTCGGCGGCCCGGACGGCCTCACGGTGCCTAGCGACCTCCTGCCTCCCGGCCGCCACCTCCTGCTTCCCGGCCGCCACCTCATCCTCGAGGATGGCGACCCTCTCCATCACCGCCTCCAGCTCCAACTTTGAGCTCTCCTCCAGCGAGGAAACTCCTCCGCGGTTCGCATCGCCGGGGCAATCTCCTCGTCCTCTATCTGGAGGACGAAGGCGATGTGCTGGAGTACCTGAAGGAATCAGAGGGTCAGAAAGGAAAGGAGGCACCAAATCTCACGAATAGTAAGACACTGAATGAAAAACCAAGTAAAGTGCGAGCACCAACCTGCACAGCCTCCTGGGCGATGGCCGCCATTTGCGCCCTGAGAGTCCCCCGAGGGACTTTGCCCCCGGACGACCTCTCCATCTTTATCAGCAAGCTGTCAGTGATGGAGAGCCCCGAAGGCACCTCAAAGCGGAGGTCCCCCTCTTCCACCAAGATCGGGGAGGCCGGGGTGCGCGGAACCGTCCGATGGAACCTCTTGAGGGACGGTGCCGGGAAGTCAGACTCTACCTCCGAAGCCCGAGCCTCCTGTTCCCGAACCCACTTTCGGCTCGGCGTCTGGCTGTACTCCGGGACACGGGCCGAACCCGAACGCCTAGGTGGAGCGGCTGCCGGGGGAACCGGGGCCGACGTCGGACGGGAGGAGCTGGCACCTCCAGCCCTCGATCCCTTCTTCTGCTCTTGCATGGCCGCTCGGAATTTGCTCACGTCCATGGGTCCTGCGCAAGACAAGGCACAATAGAGTCAGCAACACAAGTAAAAATGAAAATAAACACAAGTCTAAACAGATCTCCTGTAAACTCCCAACTTATCCGTAAACTGGACGGGGCTGAGCCCAGCCCAACTAAGGGCCTGCTCGGAAAGCAGCACGTCAGCTCGGGGAATGGGCTCCCACACTGCCACTCTCTCCGCGTTGGGATCGTTCGACTGAGTCTCCCGCCGGCAATTATCCCTAGACCACTGGGTGGGCACGGACCAGTCCTCGCCCTCGGGCGGCCCAACAAAGAAAAACTTCTTCTTCCAATCGTAGATAGAAGAAGGTAGCGCGACGACCCCCGACCCGGCAACACTTCCCCGTTGTTTCCTAAATGAGATGTATACCCATCTCGGCTTGCCCGCGCAAGTGCCGGGGTGACTTTTGTAACAGAGAGAAGAGGCAAGGGTGCTCAGCCTAAAAGGGATCATATGCAACTTCAAACGGACCAGGAACCCAAGGAGAATCCTCCAGGGGTTCGGCACTAGCTGACCCGGGGCTAACCCAAAATGATTCAGCGCTCTGACAACCTCGGAAGAGAAGAGCAGGCGCATTCCGGCCCAAAAGGCTTCCAGGTACAGGGCAATCTCATTACCCCGTACCTGATCTGCCCTCTCCCTTTCCTCGGCCAAACGTAGCGTATAGCCGGGAGGAATGTGCAAACGGCCCGAGCGGTGGCGAGCTCATCCTCATACCTCACGGTGGATGACACGCCAGGGGCACCTGCGACCTCTGCTCGGGGAACCGCTCCCGCCGGGCGACCCCGGGAAGAGGATCTGACCCCAACTTCCCGGGAGGACTCCGACTCAGTGGAAGAGGAAGTAGAAGAAGAAGAACCTACGGGGGGCTTCCTAGACTCTACCCGATCTATTTCTACAGACTCTTCACAAGAAGACATCTAACCTGATGAAGAAAGGTATCCTCGGCAGATCAAAAGCGCAGAGATCCGACCTAAAAAGAAAGCGCCGAGCTAATGAGACTCAAGACGAGGAAATTATGTAGAGGTATGGGCTCTGATGAGGACCCTACCCCTATTTGTAGCATCCGGCATACACATCCAACGGCGACGGTCATCTCCCGCCGAAACGACTCATTGCATTCAACGGCCACCATCGCTCCACCTGTTGTGCGCGCATGACCCGCGTCCCATCGAACGCCGGAAATCTGCGGCCCGTCGCGTCAGCCAACCAGTGCCAGACACGTGGGTTGTCGCTTCGGTGAGCGTACACACGATCCGGCGCATCCTCTTTAATGCAAGATCAGGCCCTGGATCCACTAAGGTCATCAAAAAAATACTGTTGATTGTCCGGGAATGCACGCTTACGATATCTACGGAAAGGAGCTCACCTCGAGTGACCCGGCAGACCACTCTTGACCCGATCCGTGAACGGGTCGGGACGAGAGTGGGAGCTAATGATGATGCTGGATATCGTTATTTCCCGAATCGTGACACGTGGCAGATGACGTATCCCGAAGCTAGCAAGAAAAGACCAGGAACGGTACGTCGGTAGAATACCCCGGGTCTACGGCCCGTGTGCGTGACCGACCTTTTGCTACCGACCAGACCACACATGTGCCCGCCTTACAAACAACTGCTGGCTCCTCTCCGAGCCTCCTGCATGACTGGCCTCCTCGACCCTTTCAGATCGTCTCTGGGCTTTAGCAGAACCAGGATACCTCGGCCTCCCGCTCATCCCCAAGCTTCCCGCTGAGCTCATCCTCCACGGTCTCATCCTGACTGACCCGCGACATTGATCACAGGCTTGCACACCATGGCTTCGCGAATCCCGCCATACACGAGATATCCACCGCCCACGATCCCACGTTCCACGCCATCACAATCCCCCATTAACGAGTCTGTCTCGCAATTAATGCGGGATCCCGCTTATCACGCTAGCGTGACGTCGGAAGCGTAACGGCCGGCGTGATTCTCGCGTCTGCCTGCCCATCACTGCTGCTATATAAACCCCTCTCTCAGACGATCAAGGTAAGTCATTTTTCTCCACAGTAGGCCGTTACTCTGTCAAAATATCCGGTCTAACTTGATCGTCGGAGGGTCCTCCCTCGGGACTTTCTTGCAGGTAGCTCGGCCACAACAAGCTCAAACCCATTGAGATCCACACGCTTCAGGAGGCAACCTCCAACTCAATCCCAGCCGTCCATCGTCGCTCGCAACAGATCTACGGAAGGTAACATCTGAAGGAGATCCAGACCTCAATCACCTAGCAAGTCTCATCTATCGGGAGAGTGTCTTTTCAGATAGAGCTAAGACTTTTTGGCATTTGGAAATACATGTTGAATCTATGGGTGATAACTGCCCTTATCTACCTTTCTATGACTCACCAAACTCCATTCTTAAGGCCCGAAGATTTTCATTATTAAGATATGCCAAAAAAAGGAAAAACAAGGGAAGAAACTGTTAGCACAAAACATTATTAAATCCACAACCCCTCACATAATCATTGGTTGGCTATCCACTAACAACTCTTCGCAAACATAGAAACTTATTTTCGAGTCAATTCAGATGGCATCACTCTCTAAAACAAGTGATCTTAACACCTAATACCGTTTGGTTTGGTATGTTGGAATTTAGTTAACATCTAAACAAATCAAGATTTGAATTTGGATGTTTGAGTTGGGATAAGATGTTGACATTGTATTTGAAATTTGCCCTCATAGCTCTTAGTTAAACTTTTACAAATGAGAAAAAAAAACACACACATCTATATAAGCTGAATTGCAGAAACTTTCGGTTTATATTTTGTCCGATAAGCCGAAAACCATCATTTGAAAAGGGCGGGGGGAGGGGAACCTAGGCCTTGTCTAATTCTAATCCAACAATTTGTGCTTTTCATTTCTCTTCCTAAAATTACCTTTGGTAAATCATTCTCATAAATGCAACAGGACAACATATTTTTCATAAGAAATTTAGGGCTTAATACCAAAAACTAAAGTTTCTCACAATTTTCAACAAACTACCCTAAAATTTTAAATGTTGGGATAACTACCATTTTTAACGGTCAATGACGGTCAATGTCCAAACATGTTAGTTATGACCATTTTACCCTCATACTAAATCTTATTAATTATCTTAAATATTAATTAGGACTAGGATGAGGTGATGAGGCAGCTGACGGCGATGGCGAGAAGGTGACGGAATGGAGGAGGCGGCGGAGAGGAAGAGGCGATGATGATGGAGGAGATGGCTGTGCGAAGATGAAGAAGACGGTGATGATGATGATGGAGAAGGCGGCGGCAGGGGAGTTGAGAAGGAGAGGGGAGGCACAGATGGGAGGATGATGATAGTGAAGAAGAGGAAGAAGAAAATTGTGGTGGTGAAAAAGAAGAAGATGATGATGGTGGAGGTGGTGGCTGTTGCGCAGGGGAGATCTGAGAGGAGAGAGAAGGTCGTGAAAATGTGTGGAAGGAGGGAGAGACGGTGAATCATGATGAAGAAGAAGAAGATCATGAAGGTGATGGCGGGATAGGTTGGGAGGAGGTAGGGGTGGGCGTAGGGGAGACAACGGGAAGAAGGGATGGATGGGTGCATGAGAAAGCGGAAGGAGGTCGACGGTGCGGAGAAGGGGTTGGAGGTGGAGGCTGCGAGGGGGAGGTAGACGGCGTGGAGGGGAGGAGGTTGATGGTGAGGATGCGGGAATGACGGTTTGGGTCAAGATTAAGGCTTTGGGAAGGATAAAGTTTGATGGTAGTGTAGAAGAAAAAAAATGTTGATGAAAATCTGGCACCATTAGAGAGAACGTGGCATCGTAAAAAAAAGTTAATTATTCTCATATTTAAAATTTTAAGATAGTTTGTTGAAAATGGTGAAACCTTTAGGATAGTTTTTGGTAACCAAGGTTTTCTTTATTCTCATCCAAATTCATCAAAATTAACTTTTTTTCTTAAATGTTAACATTTAAGGGATTTAGTGAAGTATGTTTTAGAAAGAAAAACAGAGCTTAAAAGTAAAAGCCTTAAAAGAGTTACAAGACTTTGCACAAATTAACTTTCGCGTTTTTTGCGATTGATACTATGAATTTTAATAATTAGGGGTAAGTAGCATAAACTATTTTTTTGACATAACCACCATACGATATTAACTTTTGTGTTTTAATGGACCATTATACCCATCGAAATTTTAGAAGTTGACTAAGAACATAAGGGTAAAATGGGGAAAACAAGTCAAATATTGATAACGTGGCAGTTCAATATAAAGTTGCAGACTGGAGAAAAGTTGATGATATTTAATTGCAATTGGGGATGATGCTTCCTATTACTTTTTTGTATTTAAATTAGTTCATAATATCAATCGCAAAAAACGTGAAAGTCGGTTCATTTGTGCAATTTAGCCTTACAAAAAAAATTGCATCATTTCTTCTGTAGATGGTATCCTTCTAAGTTAGTAAAAGTCAAGTATTTTCTGGCAATTCAGCCTTAGTTATTACAAATATAAGACACAAATATTTTTCCTTCCAAACTTCTAGTTGGACCTATAATTTACGGCCAAATGCTTAAATCAAACTTTGTCCGATGATTATTTCTAACCACATGGAGTACAAAATGTAAATTAAAATTCTCAAAGAAGGAAATCTAACTTATTTTAAGGTAGAGAATTTTAAGAATAAGCTTGAACGACGCTCTAAGTTGATCACATGAAATCCTGCTGGCAGAATGGTTAGTCCCAAACGTGAATTTCAAGTGTGATTGCTCTCACAGCTGCTATCGATGAATTGTATTAGGAAGCCCCTGTCAGAACGGTAAGCTTCAATGCACTATCTGAAATATTCAGGATTAGCAAAGAGGCCAGGGACATACATTCAGTGAGACACCTGTGGCAGAGTGAGTCATCTTCTCTTTACTACATGCAATCAAACACTAGATTACTGAAAGGAAAAAGATGAAGAAAATTGCATATAGAGTTGAGGCTAAAATTTTCAGTTCAAAAAGTGGTCTCATTTTTATGCTTGAAGGTTCTACTAGTTACTAGTATATATACATATACAGCAAAAACTATGATTAAAAACATATTAACATAGATCACATTTTAAGAAATTTGCACAACCAAATAAAGCGCAAACATGAAAACATGATATAATTAGGTAAGAAGCCAGCTATATATTATATGATCAAGTAATAAATGATTACCAAAAACCGTTTAATAAAGCAAAGTTTAGAGGGATTGTGATCGTCACATGTAGAATCTAGATGTTGAGCTAACCTAGAAGTTTATTCCAACTCTTTCATTGATTATAAAGATGCAATTTTTTTTGGGGAGGGGGGGGGGGGGATTAGGATGGAAGTTACATATTGAGTCTTGTTACGGAGTCTTTTGACCGTTTTGTTCGGAAGGAAACGAATCTCATCTTTAAACTCTAATCTTATAATGCAAACTCGAAAGATGTAGATCACGCTATCAATTGATAGTCTCTCTTTTTTCAAATAAAAGAATACAGGAATTGAGAGGAATATTCCAAGTTATTCTTCATTTCAAGATGTGCATATCATAATCCCATATAAATATTTTAACATTCTATATCAAAGAATGTCATGTCCTCTTCTTGTCCACTTTCTAATTCCTTCCCATTCCACTATGAGGTTTCACTGGATCTTTAGACCCCCACATTCGGAGAATAGATGGGACGCTGTCTCCGGTTTGTTTCTCCACACATTGTGCAAAAAAGACTTACCAACACCTTCACAGACGCCAACCATTCCGCGCTTTTCCTATTCAAGAATCGTTAGATAAACCACGATACACATCTACTACAATTGAGTTTAGACGGAATAATTGTAATAATTGTAGTTGCCGAGTCCAAGCCAGGAGACACCATCATTTCACTCATTGTTCTATTATCCACGATACAAGCATCATTAATTTGGAATTAATGAGAACTAAAAGAATAATAAATTCCATGAATATTTTGAAAATAAATTCTTAACAATAATAACTTTGTTAAATTAGGTGAGCTAAAATATGTGTATATATATATTTCAAATGAGTGTGGGCTGGGGGGTTTGGGGCGGGGGCGGGGGGGCGGAATAAAATGAAAAGGCATTTGTAATTTAGCGTTGGGTTCATATAAAGTCAGTGCAGAAAGTCAGGTTTCAATTTAAAACCACTAGTAGTCGCACTTGGGCCATGCTTTATTAAAATAAAAACATAAATGTTGTTAATATTTTCATTCAATGTGGATATATTTTGTTTTCTAGAAGTATGAGAATTTTTAAAATATTTTTTAATCATTTATTATTTCAAGGATCGATGTGGATATTTTCGCTATTTTTAACTAAAAGTTTTCAAAGTATCTATCACCTTAACTAAAAGTCACTAAAAATCTTTTTAAATTTTAAACAAATACTTATTAATGTGCGTCACACGTGCAAAAAATAGATGATGTGGAACATCTGAGAATAAAGGATTAATATAAAATAAAGAGGAGAGTGTTGCATGGTGCCCTCCCTCTTTACATTACAATAGCAAAGATGTTATCCAAAAAAGAGGAAGAAAAAAAAATAAAATCGTCTATTATCTTAATCCCCATCATGCCCATCACTTCTCTTTCTTTTACAATAAAAAATTTGCACCTGTATATATACGTTAGATATTAACAGAAAATCCCAAAATTATTTAATATTTTTGTAAAAGTAAAAATAAGTTGAAATTTTGTTTATTCTTATAAATCGAGGATAGTTTGAGCAATTATCGTTGAATTGTTTCTATTACTAATTCATAAAATATATTTTGTTATCTGTCCAGCAAGTAATTAGATTGAAATTTCACTTTGGAACCTTATCTTCTAAATATTAAGAACCAGAACATTAATGTCTGAAAAAAGAATTTAAAAGAGTTTTATATAATTATTTTCAATCTTAAGATGCATGCATTTGTCTTTTTTGGCTTATTACATTTTGCTAAGTAATAAACTTGTGTGAGAGAGAAAGAGGATGAACGGAAGATGGTTTAGATGGCTTTCCCGAAACCAAGAAAAAACTGAAAAAGTTTTTCAAACCTTTTAATTTTATAAGCGGAAAGATGACGCACATCCGCATTACATGTTCAAGCTATAATAGTAAAAATAATCCCACGCTTTCATATGAACATTGGATGGTGTTTTCAATTTCAAATGAGAAACTAATTTCAAGCGTTTTATAGGGGCTAGTCCGCAGCGATCTGATTCCTTATTATAATCTCACGCTTTTTATCTCGACAAAAATACACCGCAAAAACAACATAAATCCAAAAAAACAACCGACCAAAACAAAATCTTTGGGCCTCTAAAATGATTGCCACATCCTGTCTTATAATGCTCCTGCGGAACACCAGACTGAAGCTGCTTTATTTTTGTTGCAGAGGGATCGGTTCACACTCTCTTGTCGCTCTTCAGCTTTCTCCTGCTGCTTCTCTCTTTCTTCGATCCGTCGCCACTTTCTCTCTCTAAAAACCCTTTCTCTCTCTAGTTCTTGAAGTGAGAGAGAGAGAGAGAGAGAGAATGGGGGGCCCGCTGGGTGCGATCATTGGGAGGTTCCCGAGCAGCAGCGATGGAGATGGGGGAATGGAGAATGGGATCATAAGGCACAATCGAAAGTGTAGGGATTTGGTGTTTCTCGTACTATTCATTGCCTTTTGGGTTGCCATGATCGTCAACTCTAGCTTTGGGTTCAATCAAGGGAACCCATTGAGGTAATTTCTCGATCTCTACCGATTTTTTTCTGGATTTTTTTGAGGTAACAATCTTGCGCTGCCGAAAAGGAGCGATTTTTAGGGGGCATTAGTTTGATTCAACAAATGGGCCTCCCTCAAAATTGCTTCTTTTAGTCGGGGAAGTGCAGTTGCAGTGAGTTACATTCAATTTTGATGCTTTAAGAAATGATTCTTCATTTCCTACATCCATTATATGGGATTTTCTAGTTATGGGTTTCTCATTTTGTTACCAAATTCGTTTAGGGCTTAGAATGCTAGTTTATGCCTAAAGTTGTAAGCTTGGAGTCTCAACCCTTAAAAATAGGGAATTTTTTCTTGATGTTGCGGGACTGTATTTGCATCTAGATTGAGCAATCTCACAGTATTGAAATGTTTTCTTATCATAACATTATTTCTTTCTGTTTTTTCTTTTAAGATTTGATACTTCTGCTTCAAAAAATAAATGTTTATGAAGTATGTTTTAGTTAAGCATTCGGTAGACTAATCAAAAGTCAATTATGCCATTTAGGCTCACATATGGGCTGGACTACAAAGGAAATGTGTGCGGTGATAAGCATGGCGACCCTGATCTACATGAACTCGAGGTTAAGTATTGGATGAATCCGAACCAAGTCTATCAAAGCGGGCTAAAGAGTGGCCAATTTAACCTCGCCGATGCCAGAACCGTATGCTTAATGGAGTGCCCAACTCCTTCTGAAGACGGTCTTAATTGGGTTTGCGATTATCCGGAAGGAGACGTCCACATGTCGGTCGATGATTGGATCGATAGGGACTATGATTACTATGAGTTTCTTACACCCGATATGCGGAATAGCTCGCTTCAGCTTCAAGGGCCGTGCTATCCGGTTATATTTCCTAGTGAAAATGGTAAGAACAACTCGAGTCCATGATTTCTGCCAACCACAACAACTAATTCATCATTACATTATTTATCTCAAAAAAATTTAAAAAATAATTCATCATATCCCTTTATTTATCTTCATTAACAGTAAGTAATGCTTCCATAAGTAGAAGGATGGGTACCTAATATTCGTACTAGATTATGTCCGTTGAAGTTACTTCAATAATTAGTAAAGGCTAAATTGCAGGAATCCTCATTTGTGTCAGTACAGCAGGACATACCCTCTCTTTCCAAAACCTACAATTTGGCAGCTGTTAAAAATCTTCCGTTAAACCCAAGTTTTCATTCCTAAAATACCCCTTAGTTAGAATATTAATTACTATCTATGAAACAAGCAGAAATTACTGCAAATTTAAGGGTATTTGTCCGAGCAAAAGTTTGGTGTTAAAAACTTGAAGGGGGGTGGGGTGTTGAAAAGAAAATGGTATTTCGTCCTATATAGCCAACTATGAAGCACAGAAACTTCTAAATGCCCTAGGAATTGTTCCCGACCGCATAGCGGAGTCCGAAACTCTCGTATTCTTTCGGATTCACTCAGACTTGTAAATGTCTCACCAACCTCTATCGATTCGATGCCTCTTCTCCTTCTCTCATAAATTAAGGCTCTCGAAAATGTGAAAGAGCATTGAATATCTAACATAATGCAATTATTTATTTATATTATTATATATTTATATGTATATCTTAATATATATTTATGTTTATTTAATAAAAAAATCGATATAAAAACGTATCATGCATGCTAGGTTTTTTGGAAATTGTGAATCTGTATCGTATCCGTATTCGAACCCGAGCTACATAGATAGCCAAAAGTGAAGTGTATACCTGCAAAATGGATAATGACTATGAAAGGTACCATGTGAATGCACAACTCAAATGATCCAGGTAGAAAGTAGCGCATTAATTCATTTACATGTTTTCATGGATCTTTCTAAATCTTACGTTTTATTCTTTTGAGTGTTTCAGGAAACAATAACTTTTTTCTTATTTTGTTTTTCAGTGTTTTGGAGCTGCCAATTTATAGCACGGGCATCTAACTCATCAATGCGACATTGGCAACAGATGGGTGGGGTCAATATTGATGAGAATATACTAATAGATACAACTATTCACCAGGAAATTAACTCTCACTCTGCTGTCTTGAAGGTTGGTGAAATTGCTTTTTCCATCATTTTAATTTTCTTATAATTAGGAATAATATCTATATAATAAATTTATCTTCTATGGTTCATTTTGGATAAATTGGAGTCAACATTGTTGGCTTGTTCTTATGCGCAATATTTATACTCATTTTGAATCATATTGATAACATTTACTATGAAATTCTTTATGATATACAGAGGTATGTAGCAGATGTTGGAAAGGCCTGGCCTGTATTAATTGTTTGTGGAGGGCTATTGCCACTCTTTTTGTCTGTGATTTGGCTACTCATGATTCAACATTTTGTGGCTGCAATGACCTGGATAACAGTGATTATCTTCAATGTTCTTATAATATCAGTCACGATGTTTTACTACATTAAAGGTTAGATATATATGCTGCTACAGTCTTAATTTTCTTTTCTTCTTTGATAAAATTACCGTTCCGCATTTAATAGAATCTCCTTTAAGCATCAACGCCTTTAAGTTATTAATATGCACCTTCTTTGGATTATTTATGGGAAGCTTTTAGCTTTATTAGCTCCATAAGAAATATATGACCTAATTTACTTTGATGGCTATAACCTTGAATAGACCAAACAATAAAAGAGAGTACAGGAAAAACTGGCATACCAATGAAACTATTCAAGTAAAAAGAATGCAAGATCCAGTTTGTCAAATGCACACAGGTCATCCTATGCGATGAGCCTCTAGAATTCATAGTAAATTTATTTTTGGAATTCTCCGGAATGTCTGAATTTCCTAATTTTATTGACTTCATAAAGGTATGATTTTTTAACTATATGCATGGTAGCTTAATAATGAATTTTATGTTGGGTTCAAAAATGAAGGAAAATTATTGCATCCGTTTGGTTAAACTCTGTCTTACATTATACAGTTCTAGCATGACTCAGCTGTGATTACTATTGGTAACATTCTGTTTATGTGGTAACATCAGCAGATAGTGGCATGAGCTACTAGCTGAAACTTCTATATGCTCGTTTAAATTTAAATTCTGAATGAACCTATACGATTGTGCACATCCATTCAGGAAATTAGAAGACAGTTGCACATACAAATGACTTAATTTTATTGTTTGACCAGTCAAGCTTGTCTTTTTTTCTTTCTTTTCAAATCTAGTATATAATCATAGAAACATGTTTGCTTTGTTTCTCAAGTGGGTTAGCTGAAACTTCTATATGCTCGTTTAAATTTAAATTCTGAATGAACCTATACGATTGTGCACATCCATTCAGGAAATTAGAAGACAGTTGCACATACAAATGACTTAATTTTATTGTTTGACCAGTCAAGCTTGTCTTTTTTTCTTTCTTTTCAAATCTAGTATATAATCATAGAAACATGTTTGCTTTGTTTCTCAAGTGGGTTAGCCCTTTAGCTATGCTGTTATTCTTCTTCGCTACTGCTACGTTTATGTTCTAATCTCCTGATCAAGTGACTTCTATTTTTTTCCTTTCTAGCTGGGTGGATTGGGAATGATGCTGTCTCAGTTGTTATTGGTGAAAGCGACCCATACTTCAGTACAAGTGGCAGAGTAAGTTTCTTGTCAAAAGTATTATCTATTTTTGAAAAAAAATCAAAATAACTCTTTCTCATTGCCTACCTCTTGAATGGTACTAGGAGTTAAGTCACCTTCGTACTGTGGCCGTTCTAATGACAATTGTGATGATTATTGCCATCCTTTCTTCAATAGCTATTGTCCGCCGCATCCTTATGGCAACATCAGTTTTAAAGGTGAGTGCTATTTTCATAAAATCTCATGGCGTTTCCAAACTGTGTGAGGCTTTTATCTTTACGAATGAGCTAGAGTATTGTCTGAGTTCAAGATGCAAATCTAAACATGCATAGCTCCTTCCTCTTTCTCTAGAAGCTAATCCATCCCAATACCACCTGTCTAGGGCGCCTGCTACTCATGACAAATGCATTAAATTATCCGCTCATGATTAGCCATACATATTCAACAAAGTACACCTACGTTCTAGGGTGAATTTATTATACACCCATGAACTTTCCATCTTTTTCAAATACAAATATTGAAATTTATAGATTACAGACATCATTATTGAGGTTTTATAACTTTTAGGGGTAAATTCCACTTAATTCCCACATGCTTTCCTTCTTTAATGCTGTTATCAGTAATCAATAAAGTTCAATGGCCGTTTCTAAAAAACACTAAAGGTTCATGGGGGTTTAGGTTTAGCATAATTTATCCTATGCAGTATTGTGTGGATATTTATAAATACGAATCCATATGCAATCATCAAACCTGTTTTGAGTTACTCTAGTATTTGTGTAGGTTGCTGCAAAGGTCATTGGCGAAGTTCAGGCTCTTATAATCTTTCCCATTCTACCATATGCTATCCTTGCAATTTTCTACATGTTCTGGCTTTCTGCAGCGCTGCATCTTTTCAGTTCGGGCCAGATACTAAAAAATTATTGCAGCGCAAATTGCTGCTCATATGACTTGAAATTAAACAGGGTTAATTGCGACAGTTGCTGCGGCTACAGTATCCATTACACTCCTCATATTGCAGTTGCCATTTTCTTTCATTTATTTGGATGTTTCTGGGCAACTCAGTTCATCATCGCATGCTCATCGACTGTTATTGCTGGATCCGTTGCTTCGTATTATTGGGCTCGCGGGGAGATATCGGTGAGCTATTTTTGTAAAAATAATTTTTTATGCATACACATGAATCAATGTTTAGCATGCAAAATGTTTTCTTTGAACAATTTCTTGATTTAAATGTTTTTTTTATTTGAAATGCGTCTTCTATTACGAGAATCAAGAAATGCATGAGCTTCTATGAACTTGTTGTTTTGGGGGTGAGGATGTTTCCTCATCTTCAAAGACCTGATTGAGGTAATATCATATGATTTATTAGTATGTGAAACACTGAATTTGTGTTAGTTAAACCATATCTTATGCATGTTTGTAAATTACTTGTATACATGGCTAATAATTTTACTAGTCATTAAATGTGTGCATCTTGTGTTTTTAACAATTTATACATTTTTTCCCCATTTTAATGTAATTTAACATATATTGTTTTATCTGAAAATAGTCTTGTCGGGTCTGGGTAACACATTTGTCTCAACTTTTTATTTCTTAAGTTTTCAACAGCAATGATTAATCTTGTTTGTATCATATTTTATGTTGCAGGTGGAGATTCCATTTCTCCCAGTATTTGCATCTATGAGGCGTCTCTTGCGTTATAGCCTTGGATCCGTGGCCTTGGGTTCTCTGGTTGTGTTCCCTGTCGAGTCAGTGCGCTTTATTCTTGAATCTCTTCGTCGCAGATTGAAACTTGCTGATACTACGTCGTCGACTCGGTTAGGAAGAGCGACATCTGCATCTTCTCAGTGCTGCCTTGGATGTATTGATTGGACTATTAGATCGGTGAATCAAAATGCATATATTATGGTAAGTTTCGGGCTGTTGTCCTATGGAATAGACTCTTTGTTCTTTTTCCCAATGACAAAATACTTTATCCATAAAAAAATGGCTTATCACCATCAAGGTGGATCCAAAGCCTGAGATAAGGGGGCATGTGCTGCCTTTGAAATTTTGAAATTTTGGAAAAAGAGTAAACTAATATCAGCTGCAATTGAGTTTGGCAATTTGTCATTTGTGAATACAATATATTGTGTAAATGTATCACAATGAGTGTCTAGCTCGAGTATTATTGTGGTTTTTTTTAAGCAAAAGGTTGAAGATCAAGTCCTACTACCTACATAATTAATTTTTCTCATTTACTTAAACGGGTACAGATTCTTTGGTGCATGTTTTGTCTTTAATAAAAAATAGTTTAATCTCACATTGAAAAATGATAGGAATCAGGCAAGGTTCAATGAAAATCTCGTTCCAGAAATTCATCTTATTTTCATGAAAAGCATAGATTGAGTATGATGTAGTCAAGGTATATATTTTAAAATGTTATTGTGAACAATACTATTGTTTGTGTATGATTAACTTTATTTAAAATGTTGTTCTCTTATTTTCAAATCATAAAATGTTATTTAGATATTATGTAATTAGATTTTACGATTGAATCTTGTTATGTGTTGTGTGCTCCCTCTAACCAAAATTCCTGCATTCACCATTGATCACCACAAAAGCATAATAGTTCCCCCTATGATATCATACATGCTTTATTGAGTTCATCAAACATCAAAATACATAAGCATTCAAGGAATTGGTTGTATGGTTTCGGCATCTGTTTTTAGTAACTATTGGAGAGCAGAGAATTACTGGCATACTCCCTGGACCCACTAATCTATCCAGAGGTGGATTCTCAATTTACTCAGCTAGTCTGGCAGACATATTTTTTTTTAATATTTAAGACCTATAATAGCTATTTTCTGTTCATTTTTCTGATGGCCTATTTCAATCTCGAATTCTCGATTCTCGAATATTACCAGACAGAGAGTCCTACTGCATAAAAAGTTTCAGCAAATAATTACTAGTTGCACATGTTGGCAGTTGGGGTTGTGCCTTATATCTAGTGGAGCACTTGAGTGCAATTAACTGGATTGTCAGAAGTCCCACTGTAGACTTGGCCAATCTGGCTGATGCCATCTGTTGGTTGGAACAAATTGATGAGTTAGTGCTATGGTTTGCATATAAGATATACTTTTTAAGCAAGTGGCTTGGCTTTAGACTGAAAGGAGCAGTGTAGTCTATTGTGATGAGGAAGGGTTTGTAGATTTGGTGTGATAGCAGTGACTTTAAGATAGGACCAAATTCTACCACGCACACATTTAAATTTTGGATTAACCATGTTAAGATATGTGAATTAAAATAGTCTCACATCGGGAAAACTATAGGAGTTACATATGTGTAAAATATAAATTGGGCCAAATCTCAACAAGGCTCGAGTCTTATTAATGGAACTCACTTATATTCAAAGCCCGTGTACACTCAAAAGATAAAATATATACTTGCACCCCCTCGAAACTTAACATATCAAAAGCCCGTGTACACTCAAAAGATAAAATATATACTTGCACCCCCCTCGAAACTTAATATGATATCAGAGCAGTAATTGCAAAACCGTAACCCTAATTTTCCAACTTCTTACTCATCCAAAACCAGCGCTGCATCTACACCTATTCGGCGTCTACCTCCGTCACGAGCTCCGCCTCGACTTCAAAGCCGCCCAGCGCCTCGGCGAAGCCCTCACGATCTGATCTTTGGAAGCAACACAAGGTAGTAAAAGGTGTCGAGATGCATACTCCCATCGTACAATATGATAATCAATCTCTATATACTTCGTGCACTCATGGAAAACTCGATTAGTAGCAATCTGTATGTCATCTGCGGCGTGCTATCCATGGTCTCAAACAAGCATCCAAGCCTTGGTTTGAACGATTTCGACAGTCTATACTTTCTATCATGTTTACAGAGAGGCTAGCTGATTATGCTATGTTCTATCGTACATCCTCTCGTGGACATGCTATTCTTTTATTATATATTGATGACATGATTATTACTGGTGATGATCTCCCTACCATCCGATTTCTTAAACCACACCTCTGGTCTCAGTTTGAAATGAAGGATCTTGGACCTCTTCACTACTTTTTTGGATACAGATTGCTTACTCTCCCTGCGGATATCTTTTGTCAAGACAGAAGTATATCTCTGATCTACTTAGTCATGCTACGCTTACTGATTCCTCGATTGCATCATCTTTTGTTGTCGCTACTCCTATGGAACTTCATCTCAAACTTTGAAAATCGGACGGTGAGCCGTTACCTAATCCTACCAATATCATGAACTCGTTGGAGCACTTATTTATCTATCGGCCACTCGACCGGATATCTCACGCCGTGCATACTCTCAGTCAGTTTATATCGGCATCGACGAATGTCCACTATGCTGCACTCATTCGCATTCTCCAGTATCTTCAAGGCACGGTCACTCATTCTCTTTTGTTTCCGTTTGATTCGACAGTGAATCTACAAGCCTTCTCCGATACTGGTTGGGCCGGTGATCCTGACACTCGACGTTCTATCATAGGATACCGTGTCTTCCTAGGTTCCTCACTGATTTCTTAGCGGAGCAAACAACAGAACACGGTCTCTAGATCCAGTACTGAGGCTGAGTATCGTGCTATGGCGGACACTACTCTTGAGGTTCGTTGGCTCTGTCGTCTTTTTCAAGATATGGGTGTTCTCATTCCGTTTCCGGTTCTGTTGCATTGTGACATCCACAGCGCCATTCAAATTGCTACTAATCCAGTTTTTCATGAGCGCATGAAGTATATAGAGATTGATTGTCATATTGTACGACAGGTGTATGCCTGTCGACACCTTTCACTACCTTATGTCGCTTCCAAAGATCATACATAAAAATATATAGTCGCACCCCCTCGAAACTTAACATGGTATCAAAGCTAGGTCAAACCGCACATTTGTCTTGCGCCCTCTGCGCTCGAAGCCACACTGCGCTCTTGAGCCTGCGCACCCCTGCGCCTTCTAAGCTTGAGCCCTCGCAATCTGTGCTCAAGCCCACGCACCCTCGCAGAGTCTGACCTCTATACGAACTAGACTATCCACATGCAACGTCATCATGCTGCATATGAGGGGGGTGTTAAGATATGCGAATTAAAATAGTCCCGCATCGGAAAAACTATAGGAGGTATATAGGTATAAAATATAAATTAGGCCAAAGCTCAACAAGACTTGAGTCTTATTGTTGGAACCCACTTATATCAAAGCCCGTGTACACTCAAAAGATAAAAATATATAGCCGCACCCCCTCAAAACTTAACAAACCAAAATCCTGCTGCACAAAATTCCAGGCCTTGGCCCAAAAATGGACGCGCAACCTGCAGGGGCGTGAGAGAATATAAATAGTTAATCCTCCACCCTCATCATAACATTGGAGTTTTGACACAGTGGTATTGCCTTTTAGATAGTTCTATAGGACATACTTGATAGAAATATTTCTGCTCACCATGCAAATTCTGCTCCAAGTAGTATTCTGTTTGAAAATAGCTAATATTTTCTCCCATTTTCTTCATTAAAATGGTAAAAGCTGGAAGAGAGGTTTATTGGTATATACTTATCTTCAAATGACTCACTGGATACATTTGAGCGAGCAAGTCTGCTCTCATGATGCCAATCTTGTATCATTTCTTTAAATTTTTGTCTTTTTGTTTGGTATCGCTACAAAAAAAGTATTTGTCCTAACTCTAGTTTAATTGTTGTGTAAATTGGTTACCGAGAAGTAAAGGATCCTTGTTTGAATTACATTGTAAAATTATTTTCTTAAATGTCATTTTAATAAAACTTCCTTGTCTTTGATTAATTTTTATGGGCGCTATAATCAACATGTCTATTGTGTAATCCAGATCGCAATCACAGGCAAAGGATTCTGCAGAGCTTCTGCAATTGCAACAGGCCTTATAATGAATAACATTTTGCGTATAGGGAAAGTAAATGTCATTGGAGATATTATTCTCGTTCTTGGCAAGTTATGTGTTAGCCTCTTCTGTGCATTGTTTGCATTCCTCATGTTGGATAATCATAAATATAAAACTTCTCATATGAAGATCTCTTCTCCATTGTTCCCTGTTATGGTAAGACTCTTACAATTATGATGTGGCTAATTATCTCTCTTTCCATTTATCTTGCTCTAGTGAGTGCCCTGCTATCATTAAAATTATTACACATCGATATCATTACCTAGGCCTTTTTCTTATCAAAATGGGTTTTCCTATGGTTTCATTATTCATATTACAGAAAGTTCTATGTAAGAATTGACCGAGGTCTTGTGACTTAGGTGCCAACATGATGAGTGGTTGGGTGAGTATGATGTCAGGCAAGGGCAGTAATTGCAATAGATATTATACAATCATACTACGCATTGAGTTCATGCAACAGAAATTATGAAAAAGGAAACAAGTTGGTATCTTTCTCATGCTATGAAATATCAACAACTGAAAGTGATACTTAAGAGTTTAATGGACGTGACTATATTCTGCTCTCAAAATGTTTTGGAAAAAATCTCATGTGTTTTCTTATAGCTTGTTAATGTTATTTTTAGTACTTAAAATCTATAATTAATCATGATGGAAAGATTGAAGAGGATGTAGTTTGTAGGATCAAAGCAGGATGTTTGAAATGGAGAATTGCTTCACAATGTTATATGATTGTAGGGTACCTTTGAAATTGAAAGAAAAACTTCATAATAAGACGATTAGACCCACTCATTTTTTTGTGGTTCAAAATGCTGGGCAACTAAGAAACAATGTCTAAAAAATGAGCATGGTTGGAATGAGAATGTTGAGATGGATGAGTGATAATACATAATAGATAGGATAAGAAATAAGTGCATTTGTGACAAGCCAGATGTAGCTCATATAGAGGATAAGATGTGAAAGATCTGATTGAGGTGGTTTTGACATATGCAACGGAGACCAATCAATGCCCCAATTAGAAAAAGCGACAAAATTATAGTTCATGGCACAAGTAGGGATAGGGGTAGACCTAAACAAACTTGGATAGAGGCAATTAAAAATGACATGTTAATTATTAATCTAACTGAAGACGGGGTCCTTAACATATTAAGTTTATGAAAGTAGATCATTTCCATCAACTGCTTCTCATTGCTTTTAAGAGGCAAATCCGGTGTGTTGCCGTTTTTTATTCCTCCTATTCTCATTGTTGCATAATATGTATAAACACAGGTTGCTATCAGCTTACATTAGAACAGTCGCAGCCACAAGCCGATCTTGAGCACCCATACAATGCCTCACATGGAATTGTCTTTTTGCAAGAAGGAAAGGAAAAAAGAAAAATAAAATAAATAGAATGTGTGGGATGAGTAGAAAATTTAGCCAAAAGTATTTTATACCTTATTTTTGCTACTTTTCCACCAGCATGGCATATTTAGTACTTTTCTAAGAGATACTTTAAGAAAATGGAAAAAGAAATAACAAAATGACTATTAAACTATAGGCAAAGATGCAACATTCGGAAATAGTGTGTGGTATCATGCCATATTGGCAAAAGTAAGGCAAGTTTTAGCTGAAAGAAATTGAAAATGATGGGAATTTGTGGGGACAATTAGGAAATCTTCTATGCAATGGCATTTCAACTCCACTGAAATGTGCATATTATAGAGATACTTTAGGTCTTGATCCTCATATAATCAAGGTATAAATATTTCAAACGTTGATTAATTTGATTTCCTCCTCCTACAGGTATGCTGGGGCCTTGGCTACTTAGTGGCGACACTCTTCTTTGCGGTGGTGGAGATGGCGATCGACACCATAATCCTCTCATTTTGCCAAGACGCTGAAGAGCATCAGGGAACGGCACAGTACGCCCCCCCTCTTCTCATGGAGACGCTCGACAATAGTAGCAACCTAGGCCAAGGAGAGAGGCAAAGACTAACCCAAGGATCTTCCTAATTAATTTCTCGCTTTTTCTTTTTGTTTCGTTAATCCACCTCACTATTTCGTGTTGCAGTGTTTCCTGATCAGTTAAGAGTTGATCGGTTAAGAATTCTGATTCTGTTTTGTAGTTTGATTATGCAAGCGCCAACCAGCTCATTTAATTTTAATAGCAAACATGTTTGTTTGTTGCTCTGTTAGCTCCGTGTTCATCTTTTTGTGTTGCCAAAGAAGTACATCCTTTTTTTCTTCCGTGTATTGGAACTGGTCTGTAAGCCTTATCCAAACACACACCACGCGCACAAGCATCCTCATGAGGTTCGAATCCCGCACTCGGGATTTTACTGTGTTTCTTCCAGATGTTACCCTCTCTGGTTTGTTAACAGTGCATGATCTGATCCCGTGGGTTCATATGAGGATGAGGGTAAATGTGGCAGTTTTGTAACAAAAGTCTGCCCCATCTGGCAGCAGAAAATATGATATATATCTTGCGAAAATTGAGAATTTGTGGGAGAGAAGCTCCTTGGTATTGTGAAGAGAAATGGAAGAGATGGTAATTTATGCTTTGCAACCTGTAAATCCAATGAAATTTTCGATACACATGAGGGTGTTATACAGAAATAACCTTTATAGTAAAATATTCTGCAAAAAGAAAAGATAATTAAGTGGTTTGCATGCATCAAATTAGGGTTTTGCCATGAAGAAAGAGGATAGAAGCTGGAGAATTTGTAAATCAATTGGGAAACGGGAGACCGAAACGGACAATTACACTTAAATGCCTTAAATTATAGTGCTTTTTAACCAAAATACCTTTAAGTTTTTTCATTACACTAAAATGCCTCAGTGGTACCTTTGAGGGTATTTTAGGGTAAAATCCCCTTAAAATTCATAGTTTTAAGGTATTTTATTGTATTTTTTTTTAAACTCAAGGTATTTTAGTGAAAACCCGTGATAGTTTGAAGGATTTTAGCATAATTTACCCAAAAATTTTAGTAAGGAAGAAGAAAGTAGATGATGACAATTTTGTAAAATTAATCTTAAAGAACAATTTTGTAATTCATGGACATGTGTAGTATACGAGCTGAAAAGTCAAGGGGTTTGCTGCATTATGGTACTTATATGTAATTGACAAATATTTTAGGCCTTGTTTATATTTGGAATTAGAGTAACCAGGATTATATATTGAAGGCTTGATCTCACCAAAGTACCGAAAACTATTACAGTTTCTTAACTAAACTACCAAAAGCTTTGCGAATTACAGGTAACTACCGAAAGGTTTCATATTAACAATACCAGCTTTTCACTACACTACCGTAACAATGCTCTTTAAATTCGTTTCACCAGTTTATGCTCGTTTGGTAAAATAAGTAGCTTTTTATATGGTCCCTTCGCCTTCATATAAGTTTTATGAAACAAACACTACTGTGAAAGTTTTTGGTAGTTGTTTGTAGTTTACACAATTTGTGGTATTTTAGTAAAAATCAAGTAAAGTTTCAGGCAATTTACTGAAGTTATATATTTAAAAAATGGTATCTCAGTATTCATACTCTAATTTGCAAAGTAACCTCAACTTCACAAAAAACATCTAGTGGTATTTTCTCTTTATTTTTGAGCTCGAAAGTAGATTTATATTTTTGATATCTCAAATTTTAGGTCGAGAAGTCTCCCGTCAGTGGCAGCCTTAGGAATCTTGGTCAGTGGGGACACAATTTTTTTTAAGGTACATTGAAAATTCCAACTAAATAATACACACACAAACGTAAAAGGAAACAATAAAATTTTAGACAACTTGGATTATACAACTTAAAAACCATTTTGTTTACTGAAATATTTGATGCTTTATATATTGACGATTAGAGATACAAAGTTGGGATCAGGTTGGAAAATTGGGATCGCAATTAGGTAATGAAGGCAGAAGTGTCAAAGTCTCGGCTCCTCGTCCTTGATTTCGGAAATCGGCTTTTTTATTTATTAAGTGCTGGCTCAAGCAACCGATTCATGCAGTAATAAACTATAATGTTTGCAGATAAGAGTAAAATGCAGAGATAAGGAAACACTTGTGCAGCATGAGTTGAGAGATAAAAAAAGGGAAATTAAGAAGTAAACAATGAATAGACGAAAGCAAGAAAAAATTCTAATCAATTTTGTATGTGGCTTCACTTCGAGATCCCAACGTCTTTATAAGAATCATGGGGTTTGTTTAAAATTTGCAAGCAGGTTCTCATTTTTCTGGCAGAAGCTTAGTGGGGGCATGTGATACTTTAAAATAAAATCCCAACATAATGAAGATACTTGAAGTTAAATATTAGACAACTCGATAGTTCGGTGGCTTTAACTAAATTCAGGCCAAAACATGCCAAACCCGTCTAGTTTTATAGTGAAGTCTAAATTTCCTGAATAACTTGGAAATATCTCTTTTTTCAAATCCTATGCTTTGTCTCACGTTTTCACGGCCATTAAATTTTTCTTGTAATGTCGAATTCTTATTCCTCCCAATACCCTGAGAATGAATATTAATTATAAACGGTTAATGTATTTTTTTAGAATAAATTGTTGATTAAACGGAAATATTAATATTGTTGGTAAAACCAAGGGTTTCGGAATACATCGTTCTTTACGGAATTGCACCGGCCAAATTCACCGCATAAAGTAAACAACCAATTTTAGTTATAATATGTAAATTTAAACTTACCAAGGGGTTATATACAAAAAATGAAAGCTTAACTTTTAAAAGTGAGGGTTTCTAGGATTTTAGAGCCATCTCTTCACCCAAACCCAAAATCTAAATCCAAAATTCTCGAGTTTCCAGGGTTTTAGAGCGATCACTTCTCCCAAATTCTAACCTGAATCCAAAATCGATGAAGCTTGCAGGGCTGAAATCGATCGAGAACGCTCATGATGAGTCGATTTGGGCGGTAACATGGATCCCAGTCACCGACGATCGTCCAGCTCTCGTTTTATCCGGATCTCTTGATGAGACAGTGCGTTTGTGGAGTCCGGACGATCTATCTGCGGCGTCGCCGCCTGCCGGAGGCCACTCGCTCGGCGTCATCTCCGTTGCCGCCCATCCTGCGGGAGCTATCGCCGCTTCGGCTTCTATGGATAGCTTCATTAGGGTTTTCGACGTTGAGTCCAGCTCTACCATTGCGACCCTTGAGGCACCGCCCTCAGAGGTGTGGAGCATGCAATTTGATCCCAAGGTGAATTTTTTTCTCTCTTCCTTGGTTAATTAGAAGTTAAGATTCGGTAATTTGTTTTGATTGTGCTTATTTGGTTATGTGAGTAAGCATTTATGAGAGTAAAAAGGCGACTTTGCTTTCTATAGATCGGAGCTTGCTTAGGTTTTAGTGTTATTCTTTTTCAGTAAAAAAGGAAACTTTGCAAAAGCATGACAAAGATGCAAACCTCGTGGTCTTACAGACCAACGGTAACAATTCTTATGCAAGTTATGCTGTAACACCCCCAGCAAAGTAGCGAATATGCATTTGCCGGAAAAAAAATCATCCGTAGGTCCAGCAAAGTAGCGAATATGCATTTGCCGGGAAAAAAATCATCCGTAGGTCCACAACATTCAATTTTTGTATTTCTCTTGCAACCTAATCCAATATAGTACTATTCCAAGCATCTGGAGATTGAGACTGTTTTAAATGTCGTCCGAGATTGAGACTGTTTTAAATGTCGTCCGACATCCGACATATGTCGCCGATATTTCAGTTTTAGAAAGTAATTGATACGAAATTGTTAAAGTATTCTTTTTCTGAAATTTAGAATATATCGGCCGAAATTTCGGTATATTTGCTAAAAAAATCTTGTTATTTTTTGGGTTTTAGGACATAAAACTTATCTGACACGTTATCTTATTAACCATATTTTCTCTCAAATCCACTCATAGGCGACTCGTCTTCTCTCGAATTCTTAGAGGCGTCTTCGATATCCTCTCTGTTTCAGTCCTCAACAAGAAAATCCTGTGATTTTGTTCTTGAACTTCATCATCTTCCTCCTCCTGGGCTTCAGCTCTTTAATAACTTCGATTTCGACTTCGATTTCGATTCCTCTCAGACTTGAAACCCTTGGCATTAACTGCAGCCCTTTCCTCGATCAGCGATTATCCTTGACTTCGACTTCGACCCTTTCTCGGCCAACGCTTCTCCTTCCCTTTTCTTTGACTTTGATCTTCTCGGTTTTGACAATTTATATTAATCTTCTCCTTCCCTTTTCTTTGACTTCAAACTTCTCGGTGTTGACAATTTATTTTTATATTAAGTTACGATGCCAATTTTGTCAAAAACATAAGTCATATCAATGACATTTATAATACAAAACTGCAGAATCCGATATTTAGAAAATATCACTGAAATTTCTATTTTCTCCGATATCCGATATCAAAATCTTTGGATCGACTCGACACCAATATATGACATTTAAATCATGTCTGGAGATCTGTTCTACGACCAGAATGTTGATTCCTAAAATAACATTTAGTGCCAAGGTTTGGGTTGAGGTTTATTTTGATGAGCTTTAATGTAGATGAAAAATGTTGATTTGCAGGATCATATGTTAACTGATGAAATTGTGAAGAGTGACAAAATAGGGGAGGGATAAACGTGTAAACAAGCTAGGCAGAAAAATCTAATTATTGGAACCGTTTAGATCATTAGAGTTCCCAAAAGGCATGCAAGACCTATTTACAAAGACATCCTTTCTTTTTTTAACCCTCACAATTGTGGAGTAAAGGTTTGGGAACCAGAGCAAAAAGGTTGATGTCCAAAGGGCTAACCTAGAGACAATAGTTTATGTATTTAAGAAAGTAGTAGTCTGCATATATCGTTTCCTTAGAATGGGTAACTAGACATAATTGCTCATGTATTTAACAGGTCATTAGTCTACTCATACCGATTCTCCAAAAAGGGGTAGCTAGAGACATAGTATTGATTATTTGGTTAGTTCATTAATAGAAATATACAATTGCCAGAAACCTGCCTTTAAAGGTTAGAATGACAACTCATAAATGGTGATCTATGCAAGGTTTGCATAGATGTTGTATCTTACGATCAAATGTCGATGTGATGACAAAACACATTCATATCGAGTGATATCTCGGTTAGTAGGGGGTCTTCCCGTGAATATGCACATGCACTAGGCTGCTAGTTAAGGAGTGTGCATTGAAGCATTTAATGCAACATGGTTAGATTTGATAGAATATAACAAAATTTGATTAAGAGATGAATTCATCAGATCGATTAAACATAGGATCAGGAGTCCATCCTGTGCAAATTCAGGCTCTACTTTTGTTATCCAGTTGTCATGTGCCACTTTAGCAGGTGTTCTTATCAGTAACTTTATTGCTTCTATTTGAACTTGAAATTGGGGAGTGATAAATACGTAAACCAATTAGGCACAAAAATCTAATTATGAGAGTTGTTAAGATTATTAGAATTACCAGAAGATGTATAAGGCCTATCTGTAAAATCACAACCTTCCTTTTTTCCCCTAACCATTTGCGGGGTAAAGATTTGAGAACTGGAGAAAGAAGTTGATGTTCAAAGGGCTAAACCAGAGATGGTAGTTCATGTAAACAAGAAGGCAGTAGTGTACTTATATGATTCCATATGAGTAACTAGAGACTATAGTGTATGTAATCAAGAGTTAAATGTCCTACGCACCTATATTGATTCTCTAATAAGGGGAAACTAAAGACGTAATTAATACCAATTATTTGGTTAGTCTATTAATAGCAAAATAGAGCTGCCAGAAAGCCAGCCTTTAGACCGACAGCTCATAAATGTTGAGCTACATAGACACGTTGAGCACATGACCTAGGCTGATAGCTAAGAAATATGTGCTGAAGCTGTTGGATGTAACATGGTTAGACTTGGTAAACTATAGCAAAATTTGATCAAGAGATAAAAGGTTAGGACTGATGAATGACATGCCAAACAAACATGACCATGTCAGCAATGCACCAAGGCCTGCATAAGTTTAAGCTTTTTTACGTTTGTTATTATAATGTGTCACGTGCAAGTTTCTGCAGGTGCCCATCTCTATCTGCTTATCAGTGATTTATCGCTTTCTATTTAGACTTGAAAGGCTACTTTTCTTCAGTTGCTTTCCATTTTAGTGCCATCATAGCGTGCCATCTTAAGAATGCGTCACATTTCCGATTGCAAGATGGCTTTTTAACCCCATCAGGGAGGGTGTGGGTGGGTGTTTTGTCTGTGTTTTTTTTAGTTTGTGTGTTTTTTTTTGAGGGGTGGATTGGGGGGTTATATTGCAACACCTTTTGATCACTATATATTCCTAGCCGTATAATTTCCTACTTGTCTTGTAAGGCAAAAAATCGCAATGGTTTCCTTCTTTCTCTTCCCTTCATGAAATTAAAAGGTAGCTTTTCCTTTTCGGACTTCCTCACCCAGTCAATTATCTTAGTTTAAAGCGTGTTGGATTTGCCATTTTTATTCCAAAAGTCTTCTGTAGGTCACTTCTTAAGTATGGGGCGTTGGGATTTGGAAGTTCGTTGTCATTGCATATTTAACTTAGGCATCTCTAAAAGTTAATAAATTTGGTGCCTCCATTTCCACATTCTTAATTTACATATATGATTGAGATGCAGACATTGTTTACTATATGCCTGCCTTTATTATTCAAGTTAGTTGTTAATTTCTGCAAGGAGCCTTTGTAGCAACATTCCTAGTTCGATATCCGTAAGGAAGATTTTTTTGTGCTATGATCAATGGATTCTCATCTAATATCCTCCCTTACATAAAGAAAAAGGTGGGAGGCACACGCTTATATAGAAGAGAATACAAAATAATTGCATTTTCCTCCCCACTTTCCATCATGTGATGCATCCTATATATAAAAAGAGGATATATGGATTTCTTTGATTTAGATAGAAATTAAATTGTGATAGATGGATAATGCGGTGATTCTGGAAAAGAAATAATGGTGAATGCGTCCGTCAGACATCATTATACTGAATGGAGGAACAAGGGTTAGAGATAGGCCTTAACATTGATCGAGGCGATTGAAAAGATTATTATAGTTGTTCAATTTAATAAAGATACGCCCCTTAAAAAAATCTGAATGAAAGAAAAGAATTAATGTAGCTAATTCCAAAAAGCTTGGGATAGAGGCTGAGGCTTGTTTTTGTTATGAGAAGTCCCCTATGAATGCTGTCCTCATGAACACGGAACTTGAAGGTGTAGTTCGTTTTTGTCCAAACTTTTGTGAACATTTCCTCTGATTGGTTTCTATTGATTAATCTTGATTATGCTGCTGTTGGCATACAACGTAATTGTGTACATGCTCACGGACAAGTGATTGTCACTCCCTAAGAGATGCATTTTCCATATTTGGCAAACCATATAATTGCTTGCGTGATATTAGTACACAGATTTATTTTGGGTTTTTTTTATTTTGGCCATCAAATTCTTTGATATTTTCAAAAAACACATCAAATACTCAATATTTTTAAAAATAACACCAACTTCCTCAAAGTTATCTAAAAAGGACATCATGGTTAAGTTTCATTAACTTTCCATCCATCCAAAGTTACCATGCTGTTAATTATAGCAGTTGGGGACATGAAAACACAAAAGTACCCCTGTAACAGTTAGTTTTTATTGTTTAAAGATTTTTAAGATTGGTCTTCTTCTTATAACATCATCATCATCATCATCCTCCATCTCCAATAAACCATCTATTTAATGCCTCAGCTTTTTCCAAAGTTCAAATGAGGCGCTCAAATTCAAAAATTACATATTCACTCTCAGCTCATACAAAACATAAAGCACACAAAATTGTTAAACTGGCATGGTTAATGTTGTGTAAAATGTTCTTTTTAGCCCTTGTTCCCTCCACGCCATTGCCTGCTCTCTCTCTCTCCCCCTCCCCCCCCCTCCCCCTCTTCTTCTCGGGTCTCCTCCAACCTTTCGGCCTCCTCTTCCTCACCCAGCTCTGCGTTGTCCTCATTCTGCGAGTGTGGAGTGCCCATCAGCAGCTTGGTCTTTTTCCTTGCTCTCAAATCATAAAAAATTATCTGTCAACTCCCAATCTCCACATGAACTGCAAACCAGAAACATTACCAAATTGAATAGAACCCAATTTTTGGCATGCCCTAATTTGAGACTAATTGTAAAATTAGGAACAAAATTGATGAAAATAGAAGGATTGGGGAATGAAATCGACCTGATTCATGACATTGAGGTTCGATTCGAGGGAAAGTTCTAAGATTTCTATGTTTCGAGGGAAAGTTCTAAGATTTCTATGTTGAGTGGTCAGAGATTGGGAATTTCATGGATCAATTTTGGGGATTTTAGGGTTCATAATTTAAAAAGAAGTTTAGCGAAATGAGAGAGAATGAGGATGAGGGGGTAATTCCATCATAATTTTTCTAACCTTACCCCACAATTACATTAACCCACCCTCATAACTCATCACAAAACTGCATCCTAACGGAAATGTCCTTTTTAGACAACGGTGAATAAGTTTTTAAAAAATGTCAAGATGTGTTTTTTGAAAATATCAAAGAAGTTGGTGGCCAAAATTTAAAAAAAAACCATTTATTTTTTGCTATATAACATCTTTGATTACAAGGTATATGCCATATATATGGGGTTTACTGATATCGAGTAGATAAACTGTATAGGGCACTATTCTGGCTGTAGCCGGAGGCAGCAGCGCTTCTGTCAAACTCTGGGACACCTCTTCATGGCAGCCGATTGCTTCCCTTGCCATCCCACGCCCTGAACCATCATCAACCACCCGGCCCGCATCCAACTCCAACAAGTTTGTCCTCTCTGTTGCCTGGAACCCTGATGGGACCCGCCTCGCCTGTGGTTCCATGGACGGAACAGTCTCCGTCTTTGACATACCCCATGCAAAATTCCTCCACCACCTGACGGGCCACCACATGGCCGTCCGCTCCATGTCCTACTCCCCTGTGGACCCTCGCGTGCTCTTCACGGCCTCTGATGATACCCATGTTCATATGTATGATGCTGAAGGAAAGGGTATGATTGGGGCGCTGTCGGGGCATGCGAGCTGGGTGTTGAGTGTTGATGTGAGCCCAGAGGGTCAAGCTGTGGCAACTGGGTCCAGCGACCGGACAGTGAGGCTATGGGATGTGGGGATGAGGACTTCGATGCAGACGATGACGAACCACACGGATCAAGTGTGGGGGGTGAAGTTCCGGCCGCCCGGTGGGACCGGTGTCCGGGCGGGGAGGTTGGTGAGTGTTTCGGACGATAAGAGCATCTCGTTGTATGATTATTCATGAAGTTTCTAGAGTTGGGTAACTGATTTAAGTTATGATTGATGGAAGCTGTCGTCTATGTAGCATTGAAATCTTTTAGACGGTGTTGCTGATGAATGTATTATTTCGAGCATTTCAATTTTAAGTTAAAATCATCGGATTGGTTGCGAGGACTAAATTTTTCTCATGATTTTTTTCCTTCCCTTATTGTAAGTCCTTTTCCCCCCTTTATTATAATCTATTGCAAATATGAAGTATCTTATGAAAGATCCAATCATGCATAGGTTTTTGGCTTCAGAAAGAGAGGCTATATAATGAACAAAGTTGCAGTTCACAATTCAAATTATAGCAGATCACAACAAATAGGAGGAGAATAACAATCTGCCAGCATCAACAAATTGTGGACAGAGAAATAAAGAGGGAGGACATCAAGGTAGATAGAATGTTGAACAAAGCATGCAATCAATCATACTTTTTATTAATCGAAACCTTTATGCGATAATTCTTTACTTTTTTCCATCCCTTCTTGCATTGTTTGCCCAATACCTTCATCCCTTTCTTAAGAAGACCGCCGAGATCCTTCGAGTGCTGCTTCCACTTCTTCTCAATGTCCTTCCTCGCCTGCTTCTTCGCCTGATCATGCATCATCTTCTCCAAGCTCTTAGCCATCGCGAAGAACAGGAGAGATGAGAATAATCGGGCGTCGAGCTTCTCGATCTATTTGATCTCTTTTTTTCTCCTTCTCGTCTCCTCATTGTTCAATAATTGAGAGAATACTTATACAATCTTTAGATTTCTCTCTTCTTTTATTCTCCTTCATTCAAAGCATTCTATTAATATCGATGTCGCTCCTTAATTTTTGTAGGGTTTACTGGCACATGATTTTGCTATATATAGCAGTGATTGTATATAAATAAAAATGGAAGCCTTTTGCATGTTAGGCTACAGAGATTTCTGTTAATTTTTTGCTTATATAGCTAAGGCGAGGGCATGCTTGAAGCCCAAATTAATTTAATATATTGGAGACGCTTTAGATAATAGTTGATCAATGATTTTCAAGCTGAAAATCGTTAATCTAAAGAAAATACAGCAATTTGATGTTCCATCCATAGTTTAATGATATACCTACTCAAATGCTGGTCGATTGCAACATAGGACAGGAAAGGAAGGGGCAAAAAAGAACAGAATAATTTCACACTTGCAGGAATTTTGGACAATAACGTTATTCTAACCAATCCAGAAACTAATATAGCAATTTAAACTGGCATCAGATACGATCTTGAGACAGCATTGTTGCGAGATACTCTCAGTTGCAATGAACCTTGTACTCATGTCAGGTGCAAGAGTTGCTACACAAGAAGCAGCTTTGTTGCTATCGGTAGTTAATCTTTTATTTGCAATTACTTCAGATGCAACCAAAATGAGGGAAAAAGAAATAACAGTTTCAATAATAGCTTTAATTGTCACATATAAATAAATGAACCATCTTATTTTGTAATCCTCTCCTTGTTTCTTCACTCTCTTGTCATCTCCTGAGAACGTATAATCTGCAGTGAAATCGCACGCTAAATAAACATACAAAACATTTAAATTCCACAAGTTCCTCAAACTTTACACGGCCATCTAAGATACTTTCTCAAATCTCCCCCAGCTTATATTTTGCCCCAACATTCTTTTCCTTCCCTATTATGAAGATGCATCCTGTTCTCCTCTTTTAAGCAGGGTGCACTCGAATCCTTAAACCAACTTGAAGAGCGCAGCCTCCTCTATGATCGGTTACCTTATGAAATACAAATGGTATTTGTCGAGATTACTTTTGATGCCGGAGAAAATCACGCATGTGTTGGTGTAGTTCCCCGCCAACAATTAATCTCGTCTTCTTGGAATCTTCCCATAACAAGCCAGTGAATTCCCGTGCAAAGTCGCAAGCTGCTTCAAATACTTCCTGCATAGTAGTGTAGAAAAACTATGAAATACATACGAGAAAATGTCAAATAATAAAACACAAAATTTTACAAATAAATAATCTCTACTATTATAATGCCAAAGGAAGGGGGAAACTTGCCATGAAATTGAGACTCCAATTTTACACCATAGGATTTGCTGATGTATCAAAATATTATTAAACCATCATAATTAAATGATTAAAAAAAAGGAAAAAGGAAAAAAGAAACTATCATGTTTCTAACTTCTTCATGATAGAAACTACCTTCGCCTTTTGTGGCAACTACCTTTACTTTTAAAATTAATTATATCATATTAAAAATGAAAAACTTTAACTGCTTAATTATTTTGAAATTATCTATACACACAGTCTTATTTCTACAAATTTTATTATATATACTAGTAAAATTCATATAACAACAATGTATAAATTAGAATGTGTGAAGAAATTGTTTTCAAAATAATTAAGCCGTGAAATATTTCCTTTTGAAATGTTGTTATTAGTTTTAAAAATAAAGATAGTGATCCATAAAATGAGGATATTCGTGCAAAGATTGGTGTAGCACCTGTAGAGGAAAAGATACGGGAATTGGTCATGTGCGACGCAGACCCATGGAATCATCGGTTCGACGAATGGATATTCTCGATTTAGGCCAAGTCAAAAGAGTGAAAGGGAGACCGAAGAAAACGTGGATGGAGGCGATACGAAAAGATATAGATGCCAAAGGACTTAATGAAAGTATATCGTTCGATAGGAGTGAGTGGAGGCGGAGGATTCATGTGCTCGACCCGGCGTGATTCTCATGTTGGTTCATGTAGCCTACCCCATATGCTTGGGATAAAAGGCTCAGTTGTTGTATAAATCATGGACATATTTAAAATCATTGGTTCAGCCATGTAGTTTAAGTGATGGTGATATATATGTTTTATGATGAATACATCATGATAACAACCTAAACAATATATGCATGTACAAGCTAGAGATGAGTTCACTCCCCAAGGGATACGCAACAAAATTTGTGTCAAAGTTTAGAAAATTATGTCCTGCGAGTAAAGATTAGGAATTGATGGATGTTGTGATGAATGAAGTTCATCTCATAGAAATAACTGATAAAGAAAGATCTCGGTGCTTGATTAAAATTAATCATATTTAAATCATATAGAACTTCATTGTTGTGTGGTCATACTGTCTACAAGTACATTGGCCTGTAACAAAGTACAATTCTCCTTACATATATGTAATTGGCTCATATATGAAAGTAATTACTGTCTCAGATAATTAGTATTAACAAGAAAAAGAAAGTGTTACTGTTCGTCTCCTTTATGAATCGAAGGGGTCCATATTTAATGCATATGTCTTGACTGATTCTAGGCGCTGTTAACAATGAAAGTAGTTATGATGTTACATGACCAGAAAGGGTAAATTAGGTGAAAATAAAAGGTCAGGTTAATAGAATATGCAAGAGACAAGGGTAAATTTAAATAATGCCCTTCTTAAAAGTAATAAATTCCATAATTATTCAGCACTGTAGGAGTAAGTTCTAAGCAATAGTAAACTACAGGTGCATGCAAATCTTTACATGTAGCATGATTTTAGGCCTTCAGAAGAAAAAATGGAAACCTGTTTGTGAGATGAAGTGTCTGGTGAGCTAACTCAAAGATTTGCAGCTAATCTAGTAGGAAGAAACCAACTGTCCTTTCTTCGCTGAAATAGAAGAATATTAAGGAATCATAGGAATGGGTGTTGAGTTGCAGAATGACAGTACAAGGAAAATATAAAGCGGATTATTGTGCCTACCTGCTGAAGTTTCACTGATCCCAGGTCTTCAAGGTCTTTGATAGCAGTCCTTTGCACATCAGTTAAAGTATTCAAATTGTATGCCTACACACATTTCAAAAAATAATTTTAAAAAATCATTAATGAATAAAATACACGGAATCTCACAGCGCACATGGATAACGATGTTTCTACATCAATAGATAAGGACCAGGTCTATATAAGGTTGCTCTTATTACAACTATAGACATCTGAAAACTGATTAGATTCTCAAAGATTCAAACCTTTGACCCCAGGTTGATCATGCTGTGGTATTTCCATTTCAGCATCTCAAGCCCTCAGCCCATATAGCATGATTGATAGGTAAGCCATATTTGATGACAGCAGTGCAGGTATTCACATCTAATTATCTAAGGCACACAATATTCGAAAAGTTTGTTCAGATCGTAGGCCTATGAAGCATATATGAATGTCTACTGCTATTTACCCTTTTTCTGTGATACCATATGTTATCTGGTTGTTTTACTGCTTTAAAACACAAAATAATATGCACAGAATAGGGATTTCACAATTTTATATTGTAACATAATTAAGTTGCCACTTTCTACTCCCCAGCAAACCAAGTGTGCATACGAGAATAAACTTTAGCGATAAACATACACATGCTATTGGTTGCATTTACTAAGCCTTTCATATTACCAAAAAAACCAAAAAGATCTTGGGTATTCTATTGAATAGATATCAGAAAGGAATAATTCCAATAGTGAGTGTACTGGAAGCAGAACTACACTTAAATGCTCAAGTATGGCAAGGTATCAAGAAAACCATAATGCCTTATGAGCGTCGCGAGACATGAGTGATCTAGTTTGATAATTAGGAAAGACCCCCCCCCCCCCCACCCAAAAAAATCCACTTTTTAGATTTGTTTCTTTTTATATTCCCCCCCCCCCCCCCCAACTCTAACCCAAAAAAATTAAAATTTAAAAAAGAAGTCCCCAACCCCCACGCCACCCACCAACTCCTTCCACTACTCTTCACATGTTAGCCCTCTGTAAAAGAGAGTTAAGTTTTGCTACTGATATGCCAGTACTGGAATGCTGCCCTCAGGAGTCAGTGATGGAAATATCATTTAGTAATTAGTTAATAATTATAGCTCAATGTTTACTAGCGCAGTGGTTTTTAAATAACCAAGATGCCACATAATAAAGAGGGAAAAAATTGTGTTATGTGATGCAATGAATAATAAAACAACCAGTGAAATTTAACAACATTCTCTCCCTTTGATCTTTTTTTTAAGATGTCATTTTTGACTGAGGGTTAACAAGTGAAAAAAAGTTATGAAAAGAGGCCAAAATGTGAATGTGAAGTTAAAGAATACAAAAGGAAAAGCGGAGGGATACAGACACTTTTCTGTTGATAAAAATCCATGATCACTGATTCCAGACTTGACAAACTGTGAGAAAGTTGCCCTTTCAAGTGTTATGCCAAGAAGAGATATATAAAGAGTGGGCGAAACTGTGGAATTATGTATGGTACTGAGAACAGACCAGATATGATTGCCATTTGTATATCCATATCCACTTTAGTTGTGAGGACGAAGATAAGAACTTAAAATAATAATCAAGTACAAAACCTTGAATACATTTCTCAACACAGATATGGATATGGATTGAATGTCAATAAAAATTATATCTCGCATGACATGAAGTGGCCAAAATGAATATCTACAATGAAACATCAATTCAGTTAAAGATCTCATAAATAAAAAGATGGGTAAATATCTAACTAGAACTTATACGTGTGTTGTAAAAAAGTGCCTTATATTGTAAGTTATAAAAAAACAGCTGCCACGAACTAAAACTAGCCCTATGCTGCCAGGTGTTAATGGCAACTGCTTGTGCATTGCCCGTCAAGTGTTTTGGACATTTGTCCCTATATCAGTTTTATTATAATAAAAGAAAGTCCGTCTTCCTTCATCGCACCTCCATCACCACCCAAATCCATGTCCTCCTTCCTCCCTCTTCCCTCTCCATCTCCATTTGTGTTCATGGTGCAACCTTAACTTACCCAACCAAACTTGGAGAGAAGAGCAGAAGGATGTGTTAGCATTTGACAGTAAAGAGTGAGCGCTGTTCGCCATTTGAGCCCCCCCCCCCACCCGCGTGAGAGAGAGAGAGAGAGAGAGAGAGTTGGGTTGTGAATGTTGTGTTGAGCTGAGATTGAAGAAGGGTATTTCCATGATAATGTATAACAGATGTATGTGGTTAAAGGATACGAAAGTTTTTTTAGTTTTAAAAAAACATGTATGAACTAGAACACGGTAATTTCCGATAATTTAGGCCAAAAAAGTTTTAAATATTACATCTGAAGTCTGAACTATGATTACTGTGTAAAATGTATTATGAGAGTTCTACTAAAACAATAATAGTACAAATAATAGCTGCAGTATAAATGAGGGCTCTTCTATAGGGTTGACAGTAAAAACAAATATTCAGATGTGGGGTCGATATGTGCGTCAGCATTCAGATTTGGAGCCACAAATTTTAGCAGTATATCCATAACTTTTCCGAATATTTAAGTGCCTATCCATATCCAACAATGACGGAAACAGAAACAGATAGGATTGGGTTTTCAATTTCATCTCTAAGTGTCAGGTATAGACTGTTTGAAATTAATATCCTTTTAAGCGCTTTGTTCGTCCAACAGACATATTAATACAGAAATGCAGACTACCGGAAGGTCCAGAATTACATATGATGCTGACTACAATCAAGCACTTCTTAATATATTTGGTGAACGCCAAACAAAACCCAAGTATGTATATTTGGCATAATAATGGAAGTAAAATCTTCAAAGTAACCTCATCTGGACCTAAGAGGCCTATATATTACTATTATTTAGTACGAAAAATAGCAGGAAACAAATGGAAAAGGAGACTAAAATAAGAAAATGGTTAGAGACCATCAATATTTTAGCATTAGCAATATTATATATTTCAAGGGGCAGCTCCATATTCATCAATACCACCCATGCTGTGGAAACTAAGCTCAAGAAGAAACGATATCAGATCTGTTGGATCAATTCCACGATCCTACAACGTAGTTAACAAAGTCAAAGCATTAGAGTTAAGAGGCATCTATATATTATTCATATTAATAAGACCTCCACTAAAATGTTGATACATAATCACTGAATTCTAATCAGTACTACCAATGGCAAACACTAGCAAGAATTAGAGTGTGATAACCTCATACCTCAGAAGATGAGATATATTCCTTTACTATATACTACAATTGGGCGTTTGTATCCATCAGCTGTTTAGGAAAAAATTGGAAATTAGTGACCAGAGAAGACGATTAAAAGGACAGCAATTTTAATGGAAAAAAGACGAGGGATTGGAGCTTCATTTTCCCTGCATTTATGTTGCAGCAGCATATTAAGGATTCCATGGGTCTTTACATATGGCATTGCGAGAGATTTGAAATCAACATACTGAAACAAGGAACTTCAGAGGCAGAGAACCTTGAACTCAAAAGACCTCGATGGAAGACTCGCATCATTGAAACACTGAAACTTGTGGGTCTTTCCGCTTGAGCTGAGCTTAAAAGTTGCAATAAGAAATGCTGATTTACCACAAGAATCAAAAGAACAACATTATCACCAACATACAAATATTGCCCCCCTAAAACATGACTTAGAATGCACTAAACAATATGGTACCACTACTACAAAACATACATAAAGGCAATATCAGAAAAGTATAGGGGCAGAGAGGGGACTATAAGCGAATTGAACTTTCTTTCACTTAAAATTCAGTATACAGAGAGGTACTTTTTATAGCCTTGTTATACGAGTATAGGAAGATATGAGGAAAACAATAAAATAAGGAAATTACAAACAAATTATGTTACAAACAGATTCGGTTACAAACAGATTCTAACAGATTTTGTTACAAACAGATTCTAACTAATCTGAGAAATATCTTACTGTTGACTATTTCCAACACCCCCCTTAAGTTGGTGCGTAGATGTCCATCATACCCAGCTTGCTTATGAGCCCCTCGAACACTACTTTGAATAGTTCCTTTGTAAAGATATCTGCAGTTTGTTCTTTTGTCGGAATGTAGGGGATACAGATGGTACCGGCATCAAGTTTTTCCTTGATGAAGTGGCGATCGACTTCAATATGCTTCGTTCTATCATGCTGTACGGGGTTGTGTGCTATGCTGATGACAGTTTTGTTGTCGCAGTATAGTTTTAGTGGCTGAGTTATAGGCTGCTTTATTTCCTGTAGTACCCGTTGAACCCACAGAACTTCATAAATACCGTTGGCCATGGCTCAAAATTCTGCCTCCGCACTACTCTTTGCCACGACACTTTGTTTCTTACTCCGCCATGTAACTAGATTGCCCCATACATACGTACAATACCCTGAAGTTGACTTCCTGTCTACGATGGAACCTGCCCAATCCGCGTCAGTGAATACTTCGACGCTGCGAGTCTCACCTTTTTTGAAGAATAAAGCTCTTCCTGGTGCGCCCTTTAAATACTTCAAAACTCTATATGCTGCATCAAGGTGCTCTTCTTGAGGTGAGTGCATAAATTGGCTTATCATACTCACTGCAAAGGTGATATCGGGACGTGTGTGTGAGAGATAGATCAATTTTCCCACTAACCTCTGGTATTGTGGAATGTCAACTGACGGGCTCTGTGTAAATTCTCCGAGCTTTTTATTCGGATCTATCGGTGTCTCCGCAGGTTTGAAGTTTGTCATCCCTATTTCTTTGAGAAGATCGAGAACATACTTCCGTTGAGACACGACAATGCCTTTCTTATTTCGAGCAATTTCCATACCCAAGAAATACTTCAATTCTCCCAAGTTTTTTACTTCGAACTCCTTGGCGAGACTTCCTTTTAACTGGTTGACCTCTTCCTCGTCATCTCCTGTAACAATGATGTCATCAACGTAAACAATTAGTATTGCAATTTTTCCATGTCTGGAGACTCTGTAGAACATGGTGTGATCTGCCTGAGCCTGATTGTATCCTTGCCCTTTCACAAACTGATGGAAACGTTCGAACCAAGCTCGTGGAGATTGTTTAAGACCGTAAAGTGATCTTTTCAATCTGCACACTTTAGAGCCGAACCCTTTTTCAAACCCCGGCGGAGGTTCCATGTACACTTCTTCGTCCAGGTCTCCATTCAAAACGCGTTCTTCACATCTAGTTGTTGAAGTCGCCAATCGAGGTTTACTACAACTGACGGCAAGATCCGAATCGTGTTTAGCTTAGCCACATGTGCAAAAGTCTCCATATAGTCGATCCCGTATGTTTGAGTGAACCCTTTAGCAACGAGCCTTGCCTTATATCGTTTTAGGGTTCCATCTGCACGAAACTTTGGTGTGAATACCCATTTACATCCTACAGTCTTCTTTCCTCTCGGCAGCTCCTCCATGTTCCAAGTCTGATTTTTCTCAAGTGCATTCATCTCCTCGAAAATCGCCTTTCTCCACTCTGGAGCTCTCAGAGTATCCTGTACAGTTTTTGGAATCTCCACAGCAGACACATTAGAGGTAAAGGCTGAAAAACTGGGTGAGAGATTATTTGAGGACACAAATTTTGACATTGGATACAAGGGACGACTAGTACATGACCTTGTGGACTTTCGGAGAGCTATGGGAAGATCCAGCTCACTGTGATCCGGTTCTGTTCTCGAGTCGGATTCTTGGTGGGGCTGGATAGAGTCGGCCTCTGCTTCTGGAGAAGGATCTATCTCAATTAAATGCTCCTGTTGTGTTTTTTCCAGACCTGTTTCACGTTGTTTTCTTTTGTAAGTTTTAATTTCCACATCAGCTTCTGGTGGATTTAAATCCACGGGGCAAGTTGTTTTAGGAGTCGATGGTGTGTTCCTATTTTTATGGGATTTTTCCGGATTTTCTAATAAAAGAACCGAGTTTTCAACAGACATATTTTCTGAGTTTTCAAGAACCTTTTTTTGAGTGTCCGGTGAATTTTCACTGTTTTGGTTTGCCAGGTGTTCAAAAGACTGGTCTAAAATGTCTTGATTTAAAAAATCTAGATCTTGTGAATTTGTATGTGGGATTAAGTTGGGTATTTTTGGGAGACTATTTTTTATGGAAACCGAGTCTTCACTATTTGTTTCCCTCTGAAGAGGAGGCTTAAAAAAAGATTTATTTTCAAAAAATAACACATCCATTGTGATAAATATTTTATTTGATAAAGGATCAAAACATTTATACCCTCTTTGATTCGTGGCGTAGCCAATGAAAACACATTTTTTCGATTTTGGATCAAGTTTACCCCTAGTGGGGAACGGCAGATCCGAGATTGCAAGACGGCTTTGAGGGTAAAGAGATTTTAATAAGGCAACAGGTTTTTTAAAATTGAGAATTTTCGAGGGCATCTATTAATAAGATAGGTTGCTGTTAAAATTGCTTCATTCCATAATGTTTTTGGAACATGGTTGGTGAATAATAATGCCCTAACAATTTCAAGAATTTGTTTATTTTTTCTTTCAGCCACACCTTTTTGTTGCGGTGTGTTAATGTAAGAACTTTGGTGAATGATGCCTTTCTTTGCAAAAAAATCTTTCAAGGTTTCGTTAAAAAATTCTCGTCCATTGTCACTTCGAAAATTCTGAATTTTTGTATTAAACTGTGTTTCAACCATGACATAAAAGGTTTTAAAAACTTGTTCAACTTCTGATTTCTTCTTTAGCAAAAACACCGAAAGGACTCTAGTATGATCATCAATAAACGAAACAAACCATTTTTTTCGAAGACAGATAAAACGCGGGATGGTCCCCAAGTGTCACTATGGATTAAGGCGAACGGTGCTGAAGGTTTATTGGGTCGAGATGGATAAATTGCCCTTTTGTGTTTAGCAAAATCACATACTTCACATTGAAATTGAGAAGGATTTTTATTCTGAAACAACTTTGGAAACAAATACTGCATATAATGGAAACTAGGATGACCTAGACGAAAATATAATATAATTAATTCATTGTTACGAGAAACAAATATGGACTGAGAACACAAACTAGATGCAGACTTATTGAGATGCGATCCTTCTTTAAGCAAGTAGAGACCTCCACTGATCCTAGCATTGCCAATTATCGTCCCCGAGTCCAGAACCTGAATTTCACAATGAGAGGGCATGAATTTAACTTGACATTTAAGGTCTTGAGTTAGCTTTATAATGGAAATCAGATTGCAGGAAAGCTTTAGAATATGTAAAACATTAAGAAGGGTTAAGGAAGGAGAGATTGTGATGGTTCCTTGGCCAGCTATAGCAGAATGTGAAGCAACTGGTCATGTGATCAGTTGCTCCAGAGTCAAGAATCCAAGAAAGTTGATTGATACATGAAAAAGAGATAGGATGATTGTTATCGATTTGGGCTAAAGAACAGGAGGGTTGTGTTGACGGGTCTGCGGTGGAGTTAAAGAACTTGTACAGATGCTCCAGTTGTTCCTTTGTGAATGGAGGCGATCCTGAGTTGATTCTTGACTCCTGAGAACCATCGGACTCGATCTGCAAAACCTGTTTTTGTAAAGGACTCTGGCTGGTGTTCCGATCCCCTTGAGTTCCGGACCTGTATGTTGGTTGATACACGGAAGATACTTCAGTCTCTGTGGTGGAGGACATTATAGTTGGAAAAAATGAACTGTGATTTCTTTTGATTGAGGAAAAATGGTGATTTTTTATTTTTGGAGAAAGTTTTATCGCTCTGATACCATATAAGCGAATTGAACTTTCTTTCGCTTAAAATTCAGTATACAGAGAGGCACTTTTTATAGTCTTGTTATACGAGTATAGGAAGATATGAGGAAAACAATAAAATAAGGAAGTTACAAACAAATTCTGTTACAAACAGATTCTAACAGATTTTGTTACAAACAGATTCTAACAGATTTTGTTACAAACAGATTCTAACCAATCTGAGAAATATCTTACTGTTGACTATTTCCAACAGGGACCTCCCTCTGGTCATATGCATAGGCTTCTAGATCCTCTAATGAAGGCAATCTCCTTGTGGTGTTGGAGGGCATTGGCTCTCTTGGCAATGTTCCACTGCAAATATATACCGGTAGCCAAAATAAAAACTCTGATATACATATACTAGATTATATATATATATATATATATATATATATATATATATATAATGTGACATTTAGGTGAATATACCAACATCTATACTACTATATAATGCAAATGGACTTGGTTACAAGCCACCCTTCTTTTTTTTTTTTAAAACAAAGAAAAAGGGAGAAAAATCCTTCATTCTTAGGGCCTCCACGTCATCATACAAAGAGACAAAAATAATTAATTGTTATATTTAAAAAAAACAAATCTTAAAGCCTCCACATCATCAAAGAAAAAGACAAAAATAATTGAACTTCTCCATTTTTTGAAAAACAAAGAAAAATTGAACTTTCTAGAACTTGAGACAAAAAAAGAACTTCGTAGAAATTAGTTTGAATTCCAAATTCAATCTAGATTGTACTCAAACTTAAAACAAAAAAGAACTTTTCAGAAGTTATTTTAATCTTATCATTTTTAAAATTCTATTTTTATTTACTTATAACTACCTTCTTAAGTCACGCAGGAATTGGAGAGGGGTTGGAGGTGAATCCTGGATTCCAAGTGTCTGGTGCTATCTAATTAACTGAGGGTTTTGCTAACGGGTGCACTAAGGACACCTGTTAGCAAAACCCTTTAGCGAATTAAAGAAAACTACCTGTGATGAAGACGAAGCACATGAGGAACGAGAGGACATAAACGCAATTATGCCATCACACCATGATTTATAATCTAGACTAGATAGATAAATATTTAGAATGTTTTGATTTTTTTTAGGTAATTGTGATGGGGATTTAGATGAAAATAATGGGTTTTGAGAAGGAGCATTTGGCAATTGAGGAGCAGAATATCTCGCGAGATCTTCCGCTGATATTACGCGAGTTATAACAAGGCTTTTGCAATCAACGGGCCTATTTCAGCCCAAACTAGACTTTTACCCCCTCGCGGGGCTGTTTATAGAGAAATTCATACCGTATAAAAAAGTTGTTGCAGTTTGAGATGTAAGCACCACATGATTAGCATCTTCAGCTCAAAACAATAATCAATAATTGGATTTTTTATGGATTGTGATATTTCTTCGTAAACATTAATTTTTTACAAAATTAAATAGGGTTAGCATTTATTTTTAATTTTGTATGAATTATAAGCACCTACTGTATTATTAGTTGTAATGGAACTATAATTATTGGATGTAATTTATTTAAAAAGATAATTATATGCTTTATATTTTGCATGATAAATAATCTAATTATTTAATATAATTTTAATAATTTTCTAAATTGTATATCCTTTTATTTTATTTGATTATGATTTCTTTTCTATAACAAATATCATACCACAACTTAGATCCTAATTTAATATTTCAAGACTGTATAAAAGCTAAATTTCACTTAAATACCAAAACCTTTTGATGATTTTTTAACATAGATACAATATGCTTTATTGCTTGCGAATAAAGCATATGTGAATAAATACCCTGTTTTTGTGTTTTCAATTTATAATTTACAAATACAAACGTTTTATGTTGTGTAATGTGGCTATGAACCAATATAAATAATAAATCATGTCAATATTTTAGCTAAAAAATCATTTTTCAATAAATTCATTGCCTAGTGCATTTTTAAATAGCGATAGCTATTTGAGTCGTGAAATTTTAGCATAAACTTTATAGCAATTATAATTTCCATAAATAAATGTAAAATAACTATTGTTATTCAAAATATTATTGTTTCACCATATTTGGAAAAAAAAAGATATGGGATATTTTTCGTGGCTGCTTCGATACAAATATTATTATTATTATTATTATTATTTTAATTTTTGTAAATACTTACGAGATGTTATGAACTGTAAAACCCAAGGATAATAAAGGGAAAAACTCCATTGCGCTCATACCATAGAGACGAGACTCGTAATTGTACTCAATGGAAAAAATGTCATATTAGACAATGAGTAAGCTTTTCCCTCGGATTTTGCAAATCCTTTACATGAACAACAGGGGAATTATTAAGAATTTTTTCCCCAAGTTTACCCTTTGTAGGCCGGAATTCTTTATGGCTTTCCTAAGAATTTTGCAAATCCTCCATGCGAACAATTTGGGAAATATACCTCGTCAAGAATTTGGTTTTCCAAAAATACACCTAAGTAGCATTGTTATATTCAAATCTATAAGGGAATTTTGCGTTTGTGGGTTTTGCTAACGAGTGCATTAAGGGCACCCGTCAAACCCCAATTAATTGGCTTAACTTTCTCTTGTTTCAAAACTAATTAATGTTTTTCATGCTGCCCTTTGCTGTAACCCATGCAACTGATATAAATGTTGCATTTGAATTTTTTTTCCCGAATTACCCCTTTTTTCTAAGTTTATTTTATTTTCTCAACCTATTTGTCTTTATTTCCTACGTTCATCCTAAAAATTTAGAGTATTTATTTTAGAAACTAAATCCTCTTTTTTAACCAAACAAAATCTCTTTTCTGACTAAAATATGGAATATAAAATATTTTAGAAGAAAATTTAATTTGCGCTATTTGGTATGTAATTTAATCTGGATTTTTTTTTCCTTTTTTGATTAACAACAAATCTAAAAATAAATTGATGTATAGACCAAAATCTATTTAAGCCATATTTGGATAAGGTATATACACACCTACTAAATCAAATTTTATTGTATTTATATGGACCAAAATGTTGAGTTTAATTTTAACCTAAACTGTAGCAAAATAAAAAAAAATTAAATACCTTAAGTTGGAGCAAAATTAGAAAAATTGAATATGAAATTATTTTTCACCTTTTTGACGAAAAAGAGATAAATAAACCTAGACAAATAATTTGGATAAGTTTCTGCCAAAAAATTAAATAAATTGGAAAGGACATAAATTACACAAGGAGTATATATATACACCACAATAAAAAGTAATAGGAAGCCTTTAAGGGTATCTATGGTACCAGACGAAATAATTTTGTGTGCATTGAAATTTTTTTGTGTGCATTGAAAAGCAAGTCATGCAATAATTAGGTTTTCTTTTTTCCCCAACAGCAATCGACATTTAATGAGATTTTAACGAGTGTCCTTGGCGCACTAGTTTAGCAAAACCCTTCCCTAAATTAGAGGTATTAATTCTCTTATGTTCTTAAATTGAGCTAACAAAAGATTCTCAATTTTTGATAAGAATCTATGAAGTTGATAATTATTTTCACACGACCCATATGATTAATTTTTGCTTTTTACGGGAAAACATTATCTCCTTTGTTGCATGATGGATTGCTTCCACAACCTGGATTTTTTTTGGACTTGTCTAAATTGTATTGGAATATTGCAAGTGGTGATTAAGTTAGACGGAAGACCAACCGATGAAGTTTCACTTTTTGTATCAAATTATTAGTATATTTATTATTGTTCGACCGGGATTGAAAACACGTATATATTTGTTATTTCAATTGAGCTATTTTTTGTATTTCCGTGTTTTTTTTTGTATTTATTCCATAAAGGTTCTATGCCTCGGTTCTATTATTTTACCGCGTCCCTGTGTTCATAATGACTTGTACGACTCCCTTATATTATTTTACTACGTGCATCAAAGTTGTATTTGATAGCAAGTTTTGCAGTAGTTTATATAAATTTATACGTGATGCTTGAAAACTTGCATAATTTTCTTGCTACCAATATAATCAGTGCATAACATTTATTACACCATAAACTAAGTTTTTATATCATAGTATTCTTTTTTTTTTTGAAAATATAATCAGTGCATAACATAATTTTAAAGTGATCGAAAATATTTTTTAAAAATTTGAACAGCGAGCATAATTTGGAGATGCGATTCGTATAATTTCCGTCAATCGAAGTTCTAAACGTGTGCAAACTAACTAGTAAAGTTTTGTGGACCGGCTCTGATACCAATGTAAGTCTATTTTACATACTCTACAATATTTGTAGAGAAGCGGAATTTCAAAACCCAGATTTTATGAGCATGCAAGAAAGACTTTTAACCAAGATCTACCACAAAACCTTAACTGACTATACTATAAAGGTATTTATTCTATTATGTTAGAATTTTATACCTATGGGATTCGTGTTTTTCAGTTCTTGAATTCTCTTTTTAAGCTCCTTTTGGGCCTTTGGTATAGTTTGATCGCCGGTCTCCTGGATCCTAGATGATCCATCCGAAAGTCCTAGGTGCAAGCTACAACTTTCAAATGAAAGAAACTTAACTAACTAAATTGCTTATTTAGCTAGTCAAGGATGAGAGGAGAAAATTAGTTGTGATTTTTCCTTTCTCAAGAATTCTTATTTCTTAACTCATGAGAATGGTAGGATTTTGAAAAAGAGGAAGCAAAGAAGGGAGGATGGCAACTCAAGAAAGAAAATGAGCTCAAAGAAAAGAGAGCTGGCAATGAAGAATGGCTAGTCAAACTAATATGAAGCCTTTTCTTTTCCTTTTAAAATTCTAGCCATACTTTAATGGTGATGGCAATAAATGCCATACCATCCCTTATCTCATGCTTTCTTTACATCTCATTTTCCATTTATCAATAAATAGAAAAATCCATATTATGAGATGTCCCCTTCTAGAATGTATTTAAAATACTCTCTACCGTATATACAAACCCGTATTCGTATCAAAATATGAATACCCAAGAGACAGAATAACATCACTAAAAATAATACTAGCATTAAATTAATATCTGATTTAATGAACCGGCTTAATCCTAAACCCGCTAGTATTAAAAAACCGTCCGATTAAATTCCGCGCAGCTAATACACACAATCAATCAGAACCCTGCACATATAAACATACGGCCTCCACTCGTTTTGCCTGAACCAGAGAAACTTTCTGTGTGGAACTCTAAAAACTCGACAATACGCCGGCAGTGAGTTTAACCACAAGCACGTTAGTGGTACTAGCTGTACGTAATGGCTACCCAGATACCTGTCGAAAAAGAAGGCCGATGAGCAAACTTATCTAAACCCCTACCAAGCCTAACCGTGACAATATCCATACAGTCCGGTCTGTTCGTCTGAGAGTACCACATACCGGGTCTAGGGGCGATCAACGTCAGACCCCTACCAACCCTGATAAGCTGTCACGCCCCGCTTCCCAGTAGATGGAAACGGTGACGTGGCAAGCCCGTGACATATTTATTCCGAGAAAATCATTTCTTGAAATAAATACGCTAAGCGTTTATAAGCAACATAAACTAATAAGAATAAACAAAAGAATGAAATCCAACTGTGATTTATTACATTAATAATTCATACCAGACAAAATATCTGAATACAAGATATTTAACATGATAAGCCTCAATAAGAGGCATACATAAATAAGCTGAAATGAAATAAAAAACTGAATGAAACTATACGTTTGTTTGTGATGCGAACTGGTTGTACTCCTTTTCGACCACTTCTATTTTCTTTGTCTCAATATCACCTGACGAACATTCCAAGAATAGAAAGAAGTGGATGGAATGCCCGTCAGCGAACTTTCGCTTAGTAAGTCCCAAAGAAAAGGGGAGTAAAGAAAAAAAATATAATGATAGGGAAAAATTATAATATGAATTATTGAGTATGTCATATCATCTTGTCAAGTTTATTTAGCATGCGGTTTTATTTTAATACAAATGAACAAGTATAATGATGTGTGACGAGTAGATAAACCTGATATCATGAGCATGGTAGTATAAAAGTAACATAGCCATATAAAGTAAGTGCAGTGAACATGCAGTGAGGCAAGTGTCTTAACAGGTCTCTACTTGGATATACTACTCTAACGTAAGTTCAAGGGTGAATGTCAATCAAATCTTAAGAGTGTTCTCGAACCCAACAGGCTGTAATTCAGGGGTAAGGAACCACGGGCCCGAATCAAATATTAGTAACGGGACTTCAACCTAGTGTTGAAGTATTCCAAACTCAACAGGCTGTAATTCAGGAGTAAGGAAACACGGTCTCTCATGATAAATTACTTGTGTTAGTAGATATGGATTCATGATCTAGGGGGGCTCTTGAGATTTTGTTGGATTCACGCATGAACTACCCCAACACCCCGTGTATATAAGTCTGTAATTAAAATTACAAATCTTGCCCAAATCCATGAATACATAAGAGAGTGCAATTCAAGTATCGATTCGAGTTCAAGTATTCAAGTCAATTGTTCATGTCAAGTCATTACGTATTCATGGTTTGGGTCAAATCGAGTCAAGTATACAATAGCTTTATGTCAAACATATAATATCTAATTATGCATTCATATACATGCGATAATTAAGAGATCAGGGAAAACACGGTATACATGTTCGAATAGCATGAAATGAGGCAAGTACATTATTCGAATAACTACCATAAACAATGCTGTAAAGAAATATTATGTACGACTAATTAATCAAGTTGAACAAATGCGGAATATAAACAGAAATGTGGTTCTAAGTGTTTTTCATGCGTGAGTTCCAGTTTTACCTAAATACGGCTACTGGTTTGGGAGGTATATCTGTTTTCGTATCGTCGCGCAAAACAGATCAGAATTTATTCGGCACCGTCACATATTTTTAAAACGCAGTTTGAGTTAATTTCTATCAGTTTCAGGTTATAAAAATTATTAGAAAATTGTAGGTCTTTCGATGTACTTGTCCAAAACACCAGGATTCGCACGATTTGGATTTTTGAAGCTCTAGTTATGATCGTTCTAAGATCAGCGTTTAAAACAGAAATTCAGATTTCTAGACAGCAACTATATATTGTATTGCAAAGCCTATATCGGGTTGTTTCATGCATTTCTAAGTAATCTAATATACAGAAAATTATAGTTATATCAATTGTACATCTACACATCTAAATTTTGTCACAAACGGATATCGGGTGTTCGATTTATGTCCAATTTAAAAACAGTGTGCGAATCGGAACAGATTCTGTCCAGACCCGTCACTAAATATTGTAACGCGGTTTTCTATATTTTACGTCGGTTTTCAGTAAAAATATAAAACTAATAAAATCTATATATTTCGAAATAGATATCTAAAATACTTGAGTTTCCTCAATTTGGATATCTGTAGACTAAGTTATGTGTCTAAGAAGTTGATCGATAAATGCAGTTTTCTGTTTTTACGAACAGTGAATAAAAACAATGTAATTCCTAAACCGTTATGCGGATCGATCTAAAATTTTACAGCGTGTACAAAATAATATATTCTATCATATGTAAATTTCATGAAATTTCCAGAAGTAAAAATTAATTTCTAAAATTTATTTTAAAGGTAAAAATATTGATATGTATGCTAAAATCGGTAAAAAGATTAACTAGTATTTTTTATGCAGGCTTCTCTTTTTCTTTTAACAAGCAAACGGATTCCATAAGATATCGTAGATATATATTGTGGCATAAAATTTATGTTTTCACAACTCGTAAAAAATATTCATAGTCATGAGCAAGGAATTGAAAACACTTTAATTTGAACAAGAGGCAATAAGATATTATTAAACCATATATATCTAGACTTATATATATGTATATGTTTATATTTATCTTCTCTTATGGATTTCGATATAAAAAGAATAGCGGGTTGTAACAACTCCATTTTTAGTGTACATAAATTTGCTTTAAATTTAAAGTATACTTGGAGTATTTAATGTTGTTATTACCACTTTAAATATCTATTTCACTCCATAATTACAAGAAAGTGCTTGTAGCTCATTGGTAATACTTTGCATTGCTGAACCAAGCCACCAGAGTTCAAATCCCATGCCCCATATTATTTTTAATATTTATTTGTTTTAAATTTTATAGAAGCCCAACAGTCCACACATGATAACTCCCACATTTCCCACTACACATGAAAATGTTAATGCACCGGCGACTACCGGCGACTCCCTATCTTTCGAGCCCCCCGACTCGGAGTCGTCAACAGAGAAACCTCCGGCGACCCCCTATTTTTCGAGCCCCCCGACTCGGAGTCGTCAACAGAGAAAATGTGTCTCTTGGGCTTCTCAACCCCCGTGCACACTCCAGTTACTCAGATCGTTTCCACAGAGCTCTTAATACCGCTTTTACTCCATTTTTAATGATTTTTTTAATACATTTTTACATTTTTTAAATTAAAACCCTACATCTATCCTAACCCTAGCCTAACCCTATAAATACCACCCCTACCCTCTACCCTCTCATCCCAAAACTCCGAGCCAACTCTCTAAAATTCTCAAAAAATCTTGTGTACTTTGAAAACGAGCACGAAGCGAAGCTACGGCAAAATTCTCGGCGAACTTTCAGCGATCGTTCTAGGAACTCTCGGCGACGAATCAACGCACCGGTGATTCCTCTTCTTCCATCTCGCTCACGTTATTGTCCAAAACCCGTAAGTCCCATTTTCTATCTCTCTTTTCTATCTAAAAATACGGATTTACAAAACCCGACGGAATTGGAACAAATCCGATTTCCGATTCGGTTTTCTTATAAAACTTCAATTCTCGTTAATACAATTATACTTAAACTTTCTCATATTGACTATTAAACACTAATCAACCAAATTGATCAAGTTTCATTTCATAAAATAATGGCTATTTCACTTTATCGTATTTTTCATTTAAATACCATATTGTTTCAATTATACATTTAACTTCATTAAACTTGCTATACCTTTAAGTAGACCACAAGGTAATGACCTACCTCCTCACACACTCATATGCAACATAACACGATACCCTCGAGAACTTAGAATACGGGAAAACAAACATTTTCATTTAAATACCCTTTACTTAATAAAACCATTTCTAAAAGATTTAGTATTGATATATCTTTACAAATAAATAACATTTGACCTAATAATAAAAATATCTAGACTCAACCAATTAAGGACTGTCGCACTCATTAGGACAGAGGAAGGTTGTGGGCATTCAGTCGTTTATCTAAACCTGATTTTGTGGTGCATAGGCTAGACAAGTGAGAAAGGTAACTTTAAAAGGCCCGTCTTACGGTGATTCGTGAGCGGATCCCTCCTTTCTTCACTTGTACTTACCTGGCCACAATTGGCGGTGAAGAGGCGATTTGAGGGATATCTCACAACTTGTCGCTTTGGACCAGTTAGGAACAGTCTAGTTGACTTAGGAGACCTTAAAACATAGAATACGGGAAATTGACATATTTACAAATAAATACCATTTACTTAATAAAACCATTTTCTAAAGAATTTAGTATTTATACAATCTTTGCAAAGCGCCGCTACAACCCATTTTGGAGAACCCGTTCGGGATGGTGCGGATAATCGCACATCCTCGGGCTTAGTAGTGCGAGATTCAGACCTCCGCAAGGAGCATTCGGTCTCGAAAGATTTAAAATATGACATCTTGAGAAAATGAGATTTTTAGAATATAAAATATATATTAAAATTATTTTTGTATAAATATATGTATATTTATCATTAAAATACCTATTTTTTATGATATAAATATTCCACCTTTTTCTAAAAATCACAAGAATCAATTTTACACTAAAATACCATAAATTCCACATAAATCAATATTACAAATAAATACCTTTATTTATGAAATTAGGATATTTTCATTAGAAATATCACAATGTAAAATTCACATTCATTATAACTCTAAAGACGAATAATAAATACTTGGGGTGTATTTTGAAAAGTATATAAAAGTATTTTTACATAAAACTCCCTCAAGTTCGATAATTTACCATAATGACCTTAATAAATATAGGTTTAAGCGGGACCAATCTCTTGAGCCTCGGGGAGCCGGAGAAGTGGGTGCTTGCCTATCTAAGATAGACAACTTAACAATGGTGTTATAAAAAAGGTAATCGTTTTTGAAAAAAACACAAATCCTGCCGCCCATGTGCAGCGGTTACCGATAACATCAAAACAATCAGGACTTCAATTTACTTTGAGTTTCATTATAATCTGACTTGAATATGATTCAAGTACAATCTACAATCTACAATCCATAATCTACAATTTACAATCTACAATATTCTGATTCAACATGAATCCCTATATTCAATCTATTCAATACATTCAATCTACACTGACCGAACCGAACCATGGATATACATCCATTTACATGATTCTCCAGATATTCCATTCACATGATTATACAGTTACATCCGTATACTGATATCATGGTTTTGGTCAGTCATCCAACTATACAATCTATCCAACACAATACAATAATACAATCAAAACACTACGGGGTTTAAGAGGTAGATTGGTACGGAAGGTGTTAAAAGTGGCACGGGACGGTAAGATTAAGACGCCTAACCTATATTTCGTTGCTGTTGTACCGTGGCTTAACGGTTCCTTATACATTTCGTCTGCCCTGGTCTCTAGCATATAGGGACCCCTCTCGTATACACTGGTATCCTTCTGTACCAAACTACAAACAACAGCGCTAACACAACATTACAACAATATAATACAACTTTAAAACATACCTTCTTATTCTATCTATTCTATTTCTCCCATATCTTTAGGACTTACCGAGCGACCTGTTCGCTGACGACATTCTCTTTCTTTCTTCTTTGAATGTCGTCAGGTGATCTGGGCACGTCAGAGATCGAGCCTACTGCTGAAGACTTGGATCAGTTTGTTGAAGACCCAGATCTTTAGTTTCATTGTACACATTTCCTTTCAGTACTTTACATTCCTGTTATGCCATTGTTTAGGCATCGTTTTTATTTCAGTTGTATTTACTTTCCATGCATTGTAAAGAAAGAATGTGAATAAATAAAGTTGTTGTTCAGTTTATATCTCTTGTCTCTTGTGCTTACTTTTATATTGCTTAGATACGCTTAGCGTATTTACTTCACAGTAAATACGTAGCGGCCTCGTCGCGTCCTCTGCCCGTATACTGGGAAGCGGGGCATGACACGGGTTCACGAGATATGACAAAAGGAGAATAAAGAGATGGAGGGGGAGAGAGAGAATGGGGACCTACATATACAAGCCGGTATTATCACCGGACTTGTCTATCCACCGATAGCCTCGCGTTACTAGCGAGACCTTCTTGAAAACTTCTTTCTGTTCTTCTTCTAGGACTCTAGGTGAAGAGAGAGAAGGGAGAGATAGAAAAATGTGAGGAAGAAACAGAGAGAGGAGACAGATAAAGATGGTGTAATGGTGAATTATCTATCATAATATATGCATTCAACATGGGAATTAAAAGAGAAATGAAAGGTCACCATTCATTTTGGAAATGAAAGGTCTCATTTGTAAATTATGAAAAGAATAAAAATTGATAAAAAAAATAATTGCAAGAATGGGGATCTGAACATGTGACTTATGAAATAACAATATAAGGACTTAACCAATGAGCTACAAAGTTGTTCATGCACATATTTAATTAGAATTAAATATATGCTGTTGCTTAAAAAGAAAGTGGGCTTTTGGGCTCATAGTTTTATAAAAGAAAATGAAAATGAGATTGGATTTGGGTTATGGGCTGGGTCAGGTTTTGCGTTTAATTTGAAATAGATTAAGATTTAATTTAAAGAATTAGGTTTGGGAAAAAAATAGATGAAATAATAAAATAATATATATATAATAGAAAACAAAATATACGGAAAAATACTACAAATAAATAAATACAATATTTTACTAAAGAAAGAAAACACGATGGTATAGTAATATTGGGGTCGTTACATAAGTCGAGCTAGTGCGACTTAATGCCATTCGAGAAATTACTAACCTAACTATCAGTAGTTCTCAATTGCCCTGGCTAGGGGCTTATGGCGTCGACCAACCAAACACAGTGCGATATCGATTCCCTATACCGGGAGAGACGAATCCCTAACAATCTTAGGTCTACAGACTACCTGTACACATACCACATGAAAACTGCCATCTGACATTAGGTATAATACCATTCAGCGGTTCTCGACAAGTCCGTCCAGTGTACCCATCCATGGTGAGCACCTGTATACAATCTTAGGTGAAACACACCAATGGCCGTGAGACTGGTAAAAGTGGCACGCGACGGTAAGATTAAGATACCTAATCTATATTCCGTTGCTGTTGTACCGTGGCTTAACGGTTCCTTGTACATTTCGTTTGCCCTGGTCTCTAGCATATAGGGACCCCTCTCGTATACACTGGTATCCTTCTGTACCAAACTACAAACAACAGCGCTAACACAATATTACAACAATATAATACAACTTTAAAACATACCTTCTTATTCTGTCTATTCTATTTCTCCCTTATCTTTAGGACTTACCGAGCGACCTGTTCGCTGACGACATTCTCTTTCTTTCTTCTTTGAATGTCGTCAGGTGATCTGGACACGTCAAAGATCGAGCCTACTGCTGAAGACTTGGATCAGTTTGCTGAAGACCCAGAGCTTTAGTTTCATTGTACACATTTCCTTTCAGTACTTTACATTCCTGTTATGCCATTGTTTAGGCATCATTTTTATTTCAGTTGTATTTACTTTCTATGCATTGTACAGAAAAAATGTGAATAAATAAAGTTGCTGTTTAGTTTATATCTCTTGTCTCTTGTGCTTACTTTTATATTGCTTAGATACGCTTAGCGTATTTACTTCACAGTAAATACGTAGCGGCCTCGTCGCGTCCTCTGCCCGTATACTGGGAAGCGGGGCGTGACAGGTTTTGTTGGTGGCCCATGCAGATCAGAGCTGTATGAAACTATATCATGCAGTTCTGTTCTGCGTGAACAACCTAAGCAATATAACACAAGAACCAGCAACTAAAACATTCTTTACAATTCATGTTCCTTGAATCTTATCATTTCATGTACTTTGAATCTGTCCTAACCCAAATTTTTTTCAAGGTTGTGGATTTCTCGAACAACACCAGTACCAATGTCAACAACACACCTCCCCTACTACCACTCACACCTGCCGTCCCTGCTCCGATCAACGAGCAGACGGTTCTACTTGAGGCAATCCGAAGCCTTCTAGAGGGACAGCAGCAGCAGACTGCTCTCTTAATGAACCGTCCCGAGGCAGAAGCACCTGGGGTGAAGCAATTCAGGGCTTTGCATCCCAAACAGTTTTCAGGAAAGGAGAGCCCACTGGAAGCTGAGGAATGGGCTAAGAGTATCGAGGATGATCTGGCAGCGGCACAAGTGCCAGAATTAGCTTGGGTTCGTGTGGCAAAATTACAGCTCACGGACAATGCACGAAACCGGTGGAAGGCGGAAGAAAGCCATCTTGAACAACCCATCGAATGGAAGACTTTCCGTGACATGTTCGACGCTAAGTACTTTTCTGAGACTGCCAGGTTCGACATGGAATAGCAGTTCATTCATCTGCAACAAGGTTCGATGTGGACCAAGTCGGTAGATGAATATGACGCTGAGTTCACTATGTTTAGTCGATTCGTGACACACTTGATACCGACAGACGAGATCAGAGCCCGTCGATTTCAATAAGGTTTGGATTCGGAGATCCAGGCTGCACTGGCCACAGGAGATTTTCCGACTCATGAATCGGCTCTGAAAGCTGCCTGCTGTTATGAGGCAGTGGTAAAGGCGAGGGGAAGACCTCAATCTGCAGGAGTTAAACGCCCTGTCAACCAGATGACAGGAGGAGCCTCGTCCAGGCCACCTTTTGTGCCAAGGCGACCCGGAGTACCGAACCATCGTCCTAGCCCAGCCTTTTGTACCTACTGCAAGAGAACTGGACATATGATGAAAGACTGTCGGCGAGCCAACCGTCTTTGCTTAGTCTGTGGCTCAGCTGCTCATGATATTGGGTCTTGTCCGCATAGACAAAATCCAATTGCTGCACCCAGGCCAGCAAACACTTATCCACAGCGCCCAGCCATCTAAGCCCCTGCTCCAAGACTTGCACTACCTGCACCACCCAGAGGACCACAAGCTGCACCACCTCCTCGTCAGTTCCATCAAGCTCAAAGGAACGTTCAGAGGAATGCTCCTCAGGCCAAGAGGAATGTACCAAGACGCCAGGCTTTCACGATGACAGTGGAAGAAGCTGAGGCCACTGGCCAACTTATCACCGGTAACCCTTTCTTTCTCAAAATTTCTTTCAGTCTTGATATTTATCCTACATACTTTTCCTATACCTAAGACATATCCCACATACCTTAGGTACAATCTTAGTATCCTCAATACCTGCACTAGCACTGTTTGATACTGGAGCATCTTACTGCTTTATGTCGCAACGGTTTGTCCGAACCCATGCGATTCCAGTCTCAACGCTTGTATCCAGCTGGAATGTCAGTTCCGGAAATGGCATTCTAAAGGCAACAATGGGATTCAGCTTGTGTCCGGTAGTCGTCTGCAGTAGAGAATTTTATGCTGACTTCAAAGTGCTGGACATACCGAACTTCGATGTGGTTCTAGGTATGGATTAGCTTGGAACTGTTTATGCTACCATCGACTGTCGTCAAAGGAGGGTAGTATTCGAGATTCCAGACCATCCGGTCTTCTATTTCAAAAGCGGAGACCGTACCCTGGAGCCAAGTATCTACAAAGCGAAGCCAAGGGAAGTAGTAATTGCAGCAGCTCAAGCGGAGGAAGAATCAAGGCCAGATGTGCTTCGAGAGTTCGACGACATGTTTCCTGATGATATATCAGGTTTGCCTCCCGATCGAGCTCTTGAATTCAGCATTGATTTAGTACTAGGAGCACAACCGGTGATCAAAGCACCTTATCGTTTATGTTCGGAAGGTTTGAAGGAAGTCCGAACACAGTTGGACGAATTACTGGCGAAAGGATGGATTCGTCCCAGCACTTCAAGTTAGGGATCACCTGTACTACTTGTGAAGAAGAAGGAAGGTTCATACAGAATGTGTATCGATTACAGAGCCTTGAACGAAGTCACTATAAAGAATAAGTATCCACTCCCGCGCATCGATAATTTATTCGATCAGCTAAGTGGATCTTGTGTTTTCTCTAAATTGGATCTTCGTTCAGGTTATCGTCAGGCGAAGGTCAAGGAAGCTGATATTCATAAAACAGCTTTCAGAACTCGCTATGGACATTACGAATTTCTAGTGATGCCATTTGGAGTGACCAACGCACCAGCAATATTCATGAACCTAATGAATCAAGTTTTCCGGGAGTACTTAGACAGATTTGTTGTCATCTTCATCGACGACATCCTGGTGTATTCTAAGAGTCGGAAAGAGCATGCCGAGCACTTACGAATTGTCCTGGAAACTCTTCGACAACATCAGCTCTATGCCAAGTACAGCAAGTACAAGTTTTGGCTAAATCAAGTTGGTTTTCTTGGACATATCGTATCAGGAGAAGGAATCTCTGTGGATCCAACGAAAGTTTCAGCAGTTAGCGAATGGCCTACACCAAAGTCAGTGAAGGACATTCGGAGTTTCTTGGGTTTAGCTGGATATTACAGAATGTTTATTGAAGGCTTTTCAAAGATAGCAACACCCCTGACCAAGCTCACACGTAAAGATGAAGATTTTGTGTGGTCAGAAGCATGCGAACAAGCTTTCGTAGAACTCAAGTCAAGGTCGACATCAACACCTATTCTTGTCATACCGGATCAATCTGGAGGATTTGAAGTGCATTGTGATGCATCCGGTAAGGGATTAGGATGTGTTCTACATCAGCACGGTAAAGTTGTGGCTTATGCTTCAAGACAATTGAAAATTCATGAGCGCAATTATCCGACGCATGATCTGGAGTTGGCAGCCGTCATCTTTGCTCTCAAGATTTGGCGCCATTATCTACTTGGTGAACGAGTGAACATATACACAGATCATAAGAGCCTGAAATATGTGTTTACTCAGAAGGAGTTGAATATGCGGTAGAGAAAATGGTTAGAACTCATGGCGGGCTTTGACATCAACTTACAATATCACCCAGGGAAGGTGAATGTGGTACCTGATGCTCTTAGTCGTCAACCATTATCGATGAATCTCACCGCTCAGTGGAAGCTTCAACAAGACTTGCATCAGATGGAAATTGAAGTAGTCATGCCAGGTAATGCTTCAAGTTTGATGAATTTACAAGTTCAATCAACCATTGTCAATCAGATCAAAGCAGCTCAAGCAAGTGATGCTAAGTTGCAAAAGATCAGAGAACAAGTGGAGAATGGACTCAGAACAGACTTCATCATCCATGAAGACGGATCTTTGAGATACGGCAGCAGATTGTGTGTACCAAAAGGGCCTGTTCGGGAAGAGTTAATGAAAGAAACTCACAGCTCTCCCTACTCAGTACACCCTGGAGGTACCAAAATGTACAAAGATCCACGTCAGAATTATTGGTGGCATGGAATGAAGCGTGAAGTAGCCAGAAGCGTCGCAAAATGCTTGGTGTGTCAGCAAGTAAAGGCTGAACATGACCGGACAGCTGGACTACTTCAACCATTACCAATCCCAGAATGGAAGTGGCAACACATCACGATGGATTTTATGACTGCTCTTCCCCGCAGCATAAAGGGTAACGATGCCGTATGGGTCATTGTGGATCGACTCACAAAGTCGGCTCACTTCATCCCATTTCGAGTTGGCCAATCAACTGAGACACTAGCAAAGAAGTACATGGAGATAATAATCTACTTAAAGATTTAAACTCTTCATAATGTACTATCTCTGATACCCATGAACTCATACAGGAAATTGTGAGACTTCATGGAGTACCGGTCTGCATTGTCTCCGATCGTGACACCAGGTTCCGATCGCAATTTTGGCAGAGTCTGCAAGCAAGTTTGGGAACAAGTCTGAACTTCAGCACGGCTTATCATTCATAAACCGATGGTCAGTCTGAGCGAACTATTCAGATCTTGGAGGATATGCTCAGAGCGTGTATGTTAGACTTCAAAGGATCGTGGGAAGATCACCTATATCTTGTGGAGTTTTCATACAACAACAGCTACCAAGCAAGCATAGGAATGACACCTTTTGCAGCACTGTATGGAAGGAAGTGTCGATCGCCATTAAGTTGGGACGAAATCGGAGATAGGAAACTTCTTGGACCAGAGATGATAGTAGCGACTGTTGATGTGGTTCGTACTATCAGGGAAAGGATGCGCATAGCCCAAGATCGACAGAAGCACTGGGCTGATGCAAAGAGATGACACTTGGAGTTCCATCCAGGAGATCACGATTTTTTTAAGATATCTCCGAACCGCGGAGTGATCCGATTTGGAAGACGGGGTAAGCTAAGTTCGAGATACATTGGACCGTTCGACATACTCGAACGAGTCGGTGAAGTGGCATACCGCTTAGCGCTTCCACCCTCATTGGAAGGAGTGCATAATATATTCCATATATCCTAACTCAGAAAGTATGTGAGTGACCGCAGCCATGTTTTTGATCATTTCGAGCTCACTATACAGCCCGACTTGTCTTGTGAGCAACAACCTGTGGAGATCCTGGACAGGAAAGTGAAGACACTTCGGAACAAGGAAATTAACTTGGTCCGAGTGATGTGGAGGAAAGACACTCCAGGAGAGTCCACTTGGGAAAGGGAAGATGAAATGCGTGTAAGATGTCCACACCACTTTGTAAACTAGTGCTCAAATAAAAGTTGTAAATTTCGAGGACGAAATTTTTGTAAGGAGGGTAGACTGTAACAACTCCATTTTTAGTGTATATAAATTTGCTTTAAATTTAAAGTATACTTGGAGTATTTAATGTTGTTACCACTTTAAGTATCTATTTCACTCCATAATTAAAAGAAGGAGCTTGTAGCTCATTGGTAATACCTTACATTGCTGAACCAAGGCACTAGAGTTCAAATCCCATGCCCCATATTATTTTTAATATTTATTTGTTTTAAATTTAATAGAAGCCCAACAGTCCACACGTGATAACTCCCACATTTCCCACTACACATGAAAATGTTAATGCACTAGTGACTACCTCCGGCGACCCCCTATCTTTCGAGCCCCCCGACTCGGCCGGACTCGGCCGGTCGGCTGAGTCGTCAACAGAGAAAATGTGTCTCTTGGGCTTCTCAGCCCCCATGCACACTCCAGTTACTCAGATCATTTCCAGAGAGCTCTTAATACCTCTTTTACTCCACTTTTAATGATTTTTAATACATTTTTATATTTTTTAAATTAAAACCCTACATCTACCCTAACCCTAGCCTAACTCTATAAATACTATCCCTACCCTCTACCCTCTCATCCCAAAACTCTGAGCCAACTCTCTAAAATTCTCAAAAAATCTTGTGTACTTTGAAAACGAGCACGAAGCGAAGCTACGGCGAAATTCCCGGCGAACTTCCGGCGATCGTTCTAGGAACTCTCGGTGACGAATCGACGCACCGATGATTCCTCTTCTTCCATCTCACTCTCGTTATTGTCCAAAACCCGTAAGTCCTATTTTCTATCTCTCTTTTCTATCTAAAAATACGGATTTACAAAACCCGACGGAATCGGAACTGTTCCCCTCCGAAAGACGGCGACGACGTGAGGACGTCTAGCCTGAGATTCGGGACAGATGCTATATGGTTTTATCCGTCTACCTCTCCGAAGATGCCAAGTTGATTTATGGCACCGTGTATCGGAGGTTTAGACGGATGCGGCCGATGTAGCAGACTTCGTCAGATTCCCCCTCGCTTGAGGGGTTTTTGATTGTGGGGACGCTCTTCCCTGCAGGCGCAAGCCCCTGCAGTTAATTACGCTACCGCATCGCGATACCAACTTTCTCCTTCTCCAGAATTTCACTTCGTGTCGTGGGTGTTTGTTTTGTTTGTGGTTGCCCGTGGATTGTATACGGAGACTGAGTAATGCCGTCGCCCGTAGGACGTAGTCCAAATCCGTATTTACTTAGATTTGGGTTTGGTGTTTTTAGTTTAAGGATACGTTAGCCGCATTTGGGACTAAGATCAACTTAAACGTTCGTTAAGGATACGTTAGTCTGATTTGAGACTAAGATCAACTTAAGGGGATCGTCTAGATCCATTTCCAGTTTAAGGACGTAGTGGTCCATTTAATATATGGCCGTCGGGACCCGTCACCTCTCTGACGACGTTGAAGGATTACAACGACATGTGTCAGAGGAGTTCGGAGATGTACCCTTGAACCAAAGTTGATTGGGGGTCTTATAGTCCAATTTGGGACTAAAGTCTATTTGAATGTTTAAGGATACGTTAGCCATATTTAAGGCTAAGATCAACTTAAACGGGATCGTTTAGATCCGACAAAAGAGCATTTGGGAGCTCTATTGTTCCAGTTTAGGGACGTAGTGGTCCATAGGTAGTTTAGGGACATTGCGGTCCATTATTAGTTTAAGGACGTTTTGGTCTGACATTAGTTTAAGGACGTTTCGGTCCGACATTAGTTTAAGGACGTTTCGGTCCGATATTAGTTTAAGGACCCCGCAGTCCGTATTAATGTATGGTCGTCGGGACCCGTCACCTCTCTGACGTCGTTGAAGGATTACAACGATAGGTGTCAGAGGAGTTCAGAGATGTACCCTCGAACCGGAGGTAAATTGATTTAGGAGAGCAATTTTGCTCAGTCAATTTGATTTGAGGACTTACGGCCACAATTAGGCTAAGTCCGATTGAAAAATGTTCGATACTTTTATTTGTTTTTGGCCTGTACTAGGACTTGGCCCATTTTTGAATAATGCATTGCATTATTTTCTATTTTTGGTTGGGCTCTGCCCATAAAGGATGCAGAGCATCAGCTTATTTTGGGCTCTGCTCATTTATCAATTTTACTTGGGCTCTGCCCTCTATTACTTTGCAATTTAATTAGGCCTACTAGGTCTTTTTGATTTGGGCCTGGCCCTTTAGAAAATGCATTGCATTTGTCAGGCGCTTTGCGCCAATCAGAGAGCACAAGCGCTTGTGGTGTTGACATGTGTCACGCAAGCGCAGTGCGCTGCGCCAATGCGCTGCGCTTGCGCTGCTGACACGTGGCGCGCTTTGGTGAGTTGCGCCAATTCTAGAGAGCAAGGCTCTATTTCAAAAGCGCATAGCGCAGATGGTTCAGATGCTGACACGTGGCGCTCTCTGGTGGCTTGCGCCAATTCAGGAGCGCAACAGAGCAGTTTGCAAGTGCAAGGCACTATAATTTGAGAATCTTTTAGATTTCAGAACCAAAGGTTCATAAAAGAAGTGCAAAACATTTTTTGTTTTCTTGATCTGATTTAGATCAAAGAAAACAAGTTCCTATTGTTTTTTCTTATTTCAGAGAACCAGAGGTTCATAAAAAGTGCAAAGCACTATTTTTATTTGTTTTTTTATTGAGGATCATTGATCTTGTTCTTAGATCAATGATCTATTAGAAGAAATTCTTCTGTTTTAAAGGTTTTTTTACCTTTTTCTTCTTGAAATTCCTTCAGAATTCTCTCTATTTGAATTTTTTTTGATTTCTCACAAAATGTTCATGCCTTTGATTTGAGGTCTAAGGGTCTTTATATAGTGCCCATAAGTTTGTTGAATTTGTTAACGAGATCTTTCTCTGAGTGATTTGGGAAATTTTCCCCACTGTTGGATCTTTGATCCAAGGGCTTCTGTTTTATAGAAGAAAATCTTCTTGTTTTAACAAGAACAGAAAGATTTCTTTAAAATCTTAATTCTGTTTGGCGCAAATGCCCCAGCGCGTGATACGTGTCAAGCAGCGCACAGCGCAGCGCAACTGCGCTGACACGTGTCAAGCAGCGTGAAGCGCAGCGCAACTGTGCTGACACATGTCGCGCATCGCAGAGCGCAACGCAACTGCGCTGACACGTGTCGCGCAGCGCAGTGCTTGCGCAACTGAAGCGTTACTTCCTTTTGTTTTTTTAATAGAGCTTTGCTCTGATTGGGCGTGCTGCCTTGGGTGCTGCGCTCCTTGCACTGGCGTGTCTGATTTTGACACGTGGCGTGTTGCGCGCAGCGCAAGAAATCTGAAGCGTTGCTTCATTTATTTCAACTTTTAATTTTTACTTTAATTTTCAAAGCAGAGCTTTGCTCTGATTGGGCGCGCTGCCTTGGGTGCTGCGCTCCTTGCACTGGCGTGTCTGATTTTGACACGTGGCGCGTTGCGCGCAGCGCAAGAAATCTGAAGCGTTGCTTCATTTATTTCAACTTTTAATTTTTACTTTAATTTTCAAAGCAGAGCTTTGCTCTGATTGGGGAAAATAGAAGCGTTGCTTTGTTTCCCGCCTTGGAATTTGAACAGAGTTTTGCTCTGATTGGGATAAACAGGAACAAATCTGATTTCCGATTCGGTTTTCTTATAAAACTTCACTTCTCGTTAATACAATTATACTTAAACTTCCTCATGTTGACTATTAAACACTAATCAACTAAATTGATCAAGTTTCATTTCATAAAATGATGGCTATTTCACTTTATCGTATTTTTATTTAAATACTACATTGTTTCAATTATACATTTAACTTCATTAAACTTGCTATACCTTTAAGTAGACCACGAGGTAATGACCTACCTCCTCACACACTCATATGCAACATAACAGGATACCCTCGAGAACTTAGAATACGGGAAAACAAACATTTTCATTTAAATACCCTTTACTTAATAAAACCATTTCTAAAAGATTTAGTATTGATACATCTTTACAAATAAATAACCTTTGAGCTAATAATAAAAATATCTAGACTCAGCCAACTAAGGACTGTCGCACTCATTAGGACATAGGAAGGTTGTGGGCATTCAGTCGTTTATCTAAACCTAATTTTGTGGTGCTTAGGCTAGACAAGTGAGAAAGATAACTTTAAAAGGCCCGTCTTACGGTGATTCGTGAGCGGATCCCTCCTTTCTTCACTTGTACTTACCTGGCCACAATTGGCGGTGAAGAGGCGATTTGAGGGATATCTCACAACTTGTCGCTTTGGACCAGTTAGGAGCAGTCTAGTTGACTTAGGAGACCTTAGAACATAGAATACGGGAAATTGACATCTTTACAAATAAATACCATTTACTTAATAAAACCGTTTTCTAAAGAATTTAGTATTTATACAATCTTTGCAAAGCGCCGCTACAACCCATTTTGGGGAACCCGTTCGGGATGGTGTGGATTATCTCACATCCTCGGGCTTAGTAGTGCGAGATTCAGACCTCCGCAAGTAGCATTCGGTCTCGAAAGATTTAAAATACGACATCTTGAGAAAATAAGAATTTTAGAATATAAAATATATATTAAAATTATTTTTGTATAAATATATGTATATTTATCATTAAAATACCTATTTTTTTATGATATAAATATTCCACCTTTTTCTAAAAATCACAAGAATCAATTTTACACTAAAATACCATAAATTCCACATAAATCAATATTACAAATAAATACCTTTATTTATGAAATCAGGATATTTTCATTAGAAATATCACAATGTAAAATTCACATTCATTATAACTCTAAAGACGAATAATAAATACTTTGGGTGTATTTTGAAAAGTATATAAAAGTATTTTTACATAAAACTCCCTCAAGTTCGATAATTTACCATAAGGACCCTAGTAAAAATAGGTTTAAGCGGGACCAATCTCTTGAGCTTCGGGGAGCCGGAGAAGTGGGTGCTTGCCTATCTAAGGTAGACAACTTAACAATGGTGTTATAAAAAAGGTAATCGTCTTTGAAAAAGACACAAATCCTGCCGCCCATGTGCAGCGGTTACCGATAATATCAAAACAATCAGGACTTCAATTTACTTTGAGTTTCATTATAATCTGACTTGAATATAATTCAAGTACAATCTACAATCTACAATCCATAATCTACAATTTACAATCTACAATATTCTGATTCAACATGAATCCCTATATTCAATCTATTCAATACATTCAATCTATACTGACCGAACCGAACCATGGATATACATCCATTTACATGATTCTCCAGATATTCCATTCACATGATTATACAGTTACATCCGTTTACTGATATCATGGTTTTGGTCAGTCATCCAACAATACAATCTATCCAACACAATACAATAATACAATCAAAACACTACGTGGTTTAAGAGGTAGATTGGTACGGAAGATGTTAAAAGTGGCACGAGACGGTAAGATTAAGACACCTAACCTATATTCCGTTGCTGTTGTACCGTGGCTTAACGGTTCCTTGTACATTTCGTTTGCCCTGGTCTCTAGCATATAGGGACCCCTCTCGTATACACTGGTATTCTTCTGTACCAAACTACAAACAACAGCGCTAACACAACATTACAACAATATAATAAAAATTTAAAATATACCTTCTTATTTTGTCTATTCTATTTCTCCCTTATTTTTAGGACTTACCGAGCGACCTGTTCGCTGACGACATTCTCTTTCTTTCTTCTTTGAATGTCGTCAGGTGATCTGGACATGTCAGAGATCGAGCCTACTGCTGAAGACTTGGATCAGTTTGCTGAAGACCCAGGGTTTTAGTCTCATTGTACACATTTCCTTTCAGTACTTTACATTCCTGTTATGCCATTGTTTAGGCATCGTTTTTATTTCAGTTGTATTTACTTTCCATGCATTGTACAGAAAGAATGTGAATAAATAAAATTGCTGTTCAGTTTATATCTCTTGTCTCTTGTACTTACTTTTATATTGCTTAGAAATGCTTAGTGTATTTACTTCACAGTAAATACGTAGCGGCCTTGTCGCGTCCTCTGCCCGTATACTGGGAAGCGGGGCGTGACACGGGTTCACGAGATATGACAAAAGGAGAATAAAAAGATGGAGGGGGAGAAAGATAAGGGGGACCTACATACACAAGCCGGTATTATCACCGGACTTGTCTATCCGCCGATAGCCTCGCGTTACTAGCGAGACCTTCTTGAAAACTTCTTTGTGTTCTTCTTCTAGGATTCTAGGTGAAGAGAGAGAAGGGAGAGATAGAAAAATGTGAGGAAGAAACAGAAAGAGGAGACAAATAAAGATGGTGTAATGGTGAATTATCTATCATAATATATGCATTCAACATGAGAATTAAAAGAGAAATGAAAGGTCACCATTCATTTTGGAAATGAAAGGTCTCATTTATAAGTTATGAGAAGAATAAAAATTGATAAAAAAAAAATAATTGCAAGAATGGGGATTTGAACATGTGACTTATGGAATAACAATGTAAGGACTTAACCAATGAGCTACAAATTTGTTCATGCACATATTTAATTAGAATTAATTATATGTTGTTGCTTAAAAAGAAAGTTGGCTTTTGGGCTCATAGTTTTATAAAAGAAAATGAAAATGAGATTGGATTTAGGTTATGGGCTGGGTCAGGTCTTGCGTTTAATTTGAAATAGATTAAGATTTAATTTAAAGAATTAGGTTTGGGGAAAAAAATAGATGAAATAATAAAATAATATATATATAATAGAAAACAAAATATACAGAAAAATACTACGAATAAATAAATACAATATTTTACTAAAGAAAGAAAATACGATGGTATAGTAATATTGGGGTCGTTACATAAGTCGTACTAGTGTGGCTTACCACCATCCGAGAAATTACTAACCTAACTATCAGTAGTTCTCAATTGCCCTGGCCAGCGGCTTATGGCGTCGACCAACTAAACACAGTGCGATATCGACTCCCTATACCGGGAGAGACGAATCCCTAACAATCACTCACTACCTCCATGTAGTTCGGGACTGTACCCAAGAAAAGAGAGCGACCGAGCAAATGGCTATGCAAATAAAAGACCAGGAAAAGGCTACGGATTGGAGAGAAGTATTTATAGACTACTTCAAATCCTGTCGAACACCTGAAGATGCATCCTCAAGGCGTCAGCTCATGAAACGAGCTCTATCCTTCGCCTTTGTTAATGATACTCTGTATAAGAGATCATTTGATTCTTTATGGCTAAGATGCCTGGGATCTGAAGAAGCAAAGAGAGTCGTCCAAGAAACTTACGACGGACTCTGCGGTTCTCATCAAGCCGGGCCGAAGATGAAACTAAAGATCAAAAGGATGGGCTATTATTGGCCCACGATAATCCAAGACTGTCTCGAATACGCGAAGCAGTGCCACTCATGCCAAATTCACGGGGACTTCATCCATCAGCATCCAAATCCACTACATCCAACGGTGGCTAGCTGGCCGTTCGAAATGTGAGGAACTGACATAATTGGCCTCATAGAGCCAACATCGTCCAGAGGACATCGGTTCATTTTGGCGACAACTGATTACTTCTCCAAGTGGGCAGAAGCAGTACCACTGAGGGAAGTGAAGACAGAGAATATTCTCCATTTCTTCAAGACGCACGTCATTTATCGGTTTGGAACTCCGCGACGGATCATCTCCGATAACGAGCCAGCCTACAGAAGCCACAAGATCAGCCGCTTCACACAACAGTATAACATAGACTGGAGATACTCTTCAGTCTATAATCCTCGAGCTAACGGTCTAGCCGAGGCTTTCAACAAGACCTTGACGAAGATCGTGAAAAAGACGGTGTCTCGAAATAAGAAGAACCGGCATGAGAGACTGCATGAAGTTCTCTGGGCATATCGAACTACGTTCAAAACGGCCACAAACACAACGCCGTATGCTTTGGTATTCGGCACTGAAGCGGTACTCCCTCTCGAGATAGAGCTACCCTCTCTACGAGTGGCAGTTCAGTACGAGCTAACGAACGAAGAAAATGCTCACCTTCGGTTTGAGGAGTTTGATGCCCTTGATGAAAACCGGCCCGTGGTGCAACAGAATCTGGAGGCTTATAAAGCGAAGATGACGCGCTCATATGAAAAATTGACTAGGCCAAGAACGTTCCGCCAAGGCGAACTCGTACTAGTGGTTAAAAGACCTATGATCCCCAATCGCGCCAAGCGGGGGAAATTCGAGCCGAATTATGAAGGCCCGTATATCATAGACAAAGTTTACCAGGGTGGAGCTTACTTACTCATGGACATGCATGGTGAAAGACCTTTCAGGCCAATAAACGGTCGCTTCCTAAAAAAATACTACACCTAACGAGTCACGGCCTAGGTCAACGATAGATGACGACGCCTATGTCCGCTCGCAATCTTCCTAAGCCCAAACTCTGTAAGTAGTAGCCGGCTTCCTTAACAACGGACCGAAATGTCCTGAAACTAACAACGGACTGAAATGTCCTAAAACTAACAACGGACCGAAATGTCCTAAAACTAACAATGAACCACTATGTCCTAAAACTGGTGTTGGACCGAAATGTCCTTAAACTAACGATGGACCACCATGTCTTAAAACTAGCTGTTGACCGAGACGTCGGTAAACTACTGTAGATTGCAGCATCCCAAGGATGACAAAAAAAAAAGAAAGAATAAAAAAAGAAAGAAAAAGAAAACGGTATGTCCATAAGCAAAATGGGCACGGATGAAAACCCGAAAGGGCTCCGTGAGTAAAAACAGCAGGGCTATCGGCGAGTTTTTGTGAAAACCCGAAAGGGCGCAACCTCGTTAAAAGACACTTGCAAGGTCTTCTCGACCTTGTGAGGAGAAACCACCCGCGTGAGATCCTTCGATTCACAAGAGAGCAACACACTTAGGGATCCCCACGATTCCTAAGGAGAAATTACACTTGCGAGATCCTCACGACTCGTAAGGAGAACCCTCTTATGAGACCCTCACGGCTCATAAGATTCAAAAGTCTTAAGCTACAGGGATCTGAACCTTTTCTTAAGCGGCCACCACAATCTCCAATACTGTCCTACAAGCGGCTCAATGCTGACCCTTGTATACAATCCACGGGCGCGAATAAACATTTCCCTAACAAAGTCCCATCCATGACTAGGGATATGTTTGCACAGTGAACAGCCCTTGCAAGTCCTCTCGACTTAGAAGGAGAAAACACTCTTATAAGATCCTTACGACTTACGAGAAGCCATACACTTGGGAATCCTCACAATTCTTAAAAAGAAAGCGCACATACGAGATCCTCACGACTCGTAGTGAGAAATACCTTTATGAGACCCTTACGGCTCGTAAAGTTAAAAGCCTTAGTCGACAGGATCCTAACCCTGTTCACTAAGCCACCTTTGTTCGATATCGACAGAGGCAAATGATGATTCGCTCCTGGCAATATCCCGGTTGTAGCGATGCTGATGCCGAAATCGGTATCTAATCTCAAACTCGCAGCGAAAAACCAGCGAATTACAAATGCATACGAAAAAGCCGAAATGATGGGGCAACTTGCAAATCAGCAAGTAAAAATGTATGCATACGAAATAGCCGAAATGATTGGGCAACTCGCAATAAAAAGCAGCGAGTAAAAATAAAACAAATAGCCGAAATGATTGGGCACCGCGAAAAATAGCCAAAATGATTGGGCAATCGCGACCTTCGCGATATAAAAAACTAAAATGATAGAGTATCGCGGAAAGAAATATATATTAAAAAAATGAAACCTTTTGCTCTACAGGTGATATTGCATCAATCCCTGTATACAATCCAGGGGCGTAAACAAAGAAGAAATCACACCTTCCCTCCCCAGGCTCCATCAGAAGAAGAAGCCAAATCTCAACGGTTCACAGATAGCCTGGAGATCATCTCAACATTCGTCTCATTACAACAGACGCAACATCAAATAAATCGGAGCTACGGAAAAATTCCCAGTTCCATGACTTGGCGGTGCACAGATGACCGAGAGTCAACCCCTGACTCCGTGAAATGCGGATAAAGTCAACCCTTCCTGGTCACGTAGAACACAGCCTATATCAATCCTGACCCTGTGGGAAACGTCCAGAGCGGATCCTGGTCCTCGCAGAACACGGCTATGTCAATCCGACCCCGTGGGAAGCATCCAGAGCGGAGCCTGGTCCTCACAGAACACGGCTATGTCAATCAGAACCCGTGGGAAGCATCCAGAGCAAATTCCTGGTCACGTGGAATGCGGCTTATGTCAATCCTGACCCCATGGAAAATGTCCAGAGCGGAGCCTGGTCCTCGTAGAACACGGCTATGACCCCATGGGAAGCATCCAGAGCAAATTCCTGGTCACGTGGAACGCGACTTATGTCAATCCTGATCCCATGGGGAACATCCAGAGCGGAGCCTGGTCCTCGCAGAACACGGCTATGACCCCGTGGGAAGTATCCAGAGTAAATTCCTGGTCACGTGGAACGCGGCTTATGTCAATCCTGACCCTGTGGAAAACGTCCAGAGCGGAGCCTGGTCCTCGCAGAACACGGCTATGACCCCGTGAGAAGCATCCAGAGCAAATTCCTGGTCACGTGGAACGCGGCTTATGTCAATCCTAACCCCGTGGGAAACGTCCAGAGCGGATCCTGGTCCTCGCAGAATACGGCTATGACCCCGTGGGAAGCATCCAGAGCAAATTCCTGGTCACGTGGAACGCAGCTTATGTCAATCCTGACCCCGTGGGAAATGTTCAGAGCGGATCTTGGTCCACGCAGAACACGGCTATGACCCCGTAGGAAGCATCCAGAGCAAATTCCTGGTTTCGTGGAACGCGGCTTATGTCAATCCTGACCCCGTGGGAAACGTCCAGAGTGAAGCCTGGTCCTCGTAGAACACGGCTATGACCCTGTGGGAAGCATTCAGAGCAAATTCCTGGTCACATGGAACGCGGCTTATGTCAATCCTGACCCCGTGAGAAACGTCCAGAGAGGATCCCGATCCTCGCAGAACACGGCTATGACCCCGTGGGAAGCATCCAGAGCAAATTCCTGGTTTCGTGGAACGCGGCCTATGTCAATCCTGACCCCGTGGAAAACATCCAGAGCGGAGCCTGGTCCTCGCAGAACACGTCTATGACCCCGTGGGAAGCATCCAGAGCAAATTCCTGGTCACGTGGAACGCGGCCTATGTTAATTCTGACCCCGTAGGAAACGTCCAGAGCAGATCCTGGTCCTCGCAGAATATGGTTAGGTTAATCCGACCCCGTAGGAAGCATCCAGAACGGAGCCTGGTCCTCGCAGAACACGGTTATGACCCCGTGGGAAGCATCCAGAGCAAAATCCTGTTCCCGTAGAACATGGCTAAAGTCAATCTTGACCCCGTGGGAAACATCCAGAGCAACTTCTGATTCCGTGAAACACGGATGATGTCGATATCATTAAACACTTACGGGTCCTCTCGACCCGTAAGGAAGAAAACTCTCTTGTAAGATCCTTACGACTTATAAGAGAAAACACACTTAAGAATCCTCACGATTCCTAAGGATAAAATACACCTATGAGATTCTCTCGACTCGAAGGGAGAAAAGTCTTTATGAGACCCTCACGGCTTATGAAGTTGAAAAGTCTTAGGCAATAGATCTGAACCTGCTTTCTAAGCTATCACTACCTCTCAAAGAATTCAAAACGGAATGCGCATCCGTTTTCTTGCTCAAGTATTCACGATTCTGCTCGAATGAAAATTTTTCGGGAATTAAGCTTACCTTGAATCTGCATTTGACTAATAACAAAGAAAAGAAGAAAGTCTATAGGTGACACAAGACATTGCGAAAGAAATGTATCTTTTATTCAAAAATTCAATTGGGTACAAAATACATCATATGAAAGAATAAAAAATGGATACATTTTATTCAAAATTACAAATGGTGCAAAAACAATTATTGAGAGGGAAGCGTTTTCAATAAACCAATTAGCCGCTCGCGCACTCCTCTCAGCCCCTTTTCGTGGTCAGCTGCCGCGGCCAACTCTGTTTCAACCTGAGCTCGTTGCTGCAGATAAGATGAAAGTTGCTCGTCAACAACCCGCTGAGCTACCTCACGACCTTGTGTATCTCGTTCAATGAGGTCGAGTTTCTGCCTCAGCATTAGCCCATCAGAAATACATCGTAGAAGGCTTTCAAAGATGACTTTCAGCCGTGCAGCGTTTGCATCAACTTGAGCATGCAAACGAGAAGATTCGCTTAAAGTCTCCTCGTGCTCCTTATGCCTCAAAGCCGCTTTTTGTTCAAGATGGCGGAAGTAAGAGGTTCTCTCTTTGACCCATGCAGCCCGTTGGGAGTTCACAGTCAAGACCTCGTGGGCAGGACGTCTAAACTCAAGCTCATGCAGACAGGCCTCGATTTTTCTGCAATGATTAACCCAGGACTCCACGACACCTTCATTATGAAAGTGCATGAGCGTCGCCAGCATGGGATTAACCTCAGCAGCGAAATCCGCAGCAAGGGCAGGAGTCTCCGCATCAAGCTCCTCGAGATGATCGATCAACGTGCGCAGGCTATTCACAGCACCTTTGGAGGAGGGGCGTCGAGAGAAGGGGCCTGCTGGCATTATGACTTGAGACTCAAACGGAGCTGAAGTTGGTGTCACGGCTACAAAGCAAATCACAGTCAAATAACGGTTCAAGAAATAAAGGAGGTTCATGAACAGCGGAGTTTACTATACCGGCAGCGGCAGGTGGCAAGGCCGGGAGTACCGGTGGTGCAACGGATCTTTCGTCTCCTCCTTCAATTTAGAATGTTGCAATCAAAACGAAGAGGGGTTAGCAATGAATTGATGGCCCGTAAAAGAAAAGAAAAGACATTAGCTAAAGGCTGTACTCACCAACTCCGCTAGAAGATGCAATCTCTGACTGGAAGGAGAAGTGTGGGTGTAGCACCTGATACAGGTGATCAAAAAGGACTCCTGCAAGGATATAATAATGCAATGTCAGTACATGAAGTATACTGCCTACAATAAAACTGATGGGTCACAAATCCGCACCTTCCAGCATTTGAAATGGTATGAGAGAAGGTAGAGGAGCGGTCACCGTCAAAGCAGCAACTCGGGATGCTTCCTCGGGTGGCGCAACCCCAACGCTCATCACACTTGCATTAGAAATCAGAGAAATGTTGTAAAAAAATATTGAAAGGGATTGCAAAATAAAGGGGAGAGTAATGATCCAAAATCTACCTGGTGAGTCGCCGGTCGAGACCGCGACAAGAGCATCACTGGATGCAGCGAGCGCCTCACCCTCCTCCAACAAAATGGTCTCGCCTCCCGTCGCCTCATCCCCCGACTCTACGAGAGCCGTTGTAACACTCGCGACGCCAGGAGATGGCAGAGAACCGCAGGCGGAAAGAATGGCAATTGGAGCAGTGCCCAACTCTTGAGAAAGAACGGCTGCCTCGGGCTCAGCGATCGTAGCCATCTCACCTACCGCTACCTCGGGCTCGGCGATTGTAGCTGTCTCACCTGCCGCTACCTCGGGTTCGGTGGTTGCCGCCACATCACCCGCCACTTCCTCGGCAAAACTAAGCCCTGCAAGATAGGATATATGAGAACCTGAGAATTAAAACTTTGACAAAAGAACCCAATGTTACGTTACTTTGGGTCGGTTTTTCGATTGCCTCCCGAGCCGCATGAGCTGCCTGTCTGTGGGCGGTAGACAAGGCAGCCGAAGCATCCTCTGAAAGGGTGAGGGCAGGAGTAGCAGCGCTCGGACCTGCACCCGCAGCCAAGGCAGCGTTACGCTCCCTTGCTGCGCACACTCTACGCTTCCTTTCTGCTCGGGCCTTGAGAGAAGATTTTCTAGAAGCCTCCATCAATAAGACGTCATCGTCCGTGCTAAGGGTTACCCCTGGAGCCGTTATGGCATCCGTTATTGGTTGCTTAAGTGAGGCTTCTTTCGGTAATACCGGCGGAACTGAAACTTCGATAGCCGACCTTGGGGGCATCTCCGCACCACCCTGCGAAGTCGGTGCCACACCTGGAATAACTTGAGTAGAGGTGGTTCCTGTAATAAGATGAAAAGGAGGGGTCAGATTACCCATAAGAAACGGGAGTGGAGACGCGGTGAACCGAAATGTACCGATGCCTAAAGATGCTCGAAGTCTTTCCTCCTCCTCAAAAGTCTTGAGAGAAGCTGCGAGAGCTTCTTCAGTGGAAATGCCTGTTAAAAAAGAAAAGTGTCAGTCAAAACATGATGACAAAAATATAATGCAATGACGAAAAATACAGCTAATGGTTACCTGATTGCGCGAGGATGGCCAGTCCCGCTTCGTGGCTTGCCAATTGCCCAGAAGCTGCAATGGCAGCCGCCAGATCAGTATCATCTGGCGGCATGAATAGACCCTCGTTTGTCCCATACTCGCTCAGGCCCTCGCCATAAGGAGCGTGAGGCTCCTGGCCGAGTACAACGTCGACAGAAAGGATCGACTTTTTCTTCCTCTTCTGTGAGCGAGCTCCGGTCGCAGCCAGCATAAGATTACGATTGGTGGGCACTTTGGGACGACGAGTCCCGATATCTGAACCCACGCCAGACTCGGGGGAAGCTACATTCACCGTCTCCACGGGAGCACGGGGCATCGGTAGCTCGGCCCTATCATGCGGGACCTCGACCGCAGCGACTCCTCTTAAGGGAGAACGGACAATGGTCCGTCGCTTCAGAGGGATGCTTGGATTACCGGCAGGGGGTACACCCTTGCGGTCGAGCAACAATTTCTTTTCCTCCCTGATAACAGCACCTATTGCGTGTTGATACCACGCCACGTATACGTTTAGGGCCCTAGGAACACAACTTGGTTCACTATTGAAGAAATTGGACCCTGTGTTTAGGCGCATAAAGTGATGCAAAGCGCTCCGGATGCCCTCCTCAGTGTAAACTGGTTCTGCCAGGAATGCCTCGAGCGGGATGCCCTGATTATAACTTGATTGCCGAGCAAAACGGTGAGGGTTATATCTCATGAATAAAGCCGAATCGTTCTGCCTGAACACCAAATATCCCGGCCTGATGGAATATAGGTGGAGAATTTCCCGAGCTTTCAGGGTAGAAGCCCCATCCTTAAAGGTGTCCCGCAATGGCTGCGCCGTCTTAGCAGACTCCTTACCGATGGTCATAACCTTATCAACAAAGGTCATGCCGTCCCCGACGGTACGCGGGTGAAGAATTACACCCCAAGCCTCTCATTGGCTTGGCTCCACAATGGAAGCATTGACCAACCGCATGATTCGTGGAAAATTGCAAATTTCATAGAAATGAGGCCGCTTGTGCATTCTGAAGGCACCGAGCACATGCAATTCAAGCCATGAAGTAAAATAATGCATCGGGAACTTCACGGGCTGCACCCTCGGCTGAGTAGTATCAGCCGCTAAACTAAGGCCATGATATAAATGAGCCAGCCCGGCAATTCCAACAGCAACTTGTCTCCCTTCAACCATCCGATGAGATGGGTAGAAGACTGACGGCTTCATGTAGCGAGGGTGCATGGGAAGCGCGAACCAGCTTAACCACGAACCGAGGAACCCTAGAAAGAACGCTTCCTCGTCGATGCCCGGAGCAGCAATTTCTGAAAAAGGGACGATCGCGACGTTTGGAAGAAAGAATCCCTTTTGATCAGCTTCCAATATTGGCCGGCGATCCAAACCGAAGCCAAAAGGATCATCGAGTTTGGCAAACTTTTCACCCTGGCGCAATAAAACTTCTGAACGAAGAAAACGGGCGATGAAGTCCGCAAAGCTAACCCCATGGCTTCCATATTCAAGAAATAAACCTTCGTAAATGTTTAGCACCTTGATCAAGCTAGGGAATCGGTGCTGAATGGCATTCTCTGGGTTTAGACCCGTCATCACCAGTCGGGTAGCGAAAACATATTCATCTGGGGGCAAAATCTCTTCATAATGCTCCTCTCTGACAGGCAAGCCGGAGATATCCGCAAACTCTTCCAGAGAGATGGAAACTTCCCGATCTAGCATAAGAAAGGTATGAATTGGAACGTTCCATTGTTCCAAGAAGGCTTTGGCACACCACGCGGGAGGTGTGGAATACTGAAACAGAGAAGCATAAATCGCAGGATACAACCCAAGCTTCAGTAGTTCTGACTTCTTTGCTGATAGGATATATCGGGCCCATTGCAGGTATCCGGCTGAGTGACGGGGAATCAGACCTATATTGTACGGCTGTCCCCAGGGGCGCGACTCACCATGGCATATACGCTGCCTTAGAATGTCCAAAGCCATCGGCGGTTGTACAGGTATTGCAGTCATAGAGGGCTGAAGACAATCCTCTGAAGTCCAATTAACCACCTCCACAGCATAGTTCACCGGGGGTGAGTCAGTATAGTGAATCGCCGAAATGGCCTCTGAAGGTGTTGCGTAAGAGAAGCTGCGTCGACCTATAATGATTTGGTTATACCATGTTCCCCACAAATGAAGATTCTTGTGTTCCGGGTCATGGTCCCTGATCAACGCAATAACCTCCCGGTCTACGGGCGCTTCAGGAAATCCACCTTCGGAGCGAATGAACGGAAAGGAAGTGTCGAAAGACATGTCGCCTGCGCGAAAAGGGACAAAAGTCAACTGTCAATGCGATAATTTAATTTAAATTTTGACACTTGGTACTTTAAAATTTGTACTGCACTGCAATGCAGTAGAGAGGGACCAAAGGGGGCCCACAAAATCTAGATGACAGTTCATCATTAATAAAACAGCCTCATCATTTGATGAGACTGTTGATTAAATGAGGAAATCCTCAAGAAATTCTCATTAAATGAGAGATCCCTCGGGCAGAGGAGTAAATCTCCCCTTGAGAGCAGTGCTCTGTGACAGAGTGACACTTATCAAACTCTAATCATGAAGGAATAAAAATTCCTCAAGAGCCTTGCTCTGGAAAAAATGATGGAATAATCCATCAGAAAAATTGAAATCAATTTTTTATGAATTAAAAATTCTGAGATCTTCAAGATCCATGAACGAACTCTTAAGAGTTCTTCATAAGAGATTAATAAATCTACATGATTTGAAAGGAGCAAAGCTCTGATTAATGGGTTAAGAAACCCTGAAAAAGATCTCTTTAGATCTATAATTCCAAGAGAGCAAAACTCTATTAATGAAACCCTAAAAGGGTTTTCTTTAGATCAAAGATCTATGAAGAGCAAGGCTCTGTTAATGGGTAAAACCCTAAGTCATTAAAAGGTTTATTCTTTACCTAAATTTTAAGCAGAGTTTTGATTCTTGAAAAGTACTTAAGCAAAACAGCTATGCTCTGCAAGAGAATAAAAATTCTCAGAAGGAAGAAGATGAACAAAATCATCTAAAGGACCAAAGGTCTTATTTATAGGCATTGAAATGCCTTTTCAATTTCTCAGTTGATTCAAGGGCACAGATGCTGCCACCGTTGCATTCACATGTGGGCCACGTGAGCGCAACGGTGGGGGGCATTTGTTTCCCCCAATCAGAGTAAAGCTCTGTTTGAAATTTAAATTTCAAATTGAAGCAACGCTTCAGATGCAGCGCCAAGTGCGCTGCGCCCTAAGTGGCGCAGCATGTGCAAAGTACATGTGCGCTAGCGCTGGGTGCGCTGCGCTTTAAGCAGCGCACCACGTGTAAGACACGGACGCACTAGCGCTAAGTGCGCTGCGCTCTGAGCAGCGCACCACGTGTCAAACACAGGTGCGCTAGCGCAATGTGCGTTGCGCTCTAAGCAGCGCACCACGTGCAAAGCACGGGTGCGCTAGCGCTGGAATTAAAAACTCCCCACCGTTAGATCAAAAATCTAATAATAATGATAAATCATTAATTAATCAGAATTAAATCCTGTTAAGAAAAGACTCCTCATAAATCTTTCCAAATAACAAGATTGTGCTCTATAAATCAGAGCACCGTTGGATCAATGATCCAATGGTAAATAAAAATTACCAAAAGACAGAATAAATTCTGTGTGGAAAGATTTTCCAATCTTGTTAAAAAAACAAGAAGATTGACTTCTGTAAAACAGAAGCCCTAGGATCAAAGATCCAATGGTGGGGAAACATCCCCAAATCAATCAGAGAAAGATCTCTTTAACTGATTCAACAAATCAGCTTGCCCTATATAAAGGCCCCAAGACTTCAAGTCTTATAGAGAGAAACCCTCCCATAAACTTTGAGAAACTTGAAGATAAAGAGAAAGCTCTTGCAAGAAGATTTTTTCTTCAAGGTACAAATGATGATGATGAACACAGAAATGAAATCATCTCATGATTAAGAAAGAAGAATTCATTTTTTTAAAAAGATTATAGATCTACAAAGACAAAAGTCTTTCAAAAAAAGAGATTAAAAGATCTCATCATAAAAAGAAGAAGAACATAATTCTTCTCACAAATCATGGATCTATAAAGGTAAAGCCTTTAATTAATATAAGTGATTGGAAATATCTCCTGCAAAATAAAAACAGTTGTTCTTAGATCTTGAGACAAAATCTCTTTTAAAAGAACATAAATTTGTTTCCCAGATCATAAAATTAATCAGATGCGCTTTTCGCTCTTGAACTACGCTTTGCGCACTTGAACTGCACTTCTGCGCTCTTTGGACTGACGCTCAGCGCCAAATGCGCCACGTGTCAATCACGTATGCGCCGATTAAACAACTAGCGCCTTGCGCTTCTGAAATAGCGCACTGCGCTCATGGGCTGTAACATTTCGAAATAATAAAATATTATTTTTTGGGAAATTTATAATTTAATATTATTTTATTGAATATTTTAATAATACGGTATAATTAAATACAAATAAATGGGGAAAATTTTTGGAAAATTATGGAAAATTCTAAAATAGGGTAAATTAGATAATTATGCCATTTCTAAGTTTAATTGATTAGTTATATGCTAAATTGGTGCTAATCGCGATTAATAATCGCTAATCGGTTTTTTAGCAATTTGTGCAAAATATGCACATATCATTCTTCTTACACTTGTGCATTTTCTACCATGGTTTCTCATTTGGGTTTACTATTTGAGTGAGAAGGAATTTAGAGAAAAGAAAAGAAATGGAAAAGGGGTTTATATTAAAGAATTTAGTAGTTGGAGAGAGATAGAGGTATGGGGTTCTTTGACTAAAGACTTAGCCATTTCTTCTTCAACCTTCATTCATTTTTCTCCCTATCCCTCTTGCTGCTGCTGCTGCTACTCCTGCTCCTCACCTCCCTCCCCTCTTCAACTCCTCAAATCACCTCTAAAACAACTCCAAAACCCCACTCTCATTTCATTAAAAGTGTGCACAAGCTCAAGATCTACACATTGGACCAAGGAAGCAAGGATTTTGGCCACTAGGGGCAACTCAAGAAAATTCTTGAGTTGCCAAATGAGGTATTTTCTGGACTATTAGCTTAGTTTTAGCATTACTTATACCCCCATGTTTAGATTGAACCGATATTGTTTGATATTGTGGAGTTAAGGAAACCTAGTTAGGGTTTGAGGAATTTATGAGTTGTAATATGAAATTGAGTTCAGTAGAGGCTACACCAACACCGTAGTGCATGAATTGAGACCCTAACCTGAGAGTTGAAACCCGAAATACGGATTTAGAAACCGATATCGGAGAATTTGTGAAATCTGTGAAGGGTATATTGAATCTGCTATCACCCGAGATATCCTAAATTAAAATTGATTGGACAGTGACATGTGCAGGCACACAGGAAGCTACCACCAGAACCTTAGCCCCTACCTCCTATACCCGACCGCAGATTTATCCATTCTGGCCGCAATTTGCGGCCAGACCATGGTGGATTTGCCTCGTTTTGGTTTTGGTGTTGCCTTATCTGTAGATTAGGCCCCTGGTATGTATAGATTTGTCTAATTTGACCTATGGTGAAATCTGGAGCCTATTTCCTAAGTTGCTGTTTTGGATTCGTGTTTCCGTATTCCGTATTTTTAGTTCTGAATTGTGTATTGTGATTTACCTCGACTATTTGGCGTTTATACGACGATATCGAGGATTTGTTGATGGTTTTGAAGGTGTGCCAATAGGTTCTAACCTATAGGCCCCTTATCGTATCGTTTTGGGTTTCGTGTGCCGTGTTAGCTTGGATTTGGTTTTAATACGCATATACGATACTTTGATGTGTAGGTACCCCATGAAGACTTCGGGAGGACAAGTAAAGCGCGTGGAGACGTCGACAAATGAAGACGCAAGGTGAGTAGATTATATCTACAGGGTGAAGTCGGGTGGATGGCGTATAGCACCCCCGCAGTCCGTAGTTGTTATATTTTATATATGATAGTTAGGTGTATTATGGATAGTGTAGGGTTAGAAGTGACTAATGTAGTTCATAGTCGCGAACCCTAGAATAGATTTACACCTACACGCACACCCTTGCATATTCCTTTTATTTACACTGTGTTGATGATGATAATGGATGATATTGGAGATGAGTTGATGGTTTGGGCATTGTGCCGCGAGATCGGTGATTTGATATGATTCGTATTTGGGATACGCCATGTGATTCTTGTGGGGTTTTGGATGTGTGTTTACTCCCGCATTCATACTTATAAATGGTATCGATTTGTACTAGACTTAGATCTGTACCCCAGATTATATGATATGATGATAATGATACCTGATATTTGATGAGAGGAAGGTGATACTGACCCGTACCCAGCTATTGGGATGCCGTACGACGATTTACCGTACGAGCCTATATTGATGATAGATCCGCACTCATGGCTTGAGGATGTCTTACGATGTATTGTATCGTACGCGATATTATTGAGGCGGGATCACCGACTATTATATCTATATCTATATCGACTCGGATTTAGGTGGTTTCCATACCTCTCCCGATTGACTTGATACTTAGATCTGTAGTTTGCATAGTAGATTCTTCACTGTGGTGTTGATTATTTGATTTCCGCATATTCATGCTATTCGCATTGCTTGCATATGTTTATTGCTATATTAGTATCATGCTGTTAGGACACCGGCACCATTATCGATGATGCGTATGTTCCACGTACACTATTTGCCGGCTCACACACATCATCATCGATAATTTCCATGCCACTACACTATAGTACTGTTGCATTCATGATATGATTCTTGCATGGCTTATTGTACACTTATACCTGTACACAAATATAGATGATTCTGACTTGTTTAGGGATTTGGGAACCGCAAGATATTCTTCAAAACTGATTCGTTTTAAAAGAGCGGTTTCCCTCGACATGTGCACATTATTATTCCATGTTGCATGACTTCTGATATGCTTACATTTCTTTACATGTCGCATACATCATGTTTTGATTATACGCATTGAGATATGTTGTTTCCATGATATTTCTGGATTTGGGAACCGTGGGTATTTCAAAAGAGAATATATAATTGTTTTAAAAACCCGGTTACCCTTGATATGATATTAAAAGAGCGGTTACCCTTGTTGCATGACTTCTGATATGCTTACCTTTCTTTACATGTCGTATACATCATGTTTTGATTATACGCATTGAGATATGTTGTTTCCATGATATTTCTGGATTTGGGAACCGTGGGTATTTCAAAAGAGAATATATAATTATTTTAAAAACCCGGTTACCCTTGATATGATATTTCAGTGCGTCCACCATGTGTTTTCTCGGTGCTGAGAGCGACATGTGAAACCCGATTCGAGGAGGCGGATGAGGCCGATTGCGGGTACATGGTGGACCCGGTATGGTACCCCGGGGCGAGAACGGTTTCGCTGTGTAGTAGACGGTGAGCCTGGCAGAGGGACTACTACCTACCGGTGATTGGTTGGACCTGGCGGTTATCCAGAGGATACTGACCAGAGTCCATAGATGGATATGGGCGTACTGCCGGGGCCGAGGGCCGATTCCCCAGACATAGCCCGTGGACTGATCCGGACTGACGGAGCCCGATAGATGAGGATTTACGTGTCGATGCTAGGCACGGGTTTCATGACGATTTCCATGATTTTGATTATATCCTCATATTTTCATGCATGACGTTTATTGTCATTGGGTGACGGGTGGACGGGTACCACGTTTATTGTCATTGGGTGACGGGTGGACGATCGTGACGTTTGGAAGAAAGAATCCCTTTTGATCAGCTTCCAATATTGGCCGGCGATCCAAACCGAAGCCAAAAGGATCATCGAGTGTGGCAAACTTTTCACCCTGGCGCAATAAAACTTCTGGGCGAAGAAAACGGGCGATGAAGTCCGCAAAGCTAACCCCATGGCTTCCAGTTTCAAGAAATAAACCTTCGTAAATGTTTAGCACCTTGATCAAGCTAGGGAATCGGTGCTGAATGGCATTCTCTGGGTTTAGACCCGTCATCACCAGTCGGGTAGCGAAAACATATTCATCTGGGGGCAAAATCTCTTCATAATGCTCCTCTCTGACAGGCAAGTCGGAGATATCCGCAAACTCTTCCAGAGAGATGGAAACTTCCCTATCTAGCATAAGAAAGGTATGAGTTGGAACGTTCCATTGTTCCAAGAAGGCTTTGACACACCACGCGGGAGGTGTGGAATACTGAAACAGAGAAGCATAAATCGCAGGATACAACCCAAGCTTCAGTAGTTCTGACTTCTTTGCCGATAGGATATATCGGTCCCATTGCAGGTATCCGGCTGAGTGACGGGGAATCAGACCTATATTGTACGGCTGTCCCCAGGGGCGCGACTCACCTTGGCATATACGCCGTCCTAGAATGTCCAAAGCCATCGACGGTTGTACAAGTATTGCAGTCATAGAGGGCTGAAGACAATCCTCTGAAGTCCAATTAACCACCTCCACAGCATAGTTCACCGGGGGTGAGTCAGCATAGTGAATCGCCGAAATGGCCTCTGAAGGTGTTGCGTAAGAGAAATTGCGTCGACCCATAATGATTTGGTTATACCATGTTCCCCACAAATGAAGATTCTTGTGTTCCGGGTCATGGTCCCTGATCAACGCAATAACCTCCCGGTCTACGGGCGCTTCAGGAAATCCACCTTCGGAGCGAATGAACGGAAAGGAAGTGTCGAAAGACATGTCGCCTGCGCGAAAAGGGACAAAAGTCAACTGTCAATGCGATAATTTAATTTAAATTTTGACACTTGGTACTTTAAAATTTGTACTGCACTGCAATGCAGTAGAGAGGGATCAAAGGGGGCCCACAAAATCTAGATGACAGTTCATCATTAATAAAACTGCCTCATCATTTGATGAGACTGTTGATTAAATGAGGAAATCCTCATTAAATGAGAGATCCCTCGGGCAGAGGAGTAAATCTCCCCTTGAGAGCAGTGCTCTATGACAGAGTGACACTTATCAAACTCTAATCATGAAGGAATAAAAATTCCTCAAGAGCCTTGCTCTGGAAAAAATAATGGAATAATCCATCAGAAAAATTGAAATCAATTTTTTATGAATTAAAAATTCTGAGATCTTCAAGATCCATGAACGAACTCTTAAGAGTTCTTCATAAGAGATTAATAAATCTACATGATTTGAAAGGAGCAAAGCTCTGATTAATGGGTTAAGAAACCTTGAAAAAGATCTCTTTAGATCTATAATTCCAAGAGAGCAAAGCTCTATTAATGAAACCCTAAAAGGGTTTTGTTTAGATAAAAAATCTATGAAGAGCAAGGCTCTGTTAATGGGTAAAACCCTAAGTCATTAAAAGGTTTAATCTTTACCTAAATTTTAAGTAGAGTTTTGACTCTTGAAAAGTTCTTAAGCAAAACAGCTATGCTCTGCAAGAGAATAAAAATTCTCAGAAGGAAGAAGATGAACAGAATCATCTAAAGGACCAAAGGTCCTATTTATAGGCATTGAAATGCCTTTTCAACTTCTCAGTTGATTCAAGGGCACAGATGCTGCCACCGTTGCACTCACATATGGGCCACGTGAGAGCAACGGTGGGGGGTATTTGTTTCCCCAATCAGAGCAAAGCTCTGTTTGAAATTTAAATTTCAAAATGAAGCAACGCTTCAGATGCAGCGCCAAGTGCGCTGCGCCCTAAGTGGCGCAACATGTGCAAAGTACATGTGCGCTAGTGCTGGGTGCGCTGCACTTTAAGCAGCGCACCACGTGTAAGACACGGACGCACTAGCGCTAAGTGCGCTGCGCTCTGAGCAGCGCACCACGTGTCAAACACAGGTGCGCTAGCGCAATGTGCATTGCGCTCTAAGCAGCGCACCACGTGCTAAGCACGGGTGCGCTAGTGCTGGAATTAAAAACTCCCCACCGTTAGATCAAATATCTAATAATAATGTTAAATCATTAATTAATCAGAATTAAATCCTGTTAAGAAAAGATTCCTCATAAATCTTTCCAAATAACAAGATTGTGCTCTGTAAATCAGAGCACCGTTGGATCAATGATCCAATGGTAAATAAAAATTACCAAAAGACAGAATAAATTCTGTGTGGAAAGATTTTCCAATCTTGTTAAAAAAACAAGAAGATTGACTTCTGTAAAACAGAAGCCCTAGGATCAAAGATCCAATAGTGAGGAAACATCCCCAAATCAATCAAAGAAATATCTTTTTAACTGATTCAACAAATCAGCTTGCCCTATATAAAGGCCCCAAGACTTCAAGTCTTATAGAGAGAAACCCTCCCATAAACTTTGAGAAACTTGAAGATAAAGAGCAAGCTCTTGCAAGAAGATTTTTTCTTCAAGGTATAAATGATGATGATGAACACAGAAATGAAATCATCTCATGATTAAGAAAGAAGAATTCATTTTTTTAAAAAGATTATAGATCTACAAAGACAAAAGACTTTCAAAAAAAGAGATCAAAAGATCTCATCATAAAAAGAAGAAGAACATAATTCTTCTCACAGATCATGGATCTATAAAGGCAAAGCCTTTAATCAATATAAGTGATTGGAAATATCTCCTGCAAAATAAGAACCGTTGTTCTTAGATCTTGAGACAAAGTCACTTTTAAAAGAATATAAATTTGTTTCCCAGATCATAAAATTGATCAGATGCGCTTTGCGCTCTTGAACTGCGCTTTGCGCTCTTGAACCGCGCTTCTGCGTTCTATGGATTGGCGCTCAGCGCCAAATGCGCCACGTGTCAATCACGTATGCCCCGATTAAACAACTAGCGCCTTGCGCTTCTGAAATAGCGCACTGCGCTCATGGGCTGTAACATTTCGAAATAATAAAAATATTATTTTTTGGGAAATTTATAATTTAATATTATTTTATTGAATATTTTAATAATACGGTATAATTAAATACAAATAAATGGGGAAATTTTTTGGAAAATTATGGAAAATTCTAAAATAGGGTAAATTAGAGAATTATGCCATTTCTAAGTTTAATTGATTAGTTATATGCTAAATTGGTGCTAATCGCGATTAATAATCGCTAATCGGTTTTTTAGCAATTTGTGCAAAACATGCACATATCATTCTTCTTACACTTGTGCATTTTCTACCTTGGTTTCTCATTTGGGTTTACTATTTGAGTGAGAAGGAATTTAGAGAAAAGAAAAGAAATGGAAAAGGGGTTTATATTAAAGAATTTAGTAGTTGGTGAGAGAGAGAGAGAGGTATGGGCTTCTTTGACTAAAGACTTAGCCATTTCTTCTTCAACCTTCATTCATTTTTCTTCCTATCCCTCTTGTTGCTGCTGCTACTCCTGCTCCTCACCTCCCTCCCCTCTTCAACTCCTCAAATCATCTCTAAAACAACTCCAAAACCCCACTCTCATTTCATTAAAAGTGTGCACAAGCTCAAGATCTACACATTGGACCAAGGAAGCAAGGATTTTGGCCACTAGGGGCAACTCAAGAAAATTCTTGAGTTGCCAAATGAGGTATTTTCTGGACTATTAGGTTAGTTTTAGCATTACTTATACCCCCATGTTTAGATTGAACCGATATTGTTTGATATTGTGGAGTTAAGGAAACCTAGTTAGGGTTTGAGGAATTTATGAGTTGTAATGTGAAATTGAGTTCAGTAGAGGCTACACCAACACCGTAGTGCATGAATTGAGACCCTAACCTGAGAGTTGAAACCCGAAATACGGATTTAGAAACCGATATCGGAGAATTTGTGGAATCTGTGAAGGGTATATTGAATCTGCTATCACCCGAGACATCCTAAATTAAAATTGATTGGACAGTGACATGTGCAGGCACACAGGAAGCTACCACCAGAACCCTAGCCCCTACCTCCTATACCCGGCCGCAGATTTATCCATTCTGGCCGCAATTTGCGGCCAGACAATGGTGGATTTGCCTCGTTTTGGTTTTGGTGTTCCCTTATCTGTAGATTAGGCCCCTGGTATGTATAGATTTGTCTAATTTGACCTATGGTGAAATCTGGAGCCTATTTCCTAAGTTGCTGTTTTGGATTCGTGTTTCCGTATTCCGTATTTTTAGTTCTGAATTGTGTATTGTGATTTACCTCGACTATTTGGCGTTTATACAACGATATCGAGGATTTGTTGATGGTTTTTAAGGTGTGCCCATAGGTTCTAACCTATAGGCCCCTTATCGTATCGTTTTGGGTTTCGTGTGCCGTGTTAGCTTGGATTTGGTTTTAATACGCATATACGATACTTTGATGTGTAGGTACCCCATGAAGACTTCGGGACGACAAGTAAAGCGCGTGGAGACGTCGACAAATGAAGACGCAAGGTGAGTAGATTATATCTACAGGGGGAAGTCGGGTGAATGGCGTATAGCACCCCCGCGGTCCGTAGTTGTTATATTATATATATGATAGTTAGGTGTATTATGGATAGTGTAGGGTTAGAAGTGACTAGTGTAGTTCATAGTCGCGAACCCTAGAATAGATTTACACCTACACGCACACCCTTGCATATTCCTTTTATTTACACTGTGTTGATGATGATAATGGATGATATTGGAGATGAGTCGATGGTTTGGGCATTGTGCCGCGAGATCGGTGATTTGATATGATTCGTATTTGGGATACGACATGTGATTCTTGCGGGCTTTGGATGTGTGTTTACTTCCGCATTCATACTTATAAATGGTATCGATTTGTACTAGACTTAGATCTGTACCCCAGATTATATGATATGATGATAATGATACCTGATATTTGATGAGAGGAAGGTGATACTGACCCGTACCCAGCTATTGGGATGCCGTACGACGATTTACCGTACGAGCCTATATTGATGATAGATCCGCACTCATGGCTTGAGGATGTCTTACGATATATTGTATCGTACGCAATATTATTGAGGCGGGATCACCGACTATTATATATATATATATATATATATATATATCGACTTGGATTTAGGTGGTTTCCATACCTCTCCCGATTGACTTGATACTTAGATCTGTAGTTTGCATAGTAGATTCTTCACTGTGGTGTTGATTATTTGATTTCCGCATATTCATGCAATTCGCATTGCTTGCATATGTTTATTGCTATATTAGTATCATGCTGTTAGGACACCGGCACCATTATTGATGATGCGTATGTTCCACGTACACTATTTGCCGGCTCACACACTTCATCATCGATAATTGCCATGCCACTACACTGTAGTACTGTTGCATTCATGATATGATTCTTGCATGGCATATTGTACACTTATACCTGTACACAAACATAGATGATTTTGACTTGTTTAGGGATTTGGGAACCGCAAGATATTCTTCAAAACTGATTCATTTTAAAAGAGCGGTTTCCCTCGACATGTGCACATTATTATTCCATGTTGCATGACTTCTGATATGCTTACCTTTCTTTACATGTCGCATACATCATGTTTTGATTATACGCATTGAGATATGTTGTTTCCATGATATTTCTGGATTTGGGAACCATGGGTATTTCAAAAGAGAATATATAATTGTTTTAAAAACCCGGTTACCCTTGATATGATATTAAAAGAGTGGTTACCCTTGTTGCATGACTTCTGATATGCTTACCTTTCTTTACATGTCGCATACATCATGTTTTGATTATACGCATTGAGATATGTTGTTTCCATGATATTTCTGGATTTGGGAACTGTGGGTATTTCAAAAGAGAATATATAATTGTTTTAAAAACCCGGTTACCCTTGATATGATATTTCAGTGCGTCCACCATGTGTTTTCTCGGTGCTGAGAGCGACATGTGAAACCCGATTCGAGGAGGCGGATGAGGCCGATTGCGGGTACATGGTGGACCCGGTATGGTACCCCGGGGCGAGAACGGTTTCGCTGTGTAGTAGACAGTGAGCCTGGCAGAGGGACTACTACCTACCGGTGATTGGTTGGACCTGGCGGTTATCCAGAGGATACTAACCAGAGTCGATAGATGGATATGGGCGTAGTGCCGGGGCCGAGGGCCGATTCCGCAGACATAGCCCGTGGGCTGATCCGGACTGACGGAGCCCGATAGATGAGGATTTACGTGTCGATGCTAGGCACGGGTTTCATGACGATTTCCATGATTTTGATTGTATCCTCATATTTGCATGCATGACGTTTATTGTCATTGGGTGACGGGTTCCACGTTTATTGTCATTGGGTGACGGGTGGACGGGTTCTACGTTTATTGTCATTGGGTGACGGGTGGACGGGTTCCACGTTTATACAGACATTGATTACATACAGACCTTCACTAAATTGATCATACTTCATTTGTATATATAACAGGGTACGAGGGCGCTGTTATATATACCCTTACACCAATTTTAGTGGAATGGGACGCTAATATATGTGTATTGATATCCATTTGATACTTCATCATGTTTACTTCATGCAGACATACCTTACATTTATGACATGTTATTATCTGAGGCACTGGCACGAGTACTTGGCACTACCTACATGATTAGATATTACACTGCCACATTTTCATGCTTCAGACTTACTCTTGAGGGTTATATTATATACTGATTGTATTGACTTAGGATTATGTCTTGCATTCGATTTCTGCTTGTAGATATTTTCTATTCACAAGTTGGCAACTCACCCCCGTTGTGCCACAGTTCTTGCAGGGCTTGCCGTACAGGTTCCATAGCGGCACTTCTGACACACTGCTTTCCTTTGCGGGTGATTTGCTTGGTAGGTGGGTTCTTTGTATCAGAACCGCCGTTGTACATGTATTATTCATTGTATCTAGAAATTCCATCAACCAAAACTTGTATATTATTTCAGACTCCAACACTAGTGATGTATTATTTTGACCTTAGAGTCGCGCTTAATAGTGTTTCAGTTTTCATGCTTATCTGGGTTTCTTTTGAATTTTGATCCTCGCCTTTCGGCGTTGTATAGTATATTGCTTGTTGTTTATTTATCCTTAATATGGTTTTAGATTTCTGGGCTTTTGGCTTACTTGGATCAGATGAAGTCCTATAGACTTCATATGGTTCAAGGGCCAGTCACGTGCTCTTTCGGGTCGTGACAAAGTTGGTATCAGAGCGCTAGGTTGACCTTGGTTCGAGTCTAAGTTTGACTATGTGGAGCCTAGGGCGTCTATATATATACGGAACTTAGGCTTGACCTTACGGAACTTAGACTTAGTCGAGGGGGTATTAGACCCGAACTTTTGTCGTGTAGGATGACCCTTGGTTGATGGAATAGGTGACTAAATTAGAGTGACGTACCGTGGGTATGTTCCGCGGCATACTTATGACACGCCACTCCGCTTAAGGAACCTTAGGATGTACATATTTTCGAGATCAGTGATCCTCTTCATATCCATGATTATACATCCATTTGAGATCCCCGATTCTATTAGTTTCATGATCATATCTTTATTGATGCTGTTCCTTCTTAGGATCATGTGTCCACTCTGGATCTGTTGTTCTCTTTCTTGCCATTGATCTGCTCTCTTCGATACTCGATTGAGGTTCCTGTCGCCATGTTGAGCGCAGTTTGGGCTGCTGCTAGGGTTACGGTCAGTGCGAGCTCGTCTGGTTCGAGGGCCGACCATTGTGTTTTCTGGTGACATGGGAACGTCTCGAGTTAGTATTGGTGACTGTGACCTCTAGTGGAGGCGAGTGCTTGGTCTTGCACCGGATGATCGGGCCATTGTTAGAGCTGCCAGTTGAGAGAGGACTGTTGATGTACAACATACCTCAGAGATTATGATGTCGCCTACCGTACAGACAGATAGACCAGCTGTTGCTGAGATTGACAGGATGTCGCTTCCGGAGCTTACGAGCTGAGATTGTCGGAGCTTCCAGGCAGATATGAGACAAATGATAGCTAGTCTACCCGATTTGAGAGACGAAGGTGATTCGTCCGATTTGTGCGCCGGAGCGGGCCCAGTTGAGTTGAAGACTTCCAGTGTGGAGAGTCTTACTCAGATCTAGAGCAGACCGATTCAAAGATGACCGCCAATGTATCACCTTTCCTGGATGATTGAGGCGCTGTTCGGCGTACAGGCGAATGAGCCAGTTGCTGCAGCAAATGACGAGATATCGCCCAGATGGTTGGAGCTACTGCAGCATGAGCATATACTTAGAGATATGATGGACGGTCGCTAGTCACCTGAGGATGAATGACTAGGACATGTGGTTCGTTCGTTTACCGATGCGAGGTCATCAGATAGATTGTTTCCAGCTAGAGACGACTTCACGCAGGTTCGTTGAGAGTCGATAGAGACGATCGAATGTCAGGAGCCCATTTTCCAAGTTTAAGTATACGGGAAGACATGCAGGTGATTCTATGGACTCTCTAGAAGAATGAAACCCTAACTCGACTTAATGACCGTGTGAAAGCCTTTGAACCTTAGGGATTGCGGCAGTTCCGCGGCGCCATTAGTGAGGCTTGGGTTTGCCCTTCTACGGCTGGACCATCGACGCTGCGGCATGTACTCGATACTATTAAACTGTACTCAAGATGTTGATCTCTTGGGGGATTATAAGGTTCTGACGAGTCGATCGAATGTTTCGACATCATTCGGATATCATGTGATGGGATGCTTTGCTTGGGAGACTCCAGATACGAGTATAGCCATTGGAGCACAGTCTATGCAGCCACTATGAGACGAGTCCGAATCAGTCGATATTGAAGCAGAGTGAAGAAAAGAGTTCGCAAGAGATTTCGACGAGATGACGTCCCACTCCGCTGACATCAGAGATGTGATACGCACCTAGAGGCGTTGTATATGGATATATCTTCCAGAAAGAGGCGCGATAAGTATGCAGTCGTTCCGGAATAAGAATTAGCTTCAGCAATGGATGATGACTTCCGGGCAATCAGGCAGGAATGAGATTTGAGAGAGAAACCTCGACAGGACCTTTCTGGAATACGATACGAGAAGACCGAGACCCAGGGGTGGTCATATTGCGCACACCCAGCAGGCCAGAGTTCGGCATCGTCGACAAGGTAGTTGACCAGGTTCGGATAAAGGACCTTACCCAGATGCGTTGCGAATTGATCAAGGACGGACGAGTATTGAGTATTCCTCCGATGGTTGGGACGCGTTCCCGAGGACCTGTTCGGCCAGACACATTCTATAGAATGATGAAGCTACAGAGTACGCGCTTTCGAGTCCGTGCGAGAGACTTCGGATTGACCATGGCCGAGAACAGTGCAGTGCGTAGATAGCATGGCGTGACGTCATAGTGGACGACGATAGAGACAAGTGGAACCAGAGGTTTGTGCGAGACGCTGACGAGCTGTCATTACTTCCCGTCGAGACTAGAGACCTGATATGCTTACAGAGGCGTTGGGATGCGACCAATTTCCGAGAAAATATTGTGCTGAGGACACAGATGTCTATCGAGTGAGAAGAGATTATGCAAGAGAACCAGCCTCCGTACAGTTCGGCATAGGCAAGATCGAAAGAGACTTTGAGCAGGATTCCTTCCAGGAAATTGCTGCAATGATGTTTGCACCCAGGATCAGATGTGTGATGTGCATTCAGAGAGCCAGAGGCCGACGCCAGTGACATGCTGCTTTACGAGTGGTCGTGAGGATTGACCGAGAGATGACCAGAGAAGTGCCAGAACGGAATCGTCCCCGTTAGCACACCTGACCGGGCCGATGAGCCGATTGACTACGAGATAGGTAATCTGCAGAGAAGATAACGACCCAGAGTCAGAGGACGCCAGACCGTGAGAAAGAGGCAAGTAGATATCTTGCGCTGCTAGTATTGGATGCGCCGACTCTTTCTCGACCTTGAAGGAGGAACTACCGACGACGGTACTTATGATTTGGTTTTGATATACGATCTTGGTGCACGCCAGATGCACTAAATCGAAATTCTTCATGCATGTCAAATGCGCCTGATTTTGCTGTCAGGCACACACGTTGCCTATGACAGATGTTTCGTGCACACCAGTTGCACCTAGATGTTGTTTTGTTCACCTGTATGACACATACATGGATTTTGATTCCGTGCGCACCAGACGCACCGGATATTCTTATATGCATTTTTGTGGATTGATTTTTAGTAGAGCAGTACACTTTGATGATATTCGCTATCTATTGATGTTTTCGGAGCCCCGACAAATTGGATTTTGCTGAAATGTTTTAGTATTGGGGGTATAAATTTAAATTCGGGGACCGAATTTATTTAAGGGGGGTAGATTGTAACATTTCGAAATAATAAAAATATTATTTTTTGGGAAATTTATAATTTAATATTATTTTATTGAATATTTTAATAATACGGTATAATTAAATACAAATAAATGGGGAAAATTTTTGGAAAATTATGGAAAATTCTAAAATAGGGTAAATTAGAGAATTATGCCATTTCTAAGTTTAATTGATTAGTTATATGCTAAATTGGTGCTAATCGCGATTAATAATCGCTAATCGGTTTTTTAGCAATTTGTGCAAAACATGCACACATCATTCTTCTTACACTTGTGCATTTTCTACCATGGTTTCTCATTTGGGTTTACTGTTTGAGTGAGAAAGAATTTAGAGAAAAGAAAAGAAATGGAAAATGGGTTTATATTAAAGAATTTAGTAGTTGGTGAGAGAGAGAGAGGTATGGGCTTCTTTGACTAAAGACTTAGCCATTTCTTCTTCAACCTTCATTCATTTTTCTCCCTCTCCCTCTTGTTGCTGCTGCTACTCCTGCTCCTCACCTCCCTCCCCTCTTCAACTCCTCAAATCACCTCTAAAATAACTCTAAAACCCCACTCTCATTTCATTAAAAGTGTGCACAAGCTCAAGATCTACACATTGGACCAAGGAAGCAAGGATTTTGGCCACTAGGGGCAACTCAAGAAAATTCTTGAGTTGCCAAATGAGGTATTTTCTGGACTATTAGCTTAGTTTTAGCATTACTTATACCCCCATATTTAGATTGAACCGATATTGTTTGATATTGTGGAGTTAAGGAAACATAGTTAGGGTTTAAGGAATTTATGAGTTGTAATGTGAAATTGAGTTCAGTAGAGGCCACACCAACACCGTAGTGCATGAATTGAGACCCTAACCTGAGAGTTGAAACCCGAAATACGGATTTAGAAACCGATATCGGAGAATTTGTGGAATCTGTGAAGGGTATATTGAATCTGCTATCACCCGAGACATCCTAAATTAAAATTGATTGGACAGTGATATGTGCAGGCACACAGGAAGCTACCACCAGAACCCTAGCCCCTACCTCCTATACCCGGCCGCAGATTTATCCATTCTGGCCGCAATTTGCGGCCAGACCATGGTGGATTTGCCTCCTTTTGGTTTTGGTGTTCCCTTATCTGTAGATTAGGCCCCTGGTATGTATAGATTTGTCTAATTTGACCTATGGTGAAATCTGGAGCCTATTTCCTAAGTTGCTGTTTTGGATTCGTGTTTCCGTATTCCGTATTTTTAGTTCTGAATTGTGTTTTGTGATTTACCTCGACTATTTGGCGTTTATACAATGATATCGAGGATTTGTTGATGGTTTTGAAGGTGTGCCAATAGGTTCTAACCTATAGGCCCCTTATCGTATCGTTTTGGGTTTTGTGTGCCGTGTTAGCTTGGATTTGGTTTTAATACGCATATACGATACTTTGATATGTAGGTACCCCATGAAGACTTCGGGACGACAAGTAAAGCGCGTGGAGACGTCGACAAATGAAGACGCAAGGTGAGTAGATTATATCTACAGGGGGAAGTCGGGTGGATGGCGTATAGCACCCCCGCGGTCCGTAGTTGTTATATTATATATATGATAGTTAGGTGTATTATGGATAGTGTAGGGTTCGAAGTGACTAGTGTAGTTCATAGTCGCGAACCCTAGAATAGATTTACACCTACACGCACACCCTTGCATATTCCTTTTATTTACACCGTGTTGATGATGATAATGGATGATATTGGAGATGAGTCGATGGTTTGGGCATTGTGCCGCGAGATCGGTGATTTGATATGATTCGTATTTGGGATACGACATGTGATTCTTGCGGGCTTTGGATGTGTGTTTACTCCCGCATTCATACTTATAAATGGTATCGATTTGTACTAGACTTAGATCTGTACCCCAGATTATATGATATGATGATAATGATACCTGATATTTAATGAGAGGAAGATGATACTGACCCGTACCCAGCTATTGGGATGTCGTACGACGATTTACCGTACGAGCCTATATTGATGATAGATCCGCACTCATGGCTTGAGGATGTCTTACGATATATTGTATCGTACGCGATATTATTGAGGCGGGATCACCGAATATTATATCTATATATATATCGACTTGGATTTAGGTGGTTTCCATACCTCTCCCGATTGACTTGATACTTAGATCTGTAGTTTGCATAGTAGATTCTTCACTGTGGTGTTGATTATTTGATTTCCGCATATTCATGCTATTCGCATTGCTTGCATATGTTTATTGCTATATTAGTATCATGCTGTTAGGACACCAGCACCATTATCGATGATGCGTATGTTCCACGTACACTATTTGCCGGCTCACACACTTCATCATCAATAATTGCCATGCCACTACACTATAGTACTGTTGCATTCATGATATGATTCTTGCATGGCATATTGTACACTTATACCTGTACACAAACATAGATGATTCTGACTTGTTTAGGGATTTGGGAACCGCAAGATATTCTTCAAAACTGATTCGTTTTAAAAGAGCGGTTTCCCTCGACATGTGCACATTATTATTCCATGTTGCATGACTTCTGATATGCTTACCTTTCTTTACATGTCGCATACATCATGTTTTGATTATACGCATTGAGATATGTTGTTTCCATGATATTTCTGGATTTGGGAACCGTGGGTATTTCAAAAGAGAATATATAATTGTTTTAAAAACCCGGTTACCCTTGATATGATATTAAAAGAGTGGTTACCCTTGTTGCATGACTTCTGATATGCTTACATTTCTTTACATGTCGCTTACATCATGTTTTGATTATACGTATTGAGATATGTTGTTTCCATGATATTTCTGGATTTGGGAACCGTGGGTATTTCAAAAGAGAATATATAATTGTTTTAAAAACCCGGTTACCCTTGATATGATATTTCAGTGCGTCCACCATGTGTTTTCTCGGTGCTGAGAGCGACATGTGAAACCCAATTCGAGGAGGCGGATGAGGCCGATTGCGGGTATATGGTGGACCCGGTATGGTACCCTGGGGCGAGAACGGTTTCGCTGTGTAGTAGACGTTGAGCTTGGCAGAAGGACTACTACCTACCGGTGATTGGTTGGACCTGGCGGTTATCCAGAGGATACTGACCAGAGTCGATAGATGGATATGGGCGTACTGCCGGGGCCGAGAGCCGATTCCACAGGCATAGCCCGTGGGCTGATCCGGACTGACGGAGCCCGATAGATGAGGATTTACGTGTCGATGCTAGGCACGGGTTTCATGACGATTTTCATGATTTTGATTATATCCTCATATTTGCATGCATGACGTTTATTGTCATTGGGTGACGGGTGGACGGGTTCCACGTTTATTGTCATTGGGTGACGGGTGGACGGGTTCCACGTTTATTGTCATTGGATGACGGGTGGACGGGTTCCACGTTTATACAGACATTGATTACATACAGACCTTGACTACATTCATCATACTTCATTTGTATATATAACAGGGTATGAGGGCGCTGTTATCTATACTCTTACACCAATATTAGTGGAATGGGACGCTAATATATGTGTATTGATATCCATTTGATACTTTATCATGTTTACTTCATGCAGACATACCTTACATTTATGACATGTTATTATCTGAGGCACTGGCACGAGTACTTGGCACTACCTACATGATTAGATGTTACACTGCCACATTTTCATGCTTCAGACTTACTCTTGAGGGTTATATTATATACTGATTGTATTGACTTAGGATTATGTCTTGCATTCGATTTCTGCTTGTAGATATTTTCTATTCACGAGTTGGCAACTCACCCCCGTTGTGCCACAGTTCTTGCAGGGCTTGCCGTACAGGTTCCATAGCGGCACTTCTGGCACACTGCTTTCCTTTGCGGGTAATTTGCTTGGTAGGTGGGTTCTTTGTATCAGAACCGCCGTTGTACATGTATTATTCATTGTATCTAGAAATTCCATCAACCAAGACTTGTATATTGTTTCAGACTCCAACACTAGTGATGTATTATTTCGACCTTAGAGTCACGCTTAGTAGTGTTTCAGTTTTCATGCTTATCTGGGTTTCTTTTGAATTTTGATCCTCGCCTTTCAGCGTTGTATAGTATATTGCTTGTTGTTTATTTATCCTTAATATGGTTTTAGATTTCTGGGATTTTGGCTTACTTGGATCAGATGAAGTCTTATAGACTTCATATGGTTCAAGGGCCAGTCACGTGCTCTTTCGGATCGTGACATGGGCTGGCGCTCAGTGCCAAATGCACCACGTGTCACTCACATGTGCGCCACTAAACTGAAAGTGCAATGCGCTTATGAACTAGCGCTTTGCGCTCATAAATTGGCATCATGCGCTCATCATCTGGCGCTTAGCGCCAAGCACGACACGTGTCCCTTACATGTGCGCCACGTGGCAGAAGCGCACTGCGTTTTTTGACTGGTGCAAAGCGCCTAGCGTGCCACGTGTTGCGCTGATAGAATATAAATTGCTCTTTAATAGGCCCAGAGCTCTGATGAATGCTCAACAAAAGACAAAAACATTGTCAACATATAAATCAATGCTCAGCATTGTTAAAAGGGCTAAGCCCAAATAAAGGCTCAACAGCCCAAAATAAAATGTTAAACATTTATTGGACTCAGTCCAAGATTGGCCATAAGTCCTCAACTCATATTAATTGAGCTCATCTGCTCATAAATATATTAACAGATCTTATTCCCAATTGGACTACAGGTCTCTCAACCCACATCGGTTTAAGGGTACATCTCTGAACTCCTCTGATATTTGTCGTTGTAATCCTTCAACGTCTTTAGAGAGGTGACGGGTCCTGAAAACCATACATTTCATGGACTGTGGGATCCTTAAGCCCATGGACTATGATGTCCTTAACCTTGACTGTGAATTCTTTAAACTCACGGACTATGATGTCCTTAACCTTGACTGTGAGGTCTTTAAACTCACGGACTATGATGTCCTTAACCTTGGACCGTAATGTCCCTAAACTAAACAATAGAGCCCAAATGCTCTCTTGATGGATCTAAATGATCCCGTTAAGTTGATCTTAGTCTAAAATTAGACTAACGTATCCTTAACAAACGTTTAAGTTGATCTTAGTTCCAAATAAGACTAATGTATCCTTAAACCCCAACCCCCAAACCCAAATCTAAGAAGATACGGATTTGGACTAATCCACGCCCTATGGGCAACAACATAAATTAGTCTCCGTATACAATCCATGGGCAACCAAAAACAAAACAAACACCCACGACACGAAGTAACCATCTAGAGAAGGAGAAAATGGTTACCGCGATGCGGTAGCGTAATTAACTGCGGGGGCTTGTGCCTGCAGGGAAGAGCGTCCCCACAATAAAAAACCCCTCAAATGAGGAGGAATCTGACGAAGTCTGCTATATCGGCCGCATCCATTTAAACCTTCGATACACGGTGCCATAAATCAACTTGGCATCTTCGGAGAGGTGGACGGATAGCACCAATTAGCATCTGCTCCGAAATTCAGGTAAGACGGACCCACGCGGTCGCGTCTCCGTGTTTTCGGCGGGGAACAGAGCCATGCTAGAAATAAATACGGATTTTTTAAGATCACGAAACCGAAATAACTCCGAAACTTGAAACCTTAAAACCTGCATTCTGTCGATTTCAAAATGAGCTCCAAAAATTTTCCAAACAAGTGCAGAATCACATTTGGAAAGATAGAAGACCATGGGAGAAAATTGGGACCATGTGCTCGGATTTTGGCCGAGGACATGGCCTCAAAAACCGAGGAGGCCGGCCCTATAGGGGGTTTTGGGTTCCAATTTTTTTCCATGTTTTGGTTTCTGGCTTTTGGGGTTTCAGGTGTTGTTTATTTTTGTTAATTTTGCATGTGATGTAATCTTACACTTTAAGCAAGTCGGGGTGTTTCGTATTCGTAGTTTTAACATTGTTTCGGGTGTTTCACGTATTGTCTAGACGAAGTTAAAAGGTTCAATCGAATGTTAAAATCCCATTTTTCCAAGTTTAACGTACTCGGAAAAACATGCAAGTGATTCCGTGGACCCTCCAGAAGAATGAAACCTTAACTTGATTATGTGGACGTCAAAATCACCACTTGAACCCTATGGTTTGTGGTAGTTTAGCGTTTCACATGTGAGGCGTTGGTTTGACCTTTTTACGGCTGGTTCATAGGCACTGAGGCATCTTCTGGGTATCATTAAAACTGTGCTCAAGTGTTGAGCTGTCGGGAAATTGTGGGAGTTTGATGAATCGATCGAAAAGTTTATCGTCGTCCGGATATTATGTGATGAGATACAATATTTGGAATCCACAAGTAGTTATGAGATAACTAAATTGAATGTTATAAATCTAGCAGTTTAGTCTCAGATGATCTGTTGCCACGGAATTTTGATGAGATCAAAAGTCTGTCGCAATCACGTAGCGTACGCGGATACTCGCCGGGTAAACTTAATAGATAGCCACACCCCATAGCCATGACCAAGTGACTGTAGGAGAACCCTGTCGCCAAAAGCATCCGTTCGGATGCTCACGGTAGGGGTGTTCCGCCTTAGTGCACTTCGTCGACGGCATCGGGGGTGCGGCCGTCTACTAAAGTTTCTGACGAGTATTCGATCAGGATGTCGGGAATCTTGTTGAATTGCCCGACTTGATATTGAAAAGTGTTTTCGATATTGAGATTAAAATGTGGGGTTTATAGTTGTTAGACATGCGATTTCTAAGGAATTCATTTGGTTAGGCATGTGATGTCTAAGGTGGTTACGGATTCCAACTGTTGTAGTTTTTCACTTTCTTTTCTGTGACCGTAAGTGTAATATGTGGTGTATCACCGGTTTCGGTGCTATATGTAAACGACAATTGGGATACGCATATTTACTTACGTTGATGATATGTGATGTTATGTGTTGCTGGGATATGTTATATTGGATCGTCGTGATTGAATAGCCGGGGTTTTTATGTGAGATGAGAGTTTTTCATTTTCATTCATGTAATATTCATTGTATATAATATTCTTTTATTGGGACACTTCCGGGTTGAGGATGATGTCACATTGTATATTATTTACTTTTCCGCATTAGGATAGACCCAAGACGGGGAGCACAAATAACCAGGTTCTAGGGTCCAGAGGGAGACCATCTCGAGAAGTCGAGACCGGGTCTCCTAACTCTAGAATTGGCAGGGTTACTTGCCGCTCTCGTAGGGGTGTAGGGGTATAGGATTGGCTATTCATCGCGACCGTGGAATCCGTGTTTTATACTGGCTTGATATAAAACACGGAAATTCTAGTATATCCAATATTTCATATATGTTCTTTTGCTGCAATGTTCTGTGATGAGATCATATTACTGTCTGAGACGAATGCTTATATTATATATATATGATATATATTATATATTGTTGATTTCGTTTCATATCTAATGCTTGGGAAGCATAATAAAATGGGACTTCATTAATGAGATTAATGAAACTAAAAGAAACCTAAAGATATTGTGGAATCGAATTTTCAAAAACAGATAGCTCTAGTTGTTGCTTTGTATAGCGGTGTTCCTTGAAGAATATCCAGCACCTTATTCGATAAGGAAAGAGCCGAGATCCCTTCACCGGGAGTGACTTCTTTAGCGAAACTAGAAGATGCTGCAAAGCAAAAATTATAAAAGCAATCAAAAGACAAACTCGGTTTGTCTTTTGATTGCTTTTATAATTTTTGCTTTGCATAGTGGTATTTGTGAAATATCCTGCACCTCATTCGATGAGGAAAGAGCCGACGATCCCTTCACCGGGAGTGACCTCTTTAGCAAAACTAGTAAAGGCCTCAAAACACTCTATTTAAATCATTTGATTCTGCAACGATATCAAGTTCATTACGCAAAGGGTTTTCTTAAAAACCTGTCGTAGCCCTCTGTCATTTCAGATAAGTATTTCATAGTATTCATGCTACGTTGTTGGCTTTCGTCAAGGCGTAGTGTGCAGTAGCTATTTATGTTTATCTGTATAAGCATATGATGCGATTGAGTTAGGGTAGTCGTGCGACTTTGTTGGCTTTCGTCAAGGGCCGTGCGGGTGGGTTTAATTCAATCGGGAAATGATGGGTTGAACTTGACTAGCAGCCTATGGTTTGTTGGCTTTCGTCAAGGTCATAGGATGCTAGGAGTAAAATATTATTGGAAATTTCAAGTGTTGAAATTTGCAATGAGATTGCATACCTTCTATGAGATAATTGGATCCCGATACCCACTGCGAGTAAGAGTTACTCCTGGGAGAGTATTACACATTACAATTAGCTGATCAAGTAGGTGTCTAGAAAGGTGTCAATGGAGTTACGCCTATGGGAAAACGGGGTTTATTTTAATTAGGTCCGTGCGAAAGCACGGGGAACCTCCCTCAAAATACCGGCACTGGCCTGGCTGAAGGATTGGCGAACTTGTAGGGTGTAATTAATCCCGGCTAGTCTTTCCTTTTAGGGTTTGAAAGAAGATTTGACTAAAACAGTGGGAGCTATCCTGATTAGATAAATTAATAACCAATCTAATCTTGCAAGAGCATACGCTGAGTGTTTTCTTCTCTCTCTCTCTCCAGGTAGCGACCATGTCACACCTTAATCAAGATAATAATACGGATGTATTGACCGAACCCGCTTGTTATACTGCGCTAGGGAACGTTGGTCCCGCTCCAACTTATAATTTTTATAAGACCGAGCAGGAAATTGGGGATTGCCAGGATTCCCGTGCCGCCCAAACGAAGAAAGTGCATGTTGATACATCTTCTTCGGGTGTGTTCATTACCGAGAACTGTTTTCAGTATCCTCTACATCCTGGATATGTGATACCGGATCAGGATCCCGTTATTGTAATCTGTTACATGGGCTATAGAAAGGAAGAGAACTGAGAACGGGTGATAAGTTTCAAGAGTTGGAAATGGTGCAATTGTTGCAAGCCAAGCAGTTGGCAGATATCACCCTGTATTACCAGAATACATTGATTCTAAACGAATGTTATTAGATACCGAACCTGAGATACAACATCATATCAGTCTCTTTATTGAGATAAAGAAGGATATAATTTTGTATTGTTGGATAATGTTTTGAACATTTCCTATATCAAAAGTTGATCGGTTCAGGCACGTTATCTAAAAGCATATACGTTCTAAATCAAATCACAGTTCTTAACGTATAGAACACACACAAGGGGAAGAGTTTAGAAATGAAAAAATCCTTCTTATGGCATTGTAGACTAAGTCATATCAATGCGACCCGCTAGCTAAGTTACATAAAGATGCATATTTAAATCAGTTTGAATTTATATCTTGTGAAACTTGCCAGTCATGTCCCAAAGATAAGATGACCATAGCTCCGTTTATTGGAAACGGAGAAAGAGTTAGTGAACTCTTGGGATTGATACATGCTGATGTATGAAAGTCTTCAGTCTACACATGCCAGGACCGGTTCTTTGTACTTCATTATATTCACTGATGATCTCTCAAGATTCAGACATATGTTCCTGTTGAAACACAAGTCCGAAACTTTTGAGATATTCAAAGAATATAAGATAGAAGTTGAGAACCAAAACAGGTATAAGTATTATGTCCTTTGATGTGATCAAGGAGGAGAATACTTGAGCACGGAATTTCTGGATTATTCTAAAGGAGAATGAGATTCTCTCTCAGCATTACTCCTCCGTATACACCACAGCACGTCGGTATATCGGGGCGGAGTAATCGCACCCTATGTGATATGGTGTGCTCTATGATGAGTACTACTGAGTTACCTATTTCCTTTTTGGGGTTATGCACTTGTGAAGCTGCATATCTATTGAATAGGGTTCCAATCAAATCAGGTGCCTACCACTCCATATGAGATATGGTATGGGAAGAGCCCATCTCTTAAGGATGTTAAGATTTGGGGTTATCCGGCCTATGTCTAAAAGAAAAATCCGGACAAGCTCGAGGCAAGGTCAGTTCTGTGGAAGTTTGTTGGATATCCCAAGTATTCGCAAGGGAATATCTTCTACCACACTGAGGAGCAAAAGGTGTTTTGTTTCTCAGCATGCCACCTTTGAGAAAGGAAATTTCTTGTGAAGAAATTAGTGGTCATGAGATAGAACTGGAAGAAATTCCAGCTATATAAACTACAGCTGATGATTTGGTAAACCCGGAGGATTCAATAGCTTCCGACGAACCTCAGCCTCTCCGCTGATCTAGTAGGTTTTCTCATCCACTTGAGAGGTACTTCAGTTTCTCTATGACAGTGGGAGCGAGGATTGCATCATGAAATGATGACCCAACTAGTTTCGAGCAGGCCATCAGGAGTGGGGACTCTATGAGAATGGCTGGATGTTAAGCGATCTGAGATGGAATCCATATACACCAACAAAGTATGGATTTTGGTTGCTTTATCTGAAGGGTTAAATCCCCATCAGGAGCAAGTATATCTTGAGAAGATTACTTGGTGTACATGAAAAAGTTGAGACCTTCAAAGCTATGCTTAAGTCCATCCAGATCCTACTTGCCATTGCTGCATACTATGACTACGATTTCTGGCGGTTGGGTGTCATGACTGCTTTTCTAAATAGTGATTTAGAAGAGAGCGTCCATAAGTACACAGCTAGAAGGCTTCGTAGACAGTGGGAGCAGCGGAAATGTGTGCAAGTTGCTTTATGAGTTAAAGCAGGCATCGCGGAGTTGGAACATCTGTTTTGATGTGGTAGTCAAAGTGTTTGACTTCATCAAAATGGTAGATGAACCTTGTATATACAAAAAGGTAGTAGGGAGTATGGTGATGATCCTCGTATTGTACGTAGATGATATACTCTTGATAGGGAAGGAGTTTCCTATACTGCGCTCGGTCAATCTCCTCTTATCACAAGGATTCTCCATATAGGATCAAGGTGATACCTCATAAATCCTGGGTTATGGATCTATGAGATAGATCTAATTGGATGTTAGGATTCTCACTAGCTATCGATCCTGGGGAGAATCACTGGAAAGGTTCCAGGGTGATAAGGACGACTGAATGTCAGTCACATGCATTGTCTTTAGCCTCAGTGGAGGGACAGTATGTTGGAAGAGTTCCAAGCTAGATACCGTGATATACTAGACGATAAAGGCTGGATACATTACTACCAAGGATGCTACCAAAGAAATAGTCTGGATGTACACTAGTTCATGAGATGAACTCCGTTCCTACCATTGTGTGACAATGGAGTTGTGGTTTTGGCCTAGGAACCCCCGTCCTATCTGTGATCCAGATTTCTTAGACAGTATCACCTGATCAGTGGAGATGGTTGATCTTCAGGGAGATCGAGGTTAGGAGAGTAGATACAGAGGAGAAAAAGGCGGATCCACTCACAAAGGCCTATTCCCAGTAGAGACTTTTATGGGATGGTTGAGTATGAGATACTTCAACCACTGCTGATTGTTGGGTATGAGATACTACAACAGATGACCCTAGTGCAAGTGGGAGATTGTTAGTAATATGTATGCCCTAGAAGCCATTACTGTACATACGATGTATATTTTAGTGGATGCTTGGACATATATAGGGAGGAATTTCTTGCTCGATATGATAGTATGCTATCTGATTGCACTTTATCTTAACATGTACTCTGATTGTCTCTATGTTACATGTTGATAAAGCCCTTAGGATGAGTACTTGACTATCAGGACTATGATGCAGATCATACTAGTAGGGACAGTGTAGTCGCTAAGTACATCCTTCAAATGTTCCTACTCGTAGGTGTATCGAGACAGGGAATCGATATACCAGAGTAGACTAGCGTATAGCTTCTCGACCCATCTAGATGGGCGATGGATGATCCCATATCCATTGGTGTTTGACATCAGAGACAGTATACGGGTGCTCAGTGGAAACTGGGTACACTGGACGGACTCGCCGAGAACTCCCAGATGGTATTATACCTATCGTCAGATGGCAGTTCTCTGGTGATACTGGTACATGTTAGTCTGTAGACCCGAGATCGTCATAGAGTCTTGTGTGATTCCCACTGTGCTTTGGTTTCCACCTTACCACGTTCAAGAGAACATGCAAAACGGTGGTTTTTGGGTACAGTCCCGAGTCATATGGAGGCAATGAGCGATAGGAGGGGTTTCGTCTCTCCCGGTATAGGGAGTTGATGTTGCGCGGTGCTCGATTGGCTATAACAGGAAGTCCTTGGCCAAGGCAGCTTCAGAGATATACTGGTAAGTGTTATCAGTAGTTTCTCGACCCGTTATGAGACTCATATCGACACGACTTATCGAGTTACTGGGGTCTGACGTTTACCACCCCTAGACAAGATATGCGACATATCAGACGAAGAGACCGGACTGTACGGTAGTGTTACCGACTGGATTCGCAGGAGTGTGAGCAGGCTTGCTTGTTGATCTTTTGATCGCTCAATACCCGGGTGACCGTTACGTTTGGCAGACCGCTTGCGGCTTATGGGTGTTTGATATGATCATCACCTACTGCCGGTGTATTGACGAGTCTTTAGAGTCCTACACAGGGGTTTCCTGGCTCAAGCAAAACGGAGTAGGAGCACATATGTGATATATGCGGGACCGAGATTAATACGATATAAGATACCGTATTCTATTCTCGCGATTAGTGACATTGATCGGTTGTATGCAATATAGCCGAGTTATCGGATCAAGCGTTGATTCGATAAGATGTTGCATTTGATATTAGTCGGTTATATGTGATATAGCCGAATTATTAAATCAAGAGTTGATTTGATAATTTAATGTATAATTATATATTTGATATATTATATTATATTAACTAATATTTAGCTCACTAATGATTTCTTTTCTCACTTGATGTGCACATTGTATATATGTGATGTGTATATTTGTGTACATGTATTGTGTCATACTTGATGATACATACAAGATGAGTGTATGAGACTTATACCATGCTAAGGTTAAATTAGGGTTTTAATTATTTCTTAAGTTATTACAAAAGAGCAAAAGACTTGGTCAAAGTTTTCAAGCTTGGAGAAGCTTGTAGAACTTTCTCAAGGTCAACTCTTTTTTCATTCCTTAGGATATTTTTCCTTAACCCAACCTTTAACCATAGCCTTGGGTTTATTCTCTACATGAGTTAGGCATGATAGCTTTAACTCAACCATGGGTGCAATAATTCATTTGGATGAATTATTGAGATGAGTTCATCTTCTTCTTCTTCCTCCTCCTCAAAAGCTTTCTAATTCTAATGGAGTTATGAGAAAAAGTGTGAGAAAATCAATTCTAAAATGAGCCCACTTCCTACTTCTTCATCCTTTATTACTTGCTATGTAGTATAGGGTGTTCTCTTCACAAAGTTCATGACCTAGTGAAGGAATAGCTTGAGTTAGTGTCTCCCCGACGTAGATCATCTTCGGCCTCGAAGTCTTCGAAGCAAGCACGTTCTTTTCTTCATGGAGCCTCTCTAGAGTCCGGAGTTCGCGATCGCAATGAAGGGGACTACTACATGGAGCTATTTGAAGTGAAGGACTGGTCTACAAAGCTTGTATTCCTTGCTCACTACTTATTGCAAGGTGTTTGCATATGTTTTCCGTATATTTCTAGTTAACGATTCATGGTTAGGGTTAGCTAGAACGGCAAATTTTTGAATTTGGCATGGACGATACCTCCCGAAACCTTACTGCCGTCGTAGGTAACCCTACAGTGTAGTGTGGTTTTACGGGTTTAGCACGTGTAGACTATTTAACTTCTAAAATTTTAAAAAGAAAATAATATTAAAAATAATGTGGGGGTATGGGATTTGAACTCTGGTGGCTTGGTTAAGCAGTGCAAGGTATTACCAATGAGTTACAAGCTCTTGCGTGCTATTAAAAAGCAAAATAATTACTTTTAGCAATCACAGTAAATGCAAATACCCTAAGTATACATTAATTTTTAAATAAATTTTTGTATACTAAAATTGGAGTTGTTACACCTTTGGCTTTGAAAGCCTTGCAATTTTTCTTCCAGTACCCCTTCTTGTGACAGTAGTAGCACTCATCCTCTTCCGCTTTAACTCTTCCCGATTTGTTCGTTCCTTGCACTTTTTTGACACTTCTTTTCGGCTTGGTGGTGGTCTTCTTCTTCTTCCCCTTAGCTTTCACTTTGGATTTAGAAGAGAAAGATTCCCCAATAATAAGAACATGTGTCTTCTCCTTTTTCAAGGAGTTCTCCACTACCCTCAACATGTTGAGAAGGTTTGGAAGATCAGCTTCCATGCCGTGCATGTTAAAGTTCAGCACGAACTGAGAGAAGGTGTGAGGAAGGGACTGTAGAATAAAGTCAATATATAACCCGTTCTCTAACATGCATCCCAGGTTTGCGAGTTCCTCAATGAGACTGATCATTTTTAGGACATACTCTTCTACAGGTGATCCGGGAGCTAACAGCATCTGGAATAATCTCCTTGAGGTCTCGTATCTTACGGTACGAGAGTGCTCTCCATACAAATCCTTGCAATGGAGAAAAATGGATTTGATGTCCATATTCTCGTGCTGCTTCTGGGGTTCATTATTCATGAACGCCAGTACGATGCGCTTAGCTTTCTCGCAATCCAGATCCTAAGTTTTGCAGACCTCGATGTCCGTAAATGAGGAGTCTGGTCCTAGGACAGGGGAGCAGTACTGGTGAGGACGTATGCTGCTTTGTCATAAATAAGTGCAAAGTTGACGTTTCTTGGCCAATCTTTTTAGTTTGGCCTAGTCGGTGTATTTTTTTCAAATAGTAATTTAAGTCTAGTCATGGTTGCTGCCAGAGAGAGAGAGAGAGAGAGAGAGAAAAGAAACACTCAGTGTATACTCTTACAAGATTATATTGATTTATTATCTTATCTAATCAGGATGGCTCCCACTGTTTTCTCGAATTCTCCATCAAATCTTAAAAGGAGAATTAGTTGGGATCATTTACACTTTACAAGTTCGCTAACCGTTCAACCAGGTGAGTGTTAGTATTCCAAGGGAGGCTCCCCATGCTCTCGCACGGACCTAATTAAAATAAACCTTGTTTCCGTAGAGGCGTAGCCCTGTTAACACTTTCTAGAAACCTAATAGATTAGCTAATTGTGAAGTGAAAAGTATCTCGCAAGAGTAATCCTACTCATCAGTGGGATCGGGATCCAACTATCATTGTGTGATGACCTAAGTGGAAGCACACTTGATCATCTAAGCAGTAAATTAATTTCATGTCAAACAGAATTCCGATTAGGGAAATATCATCATTTTAAGGTAGCGATCGATTGCTGGAATTCTAGTTTCAGAACCGGAAACCCAACTTCACGCGCTTTTTACCAGTAATTATGTTCATATTTAGGTATTTCACCAGTTGAATAAAATCTATTTCTATCTGTTAGGTTTCCAACGCATTAAACGGATTATCAATAGCATTTTTTATTAGAAGTTATGTTCTTTTTAGTGTAGTTGTGTAAGAGAGGCCACTGCAGAAACTACAGAACACATCGGTACGCTAAAATTCAAATTAAATATCAAATGACGGTGAAACGGCAAGGGACTGGATTCAGGTTTTAGCTAATTAAATTATCTATGTATTCATATGGGGCTCCATGCATTTTCAGTCTAAAGCGAGGGTGCACTGGTGTTCAAAGTCTGGTATCTAAATCGAAACGCTGCCCCGGATTGCAGTCCAGTGCCGCGTTCGCAACCACGTATCGTTACAGTGATCTAAAATTGCCGAGAAACAAACTATGGTTGGTCATAGGTTATCGAGTTAGCTTCTATATGAGCCATAGAATATCACGTTCTAATCTGTACTGAATCTACGATGATTTTAATAAGGTAACATGCGCGATAAAATTTCAGATTGACGCAACTAGGCGGAGGTATCATTCATAGTGATGAAGTCAATATTTTTCCCTTGATTTTTTACGAGTTGTCTGTTGTCATGAAAGGGATTCATGGCTCATAAATTCCGCCATTTTAAATAGGGTTTTCATCTAGGGTGTCGTGTCAAATACATAGATATAGACATCAAAAGAAACATCCGTTCTCATTAACCGATCCAACTAAGGTTATTCAATTTGAATGCTATAACGGTATTGATCAGGGATGGTAACTCTCAATATAATCGAGCGACGTGGTTTGCTACAAAACTAATTGATATTTAAACATCAATATCGCTATACACATAAACATTTGCACCATAGTATGTAACATTGTTATTTTAATTAACTAATACGATTATTAGCATGAGTAAGCAAGGGAAGATGGTTCCACTTGCCTAGCGATAGACGACAACACGACAGTGGAAGACTAAGAATGGAATGACACGGGCACGATCACGGCACGATACACGCGCAACTCGGCTGGATCGGGGGCGTACTTGGGGCTTAGCACTGGCGTGGAGGCGGCTACGGCAGTGGGTTCCCAGTGACTCCGGTGAGGTGCTCGGTTGCGGCGGTTGCCGGGAGCTCGGCTCGTCAGCGACGGAGTGGTGTGTAGGGGTCGGGTTTTAGTAACAGTGGAGGAGTTGGGAAGATCCGACGATGGAGGAGCTGTCGAGGTCGTGCTCGGGTGAAGGAGGAGGAGCTGGGATGGCTCCGACGATCGTGGAGCAGAGGCGATCAGGCTCGGGTGCGAGGAAGCTCGGCACGTAGAGGGTGGAGCTGGAGTTGGGTCCTGCGGGTGTTGGTCGATGGGGGTCACGCTCGGTGGGGAGTCGGCGGTGGAGGAGAGGAGGAGATGGGCTGAGGCGGTCAAAGGTGATGAAAGGGATTCAGAAAGTGAGGCTGGAGATGGGTTCATGGTGGTTGTCAACGCTGAGGAGATCGGGCTCGTCGTCAATGGGTGAGTAGGCGGGTGTTTAGAAGAGAGAGCTTGGAGGAGGCAAGAAAAATGAGAACGAGGAAGAAGAAGTGCGAGGGGGAAAAGAAGGGGGAAGCTTGGTCGAGACGTGGGGGAGCGGTTCTCGCGACGATGGCGCGAGAAGAGGGGAGTCGTTGGGGTAAGGCCGTTGGGGAAATGAGCGGGACGCGGGGGAGTTGGCAAGCGGGCGCGGTCGTCGTGGGCGAGCGCGAGGGAGGGAGCCATTGGGGAAAATGCGGGCGGGAAAGGAAAAGAGAATGAGAGAGAAGAAGAGGAGTGGGTGAGCGGGTCGGATCGGGTAGATTAGGAGTTGGGTTTAGAGTTTAGGTAATAATTTAAAATATAATATAAAATATAATAATATATATATATATATATATAAATGAAAAAAATTGGAATAAAATATGGAAAAATACGGAAAAATTGTATACGGAAACTGGGGATTTACATCATACCCTCCTTACAAAAATTTCGTCCTTGAAATTAAAGAACGAAAATAACGGAACAACAACACTACACAAATAGATGCAGAAAATATGCACGGATGTCCTCCTCGCATTCCCACGTAGACTCCCCTGGAGAACGACCACCCTAAGAAACTCGAACTAAGGGAATGACTTTGTTCTTCAGCACTTTTTCCCGACAATCGAGAATGGTGGTAGGTTGCTCCTCGTAAGACAGATCAGTGCCCAATGTTAACTCCGAATGGTCTAGGATATGGCTGTCATTCCGAACGTAGCGCCTCAACTGAGAAACATGGAAAGTATTGTGCATACTAGCTAGCGATGGAGGCAAGGCTAGTCGATAAGCCACCTCTCTTACTCGCTCCAGCACCTCAAAAGGTCCGATGAATTGGGGACTGAGTTTCCCGCGACTACCAAACCTGATCACTCCCCGAGTAGGCGATATCTTCAGAAACATGTGGTCACCAATACCAAACTCCAACGATCTTCTGCCGACATCTGCCCAACTCTTATGTTGGTCCTGAGCCGTCTTGATTCGTTGCCTGATCATCTGAACTTTGCTCACTGTCTGCACTATCAGCTCAGGGCCCAACAACCTTCGTTCACCCATGTCATCCCAACATAAAGGGGATCAACACTTCCGCCCATACAGAGCCTCGAACGGTGACATCTGGATGCTAGCCTGGTAGCTGTTGTTATATGAAAACTCTACCAGATGGAGGTGATCCTCCCAAGAACCCTGAAAGTCAAGCATGCATGCCCTCAGCATATCCTCGAGCGTCTGGATAGTACACTCGGATTGCCCGTCCGTCTGTGGATGATAGGCCGTGCTGAACTTGAGATGCATGCCCAAACTCTCCTGCAAGCTCTTCCAGAAATGGAAGATGAATCTGGTGTCTCGATCATACACGATACTAATGGGCACCCCGTGCAGTGTCACAATCTCCTGCATATAATTTTCCGCGAGCGACTCCGTTGATTGTCCGACTCGGAAGGGTAAGAAATGCGCTGCCTTCGTAAGATGATCAACAATAACCCAGACGACATTGTTGCCCCTTGGACTTCATGGTAGTGCCATCACAAAATCCATGGTGATGTGCTCCCATTTCCACTCCGGTACTGGAAGCAGCTGTAACAACCCAGCGATTGTCTCATGCTCGGTTTTCACCTGTTGGCATGCCAAACACTGGGAGACAAAGCGAGCAATCTCTCTCTTCATCCCGTTCCACCAGAAGTGCTGCCTCAGGTCCCTGTACATCTTGGTGCCACCTGGGTGCACCGAGTAGGCGGAACTGTGCGCTTCAGTTAGGACTTCATCTCGAATACCCCCTTTGGAACACACAGCCGACTGCCAAATCTCAGAGAGCCATCTTCGTGAATCCGCAAATCTGTTCTCAAACCAGCCTCGACTAACCCCCTGAACATCTGCAACTGAGGGTCTCCAACCTGTGCAGTTTTGACGCGGTCTATAAGCGACGATTGAACCTGTAACCGCCAGAGCTGTCCGGGCACACCCGTGTAGCTACCTCCAACTCGAGTCTCCGAAGGTCATCGAGAATCCCTTTCTGACAAGTCAGCAACGCAGTTGACGGCCTGCGACTGAGAGCATCAGGAACGACGTTCACCTTCCCCGGGTGATACTGCAGATCAATGTCGTAGTCTGCCATCAACTCCAACCATCTGCGCTGCCTCATATTCAGCTCTTTCTGAGTGAACACGTATTTCAAGCTCTTGTGATCCGTGTACACTTCCACTCTTTCGCCTAGCAAGTAGTGCCTCCAAATATTTAAGGCGAACACGATGGACGCTAACTCCAGGTGATGCGTGGGGTAGTTCTTTACATGAGTTCTCAGCTGACAAGAGGCGTAAGCCACCACTCGACCATGCTGCATCAATACGCAACCCAAATCTTTTCCCGACGCATCACTGTGAACAACCAAGCTACCTGAGTTGTCTGTCACAGTCAGGATTGGGGCCGTGGTCAACTTCAGTTTCAACAGCTCGAACGCCTGGGTGCATTCCTTCGACCAAACATACGACATCTCCTTCCGTGTGAGCTTTGTCAAGGGTTCCGCTACTCTGGCGAAATCTTGGACAAACCGCCGATAGTACCCAGCCAATCCCAAGAAGCTTCTTATTTTAGCAACAGATTTTGGTGTCTGCCAGCCCTTGATAGTTTCGATCTTCGTCGGATCCACTGAAATGCCGTCACTCGAAACGACATGCCCCAGAAATTGCACCTTGTCGAGCCAAAACTCGCACTTGCTTAGCTTTGCATAAAGCTTCTCCTCCCACAGAACCTGCAATACAATTCGTAGATGCTCGGCGTGCTCCTCTCGACTTCTGGAATAGACTAGAATGTCATCGATGAATAAGACAACAAACTGATCCAAGTACTTGGAGAAAACCCTGTTCATCAGATCCATAAATATGGCCGGTGCATTGGTAACACCAAACGGCATCACAAGAAACTCATAGTGGCCATATTGGGTTCGGAAAGCCGTCTTGCATACATCCTCTGCCTTGACCCTGATTTGGTGGTACCTAGACCGAAGGTCTAATTTAGAAAATACCCGAGCACCACCAAGCTGGTCAAACAAGTCGTCGATGCGGGGAATGGGATACTTGTTCTTCACGGTCACTCGGTTCAACTCCCAGTAGTCGATGCACATGCGCAAGGAACCGCTTTTCTTCTTCACCAATAGCAGAGGAGCACCCCAAGGAGAAACACTTGGACGGATAAATCCTTTGTTCAAAAGATCTTCTATCCACTTCTTTAGTTCTACCAATTCAACTGGCGCCATCCTGTAAGGAGCTTTGGAAACCGGCGCCGTCCCTAGAATCAGGTCAATAGAGAATCCCAAGACGCGGGGAGGTGGTAGACCTGGTAAATCTTCAGGGAACACATCAAGAAAATCCAGAACAATCTCTGGGGCTAGACTCTCATCAATCTCCATAGTCGCCAACGCTTTCGGCTTGGCTCTAAACTTGGCTGACTCCAAGGACTCGTTTCCGCCTTCGAAAACAAACTCAAGATGATCGGAAATCGATGATCACATGGAAGGTGCCCATCCAATCCATTCCGAGAATTGCGTCATAACTGCCCGTCCCGATTAGAAGGAAATTCGCATAAAATTCCCTACCGCATACTACCACCGGACATAATCTATACTCTTGGTTGGACATAACAATACAGTTACCCGTATGTATCTCCCAACCCTTGGTCAACGGCTCGTGAGGTATAAAGTATGTGTCAACAAACCGCGCAGAAATAAAACAATGCGAAGCACCCGAATCAAAAAGAACTCTAACTGGTACAGAATAAACAAGGATAGTACATGTAACCACATCTCCAGAAGCCTCTGCCTGCTCGGCGGACAGGGTGAAAGCCCGTCCCTGATTTTGACCCGTACCATTCTGCCTCTGATCAAAAGACCGCTGCTGGGATACCCGAGGTGGATCCTTCTGAGCTGAAGCACCGTACGACGGTTGTTGCTGCTTGAACCCTCCCCGTAGCTCAGATTTCTGGGAACACCCGCTGACCCTGTGCTCACTGGATCCGCAAATCAAACACTGCCCCTTAGCTCTACGACAATCTCTCTGAACGTGTCCCGGCCTCTGGCAATAATCGCAAAATAGGGCCCTCCGTTGCGGCTGCTGAGGTGAGAAGGTGCGCTTCATCTGCGTAACACCCGGCCTGTGAACTGGGATCACTCCACAGGGGGGAGATGGTAGGCCGTGCTGGAACTACGTGTGGTCTCCTGTCCATCGATCGTTGGCTCTTGGCCTTCTCCGCCAATCCTTCCTATACTCGGGTAGCGTTCAAAACTTGGGCAAATGTTGGTAGATCGAGAGACGTGATAAGTTGTTGCAGTTCAATATTGAGCCCTTTCTGTAATCGTCTTGCCCTGGCGGCTTCGGTGGCTACCATGTATGGTGTGAAGCGACTCAGTCGGTTAAACTCTGCGGCGTAGACATCCACTAAGAGTCCAGTCTGCTTCAACATAATGAATTTCTCCTCCATCTCGGCCTTGGCAGTAGCCGGAAAATAGTGATCTAGGAAGCATGCGAAGAATGTGTCCCATCCAATAGATTTCTCGAGCCAGCTTTCCTCTACGGACCACCATGTGCAGGCTTCATCTTCCAGCTGGATCTTCACTACGTTCACTCTATCATCGCCAGAACTCGAGCGGCTGTCAGGAGGTTCTCTACGTTGATAAGCCTCGGCCTCAAGTGGACTTACTGATCCCATGAACACCGCTGGATGAAGCCTCCTGAAGTCTGAAACTGTACCAACCCTACCCTGGGTAGTCGGTACGAGGGTGCCCTCGAGGGCGGCGGGAACAGCCGTAGATCTCTCCAAAGCGGTAATTGCGGTCTCTTGTACCGCCTTCAATCCCTCGGCTAGAAGATTGGTCTTCCTCTCTTGAGATTGGGCCAGGATCATCAATGTGCTAAGGATCTTCTCGGTACGATCGTGAGAACCGGCACCTGAGGAGTTGCCTGAGGAGTCCATATCTCTGAAAAGATCAAAAGAAATTAGATTCAAATAAGGCTACACAATGATTCAACGAGGATTAGAAAGGGAAAAAGAAATGTAATAAGACATACGTCAAGGGCATAATTTAATCTAGAGATCCATCGACGGAACTGTAATTTCATCCAAAAATCTTGGCTCTGATACCAACAAAACCATGTCATGCCCCGCATCCCAAAATACGAAATATGAGGGGTGACTAGGCCAGTCATGCTCCTACGGTTAGGGAATAATCCTACCGTAGTCACACTTCGTCTTTTGGCATTATATGGTCGTCAGTAAACCGTACCAGAGTAAAGGAAAATCACAGTTCACAACTTTATTACATTATAATAAAAAGAGTTTGAAATACACTTATTTTGCAAAATAAAACTAACCAACGAAATACAAAGTGCTGAAAGCAAAAGAGATGGCGCCGATGAAGCAGTCTAGATCTCCGCGATCTCGAATGGTAGGTCCTGCTCCTGGGTTGGATCCACTTCGTCCTCGAGCATGCACACTCAGGTCGTCAGTGCGACGCATATAGCAATAAATATATATATGATGGGTATGCAATATTATTAAACATGAGAAGTGCAACAAAATGCAGAACATGAGTATAATAAACATCAATTGAATATGAATAGTGCAATATAGGTATCATGTCAATAAACTAGGCAATGTGCATGTCACTACTTATCGGTCACTAAGTCAATGAAATCGAATGGTGGATAATATGCTCGTGTTTAACAAAGGTCTCGTGCATGCCCGAGACTATGGTCCGCTGTGCCCAGGACATAACCCTGTCAGCCGTGCCGCTAGGCCCACGACCTAATGCATGTATATATATCACTAATAGCGAATGATCATCCTCTAAATCACTGTATCTCGCTAAATATGAGTTCAATTTCACCTTGATTTCCTCATTCCCCAGGTTATAGTATGCATTCAGGTATTAGATAGGTTGTGAACAAATACGTATCGCTGTCACTTTCAATCACTTTTCCACTTATCAATATCACTGTCGTATTTGCCACAACCCAATCACTAACACTAATTTATCGACAATGCAAAACAGTTGCTAGGTCTCAATGTGAATGATCACTATGCAGCGGGTATAAAGCAAACACGAAAATATGCAGAAATGCACTAAACAGATATTCACTATTTTGTGACGACCAATGCCATATAACTTGCAAAATTTACGATAAATCACACGCACAAAATCAACCAAAATAATATAAAAGGTGTACGAAGCACACTTGATCATCTAAGCAGTAAAATTAATTTCATGTCAAACGGAATTCCGGTTAGGGAAATATCATCATTTTAAGGTAGCGATCGATTGCTGGAATTCCAGTTTCAGAACTAGAAACCCAACTTCACGCGCATTTTACTAGTGATTATTTTCAGATTCAGGTGTTTCCCCAGTTGAATAAAATCTAGTTATCTCTGTTGGGTTTCCAACACATCAAACAGATTATCAATATCATTTCTTTATTAGAAGTTATGTCCTTTTTAGTGTAGCTGTGTAAGAGAGGTCACTGCAGAAACTACAGAACACATCGGTACGCTAAAATGCAAATTAAATATCAAACGACGGTGAAACGGAAAGGGATCAGATTAAGGTGTTAGCTAATTAAATTATCTATGTATTCATATGGGGCTCCATGCATTTTCAGTCTAAAGCGGGGGTGCACAGGTGTTCAAAGTCTAGTATCCAAATCGAAACGCTGCCCCGGACTGCAGTCCAGTGCCGCGTTCGCAACCATGTATCGTTACAGTGATCTAAAATTATCGAGAAACAAACTATGGTTGGTTATAGGTCATCGAGTATGCTTCGATATGAGCCGTAGAACATCACGTTCCAATATGTACTGAATCTACGATGATTTTAATAAGGTAACATGCGCGATAAAATTTCAGATTGACGCAACTAGACGGAGGTATCATTCATAGTGATGAAGTCAATATTTTACCTTGAATTTTTACGAGTTGTCTGTTGTCATGAAAGGGATTTATGGCTCATAAATTCCACCATTTTAAATAGGTTTTTTATCTAGGGTGTTGTGTCAAATACATAAGTTATGTATAGACATCAAATGAAACATCCGTTCTCATTAACCGATCCAACTATGGTTATTCAATTTGAATGCTATAACGGTATTGATTAGGGATGGTAACTCTCAATATAATCGAGCGACGTGGTTTGATACAAAACTAATTGATATTTAAACGCCGATATCGCTATACACATAAACATTTGCTCCATAGTATGTAACATTGTTATTTTAATTAACTAATACGATTATTAGCATGAGTAAGCAAGGGAAGATGGTTCCACTTGCTTAACGATATACGACAACACGACAGTGAACGACGACGAACGACATGACACGGGCATGATCATGGAACGATACACGCGCGACTTGGCTGGATCGGGGGCGTACTTGGAGCTCAGCACTGGCGTGGAGGCGGCTACGGCAGTGGGTTCCCAGTGACTCCGGTAAGGTGTTCGGGTGCGGCGGTTGCCGAGAGCTTGGCTCGTTAGCGACGGAGTGGTGTGCAGGGGTCAGGTTTTAGTCGCAGTGGAGGAGTTGGGGAGTTTCGATGATGGAGGAGCTGCCGAGGTCGTGCTCGGGTGAAGGAGGAGGAGCTTGGATGGCTCTGACGATCGTGGAGCAAAGGCGATCGGGCTCGGGTGCGAGGAAGCTCGGCACGCAGAGGGTGGAACTGGAGTTGGGTCTTGCGGGTGTTGGTCGACGGGGGTCGCGATTGGTGGAGAGTCGACGGTGGAGGAGAGGAGGAGATGTGCTGAGGTGGTCGAAGGTAGGGAAAGGGATTCAGAAAGTGAGGCTGGTGATGGGTTCGTGGTGGCCGTCGACGCTGAGGAGATCGGGCTCGTCGTCGATGGGTGAGTAGACCGGTGTTTGGAGGAGAGAGCTTGGAGGAGGCAAGAAAAATGAGAACGAGGAAGAAGAAGAGCGAGGGCGAAAAGAAGGGGGAAGCTCGGTCCAGACGTGGGGAAACGACAACGTGGGGGAGCGGGTCTCGCGACGATGGCACGAGAAGAGGGGAGTCGTTGGGGTAAGGCCGTTGGGGAAACGAGCGGGGCGCGGTGGAAGGGGCGAGCGGGCGCGATCGTCGCGGGCGAGCGCGAGTCTCGCGGGCGAGCGTGAGGGAGGGAGCCATTGGGGAAAACATGGACGGGAAAGGAAAAGAGAACGAGGGAGAAGAAGAAGAGTAGGTGAGCGGGTCGGGTCGGGTCGGTTGGGACAGGTCGGGTAGATTAAGAGTTGGGTTTAGAGTTTGGGTAATAATTTAAAATATAATATAAAATATATATAAAAATGAAAAAAATTGGAATAAAATCTGGAAAAATACGGAAAAATTGTATACAGAAACTGGGGATTTACAATATTCCTACGACCGGGGACACCTTTAAGGATATGCTTATAGACTGCCTAGCCCTCACAAGTATGATTGCCATCACAACGCTGGTAGTCAAGCACATCCTACGGGCTTTATTAACATGTATAAGTAGTACACAATAACAAGTAGAACATACAAATATGTTAAGATAAACTCAAACCAGATAGTATACTATTATTTCGAGCAAGATTGTCCTATATATATACATATCCATTGTACTCATTACAAATAATGGTCTCTAGAGTATATATATCCTACATTCTTAACGGGAGTTGTTGATGGATATTTGATTTGTTAAGATATTGGATTAGTTAAAAATCACTTGGAGATGGATATGGAGAGAGATGGGAATGAAAAGTTAGAAGCTTATGAGAAAGAGACGGATGGATAAAAGAGAGATAAGAGCAATGTGTGTAATAACAAAACAGAATTATAATAAATAATATCAAAATTGTACCGCATAGATTTAAACAAAGGAAATCCTTAGTACCAGGTGTTTATTCATAGGTCTTTTGGATCTAGGGACCTAATCAGATTGCTTTTAGATATAAGGGGTTTAAAGGCAATTTCCCATATTTTTTCATTTTGTAACATATTAAAAGAGAAAGTTATGCTTTATAATACAGGCAAAACCCACGTATTGTTTCTGGGCCTCAAAATCGACAACACCAAACAATATAGAGTACAAATTTTCAAACTTAAATATTATAGAGTTAGCATTGAATTTCCTAGAAATCACCTAAATGAAACATCATGTAACGAGCGAAAGATTTGAAGCATCTAAATATCTTTCATTAATAATCGGGTGCTATACAAAATATACAATAAAATACACCCACCACATATTAACATTCCTCCTCTTCGATACATAAGATTTACAATCATAAACATTCACCATCTAGCCGCATTTAGAGCCGCATTTACTCCAAAATTTAAACCTCCCTTTTTCTTTTACATTTCAATTTCTCGAGCCAAAAATATTCACCATGTTTAGTAATTTTTCAATGACTTCTCTTGCATTGTCAGGAATGAGCGGTTTTTCATATCGACAGTGAGGAAATTCAGTAGGATGATATGTTCCATCACTTCGGTGGGTCAAGACACTTCCAAATATTGGTTACTCTCGATACGCAACAGTCACTATTTATCCTCCTGACCAAATTGTGAGCGGCGTTTGGCGATAGGATGTCTCTTTTAGGAATTCAATTAAATAGAATACTTGCGAAGATTTACATTCATAAACATTCATTGTCTAGCTTAGCCATTGCAATATACTAAAGTATACAATGATATGTGTCAAGCACATATTAATATAGTCATATCCACTCAAACACAAAGTACTATGAAATTTGCGGAAAAACTATTTGAGCAACAACATCGACATCAATTTGATCTTTTGCATGTTGGAGAAAATGCGCGACAGACCAAAAACTATACGCCAAGACTGATGATACTCAATATTGGCGATCTCCAAGATCAGGACACGTGGCAGATGACGTGTCCCAAGACTCAGAAGAAAGGGCCCACAGGGGCCGACCAGACCGCCCTGTACCCGACCTGCAAGCACAAGCTGGCCCTCCTCGGGTCCCCTACAAATTAGCCTCTTCGGCTCCTCAGCTCGCCCCGAGCTGCCACAGGACCAAGACTCCTCGGTCTCCTCGCTCGTCTCCGAGCTTCCTGCCGAGGCCGTCTCCCTCGGCCCTCCGACCAACTCCATCACTCACAGGCGTAACTGCCGCTCCGCGAATCTCGCCATGCGCAGATCCTGTGCCAACAGCGTCCCACGTTCCACGCCATCACGATCCCCATTAATGGGCGATCCGCTCTCTGCGCGGGCGTGACGTCGGGAGCGTAACTGCCGGCGAGATTCTCGCGCCTGGTACTGCCTGCCACCACTGCTATATAAACCCCTATCACAGAAGGGTCAAGTAAGTCATTCTTTACTCTTCTAAGCCGTTACTCTGCTCGGATCTCATCACTAACTTGATCGTCGGAGGGTCCTTGGTGGTACCAAACCACCCCGGGACTTCTTTGCAGGTACTCGGCACCGAACTCCTCATACCATCTCTTCTACCAAAACCCATTGAGACCCACACGCAACAGAAGATAACCATCCAAGTCTACCGGGAGATCAACGGAAGACAACATCTGATGGAGACCCGAAAAGGACCTCCATCAGTTGGCGCCGTCTCTGGGAAACGACTCCACAAAACACAAAGTTGGCCTTCCGATCTCCGCCCAAATGGCAAGCAGCCACCTTGAAGATCCCGGTATCAGCCGCCGCCTTCCACTCACCGAAGGCGGGGATGAGCCTCCTCCAATGACCATCATCAACGCCCTCGCAGGCCGGATAGATCGGCTGCAATCCCTCGTGGAGGCCCTCGTCCGCGTCCAAACGGCCGGGCCCGGGCCCCAGATCGCTGCTCCACCGCCTCCAGATGGCTCTGCCCTCGTCTGTACGGCTAACCACCAGCAGGCAACGACTCCTAGCTACTGATCTCTCGAGCCGGTGCTCCCTGAGGCCCGTTGGGCGCCCCACGGCTCCACACCAAGATCCGCCGCCAGAACGCCCCGCCCCGAGCCTCCACGTGACCCTTATCCCCCTGAGGAGATGTCAGTCACCTCGCCTATTCATAGGCATGGTCGACACCACCATACTCGGCGGGGCCGCACAGAAGGGGTTCACCTCGGCGGCTCCAGAGCCACCTCGCCTCGGGATTTGAGGCACCTCATCGAGAGGAACCGAGGCCGCTCCCAGACGCAGGTCACCCGCAGCGGAGGCCAGGAATCCCAAGGCGCCGATTCCTCGGGATACCACGGTCGGCTCGACGCCCTCGAGAAGAAAATCGAAGGCATGCGCCGGGAGGCTCACCTCTCAAGCGACGGGGCTAAGTACGCCTTCGACTCGCTCACAAAGCCGTTCACTAAGGAATTGCTCGCCGTCCACGTCTCCTCGTGCAATAAGCCTCCAAAGGTCTCTCTGTTCGACGGGAAAACCGATCCAAAGGACCATTTGGACGCTTTCACCGTGGGGATGAGCTTCCAGGATCACTCCGACGCCGCCTAGTGCAGGGCCTTCCCGGCTACCCTTATCCGCGCAGGTTGGGACTGGTTCCGGGGGCTCGAGCCCCACATGATTTCGACCTTCGACGAGCTAGCTACTCAGTTCCTTGACCATTTCGTGGGGAACCGTCGACAGAAGCGCACGGTCGACTACCTCTTCACGGTTAAGAGTGGGGACAAGGAAACGTTCAAGGCCTATATTACCTGTTTCTACAACGCCCTTCTCGAGGTGCCCAAGCACCGGGACAAAACCATCATCACGGCGCTTAGATCTGGTCTGAGGCACAAGGAATGGTTACGCTCTTTCGCGTTGGCGCAACCTAAGACCATGGCCGAGGTCAAGGCGTGGACCGAGCGCGAGGTTCAGCTGGAATCCGAGGTGAATGCTAACCTCCCCCGGGCAGAATGGTCCGACCAGAAGAAGAGGGCTCGAGAGGAGAGGCCAGAGCGTCAGCAGCCCTACCATCCGAAGTTCCAGGAGTATACTCCCCTCAACGTCTCCCTCTCAATATTGCTGGAGGAGGCCCAGAACGAGGGGTTCTTCAAGTTCCCTCCGATCCCGCGCCAGGCTGCAAAGCGAACCCGGGGCCCCTACTGCGCTTTCCACCGGGTACTGGGCCACGCTACGGAGGACTGCAAGCAACCGAGGGACTACATCGAAGAGCTCATCCGGTCTGGGCACCTCGTCGCCTACTTGAAGGACAAACGACAGGCCGACCGTGAGCAGGAGCAGCATCACCCTCTCGCCGACTTGACCATCGGTCAGATCATGCTCGTTTCAGCGGACGGCCAACCCGGAGCTCAGGGAGCCCCATACCCTATACCAAGCGCGGGGGCCAACAGTCCTTCAGGGAGCTCGAGCCAAGCTAATAAAGTCATCTACTAGCCTGTACTCTTCTTTTAGAGCAATGTAAACTCTTCCTATGATCTATTGTTAATTTAATAAAGATCAATTGAACATTGCGAAAAAGAAAGAAAAACCTTGTTTATTCAAAAGGTATTATGGGCTCCTCAGCCATACATGCAAAAAGAAAAGAATGTTACAACAGTGGGGGAAGGGGGTGCAGCGAGCACTGCTCGTGGTACTCGGTAAAGATCTCCGCCAACCGGGGCCTCACGAGGTCCAACCTCTGTCCTCGGTTTCCCCCGCGTGCGTCGATCTCGAGCCTCAGCTCGTAGCATTCGCGGACGAGCGCCTCTGAGCGGGCCAGCCGGTTCGCGGAGATCAAGCCGAAGCGCCTCAGAGACCGCAGCTTGCCCACGGCCTCGTCATAGAGCAGCTCGGACAGGGGGTTGTAAAGCCCCGGCGACGCCATCCAGATGGAGTACATCAGCAGCTGCAGCAGGGAGGAGCGTCGGGGGAGCAGCCGGCCGAAATGGTCCTCAATGCTCCCATAGACCAGCTGCACCGTGTGCTCGATGCAGTACAGGTCGTAAAGTTACACGTTCTCGAAATGGATGATGTCGGGGATGGTAAACGGGAAGTTCTCCATTTTCGACGACCTGTTTATGAAGGATGGAAGGACCAGTACTCCTTCAGCCTTATATAGCCCACTGCGCAGCTCAACAGTCGCTCGCTTTCACCCAGGGAGTCGCTGCCACGCGGCAGCCATCGAGCCTTCTCCGGTGGAATCGAAGCGACACGCCCCTAGCGCTTCGCCTCCCCCCGCATTCAATGCGCACGCAACGCGTCCTGTTGCCACGACCGTCCCTATTCCCCATGCCTACAGCTGGACAGTCGGGCTACACATCGCGAAGATTCAACTCAGCAGCTGCCCTGCTCGGTCACCCCTGGTGGGTAGCTTCCCTACCGCAACGCCAGGGATCAGAAAGCCCTCACAGAGGCAGTCGAGCCCGAGGATCCCTCGCTCGGCTATCCCCAGCGGGCAGCTTCCCTGCCACAACGCCGGGGATCAAAAATCCCTCCCAGAGGCAGTCAAGCCCGAGGATCCCTCGCTTGGCAATCCTTCAGGACAAAAGCCCTCGCCAAGAGGCACCGGGCAGTAACCCTGCCCGGCCAAGGGTCCTTGGTAGGCTTCTACAGCCCCTCCCGCGCTAAGGACCAAAGTCCTCCCAGAGGCAGTCGAGTCCTTGCTCGGCTATCCCCGGCTGGTAGCTTCCTACCACAACCGACAGGGGTCAAATTCCTCGCCAAGAGGCACTGGGCAGTAACCCTGCTCGGTCCCCGTCCTGAAGGATCAAAGCCTTCGCAAGAGGCAACCGAGTAGCTACCCTGCTCGGTCAACTCCGGCTAGTAGCTCCCTACCCACGACGCCAGGGATCAGAAAGCCCTCACAAGAGGCACCAGAGCGGCTATCCCGCTCGTTCATCCCAGGCTGGTAGTTGCCTACCCACGACACCAGAGATCAAAGCCCTCGCAAGAGGCAACCGAGTAGCTACCCTGCTCGGTCATCTCCGGCCGGTAGCTCTCTACCCATGACGCCAGGAATCGAAGCCCTCGCAAGAGGCATCCGAGCGGCTACCCTGCTCGGTTGTCCCAGGCTGGTAATTGCCTACCCATGACGCCAGAGATCAAAGCCCTCGCCAAAAGGCAACCGCGCGGCTCCACTGCCCGATCATCCTTAGCGGGCTTCTTACAACCCCCCCAGCGCTAAGGATCGAGGCCCTCGTTAGGGGCGACCGAGCAGCTACCCTGCTCGGCCATCCCTGGCAGGTAGCTCCCCTACCACAATGCCAGGGATCAGAAAGCCCTTGCAAGAGGCGACTGAGCAGCTACCCTGCCCAGTCACTCCCGGATGGTGGTCGATACTCGAAATCAGAGATGCCCTGTGGCCCACGGAGGATCCGAGACCCCAGTGAGGGGCGTCAGGTCTATCCAAGTCTAAACGATCTCCTCTCAACTCCGGAGCCCATGGGGATACCTCCTCGGCAGCGCTTGGCACGCTCATCGGCCAGTGATTGAAGTCAACTCGACGGACGATCGCCAGACAGATGGCCAACCTGACATGAAAGCACAATGGTACAAGCAAAGATATCTTACGAGCATTCTTCACAAACAGATGGTAGAGCACAATTCTATGGAGCCAAAAAAAAAACTTTATTACTACCAAAGACAAAAGTTTTACAAAGGGTATTTTTGGGCTCCCCGGCATTACAAAATTCAAGGAAACAAAATAAAAAGAGGAGAACGGGGGCTCTACACCTCGGGGCCAGGTACAACCTCGAGGTCCTCAACCTCCACCACGTGACGCGCGGGGTCCTCGGCGGCTTCCTCGCCAGGAACCTCTTCCCCCTGCTCATCGGCGTCCACGAGGGGGAACTCAGCCCGGAGATCTGCGTCGGCGAACTCCGGCATCCGGGCCTTAACGGTATTAAGGGCGTCGTGCCAAATATGGGTCTTAGCCACGGCCAAGTCGTCGTAGAAGTCCTTCGACTTCTTATAGCCCTCCACCGCTCTCGATTCAGCCAACTTGGCCGCCTCGGCCGCCGCCCCCAGCTCCTTTCGGAGGGTCTTCACCGTCCTCTTCAGGTTGCCGGTAAGCACTTGGGCATCCTCAAACTTGACCCCGGCAATCACGGCGGCCTCGCGGTGCCGGGCCACCTCCCGTTTCCCGGCCTCCACCTCACTTTCCAAGGCGGCGACCCTCGCCGACATCGCCTCCAGCTCCCGCCTGGAGCTCTCTTGCAGCGAGGCGAGCTGACCAGCAGCCTCCAGCACCGGGGCTACCACCTTGGCTTCCATGCACAGGGCGAGGGCTACGTGCTGGAGAACCTGGGAGACGCGAAAAAGATCAGAAAGATGAAGGAGGCACTAATCTTACAATGAACCAAAAAACTTACCTGCACGGACTCCTGAGCGATGGACGCCAGCTGAGCCCTGAAGGTCCCCCCAGGGACTCTACCCCCTGCCGAGGTCTCTATCTCATGAAGAAGGCTGTCCGCCACGGACAGCCCCGATGGCACCGCAAACCGGAGACCCCCTTCCTCCACCATGGTCGGTGAGGACCGGCCCCGGGAGGGTCTCCGGGAGCTTCTCTTGAGCGGCTCTGAGGGAGAGCCGATCTCCTCTTCCGAGGCCGAGTCCTCCTGAATCAGGGCCCGCTTCCGGCCCGATGCTCTGCTGGGACCCGGGGCGGGATCCGCCACCGAGCGCTCGCTGGCCGCCGCCACCGGAGCGGTAGGAGCCGGGGCGGGCTTCGCACGGGAAGAACTGGCGCCCCCAGCCTTCATAGGCTGCCTCGGCTGGCGCATGGAGGCCTTGAGCGAGACGAAGTCCATGGATCCTGCACGAAACAAATACTCACCAGATCAGCAACACGAGCGAAACACAAGCCAAAAAGCTAACCTAACTTACCGGCGAACTCAACGGGGCTGAGTCTAGCCCAGCTCAGGACCCTCTCGGACAGCAGCATGTCAGGTTGGGGGATGGGCTCCCACGATGCCACCCTCACAGCGGCGGGGTCATCGGACTGGTTCCCCGGCAAACATTTCTCCCTCGACCACTTGGTAGGCATAGGCCAGTCCTCGCCCTCGGGAGGGGAAACGAAGAAAAATTTCTTTTTCTAGTCATGAATAGAAGAGGGCAAGGCTACGACCCCATTCCCGGCAGCGCCCCCCGGCCACTTCCTGAAAGTGAGATAACCCCATCTCGAGTCGCCCGCTCAACCACCAGGGTGACTCTTAAAGACGAGGGAGGAATCGAGAAGGGAAAGGCTGAAGGGAACCGTCTGTAACTTCAGGCGGATCAAGAACCCGAGAAGGATCCTCCACGAGTTCGGCACTAACTGGCCGGGGGCCAAACCGAAGAAATTTAGCGCGGCGACGACCTCAGGAGAGAAGGGCAGGCGCATTCCGCCCCAAAAGCTTCCAAGTACAGGACGATTTCCCTGCCCCGTACCTGATCTGCCCTCTCTCCATCCTTGGCCAGACGGAGCGTGTAGCGCGAGGGGATGTGGAAGCGAGCCCGAGTATTGGCGAGCTCGTCCTTATGCCTCACCCAGCACGAGGAGCCAGGGGCCACATCTGCCGCCTCCACCCTGGAGGCGGCCCCCGTCTCACTATCCCGGGGAGAGGATCCAACCCCTGCTCCCTGAGGAGACTCAGACACAGCTAAAGAGACCCTAGAGCCTACTCCTACAACGTCTACTGATTCTACAGAGGAAGACATCTAACCTTGGAAAATGGAATCTTCAGGGGCTGAAAGCGGGAGAAAGGAGACGCGCGCCGAGCAACCAAGACTTGAGAGAGGGAAATATGAAGGAGTAAGGGCCCTAGAGCGGACCCCATCCATGTTTATTGCTGCATACAGACTCATCCAATGGCGCTCGTCATCTCCCGCCGAAACGACTCCTCGCGCCCAGCGGCTCCGATCGCTCCACGTGTCGATTCTGCGCTGGTCCGTGTCCCATCGGACGCCGCAGGCCTGCATACGTCGCGTCAGCCAATCGACGCTTGACACGTGGACCGTCGCTTCAGTTGCAGAGTGCAAGAACCGGCGCTCCTTCATTAAATGCAAAGATCTTGCCCCGATTCGCTAAACAGACAAGACAACTGACGGTCTGAGGACTCGCCCCGACAAAAGCCCTCGGAAGGAGCTCGCCTCGGGAGGCCTAGCAGTCCACTCCTGACTCGACCCGCTAGCTGGTCGGGACAAGAGTAGGGGGCTAATGATGATGCTCAATATTGGCGATTTCCAAGATCAGGACACGTGGCAGATGACGTGTCCCATGACTCAGAAGAAAGGGCCGACCAGGCCGCCCTGTGCCCGACCTGCAAGCACAAGCAGGCCCTCCTCGAGGCCCCCTGTAAATTAGCCTCCTCGGCTCCTCAGCTTGCCCCGAGCTGCCACAGGACCAAGACTCCTCGGCCTCCTCGCTCGTCCTCGAGCTCCCTGCCGAGGCCGTCTCCCTCGGCCCTCCGACCAACTCCACTACTCACAGGCGTAATCGTCGCTCCGCGAATCTCGCCATGCGCAGATCCTGCGCCAACAGCGTCCCACGTTCCACGCCATCACGATCCCCATTAATGGGCGATCCGCTCTCTGCGCGGGCGTGACGTCGGGAGCATAACTGCCGGCGAGATTCTCGCGCCTGCTGCTGCCTGCCACCACTGCTATATAAACCCCCATCACAGAAGGGTCAAGTAAGCCATTCTTTACTCTTCTAAGCCGTTACTCTGCTCGGATCTCATCACTAACTTGATCGTCGGAGGGTCCTTGGTGGTACCAAACCATCCCGGGACTTCTTTGCAGGTACTCGGCACCAAACTTCTCATACCATCTCTTCCACCAAAACCCATTGAGACCCACACGCAACAAAAGATAACCATCCAAGTCTACCGGGAGATCAACGGAAGACAACATCTGACGGAGACCCGAAAAGGACCTCCATCAGACAGTTTAGCAGCAGGCTGGCTCAATTTCGAGAAACAATTCCCTAACGCAATGAACTTCAAAAGCACCAGAACTTTGTCTAACGATTGCGCACAATTGTCAAGAAGCCGAGTCGTAGCCATAGCTCCAGACCTGTTGGCATGGAAGGAATAATAATTAAGGTCATGACATTACACCTTGAGAAAATATGTTTTCCTGATAGAAAAAAATATGCTTCTGGCATCATCTTCATAGGTACTGCATTTCACTTGTAATAATATTCAGTTTTGAATCATTTAACCAACATGCATGTCTCTTAGCTACAACCCTAGTGCCTCACTAGATGAGTAATATACATAGCCGCAACCTGCACTCAATGATTCATAAATTGCCTCAAAGCAACTACGCTATAATCATCAATGTCATGAATCATTCCCTGAATAAAAAGAAGGAAGAATGAAAAGAAAATTAAGGATAGGTAAGAAAATGGAGGCATGTCTGTCCCTAGTTATGCAGCACTTGATGCATGGAAAATGATCTGCATGTATGTGATGATACTCGATATCGGTGATCTCCCGGATCATAACACATGGCAGATGACGTGTCCCAGGACATGCAAGAAAGAACCTACAGTGGCTGACCAGACCACTCCAGTGCTTGTCCCACAAACAAGCGCTGGCTCACCTCCGAGCCCCAGCACAATTGGCCTCCTCGGCTTTACAGCTCGTCTCCGAGCTATCACAAGCCCGAGTTTCCTCGGCCCTCTCAGCTCGCCTCCGGGCTCGAGGAGAACCAAGATATCTCGGCTCTCCCGCTCATCCGCGAGCTCTCCCGCCGAGGTCATCTTCCTCGGCCTCATCGTCAGACCGACGGCACCGCTCACAGGTGCAACCGTCATCCCGCGAATCTCGCCATGCGCGAGATTTCCGCCGGCCATATCCCACGTTCCACGCCATCACGATCCCCCATTAACGAGCCTGTCTCGCCATTAATGGGAGATCCCGCTCATCACGCAGGCATGACGTCGGGAGCGTAACGGCCGGCGTGATTCTCGCGCCTGCTCTGTCTGCTGCAACCGCTATACAAGCCCCTTCTTCAAACGGTTCAAGTAAACCATTTTTTACTCCACTAAGCCATTACTCTGCTTGGATTTCCTCTCTAACTTGACCGTCGGAGGGTCCTCGGTGGTTCAACCACCCTGGGACTTCCTTGCAGGTAGCTCGGCGCAAACAACCTCAAACCCGTTGAGATCCACACGCTTCAGGAGCCAGCCTCCCGATCAAATCTCAGCCGTCCATCGCCGCCATCAGCAAACCAACGGAAGGTAACATCTTGACACGCGGATCCGACCCGCGTCAGCTGGCGCCGTCTGTGGGAAAGACTTGATTCCACAAAACAAAAGTTCATCTTCCGATCTTAATCTAATGGCGAGCGATCATCACGACGATCCCAGCACCAGCCGCCGCCTTCTCCTCAACGGAGGCACGGAAGAACCTCCTCCGCCGAATGCCATCAACGCCCTTGCCGACCGGATAGACCGACTCGCGTCTGTCGTAGAGGCGCACATCCGTTTCCAAACGGCAGGGCAAGTTCCCCAGGTCGACGCACCTCCGCCTCGAGATCGGGACCCCTACCGAGGAAGAGAAGGCTCCGCTTATGCAGGCATGGCCGATCGTTGCCACACCATTTCCAACAGCCGCAGGCCCCCCGGGCCGACGTATTCAATAACCCGGTGGGCACCACTTCGCTTTGCCCCGAGGTCTTACGTCAGAGAGTTTCGCCCCGAGTCTCGCGCGCCCCTATCCCTCCCGAGGCGGTGGCGGTTAGCTCGCCTGTTCGCAGGCATGACCTGCACCCCTCCCTCGACGGGGTCGTGATTGATCCGATTTCCGGATGTGTAGTTGGAAAATGTAAATAGAAATCACAACCAAAGAATTATTTGACCGCAATCAATAACGGTGTCGGATTGTAGCGCGTTAGTAAGTGCAGATCGTCCACAGGGATTGTGTGATTCGTTCGTATTTTGTTTTGTTTGAATCGAAAATTTAAAAGTAAAGAAAAGCAAAATGATTCAAGATTTTTATCGATGAAGTTCAAGTATCACTATTCAAATCAAGAATCAAGAAAATGATAAACATCAAGAATCAAGTATCGATAGAATTCCAATCAATTTAGGTTTCAAGTTTGAAGTAAAGCTCGTAGGAATCGATTAGATTGTAGATGTGAAGAAGATTCAAGAATACGATTTCTTATCCATTAACAAGTTGATGTTAAATCGATGTAGATTCATCGAGGATCAAGGATCTTGTGAAGAATTAGGGTTCCTCATCCTATCCTTTGTCCTTTCGATGAATCACATTCACTAGATAGCTTCTAGGAAATTGAATGATCAATTTTTTTTTGATCTCTATATAGTGCGAAAGGAATCAAGAACACATTCGCATCGATCTAGATCATCGATCATTCGATTTTCAAGAATTTACAATTGTTATAAGACTTAAGAAAACGTTTAAAGATTCGTCAACATCATCATTCTACAATTGTTTCGATTCCTCCACGAGCGGAGTTTTACTCAAGCATCATCACGAAGAATACATTCAAGAATTGAAGATGAATCATAATGCTCGAATTGAAATATAAGCAAGTTGAAAGAATCTTCACCTTTATTACATCAACAAGTAGTTACAACTCTCGAGAATTACAAGAGATAGGAACTTCGCTCGTCGAATCTAGCATCGCTCGGCTCCTTGAGTCTTGGATCAGCTTGGATCTCGTGCTCCGTTGAAGTCCGGCTTCGCTTCAAAGGATCGTTGAAGACTTGCTTGGCTTGCACTCAAAGGATCTTGAATTCTTGATCTTTGATTGGATTAGGGTTAGGGTTTTGAGGTGGTAGTTGTTGGGTTGAAGATGAAGAACAACCACAACATTTGAATTGAGGAACTAAAGATTAGCCAAAGATTGAACAACATTCAACAAGTGAGCCTTGGGGTCTTTTTATAGGTTTCCCAAACCCTAGGTCTAGGATTTGAATTTTGAATTTCCCTCCAAAAGTTAGTTAGCTAGAGAGGCTTCTAGAAATAGTTAGTTAGGGTTTAGCTTCTAGCTTAAGCTAGGTGGTTAGGGAGAAGGTTCTAGGCTCTAATGTAGTTTAGGTGAAGCTTGTTGTGGAAGCTTGGGCTGTTTAGTTAGAAACCCTAGGGCTTGCTGATCTGGCAGAATGTTTTGGAGTAATCTGGAGATTGAAGTAGCTTTCTGAAGTGCACACACTGAGGTAGGAGTTATGGGCTAAAACAGAGGTGATGACGTGGCCAAACCGCCGCGGAACCGCGGCGCAAGGCGGCTCAGGCCGCGGTTCCGCGGCCACTTGGCTGCCTTAGGGCTTCAAACTTCAGTTGAAGACTTCTTCTGACTTCATATGTACTTTATGATATGTTGAATCTCTGAATGCCATTTAGATCATTGCCAGATTCCAAATCCTTGAGTTGGCGTCTTTTTAACAGTCTTCGTTTTGTAAATTTGACCGATCTTCTGTAATTTCCTGCACGGACTTCGAAACACAAGTTGCGATATGCAAGAATGATGTGATGCTATGAAATACAGTCAATCTCCCTTAAAGTTCCGGTTTTAAAGTCTAACACATGCAATCTGGTATTTTAGGGATGTTTTGCTAATATGTGTTATATGAATGCCGAACACTTCTAGATGAGTGCAAATGATAGGGAAAATGCCGGTTTAAAGATGCAGTATTTTCGACTGATCAGGTCGCGCATGCAAGACTCTCCCCGGCAACTCAAAAACAACCCCACCGGGGGGGCGTGAGGAACCTTACCGAAAAGAACCGAGGCTCGTCAAAAATCATGGTCATGGCGGCGGGGGTACGTAAAGTACCTACGAGACTAAGCACCCCACGCCAGCTTCGGAGGCCGACAGCCGTCCGAGGAAGAAGGCCAGGCAGACCGAGCCGATCACTTTTGACGATGGGGAATTTCACGGCATATCCCTGCCCCACAATGACCCCCTGGTGATTACGACCTGGGTCCATCAATACGAGGTTCACAGGATCCTGGTTGACTCTGGAAGCTCGGCAGACATTCTCTTCTACGACTGCTTCTTGTGAATGGGGCTCACCGCGGCAGACCTGAGACCGACCTCCCACGTACTTTCAGGATTCACCAACCACTCTATCTCGGTGGAAGGGGTAATCACTCTACAGTTCAAGGTCGGGGAGGCCGGCCGTACACGGACATTACTAGTGAAATCAATACCTATGAGTGTGCACCTCTCCTTTCACAAAGACAATGTAAATTTTTCTAAAAAGTACTTTCCATTCAAATAACAATAAGGGAACGTTAGAACATTGCAAAAAGAGGAGTTCTGTCTTTATGATCAAAGCTCTCGCCAAGAGGCAACTGAGCAGCTTCACTGCTCGGTCAATCCTTAGCAGGCCTACCACGGCCCCTCCAGCGCTAAGGATCAAAGCCCTCACGAAGAGGCATCCGAGCGGCTACCCTGCTCGGATATCCCTGGCTGGTAGCTCCCACCCCACAACGCCAGGGATCAAAGCCCTCGCTAAGAGGCAACTGAGCAGCTTCACTGCTCGGTCAATCATTAGCAGGCCTCCCATGGCCCCTCCAACGCTAAGGATCGAAGCCCTCATAAAGAGGCAGCCGAGTTGCTACCCTGCTCGGCTATCCCTAACTGGTAGCTCCCTACCCCATAACGCTAGGGATCAAAGCCCTTGCCAAGAGGCAACTGAACAGCTTCACTGCTCGGTCAATCCTTAGCAGACCTCCCACGGACCCTCCAGCGCTAAGGATCGAAGCCCTCACGAAGAGGCAGCCGAGCAGCTACCCTGCTCGGCTATCCCCGGCTGGTAGCTCCCTACCCCACATTGCCAGGGATCAAAACCCTCGCCAAGAGGCAACTAAGCAGCTTCACTGCTCGGTAAATCCTTAGCAGGCCTCCCACGGCCCCTCCAGCGCTAAGGATCGAAGCCCTCACGAAGAGGCAGCCGAGCAGCTACCCTGCTCGGCTATCCCCGGCTGGTAGCATCCTACCCCATAACGCCAGGAATCAAAGCCCTCGCCAAGAGGCAACTGAGAAGTTTCACTGCCCGGTCAATCCTTATCAGGCCTCCCACGGCCCCTCCAGCACTAAGGATCGAAGCCCTCACGAAGAGGCAGCCGAGTGGCTACCCCGCTCGGCTATCCCTGGCCGGTAGCTCCCCTACCCCACAACGCCAGGGATCAAAGCCCTCGCCAAGAGGCACCGGGCAGCAATCCTGCTCGGCCATCCTTAAGAATAAAATCCCTCGCCAAGAGGTACCGAGCAGCAGCCCTGCTCGGCCATCCTTAGTAAGCCTTTTACGGCCCCTCCCGTGCTAAGGATAAAAAGCCCTCGCAAGAGGCAACCGGGCCCGCCCTTGCTCGGTTATCCTTGGCTGGTAGCTCCCTACCTCAACACACCAGGGATCAAAGCCCTCGCCAAGAGGCACCGGGCAGCAACCCTGCCCGGCCCATCCTTAAGGATCAAAGCCCTCGCCAAGAGGCACCGAGCAGCAACCCTGCTCGACCTATCCTTAGTAGGCCTCTTACGGACCCTCCCGCGCTAAGGAACAAAGCCCTCGAAAGAGGCAACCGGGCCTGCCCTTGCTCGGTTATCCCTGGCTGGTAGCTCCCTACCCCCAACACACCAGGGATCAAAGCCCTCACCATGAGGCACCGGGCAGCTATCCTGCTCGGCCCGTCCTAGGTAGGCCACTTACGGTCCTTCCCGCGCTAAGGATCAAAGCCCTCACCAAGAGGCACCGAGCAGGTACCCTGCTCGGCCCCATCATTAGCATGCCTCTCCGAGCCTCCCACGCTAAGGAACATGACCTCACAACGAGACATCCGGTCTGTCTATGTCTGAGCAATCTCCACCTCAACTTTGGGGCCATGGAGATACCGTATTTGCACACTGGGCAAATGAACAGATTCAACCCGACACGTAATCGCTAGATGAAGAACCGATATAACACAAAGGAAGTACTATGCAACTACAAGTGTTTACCGACAAAGGAAAATACGCGCGCAAATACTACTGCAAAAATTCTTTATTCACAAAGTCAAACTCTTTACAAGGGTATTGGGGGCTCCCCAGCCTTACAAAATGCCCGGAGGCCTACAAAATTCCCGATACAACAAAGAAATGAAACAAGAAGACGAGGGGCTTCAGGCCTCAGGGCCAGGCGCAGCCTCTGGAAGCTCAGCGCTCATCACAGGAGCCTCGGCGTCGCCCTCGCCGGGAATCCCTTCCTCGGTCTCTCCCCCGGGTCCGTCCCCCTGCTCATCATCCCCGCGAGGATATTCAGCTCGAAGCTCGTCGTCAACGAACTCCGGTATCCGAGCCTTGACGGCATCGAGGGCCTCGTGCCAGATGGCAGTAGTGGCCGAGGCTAGGACGGTGTAAAAATGTTCCGACTTCCTCCACCGCCTTTGCCGCTCTGAGGTCGGCTCGCTTCACCCCCTCTACCGCTGCCTCCATCTCCTTCCGGAGGGTGCTCGTTGACTTCTTCAAGGTGCCGACGAGCACCTCAGAGTCCTGAAGCTTGGCCTCGGCGGTCTAGGCGGCCTCGTTATACCTGGCAGCCTCCTGCGTCGCGGCCGCCATTTCCTGCTTCCCGGCCGCCACCTCCTACTTCGCGGCGGCCATTTCCTGCTTCCCGGCCGCCACCTCGCCCTCCAAGATAGTGACCCTCGCCATTGCCGCCTCCAGCTCCCGCTTTGAGCTCTCCTCCAGCGAGGAGAGCTCGCCCGCACCGCCGGGGTAATTTCCTCGTCCTCTATATGGACGATGAGGGCGACGTGCTGGAGAACCTGAAGAAGTCAGACGGGGGTCAGAAAGAAAGGAGAGGCACCAAATCTCACGAATGGTAAGAAGCTGAAGCAAAAGTCAAGTAAAATATGGGCACTAACCTGCACGGCCTCTTGGGCGATTTCCGCCATCTGTGCCCTAAGAGTCCCCAGAGGGATCTTGCCCCCGGCCGACCTATCCATGTCCGACAGCAAGCTGTCAGGGACGGAAAGCCCCGAGGGCACCTCAAAGAGGAGGCCCCCCTCATCCACCAAGATCGAGGAGGCCGTGGTCCGCGGAACTGTTCGGGGGAACCTCTTGAGAGGCGACGGCGGAGAGTCAGTCTCCATCTCCGAAGCCTAGGCATCCTTTCCCCGAACTCGTTTTCTGCTCGGCGCGTGGCCGAGCTCCGGGGCTCGATCCGCGGTCGAACGCTAGGGTAGGATGGCTGCCGTGGGAACCGGGACAGACATCAAACGAGAAGAGCTGGCACCTCCAGCCTTCGATCCCTTCTTCGGCTTGCGCATGGCTGCTCGGAGGTGGCTCAACTCCATGGGTTCTGCACAAGACAAAATACAATGGAATTAGCGACACAAACAGAAATGAAGACAAACACAAGCTCCTAACTTACCGACGAACGGGCGGGGCTAAGCCCAGCCCAACTAAGGGCCCGCTCAGAAAGCAGCACGTCAGCCCGAGGAATGGGCTCCCACTCCGCCACTCTCACTGCGTCGGGATCGTTGGACGGACTTCCCCGCCAGCACCTATTCCTAGACCACTGGGTGGGCACGGGCCAGTTCTCACCCTCTGGCGGCCCAACAAAAAAAACTTCTTCTTCCAATTGTGGATGGAAGAAGGCAACACGATGACTCCCGACCCGGATGCACTCCCCCGTTGTTTCCTAAAGGAGAGGTAAACCCACCTCGGGTCGCCCACGTGAGTGCCGGGATGGCCTTTGTAAATGAGAGAGGAGGCAAGAATGGACAGACCGAAGGGGATCATTTGCAACTTCAAACGGACCAGGAACCCGAGGAGAATCCTCCAGGAGTTCAGCACTAGCTGGCCCGGGGCTAACCCGAAGTAATTCAGCGCTTTAACAACCTCGGGGGAGAAGGGCAGGCGCATTCCGGCCCAAAAGGCTTCCAAATACAGGGCAATCTTCTTGCCCCGTACCTGATCTGCCCTCTCCCCCTCCCCGGCCAAATGCAATGTGTAGCCGGGAGGAATATGGAAACGAGTCCGAGCGTTGGCAAGCTCTTCCTCGTGCCTCACCGTAGACGACACGCCAGGCGCATCTGCAACCTCCACTTGGGGAGCCACCCCCATCGTGCGACCCTGGGAAGAAGACCTAACCCTAACTCCCTAGGAGGACTCCGGTCCAGAAGAAGAAGAAGAAGGGGGAGAAGAGGAAGACTCTACAGAGGGCTCCCCAGACTCTACACCAACTACATGTACATACTCCTCAAAGGAAGACATCTAACCCGATGAAGAGGAGTCCTCGGAAAAGCAAACGTGGAAATCCCGACGTAAAGAGGAGAATGCCGAGCTAACAAGAACAATGACGAGGAGATTATGAAGAGGAATGGGCCCTCACGTGGACCCCACCTTTACTTATTGCCACCGGCGTTCTCATCCAATGGCGACAGTCATCTCCCGCTGAAACGATTCAGTACACTCGACGTCCACGATCGCTCCACCTGTCGCAGGCACATTGGCATATCCCCACAGACGCCAGAGGTCTGCGGCCCGTCGCGTTAGCCAACCAACGCCCGACACGTGGACTGTCGCTGCAGTAAACGTACACACGATCCGGTGCACCCTATTTAATATAGAGATCTCTCCCCTGATCCACTGGCGTCATCCAGAAAATACAACAGATTGCCCGGAACACGCCCGACGATATCTTCGAAAAGGAGCTCACCTCGGGTGACCCGGCAGACCACTCTCGACCCGACCTGTCAGCTGGTCGGGACGAGAGTGGGGGGCTAATGATGATGCTCGATATCGGTGATCTCCCGGATCATGACACGTGGCAGATGACGTGTCCCAGGGCATGCAAGAAAGGACCTACAGTGGCCGACCAGACCACTCCAGTGCTCGTCCCACAAACAAGCGTAGGCTCACCTCCGAGCCCCAGCATAATTGGCCTCCTCGGCCTCACATCTCGTCTCCGAGCTATCACAGGCCCGAGCCTCCTCGGCCCTCTCAGCTCGCCTCCGGGCTCGAGGAGAACCAAGATACCTCGGCTCTCCCGCTTGTCCGCGAGCTCTCCCGCCAAGGTCATCTTCCTCGGTCCCATCGACCGACCAACGGCACCGCTCATAGGCGCAACCGCCATCCCGCGAATCTCGCCATGCGTGAGATTTCCGCCGGTCACATCCCACGTTCCACGCCATCACGATCCCCCATTAACGAGCCTGTCTTGCCATTAATGGGAGATCCCGCTCATTATGCAGGCGTGACGTCGGGAACGTAACAGCCGGCGTGATTCTCACGCCTGCCCTGCCTGCTGCCACCGCTATATAAACCGCTTCTTCAGACGATTCAAGTAAGCTATTTTTTACTCCAATAAGCCGTTACTTTGCTCGGATTTCCTCTCTAACTTGACCGTCGGAGGGTCCTCGGTAGTACAACCACCCCGGGACTTCCTTGCAGGTAGCTCGGCGCAAATAACCTTAAACCCATTGAGATCCACACGCTTCAGGAGCCAGCCTCCAGATCAAATCTCAGCCGTCCATCGCCGCTATCAGTAGACCAACGGAAGGTAACATCTTGACGCGCGGATCCGACCCGCGTCAGTATGTCTGTTTTTATGATGCCGTGGCTCGAAAGAAACTCAAGGATTTTTAATAGGAAATACCATAGTTTAATGAAACTTATATTTCTGATATCATTTTCTACTTAATTCTTGAACATGAACCAATATCCTAAGAGTAACTAAGAACATTTTAAATGAGGTATTGAGGGAACTTGGAAGAAGAAAACGGATGCACTAACGCGTCATGAAAACCAAGAATAAACCCCGAACACTCTTTTCTAACTCATCACGAAAATCCCCAAAGGAATTTCAAAAATTAAATGGCAAGAAATGCTCTCGCCATCAATATTAACCTTCCATCCAATAATTAAATGAGTAAACACGTATAAGTGCTTATATTGGAATAACCTAGGCACTTCAACAATTGAAATCATTAAAAGATAAATTAGAAATGAAATGAGAAATCCAGTTAACCCTAGATGAAAAGGCAAGAGATCTAGCAATAATATTTGGATAATGAATCATTTACGGTGAGATATCCAAATTCTCTCCAACCGATTGCGGGATTCCACTTCTGATCAAGTGATGAACATGAAACCGTGAAAATTTCTTCTCTCTGCATGAAGATGGCGAAGGAAATAAGGTGGAAGTTTCAAAGAAATCATAAGTTTTGGGGATCAATCTTTCTTTCCCGATCAATTCTTCAAGATTTGGAGATGATTTATTTTAGGTATTTGTAATGTGGATTGATGATGCTCGATATCGGTTATCTCCCGGATCATGACACGTGGTAGATGACGTGTCCCAGGGCATGCAAGAAAGGACCTACAGTGGCCGACCAGACCACTCCAGTGCCCGTCCCACAAACAAGCGCTGGCTCACCTCCGAACCCCAGCACAATTGGCCACCTCGGCCTCACAGCTCGTCTCCGAGCTATCATAGGCCCGAGCCTCCTCGGCCCTCTCAGCTCGCCTCCCGGTTCAAAGAGAACCAAGATACCTTGGCTCTCCCGCTCGTCCGTGAGCTCTCTCGCCGAGGTCATTTTCCATGGTCTCATCGAATGACCAACGGCATCGCTCACAGGCGCAACCGCCATCCCACGAATTTCACCATGCGCGAGATTTCCGCCGGCCACATCCCCGTTCCACGACATCACGATCCCCTATTAACGAGCCTGTCTCGCCATTAATGGGAGATCCCACTCATCCCGCAGGCGTGACGTCGGGAGCGTAACAGCCTGCGTGATTCTCGCGTCTGCCTTGCTTGCTGCCACCGCTATATAAACCCCTTCTTCAGACGGTTCAAGAAAACCATTTTTTACTCCACTAAGCCGTTACTCTGCTCGGATTTTCTCTCTAACTTGACCGTCGGAGGGTCCTCGGTGGTACAACCACCCCGGGACTTCCTTGCAGGTAGCTCGGCGCAAACAACCTCAAACCCATTGAGATCCACACGCTTCAGGAGCCAGCCTCCAGATCAAATCTCAGCCGTCCATCGCCTCCATCAGCAGACCAACGGAAGGTAACATCTTGATGCGCGGATCCGACCTGCATCAACTGGCGCCGTCTGTGGGAAAGACTTGATTCCACAAAATAAAAGTTCATCTTCCGATCTTAATCTAATGGCGAGCGATCATCGCGACGATCCTAGCACCAGCCGCCGCTTTCCCCTCAATGGAGGCGCGGAAGAACCTCCTCCGCCGAATGCCATCAATGCCCTTGCCGGCCGGATAGACCGACTCGCGTCTGTCATGGAGGCGCACATCCGTGTCTAAACGGCAGGGCAAGTTCTCCAGGTCGCCGCACCTCCGCCTCGAGACCGGGACCCTTACCGAGGAAGCGAAGGCTCTGCTCGTGCAGGTACGGCCGATCGTCGCCTCACCGTTTCCAACAGCCGCAGGTCCCCCGGGCCGACGTATTCAATAACCTGGTGGGTACCACTTCGCTTTTCCCCGAGGTCTTACGCCAGAGAGTTTTGTCCCGAGTCTCGTCGCACCCCTATCCCTCCCGAGGCAGTAGCGGTCAGCTCGCCTGTTCGCAGGCATGACCTGCACCCCCTCCCTCGACGGGGTCGCGCACGCGAGTCTCTCCCTGGCAGCTAAAAAACAACCCTACCGGGGGGCGTGAGGAAACTCACCGAAAAGAACCGAAGCTCGTCAAAAATCATGGTCATGGCGGCGGGGGGTACGTCAAGTACCTATAAGACTCAGCACCCCACGCCAGCCCCGGAGGCCGACGGCCGTCCGAGGAAGAAGTCCAGGGAGACCGAGCCGATCACTTTTGACGACGGGGACTTTCAAGGCATATCCCTGCCCCACAACGACCCCCTGGTGATTACGGCCTGGGTTTATCAATACGAGGTTCACAGGATCCTGGTCGACTTTGGAACCTCGGCAGACATTCTCTTCTACGACTGCTTCCTGCGCATGGGGCTCACCGCGGCAGACCTGAGACCGACCTCCCACGTCCTTTCAGGATTCACCAACCACTCCATCCTGGCGGAAGGGGTAATCACTCTACAGTTCAACGTCAGGACGGCCGGCCGTACGCGGACATTGCCAGTGGAATTTATCGTAGCGAGAATTCCATCGGCCTACAACATCCTCCTCGGCCGCCCCACGCTGAACTCCCTCCGGGCCCAGATATCAACCTACCACCTGGCGATGAAGTTCCCTCTCGACCAGGGAAGGATAGGTCGGGTCTATGGAGACCAGCGAATTACAAAGGTTTGCTTCACCGCAACGTTTTCATCGGAGAGGAAGGCCGACGATGTCGAAGGCGAGGGTGACATCAGGGGTTCTCTAGACACTCGATACAAGCAAAAAGAGGTCCGAGGAACCCTGGTGGAGCCTCTGACAGAGGTCCCCCTCATAGAAGGGGACGACGAAAAATTCGTTCGGATCGGGTCGCTTCTGACAGGCACTCAGCGAGATGACCTGGTTCATTTCCTCGGTAACAACTCCGACATGTTTGCCTGGGCTCCTGCTGACATGCCTGGGATCGACACCAAAGTTATATCTCACAAGCTCGGGGTAGATCCTACGGCTCGACCCGTCAGACAGAAAAAGCGAAGCTTCGCCCCGGTCAAACAGAAGGCTATCGAGGACGAAGTAGATCGGCTCCTCGCCGCCAACTTCATTCGGAATATGCCCTATTCGGAGTGGCTAGCGAATGTGGTCCTAGTCAAGAAGTCAAGTAGGAAGTGGCGCATGTGCTTCAACTTCACCGACCTCAACAAGGCCTGCTCCAAAGACAACTATCCCCTTCCCCGGATAGATCAGCTCGTCGACAGCTCGGCAGGCCACGAGCTATTGAGCTTCACGGACTCCTTCTCTGGCTACAATCAGATCCGTATGAATCTGGCAGACGAAGATCTCGCCGCATTCACAATGGACCAGTGGGTATACTGCTACAAGGTGATGCCATTCGGCCTCAAGAATGCCGGGGCTACGTACTAATGGTTGGTCAACCGCATGTTCAAACCATAGATCGGCAGGAACATGGAAGTTTACGTCGACGACATGCTCGTCAAGTCAGTCTCGTCGACCGATCATGCCAAGGACCTGGGCGAGGCCTTCGAGGTACTCCGCAAGTTCAAGATGAAGCTGAACCCCGCCAAGTGCGCATACGGGGTCACCGGGGGAAAGTTCCTCGGTTTCATAGTCACCCACCGTGGGATCGAGACTAACCCGGAAAAAATCGAAGCTATCCTCAACATGACCGTGCCCAAGACCAACGTCGAGATCATGCGACTGACAGGGCGGGTAGCCGCTCTGTCATGTTTCATGTCGAGGTCTGGGGAAAAGTGCCTCCCATTCTTCAAAGCTCTTAGAAAAATTCCGAGGTTCGAATGGTCAGAAGAGTGCCAGACTGCCTTTGATCAGTTAAAAAGGCACCTTGCGACGCCACCGCTGCTCACCCGACTAGTTGAAGGAGACGAGCTATCACTATATCTGGCGGTATCCGACCAAGCAGCGGGCTCAGTGGTCGTACGAGAGGTCGACGGAGTGCAGAAGCCGGTATACTATGTGAGCCATGTCTTCAAAGACGCAGAAACGAGGATCCCAGCCATAGAGAAGATCGTTTTAGCACTCATTGTGGCCTCAAGGAAGCTACGACACTACTTCCAGGCGCACACTATCCTCGTTCTCACCGAGCGCCCACTGGGGGCTATCCTCGCCTCACCTGAATCCTCGGGCCGCTTAGCAAAGTGGAGGTGGGAGCTGTCCCAGTTTGACATAAAATACCGCCCGAGGCAAGCCATCAAAGCACAAGCCCTGGCCGATTTCATCGTCGAATGCACCATCCCCGGCAAGGAACCGAAGTCCACGCCTACCCTCGCGGCTCAGCACCCAATCGAAGGGAAACCCGACTCGGTCCATGAGCGGGTCATTTACGTCGACGGGTCTTCAACCGAGGAAGGTTGTGGCGCCGGCTTCATCATTCGGGGCCCGAACGAGGCAGAAATAGAGTACTCTCTAAAGCTCGGATTCAAGGCCTCAAACAACGCGGCGGAGTACGAGGCCCTGCTGGCTGGACTGTGCATGACCTCCGGGCTGGGGCTGAAGACAATTCAAATCCGCAGTGACTCGGCCCTAGTCTTTGGCCAAGTGACCGGCCACTTCGAGGCTCGGGAACATCTAATGGTGAAGTATCTGCCCGAAGTAAAAAAACTTCGGAAGAACTTCGACGAAGCCCAGGTGGAGCAAATACCCAGGCATCTCAATGCCCAAGCCGACGCCCTGAGCAAGTTGGCTTCATCCTACTCGGCCAACAACAAGCTATCTATCCTCTTCAAGACCTTGCCATGGCCCAACATGGAAGACGGGGAAACAATACTTCAATTGTATATACGGCGCAGGAAGATGACCAAGACTGGAGGAAGCCCCTCGTGGAATTCCTAAGGAATGGTATGCTCCCAGAAGATCGGGGAGCAGCCCGCCGTCTCCGGGCCAAAGCCCGTCACTTCGTCTGGAGCAATGGGAACCTTTACAAGAAATCCTTCACTCAGCCCCTGCTCCGGTGCGTCGACCCCCACGAATCCGACTACGTCCTCCGTAAAATCCATGAAGGGGTCGGCGGCGCACATCAAGGGGCCCAAACCTTAATCCAGAAAGCATTGCTCCAGGGATACTATTAGCCAACTATTTACGAAGACGCCCAGAAGCTCGTCAGGAGATGCAAAAGTTGCCAGCTCCACGGAAGCATACCTCGCCTCCCTGCTACCAAGCTCACCGCGTTAACCTCCCCGTGGCCGTTCGCCCAGTGGGGATTGGACATGATAGGCAGTTCCCCACCGGTGCGAGCGGGCACAAATATGTCCTCATCGCAGTAGATTACTTCACGAAGTGGATCGAGGCCGTCTCCATCAGGAAACAGGATGCTGCCACGACCATCAAGTTCCTGCAGAACAACCTGATACTCCGGTTCGGCATCCCGAGGTGTATCATCACCGACCACGGGACGAACTTCAAAAATGAGAAAGTGAAGGAATTCTGCAATGAATATCATATCCTCATGAAGTTTGCCGCTGTCGCGCATCCCCAGTGCAACGGACAGGCCGAAGTGGCTAACCGGGACGTCCTCCGAGGTCTCCGGACCTGTCTAGAGGGACGCCAAGGCAGTTGGGTCGAGGAACTGCCCAGGTCTTATGGGCCCTGCGCACGTCAAAGAAGGCCCCCACTGGGGAAACCCTTTTCAGCCTCTGCTACGGGACCGAGGCAATGGTCCCAACGGAGATCGGGCTGCCCAGCCATCGGGTCGAACACTTCGACGACGAAACGAACACCACGGCACTACGGACCAATCTGGACATCTTGTTGGAGAAACGAGACCGGGATCAGATCAGGGCTGCCGCCTATAAGCAGCAAACTGCCTGATACTACAACGCGCGGGTCAAGCGTCGCTCCTTCAGGACCGGTGATCTAGTCCTACGGCGAAACGAGTTCGTCGATCAAGGCAGGCTGCACAAGTTTTCCCCAAGATGGGACGGTCTTTTCATCGTCTCCGAGGTACTTCCCGGCGGAGCCTACCGCTTACAGGACGTGGACGGGTGCAAGTTTCCGCGGCCATACAAAGCCGAGAAGCTCAAGCTGTACCAGTGAAATCAATACCTACGAGTGTGCACCTCTCCTTTCACAAAGACAATGTAATTTTTTCTAAAAAGTCCAATCCATTCAAATAACAATAAGGGAACGTTAGAACATTGCAAAAAGAGGAGTTCTGTCTTTGTGATCAAAGCCCTCGCCAAGAGGCAACCGAGCAGCTTCACTGCTCGGCCCATCCTTAGCAGGCTTCCCATAGCCCCTCCAGCGCTAAGGATCTAAGCCCTCATGAAGAGGCATCCGAGCGGCTACCCTGCTCGGTTTTTACTGGCTGGTAGCTCCTTACCCCACAACGCCAAGGATCTAAGCCCTCATGAAGAGGCAGCCGGGCAGCTACCCTGCTCGGTTATCCCCGGTTGGTAGCTCCCTACCCCACAATGCCAGGGATCAAAGCCCTCGCCAAGAGAAAACTGAGCAGCTTCACTGCTCGGTCAATCCTTAGCAGGCCTCCCACGGCCCCTCCAGCGCTAAGGATCGAAGCCCTCACGAAGAGGCAGCCGAGCGGCTATCCCTGGCTGGTAGCTCCCCTACCCCACAACGCCAGGGATCAAAACCCTCTCCAAGAGGCACCGGGCAGCAACCCTGCTCGGCCATCCTTAAGGATCAAAGCCCTCGCCAAGAGGCACCGAGCAGCAACCCTGCTCGGCCATCCTTAGTAGGCCTCTTACACACACCCCCCCCCCGCGCTAAGGATAAAAAGCCTTGGAAAGAGGCAACCGGACCCACCCTTGCTCGGTCATCCCTGGCTGGTAGCTTCCTACCCCAACACACCAGGGATCAAAGCCCTCGCCAAGAGGCACCGGGCAGCAACCCTGCTCGACCCATCCTTAAGGATCAAAGCCCTCGCCAAGAGGCATCGAGCAGCAACCCTGCTCGACCATCCTTAGTAGGACTCTTATGGCCCCTCCCGCGCTAAGGATAAAAAGCCCTCAAAAGAGGCAACCGGGCCCGCCCTTGCTTGTTTATCCCTAGCTTGTAGCTCCCTACCCTAACACACTAGGGACAAAGCCCTCGCCAAGAGGCACCGGGCAGCAACCCTGCCCGACCCATCCTTAAGGATCAAAGCCCTCGCCAAGAGGTACCGAGCAGCAACCCTGCTCGTCCCATCCTTAGTAGGCCTCTTACGGCCCTTCCCGCGCTAAGGATCAAAGCCCTTGAAAGAGTCAACCGGGCCCGCCCTTGCTCGGTTATCCCTGGCTGGTAGCTCCCTACCCCAACACACCAGGGATCAAAGCCCTCACCATGAGGCACCGGACAGCTACCCTGCTCGGCTCGTCCTAGGTAGGCCACTTACGGCCCTTCCCGCGCTAAGGATCAAAGCCCTCACCAAGAGGCACCGAGCAGCTACCCTGCTCGGCCCCATCCTTACCATGCCTCTCCGAGCCTCCCACGCTAAGGAACATTACCTCACAACAAGGCATCCGGTCTGTCTACGTCTGAGAGATATCCACCTCGACTTCGGGGCCATGGAGATACCGTCTTTGCTCACTGGGCAAATGAACAGATTCAACTCGACGCGTAATCGCTAGACGAAGAACCGACATAATACAAAGGCAGTACTATGCAACTACAAGTGTTTACCGGCAAAGGAAAATACGAGCACAAACACTACAAAAAGTTTTTATTCACAAAGCCAAAAGTCTTTACAAGGGTATTGTGGGCTCCCCAGCCGTATCAAATTACCTGGAGGCTTATAAAAGAGAGAGGAAGAAAAGCCAAAAAGTTTGAGTCGCAAGCCCCGCCTAGACCTCGCCTCCCTCATCACCGTCGGACGGAGGCATGACCACCGAAAGTGGGACCCGAGCACGGATCTCACCATCGGCAAACCCTGGAAACTGCTCCTTGACGGCATCAAGAGCTTTGTTCCATGCAATGGCGGAGGCCTCGCCGAGGTCGACGTAAAACTGGTCCGACCCCTTATAATCGGTCACCGCCTTCCTAGCCCGAATCTTGGCCGCCTCCGCCGCCCGAAGCGCCACCTCGGCATTGTTGGGATCAAAATTTGCACCCCAGTTGACCAGATCAAAGTCAAGGTCAACCCCAAGTAAGCGGGCCCAAGCCTAAGCAAGTAGCCCATGCCCAAGTCGAGCACCGCGGCCGGCCTCCCCATGCCAAAATAAAAATCATGTAACAAATAATTTTGATGTAATTTTTTGTGCATGAATGTAAGCAAAATGGACATAAAGCCAATTTTTTGTAAAGCCCATGGCTTATGTGCAAAAAGAAATAGCACATGAGACACGGGATGGGCAAAATGCCATTTTGTAAAGCCCAATGAGCTATGTATAAATGTGTAAGCCTATAAGAGGGAATACGATGAAAATATCTAAGACACTTTTCATTCCCCTCAAAACTCTAGGGTTTTTGTGCCTCCTTCTCCTTCCTCAAGGTTCTAAAACCTTCTTCCCCTTTTCAATTAAATCAAGAGTTTTACTCTTCCTTTTCCAAAACTAAATAGTTTTTCACCATAAAACCCACAAAGGGGAACTCAGATCTTCAATTAGATATCAAAAAGGAGATATTTTTAAAATCTCATACTTCTTGTTCTTCAAGATTCGTCCAACAGAGGAGGAAGAAGGAGACCCATCTCCAGAAATCCCATCTTGGGAATATCCAGGACCAAAGGGGAGAAACAAAGCAGCCCCCTTTGATCATTTCTAAATATTTTTAGGAGTCTAACTCCATTCAAGATCCATTGGAGTTTAACTCCCTAAATTAATCTCTATCAGGAGTTCAACTTCACAAGTCAAATCGGGAGAATAGCTCCCAGTGCAGGGACCAGGTCCCTTTTTGCTGCTGACGCACAGCGCCCGCGTGCAAGGCACATGGTGCGCTGGCGCTCTGGCGCACAGCGTTCGTGTGCCTGGCACGTGGGGCGCTGGCGCCTTCTCCCACGCATCCTTTGGATGCCCTTTCCCCTTATATATATATATATATATATATATATATATGCACACGCACACATACTCCACCACACTGTTCCTGTTAAAAAAAATTTCTAACGGGGCGCTGCCCCGCACCCCGCTGCTAACTCCCTTGACCCTGTAGGGTGTTTTTAGTCACCCCATTGAGATGGGAATACGCGAGCGCTTGTCAGGCGTACTACAGATTCCCCCTGCCTAGGGTAGAATGGGGTTTATTGATTGTAGGGATCCGAATCTCCGGCAGCTGCGGACTAAGCTGCCGTTAATTACCCCTCGCCTTTGGAGCGAGAGAACCTCCGATTGACTGGTTAAACTGGTCATGCGAACTCAATGTGCAGTGTACGTGTGTTTTTTTTTGGAGGGGGCTTGGATATATCGGGAGCCATGCAGAGTTTTTACGGGGGTCCCGCTACCCGGATAGCGGGCTGGGGGTCAAAGGGGCTAGCAGCCCTCTTACGGGGTGCGGGGCAGTGCCCCGGCCTAAAATTTTTTTGGGGGGGGACAGTGTTGTGGAGTATAAGTGTATCTGTACATATATATACATGTATATATATAAAAAAGGGAAAAAGCGCCCAAAGGACGCGTGGGGTCAGCGCCTTGAGCGCTGTGCGCTTAGGTGCTGTGCGCGTAGGCGTTAGCGCGCCACGTGTCGGCATGTAGGCGCTTTGCGCTTGAGTGCAAGCGCGCCACGTGTCGGTACGTGGGCGCTTTGCGCTTGAGCGCAGGGCGCTGGAGCGCAGGGCGCTGGAGCGCAGGCACGCCATGTATCGGCACGTGGGCGCTGGGCGCTTGAGCGCCAGGCGCTCGAGCGTGGGCGCTTTGCGCTTGAGTGCTGGGAGCTTGAGCATCAGGCGCTCGAGCGCTAGCGCGCCACGTGTCGGCACGTGGGCGCTTTGCACTTGAGCGCGAAGCGCTCGAGCGCTAGCGCGCCACGTGTCGGCACGTGGGCGCTTGGCGCTTGAGCGCTAAGCGCTCGAACGCTAGCGTGCCACGTGTCGGCACGTGGGCGCTTAGCGCTTGAGCGCTGGGCGCTTGAGCGCTTGGGCGCCAGCGAGAAAAAGAGGCTTTTAGCCCCAGAAATTCTCGAAAGAGAAATCAGAGTGGAGTTAAACTCCTAAGATGTTTTGGGGTTGATGAAAGGGGTTCTTCTTCTTTCTCCTCTTGATGCTGGATCTTGAAGATCAAGAGATATGAGATTTTAAAAATCTTTTCTTTTTGAGATCTAATAGAAGATCTGAGTTCCCCTTTATGGGTTTTATGGTGAAAAACTATTTAGTTTTATAAAATGAAGAGTAAAACTTTTGATTTAATTCAAAAGAAAGAAGAAGGTTTTGGAACCTTGAGGAAGGAGAAAAGATCTCAGATCTAAAATTTTTTTGGAGAGAGAAAAAGTTGTTGGGATATTTTCATTATCCTTGCCTTTATAGGCTATACACTTTACACATAGCCCCTTGGACTTCACAAAATGGCATTTTGCCTATCTCATGGCTCATGTGCCATTTCTTTTTGCACATAAGCCATGAGCTTTACAAAAATTTGGTTTTATGCCTATTTTTCTTACATTTATCCATAAAATAAAATAAAATAAATACAACAAAATTATTTATTACAAAATTTTTATCTTGGCATGGGGGGAGGCCGGCCGCTTCATGTTCGGGCTCGACCCGAGCATGGGCCCACTTGATCTGGGCTTGGGCCTACTTGGCTTGGGGTTGACTTTGATTTTGACTTGGTCAACCGGGGTGTAAATTTTTACCCCAACAAATTGCCCCCCATCAATAAATGCACACCACATGTGGGTCGTGTGCATGAAATTGATGGATCTTGTTTCACGTGGAGGCGACTTGATTTGGTTCCCGCTTTCGGGAAGCTAGCACTGCCCTTTTTAGGAAATTGGATAGTCGATGCTGCCCTTTTTGCGACTTGGACGGTCGGTGCTGCCATTTTAGCGACGTGGACGGTCGATGCTGCCATTTTAGCGACGTGGACGGTCGATTCTGCCTTTTTTGCGACTTGGACGGTCGATGCTGCCCTTTTTGCGACTTGGACGGTCGGTTCTGCCATTTTAGCGACGTGGACGGTCAGTTCTGCCATTTTAGCGACGTGGACGGTCGGTTCTGCCCTTTTTACGACTTGGATGGTCGGTTCTGCCCTTTTTATGACTTGGACGGTCGGTGCTGCCATTTTAACAACTTGGACGGTCGGTGCTGCCCTTTTTGTGACTTGGACGGTCGGTTCTGCCCTTTTTGCGACTTGGACGGTCGTTGCTGCCCTTTTAGCGATATGGACGGTCGGTGCTTCCATTTTAGCGACGTGGACGGTCGATTCTGGATTTGACTTGCCCCGCTTCTTGCGGCGTCAGGGATGAAGTTGACTTGTTTCTGAGGTGGAATTTGATTCTGCCAGGGAGGTCATTGGTTGTTTTGCTGACTTGATGTGATTTGGGTTGACATCAGCATCGCTATGCTGGAATATGGTACCAGGAGCGAATCATCATTTGTCATAACAGGATTTGCGGATTTTGGTTTTGGTTTGGCATCAGCATCGCTGCACTGGAATATGGTACCAGGAGCGAATCATCATCTGCCATGAGGAGATTTCCCCCGTTCCCAGTTTAACGACTTAGGGGTCATCTGTTCCCAGTTTAATGACTTAGGGGTCATCTGTTCCTAGTTTAAAGACTTAGGGGTCTATTGGATTGGAGTTTGGGATTTTGGGGTTAGGGTAGGCATCAGCGTTGCTAACACTGAAGCACACGTGCCAGGAGCAATTCATCATTTTCCTATTTCTGTTGGGGGAGCGATGGCTTAGGAGACAGGTTTAGGTCCCTATCACCTAAGGCTTTTCAATTTTATGGGCCGTGAGGGTCCTATAAAAGCATTTTCTCCCTACGAGTCGTAAGGATCTCACAGGTGTATTTTCTCCTTAGGAGTCGTGAGGACTCCTAAGTGTGTTTTTCCTTTATGAGTCGTAAGGATCCCACAAAGGTTTGTTCTCCTCATGTATCGTGAGGACACATGAGTGGGTCTTCTCAATGGAGCATAATTCCAAAGGCGAAGACCAGCCGCGTAACTGGTGATTGTGGTGGGGCATGGGTATGACGAGAATTATTTGATCCCGTGGATTGTATACAGCAGTCAATTTGGGGACTAGTCGTAGGGCTGGAGAATTTTGAGAAATTGGATTTTGGTTGGCGTCTGCATCGCTACACTGGAATATGGTACCAGGAGCGACTCATCATTCGCCGTTTGGGGACTTGGAATTTGGATCTTGTTTGGCATCAGTATTGTTGCACTGGAATAATGCCAGGAGCAACTCATCATTTGCTTTGGGAGGACTTAGGATTTGGGTCTTTGGTCGGCATCAGCACCGCTAACACTGAAGCGAAATGCCAGGAGCGACTCATCATTTGCCGTTGCCCGTTGGGGAACGATGGCTTAGGAGACAGGTTTGGGTCCCTATCACCTAAGGCTTTTCAATTTTATGAGCCGTGAGGGTCTCATAAAAGCATTTTCTCCCTACGAGTCGAGAGGATCTTGCAGGTGTATGTTCTCCTTAGGAATCGTGAGGATTCCTAAGTGTGTTGCTCTTTTGTGAGTCGCAAGGATCTCACGCAGGGGTTTTCTCCTCACAAGGCCGAGAAGACTTTGCGAGTGTATTCATCTCTTTTCACGAGTTTGCGCCCTTTCGGGTTTTCACAAACTCGCTGGTAGTCTTGCTGTTTTTACTCACGGAGCCCTTTCGGGTTTTCATCCGTGCCCGTTTTGCTTGTGGACATACCTTTTTTCTCTTTTTTTCTTTTTTCTTCTTTTTTCTTTTTTTTTTGCCGCTGGTGGGACTTGAAAAGTAGTCTCACCGGCAGGATTTGGGAGAGATAGGGGTCATTTACGCCCGTGGATTGTATACGGTTTTGCAGGGTGTATGATCCAGACCGTAGGGCTGATGTGCTCAATTCGCCTATGACTTGGAGCATTCACGTGTAGTATTTCTTGAGATATCGGCTATTGATGGGTGGCATGGGCCTTTCTCCCTCGGCACTTATTAGTTGGTAGGATCCTCCGTCGAACACTTTCTCGATGACGTATGGTCCTTCCCAGTTTGGCTCGAATTTTCCCTTGGTATGTCAATTGGGGATGATCGGTCTTTTGAGGACCAACACCAATTCACCTTTCTTGAAAGCGCGGAGACGGGTTATCTTGTCATAGACCCGTGACATTTGGGCTTGGTATAGCTCCAGATTTTGCTGCACCGCGAGCCTCTTTTCTTCGAGGGCATCGCGCTCTTCAAGTCGAAGGAGCACGTTTTCCTCCTCCGTCAACTCGTGCTGAACGGCCATTCTTAAGCTTGGAACTTCGACTTCGAGGGGGAGGACCGCCTCCACTCCGAAGAGCAATGAGTATGGAGTGGACTGAGTTGGAGTACGGTGCATGGTACGATATGCCCACAACGCCTCGTGAAGTTTGAGATTCCAGTCTCTTTTATTGGCTGAAGCATTCTTCCTCAGGAGCTTGCATAGAGTCTTATTGAAGGCTTCGGCTAGTCTATTGGCTCTTGGATTATAGATGGAGGAATATCTCCAGTCTATCTTGTGCTGAGTAGCGAACCTTGAGACATTGAAGCTCTTGAAAGAAGGCCCGTTGTCAGAAATGATTCTTCTTGGTGTACCGAAGCGGTATAGAATATTATGCTGGAAGAATGTCAGAATATCTTTTGTCTTGACTTCTTTTAGCGGGACAGTTTCAGCCTATCTGGAGAAGTAGTCTGTCGCGGCCAGTATGAACCGGTGGCCTTTGGATGACGGAGGATCAATTGGGCCAACAATGTCGGTGCCCCAGACTTCGAAGGGCCACGACGCCACCGTAGGATGCAACGGATTGGGATGCTTGTGAATGAAATCACCATGGATTTGGCAGATCTGACATTTTTTTGCATGCTCTCCGCAATCCCGTATCATGGTGGGCCAGTAATACCCAAGCCGTTTGATTTGAAGTCGCATCTTGGGGCCAGATTGGTGAGCACCGCAAACGCCCGAGTGAATATCTTTCATGACCTTTTGGGCTTCGGCCAATGACAGACACCTGAGCCAGAGTTGGTCATATGACCTGCGGTATAACGTGTCATTTACAAATACGTATCGAAGAGCTCTTTTCTTCAGCTGAATCCTCGCAGATTTTTCTTCGGGCAGTTTGTCGTATCGGAGGTACTCTATGAAGGGTTCTCTCCAATCGGGCTCGTCTTGGATGATCGAAGCTTCTTCGGCAGGACCGCTCTTCTGTTCCGCGCTTTCCTCTTCTCGTAGAGAGACTGGGGGTAGAATTTGTCGGCTCCTGACTGTGATCAGAATTTCGTCCATGTTAGGATCAGCCAGCTCCTTGGCTAAGCGAGCGAGTACGTCAGCCTTTCCATTCAACGCTCTAGGGACTCTCATTAGTTCAATGTGAGTGAACCGTTTTATGAGTTCCACCACACGGCCTCTGTACTGAGCTAACTCGGGTTTGTATATCTTATAGTCGCCGCTAACTTGGTTGACGACAAGCTGGGAGTCACCGTAAACCCGTAGCCGAAGGATTTCCATTTCTATGGCGAGTTCCAAACCAGCTATCAGGGCTTCATACTCAGCTTCGTTGTTCGTTCGAGGCTCGGTGAGAGCGAAAGAACGCCGTAGGGTTCCCATTGATGGTGTGATAAACACCAATCCTATCCCTGCTTTTATCTCCGGGACGCTTGATTTACTGGAGGTCCTTATTGATAAGGCTCCATCGAAGTAGAGCTCCCAACATGGCCCATCTTCCTCGAGGTGCAGCACTTGTTCGTCAGGTAACTCACAATTTAGCGGCGACCCTTCTGGTATAGGATGAGCGGCAAGGAAGTCTGCAAGAGCTTGCCCTTTCACTGCTTTCTGAGGAGTATAAACTATGTCAAACTCAAGTAGCATGACAGCCCATCTTGCCATTCTGCCGGTTAGGCTTGCTCTGGTCATCAAGTGTTTGAGCGGGTCGACCTTGGAGATCAGCATAACCCGATGAGCGAGCAGATAGTACCTCAGCTTCTTCACAGCAAATATCAGAGCCAGCATTGCTTTTCGATTGGGGAATAGTTGTGTTCCGCCCCGACTAGAGTTCGACTGAGGTAGTAGAGGGCATTTTCTTTTCCCTCCTCGTTATTCTGGGCAAGGAGAGCACCGAGTGACTCATCAAGCACGGCAGTGTAGAGAATCAGCGGTTTATTTGGAATGGGGGCGGCCAGCACTGGAGAGTGCAACAAGTATTGTTTGATGCTTTTGAACGCTGCTTGACATTCGGCAATCCCAGATACTATGCGCCCGAGATGCGGGAATACTGTAAAAAGTGCGGATGCCGATTATATCAAACGGAGTCCGAAGCAAAGTTTTACGAAGGGCTATGGCATCTACCTTAGGTCCAAGCACTCATCGATGGACGAATTCCAGATAGGCGGGGCATAGGTTTCATCCAGCCTGATTCTAAGGCATGCAATATGACCCATATTGGGGAGGCCGGCGAAAGATCAAATGATAATGACAAAATAGCCGAGCCAGAAGAAGCTCCTCAAGAGCTCGAAGATGGAGGACAAGCAACCTTTGATGAGCTAACCGAGATTGACTTAGGAACGTCCGATAATCCAAGGCCGACCTACATCAGCTCACTCTTGTCGGAGGAAATGAAAGAGCAGATAATTGCCATGCTGCATGAGTTCGTCGACTGCTTCGCGTGGACATACAAAGAAATGCCAGGCCTTTCCTCTGAAGTGGTCGTGCATAAGCTGGCTATATCTCCTGATGCTAAGCCAGTCAAACAAGCTCCTCGAAGAATGAGAAGGGAATTGGAAGAAAGGGTCATCGAGGAAACCAAGAAACTCATCGTTGCCGACTTCATCAGGGAAGAGAAATATGCGGACTGAATCGCATGCATAGTCCCAGTGAAGAAGAAAAATGGGCAGATCCGAGTTTGTGTCGATTTCAGGGACCTCAACAAAGCGCTAGCGTCCAAAGCTCAAAGCATCGAGTTTGTGTCGATTTTAGGGGGGGCATACCGCAAGGGGGGCTGCTAGCCCCCTTGACCCCCAGCCCGCTAACCGAGTAGCGGGACCCCCGTAAAAACTCTGCATGGCTCCCGATATATCCATGCCCCCCTAAAACAAAACACACGTACACTGCACATTGAGTTCGCATGACCGGTTTAACCCGTTAATCGGAGGTTCCCTCGCTCCAAAGGCGAGGGGTAATTAACGGCAGCTTAGTCCATGGCTGCCGGGGATTCGGATCCCCACGATCAATAAACCCCAGCCTACCCTAGACAGGAGGAATCTGTAATGCGCCTGACAAGCGTGCGCGTATTCCCATCTCAATGGGGTGACGAAAAACACCCTACAGATTATAGCACGCCCGGTGGGACTTTGAATGTGGTCTCACCGGTAGGACTTGGGAGAGACTGGGATTGTTTTATGCCCGTGGATTGTATACGGTTTTGCAGGATGTATGATCCAGACCGTAGGGCCAAAAACATTTTGGGACTTTGTTGGCGTCTGCATCGCTTGACTGGAATATGGTACCAGGAGCGACTCATCATTCGCCGTTGGGATTTAGAATTTGGCTGGTGTCTGTATCGCTGCGCTGGAATATGGTACCAGGAGCAACTCATCATTCGCCACTTGGGGGTTTGGATTTTGGTTGGCGTCTGCATCGCTGCACTGGAATATGGTACCAGGAGCGACTCATCATTCGCCACTTGGGGGTTTGAAATTTGGAATTTGGTTGGCGTCTGCATCGCTGCACTGGAATTGTAGGGTTCCTAGGCACTCTTGTGAGGGTTCATAAGGCATCAAACATGCCCGAATAAAAATTTAGACGTGCCGAACAACCCAAAACCAGGATCTTTACTAGATTATTAGGGTTAAACATGCAAATAAACATCTTTACTACTAAGTGTGAGGGATTACAACCTTTGTAGTCCGCTCCTTCGCTTCATAAGCTCCGAGTAGAAGTCCCTTCACTGCGATCCACGATCTCCCGGACTCAAGAGAGGCTCCACGACTCGAACGATCCATGATAGCTTGTCGTATTCCTTTTCTCCGATGATCTACGTCGCGTTGCAATAACTCAAGCTCTCTCACTCTAATGAGGTGAACACCCTAATCTAATGGGCTAGATTAGATGAGGATGATGGAGTAGTATTTATGTTTTCTTTTTATATCATAATCTCACATGAAATCATCACAAAAGGAATTTCTAGTAAGCTTTCTCAAAGTTAAAGAGAGAAGAAGAAGATGAATAAGATAATTCCTTTTGTCATGAATAATGAAATGTATATATGAATTAATAATGTAACCATAGTTTAGTATGACAAGGATAACCCTTGTAGAGAATAAACTAGAGCTAGGGTTTGGTTAGCTTAAAAATGAGTCATAGATAAATATCAACCATAATATCTTAACCAAGACAAAAGAGAAAGCTTCTAGATGGTGCAAGAAGAAGCTAACTCTAATCAAACCCTAACCTTGTTTAATCTTCACTAAACATGTTCCATTATTAATCATATCATATCACAATAATATATATCACATATATATTATATATTTGCAACAAAAGAAAATAATACAATTAACATATATCGCATATATATCAATGTATTATCCGGTGAGAAAATGAAATAATAAAGCGAGCCAATATTAGATAATGTAATACAATATATCATATATATTATTATACATTAAATCATCGAATCAACACTTGATCCGACAATCCGGCTATATCGAATATAACCGACTAATATATCATGTACCGATTCATCGAATCAACACTTGATCCGATGTCCCGGTTCATATCTATATATCGCGAGAATATAATACGGTATCTCATATCGCATTATCCTCGGTCCTGCGCATATCACATATGTGCCTCTACTCCGTTTTGCCTGAGTCAAGAAACCTCTGTGTAGGACTCTAAAGAATCGTCAATACGCCGGTAGCAGGTGATGATCATATCAAACACCCACAAGCTGCAAGCGGTCAGCTAAACGTAACAGCCACCCAGGTATTGAGCAATCAGAAGATCAACAAGCTAGCCTGTGCGTTCTCCTGTGGATCCAATCAGTAACACTCCCGTACAGTCCAGTATGTTCGTCTGATATGTCGCATATCAAGTTTAGTGGTGGTATACGTCAGACCCCAGTAACCGATAAGTCGTGTCGATGTGAGGCTCATAACGGGTCGAGAAACTACTAGTAACACTTACCAGTAAATCTCTATATCAGCCCTGGCCAGGGACTTCCAGTTATAGCCAATCGAACACAGCACAACATCAACTCTCTATACCGAGAGAGACGAATCCCTTCCTATCGCTCATTGCCTCCATGTGATTCGGGACTGTACCCAAAAGCCACCATTTTGCACGCCCTCTTGGACGTGGTAAGGTGGAAATCAAAGCACAGTGGGAATCATACAAGACTCTATGACGATCTCGGGTCTACAGACTACCCTGTACCAGTGTCACCGGAGAACTGTCATCTGACGTGTGGTATATCACCATCTAGGAGTTCTCGGCGAGTCCGTCCAGTGTACCCAGTCTCCACTGAGCACCCGTACACCATCCTTGTTGTCAAACACCGATGGATATGGGATCATCCATCGCCCATCATATGTGTCAAGATGCGTATACGCTAGTCTACTCTGGTGTATCGATGCCCTGTCTCGATATACCCTCGACTAGGAACAGTTATAGGATGTACTCATCGACTAACATGGCCCCACTAGTATGATCTCATCATAGTCCCAGTAGTCGAGTACAGATCCTAAGGGCTTTATCAACATGTGAGAGAAAGACAGTAAACCAATACAAGCCAACATGTTAAGATAAAGGAAAACCAAATAGCATACTATCATGACGAGCAAGAAAGTCCTCTATATATATATCCAAGCATCCATTATAATATACATCATATGTACAACAATGGCCTCTAGGGCATATACATAACTAACAATCTCCCACTTGCACTAAGGCCAGCTGTTGTAGTATCTCATACCTAGCATCCCGAATAATCTCTCAAACTGTATCTGGGGAATAGCCTTCGTGAGTGGATCCACAGTGTTGTCCTTCGTATCTACTCTCCTGACCTCGATCTCCCGGTGATCAACTATCTCCCTGATCAGGTGATACCGCCTCAGAATATGTCTGGACTTCTGATGGGACCTGGGTTCCTTGGCCAAAGCCACTGCTCCATTGTTATCGCAATACAGATGTCACGCCCCGCTTCCCAGAGTACGCAAGATTTGGGCACGTGACATAGCCAACCATGCTACCTGTGGGTAGGAAGTATCCATCCACAGTCACATTACGGTTGTAAAGATATCAAGAACAAGATAATAAGCTAATCTAATACATGTCCAAATCCATAATAACAAGAATCAATAACAATAAGTGCGGAAGCTAATGATCCAATACAATGAATAAACAGTATGTCCCATAATGCGGGCTCACATCTGGAAATGAAATGACATAAATAAACTAAACTCTAAAGAACTCACAGTTCAGCCTGCTGGCTGAAGTACTCCTGCTCGGTCGACGACAAAGGTACGGAATCTGGGCCATGCAAAACCCAGACGTCAGCGCGTCATGATATCAAGTATGTAGCATAAACATGGTAATAAACAATGCAAGCATGAACATGAATAAAGCAGCAATAAGAAGTAATAAACAGGGTAATGTGCAGTAGTGACTAAACTGTCCTATCAGGTTTTCTACTCTATAGTCTTTGAAACCAATTGATGAATCGTCGATGTAACTCAATAGTATCCCGTGCGTGCCCGGGACCACGGTCATGATCCTCGGGGCTGAATCCGAGACGTGCCGCTAAGCAGTAAAAGGTAGTAGGATAGATGAGTGATGTCAGCATCAACACTCCGGAGCTGGCCAAGCCCGTAAGACTGATCAGAACAATGTATCGAACTGTTGAGTTACAAGTCGGTTTCACCTTTGATTTCCCCATACCCCCAAGCTATGTATGTCAGGTCAGGTATTCAGTAGTCAAGGACTAATGCCAACACAAGGTCGAGTAAAAGTAGGTCTGTCTGGATCGACAGCAGGAATGGTTAGGTTTGTCGGCACTAGGCATGAAATCATAAAACAAGTAATGTCATGGTACAACAGGATGAGTCGGTATGTATGTATAAGTCAGGTGTAGCAGGGTCAGGCCAAAATGTCGTGCAATCGGGTAAGTGCTCGCAACAGGTATGCAATCAATAATGAATAACAGCAGGAAACAGTAATTAACCACAATCTTCCATATAACCACAGTGATGTTTATATTCTCTTAATAACAGGTTCAATCATCTTAAGGGTGTAATAGCCACAAGGTAAAGCAATATTCACAGTTATAAATTAAGGGACTACATGAAATTATACTAAATGTAATGATTGTCTCAAGAATGGTTTAACAGTTCAAGCAGATAGAATTCAGTCGTTTTATTTAGTTAAAGCATGGATTGATGTGGGTTAATGAATTACGAGGAACGGTTGTACGATTCCATTATGAGGACAACAGCAATATTACGATATCAAATGCCATATCTAAGTTACGGTATTAAATAGTTTGAATTAAATTGCATGGCAAGACTAGATCTCGCACGCTAGCATGTTCAAGCAAGTATTCAGATACTTGCCTCGACGGTCTGAAATCGGGAACACGGATGCGATGTCGGCAGAAAACGCGATATGAAAGCACGGGCCACGGATCGAGTCCCAACAGAGGTCAACGGGATCACACGGACCAGGGGACTTCGCTGGAGCGTCGGGTTCGTCAGACGGCACGGTCGGATTCCGGCAAAAGTTATCGGCAACAAGTTAGCAATAAGATAAACACACAAGATCAGCGGGGTTTTGCACCAAAGGAAGTAAAGTGATGCTTACAGAGGAGAACAGGGGTAACTATGACGGGCCCGACGGCGATGGACCCACCGGCGGTGACCAGGAGGTGCGGCGAGGGTGCTGGAACGGCTGAGAGGGCTCGGGGTCGCTGGAAAGGGTGTTGCGGCGAGTTGGAGGAGAGGGGGTCGGCTCTGGTGGTCGAGGGGAAGAAGTAGGTGGTCGAAGGTGGCGTCGACGAGGTCGCCGGCGCGCTTTCCCGGCGAACGGCGGAGGTAGGCAATGGATGAAGGCTCGGGTTTACTGTTCCGGCGAGGGGAGGAGGGAACGACGACGAGGTCGGGTCGAGTAGGGTGAAAGGGAGTCGTGGGAGGCGTCGACGGTGAGAGGCGACATCGACGGCGAGGTCTACGAGGGTGGAGGCGAGGTCGGGAATGGGTGCAGTGCGGGAAGGAGCGGGAGTCGTCGGGAAACGGGAGGAGGAAGGCGCGGCGGTCGAGGAGGCATCGCTGGCGGCGACGGCGAGGTCGCGGTGGCGATGGTGGCTGCGCGAGCACGAGGCTAGGGTTAGGGTTGGTTGGGTTTTCTCGCGAGGAAGAGGATGTGAGGGGCGGCTGCATGCAGTTGAATATATAGAGGAAGAGAGAGAGAGAGATTAGAGAGAGAAAGGGAGATTATGATAGATAGAGAGAGAGAGAATGAGATTGAGGGAAGAGAGAGAGATAGGGAATGGGAGGCGGGGCCCACGAGCTCAATAGGAGCTCGTGATTGGCCACGAGATTGGATTTGAGAAGGAAATTGCGTAGATTTGCTGTTAGGAAATATAGATTAGAATATATATATATATTAGATATTAAATTTAAATGGGCCATTTTGGCGCGAAATGAAACATTTCCAAATCGAGCCCGGGTCGCACCCAAATGTTCCAAATTCAAATTATAGGATTTTAAGCGGGTTCCAAATTTTGAAAAGAGGTGTTTAGTGATTAAAATGTATGCCCCCAAGTCGGACACTTGCACGCGCGCGTAGTCGCCCAAACTTGCCCGTTTAGCCAAACGGAAAGGAATCTCGACACTCGGATGCTACCACGCGACTAGTGGCGACGAGTAGGCTAACATGGACATCTTAAATTTCATTTTAGGAGTTAAAATTTGTTATGTGCCAAAATGACTCAACCGGGTAAAATTTAGCAATAAACACCAGAAAATCAGGAAAATTGGAAATGAGCAAACCACAACCCTCAATTAGTAATATAAATAGTATTATTGGGCTCGGGTGTTACATCATACCCAACTACCAAAAGAATTTCGTCCTCGAAATTCCAAGAATACAAGATAGCTAACTACGGGAAAAGGTGAGGGAAATTCTGCCGGATCTCGTCTTCTCGCTCCCAAGTGGATTCTCCATGCGATCGATTACCCCAAGAAACTAGCACAAGAGGGATAACCTTGTTCTTAAGAACCTTGTCTCTTCGATCCTTGATTTCAACTGGTCGCTCTTCAAAAGTTAGGTCCTCCCGAACGGTCAGCTCCGAATGATCCAAGACATGAGTCTCATCACGAACATACTTCCGTAGTTGAGACACATGAAACACATCGTAAACTCCTGCTAATGACTGTGGTAGCGCCAACCAGTACGATACCTCTCCAACACGCTCCAATATCTCGAAGGGTCCAACGAATCGAGGACTAAGCTTTCCCCGACCTCCAAAGCGAATCACCCCTCTAGTCGGTGATATCTTCAGGAACACCAAATCACCCACGGCGAACTCTAGAGGTCTTTTTGACGTGTCGGCCCAACTTTTCTGTCTGTCTTGAGCTGCCTTCATATGCTTCCTGATCGTATTCACCTTCTCAACTGTCTGTACCACCAAGTCTGGCCCTAGTAACCTTCGTTCACCCACATCATCCCAACATACAGGTGAACGGCACTTACGACCATACAACGCTTCAAACGGGGCCATCTGAATAGTTGCTTGGAAGCTATTGTTGTATGAAAACTCCACCAGGTGTAGATGGTCTTCCCAAGAACCTTTAAAGTCCAACATGCAAGCTCTCAACATATCTTCAAGGGTCTGGATCGTTCTCTCCGATTTTCCATCAGTTTGAGGATGATAAGCTGTGCTGAACTTCAATCGAGTCCCCAAACTTTCTTGTAAACTCCTCCAAAAGTGCGACAAGAACCGAGTGTCCCGATCGGACACGATGCTTACCGGTACTCCATGCAATCTGACAATCTCCTGCATATATCGCTCTGCCAAAGTCTCTGTCGATTGACCAACCCGAAAAGGAATAAAGTGAGCTGCCTTGGTCAACCGATCGACAATCACCCATACAGCATTGTTACCCTTTGGATTCCGCGGTAGAGCCGTCACGAAATCCATGGTTATATGTTCCCACTTCCACTGAGGAATCGGAAGTGGTTGCAACAAACCAGCAACCCTTTGGTGTTCAGCCTTGACTTGCTGACACACCAAGCACTTAGCCACGAAGCGAGCAATTTCCCGTTTCATACCTTCCCACCAGAAGTGCTGTCGAATATCTCGGTACATCTTTGTCCCTCCTGGATGTACAGAGTAAGCTGAACTGTGTGCCTCCCTCATAAGCTCTTCACGCACATCTCCTTTTGGCACACACACACGGCTACCATATCTCAAAGAACCGTCTTCATGGATCAGTAAATCGGTTCGCAATCCGGCTTCAACCTGCTCCCGAAACTTTTGCAGTCTAGGATCCTGCGATTGTGCTGCTTTAATCTTCTCAACTAAAGACGACTGTACTTGCAGTTGCATAAACTGTCCTGTAGCCCGCGGTAGCACAACCTCCAAGTCAAATCTCCGAAAATCCTCGATGATCTCCCTCTGTGCAGTCAATAACTGAATTGCTGGTAACCGACTTAGCGCATCCGGCACGACGTTAACTTTTCCCGGATGGTACTTAAGATCAAGGTCGTAGTCGGCCATCAGCTCCAACCACTTGCGTTGTCTCATGTTCAACTCCTTCTGAGTGAACACATACTTCAAACTCTTGTGATCTGTAAAGACTTCGACTCTCTCGCCCAACAGGTAGTGTCTCCAAATCTTCAGGGCGAAGATCACGGCTGCAAGTTCTAAGTCATGAGTCGGATAGTTCTGCTCATGAGTCTTCAGCTGTCTCGATGCGTAAGCGACGACTTTCCCGTTCTGCATTAAAACACATCCCAATCCCTTTCCAGATGCGTCGCTGTGAATCACCAGTCCTCCTGAATTATCCGGTACGGTCAGGATCGGGGCGGTTATCAACTTCTGCTTCAACGTCTCGAAGGCCAATGCACATCCATCTGTCCAAGCAAACGGTACCTCCTTACGCGTAAGCTTGGTTAACGGCTCAGCTAAACGAGCGAAGTTCTCCACAAATCTTCTGTAGTAACCGGCGAGTCCAAGAAAACTTCTTATCTCTGCAACATTCTTTGGAACAGGCCAATCTCGAACTGCTGCAATCTTCTCGGGATCAACGGCGATTCCATCGCCCGACACGACATGCCCCAGAAACTTCACTTCTTCCAGCCAGAATTCGCACTTACTCATCTTCGCGAATAACTTCTCTTGTCTCAGCGTCTGCAATGCGATCCTTAAATGCTCAGCATGCTCCTCCGGACTCTTCGAGTACACCAGAATATCGTCAATGAATACCACAATAAACTGATCCAGGTATGGTGAAAAGACCCTGTTCATCAAGTCCATAAATATTGCCGGTGCATTAGTCACTCCGAAGGGCATCACTAAGTACTCGAAATGCCCATACCGAGTCCGAAACGCCGTCTTGCAAATGTCTTCTGCCTTCACTCGGACCTGATGATATCCTGATCGCAAGTCCAGTTTCGAGAATACCCTCGCGCCACTAAGCTGCTCAAAGAGTTCTCTAATGCGAGGGATCGGGTACTTGTTCTTAATAGTCACCCGGTTCAATTCTCGATAATCAATGCACATCCTTCTCGTGCCATCCTTCTTCTTTACTAAAAGAACTGGAGCTCCCTAAGGCGAGTTGCTGCTTCGAATCCATCCCTTCTCGAGTAATTCGCCAACTTGTTTCTTAACTTCTTCTAATTCCACCGGTGCCATCGGATAATAAGATTTTGACACTGGCGCTGCACCAGGAATGAGGTCAATCGCAAACTCCACATCTCGCTTCGGCGGTAAGCCCGAAATATCCTCGAACACATCCATAAAGTCGCGAACAACTGTTGGCTCTTCCACCTCCATTGCCGCAAGAATACTGTTTGTCGGCCTAGCCCTAAACTCGACTGGCCCGACAGAACTGCTTCCTCCAATGAAAGTAAACTCAGGGTGCCCGGGAATCTGGAAAATTACTTTCCTTGCCCTACAATCAATGTGTGCGTGGAAAGTGCCAAGAAAATCCATTCCCAAGACTACTTCATAACTGCCCGTATCAATCACCAAGAAATCTGCAAAAAGCTCTCGTCCGCAAACAACAACCGTACAATCTCTACATTCCTTACTAGCTATGATTTTCCCATTCCCAGTGTGTATGTCCCAGAAACTAGACAAGGTCGTGCAGGTGATCGAGTGTGTAGTTATAAATTTGGATGACATAAAACAGTGGGATGCTCCGGAATCAAATAATGCCAATGCGGGAAAACCACGAACGAGTATAGTACCTGAAACCACTCCTCTCGATGCCTTAGCTTCTTCAGTTGTCAACACGAACGCTCGAGCCTGCTGTGGTCCTTGAGTAAGCGGTTCCTGTCCTTGGAACGGTCCCGGCGGAGGCTTCTGTGTATCATCCTTTGTACGAGGCTTCGACGGACAAGCATCAACGGTGTGATCTGCCGCTCCACATCTAAAACAGAGTCCCAGCCTCATACGACACTCCTTTCGCACATGTCCGGGTTTATGGCAGTATCTACAGATCACGCTCCCCTTTCGATCACCCACAATCCTTTTCTTCATCGGTGCTACGCTGCGCCTGTTCACTGGAATACTTCTACGTACCGACGTTTGGTTCAGTGCAAAAGCCGGTTCCAGCTCGATCTATTCCTTTAGACTCTCCAGCAATCCCCTTATCACTCTACGCCTGGCGGCTAAGACCGCACTTCTTTGGTCCATCTTCAAATTCGTACCTGCCATGAATCCTGGAAATCAAAGTACCCAACATTAGCATGATGATAGATCCTGAGTATAGATCAAGGCTAGAACTCCAAGATACTTAAATAGAGTACTGCATTGTAGCTATGCCGCGGTATCATAGCCGCAATTACTTAACTCCACCCAAGTCGCCTAAGTCCTAGAGATAACAAGAAATTAGGTTTTTGAGTTGACAAATGCAAAGTAAGTTTGCACGTCGACATGATCCGGAAGAATGATTCAAGGATAGTAAAACGGTCAAAGTGGCAGGACATGTTTCCTAATCACGGGTATTCTGATTCATGTATCGGGTGCAATACCCAACTACAAGAATCAACCCAATTAACCTATGGCTCTGATACCATAAAACCATGTCACGCCCCGCTTCCCAGAGTACGCAAGATTTGGGCACGTGACATAGCCAACCATGCTACCTGTGGGTAGGAAGTATCCATCCACAGTCACATTACGGTTGTAAAGATATCAAGAACAAGATAATAAGCTAATCTAATACATGTCCAAATCCATAATAACAAGAATCAATAACAATAAGTGCGGAAGCTAATGATCCAATACAATGAATAAACAGTATGTCCCATAATGCGGGCTCACATCTGGAAATGAAATGACATAAATAAACTAAACTCTAAAGAACTCACAGTTCAGCCTGCTGGCTGAAGTACTCCTGCTCGGTCGACGACAAAGGTACGGAATCTGGGCCATGCAAAACCCAGACGTCAGCGCGTCATGATATCAAGTATGTAGCATAAACATGGTAATAAACAATGCAAGCATGAACATGAATAAAGCAGCAATAAGAAGTAATAAACAGGGTAATGTGCAGTAGTGACTAAACTGTCCTATCAGGTTTTCTACTCTATAGTCTTTGAAACCAATTGATGAATCGTCGATGTAACTCAATAGTATCCCGTGCGTGCCCGGGACCACGGTCATGATCCTCGGGGCTGAATCCGAGACGTGCCGCTAAGCAGTAAAAGGTAGTAGGATAGATGAGTGATGTCAGCATCAACACTCCGGAGCTGGCCAAGCCCGTAAGACTGATCAGAACAATGTATCGAACTGTTGAGTTACAAGTCGGTTTCACCTTTGATTTCCCCATACCTCCAAGCTATGTATGTCAGGTCAGGTATTCAGTAGTCAAGGACTAATGCCAACACAAGGTCGAGTAAAAGTAGGTCTGTCTGGATCGACAGCAGGAATGGTTAGGTTTGTCGGCACTAGGCATGAAATCATAAAACAAGTAATGTCATGGTACAACAGGATGAGTCGGTATGTATGTATAAGTCAGGTGTAGCAGGGTCAGGCCAAAATGTCGTGCAATCGGGTAAGTGCTCGCAACAGGTATGCAATCAATAATGAATAACAGCAGGAAACAGTAATTAACCACAATCTTTCATATAACCACAGTGATGTTTATATTCTCTTAATAACAGGTTCAATCATCTTAAGGGTGTAATAGCCACAAGGTAAAGCAATATTCACAGTTATAAATTAAGGGACTACATGAAATTATACTAAATGTAATGATTGTCTCAAGAATGGTTTAACAGTTCAAGCAGATAGAATTCAGTCGTTTTATTTAGTTAAAGCATGGATTGATGTGGGTTAATGAATTACGAGGAACGGTTGTACGATTCCATTATGAGGACAACAGCAATATTACGATATCAAATGCCATATCTAAGTTACGGTATTAAATAGTTTGAATTAAATTGCGTGGCAAGACTAGATCTCGCACGCTAGCATGTTCAAGCAAGTATTCAGATACTTGCCTCGACGGTCTGAAATCGGGAACACGGATGCGATGTCGGCAGAAAACGCGATATGAAAGCACGGGCCACGGATCGAGTCCCAACAGAGGTCAACGGGATCACACGGACCAGGGGACTTCGCTGGAGCGTCGGGTTCGTCAGACGGCGCGGTCGGATTCCGGCAAAAGTTATCGGCAACAAGTTAGCAATAAGATAAACACACAAGATCAGCGGGGTTTTGCACCAAAGGAAGTAAAGTGATGCTTACAGAGGAGAACAGGGGTAACTATGACGGGCCCGACGGCGATGGACCCACCGGCGGTGACCAGGAGGTGCGGCGAGGGTGCTGGAACGGCTGAGAGGGCTCGGGGTCGCTGGAAAGGGTGTTGCGGCGAGTTGGAGGAGAGGGGGTCGGCTCTGGTGGTCGAGGGGAAGAAGTAGGTGGTCGAAGGTGGCGTCGACGAGGTCGCCGGCGCGCTTTCCCGGCGAACGGCGGAGGTAGGCAATGGATGAAGGCTCGGGTTTACTGTTCCGGCGAGGGGAGGAGGGAACGGCGACGAGGTCGGGTCGAGTAGGGTGAAAGGGAGTCGTGGGAGGCGTCGACGGTGAGAGGCGACGTCGACGGCGAGGTCTACGAGGGTGGAGGCGAGGTCGGGAATGGGTGCAGTGCGGGAAGGAGCGGGAGTCGTCGGGAAACGGGAGGAGGAAGGCGCGGCGGTCGAGGAGGCGTCGCTGGCGGCGACGGCGAGGTCGCGGTGGCGATGGTGGCTGCGCGAGCACGAGGCTAGGGTTAGGGTTGGTTGGGTTTTCTCGCGAGGAAGAGGATGTGAGGGGCGGCTGCATGCAGTTGAATATATAGAGGAAGAGAGAGAGAGATTAGAGAGAGAAAGGGAGATTATGATAGATAGAGAGAGAGAGAGAATGAGATTGAGGGAAGAGAGAGAGATAGGGAATGGGAGGCGGGGCCCACGAGCTCAATAGGAGCTCGTGATTGGCCACGAGATTGGATTTGAGAAGGAAATTGCGTAGATTTGCTGTTAGGAAATATAGATTAGAATATATATATATATATTAGATATTAAATTTAAATGGGCCATTTTGGCGCGAAATGAAACATTTCCAAATCGAGCCCGGGTCGCGCCCAAATGTTCCAAATTCAAATTATAGGATTTTAAGCGGGTTCCAAATTTTGAAAAGAGGTGTTTAGTGATTAAAATGCATGCCCCCAAGTCGGACACTTGCACGCGCGCGTAGTCGCCCAAACTTGCCCGTTTAGCCAAACGGAAAGGAATCTCGACACTCGGACGCTACCACGCGACTAGTGGCGATGAGTAGGCTAACATGGACATCTTAAATTTCATTTTAGGAGTTAAAATTTGTTATGTGCCAAAATGACTCAACCGGGTAAAATTTAGCAATAAACACCAGAAAATCAGGAAAATTGGAAATGAGCAAACCACAACCCTCAACTAGTAATATAAATAGTATTATTGGGCTCGGGTGTTACAACAGAGGTATTGGATGCTCAATGGATGGAACCACACCAAGTTCACTAATGAACTTCTTTATCCAAACAGCCTCTTTGGCAGCATCGTTGGCAGCGATGTATTCAGCCTCCATCATCGAGTCTGCAACGGTATCCTGTTTGGAACTCTTCCAACATATCGCCCCTCTATTGTGGGTAAAGACAAAACCCAAGTGCGACTTAGAGTCGTCCTTATCACTTTGGAAGCTGGAATCGGTAAAGGACTCCACCTGGAGTTCTCCGTTACCATACACCAAGAACATCTTCTTAGTCCTTCGTAAGTACTTGAGAATGTTCTTCACAGCTGTCCAGTGACTCTCTCCAGGATCTGCTTGATACCGACTCACTACACTTAGTGAGTATGCTACATCGGGTCTGGTACATAGCATCGCATACATGATAGAGCCTACTGCCGAAGCATAGGGTATCCCTTGTATGCGAGCTCTCTCCAAATCAGTCTTGGGAGACATCTCTTTGGAGAGAGTGAGTCCAGAGATCGTGGGTTGGTTCCCACGCTTGGATTCTTCCATACTAAACCTCTTTAGTATGGTGTCAATGTACCTGGATTGGGACAATCCCAGTATCCGTTTAGATCTATCTCTATAAATCATGATTCCCAATATGCAAGAGGCATCACCTAGATCTTTTATTAAGAATCTCTGTGATAAGAAGAGCTTGACTGATTGCAGCATAGGAATATCATTTCCTATCAAGAGTATATCATCCACGTACAATACGAGAAAGACAACCTTACCCTCTGCTACCTTCTTATAGATACAAGGTTCATCTATATTTTTGATGAAGTCAAACTCTTTGACTACAACATCAAAACAGATGCTCCAACTCCGCGATGCGTGCTTTAACCCATAAATGGATTTAAGCAGCTTGCACACCTTTCTGCTGCTCCCACTATCTACGAAGCCCTCTGGTTGAGTCATGTACACGCACTCTTCTAAATCACCGTTTAGAAAGGCGGTCTTAACATCCATTTGCCAGATTTCGTAGTCATGGTATGCAGCAATGGCAAGTAAGATCCGGATGGACTTAAGTATAGCCACTGGAGAAAAGGTTTCGTCATAATCCACACCTGGTCGTTGACGAAAACCCTTTGCAACAAGTCTAGCTTTGAAAGTCTCAACTTTTCCATCTACACCAAATTTCCTTTTAAAGATCCACTTGCTCCCAATGGGTTTTACCCCTTCAGGAGCATTTTCCAAAGTCCATAGTTTGTTGGTGTACATGGATTCCATCTCAGATCACATTGCATCCAGCCATTTCACAGAGTCACCACTCGTGATTGCCTGCTCGAAACTAGTCGGGTCATCATCTTCCATGATGCAATCCTCGCTTCCACCATCAATGAGAAAACCGTAGTATCTCTCAGGTGGATGAGAAACCCTGCTAGATCGGCGGAGAGGCTGGGGTTCGTTGGGTACTACCGAATCCTCTGGTTCAACTAAATCATCTGTTGTAGTTTGTTCTGCTGGAACTTCTTCCAGTTCTACCTCAATGCCATTAATCTGTTTCATAAGAAAACCTTTTTCTAAGAAAGTGGCATGCCGAGAAACAAACACCTTTTGTTTCTCAGAGTGGTAGAAGATATACCCTCGCGAATATTTGGGATATCCAATAAACTTACATAGGACAGACCTTGCCTCGAGCTTTTCCAGATTTTGTGTTTTAATATAGGCCGGACAACCCCATATCTGAATAAAATTAAGACATGGTCTCTTACCATTCCATATCTCATATGGAGTGGTAGGCACTGATTTGGTTGGAACTCTATTCAATAGGTATGCAGCTGTCTCCAGTGCATATCCCCAGAAGGAAATAGGTAACTCAGCAGTGCTCATCATAGAGCGCACCATATCTAATAGAGTGCGATTCCTCCGCTCCGATACACCGTTGTGCTGTGGTGTATAAGGAGGAGTAAGCTGAGAGAGAATCCCATTCTCTTTTAGATAATCCAGAAAATCATTGCTCAAGTATTCTCCTCCTCGATCAGATCGAAGGATCTTAATACTTTTGCCCGTTTGGTTCTTTACTTCGTGCTTATATTCTCTGAATTTCTCAAAAGTTTCAGACTTGTGTTTCATCAGGAACACATATCCGAATCTTGAGAGATCGTCAGTGAATGTAATGAAGTAGGAAGAACCGTTCCTGGCATGCGTAGACATGGGACCGCATACATCACTATGTACCAGTCCTAAGAGTTCGGTAACTCTTTCTCCGTGTCCACTAAACGGAGTTTTGATCATTTTCCCTTTGAGACATGAATGGCAAGTATCATAAGATGATAATTCGAACGAGTTCAAATATCCATCCTTATGTAACTTAGCCAGTCGTGTCGCATTGATATGACCAAGTCTACAATGCCACAAGTAGGATTCGTTCATTTCTGAACTTTTCTTCTTGTGTGTGTTTTGTATATTGAGGACTGTATTTTGATTGAGAATGAATATGCCATTATGTAACGAGCCTGATGCAATCAACTTTTGATCTAGGAATATGTTCATAACATTATCCTGTACTACAAAATTATATCCTTCTTTACTTAATAAAGAAACTGATATAATGTTGCACATTATGTTCGGTATATAATAGCACTCATTCAGAATCAGTGTATTACGACTTGGTAATACTAGGTGATATTCGCCAACTGCTTTGGCTACAATACTTGCATCGTTCCCTACTTGACATTTTCCCAGTTCTCTACCTTTACGTAGCCCATGTAACAATTTACATATGTGGGATCCTAATCCGGTATCTAATACCCAGGACGTAGGGTGAACTGAGAAACAGTTCTCAATAACCAACACACCCGAAGAAGGTGTATCAACATGCATGTTCTCCGTTTGGGCGGCGTGAGAATCCAGATATTCTACTATTCCCTGTTCAGTCTTATAACTCTTATAAGAAAGAACGGGACCATCGTTCCCCTACTCAGTATAATAAGCCGGTTCAGTCAATACATCTATATTATTATCTTGATTATGGCCTGACATGGTCGCTACCTGGAGAGAGAGAGAAGAAAACACTTTAGCGTATGCTCTTGCAAGATTAGATTGGTTATTATCTTATCTAATCAAGATGTCTCCCATTGTTTTTATCAAATCTACCTTCAAACCCTAAAAGGTAAGATTAGCCGGGATTAATTACGCCCTACAATTTCGTCAATCTTTTAGCCAGATCAGTGTCGGTACTTTGGGGGAGGTTCCCCATGCTTTCGCACGGACCTAATTAAAATAAACCTCGTTTTCCCATAGGCGTAATGTAAATCCCCGTTTTCTTCAATGAGAATCGTTCTATATTTTTCCTAGTTCCCCAAATATTAACCATATTTTTCTTCTATTTATCTTGTGTGAAAATATGTTGATTAGGTTTTAACATTTAAAGTTTCTTCCAAAACAAAATTTATGTATATATATATATATATAACCCAGCCCACTCAAATTTTTAAATAAAATCCCAAAATTCATTCTTCCCCCAGCCCGTTACTTTTCCAGCCCACTCGGATTTTAAATAAATCCTTTGTTAAACATAAAATCCTCCGGCCCAATCTCCTTCCTCAGCCCACTTCTGATTTTATTTTTTTAAAAAGGGAATTGTTTTTAAACCGGCCCAATCCCTTCGGCCCGCCTCCATCTGACCTGACCCGCTACCTCACTGTTCATCTTCTTTAAAAATTTCTAACGGTAAAGTCCACTGTTCACGCGCGCGATCCCCTCCTCCGCCGCGTTTCGCGCCCACGCTCACGCCCCCGCTCCTGCCGTTACACCCACGACTTCAACCCCCGACGTTTCCCTCTCACCCTCATATCTCTTCTCCCTCGTTCTAAAATCTCAAATTCTATCCACCACCGAACACCCATTTTTCCCTCGAAACCATTGCCACCTCCACCGCCGGCGATCATCCCACCACTTCGCTCGACCCACGACGACAGCCACCCATTCACCCTCCTTCTCCCTCTACGACTTCACACCCCCATCAACTCGAGATCCCCTGCACCCACTTCCTTGCACACCAACCCGGTGCAACCGAGCTGAGTACCACCTTGCACCCCTCGACACCGGCGAACTCCCCACCTCATCGCCGATCTCCCTACGACCCCCTCAGCATCATCACCATCACAGTAATCCCCTAGCCCACTGCTTAAACCTCTCTTTCTCTTCAAATCTCAAAAACCCATTTTCCAAGCACTTCACTGTGCACATCGCCGGAGCGACCATCGCCGACATCGTCGACCCCAGCGTGCCCGGGAGACCCACAGAGCACCACCCTATACTTCCAGCGCGCACAAGATGACTCCGGGAAACTCCGACGTAAAACCCGTGTTTCGAACCAAGCTCGCGAGAATCCGTTACACGGCGTACGTCACGCGTCCGTGACGCCACTGCTGCCGTACGACCCCGAGACGTCTCCAGGCAAGTGTTTACTTGCTTCATGCTATAATAATAGTGGTACAAACTTAAATAATCTAGTTTACGAATTTACCGATTCCCGATACGTATTGTGACCTAAGTGTTCGATGCTAGATCCCAATAGAAATAATAGTTTATTTTGACGGAAACTGATATTTTCTATTGGCCCATTTGATAATAAATATTGTGTATGAATCTCGCTGGAAAATACGATTGTTCGTGACAAAAATTGATACCCCCAAATATGCCGTTAAAACTAGAATTTTCTCGTACCTGAAAACGAATAAAATCACCATAAATTATATTCAAACTGGAATGCTGCGTTCGAGGGATTAAATCAAGGCTGACTCGATGAACTTTAACCCTATGTAAAATTCTAATGATCTCTGGTCTGTAACTGTGATGATAATTAGATCGGAATGCGACTCTGGACTGCAGTCCAGAGCGTTTCTGATTTTTGTGTTCTGTCCCAAGACATGTATCACTGTGTTTCCTGAAGTCGAATGTTACGGAACTCTACAGTAGATTAAAGATAATTCTGTTAGCTAAATAAAACAGGTGGTTCCATTCCGATTCATCGCCGTTTGCTATTTTAAACGGTATTTAAAAGGGCAGAAAGTATAACTGTCCAGAACAGATTCTGAAATGACATATTGAGGTTAAACTGTGTATAACTTTCCACGTACAGATGCGATTAAGGATCCGTCTATTGCGTTGAATACTTTATTGAAAACCCTAGATTTCATTCAACTGCAACATCGCTAAATTCTGAGCCCAACTGGGTGCAATTCGTGTCGCGAAACGGACATTCAGTTCTGAAACTGAATTTCCAGCCGCGAGCACTTAAAATGAAATAGCTATATCTTGAAAACCGGAATCCCGATTGAACTGAAACAGATTTTGATGAATTTCTGACTGAGTGTTCTAATTATCTTACTTGTATCATTTTGCTGAATTCTTAACATATTAATTTATGCAAATTATTTTAGTTAATGACATGCATGTTGATTCATAACATACAGAGCTTATTGGTAGCATACAATACACATATCATACCCTTGCCATATACTCAGTGTTAGTGCGTGTGGACATTGCATTATCGTGCGTGATAGATGTTGGTTTAGGAGTGACGAGTATACCAATGGAAAGTGAATATTCATGACAGTGATTGATACAGTGAACAGTGATGAAACCGTGCCATTAGTATACTTGTATACAACTAGATCAATATCATAAATAGTGTAAACCTGGGGGAAAAGGGGAAATCAAAGTGGAAAGAGTATCGTATTTAGCGGGACCGTGTTTAGAGGATGATCATTCGAACCGTGATACTGATACGTGTAGGGTAGGATCTAGCGATCCGGCTGACAGGGTTATGTCCCGGGCATGTGGGCCGTTGTCTCGGGTATGTACGAGACTCCTGTTAAACATGATCCTCCTTCCACTATGTGATTTCAAATATAACCTAGAGACCGATAGGGACACATAATATATTCTGCATCATATAGTGACACAGTGATTACTTGCATTGTTCCTACACCGGTATTACCTCATATACCTGTTTCATCTTATTATAATAATATTGTTATTGTGTCGCTCTGACGACCTGAGTATGCATGCTCAGATTCCGCGGGAGAACCAGCACAGGAGACGGATCTACCATTTGAGTTCACGGAGATATAGTTTGGTGTACCTTCTTCATTTACTGCTTTCCATAAAAGTGATCGTAAGATTGAACTTGGTTAGTTATTGTTCTTATTATCTGTAATTTTGTAAACAATGGAATTTTAATGTAATAAATTAGTGATGTGATTCCTTTAATACTGTGCTTTATTTACTGATTACCATGTAGTGCTAGAAGCCGAAGTGTGACTACGGCGGGATGATTCCTTGACCGTAGGAGCATGGCTGGCCTAGTCATCCCTTGTTTTCCGTATTTTGGGAAGCGGGACGTGACACGTAACCCCGTTAACACTTTTCTAGACACCTACTTGATCGGCTAATTGTCCTGTGTAAAACTCTCCCAGGAGTAACACTTACTCGAGTGGGTATCGGGATCCAACTATCTCATAGGAGGTATGCAATCTTATTGCAAATTTCAACACTTGAAATTCCCGATAATACTTTTGCCCCTAGCGTCCCATGACCTTGACGGAGGCCAAACTACCTATAGGGCGCTACTCAAGTTCAACCTGTTCATTTCTTGATTGAATTAAACCCACCCGTACGACCCTTGATGGAGGCCAAACTACGCCGTACGAATACCCTAATCCAATAGTATCGTATGCTAGCAGATAAGCACTAGCTAGCTACCGTACACTACGCCTTGACGGAGGCCAAACTACCGCAGCACGAATACTAAGTAGCACTTATCTGAAATGACGGAGGGCTACGCAGGTTTTTCAGAAAACCATGAGCGTAATGAACTTGATATCGTTGTAGAATAATGTGGTTTTTGAAAAAGGAGTGTTTTTGAGGCTTTTCTAGTTTCGCTAAAGAGGTCACTCCCGGTGAAGGGATCTCGGCTCTTTCCCCATCGAATAAGGTGCAGGATATATCATATATACCGTTGTGCAAAGCAAGAACTATATAAGCTGTCAAAAACTAAACCGTGAGTTTGTAGCATCTGCCAGTTTCGCTAAAGAGGTCACTCCCGGTGAAGGGATCTCGGCTCTTTCCTCATCGAATAAGGTGCACGGTATATCATATATACCGCTATGCAAAGCAAGACTGTAGCTACCCTTTTTATAAAGTTTTGATTCTACAACATCTTTTAGGTTTCTTTTCCTTTTATTAATCTCATTAATAAAATCTCATCGGCTTATGCTTCCTAAGCATCACAAGAGAAACGAAAGTAGTAATATTTATATATCAGCATATATATATATAAGCATTCGTCTCAGGCAGTAATATGATCTCATCACAGAACATTGCAGCAGAAGAACATATATGAAATATTGGATATTCTAGGACGTCCGTGTTTTTAATACGAGCCTGTATAAAACACGGATTCCACGGTCGCGACGAATAGCCAAACCTACATCCCAAGACCCCTACGAGAGCGGCAAGTAACACTGCCAATTCTAGGGTTAGGAGACCCGGTCTCGACTTCTCGAGATGGCCACCTACTGGACCCTAGAACCCGGTTACTTGTGCTCCCCTCCTTGGGTCTACCTAATGCGGAAAAGTAAATAATATACACTGGTGACATCAACCTCATCCCGGAAGTGCCCCAATAAAAGAATATTACATACAAAAGAATTTTACATGAATGAAAATAAAAACCCTCATCTCACATAAAACCCCCGGCTATTCAGAACACGACGATCCAATATAACATATCACAGCAACACATAATATCACATATCCTCAACGTAAGTAAGTATACATACACCGATCGTCGTTGATGTATAGCAACGAAGACTGGCAATACAACTACATACTACACTTATGGTCACAGAAAAGAAATTGTAAAACTACAATATTTGGAATCCACAATCACTTTAGACATCGTAAATCCGAAATATCACATACTTCGCATTTCATGCCTAACTAAATGAATTCCACATATTGTATCACATTCCAGATAAATAAACAGTATTAAACTTTCCGACCGGATAATCAAATACCCAAGATTTCCTAAATAGCTCAACACTTGAGCGGAGTTCAAATAATCCCAGAATATGTCACAGTACCAATGATCCAGCCGTAGAAGGGTCAAGCCAACGCCTCACATGTGGCACGCCGTACTGCCCTAAACCTTAAGGTTTAGAGGCAGTTCAAGACGGTCACATAATCGAGTTAAGGTTTGTTGTCTTCTAGATGGTCCACCGCGTTACTTGCACATTTTTCCGAAAGATTTAAACCCAAAAAAAAAATTCAACACTTGAAAGTATTTCGAGCCGGGAAAAAGTGAGTTAATGATATCCGCTCGAACTTTTTAACAGTTTCTAAATAGCCGGAAAACATCACAAAATTAAATTTTCTGATCGAATCAACGATTACAAAGTAAACCCCAGAACACTCAAGACTTGAGTCAGTTTAAAAATACCCAAAAAATATAAAATACAGATACTGATATTACTGTAGAAAAATTAATGCCCAATTCAACATTTCCACCGCGGATCCGCGGCCCAAGCGAGGTACGGCCGCGGTTCCGCGGTGGGATGTACGGATTGCCGCCTCGTTTTTCACAGTGATATTTACATTTACCTGCTGAATTTTTTAGATATTTTTAATCCTGAAAAATCACAGTTTTTGAAAAAAGTCCAAAGAGGGGTTCATTTCGTAGTTTCGGGGTTCGTTCGGAGTTTTAATTTCGTATACACGTCGTCTAATGCTCTAACTAGGTTCTGATACCACTGTAGGGTTCCTAGGCACTCTTGTGAGGGTTCATAAGGCATCAAACATGCCCGAATAAAAATTTAGACGTGCCGAACAACCCAAAACCGGGATCTTTGCTAGATTATTAGGGTTAAACATGCAAGTAAACATCTTTACTACTAAGTGTGAAGGATTACAACCTTTGTAGTCCGCTCCTTCGCTTCATAAGCTCCGAGTAAAAGTCCCTTCGCCGCGATCCACGATCTCCCGGACTCAAGAGAGGCTCCACGACTCGAACGATCCATGATAGCTTGTCGTATTCCTTTTCTCCAACGATCTACGTCGAGTTGCAATAACTCAAGCTCTCTCGCTCTAATGAGGTGAACACCCTAATCTAATGGGCTAGATTAGATGAGGATGATGGAGTAGTATTTATACTTTCTTTTTATATCATAATCTCACATGAAATCATCACAAAAGGAATTTCTAGTAAGCTTTCTCAAATTTAAAGAGAGAAGAAGAAGATGGATAATGAGATAATTCCTTTTGTCATGAATAATGAAATGTATATATGAATTAATAATGTAACCATAGTTTAGTATGACAAGGATAACCCTTGTAGAGAATAAACTAGAGCTAGGGTTTGGTTAGCTTAAAAATGAGTCATGGATAAATATCAACCATAATATCTTAATCAAGACAAAAGAGAAAGCTTCTAGATGGTGCAAGAAGAAGCTAACCCTAATCAAACCCTAACCTTATTTAATCTTCACTAAACACGTTCCATTATTAATCATATCATGTCACAATAATATATATCACATATATATTATATATTTGCAACAAAAGAAAATAATACAATTAACATATATCGCATATATATCAATGTATTATCCGGTGAGAAAATGAAATAATAAAGCGAGCCAATATTAGATAATGTAATACAATATATCATATATATTATTATACATTAAATCATTGAATCAACACTTGATCCGACAATCCGGTTATATCGAATATAACCGACTAATATATCATGTACCGATTCATCGAATCAACACTTGATCCGATGTCCCGGTTCATATCTAAATATCGCGAGAATATAATACGGTATCTCATATCGCATTATCCTCGGTCCTGCGCATATCACATATGTGCCTCTACTCCGTTTTTCCTGAGTCAAGACACCTCTGTGTAGGACTCTAAAGAATCGTCAATACGCCGGTAGCAGGTGATGATCATATCAAACACCCACAAGCTGCAAGCGGTCAGCTAAACGTAACAGCCACCCAGGTATTGAGCAATCAGAAGATCAACAAGCTAGCCTGTGCGTTCTCCTGTGGATCCAATCAGTAACACTCCCGTACAGTCCGGTCTGTTCGTCTGATATGTCGCATATCAAATCTAGGGGTGGTATACGTCAGACCCCAGTAACCGATAAGTCGTGTCGATGTGAGGCTCATAACGGGTCGAGAAACTACTAGTAACACTTACCAGTAAATCTCTATATCAGCCCTGGCCAGGGACTTCCAGTTATAGCCAATCGAACACAGCACAACATTAACTCCCTATACCGAGAGAGAAGAATCCCCTCCTATCGCTCATTGCCTCCATATGATTTGGGACTGTACCCAAAAGCCACCGTTTTGCACGCCCTCTTGGACGTGGTAAGGTGGAAATCAAAGCACAGTGGGAATCACACAAGACTCTATGACGATCTCGGGTCTACAGACTACCCTGTACCAGTGTCACCGGAGAACTGCCATCTGACGTGTGGTATATCACCATCTGGGAGTTCTCGGCGAGTCCGTCCAGTGTACCCAGTCTCCACTGAGCACCCGTACACCATCCTTGATGTCAAATACCGATGGATATGGGATCATCCATCGCCCATCATATGGGTCAAGATGCGTATACGCTAGTCTACTCTGGTGTATCGATGCCCTGTCTCGATATACCCTCGACTAGGAACAGTTATAGGATGTACTCATCGACTAACATGGCCCCACTAGTATGATCTCATCATAGTCCCAGTAGTCGAGTACAGATCCTAAGGGCTTTATCAACATGTGAGAGAAAAACAGTAAACCAATACAAGTCAACATGTTAAGATAAAGGAAAACCAAATAGCATACTATCATGACGAGCAAGAAAGTCCTCACTACATATATATCCAAGCATCCATTATAATATACATCATATGTACAACAATGGCCTCTAGGGCATATACATAACTAACAGGAATATGGTACCAGGAGCGACTCATCATTCGCCATTGGGGTATGGGATTTAGAATTTGGTTGGCGTCTGCATCGCTGCACTGGAATATGGTACCAGGAGCGACTCATCATTCGCTACTTGGGGATTGGGGAGCGATGGCTTAAGAGACAGGTTTAGATCCCTATCACCTAAGGCTTTTCAATTTTATGGGCCGTAAGGGTCCCATAAAAGCATTTTCTCCCTACGAGTCGTAAGGATCCCGTAGGTGCATTTTCTCCTTAGGAGGCGTGAGGACCCCCAAGTGTGTTTTTCCTTTGTGAGTCGTAAGGATCATACGAAGGTTTGTTCTCCTCATGTATCGTGAGGACACATGAGTGGGTCTTCCCAGTGGAGCATAATTCCAAGGACGGAGACCAGCCGCGTAACTGGTGATTGCGGTGAAGTATACTAAAAATGGCGAAGAAAGACGCAATGACGGAGACATCCAGCCGTTCGGTGTGCATGAAGTCCGATATGAAGATTCTCGGTACTTTATGAACCTCCAAAATGCTAAGCCACAACTGACTGAGGATAGAGCGGCCCCAAGACTCAAAAGCAAATCTGAGCCGGCTGTCACCTTCAAAAGCAAAAACGCCCAAGTGCGCCCGCGTTTTGGTAGCGACACTGATGAGTCCAACGCTGGAAGTCCGTCCTTCCGTAAAACTCGCCCTCATTTCGGTAGCGATACGGATGAGTCTGTTACTGAAGTCCGACCGGGCGTGCCAGAATCTGTAGGGTGTTTTTAGTCACCCTATTGAGATGGGAATACGCGAGCGCTTGTCAGGCGTACTATAGATTCCTCCTGCCTAGGGTAGGACGGGGTTTATTGATTGTGGGGATCCGAATCTCCGGCAGCCGTGGACTAAGCTGCCGTTAATTACCCCTCGCCTTTGGAGCGAGGGAAACTCCGATTGACGGGTTAAACTGGTCATGCGAACTCAATGTGCAGTGTACGTGTGTGTTTGTTTTGGAGGGGGCTTGGATATATCGGGAGCCACGCAGAGTTTTTACGGGGGTCCCGCTACCCGGTTAGCGGGCTGGGGGTCAAGGGGGCTAGCAGCCCCCTTACGGGGTGCGGGGCAGCGCCCCGGCCCAAAATTTTTTGGGGTGGGACAGTGTTGTGGAGTATGTGTGTATCTGTACATATATATACATGTATATATATATAAAAAAAGGGAAAAAGCGCCCAAAGGACACGTGGGGTCAGCGCCTTGAGTGCTGTGCGCTTAGGTGTTGTGCGCGTAGGCGTTAGCGCGCCACGTGTCGGCATGTGGGTGCTTTGCGCTTGAGCGCTGGGCGCTGGCGCGCCACGTGTCGGCACGTGGGTGCTTTGCGCTTGAGCGCTGGAGCGCAGGCGCGCCATGTGGGCGCTTTGCGCATGAGCGCCAGGCGCTCGAGCGCAGGCGCGCCACATGTCGGCACGTGGGCCCTTTGCGCTTGAGCGCCAGGCGCGCCACGTGTCGGCACGTGGGCGCTTAGCGCTTGAGCGCTGGGCGCTTAGGCGCCGGCGAGAAAAAGAGGCTTTTAGCCCCAGAAATTCTCGAAAAAGAAATTAGAGTGGAGTTAAACTCCTAAGATGTTTTGGGGTTGATGAAAGGGGTTCTTTTTCTTTCTCCTCTGGTTGCTGGATCTTGAAGATCAAGAGATATGAGATTTTAAAAATCTCTTCTTTTTGAGATCTATTGGAAGATCTGAGTTCCCCTTTATGGGTTTTTTGGTGAAAAACTATTTAGTTTTATAAAATGAAGAGTACAACTCTTGATTTAATTCAAAAGAAGAAGGTTTTGGAACCTTGAGGAAGAAGAAAAGATCTCAGATCTAAAATTTTTTTGGAGAGAGAAAAAGTTGTTGGGATATTTTCATTATCCTTACCTTTATAGGCTATACACTTTACACATAGCCCCTTGGGCTTCACAAAATGGCATTTTGCCTATCGCATGGCTCATGTGCCATTTCTTTTTGCACATAAGCCATGGGCTTTCCAAAAATTTGGCTTTATGCCTATTTTTCTTACATTTACCCATAAAATAAAATAAAATAAATACAACAAAATTATTTATTACAAAATTTTTATCTTGGCATGGGGGGAGGCCGGACGCTTCATGTTCGGGCTCGACCCGGGCATAGGCCCACTGGATCTGGGCTTGGGCCCACTTGGTTTGGGGTTGACTTTAATTTTGACTTGGTCAACCGGGGTGTAAATTTTTACCCCAACAGACCCCCAGCCCGCTATTCGGGTAGCGGGACCCCCGTAAAAACTCTGCGGGCTCCCCAATATATCCAAAACCCTTTCAAAACATACGCACACTGCACGTTGAGTTCGCATGACCAGTTTAACCCGTTAATCGGAGGTTCTCTCGCTCCAAAGACGATGAGTAATTAACGGCAGCTTAGTTCGCGGCTGCCGGAGATTCGGATCCCCACAGTCAATAAATCCCAGCCTACCCTAGGCAGAGGGAATCTGTAATGCGCCCGACAAGCGCGCGCGTATTCCCATCTCAATGGGGTGACGAAAAACACCCTACAGGCATCCCGCCTGCTGGCATCCCTCGCCCTCTTCATGGCTGCAAAGCGATCGGCCAGTTCCATCAATTTCGCCTCGACGACTCGCTGGAACTCACTTAGGCGGTGATAGGACTCCCGGCACCTTGAGACGGCGAGTTCCGCGGCGGCCGATCGGGCTTCCAAGACAGCCATCCTCTCCCTCTCCAGGCGCAGCTCAAGTCGCAGGTCCTCGGTCTCTGAAGAAGACTCTCCCGCCGGCCTCGTAGCGTGGATAGCCCCATCGGCCTCCATGTGAGTGACAAGGACGCAGTGCTGAAGGACCTGACGGGAAACAACAGAGAGACTTAGAGACACTCGGACTAAAGAAAGGGCGCTCAAAACGACACATGAGGGGGTACGTACCTGCACCGCCTCCTGAGCTATAGCCGCCATTTGGGCCCTTAGGGTCCTACGCGGAACCTTGCACCCGGCCGACTCTTCCATACCAGTAAGCAGGACGGCAACAACGGAAAGCCCAGACGGGACAACGAAATGGACGTCCCCTTCCTGCACAGGGATCCCCCCAGGATTCTCCGACGTTGGCGCACGAGAGACCGTCCTCTTCCTCTTAAGAGGAACCTCGTCTTCGCCCTCTCCTGCATCCCTCGTCTGGGGTTCGAGAACTCGTGGACACTTTTGGCCACCGCCGGGACAATCATCGGGAGCTCGTGACGAAGCAGATGGCCCCGCCATCGGCAGTACATTGGGTGCTGGGCTCGGGTCAGCCGGAGGCACGGCCGCACCGCCGGCCCTCATCCGGGACTGAGCGCCGAGAGCACCAAGAGTCCTAGATCTATCCATTTGCCCTGCCAAAGGGAGAGGTAGACTCGACTCAGAAGGAGAAGAAGCAGAAGAAAGAAAAGGAAGACATCTAACCTGATGAAGAGAAGTTCTCGGGAACGCGGAGATCCGACCTAAAAAGGAGAGCACCGAACTAACAAGGCCAAAGACGAGGAGATTATGAAGAGGAATGGGCCCTCACGTGGACCCTACCTCTACTTATTGCCACCGGCGTTCTCATCCAACGGCGACAGTCATCTCCCGTCGAAACGGTTCAGTACACTCGACGGCCACGATCGCTCCACCTGTCGCAGGTACATTAGCATATCCCCTCAGACGCCAGAGGTCTGCGGCCCGTCACGTCAGCCAACCCGTGCTCGACACGTGGACTGTCGCTTCAGTAAACATACACACGATCCGGCGCACCCTCTTTAATCTAGAGATCTCTCCCCTGATCCGCTGGCGTCATCCAGAAAATACAACAGATTGCCCGGGAACATGCTCAGCGATATCTTCGAAAAGGAGCCCACCTCAGGTGACCCGGCACACCACTCTCGACCCGACCCGTCAGCTGGTCGGGACGAGAGTGGGGGGCTAATGATGATGCTCGATATCGGTGATCTCCCGGATCATGACACGTGGCAGATGACGTGTCCCAGGGCATGCAAGAAAGGACCTACAGTGGCCGACCAGACCACTCCAATGCCCGTCCCACAAACAAGCGTTGGCTCACCTCCGAGCCCCAGCACAATTGGCCTCCTCGGCCTCACAGCTCGTCTCCGAGCTATCACAGGCCCGAGCTTCCTCAGCCCTCTCATCTCGCCTCCGGGCTCGAGGAGAACCAAGATACCTCGGCTCTCCCGCTCGTCCATGAACTCTCCTGCCGAGGTCATCTTCCACGGTCTCATCGACCGACCAACGGCACCGCTCACAGGCGCAACCGCCATCCCGCGAATCTCGCCATGCGCGAGATTTCCGCCGGCGACATCTCACGTTCCACGCCATCACGATTCCCCATTAACGGTCCTGTCTCGCCATTAATAGGAGATCCTGCTCATCACACAGGCATGACGTCGGAAGCGTAACGGCCGGCGTGATTCTCACGCCTGCCCTGCCTGCTGCCACCGCTATATAAACCCCTTCTTCAGACGGTTCAAGTAAGCCATTTTTTACTCCACTAAGCCGTTACTCTGCTCGGATTTCCTCTCTAACTTGACCGTCGGAGGGTCCTCGGTGGTACAACCACCCCGGGACTTCCTTGCAGGTAGCTCGGCGCAAACAACTTCAAACCTATTGAGATCCACACGCTTCAAGAGCCAGCCTCCAGATCAAATCTCAGTCGTCCATCGCCGCCATCAGCAGACCAACGGAAGGTAACATCTTGACGCGCGGATCCGACCCGCGTCAGGTATTTAGACGAAAACAATAAGGTTTTGAGAAAGAGCATTTGGCAATTAACTGAGGAGGTAGGAGAAAGGGGACGTATAGGGAAGCGGAACAGTAATATCTCACGACATCGATTTGTAACTAATCTCCAGTAGGACCCACAACTATACCAAGATCTACGGTGAGGATTTGAAGTTTTTGTAATCAACGGGCCGGATTTAGATTTAGAAATAGCAGCGGTGCTATTTCGGCAGACGCCTCGAATCCGGCAGTGGGCGGGCCAGCATCCTCTACTGCTCTCATTTTTTTGGGTGCGGTTGTATTGTTCTTAAACCATTTTCATACCCGATACAGAATGGTAACTTTTTTTTCGGGGAACTGGCCTGTAAGCCTTACATCCAAACACCCGCCACATCCTCACACGCGGCTCATACAAACACGTAACATACACACATTCAGAGGACCCACGAGTTTGCCCCGTATGCGTTAATTCGTGGCCACTGTCCTTATAGGGGTTCCTTTCCCGTACACTCCACATTAAGACGGAAAGAGTCGTAACTGAGCAACCGCTCATTAATGAAATATGAACTTTTATCCAAATAATAGTATAAAAAGCTTTTTCTCCCGTTGTTATACACCTAGTCTTCTATGTTTTTCATGTTCTTTTACTTAGGACAGATGTTTTCATAATCATGAATCATCTAATTAGAGAAATTGAGGATGAGTAAACCTTACTTAACGTCGGTTGAAAATGACTCTTTGAGGGTATTATGGTCATTTTAGTAGCCTTTGACGGCTGTTTACATTATTACATTGTGAACGAATAGTTCTTTGTAAAAATACTCATATGGGAATAAATTTCGAGAACCCGTAGGGTTTGAGAGCAAAATACAGAGTTCAAAAGTTTCAAGGTAAAATATTGAAGCAGCCAAGTTTTTAGTGTGATTGTTAAATAACTCCAAGCACAGAAGCTTGGCTTTAGGATCAACGAGAGAAAGCGCATTTGAACTTGTTCGAAACAATTGAACGAGCAAGCTTGAGCATAAATCAAGGGTCGGAAAGGTAAATGGACAAAGCATATTCAAGCTCCGGAATCCGCCGCTTTGCAACTCATCTCCGAGGAAAAATAATAATTACACTAAAATACCCTTAACCATATTTTTTCATTAAAATATCTTGAAGTAAATACGTTTTAATTTCACTACCATCCAAAATAGTATCCAAGGTATTTTACTGGAATAACAATACTTTGAGATATTTTAGTGGATAAAACTCACTAGTTTCAGGTATTTTAGTGTAATTTACCGCCCACAAAATTATTTTTTTGGCATGTTAAGATATGTTTGCCTCTAGGTCAGGTACGTTGGTAAGAGGTAAATAAAAAATCACCGCACTTGTTTTGATGTAAAAAAAGGATTCTCTGAAATATACAATCATCATGGTAACAAGATGCCCTCTATTTCATGACAATTCTATTCCCCTTAAATTGATGCACATGATGTTTGGTTGTAAGGATTTGAGATGGGTTTGGAGGACAAAAACCCTTCAGTAGGCATAAAGTTCGCCCCAACTTTGAAGTTCTTGTTCCTCCAAGGATGAAGAGGCCTATGAATTTGTGTAAAATATGGATTTCAAAGTTAGAGCAAATGAATTTGAAGAATTTGGTGCCATGCCAACTTTTCATCTAATACAAAAATATCTCTATCTTTATATCTTTCTACAATTCCCATTTCAAAATCATATCTCGTTTGAACATAAACCAAACAAAAGATTAAGCGTATGGTTGCAAATTTATATCTAATCCTGGCATGCAACAAACAGTTTTATATTTTTGGATTACAAAAATTTGGATTCCTGATGCATTCCAAATTCATATTAGGCGATCTTTGCAACCAAACATGCCGTAAAACATCTCAAGAATAGCAAGTCTGGTGTTAATTGAGTAATTAAAAAACTTTAAGGTGTTTTAGTGAAATTTCATGATAGTCGATGGTATTTTAGTGTAATTCACCCCAGAAATAAGAGGACGTTACTTCATCGCCTCCCATGGCGGATCCCTCCCTCTGAGATCCCTCTTCCTCAGATCCAAACATCTCCAGTGGTTTTTTCCTTCCCCAAATCAAAATCATCATCGTCTCTCTCTCTCTCTCACGCGCACACACACATCAATGGAGAAGGACCGATCCTGCACGCTCCTGGTCCACTTCGACAAATCCACCCCCGCCCTCGCGAACGAGATCAAGCACGCCCTCGAGTCCAGCGACGCCGGCAACGAGGCGAAGGCCGACGCCATGAAGAGCGCCATCATGCTGCTCCTCAACGGCGAGCCCCTCCCCCAGCTCTTCATCACCATCGTCCGCTACGTCCTCCCCTCCGAGGACCACACCATCCAAAAGCTCCTCCTTTTCTACCTGGAGATCATCGACAAGGCCGACTCGAACGGTCGCGTCCTCCCCGAGATGATCCTCATCTGCCAGAACCTCCGCAACAACCTCCAGCACCCCAATGAGTTCATCCGCGGCGTCACCCTCCGCTTCCTCTGCCGCCTCTCCGAGCCCGAGATCGTCGAGCCCTTGGTCCCCTCCATCCTCGCCAACCTCGACCACCGCCATCCCTTCATCCGAAGGAACGCCGTCCTCGCCATCGACTCCATCTACAGGCTGCCCCACGGCGAGCAGCTTCTGCCCGACGCCCCCGAGATGATCGAGAAGGCCCTGGGGACCGAGCAGGACCCCTCGGCCAGGCGCAACGCCTTTCTGATGCTCTTCAACTGCGCCCAGGACCGGGCGGTTAGCTACCTGCTTTCGAACGCCAGTCGTGTCGCGGAATGGGACGAGCTGCTGCAGATGGCCGCGCTCGAGCTGATCCGAAAGGTCTGCAGATCGAATCGGGGCGAGAAGGGGAAGTACATCAAGATAATTGTCTCGCTTTTATCGGCTCCTTCGGCGGCCGTGGTTTATGAATGTGCTTGCACTTTGGTCTCACTCTCGTCGGCGCCGTCGGCGATTAGATCGGCGGCGACTACTTACTGCCAGCTGCTGCTTTCGCAGAGCGATAACAATGTGAAGCTGATTCTGCTTGATAGGTTGAACGAGCTTAAGGTGTCGCATAGGGAGATCATGGTGGAGATGGTCATGGATGTGCTTCGGGCTCTGTCGAGCCAGAATCTTGATATTCGTAGGAAGACTTTGGAAATAGTTCTTGAATTGATCACGCCGAGGAACATCGACGAGGTCGTTCTTACCTTAAAGAAGGAGGTTGTTAAGACTCAAAGCGGGGAGTTGGAGAAGAATGGGGAGTACCGGCAGATGCTTGTGCAAGCTATTCATTCTTGTGCGATGAAGTTCCCGGAGGTTGCGAGCACTGTCGTTCATCTGTTGATGGATTTCTTAGGGGACGCCAACGTGGCTTCGGCGTTCGATGTGGTTCTTTTCGTTAGGGAGATCATTGAAACTAACCCGAAACTGAGGGTCTCGATTATTACTAGGCTTTTGGATACGTTTTCTCAGATCCGAGCTGCGAGGGTCTGCTGTTGCGCTCTTTGGATTATCGGGGAGTATTGCCTCTCTTTGTCGGAAGTGGAGAGTGCAATCTCGACCATCAAGCAGTGTCTTGGTGATATGCCATTCTATACGGTGGCTGAGGAGGGGGAGGCAAATGATGCATCGAAGAGTTCTCAGAAAGTGAACTCCTCGGTCACTGTTTCTTCTAGAAGGCCCGCTGTTCTGGCTGATGGGACTTATGCCACTCAAAGTGCTGCATCGGAAACTGTGATCTCAGCTCCCACGATCGGTACACTGGCTTCGTCAGGGAATTTGAGATCTTTGATTTTGAGTGGAGATTTCTTTTGGGGGGCTGTTGTGGCTTGCACACTAACTAAGCTGGTTCTTAGGTTGGAGGAGGTGCAGCCATCAAAGGCTGAAGTGAACAGACAGATTGCTGGGGCTTTATTGATCATGGTGTCTATGCTGCAACTGGGAGAATCTTCATACCTTGCACACCCAATTGATAATGATTCATTTGATAGAATACTGCTTTGCATAAGGCTCCTATGCAAAACTAGTGATGAAGTTAGAAAGATTTGGTTGCAGTCATGCCGCCAGAGTTTCGAGAAGATGCTTGCGGAAAAACAGTTCAGGGAGACAGAAGAGATTAAAGCAATCTCACAGTTTTCTCATGCACAGCCAGATGACCTTATTGACTTTTACCATTTGAAAAGCAGGAAGGTGAGGAAAATATTTTTATGTATGTGTTTGTTAGTTTACATTACCTTTATGAATTTACTAAGCAGCTTGATTTTTTCACTTACGCCGCATGCTCGCTCTGAAACTCAGCAACAATGTGTTATTTTTGAAAGCAAGTTTTAGCCTTTCATGTTATATGGCATTACCTTATCTAAAGATATGCACTATAGTGCATCATTTTATCTGCATATTCATATAGGTTTGATATGCATGCCTATAAGCAAGATGCAAAATTGGTTAGTACAGGATGATTTGATGTGCATACAACATTATTTTGAACACTGGGTATTACAGAATCTGTTAGAGGAGAGTAATATTTGTACCCAAACAAATACCCGTAGGCTTTAGCTCTCGGATATCTACTTGCCATGCATCTTATGCTCAAATCTGTTTTACTTTATTTTAAATTTGGCATTTTCTATTTCTTTTAGCTGTTGCATCCACATTCACCACATGTCATCTTAATTACTGATATTCTCTGCTCGATGTCTATTTCATTCATGTTTAACTTTTTTAATATAATATATCTCTCAGGTGCAATATTTAACCAATGACAGTATAGATAACCTTTCATGATTACTTAGGTGTATATAATCAAAGCGACAATAAATAACTTAAAATTAAACAAGCAAAATACCTTTTAGTTTGTGGGTAATCAATTAATCTCTTCAAATGGTTTATATTGGATTCATAGAGGAAAAGATCATAGACAGTTTGTATTTTTTGTATACGGTAAGTTATAATGCTATAACAACTGATTTGTAAATTCTAATTGATTTTTTTGGTTGTTTTTCTATGATTTATCAGTTATGCTATGGTAGAATTGGCAGCTGAAAATAGTCTATTCAATGAAATATCTCATTTTTATCGAACCATTTATAATAGGAAGGTTAAAAAATTAAAATTGCCAACAATTCCAGAATAGAATGCAATATTAGCCTGTTAGGGGTGGTTATTATATGGTAGCGAGTACTTCCGAGATTCTTATGAGTTATGAGAATTTCCTAAACCAAGGGGGTATTATCGCCCTCTCAGGCACCCCCTTGGTTTTACTTGTCCATTATGAACAGAGGAAGCACTTAGTTATTTGAGATATCGCGTCTCCTAGAACCTGCACTCCCAGTTTTCAGGACCTTCGAAAACTTAACATGCCAATAAATTCGTATTCGAAAAAACTTTGCATAGATGTATAATTTATGGATATACATACTTGTTAGTCATTTTATGTTTTATAGTTTAATTTCGTGTCTCCTCCTGTGATTACCTGCAGGAGTTCCTTGTTCAGATTTATCAAGTTCTTAAAGCATATTGTAATTTCTAGTCTTAGAAGGGCTTCTTTACAAAAGCTTAGGTCTGGAGATCTGTTTAGATTTAGAATATTTTGAGTGCTCTTTAGATGAATAACAAAAACAATAAGGTAAAACTTGCACCAAAAATGCTGCTTGATCATAGAAGCACATGTAACTTATTCGATTGAGCATATGATTTTGCAGATGATGAAAGAATGCCTACACAGGCGACCGTTGCACTTATAACATGATGCAAGTCACTTTGGCAACTTGTACATGATTAGTATGATAGATGCCCTGCAGGTGATTTGTGCAACACATTCCAGATAGTCAACTACCACGCTCATTGTGTAACCAAGGCGCGCAGAGAATTCGTTTATCATTATACAACTAGAGCCCATATAATCAAGTCAAAATCCATTTATTCTTTCTGCCAATTCTCTATTCTCTCCACCCCACCCTGCCCATTGCAGCATTGGTGGTTTCGGTGAGAAGTAGATATTGATTCAAATTAGTAACTAGTATGCAAAGCAAAGTTGTTAGAAATCATGACTTAATATACAACATTTGATGGATCATTGTTGTTATTAATCTAATGTAGTAAGATACTTAATGATGCGTGATTTTGTTTCTACGGTACATCTCTTGTTTGAATATTGGGTCATCTTGGCTTATATTTGCATTTCTGAAAACCGTTTATTGTAATTTTAGGTCATATATAGTACTATCTTACAATGTGATCTTGTTTTGACAACAGTAAGTATGGGGGCTTAGCTCAGTTGGTAACAATTTCCTCTCCAATGTGAGAGGTCAGAAGTTTGAACCCCAAAGGGGTTGATTCCAAAAAAAAAGAGTATGGGGGATTGTTATTTTGTGCTCTCTTCCTCGCTACAAAATCGAATTTCCACATCTCGTAAAAGATATTTTCCTTCATAACAGCATAGCTTGAAACTTTTTACTACAAGGGTTTGTTGTCATCAACATTGTTCTTGAGGATTTTCTCAACTGCAGGGAATGAGCCAGCTTGAGTTGGAAGACGAGGTTCAAGATGATTTGAAACATGCAACTGGAGAATTTACGAAGGATGGGGATGATGCCTACAAATTGAACCGTATTCTTCAACTCACAGGATTCAGTGACCCTGTTTATGCTGAGGCCTATGTTACTGTAAATCACTATGACATTGTTCTTGATGTTACTGTCATCAATCGAACTAAGGAGACGCTTCAGAATTTGTGTTTGGAGTTGGCAACTATGGGAGATCTTAAACTTGTGGAGCGCCCACAAAATTATACACTAGCACCAGAGTCAAACAAAAAGATCCGAGCCAATATTAAGGTCTCATCTACAGAAACTGGCATCATATTTGGGAACATTGTTTATGAGACCTCAAATGTTCTTGAAAGAACTGTCATTGTACTGAATGACATACACATTGACATCATGGACTATATTTCTCCGGCCACTTGTACGGATGTAGCATTCAGAAATATGTGGGCAGAATTTGAGTGGGAAAACAAGGTACCTTTCACTTCAACTGCCAAGTCGACTTCATTTTTTTGGAAAAAATATATTCGTGAGTTTAGAATTGATATAGGTATGATATTATGTGTATAAAATTGTTTTATCCTGATCAATTACTCATTGTATGCAATGTTACTGCAATTAGCAAATTCTTAGTCCAATCAGGGCACACAATAAGTACGTCAATCAATATATGGATTCAAATATGAACATTTGTATTGCGAAAATTATATTGGAGAATCCTATCCTCTTCATCTACGCCTTTTCCCATCGAAACATGTTTTAAAAATAAGGAAATCTCTGTAAAAGATTTGACCAAGTTTCACAGCTGTGTCGATTTCACATACCTTCTCACTAATAGTATCAAAGTAAACTATGACAAGAGAGTGGTTCTTACGTCTGGGTATCTTCCCGGTTTTAACTCTATTAATTATTGCCAAGTTCCTGGCTAAGGAACTTCTATAAGAGTGGCGCTTTCCATATCCTAAATGGCAAGTTGCTACCCTCTAATCTGTAGGTTAGCAGAGAAGTCAAGAAGGGGAAAGATTGCATATTTGTTATAAGGAATTATGTGTAGTCGCAGATAAAGCCAAAAGCATGTTAGAACACATTCCCATTTATAGCATGAAACTAAAATATGAAGATTTGGTTCATTACTACTAACTTGGCATTACGATACTGAAATTGATAAATTAATAGAAGAACAAAATTCTATTTTATGTAGTTCGCTATCCAGTTAACCTCATAATACAATTGTTAGCGGAAGGAGACTTTTGACATTATATCAATCTTTATTGCCATACCAAGATCATGTTTATTAAGACTTGTTCCAAGTTTAGAATTTTTGATCTATATTCAAGTTTTCATATCGATTCAACAGGGCAATCTTCTGTGGACCTTCTGGTTTTTCTTGACTCGTATTGTAGGTTGACAAGGTTTTTACCTCCACTAGAAATCCTTCTTGATCTGATCACTGGACATGCATACACAGTCTATACTGATTTTATTTCTTCCTATTGCAACTCCTGCATCTCCGATATATTCGTACCCTTTTATAAAAAATCATAATATTATTTATCATCTGATGAGCACCATAATGGGTTCCTTAGAGTTATTGGGATTGGATCCAACTAAAAATTTGTCTGTGTTTGGGTGGCAACTTATCAAATCCATGGTGTATGTTTTTCAGGTGGCAGTAAACACTGTCATTCAGGATGAGAAGGAATTCTTGAATCACATCATAAAATCGACGAACATGAAGTGCCTCACTGCTCCGTAAGTTTTTTTTAATGTACTCTTGGCTCTTACTGTATAACTTTATTAATTTGCTCTATTAAAATTTCCTTCAATTCAAGCCTATCGAATTTTCTGAAAAAGAACCATGAATGGAACATCTCAAATTTTTTGTCCTGATTTTCCCCGTAAGACAGAATGGTCTTTTGGATGTATTCTCTAGTAATAAGATTTTGCAATTGATTAAAAATAATAAACTACGAACCCCCCCCCCCCCCCCCAAAAAAAAAAATAAATAAATAACTAGGGCTGATAACTTATTAGCAAGCATACTATTGATTGATGAAATCAATTCTGCTGATACTGCTATCTTTTATAACACTATATTGTGCTTGTTTCCATGATGAACCTGCTAGACACAATTATCCTGCATTGTTTTTAATTGTTAATTGTTTGCCTTTCAAACTTTCCCATCTTATGGATTTTCCTACCTGAATTGATCCAAACGTTCTCTATGTGGCAATGCTTGAGTCATGGGCATGGCGCTGTAGTCACTAGAACGTTGCATTTAGTATGCTTGTGGTTTCTTGTTACTGGAGATACAATGCAATGCCAGTCCCATGTAGATTGAGCTACCGGCATTGAACCTACATTTTTCTCTTTGGTTGGAAAACAATTTCAACCTGATTTCTTAGAAAGCGTGTGCTTGGTTGGTTCTTATGCAATGTCATAACTATCTGTCCCTTTATTTTGAATTCCAACTTTTGTAGTTAAAACTGCATCAGATATGAGCACGGTTCTAAGTTTCCAACCACACATGTTCAAACTCTAGATACAGTCCCAACCACAACAATTACTTTTGAGGTTTGAAATCTCGGAATTGGTACCGTGAGAGGACATTCATATCTGGAATTGGAATCGAAATCGACTTTGTATGTATCGGCGGCCTCAGATCTAAATATTTTTTTTAATTTTTTGACCAATTTCTTTTCTAAATTGCCTAAAAATTTAGATAAACAGTAAAAATGATTATAAATAATTTGGCACATTTTTCAATAATTAATGATGTCTAAAATGATCATAGATTCATTTCACATACATTAAGAAAATAACTACATTGTTTCCAGGAATTATTGATGTTCGAATAAACCAATAACCCGTTGAGGAACCCATTAACCCATCAATAGACGCCACTAACCCATTGATCAGCAGATTTAAATCCATACTTGACATGAAAAAGTTTCTTTTAGATTTCGATATTAATGAACCGCTTAAATGTTTATAATTTTTCAGGTCGGCTTTGGACGGAGAATGCGGGTTTCTTGCAGCTAACCTTTACGCAAAGAGCGTGTTCGGCGAGGATGCTTTGGTGAACGTGAGCATCGAGAAGCAGGGTGATGGAAAACTGAGCGGCTATATTAGGATAAGGAGCAAGACTCAAGGAATCGCCCTTAGCTTAGGGGACAAGATCACTTACAAACAAAAAGGCGTTACTGTTTAGTTTGGTTCAGCTAAATGCTTCTGATTCAGTTTTTCTACCGTGTTCATAATTTTGCCGGCATTTCATCATTCAAGGATTGATTGTTTTACGTTTAGCTTTAAATTTGTAGCAAAACCAAAGGAGTTACAGAATTGCATGTTTCTGATGTTGAGCTCGTCGTTTTATAAATCAGCTGGTTGATTTATAAGCTTGAATTGGAATGATCTATAGGGGTTTTTTGAGCAAAGGTTTTCTTATGCTTATAATTGGTTTTCGACAGATCAAGTTCTAACAAGCTTTCAACACAGATAAAACACCAACTGTTTTTTTCCTTTGGATGATATACCGTAACCTGCTGCATGTAAGTTTTTATTTCATTTGATGCATGTAAGTTCTTATTTTCTTTGATAAATTTGATGCATGCAAGATTTTATTTTCTTTGATAAATTTGATGCATGTAAGTTTTTATTTTCTTCGAATAACCTGCTGCATGTAAGTTTTTATTTTCTTTGAATAATAGACCTGAAGGGTTCAATCCCCAGATCTCTCTCTCAACTGCTGCAGTTAAAGCAGCACTTGCAAACTCTGCAGTTATGAACAGCTAAGAGGCCACAAAATGACAAGACGCCCTTAACCAATAAGCTATTCACTTGCCATGATTTACTTTCCTAAGAGGGAAAATGGACACATTAACGCTTTCAAGACAAATTCATGGATCTCTCTAGATACATGTGCTGTGTATTTGGATGAAGCTTACAAGCCAGTTCCAAAAAAAAAATCCCACCTTTCCGACACAATCATGGAGATGAAGAATTTGGACTCAATAAAAACCATTATTTAGCAAAGAAAAAATCGCTACCAAACTACTAATAAATGCACAATTTCCATAACAAGGTGATATTAATCCATATCAATTCATCAATAACCAATACAAAACATTGATCTACCTCTTGTAATCATGGAAATTAAACATAATTTATAGCAACATGATTTCAAATAAAACTTAACATCGACCCAAATATCCGAGTGTCGCCCACAATCAGAAAATATGAAGATGCTTTCTTTAATTTAACATCCAAGCCGATTTCATCTTCTAAAAGGGAAGCCTGAAGCAATTACCAAGACCCTTCAGCACCCTTTGCTGGAGTTTGGAAGGCAGAGAATCCCCAGAACATCTTTAGGGCATAAGGTTGCGAAATTGTTACCCCTTCATCAGTGATCTTGGCTATCTGCAATTTGGGAAATAAGAGAAAATTGAAGCTGATGACAAATGCATAAATAAGAGACCGAGAACTAGAAAACATTTTTCAAGGGCATATGACGTAGCAACGGGTAAAATCCATCACAGCTAACATCTTCAAGATCAGGAAAATGCGTGCTAAATGGCTGAAGTTACAAATTAGGAGAGGTTGCAGAAGACAAACTGGGAGCTGTTTAAAGTAGAAGAAAACAAGACTAATACATATGGCTGAGAAATATTCATTTAAAGAAGTTCATAACTGGAAGAGAAAACAGAGTACGCTGAGAAATGCATCACAGAAATGAAAAAAAAATAATTTTAAAATATAACTTAATAACATTGCCCTTTTCAGAACAAAAGAGGCATAGATCAAAGGGGAGGAAAACGGACAGGCTAAAAAATTCAAAGAGACAGAGAAAAATGATATGAGAACATATACAAGGTGTTTGATCAATCTCGGTATCAATATCATCATAAAGCATTAGCTATACTTCTTTTGGAGTTTCAGTTCAGTCTGTTGAAACCTAAATCCAACTATGTATTAACTTGTGCTACACATACATAATAAAGAACTTAAGAGGGAGAACGTGCAAAGGTATTCAATCTCAATTTTAATATCATCATCAGTCTAAACCTGTCATTCTACACCTCTAGCAATTTCAAGTCGTGCAATATTATCAAACAAACGATGGAAGATTATAAGTATGGCTCTTGGTCTAATGTTAGTGCTTGGTCTCACAAGATCCATTAGTTGTTGTAAAATAACATGTCAATACATTGTATACTAAAATAGTAGAATCACCGTAGAACAGATGTGATTCAACGATTCTAATTCAGATTTGAAATCAAATTCAGATTTGAAATCATAATCATACATTCAGAATCACTTACAAATGAACAGATTGGAAGAACAAACTTGAAACTAGATAAATTGAAACATGCATCAACATAACTTAGTTCAGTAGATCATTGAAAGCAACTAGATAGAAAAAGAAAGCAATGTTGATATAAGTGAAATAAATATACCTGAAACTTGTTGATGGCTGATCTGTCACGATATAAAAGAACAAGCAAGCACTTCTCGATAAGCTTCACAGCCTCTTCATAGCTCAGGTCCTCACGCCATTCAGAGCGAAGAATTGGCCTTGCTAGATGATTTCCAAAGCCACTAGCAACATGGTTGTCCTCAAAATGGGTCCCAATCATGCTAACCTGGATGGCGTGTCATTTATAGATTATGCTCGTAGATTGATTCGGGGATAAATTTTTTTTTTTGTATAGAATGCACTTACCATACCAAGATACTTCTGACCATTTTTAACTCCACCAAGAACAAGTGTATTCCAAAGAGGATTAAATTTGTTCCGCCTATTATACATGACTCGGCTCAAATAATTGTGAACCTCTTTAGGACCCAATGAGTTTCCATCATCCCACATATTATCATAAAGACTGCAAAAATGAAACACAGCAAGTACAATACTCAATCGGTCAAGTAATCAAAACATAAGAATATATTACATGCCAGCTGCTAAACAAGTTTCATAGAAGTGCAGGATAAATGCAGACTTCTAATTTCTTGTTAGTTCGTGGGACATATGTTTAGTATACTAGAAACAATTTTAGGTATGATTAACCCCAATTTGTATGATACTTATGAATGGATGCTTACATTAGCTCATCCAGATAGCGCAAGATCTCCTGAAAGTCACTAATTTCTCCACTTGCACCAAGAAGAGAATGTTTACCAATGGGTTTAATCCGCTCAACACTCTTGTATCGCAAAGTTGAACCATAGGATCCTATAAAACAAAATGCAGAAAACAAATGAATATCAGGCTTTTAATTAACTATGTCTAAGGCATATGGGACAATGCAACTTCTTTAGTCAGTTCATATACTTAAACAGCCAGACTTGCAAAGCTTAGGTGCTGAGACAAGAGCTAAGATTTTTAAAGAAACAGAACATGAACACAGTTTAGTTCTGTCGTGTCATCAACTTATAATCGCTGAAACTTTTTTGAGGCAAAATTGAAAAGCTAGCCAGGAAGGGAAGGGCAAGTCAGATAAAGAAGCCTATGTTCGTTCCTTCTCCACAGCAATCACTTAACCAAAATTGCTCTCTTACTAGAAAAGTCACGCAAAAATGAGGTAACAAATAAGATCCCTTGGCCCCGAGGTGTCCCGTAGAGCTCTTTCAATAATTTCACTAATGAGTAGGATCACACCAACTCAAAAAATTGGTATCAGGAGAGTGAGGTTGTATTCAATCGTAATGTCAAGGTTTCAAGGAGACTTCTTAGATAGAAGTGTGCTCCATAACCTCTGCATTTTGATAAAGTAGGCGTGACAAATCACAGTGATGATAATAATGGATATGGTAGTTATGCCTTATAATTAGATTAGGAATTATAAGGAGTGGCTTATGACATAATGTTTTAAACCTAGAAGTCTAGAAAGCATTGGCTAAATGGATAAAACAGCAGTTGAGAATATAGGGGATCTCTCTCCTAGACTAGAACATCTAATGCTGACACAGGACAATTTTCGAGCACCAGGCAACATTAACCAGTAACCAGGCAAGATAGGCATTCACACATGAGTAGAATTTCATAAACAGCAAAATGTAAAAAGATAGTGCAAATTTACCAAGGGCAGCTTTTTCCCTCCTTGTTTGGTGATTTGGGATGCATATGCTAATTTGTAACTGACGGTGGTAAGAATTAAGATAAATACACTCAAAAACCTTTAGTCTAAGAATATTTATATATCGGAAACTGTCCATTGAACACCACATTCGTTGCGTAATGATCAAATCTCTTGTTGCTGAAGAATTCCTCAATGTTATACATGTCATCTTCAGCAAGATTGCGGCTTAATTATAAAGTAGAAGATATGAATGGAAAACAAACAATGACAAAGAAATGAGTGCTTGAGGTGTGCCAATTGATCAAATTTAGTTCCCATACCTCCCATATCAGCAGCCAAGATGACTCCATCTTTATATTTCATACCTAATACCGATGTACCAGTGACATAGGGATACCTGCAAACAAATTCCACTTACTTCAGATAAGTACTGGAATTCTACACAGCATAACTCATTAAGAAACAAAAAACGGTGTGTTCACTAATATAGAATACATAATAGTTTGATAATTCACAAATCTGAATGAAACTGAAATTGATTTAGCATTATATGTATGGAAAAAAGGTATTGGTTAATGCTAGATCAAGGTTCTGGAATCTACAGTTAGTGGGCGCGTATTAAAGTACTGCAGCAGCCCAGTTTATAAAACTTTAAGGCTACCAGATCTAGATAGACTCATAAGCTCCGTTTCCTCCCTCGTTAAGCTTATTTGTGCACGATAGGTTGCTGTTAGTCTATCCCTCTTTAAGCTCCATTTACAACATATGCGAGAGAAATTCCTTTCTTACATAGGTTGCTGTTACTGAATGCCCACATTAAACTGCCCAACTGCATAATCGCTGTACTGCCAAGGATTTTAACTCACCATTTGTCGCCCTTCCACCACCCAACCGTCTACCCACCGCTGCCACTCCTACAAGCCCATATGAGTAATTTTGTATGCTAATTCACAAGCGTTGTTGTTTAAACTTCTTTGTATGCGATATATATTAAATAACACTATCCACTTCTAACTGGCTTTGAACTTAACCCTGTACGCTCCAATACTTCCTACTTCCCACGTTTCTTATAGATTCATCATATCACAGCCTGCCGAAACGCCCAAACAACGATGTTTATTCCTTCTAACCAAGCCCCTCCTCTCTTCGTCACAGATATACTTCGTCCTTTCACTACCCATCCCATCAATAATCCATATCCGCCACTTTGATAACTCACAACACAAACAGATATCATCCACTCTGATAACTTCACAGAAAAATCCATATCAATAGTTGGTTAATCATTGTTGGAAGTTATAGTTCTAATTTCTGGTGCCAAAAAGGATTCTTTTTCAACCCCCAATGTCCAAAATCATGTCTTTTGACAAAAAGTGAAAAAAGAAATCGATGGTTCAAACCTAATCTCAACCAAAGGAAAAAACCCTAATATCAACCAGATCTCGACATAAGCAGGCAGAAATCATAACCTATAGCCTAATCCCAATAATAAAAGAAAAAGGAAAGGAGGGGAGGGGGGATCAATCAACAAACTTACAGAGTCCTCTCCGATCCCGTCTCGAGCTTCGCCGAGCTGTCGATTCCAGCATGAGAGGTCGCTCCAAACTGCAACCAATCGCAGATCAAAGCAGGTTAATGTCATGCTTAAGTGATGGAACAAATGAGAGCGGGATTATTAAGAAAACTTACATCCATCTCCATCGACTTTTGATGATTTTTTGCCCGATTTTGACGAAAGGACTTTTGTCTGTGATCTGATCGCAGATGAAAATCAATTAGGGTTGTTAGCGGGTTAGGGGTTGACGGGTATTACAAATCCAACCCGTTTTAGAAAAGCAGGGCGGATTTTTGCAACCGGTCACCAGAATAAAAAAAATTGGGTAAATTGCATAATAATACATCAACAATTCACCATTTTTGCATTTTAATAACTTATGGTTTTCTTTTCAACATTTTAATGGATTACACCTCAGCGCTTTGCTACCTTCTGTTTTTATCGCCGTGTCTATTTTGCCAAGGCTTATTCATTGCAATCATATTCATAATTTTTTGTATATATGATTCTGAATCAACCACCGCAAAATAGATACCGTGGCAAAAGAAAGAGGTATGAACGTGCTGATGGCGAAATACATTAGGATATTAAAGTGTTGGGAAGAAAACTATAAAGTATTAAAATGCAAAAGGAATGAAACGTTGAGGTATTATTAAGCAAATTAGCCGAAAAAGTTGAAAAGCACCAACAAAGGACCATGAAATTACCGGTTATTTCAATGAAACTTTGAGAATAGCAGGCATGGAATTTTTTATTTGGCACTGGCCCATAAGTCCTGACATATGCATACAATGCACATAACACATTAAGCTCGGCTAATGAAGCAAGGCAAGGTGATTCGCTTCGCGATTCGCCTGCCTCGCTTATCAGACGAAGCGAGTTGGGCTCGCTTCGCCGGGCAGACGAGGCGAGCCCAACAGTGCCCGAACATGAACCCGCTCGCTTCGCCAATTCGTCTAGACGAAGCGAGATGAATTGGGCGAGGTTGGCGAAATTTTTTCCTGTCCCTGTTTATTTTTTTTAAATAAAAAACTAAAAAATCGGATATCGAACTAAAATTTTCATAAAAATAAATTAAATTACAATTTCATAATACAATTTGTTGGTTTTTTGAACATTAGAGACCGAACCCGCTCGGACTGCCTACGTATCCTTCCCAAATATTAAGCTCAATAAGAAAGAATCAGGTTTACGTCGTTCTTTTTCTATTATTACAGATCGTTCACACAAGTCACTACTCGTCGGCGTCCGTGGTGGTTCCCCCTTCAGTGTTGCTCTCGTCCGATCCTGTAAGCTCCTCTGGTAGATAATCTGAGTCCAAAGTGAATGCATTTTATTTCCTGACAGTTACTGCTTCCCAATCTTATGAACAAATCATGTATTCCATTGTGTCGTGCGTCAAGCTGCATCTCTTTTTGCTTAATATCATGTCGCATGTACTAAAAGCACTTTCTGACGCTACCGTGAACACTGAAATGGTTAGTAAATCATGGGCCAAAGTAGAAAGCACCGGATACAAATGTTCGTGGCTTTCCACCAGGCTAAAATATCAAACTCATCTATGGTATAATCTATATCTGACTCAATTTGTAAATATATTGTTAACTCATTTAAAACTGATGATGATGAGGCTACGAGGCCTTTAGTCTTTTTTCTTTGTTGAATAAGTGCTAAATCTGGAGTCGAAGCACATGAACTGCTTGTGGCCGTGTTGGATATAGGTGCCCTCAAGACAATTATTATAATTGAAGAAAGATCTATATAAAGAACAATCTTACTCGAGATGATAGTATACCATCTGGTTTGCCTTTATCATTCACGTGTATACGTTTTACTTGTTATCACGTATCGCTAATATATAATGATAAAGTCCTTATGATCTTTACTTGAGTACCAGGATTATGATAGAGAATATACTAGTGGGGAATGGGTAGTCCATAAGCACATTCTTAAATGTCCCTAGTTGCGGAGTATCGAGACCGGGCATCGATATTTCAGAGTAGACTAGTGTATATGTCTCTTTACCCCGACCAGGACAATGGTTGATTTCATTGCCATTGGTGTTTGACACCAAAAATTGTATACATGTGCTCATTGATGAATGAGTTTCACTGAGCGGACTCACCAGAGAACTCCTAGATGAGAGTATACATATCGTTAGATAGCGGTTCTCTAGTGAGATGAGTACAGGGTAGTCTGTACACCTAAGATCGTCATAGTGTCTTGTGTGTATTTCCAGTGTACTTTGATTACTATCCTACCACGACTTTAAAGAATCTTGCAAACAAGTTTTAGTTCGGTACAGGTCCGAAGCATATAGAGGCAATGAATGATTGAAGAGATTCGTCTCTCCCGGTGCAGGGAGTTGATATTGCACCGTGCGTGATTGGCTATAACCATAAGTCCTTGCCCAAGACAGACGAGATTCACTAATAAGTGTTATCAGCGGTTTCTCATGTGGTTATAAGTTTATATTAGTATGACTTATTGGGTTATTAGGAGTTTGACGGTTTCCACCTCCCAGACTCGGTATGCGACACTCTAAGGGTCTGGATGAGCTTACTCATTGACCTTTTTTCGATCAATATCTGGATAGCCATTATGTGCAGCTAGTACCGCTGATGTGCTTGTAAGCCATGGATATGTTCCTAACCTACTGCCGGCGTATTGTCGAGTTTTTAGAGTCCCACACAGAGATTTCCCAGCTCAGGCGAAACAATGTAGAAAGCATATGGAGATGTGTAGGAGCCCGATAAAACACGAGTATTTGATACACGTATTTTATTCTGATGTTTTATGATATTAGCCAGTATATATATTGATATATCTGGATTATTAAATCTAGTGTTAATTCAATAATTATATATATATATATATATATATATATATATATATATATATATATATAAAAACTAATATCATGCTTAATTTAATTTTTTTCTCTTGATTGTTATTTGTATATGATGCAAACATAATTGATATGTTTATGATATATATAGATATATATATATATATATATATATATATATATATATATATATATATCATGCTTACTTTAATTTTTCTCTATTGATTGTTATTTGTATATGATGCAAACATGATTGATATGTTTATGATATATATTAGTTATGTGTGTCACGTCCCGCTTCCCAAAATACGGAATACGAGAGGTTGACAAGGCCAGCCATACTCCTACGGTCAAGAAAACATCCTGCTGTAGCCATACTTCGGGTTCTAGCTTTACGTGGTAATCAATAATCAATGCACAGGTAATGAGAAATGCAGTCACTAAAACAAAACACGTACAAAGAACTAACTAGCTAGAGATCAAGGAAGTATAGCTCTGGGTCGCTGTCACGCCCCGCTTCCCAGAGTGCGTTAAGATAGGCACGTGACAGAGCCAACCATGCTACCTGTGGATAGGAAAAATCCCTCCACAGTCACATTACGGCTGTAGAGATATCAAGAACATGAAAGTAAATAAACTATCTAGTACATGTCCATGAGCCAGAATAAACGAGTTAAGAAATAATATGCGGAAGCAATAAATCCAATAACATCTGGAAAGTAAGGAAATAACTAACTGGATACTAACAGGATCCTCACTGCTCGGCCTGACGGCGGAAATACTCTTGATCAGCCTGCGACAAAGGTAGAGGATCTGGGTTATGCAAAACCCAGACGTCAGTGCGTCATAATATCAATAATAATATAATCAGGGGGTAATAAATCATGCAGGCATAAATAAAAAGTACATGAATGTAATGAGTGAACAGGGATATAGAATAGTGAAGTGTAACAGTATATGTGAAGTGCAGCGGTGAAACTAAATTGTGCTACTGGGTTAACTACTCTACTCTCAAGTCTGTGAAATCAATTTGATGAATCATCGATGTAACTCAATAGTATCTCGTGCATGCCCGGGACCACGGTCAAGATTCTCGGGCTGAATCCGAGACGTGCCGCAAGGCAGTAAAAGGTAGTATGTAACGATGATGATGTCAGCAGCAGCATCCCGGGGCTGGCCTAACCCGTAAGACTGATCAGTATAAGTATCGAACTGTCGAGTTACAAGTCAGGTTTCATCATTGATTTCCCCATACCCCCAAATTATGTGTTCAAGTCAGGTATTGATAAATCTGGAGCTAATGCCAACACAGGATCAAGCAAGTACATGTTTGTCTGAATAGACAACAGGAAATATCCGTAGGGACAACAGGTCAAGATTGTTGGCATTAGTAACAAGATCAGGTAACAGGTCAAGCTGTGGTACATCAGGTCATGTCAGGTAGTGTACATGGATCCAATCATGTCAAGTAGTGCACATGTATCGAGTCGTGTCAAGTAGTAGTGTATCAAGTCATGTTAGGGGTGCACAAGTATCACGTGGGTACTCATAATCAAACTGTAATAAGTATGGGTACACAAAAACAAGTATGGAGTACTAATATAACAATAAAATGGAATAATGTGATGTGGCATGCCAATAGATATAAATTCAAGATATGGATGCACAATTAAGCACTATGTGATATAAATATTGGTATGGATGCATTATAATGTAATCTACTATGTAGCAAGATTAGTTTCCATGATCTAAATCTGAAATGATATAAACGGATGCAAACAGAACATCGAAATGTTATAAAAATAAAACATGGGGTACTAGATTTAAACTACAGGTATGATATATATTTAAATAGGTATAAAATGAATTATATAGAATGTAGCAAGATTAACTTGCCTCGATCGAATCACGCGACGGGTACGCACGGCACGTCCGACGTCGGTAAATCGTCACAACGTACACGCGGCATGCGGGACGGGTCCAGACAAGGCAAGAGCACGACCACGCTGGCTGGGAACGTCCACAGGGTTGCTCGGACCGTCGGCAGCGGCACGGCTCTGGCGGGTGACCGGAAAGAACAAGAAATCAAGAAAGGGGGAAGAAAGAAGAAGAAGAATGAGAAGAAGGAGAGGAAGTGGGTTGCTACTGGGGTTGTGGTGCACTGGGGTCAGGGAGGACGATGGGTGGTTGCGATGATAAGTGCACGGAGGCGACGGGATCGGAGTTCCGGCGATAACCGGGAAAAGAAACAAGATCAAGAAGGAAAATAGGAAAGAAGAAGAATAAGAAGATGGAGGGAAAGGGTTGGCCTCTGGTGTCAGGGGGTTTGTAGGGAGGAGAGGAGAAGGTGAGGGAGTGGAGGCGACGACAAGTCGGAGCTCCGGCGAAGGTGCAGTGACGAGGGCAGGGGCTGTGGGTTTCTTGAAGTCGGAGTCAGGTTAAGTGTAGGGTTCTTGCGTGCAGGGATGAAAGGAAGTAGAGGTGGTGGAGTGATGATGACGAGGATGATGGGGATGCAGGCGACGGCGACATGGTCTCCGGTGGAAGCTAGGGTTAGGGTTCTCGAGTTCGTTGGGTTCTCGTACGGAGAGAAGAGAGAGGGTGTGATGGAGGGCTACGGTGATGGGCTGATGTGGGTGAAGGTGGTAACGGCGAGGCGGTCGCCGGCGGTGGGTGCAGGCGCGGGTTCCTGGATTCTAGGGTTGCAGGAGGTGGCGGGAAAGAAAGAAGACGTAGATGAGAGAGAGAGAAGAACATGGAGAGGAGGTCGAGGAGGTCGAGGAGGTCGGATGCCGACGAGGGTGAAGGCGGCGCCGGCGAGCGAAGGCAGGGTGCGTGGGTTCAAGCGGCGGGAAAACGAAGAAGATGGTGGAAAGAGGGAGAGAGAGGATGAGAGGTTCAGGGGTTAAAAGAAAAATAGGTTATAAAGTAATATATTTTTGTAAGGGGGAGAGAGAGAGATCACGAGGGATAGAGAGAGAGAGAAAGAAATAGAGAGAGAGAAAAAGGAAGAGAGAGATCGAGAGGAGAGAGAGAGAGAAACAGAAAGAGGGAGAGAGAGAGATCGAGAGGAGAGAAAGAGAGAGGAGAGAGAAATTTGTTTGTATTAGGAAAAATAAAGAGAGAGAGAGAGAGGCCGGCGGGATTGTTAAAAGATTTATTATATAAAATATTTTTAGTTTAAAAACAAACTTATATTAACAGTTAGAATAAAATATTAATATAATATTAGTACGTTTTAAGATTTTGGTAAATACAAATTTACTCCAAAACACGTCCGGGGCGGGTCTAAAAATTCAGATTTTAAATATGAAAAATATATGCGACTTTCAAAATTCAAAATGAATGCTCAGGTAACGAAAATGCATACCCCCAAAAACGGATGCACGTACGTGCGCGTAGCCATCCAAACACGTCCGTTTTACTGAACGGGACGAGAACAAGATGCGCGGACGCTACCACGGGGTTAGGGGTATCGTGCAGGCTATGAAATGTAATTTTAAATTATTTTACATGACCTAAAATGTTATATGGTAAAAGATGCAATGCCAGTATATATGAGATGCACGTGTTTATGTAACAAGTCAGAGTAATTCATAAATATGAATCAAACAGGTTCAGGCAAGCGGGTCGGGTCGAATGCAAAGTAACATGTAAAATACCATTCGCACCTAAAACACGATAAATCAAGAAAATACTACAGATAAGTAAATATGGGAACTGGAATTGGTATAAATGAACTAGGTTGTTACATTATACCCAACTACAAAAAGAATTTTGTCCTCGAAATTCCAAGAACAAGAAAGGATAAACAATCAAGAAACTATAAGAATAGATATGGAAACTTCTGTCGGATTTCATCTCCTCGTTCCCAAGTTGATTCTCCATGTGAGCGATTTCCCCAAGAAACAAGTACAAGAGGGATAACTTTGTTCTTAAGAACATTTTCTCTTCGATCCACAATCGACATCGGTCGCTCCTCAAAAGTCAAATCTTCTCGGACAGTCAGCTCCGAATGATCCAGCACATGTGTTTCATCTCGAACATACTTACGGAGTTGAGATACATGAAACACGTCATGAACATTCGCCAAAGATTGCGGTAAAACCAATCGATACGCCACTTCTCCAACACGCTCCAAAATCTCGAAAGGCCCAACGAATCGAGGACTAAGCTTTCCTCGACTCCTAAAGCGAATCACTCCTCTAGTCGGTGATATCTTCAAGAATACCAGATCACCAATAGCGAACTCTATAGGTCTTCTCGATGTATCTGCTCAACTCTTTTGTCGGTCTTGTGCTGCTTTCATATGATTCCGGATAGTATTAACTTTCTCCACTGTTTGCACGATCAAATCCGGTCCCAACAATCTCCGTTCTCCAACATCGTCCCAACAAACGGGTGAGCGACACTTGCGACCATACAACGCTTCAAAAGGAGCCATCTGAATAGTCGCCTGAAAACTGTTGTTGTAAGAAAACTCTACCAAGTGTAGATGATCTTTCCAAGAACCCTTGAAGTCTAACATGCAAGCTCTCAACATATCTTCAAGAGTTTGGCTTTCCGACTGGCCATCTGTTTGAGGATGATAAGCTGTGCTAAACTTCAATAGCGTCCCCAAACTTTCCTGTAAACTCTTCCAGAAGTGCGATAAGAATCGGGTGTCACGGTCGGACACGATACCCACCGGTACTCCATGCAATCTCACAGTCTCCTGCATATACCGTTCTGCTAACGCTTCCGTTGACTGACCAACTGGAAACGGTATGAAGTGAGCTGCCTTGGTCAATCGATCAATAATCACCCAAACTGCATTGTTACCCTTTGGACTCCGCGGTAAAGCTGTCACGAAATCCATGGTTATAAGTTCCCACTTCCATTGAGGAATTGGAAGTGGTTGCAATAAACCAGTAACTCTTTGATATTCAGCCTTTACTTGCTGACACACCAAGCACTTCGCTACAAAGCGGGTAATCTCCCGTTTCATGCCTTCCTACCAGAAATGCTGTCGTACATCGCAGTACATCTTCGTGCCTCCTGGATGTATGGAATATGCTGAACTGTGCGCCTTCTTCATCACTTCTTCGTGAATATCTCCTTTTGGCACACACAAACGGCTACCATATCGCAACGAACCATCTTCATGAATCAACAAGTCCGTTCGAAGTCCAGCTTCAACCTGTTCTCGAAACTTCTGCAATCTTGGGTCCTGCAATTGCGCTGGTTTAATATTTTCGATCAACGACGATTATACTTGCAGTTGCATCAACTGTCCCGAAAAATGCGGTAGCACAATCTCTAAATCGAACCTCCGAAAGTCTTCAATAAGTTCCTTTTGTGCAGTTAACATCTGAATTGCTGGCAACCGACTAAGCGCATCCGGCACAACATTAACTTTCCCTGGATGGTATTTAAGATTAAGATCGTAGTCAGCCATCAGCTCCAACCATCTACGCTGTCTCATATTAAGCTCCTTCTGTTTGAACACATACTTCAGGCTTTTGTGATCTGTGAATACTTCGACCCTTTCGCCCAATAAGTAGTGTCTCCAAATCTTCAAAGCGAAAATCACAGCTGCTAGCTCCAAGTCATGAGTTGGGTAATTCTTCTCATGGGTCTTCAACTGTCTCGATGCGTAAGCTATAATCTTCCCATACTGCATCAAAACACATCCCAATCCTTTCCCAGATGTGTTGCTGTGAATCACCAATCCTCCGGAACTGTCTGGTACGGTCAAAATAGGAGCGGTTATCAATCTCTGTTTCAACGCCTCGGAAGCTGATGCACAACTATCCATTCAAACGAACGGTACTTCCTTTCTGCGTAAACTTGGTCAAAGGCTCCGCTATACGAGCGAAATTCTCCACGAACCTTCTGCAATACCCGGCAAGTCCAAGAAAGCTTCTGATCTCTGCTACGTTCTTCAGAATCGGCCAATCTCGAACTGTTGCAATCTTCTCGAGATCAACGGCGATTCCATCTCCGGATACGACATGCCCTAAAAACTTCACTTCTTCATGCCAAAACTCGCACTTGCTCATCTTTGCATACAATTTTTCTTGCCTCAATGTCTGCAGTGCGATCTTCAAGTATTCTGCATACTCTTCAATGCTCCTCGAGTAAACCAGAATATCATCAATGAACACCACTATAAACTGGTCCAAGAATGGTGAAAAGATTCGGTTCATCAAGTCCATAAATATCGCCGGTGCATTCGTTACTCCGAAGGGCATCACTAAATACTCGTAATGTCCATACCGAGTTCTGAACGCCGACTTGCAAATATCTTCTGATTTAACTTGGACCTGATGATATCCGGATCACAAATCTAGCTTTGAGAATACCCTCGCGCCATTAAGCTGCTCAAACAATTCGCCAATGCGAGGGATCGGGTACTTGTTCTTAATAGTCACCTGGTTTAATTCTCGATAATCGATGCACATCCTCCTTGTGCCATCTTTCTTCTTTACTAGAAGAACTGGACCTCCCCAAGATGAATTACTACTGCGAATTCAACCCTTCTCAAGTAATTCGGTAACCTGCTTCTTGACCTCTTTCAACTCCACTGGTGCCATTGGATAGTACGCCTTTGAGATTGGCGCTGCACTAGGAACAAGATCGATCGCGAACTCCACATCTCGTTTTGGTGGTAAACCCGAGATGTCCTCGAATACGTCCATAAACTCTCGAACTACAGCTGGCGCTTCCTCCTTATTAACTTCTATCGTCGAAAGAACACTGTTTGTCGGCCTAGCCCTAAACTCGACTGGCCCGACAGAACTGCTACCTCCAGCAAAACAAACTCCGGATGTTCGGGAATCTGGAAAATCACTTTTTTTGCTCTACAATCAATGTGAGCATGGAAAGTGTCGAGAAAATCCATTCCCAAAACAACAGCAAACAATGGGATGCACCAGAATCGAACAATTCTAATGCAGGAAAAACATGAACAAGTAGGATACCTGAAACAATTTCATCTAAAACCAAGATACTGAAGAAGATAAGCACGGTAAACAGGATTCAAGCTGACGATAAAACATGAACTGGAAAGCAATGAAACCGAGAGAAGCAAGGTAATATAACGACCATGAAACAAGGAAGTGAATCAAGACTAGGACTCTAAGTTACTTAAATAGAGTACCGCATTGTAACCATACTGCAGTTCATAGTTACAATCACATAACTCCACTCAAGTCGTCCAAATCCTAGTATCAGAATCAAGGAACAGGGAGAAACAATAGGGAACCAAAAGATTTCAAGTCGAGATGCAAAGTGGTTTGCATATCGTCAAGGCAAAGGATAAAGAGAAAGATATGATTCAAGAATTATGATAACAATGTGGCAGGAAATGTTCCTAATCACGGATTTTCCGATTCGTGTATTGGGTCCAATACCCAACTACAAAAGAATCAAACCCGATTAACCTAAATCTTATAGCTCTGATACCAAACAAACCCTGTCACGCCCCGCTTCCTAGAGTGCGCTAAGATAGGCACGTGACAGAGCCAACCATGCTACCTGTGGATAGGAAAAATCCCTCCACAGTCACATTACGGCTGTAGAGATATCAAGAATAGGAAAGTAAATAAACTATCCAGTACATGTCCATAAGCCAGAATAAACGAGTCAAGAAATAATATGCGGAAGCAATAAATCCAAGTAACAATAACATCTGGAAAGTAAGGAAATAACTAACTGGATACTAACAGGATCCTCACTGCTCGGCCTGACGGCGGAATTACTCTTGATCAACCTGCGACAAAGATTGAGGATCTGGGCTATGCAAAAGCCAGACGTCAGTGCGTCATAAGATCAATAATAATATAATCAGGGGGTAACAAATCATGCAGGCATAAATAAAAAGTACATGAATGTAATGAGTGAACAGGGATATAGAACAGTGAAGTGTAACAGTATATGTGAAGTGCAGCGGTGAAACTAAATTGTGCTACTGGGTTAACTACTCTTAAATCTGTGAAATTAATTTGATGAATCATCGATGTAACTCAATAGTATCCCATGCATGCCCGGGACCACGGTCAAGATTCTCGGGCTGAATCCGAGACGTACCGCAAGGCAGTAAAAGATAGTATGTAACGATGAATGATGTCAGCAGCAGCACCCCGGGGCTGGCCTAACCCGTAAGACTGATCAGTATAAGTATCGAACCGTCGAGTTACAAGTCAGGTTTCATCATTGATTTCCCCATACCCCCAAGTTATGTGTTCAAGTCAGGTATTGATAAATCTGGAGCTAATGCCAACCCAGGATCAAGCAAGTACAGGTTTGTCTGAATAGACAACAGGAAATGTCCGTAGGGACAACAGGTCAAGATTGTTGGCATTAGTAACAAGATCAGGTAACAGGTCAAGCTGTGGTACATCAGGTCATGTCAGGTAGTGTACATGGATCCAATCATGTCAAGTAGTGCACATGTATTGAGTCGTGTCAAGTAGTAGTGTATCAAGTCATGTTAGGGGTGCACAAGTATCACGTGGGTACTCATAATCAAACTGTAATAAGCATGGGTACAAAAAAACAAGTATGGAGTACTAATATAACAATAAAATGGAATAATGTGATGTGGTATGCCAATAGATATAAATTCAAGATATGGATGCACAATTAAGCACTATGTGATATAAATATTGGTATGGATGCATTATAATGTAATCTACTATGTAACAAGATTAGTTTCCATGATCTAAATCTGAAATGATATAAACGGATGCAAACGGAACATTGAAATGTTATAAAAATAAAACATGGGGTACTAGATTTAAACTACAGGTATGATATATATTTAAATAGGTATAAAATGAATTATATAGCATGTAGCAAGATTAACTTGCCTCGATCGAATCACGCAACGGGTATGCACGGCACGTCCGACGTCGGTAAATCGTCACAACGCACACGCGGCATGCGGGACGGGTCCAGGCAAGGCAAGAGCACGACCACACTGGCTGGGAACGTCCACAGGGTTGCTCGGACCGTCGGCAGCGGCACGGCTCCGGCGGGTGATCGGAAAGAACAAGAAATCAAGAAATGGAGGAGAAAGAAGAAGAAGAAGGAGAAGAAGAGAGGAAGAAGGAGAGGAAGTGGGTTGCTACTGGGGTTGTGGTGCACTGGGGTCAGGGAGGACGATGGGGTGGTTGCGATGATAAGTGCACAGAGGCGACGGGATCGGAGTTCCGGCGATAACCGGGAAAAGAAACAAGATCAAGAAGGAAAATAGGAAAGAAGAAGAAGAAGAAGATGGAGGGAAAGGGTTGGCCTCTGGTGTCAGGGGGTTTGCAGGGAGGAGAGGAGAAGGCGAGGGGGTGGAGGCGACGACAAGTCGGAGCTCCGGCGAAGGTGCAGCGACGAGGGCAGGGGCTGTGGGTTTCTTGAAGTCGGAGTCAGGTTAAGTGTAGGGTTCTTGCATGCAGGGATGAAGGGAAGTGGAGGAGGTGGAGTGATGATGACAAGGATGATGGGGATGCAGGCGACGACGACATGGTTTCCGGTGAAAGCTAGGGTTAGGGTTCGCGAGTTTGTTGGGTTCTCGTGCGGAGAGAGGAGAGAGGGTGTGATGGAGGGCTGCGGTGATGGGCTGATGTGGGTGAAGGTGGTAACGGCGAGGCGGTCGCCGACGTTAGGTGCAGGCGCGGGTTCCTGGATTCTAGGGTTGCAGGAGGTGGCGGGAAAGAAAGAAGACGTAGATGAGAGAGAGAGAAGAACGTGGAGAGGAGGTCGAGGAGGTCGGGGAGATGGGATGCCGACGAGGGTGGAGGCGGCGTCGGCGAGCGAAGGCAGGAGGCGTGGGTTCAAGCTGCGGGAAAATGAAGAAGATAGAGGAAAGAGGGAGAGAGAGGATGAGAGGTTCAGGGGTTAAAAGAAAAATAGGTTATAAAGTAATATATTTTTGCAAGGTAGAGAGAGAGATCACGAGGGATAGAGAGAGAGAGAGAAACCGAAAGGAGAGAGAGAGGGAGCGAGAATTCTGTGAGAAAAAGATAGAGAAAGAAATAGAGAGAGAGAAAAAGGAAGAGAGAGATCGAGAGGAGAGAGAGAGAAACAGAAAAAGGGATAGAGAGAGATCGAGGGGAGAGAGAGGGGGAGAGAGAAAGAGAGAGAGGAGAGAGAAATTTGTTTGTATTAGGAAAAATAAAGAGAGAGAGAGAGGCCGGTGGGATTGTTAAAAAATTTATTATATAAAATATTTTTAGTTTAAAAACAAACTTATATTAACAGTTAGAATAAAATATTAATATAATATTAGTACGTTTTGAGATTTTGGTAAATACAAATTTACTCCAAAACTCGCCCGGGGTGGGTCTAAAAATTCAGATTTTAAATATGAAAAATATATGCGACTTTCAAAATTCAAAACGAATGCTCAGGTAACGAAAATGCATACCCCTAAGAACGGATGCACGTACATGTGCATAGCCATCCAAACACGTCCGTTTTACTGAACAGGACGAAAACAAGATGCGCGGACGCTACCACGGGGTTAGGAGTATCGTGCAGACTATGAAATGTAATTTTAAATTATTTTACATGACCTAAAATGTTATATGGTAAAAGATGCAATACCAGATAAAATGCCAGTATGCAGTATATATGAGATGCACGTGTTTATGTAACAAGTCAGAGTAATTCATAAATATGAATCAAACAGCTTCAGGCAAGCGGGTCGGGTCGAATGCAAACTAAAATCTAAAATACCATTCGCACCCAAAACATGATAAATCAAGAAAATACTACAGATAAGTAAATACGGGAACTGGAATTGGTATAAATGAACTAGGTTGTTACAGTCGATGATCAAGATGTCCGCAATATCCTCGATGTACGTCAAGTCCTGGTCCGGGCTAAATCCACTTCTTACTCTGAGCATACATACTCAGGTCGTCAGAGCGACACAATAGCAATAAATAGAAATACCAGTATAACAAGTGTAATAATGATGAATATGAAACAGTAAGTATGAAGTGACGATATGAGCATGAAGGAGCCAGTACAGGTAAACAGTAAAGCAGTTATATCAAATCAGTAAGCAATGTATGTCAATGTCACTAAACTTATCAGTCTCTAAGTCTCACCATCCAGGTCGCTAAGCCTATCGTCAGTCCAAGTGTGAGAGTCAACCACTCGTGAGTATCCCCCACCCAAGTATAAGACCCAAGGGCAAGGAAACACGGGCCCGAGTCGCTCGCTAATAATCAGTAATATCACCCATATATCTCCAGAATCGCTATATGTGCCGGCAATGGGACTCTCGAGATTCTGTTGAACTCATACTCAAACTACCCCACACCCCATGGTCTACATCAAACGCCAACCATAAACTCAAATACCAGTCGGTCCATAACAAGTCTACGCGAGAACTGGAGACAGGATCTCCATCAAGTATGTCTCGACTGATACCCAAGATAAATGGACAGTGTTTGGTGCCTTACTATGACACTAATATAAGTGCTCCATAACTGTCCCATTCCAGTTATGGTTACACTTATACACATCCCATAGGCGTCGACAATGCAATAAATCAATAGGGTCCGCTGATTGTGTACAAGTACGTGTCACTTTCACTTATTCATTCACACTTTATCATTACGTACTTGCCACAATTAGAACACTAATACCTAACAGTGGGTAATGCACACGATCACTAGGTTACCAATGCAATGACATCTACACGATATGATGAGAATACAAGATATGAATAGAATATCATCAGCCCGTACCCTACCACTTGCATAATTTACTATAAATCATACATATAAAATTTAATGAAACAATGTAAAAGGGGTATGAAATATGTTTAATTATCTATCCATCAAAATTAGTTTCGTGCCAATCGGGTTTCAGTTTTGCTAGATACGGCCATTTCAATTTAAGTGTTCGCTGCTGGAAATCCGGTTTCAGAATTGGAAGTCCGTTTCGTAACACATTTTAATCCAAGTTGGGATCGTAATTAGGCAACGCTATAGTTGAACAATATTTAGGGTTATCAGTTAGGTTTCCACTGCAATTGGAGAATCAGTAATATCTTATATCCACAGGGAGTTATGGCCAGGTTTACGTTGATGTGTAAAATCTGTCACTGCAGAATTCAGCTAGATGCGTCGACATTATAAAATGTGTTAAAAATATCATACAGTTGAGGAATCCAGTGAGACCAGTGGGATAAGGAAGCTAACTCAATTTTATTCATAACTATATAGGGTTCCGCACATTTCCGCATTTGATCAAGGAAAATACAGTGGGTCAAAACAAGGGTTATCTGGAATTACCGCTCTGGACTGCAGTCCAGAATCGTAATTCTCTGCAGTTTTCTCTATCGTAACTAGTTCAAATTTAGGTATCAAAAATAGGGTTCTATACCTTATTCTGTTGGCTTCGATAAAAGCCAGGGAACACCAAAAACCTATTCATAAAAGATTAAACGTGAATTTAACGGTCTAGCATGTTCAGAAAATTCAGATTTCGTAATGATTATCAGGATTAACATTTCATAGGTGAAACGACCATGGTTTCCAACCAAATTTCTACAGCATATCGGTAAATAGTAGACGGGTCTAACGATCACAAGTTCCGTCATTTAAAGTTAACTTTTCATTTAAAGTTTCATATCGAACATTTATATTCATTGGCGCGCACGAATCTATATATATACGACATTAACTCTAAACAAGATTTAATACGTGCTAATAGTATGAAGCAAGTAATATACTTGCCTGAAGACGTGTTGACGACGGTACGGCAGCGGCAACGGCACGATCGCGTCACTAACACGGCAAAGGTTTAGCCTTGTCGGATCTTGATTCTTGGACTTGATGGTTCGGTGGGTGCGACAGGTGTGCGCTGGCGTTGCAATGGATAGCGTGTTAATGACGATGACGGCTTAAGGGATCGAGGCCACAGATTGGATGGCGACGACGGTGACCAGAATAGCGGCAAGTGGCAATGGATGAAAGTGCTCGATGAAATGCCAAAGGGTGCAAGGGGCGTGAGTTTAACTCGTATGCTCGGTTAAAGCTCCGGTGGATTAACTGCAGCGATGCGGGGAGCTGGAGTTGGAGTGAGGTGGTTGCGTTGTCGTCAGAGGCGTCAGTGGTGGCATCGGCGGCAGGGGGTGCGTGAGGAGCTCGGGTGAAGGGGGTGTAGTGAGGAGATGGGTTTTTGGTTGGGGTTGAGGATGAGAGTGGCGATGAAGGGGGTCCTCGGTGGTACTGGGGTGACGGTGAGTGGCGGAGCTCGGGCGACGGTGAGTGGCGGAGCTTCGACGACGAGAACTGCTGGCGGGGGTCGCAGCTCGGGAAAGGTGGCGAGGCGAGCTCGGGCCTTGGGTATGGGTGTTAGGGGAGCCGGAGGTTAGTGGTGAGAGGAGGTGGTGGCAGAGCAGCTGAAGGATCGACGAGGTGGCCGGCGGCGAGAGGGGACAATGACGAGGTCGGAGGTTGTGGTTGGCACAGCGGTCTGGTGTGCAGGTGATGGGTAGGGGAGCTCGGGATTTCCTTGAGAGAAGAGAGAGGAGAAAGTTGAAGTGCGGGGGCTCAGGGTTTTGGAAAGGGGAGCGGGACGATCGCCGGCGGTGATGGCCACAGGGGCCGCTCGTGAAGAAGTGGGTGCGGTGAAGGAGGTGAGGGAGCTCGGCTCTGTGTGTGAGAGAGAGGGAGCGGGAAAGAACAGTATGGAAGAAGGAGAGAGAGAGAGAGGTGGTTACGACAGGGAGAGAGATGGAGACGGGGTCGAGGGAGGGTTGCGGCGCGTGCGGGCGAGGTCATGGGGACGTGGGGCACGAGAGAGGCGGGCGCGACATGGGAATAGAAAAGGAAGCTGGATCAGATTCACAAGGGAGGAAGAAGGGAAAGCGGGTCGGGTGAGGGAGCTGGGTTTGGGCTGGGGTTCATGGGCCGGGCCATAAAATAGAAAAGAAATGGGGAGCTTGGGCCGGGGCTGGGTTTAGGGGATGGAAATAAAAGAAATTAGAAATAGGTTAGGGTTTGGGGTTTGGGTTATGAATTGTTTAGGAGAATTAAAAAGGTATTAGATTAAATTAGGGTTAGGGTTTTAAAAAAAATAATAAAAATAATAATTATAAATATAAATAAATAACTTTTGTAAGTAACAAAAATATGGATTTTGGTGTACAAAAGAACTGGGTATTACATCATACCACCCTTACAAAAATTTCGTCCTCGAAATTAAAATAACGGTAAGCTATAAAGTGTAATGCGAAAAACCACAAAATTAAACACTAACATATGGTGATTTATTTAAAAGCGGCTAGATAAAATTCAAGGTCTATATACGTATAAGAAATAACATAACTAAAAGAATAGACCTAAGTAAGCAAAAGGCAGAACCATCTATTATGATAAACTATATGCACAATACCGGAAAATGAAGCAACAATAATAAACAATAGTGAAGGAATTGCCGATAGATAAAAATATTTTAGAATAAATATACCGATCAATCAATTTAAAATAGCTTGAGAAAACCCATATGGTGAAATAAGAGAAATAGTACGTGCGGCATATATTTGCGCCACTAAAAATGGGACGAATAGTAAGGTATTCAGAATAAGTAAATGGAAGTAGTTAATAACACGCAATGTTTCGATAAATACAAACTAATGAAAACTAAATTTTCGAATAACGATGTCACTGAATGTAATCGTAGTAATAAGGAATAGCACTAAAATGTATAGGAGCTAGCCAGGGTATGGATTTCAGTGGAATATGGCCCATTCAAAAAGGTCGGAAAGTGGTACTCTTAATCTGAATGTTGAAGAGGCTGAGGTCGGGTCAGTACAAGATACAAAGGTGAATAGTAATGAATCTCAGAATGGAAAGAAATTTATTTGGGAGGGAAAATAGTCAGTGCATCATGCGAATCAAATCTCAAAAGATCAGTGAACTCAGAAACTGTATTATTCCAGAAAGTATTCTTGAAAGATAAAAGGTGGTCCTAAGCTATACATAGATTTATTTGGCCAGAGGAAACAGAAGATAAATCGCGTCAGTCGCGGTTATGGAAGTTCAGCAGGTTACGGTAAGCTCGCACTAAGACAGGGGCGTCCATTTCCATAGCGCCTCGCAGAGATTGCCACTAGAGGTTCTCCCGCCATGGGGTCATCTTCTCCTGGTCCTTCTCCCTTGGCTGGAGCTTCTTCATCGTGGTATGCTTCCATGTGATTCAGCTCTTTTGGATCTTTTTCCACGGGGTTTCCTTCCACTGGATTCTTCTCAGGGTCTTCCTCTCCTGGATTTTCTCCTACCGGGTCTTCCTCGGAATATCTCTCTATCGGGTCCTCTTCTGGGTCCTCTTCTTCGTTGTCAGAGTCGTTGATCATGTCGACTGCTGGGGCTGCGACTCCCCCGCCCTCGGAATCGTTGTTGTTGAAAATAACTTGTAGGCCATCGATCTCGTTATCTGAACTCGCCAATATGCAGTCCAAGGAAACGCAGGATCGAGTGTCCTCATCGATAAGCGGCGCTGCTCCATGATTGGCCATGGTCCGAAAGAAAGAGTCATGATCAGACAGTGGAACACACCAAGAGATTAACCAAGGATATGGAGCACAAGGAAAAATATTCGTTAGGTAAGGACCGAAAATCAAAATTTAGAATATTGATGCAATAAGCGGTATAAGGAAAATGAGTGGCAAGGGGACGATACATACATCACAATACATCACAACTCAGAATTTTATTGCATTCAACTAAAAGTTCAACGGATACAAAATTTTAAACGAAAGGAAATATTTACAAAAGAGTGACAATATTTTTATTGAAAGCAGAAAAGGTGATAATTCTTCTTTGATATCTAGACCGCTGCATTCTCGTCAAGCTAGTGGAATCCTGCGCTGGGCCCGTACTATCCTCGAAGCTCGAACTACGAAATAACCAAGTCACTTAGCAGGAGTGGAGAGTGTGGACGAATCTCCTCCTTGTAGCTCCTTCCTTCGAGGGCAATCATTGACAAGATGTTCGTTGGATCCGCAAATCAGGCACTGCCCTTTGGCGCTGCGACAGTCTCTCTGAAGGTGTCCTGGCTTCTTACAGTATCCACAACATTGAGTCCTCCGCTGCTTCCGTTGCTGAGGAACAAGTGGGCGCTTCATCTTCACCTCTTTTCCTTGTTTAACAGGGATTCCCTTACGATTGGAGGTTCCCACTGATGCCTGAGTTATCTGCCTTCTTAATCCTTCAGCTAACAGGTCGTTCGTTCGCTCCTGGGCTTCCTTCAAACCTTGTAGTACATTCAAAATCTCGACGGTCTGATTTTGGGGAGTGGAGATAGAAGAAGAGTCGTTGGAAGATATAGTCCTGAAACAACAATTTTAGGACGGCATAAGGTATAAGCTATAAGAATCAAAATACAATATAGATTAGGCAAGGAAACAAGAATATCGGGTGAGGTGAAATTCAAACGAGTGGAAATCAAATGTAGAACTCCAAGTCACTCAAACAGAGTATAGTATTGTAACTATGCTGCAGTTCATAATTACAATCACGTAACTCTACTAAGTCATCCAAAACTCTAGCGGATGGATCAAAAAATGTAGCAGGACACACTATATGGATCAAGATTAATGATAACAAGTTTGCAATCTAGACCGAAGGATATCTTAGATTGTCAAGCCCTACACGGAAACTGCAATCCCAATCGAAGCAAAACCTGGCTCTGATACCAACAAAACCATGTCACGCCCCGCTTTCCAAAATACGGAATACGAGGGGTTGACAAGGCCAGCTATGCTCCTACGGTCAAAGAAACATCCTGCCGTAGTCACACTTCGGCTTCTAGCTTTACGTGGTAATCAGTAATCAATGCACAGGTAATGAGAAATGCAGTCACTAAAACAAAACAAGTATAAAGAACTAACCAGCTAGAGATCTAGGAAGTATAGCTATGGGTCACTGATCAAGATGTCCGCAATATCCTCGATGTACGTCAAGTCCTGGTCCGGGCTAAATCCACTTCTTACTCTGAGCATGCATACTCAGGTCGTCAGAGCGACACAATAGCAATAAATAGAAATACCAGTATAACAAGTGTAATAATGATGAATATGAAACAGTAAGCATGAAGTGACGATATGAGCATGAAGGAGCCAGCACAGGTAAACAGTAAAGCAGGTATATCGAATCAGTAAGCAATGTATGTCAATGTCACTAAACTTATCAGTCTCTAAGTCTCACCATCCAGGTCGCTAAGTCTATCGTCAGTCCAAGTGTGAGAGTCAACCACTCGTGAGTATCCCCCACCCAAGGGTAGGACCCAAGGGCACGGGAACACGGGCCCGAATCGCTCGCTAATAATCAGTAATATCACCCATATATCTCCAGAATCGTTGTATGTGCCGGCAATGGGACTCCCGAGATTCTGTTGAACTTACACTCAAACTACCCTACACCCCGTGGTCTATATCAAATGCCAACCATAAACTCAAATACCAGTCGGTCTATAACAAGTCTACGCGAGAACTGGAGACAAGATCTCTATCAAGCATGTCTCGACTGATACCCAAGATAAATGAACAGTGTTTGGTGCCTTACCTATGACACTAATATAAGTGCTCCATAACCGTCCTATTCCAGTTATGGTTACACTTATACACGTCGCATAGGCGTCGACAATGCAATAAATCAATAGGGTCCGCTGATTTTGTACAAGTGCGTGTCACTTTCACTTATTCATTCACACTTTATCATTATGTACTTGCCACAATCAAAACACTAATACCTAACACTCGGTAATGCACACGATCACTCGGTTACTAATGCAATGACATCTATGATAATACATGATATGAATAGAATATCATCAGCCCGTGCCCTACCACTTGCATAATTTACTATAAATCACACATGTAAAATTTAACAAAACAATATAAAAGGGGTACACAGTATGTTTAATTATCTATCCATCAAAATTGGTTTCGTCCCAATCGGGTTTCAATTCTGCTAGATATGGCCATTTCAATTTAAGTGTTCGCTGCTGGAAATCTGGTTTCAGAATTGGAAGTCCGTTTCGTAACACATTTTAATCCAAGTTGGGATCGTAATTAGGTGACTCTATAGCTGAACAATATTTAGGGTTATCAGTTTGGTTTCCACTGCAATTGGCGGATCAGTAATATCTTATATCCACAGGGAGTTATGGCCAGGTTTACGATGATATGTAAAATCTATCACTGCAGAATTCAGCTAGACGCGTCAACATTATAAAATGTGTTAAAAATATCATACAGTTGAGGAATCTAGTGAGACTAGTAGGATAAGGAAGATAACTCAATTTTCTTCGTAATGATATAGGGTTCCGCACATTTCCGCATTTGATCAAGGAAAATACAGTGGGTCAAAATAAGGGTTATCTGGAATTACCGCTCTGGACTGCAGTCCAGAATCGTAATTCTCCGCAGTTTTCTCTATCGTAACTAGTTCAAATTTAGGTACCAAAAATAGGGTTATGTACCTTATTCTATTGGCTTCGATACAAGCCAGGGAACGCCAAAAATCGACTCGTAAAAGATTAAACGTGAATTTAACGGTCTAGCAAGTTCAGGAAATTCAGATTTCGTAATGATTATCGGAATTAACATTTCATAGGTGAAACGATCGTGGTTTCCAACCAAATTTCTACAGCACATCGGTAAATAGTATACAGGTCTAATGATCACAAGTTCTGTCATTTAAAGTTAACTTTTCATTTAAAGTTTCATATCGAACATTTATATTCATTGGCGTGCACGAAACTATATATATACGACATTAACTCTAAACATGATTTAATACGAGCTAATAGCATGAAGCAAGTAATATACTTGCCTGAAGACGTGTCGACGACGGTACGGCAGCGGCAACGGCACGATCGCGTCATGAACACGGTAAATGTTTAGCCTTGTCGGATCTTGATTCTTGGACTTGATGGCTCGGTGGGTGCGACGGGCGTGCGCTGGCGTTGCGATGGATAGCGTGTTGATGACGATGGCGGCTTAAAGGATCGAGGCCACAGATTGGATGGCGACAACGGTGACCAGAATAGCGGCAAGTGGCGACGGATGAAAGTGCTCGATGAAATGCCAAAGGGTGCAAGGGGCGTGAGTTTAACTCGTAGGCTCGATTAAAGCTCCGGTGGCTTAACTGCAGCGATGCGGGGAGCTGGAGTTGGAGTGAGGTGGTTGCGTTGTCGTCAGAGGCGTCAGTGGTGGCATCGGCGGCAGGGGGTGTGCGAGGAGCTTGGGTGAAGGGGGTGCAGTGAGGAGATGGGTTTTTGGTTGGGGTTGAGGATGAGAGTGGCGATGAAGGGGGTCCTCGGTGGTACTGGGGCGATGGTGAGTTGCGGAGCTCCGACGACGAGAACTATTGGCAAGGGTCGCAGCTCGAGAAAGGTGGTGAGACGAGCTCGGGCCTTGGGTGTGGGTGTTAGGGGAGCCGGAGTTTAGTGGTGAGAGGAGGTGGTGGTAGAGCAGCTGAAGGATCGACGAGGTGGCCGGCGGCGAGAGGGGACGACGACGAGGTCGGAGGTGGTGGTTGGCACAGCGGTCTGGTGTGCAGGTGATGGGTAGGGGAACTCGGGATTTCCTTGAGAGAGGAGAGAGGAGGAAGTTGAAGTGCGGGGGCTCGGGTTTTGGAGAGGGTAGAGGGGCGATCGCCGGCGGTGATGGAGACAGGGGCTGCTTATGAAGAAGTGGGTGCGGTGAAGGAGGTGAGGGTGCTCGGCTCTGTGTGTGTGAGAGAGAGGGAGCAGGAAAGAATAGTATGGAAGAAGGAGAGAGAGGGAGGTGGTTACGACGGGGAGAGAGATGGAGACGGGGTCGAGGGAGGGTCGTGGCGCGTGCGCGCGAGGTCGTGAGGACGTGGGGCGCGACGTGGTAATAGAAAAGGAAGCGGGAAAAGATTCACGAGGGAGGAAGAAGGGAAAGCGGGTCGGGTGAGGGAGCTGGGTTTGGGCTGGGGTTCATTGGCCGGGCCTTAAAATAGAAAAGAAATGGGGAGCTTAGGCCGGGGCTGGGTTTAGGGGATGGAAATAAAAGAAATTAGAAATAGGGTTAGGGTTTGGGTTTTGGGTTATGAATTGTTTAGGAAAATTAAAAAGGTATTAGATTAAATTAGGGTTAGGGTTAAAAAAAGAAAATAAAAATAATAATTATAAATATAAATAAATAACTTTTGTAAGTAACAAAAATACGGATTTTGGTGTACAAAAGAACTGGGTATTACAGTGTGTATGAGACTCATATAGAGAATGATATGAGGATAATTCATTTTCTTTATTTATTAAATAAAAGGAAATGTGTCACACCCCGCTTTCTAAAATACGCAAACACGGCACGTGACAGAACCAACCATACTGCTTGTGGCTAGGAATCATCTCTCCACAGTCATATTAAGGCTGTCAAGCGGATATCAAGAACAATAAAATATATAATCTAGCTAACACATGTCCATCTGCCGCAGTAAATAAAATCAAGAAAATGCATAAAGCGGAAATGAATCAAGATCCAATAAATAATAACATCTGAATCATGTCCCAATATAGGCTTACATCAATAAAAATAAAACCACAGAAATAAATAAACTAAGAGTCTAAAACTAGCTCCTCATTACTCGGCTTGATTGCTAAAGTACTCTTGATCTGCCTGCGATAAAAGTAGAGAAACTGGGCCATACAAAACCCAGACGTCAGTGCGTCATAATATCAAAACAACAATAATAAGCAGGATAGGATGATATGATTAAACGTGCAGGTAAATAATAAATACAGATATAAAACAGCGAGGTATATGTATGTGAAGTGTATTCTAAAAACCGTGCTTCTAGGTTATCTATTCTAAACGTCTTTGAAATCAATTTAATGGATTCGTCGATATAACTCAATAGTATCCCGTGCGTGCCCGGGACCATGGTCAAGACACTTGGGCTGAATCCGAAACGTGTCGCTAAGTAGTAAACATGTAACATGTACAGACAAATGATGTCAGCAGCATCATTCCGGGGCTGGCCGGGCCAGTAAAGATTGATCAGTATAAGTATCGAACTGTTGAGTTACAAGTCATGCTTCATTATTGATTTCCCCTTACCCCCAAGATTTTGTGTTCGAGTCAGGTATTAATGATGTAAATCTAATGCCAACACAGAATCAAGCAGGTACATGTTTTGTCTATACAAACAACAAGTCACGTCCGTCAGGACGACAATCAGGATTGTTGGCATTAGTAACAAGATCCAAGCAACAAGTCTAGTAATGTGTCGTGAATGTAACAACCCTAAACTTTCTGTACAAAATTTTTGTAAAGTACAGAAATGAGTATCTTAGCCTGAGCACAACTTAAAAGTATTACTTATTTAAGAACAGCAAGAAAACATTTGTAGCTCATTAGTAAAGTCTTGCACTGTTGTGACATAGCCTCTGTGTTCAAATCTTCCCAGCTACATATTATTTTTAATGATTTTTCTTTTAAACTTTTGGAAGCCCAAAAAGTTACATGTGCAATGCACGTAAAAATGAAAAATCAATAAAATCAAACATGTGGGAAATGTTATATATACTGAACATGACACGTGGCCCCAATCCAAGACCCCGCCTCACTTGATTGACCGGCGAGGAAGCCTCTGGGGCTGGCGCCGCCGGGCCCCCCCGTGGGAAATGCTCCCAAATTTTTCCCAACACCTCTTGGCCTTCCTCCCACTACTTCTTTTTTTGTTTGTTTTTCCTGTACATTAACAGAGGATTAAAATCACCTATTAATCCAATTTTAAATGCATTTTAATTCTCAATTTTTAATTCCCTAAAGCCTAATTCAATCCTATAAATACCGCATCACACCTTAGCCCTCTCTATTCTGAAATCTATTATCAAAACTCTTAAAATTTTCCAAGTCAAATAAGGTGTACAAGTGGAGTTAGCCCAAGGTCATCTTCCGGCGACGACTTTGGACAAATCCGGTGACACCGCGACTCCATGACGCTTTCAAACCATTCCTGTATCTCTCATCTCTCTTCTCAATCAGTAAGTTCCCTCTCCTCTTCTCTCTTCCTATTCTAAAAAGATCTCTTTTCAAAACTCGTCGGAGGTGGAGTTATTCCGACTTCCGATTCTAAAATTGTTTAAAACCCAACTTTTCTTAATAACAAATTAACTATTTCTTTATATACTATTTAGCAATCATAAAACAATATTTAGAACAAGTTTCAATTCAAAATACAATGTTATACAACTTTTATTTCACTTTTTCATTTAAATACCACAAGATTTACCTACGATATTATTTCTTATATTTGCTCATATTACCTTTAGAAAACTTACGAGGTAATGACCTACCTTATCACAACATTCATCATGACATAGCACGATTGTCTCTTTACAATATTTTGGGATAAATACAATTTTACAACAAAATACCTTAAACTAATAAAACTGTATTCTTTAAGATTGTTTTAAATTAAATTCCTTGCAATTAAGCTTCTACAACCCATTTTGGGGAATCCGATTTGGATGGTGTGGGTTATTGCATATCCTCGGTACTAGTAGAGCGAGATGCATACCTTCTCACCGAGCATCCGATCTCGATGGAATTTTTATTATAATTTTTAAGAAAACGAGATTTCTATTTAATAAATAAATTTATTTTTCTATAATTATTTATAATATTATCAAATTATCTATTTTAAATACATAAAATAAATTCCATATTTTTTAAACAAAGAAATCACAAATTTCATGAATCTACCATCACAAATCCATGCAATTCCAATTTACACTAAAATACCATATACTATTTAATCTAGGCTTATATTCACTAGAATACTTCACATTTAAAAATTACATTCATGAAAACCCTAAATATGATAAATAAATACTTGAGCATTATTTTGTAAGTATACTAAACTATTTTTCATAAAACCCCCTCAAGTTTATTAATTTACAATAAGGACCCTAGTAAATATAGGTTTAAGCGGGACCAATTCTCTTGAGACTCAGTGAGCTGGAGAAAGTGGATGCTTGCCTATTTAAGGTAGAAAACTAAAACGGGGTTATCAACGGTAATTGGCTTGGAAAAAGTCACAAATTCTGCCGTCCATGTGCAGCAGTTACCGATAATTCCAAAACCTAATTCGGGAATCCATTTCTGTTTAAGCGTCTGACTCAGACAGAGTCTCAGTCCAATCGGAATACAATCCATACATGAATACAATCCAAATATAACTCCAATACAAAATGAATCCATATATACCAGAATACAATCTATATCAACATGACTTGATTTGACTGATCCATGGATATAAACTGACTTGTCTGCATAACTATCCATTTATATCTTTATCCGTTTACATGAACAACTAATATCATCGTTTCGGCAAGTCTTATATCTGCAAATCATTTATAAACAACACAATATGCATTACGGTTTTTTTTAAAGGGGTAGACTGGTGCGGAATGTGTTAAAAGTGACATGAGACGGTCACTTTAATACACCCAACCTGAATATCCGTTGCCGTTGTCCCGTGAGTTTTGACGGGACCTTGTACTCCATATACCATAGTCCACGGGGTAAGTCGGACTTCTCTCGTATACACTGGCACATTCTATACCAAGGTACAAACAACTGCATTAATATAATAATCATACATTATACCGGATATATTCTCTTTACCTGTTCAGTCTATTTCTATCTCTCTTTGGGACTTATCGAGCGATTGTTCGCTGACGACATTCCTTTTTTATTCTTTCTTTGGAATGTTGTTAGGAGGACCCGACTCTTTGGAGATTGAGCCCAGCTCTGAAGACTTGGAGTAGTTCGCAGAAGACCCAGAGCTTTAGTCACTTGTATATACCTTTATTTTTAGTTCATGTCATTGTTTAGGTATTGCTTCCGCATTGTACGTGAGCGCTGCCTCAGAGTTTTTGACTCTTAGTGCTGGCGCACTTGGCGCTAGCGCTCTCGTGCTTTGCACATGAGCGCTGCATTAGTGTCTTTGACTCTTGGTGCTAGCGCACTAGACGCTAGCGTTTTCGTGTTTTGCACGTGAGCGCTGTATCAGAGCCTTTGACTCTTAGCGCTTGGCGCATTTAGTGCTAGCGCTCTCGTGCTTTGCACGTGAGCGCTGCATCAGAGTCTTTGACTCTTAGCACTGGCGCATCTAGCGCGGGCGCTCTCGTGCTTTGCACATGAGCGCTGCCTCATTTTAAATTTCAAAATTTGAACAGAGTTTTGCTCTGATTGGGGAAATAACACCTTTCTAGACACCTACTGGATTAGCGAATTGTAACGTATAAAATTCTCCCGGGAGTAATATTACCCACAGTGGGATAGGGATCCAACTATCAAATAGAAGGTATGCAATCTCATTGCATATTTCAACACTAGAAATTCTCGATATAGTTTTTACCCCTAGCGACTTATGAGCTTAACTATGATTAACAAATCATAAGCGCTAGTCAAGTTCTACCCTTCATTTCATGATTGATTTAGACCCATTCGTATAACCCTTAACTATGGTCAACAAAGTCGTACGAATATCCTAATCGATCGCATCATATGCTTTCTAGGAAGACATCACTTAGCTACCGTACACTACTCCTTAACTATAGTCAACAAATATAGCACGGATATTAAGTACTCTACTTCCTAAAATGGCGGAGGGCTATGAATGGTTTTGATGAAAACCATTAACGTATTGAATTTGATATCATTGTAGAACCGAGTAATATGTAAATGAGTGGCTTAAGATCCGCATTTGAAATATTTGCTTTTTCGTGAAAAAGCCGAGTATGTTTCAAATTTGATTCTACAATATCTTTAGGTTTCTTTTCTTAACATTAATCTTATTAATATTGTTCCATCATTGAAGCTCCTAATCATCACAGAAGAAACGAAAATAAAACACACATATATGCCATCCGCATTCGCCACAGGAACCCAGGTCTTCACCGTAAGGTTACTTAATTTACGGCAATGCGGGGTTAGGACTAGCGCGGATGCAAAACATATATAGTGTGTTCCCTCATAAAAATGAAGAGAAAAGGGGAGAAAATTCCCACGGCTCAAGCCTCACGTGTTAAACACGTGAGCGCCTATATGCAAAGCATATAGGCGCTACAATCAAACAACTAAAGGCTAAATGGGCCTCACGTGTTAAACACGTGAGCGCCTGTGTATAAAGCATGAAAGCACAAAAAAAGAACCCCCACACTAGAGTCACGTGTTAAACACGTAAGAATACCCTTTTGAAGCATTAGCTTCAAATAGAGTTAAACTCTATGCATAGAATTAAATTCTAATTTTATATGCAAACCATATGAGCATTAAGAGTAAGTGGTGAAAGGACAAATTGCCTTCACGTGTTAAACACGTGAACGCCCATATGCAAGGGATATGGGCGTTGAATGAAACAAGTTAAGTAGACCTCACGTGTTAAACATATGAGGGCGCCTCCTCACGTAGAATTAAATTCTACTCTTGGAAAATACTTCCCAGATTTTTTCTAAAAGAGAAAGATCCTCTCTGTTAAATAGGGAACCGTTGGATCAAAGATCCAATGGTGATTAAGCATAGAATTAATTTCTATTTAGAAGGATATTTTCTGTCGAACAGAAAGTTCGTAGATCAAAGATCCAACGGGATGGAAATTATTTCCCATATCTTTCTAAATAAAGAAAGATCGCGCTCTGTTAAACCGAGCACCATTGGATTAAAAATCCAATGGTGATAAAAATATCACCGTTCAATAGAATAAAATACTATATGTGGGAAAATATTCCCCCAATCTTGTTAAAACGAGAAAACATATTCTGTAAGAAAGAAACTGTCACGCCCCGCTTCCCAGAGTGCTCTAAGATCGGCACGTGACAGAGCCAACCATGCTCCCTGTGGCTAGGAAATATCCCTCCACAGTCACATTACGGCTGTCTAGAAGATATCAAGAACAGTAGAAATAAAAGAAACTATCCAGTACATGTCCATGAGCCAGAATAAACGAGTCAAGAAATAATATGCGGAAGCAATAGATCCAATAAACAATAACAATCTAGAATATACGTCCCAAATACGGGCTCACATCAGGAATGAAAATGCTGAAAGAAAACTAAACTAAAATACTAACAGGTCCTCACTGCTCGGCCTGTTTACTGAAATACTACTGATCGGCCTGCTGCAAAGGTAGAGGATCTGGGCCATACAAAACCCAGACGCTAGTGCGTCATAATATCAACAATAATATAATCAGGGGGTAACAAGACATGCAGGCATGAGTATGAACAGTAACAAGTCAACAGGAATATATAACAGTAAAGTATATCAGTATAAATGACGTGCAGTGATCAATCTAAACTGTGCTACTGGGTTATCTATTCTAAAGTCTTCGAAATCAATTAATGTAATCCTCATCGTAACCCATCGGTGATTATTCCGTAACGCCCGGAAAAACAGCACAATAGGTATTCCGTAACGCCCAGAAAAACGGCAAACAATAGGTATTCCGTAACGCCCGGAAAAACGGCAAACAATATGATAGCCCTTTGAGTTACGTTCGGTTATATTCTTGATTTCCCCATACCCCCAAGTTATGTGTTCAAGTCAGGTATTGATAAATCTGAAGCTAATGCCAACACAGGATCAAGCAGGAACAGGTTTGTCTATACAGACAACAGGATATGTCTATCGGGACAACATGTCAGGATTGTCGGCATTAGAAACAGGATCAGGTAACATGTCAAGTAGTGATATATCAGGTCATGTCAGGTAGTGTACATGTATCAAGTCATGTCAAGTAGTGGTGTATCAGGTCACGTAAAGTAATGCACAGGTATCAAGCGGATGCTCATAATAAAACTGTAGCAAGTACGGATGCACAAATAAAAGCATGGATGCACAATATCGAGTAGGGTTACATTTACAGTTCCAATACTATGTAGGATGCACATTATTGAACATGGGATGTTAATATGACAATAATATGTAATAATGTGATCTGTAGATACAGTTACATGTATATTAAATGATATGGATGCATACGGGTGTCCAAAAACGGTAAAACTTTAATATGGATGTATAATGCAATCAACAGGTAATATTTGTATTCATATGGATGCAAGATAAGTATTATAGCATGTAGTAAGATAAACCTGCATACGACTAGACATGTAAATAACAGTATGGATGCATGCGGGTATCTGAAAACAGTAAAACAGTAAAATGGTAATGTGGGATGTATAGTTAAACAATGAGTAATGTTATTATTCACATGTGTGCAATATATTGTAGTATAGCATGTAGCAAGATTAAGTTGCATGCAACTAGATATGAAATAAATTGTACGGATACAAACGGACGTCGTAAAACAGTAAAATGATAACAGGGGATGTACAATACACTAAACATGAAATATTATTATTAATATGGATGCAGCATATATCATAGCATGTAGCAAGATAAACTTGCCTTGATCGGATCTCACGACGGATACGTACGGCACGTCCAACGTCGGTAAATCGTCGCAAAACCACACGCGCGCACGGGACAGGTCCAGGAAAGGCAAGAGCACGACCACACTGATTGGGGTTGTTCACTGGATCTCTCGGGTCATCAGCGTCGAGTATGGCTGCTGCGACGAGCCGAAAACAGAACCAAGAAAAGAAAAAGAGAAACAAAGAAGAAGAAGAAAGAAGAGAAGAAGGAGGTCTGGGTTTAGGCTCTGGGTTAAAGGAGAAGGCGAGGGAGTGACGTCGACGATGGATCGTCAAAGGCGAGAATGCAGGCGGGTTTTCCGGCGAGGCAGTGGGGGTGCTAGGGTTTCTTGTACAGGGTTGCAGGGAAAGAAGGGGGTGGTTGCTGAGGAGGTTCTGAAGAGGGTGACAGGGTGGTAACGGCGAGGCGGTTGCCGGTGGTGGGTGCAGGCTTGGGTTCTTAGATTCTAGGGTTGGGTTCGGTTTGCACGGGAAAAGGAGCTCAGGGTTGGCCTGGGGTTGTTGGTGAGGAGGAGGAAGGGTCGTGGTGATGGAGATGGTGACGACGAGGTGAGGCCGACTATGGTGGTGGACGGCAAGGAGGGGTTCAGGCTTTCGTGTGGGTTAGGATTGCAAGAGGCGGCGGGGAAAGAAAGAAGACGTAGATGAGAGAGAGAAGAACGTGAAAAGGAGGTTGAGGAGGAGGCGAGGAGTTGGCTGAAGGTGGAGGTGAGAGGTCGACGAAGGTGAAAACGGCTAGGGTTAGGGTTCTCGGTTTTTGTTTTGGGTTCTCGTGGAGAGGCGCGGCAAAATTTAAAGAAGATGAAGGGAAGGAAGAAGGGAGGTAAGCGTATGGAAGAAGGGGGTGACGGGATCTCGCTCACCGCGAGAGGAGAGAGAAAGGAAGAGAGAGATCGAGAGGAGAGAGAAAGGAATAAGGAAGAGAGAGAGAGAAAGAGAAAGAGAGAAAGAGAAAGAGAGAGAGACTGTGGATTAATAAAGAAAGAAAGAAAAAATAAATAAATAAATAAATATAAATATGCAGAAGAGAGAGAGCAAGGAGTGTTCTGTTCAAATATTTTTTTAAAAATATTTTAAACTAATTAAATATCCCAAAGATATCTTTTTTAACAGTAAAGTTTTTAAGAAATAAAATATTGATTGTAATTGAGGTTTTTGGGTAATACAAAAATAGTCCAAAACACGTCCGGGTCGGGTCTAAAAATCCAGTTTTAAAATACGGAAAATATACGTGTCAACCAAAATCAAAATTGGATAACCGGGTAACGAAATGCATATCCCCAAGAACGAATGCACGTAGCGTGCACGTAGCTATCCAAACGAGTCCGTTTCACTGAACGGGACGAGAACAAGATGTGCGGATGCTACCACAGCGTCAGGGGTATCATGCAGGCCATGCTAGATATTTTTAAAATATTTTATATAACTTTAAATGTTATATTGAAAAATTTGCAGATGCCAGATGAATGCCAGTATGCAGTATATAAAATATGAAAGTGCACGGATTCACATAACAAGCCGGGATAAGTCATAAACAGGAATCAAGACGGTTTCTAGCAAGCGGGTCGGGTCGGATGCAAATACAGATGTCAAATACACTATTCGCACCCAAAACACAATAAATTAGAAAAATGCCATAAATAAAGAAACACTCGAAATAGAATTGGTATAAATGAACTAGGGTGTTATATTATACCCAACTACAAAAAGAATTTCGTCCTCGAAATTCCCGGAACAAGAAAAGATAAACAATCAAGAATCTACAAGAATATGTGTGGAAACTTCTGCCGAATCTCGTCTTCACATTTCTAAGTCGATTCTCCATGCGAGCGATTTCCCCAAGAAACACGTACGAGAGGGATAACCTTGTTCTTAAGGACCTTTTCTCTTTGATCAACAATCGACATCGGTCGTTCCTCAAAGGTCAAATCCTCTCTTACAGCCAGCTCTGAAAGATCTAGCACGTGTGTTTCATTTCGAACATACTTACGAAGTTGAGATACATGAAACACATCATGAACATTCGCCAAAGATTGTGGTAAAGCTAATCGATAAGCCACTTCACCAACACGCTCCAAAATCTCGAAAGGCCCTACGAATCGAGGACTAAGCTTGTCTCGACTCCCAAAACGAATCACTCCTCTAGTCGGTGATATCTTCAAGAACACCAGATTACCAACAGCGAACTCTAAAGGTCTTCTCGATGTATCGGCCCAACTCTTCTGCCGATCTTATGCTGCTTTCATGTGATTCCGGATAGTATTAACTTTCTCTACTGTTTGCACGATCAAATCCGGTCCCAACAATTTTCGTTCTCCAATATCGTCCCAACAAACAGTGAACGTCCCTTGCCTGCGTGAGTACCCTCTTGCCTTCAATGATAAACTCTGCTGCTCCCTGGCTGCTTTAAGCACTTGCGAGAAAGTGGTCAAACCCAGAGATATAATGTGCCTCTAGATGTCCACGTCCAAATTGCGCATAAACCTTTGTGCCCTATCAGCTTCTTTGGCCATCAAAGGTCCAGCGAATCGACTGAGCCGTGTCCACTCAGCCGCATGCGCATCCACAGACCCGCCATTCTACTTCAAGCTGATAAACCTTTCTTCCATTTCTTCCCGTGCAGTCTGCGGAAAGAACTTCTCCAAGAAACTCTGCGAGAAAGTTGCCCAACTGATCGATTTGGGCAAACGGGCCTCTTCCACGAGCCACCACTCGCGGGCATAGTCCACCAATTGGATGCGTACGACATCCACTCTCTTGTCCTTTGGAATCGGTGCTGCAACGAGCAGATTCTCCGTATCAACCAGCCACTGCTCTACTGGCAACGGCTCCTCCAAACCAGTGAAAATGGACGGACCAAGTCTCCTAGAATCCGCCACGGTACCTACACGCTCTACCGGTTTGGCCGCAACATTGTTTACGGGCTGCTGGACGGTCCGCAAACCTTCCTAAAAAACTTCGGCTTGACGCTGGTTCAGCTCGGTCTGCCGCTTCTGGTTCTCCAGCATCCCATGAATTACTCTAAGCAAAGCGGTGTCATCGACAGGCCTCTGGTACGATCGCAGATTTCTGTCTGCCATGATCCTGCAACCAATACACCAAAGAGGATTAGTATGATAAACGAGATTCAAAACTTGCGATGAATGATGACCATAAATCAAGGATATGAATCAAGACTAGAACTCCAAGTTACTTAAATAGAGTACCACATTGTAACCATACCGTGGTACATAGTTACAATCACATAACTCCACTCAAGTCGCTCAAATCCTAGTATCATAATCAAAGGAACAAGGAGAAACAATAGGGAACCAAAATGTTTCAATCCGAGATGCAAAGTTGTTTGCATATCGTCAAGACAATGGTCAAAAGAAAGATATGATTCAAGAATCACGATAACAATATGGCAGGACATGTTCCTAATCACAGATTTTCCAATTCGTGTATTGGGTCCAATACCCAACTACAAAAGAATCAAACCCGATTAACCTAAATCCTATGTCTCTGATACCAAACAAACCCTGTCACGCACCGCTTCCCAGAGTGCGCTAAGATCGGCACGTGACAGAGCCAACCATGCTACCTGTGGCTAGGAAACATCCCTCCACAGTCACATTACGGCTGTCTAGAAGATATCAAGAACAATAGAAATAAAAGAAACTATCTAGTACATTTCCATGAGCCAGAATAAACGAGTCAAGAAATAATATGCGGAAGCAATAGATCCAATAAACAATAACAATCTGGAATGTACGTCCTAAATACGGGCTCACATCAGAAATGAAAATGCTGAAAGAAAACTAAACTAAAATACTAACAGGTCCTCACTGCTCGGCCTGTTCACTGAAATACTCCTGATCGGCCTGCTGCAAAGGTAGAGGATCTGGGCCATGTAAAATCCAGACGTTAGTGCGTCATAATATCAACAATAATATAATCAGGGGGTAATAAGACATGCAGGCATGTGTATGAACAGTAACAAGTCAACAGGAATATATAACAGTCAAGTATATCAGTATTAATGATGTGCAGTGATCAATCTAAACTGTGCTACAGGGTTATCTATTCTAAAGTCTTCGAAATCAATTAATGTAATCCTCATCGTAACCCATCGGTGATTATTCCGTAACGCCCAGAAAAACGGCACAATAGGTATTCCGTAACTCCCGGAAAAACGACAAACAATAGGTATTCCGTAACGCCCGGAAAAACGACAAACAATAGGTATTCCGTAACGCCCGGAAAAACGACAAACAATATGATAGCCCTGTGAGTTACATTCAGTTACATTCTTGATTTCCCCATACCCCTAAGTTATGTATTCAAGTCAGGTATTGATAAATCTGAAACTAATGCCAACACAGGATCAAGCAGGAACAGGTTTTTCTATACAGACAACAGGATATGTCCATCGGGACAACATGTCAGGATTGTCGGCATTAGAAACAGGATCAGGTAACATGTCAAGTAGTGATATATCAGGTCATGTCAGGTAGTGTACATGTATCAAGTCATGTCAAGTAGTGGTGTATCAGGTCACGTCAAGTAGTGCACATGTATCAAGCGGATGCTCATAATAAAACTGTAGCGAGTACGGATGCACAAATAAAAGCATGGATGCACAATATCGATTAGGGTTATATTTACAGTTCCAATACTATGTAGGATGCACATTATTAAACATGGGATGTTAATATGACAATAATATGTAATAATGTGATCTGTAGATACAGCTACATGTATATTAAATGATATGGATGCATACGGGTATCCGAAAACGGTAAAACTTTAATATGGATGTATAATGCAATCAACAGGTAATATTTGTATTCATATGGATGCAAGATAAGTATTATAGCATGTAGTAAGATAAACTTACATGCGACTAGACATGTAAATAATAGTATGGATGCATGCGGGTATCTGAAAACAGTAAAACAGTAAAATGGTAATGTGGGATGCATAGTTAAACAATGAGTAATGTTATTATTCACATGTGTGCAATATATTGTAGTATAGCATCTAGCAAGATTAACTTGCATGCAACTAGATATGAAATAAATTGTACGGATGCAAACGGACGTCGTAAAACAGTAAAATGATAACAGGGTATGTACAATACACTAAACATGAAATATTATTATTAATATGGATGCAGTATATATCATAGCATGTAGCAAGATAAACTTGCCTCGATCGGATCACATGACGGATACGTACGGTACGTCCGACGTCGATAAATCGTAGCAAAACCACACGCGCACACAGGACGGGTCCAGGAAAGGCAAGAGCATGACAACGCTGATTGGGGTTGTTCGCTGGATCTCTCGGGTCATCGGCGTCGAGTACGGCTGCTGCGACGAGCCGAAAACAGAACCAAGAAAAGAAAAAGAGAAAGAAAGAAGAAGAAGAAGAAAGAAGAGAAGAATGAGGTCTGGGTTTAGGCTCTGGGTTAAAGGAGAAGGCGAGGGAGTGACGTCGACGATGGATCGTCGAAGGCAAGAATGCAGACGGGTTTTCCGGTGAGGCAGTGGCGGTGCTATGGTTTCTTGTGCAGGGTTGCAGAGAAAGAAGGGGGTTGCTGAGGAGGTTCTGAAGAGGGTGACCGGGTGGTAACGGCGAGGCGGTTGCCGGCGGTGAGTGCAGGCGTGGGTTCTTGGATTCTAGGGTTGGGTTTGGTTTGCACGGGAAAAGGAGCTCGGGGTTGGCCTGGGGTTGTTGGTGAGGAGGAGGAAGGGTCGTGGTGATGGGGATGGTGACGACGACGTGATGCCGACTATGGCGGTGGACGGCAAGGAGGGGTTCAAGCTTTCAGGTGGGTTAAGATTACAGGAGGCGGCGGGGAAAGAAAGAAGACGTAGATGAGAGAGAGAAGAACGTGGAGAAGAGGTCGAGGAGGAGGCGAGGAGTTGGCTGAGGGTGGAGGCGAGAGGTCGACGAAGGTGAAGGCGGCTAAGGTTAGGGTTCTCGGTTTTTGTTTTGGGTTCTCGTAGAGAGGCGTGGCGAAATTTAAAGAAGATGAAGGGAAGGAAGAAGGGAGTTAAGCGTAAGGAAGAAGGGGGTGACGTGATTTCGCTCACCGCGAGAGGAAAGAGAAAGGGAGAGAGAGATCGAGAGGAGAGAGAGAGGAATAAGGAGGAGAGAGAGAGGAATAAGGAAGAGAGAGAGAGAGAGACTCTGTTCAAATCTTTTTTTTAAAATATTTTAAACTAATTAAATATCACAAAGATATCTTTTTTAACAGTAAAGTTTTTAAGAAATAAAATATTGATTGTAAGTGAGGTTTTTGGGTAATACAAAAATAGGCCAAAACACGCCCGGACCAGGTCTAAAAATCCAGTTTTAAAATACGGAAAATATATGTGTCAACCAAAATCAAAATTGGATAACCGGGTAACGAAAATGCATACCCCCAAGAGCGGATGCACGTAGCGTACACGTAGCTATCCGAAGGAGTCCGTTTCACTGAACGGGACGAGAACAAGATGCGCGGATGCTACCACAGGGTCAGGGGTATCATGCAGGCCATACTAGATATTTTAAAAATATTTTATATGACTTTAAATATTATATTGAAAAATATGCAGATGCCAGATGAATACCAGTATGCAGTATATAAAATATGAAAGTGCACGGATCCACATAACAAGTCGGGATAAGTCATAAACATGAATCAAAACGGGTTTCCAGTAAGCGGGTCGAGTTGGATGCAAATACAGATGTCAAATACACTGTTTGCACCCAGAACACAATAAATTAGGAAAATGCCATAAATAAAGAAATACTCGAAATAGAATTGGTATAAATGAACTAGGGTGTTACAGAAACACTTGGATAAAAAATCCAATGGCGGTTAAAATTCCCCAAACAGATTTTGAGAACAATAAAATCAATTGGAATCTCTAAATAAGAGATTTTAATTAACAAACTTGCCTCCACTATATAAACGACCCAAGACTTCAAGTCTCGCAGATAGAGACAACCATGAACAGAGGTTTCTGCAGAAAAAATACAGCGAGCTCTTGAAATAACAGAGAATTTAATTCTTAAAAAAAGAAGATCTTCTTCCTTCAAGACTCTAATTAAAGAAAAAGGAGAGATAAAAATACCCCCTTTGCCTAGTAGAATGGAAATAAGGGTTTAACCCTTCATACAAGAACTTAATTCTTTCTCCGGTTTGAGATTTGCAAAAGCAAATTTCCCACAAGTTGAGAATTTAATTCTCATCGGGGAGATTTTGTTCTTCAGACTCAAAACTTAGGAGAAAAGAACTAGGTTAAAAAAAGGAAAAAAAAAGGAAAAAAAAGAACATGTGTTTTGGGAATTTAATTCCTCCAAAATTAGGGTTCAACCCTATATAAAGAACTTAATTCTTATAAAAATAAAAGAAGAACTTAGTTCTCCAATTAAAAAAAATGATGATCCAAGATTTTCAAAACAGAAATCTTGATGATCATCAATGACTAAAATGTCATTAACAGAGATTATTATCTCTAAAAACAAGAAAAAATTGGCGTCTCACGTGAAACAAACGTGAGTAAAATTAGTGGTTAGTACTATTATAATGCCTCACGTGTTTCCCACGTGAGTGCCTAAAACAAAAAAAAAGTAGAGTTAAAATGCCCCACGTGCTTCACATGTAAGTACTAGAGCTCTAGCCAAGGGCTTAACATTTCTGTCAAGGGAGGGGTTGAACAAACCAAACCCGCAATCAATGCTCAGCACTTACGTGTTTCCCACACGAGTGCCAAACAAAGTGCTTAGCACTCTATGTTCAGTCAAAACGACTAAAGTTCTTAGCACTGATTGGGCATCGCCCATATTTGAGCGCCTCACATGTTTCACACGTGAGCACCAGAGAAAATTAGTGCTTAGCACTAAGTAGCATCTCACGTGAAAAACACGTGAGCGCCAGAAAAGATTAGTGCTCTGCACTATTCCAGCGCTCCATGTGAAACACACGTGGGCACTATATATCTTAGTGCTTAGCACTGTTGGGTAGTATAGAGAACCAATCTCAGCCCAAATTGGCTAAGTTTCTTGAGGCTAAACCTCTTTGATTTTAAATCGACTGATCCCATATTGCTCATAATTTCTAAACTGATCTTAGTCTCAAACATGACTAATGATCTCTCATTGATGATATCCAAAATGATATTCATCCCATATCTGCTAAGGTAATCTTAGTCCTAAATATGACTAACGATTCTTAGGCCCATAACCCCCTTTTCCCTCAAATACGGGATTTGGTTCAAGGGTACATCTTTCCACACCTCTGATATATGTCGTTGTAATTTTTCAACGTCTTCAGAGAGGTGGCGGGCCCCGATAACCAACAACCCCTTTCATCACATTGATGCACTCCCAAATTGACATGCACACCTCAAATCGGATTGCACCCCAAACTGGGCGCATTCCATGTCACCATCATTCACTCCGCCACGTAACAAATACACGTACATGCAAGATGAATGTTGTACGGAAATGTTCTTAAACTAATATTCGTCCCTGTTCAGTTGATAAAACTGCACATTTAATATGACATTTTTCCTATTATTTCTATATTAGAAAAGGTGTTTATTATAATATATGATACATATGAGGGTTTATCTGTAAAAATACTATTTTCATGTGTTTATATATTATAATTAACATTTGGTAGGAAAATGTAAGCATAAATACCATTGACCAAGTCTTAATGGTGAAATTAATATCTCAATAAAACAAACTCTACTAATATTATTTGTTGAGCTGTTGTGCAGAATTTTCAGGACTGAAATCAAGGAAATCAAAGTTGTTAAAACAAACCTACCTAATTAAGAAAGTAAACTAAAGAAATCAATTCTGGTAGTGACGTAGAAAAGATTTTCAGTTTCCAGAGATTCAAAAGATCACCACGTGTCACCAGAAGAAGCCACAAGAAGAATGAGCCCAAGATCTCACCATTAGGCCGCGGATCCACGGCCAAACCCACCTCTTGGCCCTGGATCCGCCGCGGTTTAGAAGATTGGGAAGTTGAGATTTCTTTGTTAGGATCGCAACCTCTGGTTTCCAAATTAGGAAGTTAGGGTTCTGGCTCTGGGACTATAAATAAGGACCGATAGCCTCTTGGAAAAATTATCAAGCTGAAGAGATCACGAAGTCCACGATAGGCTCACACATCCAGGCTGATCATTAACGGTTCATTTACCTCCTTAGAAGAGATCGAGAAGCAAACTAGCATTTTGTAATCATTTTCTAAGGGAACAAAGTGTAAATGAATTTTGTTGATTAATAAAGGTAGTTCTTTTTCTTATTCTATTTCTTTGTAGTTTTAATATGATTTCCCTCTCCATCTCTTCTTCTTCCAGCATGCGCGAGTAATTCTCCGCTTGTTAGGGTTTATAAGATTAGGGTAGGTTAATGGATGATGAAGATCCTTACACTCTTTTTAAGTCCTATAAATTTTATAAACTTTATCAAAAGAATAGTTAACATCCTAATCGGGCGCGCTACCAATTCATTGCTAGTTTCGACCGCGATTAGAGATTAGATTAACTATTGTTTTGGTAAAGGCTAGATATGAACGGAGTTCCATGTCGAGATAGGGGTTAAGAGTGGGAACCCTTTTCCCTTCAGAAACCTTAATCTACATGCATCACTGTCGTTCTAGTTTTAAATCTATTAAAGGATAAAAAGAGTAATCTTTAATTAATCATCAATAACTACTAAATCCGAATGAACCCTACAAGCCCCCTTCTACTCTAAAACCTACATCCGTAGTTAATCTAGATCTATATTTTGCATCCGTATTTAACGTAGATCTGATCCTACAACCATTCTTCACCAATCTTTATTCTTCCTCTTTTTTTTCTCAACACGCCTAAAGTAAGAATAAAATATTCAACGTTTCCCAGAGGACGACCCTACTCATCTCGGTCTAGTTACACGCGACACCGTTAATGATTGCGGTTAATTACAAACACATAAATTCAAGATCAATCAAATGGCGCTGTTGCCGGGGATCGAACCCGAGTCACCCGCGTGACAGGCGGGAATACTCAACATTATACTACAACGATCGAGATGGACAGTACTCTATCAGATTATAACACCACGCTGCCACCGCTCGCAGGTGAGCAGAATCCACCGCGCATCTCTCTCTAAGAGAGATGCTATCCTATCCGTGGTCCACTTCCCACTTGTCTATCTATTCCACCAGCTAACGGGGATAATTTTGAAATTAAACCCCACTACATCAATCTGTTGCCCAAATTTCACGGGCTTGAATCTGAAGACGCGTACGTTTTCATCACTAAATTCGAAAACGTATACGCAATGATGGGTACTTCACAACTAACTGTAGATGCTATGCGCTTGCGTCTTCTCCCATTCACTCTGTGCGACTTGGCAGAAAAATGGCTTTATAATATTGCCGCACACTTTATCACTAATTGGGATGAATTCGTAATAGCATTTCTTAAGAAGTTTTACCCAAACCATAAGACCGCCCGTGTTAGGAGCGAGATCAACCAGTTTACCCAGCTTCCCAATGAACCATTTTGGAAGTGGTTTGAACGTTTCAAGGATCTGCTTGTCCAATGTCCTCATCATGGAATAATAGATGGGATTTGTGCCGAATTATATATGAGGGCATTAATCCAGCGACAAAGCAGATGCTTGAAACAAATTGTCAATGCAATTTCATGTCTAAAGACGATGGTGAAACTTGGAAATATCTGGAAGATCTCGCTGAAAACACTTTACAGTGGGAAAGCGTAAGACCGCCTTCATCTAGGAGAGGTATTCATCAGCTCGATATTTCCATCGCAGTAAAAGCCGAAATAGCAGCGTTGTAGAAGAAACTCGACGCTATTGAGAACAAATTATCATCTGTCTCCCTAAATCAGGTAACGCTTCCCAAAACCGTGTGTGGTTGCTGTTCAGATCCTTCACACTTGACGGAAGAATGTCCTATGAATGCACCGTTTCAAGGTCACGAGCAAACTAATGCTGCTTTTCAGCAGCGACCTAGAAACGATCCTTATTCTTCCACATATATTCAAGGATGGAGGAATCATCCTAACTTTGCTTGGAACCAAAACCAACCCCAAAATTAAAACCAGTTCCAAAGCAATTATCAAAGACCTCCTCCATAGCAACACAACCACAAAGGCAGCACCCCTTTCAGTCACAAAATTTTCAAAATCCGGCCAACACTTCTGCACCGCAATTGGCCGGTACTGATAACTCTTCACTCGCACAAACTTTGGATTTGTTTATGAAACATTCCATTCAAATGTCGGCTGATATGAAGTCTTCTATTGATACCAAAAAGAAAGACTCCGCCTCCCACGGTGAGAGTATTAAATTAATAGAAAATCAAATTGCACAGTTAAACGCCGCAATGAGTGCGAGAGAAAAAGGGAAACTCCCATCTCAACCCCTACCGAATCCTGGCTACTCACAAAATCATAACGTGAGTGCCGTTACTACGTTGAGATCGGGAAAAGTGCTGAATAACCGAGTGGGTGAGCAATTTGATGATGTTAGTGACACCAGTGATACCCCAGCTTCTACTTCTTCTCCTAATTCGTCTAATCTCTCACCTTCATCCGAGCCTATTCTCCGTTTTCCCCAAGGCTCGAACCCTCAGCTCACTTCCACAAATCTATCTAAAACGATCCCCACTCCAATTCTGGGATTCATTCCATCCCCACAATCCTCTCTAATTTTGGACCCAAACCTTATTGATAAAGCACCTTATCCAAACAGGTTAAGGGGCAACAGACCAAGTCCACAAATGGAGAAGATTGTGGAAATTTTTAAGCAAGTTAACATAAACATTCATCTCCTAGATGCTATTCAACAAGTTCCGTCTTATGCGAAAATCCTAAAGGACTTGTGCACTAGGAAGAGAAAAGTTCAAGTACCTAAAAAAGTTTTCCCCGCGAGTAATGTGAGCACTGCTTTTACACAACAACTACCCAAGAAACGAAAGGACCCCGGAAGTCCTACAATTTCTATTTCTATTGGGGGTAAAAATATCAATCGTGCTATACTCGATTTAGGTGCTAGTGTTAACTTGCTTCCGTATCCTGTTTATGAGCAGTTAGGGATCGGATAGTTAAAACCGGCGCATTGCACACTTCAGATGGCCGATCGATCTATCACCCAACCTAGGGGTGAGCTAGAGGATGTGTTAATCAAAGTCGAGGAATTTATATTTCCTATGGACTTTATCGTTATAGATACACAATCTGTAGCAAATCCACGAAACCAAATTCCGGTGATTTTAGGTCGACCTTTTCTTGCTACTTCCAACGCAGTAATCAATTGTAGGAACGGCTCTATGACCCTATCCTTTGGGAAGAAGTCAATTGAGCTTAACATTTATAAGTTGGGAAGTGAACCTTCCGAACCCTATGCTCATGTATGTTCTGTCAAAACAATAGATTCCGACAGCAGCGAAATTGAAGAGCTTCACGATACTGATCTCGACTCCGCTATTACGTTGTTGTCCGGGTCAGCATCTAACGCGGAATATGAACCTTTTATGGAGTCTGAGTATCATCCTGTTCTTTCTGATGAGATTATTATTCAGGATATCGATGAAAGCTTTGAAGAAATTTTTGCTGAAGAACTCGCATTCTTAGAAAATACGGGTGGTGTGATGAATCAACCTCAACACAAAGAAGTTGAACTATCACCACTTCTTCTTATCGATAACAAGAATGCGAGTAATCTATCATCATTGTTTCGTCTCTATAAACCGAGACGTAAACCTTTTCCATTACACCTCTTATCTCCTCCCCACTTCTTCACATCAATAGGCGACATGTTCTTCCACCAACCTTGGTACTTCATCGATAAAATTTTTGAATGGTTGGTGTTGACTTTCGGTCTTTGCAAACCTTGGCATTGACCAATAACTTTGACCCCCTCATGTGATTTTAAAAGATTAACATTGTTTAACTCAAGTTTGGGGGGGTATTTTGGCTCTTGAAAGAAATTTTTTATAAGATTGTGAGCCAAAAATAAGTTTGGGGGAGGATGTCACTTTCATTATTTCTTATCCCCTTTTTCCTCCTAAGTCTACAGGTTTTGAGCTTAACGGATGATATCAGTGAGGACACTGCTGTAAATAGGTTTGGGGGAGGTTTGTGCTTATTTACGCGATACTTTGCATTATACTATATATAAGCATAAATTTTTTTTGATAATAAAAGAATAGAAAGTGAAAAATTATATTTAAAAGATAGGAATAGTTTAAGAAAACCAAGAAAATTAGAAGTTTTCTTAAACGAACTAGTAATAAGTAGTTATGAGCCGTTGTCCCAAGGATTAGTAAGATGAAAGAAGTCACTAATCTGAGGATAAAAATAAGTCTGAAAAATAGTTTCTATTCTGGAAACCAAACATTTGATTGTTGATACCCTACTATATGCACTTACACACGTCTTGAAACTCGGGATAGTAGAGAATACCTTGAAATGCTCTTGTCTAAAAGCCAAAGTATGAAGGAAGTAAAAAATGAATAAAAGATAAAATGGTGGAGAAAAATGAACACTGGTTTTGTTATCACCAAGGCAGCAATAAAAAAATATAGCGAGGGTGCTTCATCACCTAGTGCCTTAGACCAACTGGTCTGGGAGTCACTGCTAAGCCTTAAGTGGTGCAAGACGAAGAAAATACTAATACACCTAATCAACAAGCACATGAGTAATCGGTCGGTTAGTACCTCAAGAAGTATTAACGGTCGCATGAAAAATGTGCAAGCAAATCCAACCAAATATTCATCAAATTAAAAAGTACTAAGGTAGATGGACAAGAGTATGATGGCTTGAATTGAATTCTCCAAGTGTAGGGATGTTCTATATACACACACGTAGGGATATATGATTGATGTTTGGATGAAAGGTAGGAATGAAAAATAAAGACGATATTTTATTGAGGGATGATGTGATTTCTAACATTTTTTCATGACTATTAAGATAGGGCTCATGACAACTGAAAAGCTAGTGTAGTAGGAAACTCTAAATTTTCAAAGTATTTCTTTTATAGTTCTTATCTTTATATGTAAATTTCACCATCTCTCTTTTATTATAATATTTTGTGGGTGTAATCCGCTGAAAACCCTTAGGAGACAACACTCCTCCTACTAGGGACACCTAGAGGTTTAACGGTTTGTTGCACGTGCTCAGTGCAATCGTGTTGCCTACGAAAGTGTGCTTAGTTTTCTCCTTTCTTTTTCTCTTTCTCTTGAATAAACTAGTTTGCTCGGGACGATCAAAGATAAGTTTGGGGGTATTTGTTCAGTTGATAAAACTGCACATTTAATATGAAATTTTTCCTACTATTTCTATATTAGAAAAGGTGTTTATTATAATATACGATACATATGAGGGTTTATCTGTAAAAATACTATTTCATGTGTTTATATATTATAATTAACATTTGGTAGGAAAATGTAAGCATAAATACCATTGACCAAGTCTTAATGGTGAAATTAATATCTCAATAAAACAAACTCTACTAATATTATTTGTTGAGTTGTTGTGCAGAATTTTCAGGGCTGAAATCAAGGAAATCAAAGTTGTTAAAACAAACCTGCCTAATTAAGAAAGTAAACTAAAGAAATCAATTCTGGCAGTGACGTAGAAAAGATTTTCAGTTTCCAGAGATTTAAAAGATCACCACGTGTCACCAGAAGAAGCCACAAGAAGAATGAACCCAAGATCTCACCATTAGGCCGCGGATCCGCGGCCAAACCCACCTCTTGGCCGCGGATCCACCGCGGTTTAGAAGATTAGGAAGTTGAGATTTCTTTGTTAGGATCGTAACCTCTGGTTTCCAAATTAGGATGCTAGGGTTCTGGTTCTGGGACTATAAATAAGGACCGATAGCCTCTTGAAAAAATTATCAAGCTGAAGAGATCACAAAGTCCACGACAGGCTCATGCATCCAGGCTGATCATCAACGGTTCATCTACCTTCTTAGAAGAGATCGAGAAGCAAACTAGTATTTTGTAATCATTTTCTAAGGGAACAAAGTGTAAATGAATTTTGTTAATTAATTAAGCTAGTTCTTTTTCTTATTCTATTTCTTTGTAGTTTTAATATGATTTCCCTCTCTATCTCTTCTTCTCCCAACATGCGCGAGTAATTCTCCGCTTATTAGGGTTTATAGGATTAGGGTAGGTTAATGGATGATGAAGATCCTTAAACTCTTTTTAAGTCCTATAAATTTTATAAACTTTATCAAAAGAATAGTTAACATCCTAATCGGGTGCGCTACCAATTCATTGCTAGTCTCGACCGCGATTAGAGATTAGATTAACTATTGTTTTGGTAAAGGCTAGATATGAACGGAGTTCCATGTCGAGATAGGGGTTAAGAGTGGGAACTTTTCTCTCTCCAGAAACCCTAATCTACATGCATCACTGTCGTCCTAGTTTTAAATCTATTAAAAAATAAAAAGAGTAATATTTAATTAATCATTCATAACTACTAAATCCTAATGAACCCTACAAGCCCCCTTCTACTCTAAAACCTACATCCGTAGTTAATCTAGATCTATATTTTGCATCCGTGTTTAATGTAGATCTAGATCCTACAACCATTCTTCACCATTCTTTATTCTTCCTCCTTTTTTTTCTCAACACGCCTAAAGTAAGAATAAAATATTCAACGTTTCCCAGAGGACGACCCGTACTCATCTCGGTCTAGCTACACGCGATACCGTTATTGATTGCGATTAATTACAAACACATAAATTCAAGATTAATCAGTCCCCAAAACAGGCATGTTGGACCGAAATTTCCTTAAACTAATATTCGGCCCCAAAACAGGAATGTTGGACCGAAATGTATTTAAACTAATCTTCGTCCCAAACATGGCGATAATGGACCATGATGTCCTTAAACTAAAATAGTTGGGCCCAAATGCTCATATGTTTTAAGTCGATCTTAATCTCAAACCAGATTAATGGTAATTAAATAAACCAAACCCAAATATAAAATATATGGATTTGGACCGATCCGCGCCCTACGGGCAACGACATAAACTAGTCTTCGTATACAATCCACGAGCAACCAAAATAAAATAAAACATAACACGACACGAAGTAAACTGCTGGAGAAAGAGAAAGTTGTTGTCGTAACGCGATAATGTAATTAACTGCAGGGGCTTGCGCTTGCAGAGAAGAGTGTCCCCACAATAAAAAAAACCCTCATAAATGAGGGGGAATCTGATGAAGTCTGCTACAACGGTCGCATATGTCCAAACCTTCGATATATGGTACCATAAATCAACTTGGTATTTTCGGAGAGGTGGATGGATAAATCCAAATAGTATCTGCTTCCAAATTCAGGCTAGACGTCTAAACCTCTCGGTCTCTGTCTTTCGGCGGTGAACAGATTCTGGCACGCCTGGTGGGAACCTTTCCTTTTTCTACTCGACACTTCGTGTGTAGTGTTTTGCGAACAAAATCGTGGTTCTTTATGGTTGCCCTTGGATTTGAGGTACTAAAATTTGATGTCTTGCTCCTGTGCAAAAAAAAAAAAATCGATGGTTTCCAACTGCACCTCTTGCAACAGCAACTTTCGCTTCACCCCACTGGAGGGGTGACCTACAGGCCCAACGCAGCCTCTATCTTTTCAATGCCGGTGGGGCAAGTAACACAAGCCACTACCGGACTATTCTTTGGGACCATGTTCCTACCGGTGGGTTTCGATGCCTCTGCTCCTCAAGAGGAAGCTCCCAAGAGGTCGGTCTTCGATTGACTGGCGACCACAACGGACCCTCTCAATGGGCCATCCAAATCTGGTGTCTCAGTCTTCAACAGGCTGAGCAAAAGCTCAAACGAGCCCGCAAATAGGCTTGTAATACCTGAAGGGGCTGCCCCAAAACGAATAGCCCTCCCAACTCCTGCTACGGGCGAATAAGTCAAAAGTGCTTACCCCATCAGAAAGTCGGTCTTTGAAAGATTGGCTGGCCCTTCCAAATTTTGACAAGGACATCGGTCTTCAACAGGTTGACGCCAATTGCAGCCCCTCAGCAAAGTCGGGGGCATGAAGAAGCCGCTTCCAAAACTGAGACGGTCCCTTCTGTAAGACACGCTCGATGTTGTCACTGGCGCCGAGTGAGAAAAGCTGGGAGCAACTCCCCCTCTGGACTTACCCCACCAGCTCCAATGGTGGAAGTTGACGCTGCTGTTCCAACCGGGAACATATTTGATCTGCTCAGGAGGGTGCGCAAGAACTCCCCAACTGCGGTGCTAAAGAAATCGCCCCCACCTGCAGAGGTTACTGCGCAGGCAAAGCCGGAGCAGCCCCACCAGTGGCTCTCCTTGCAAATTCATAGGGTCTGGTGGAAAGTCCACGACTCTTGGATCATCAAAGATTACTCTCCTCGGTCGAAGAAATTGAAGGCTCGGCAAGAAAAGGGCTACTCCCCATCATACAACGAGGGGATTCTTCTATACGGGAGCCTATTAAAACGGCTCCTTCAACTTCAACCTCCCACAAAAGGACGAGGTTAGAGAAAATCCCACAGCCGACAGAAAATTCCAAAGGCGATGGACCCAAACGCCCCAAGTCTGGGGGTATGATCGTACATACGGTCCACATGGCTTCCGGGAAAGAAGAAAGTCGTGCTTCGGCGAGTCACCGACCGAAAACTCGGTCGCTGACTAAGGCTCAGGAGCAACAATAGAAGCTCCAGGAAATGCTGACCAAAATGGCAGCACTTACTGGACAGAAAGAAAGTCCTGACAAAGAGGCCGGACAACGCCATGAGCAGGAGACCGATACAGAGTTCCTGCAAAGGGTGCTTGAAGGAAAAGACAAAGATGCCGCTGAACAAGCTGCTAACATAAAGCATATGGCACTCTTGTTTTAGGACATGGCTGGAATGATGATCTAACCAGAACCCTCAGCCAAGGATTCGCCGATAATCATTGAGGATGACAGAGGGGAAATATCAAACCTTCTTCCGGCTTTATCGGTAGCTAAGAAGGAAACGATCTCCAAGGCTGCGTTTGATGATTATATTGCTCAACAAATAAGAGCTCATCAAGCTAATGAAGCGGCTGACCAAATTGTCAGAACTGTGCGACCGTATCCAGGCTGGTATGATCAAATCAAGTACCCGCCGGGATATACGATCCCCAAGTTCCATGTATACAAAGGGACAGGCAACCCCCATAAGCACGTCGCGTAGTTCAGAGCTCTGTGCGGCAACACCAGAGGCGATGACAAACTGTTGCTTCACCAGTTCATTGGCAGCCTGTTAGAAACGGCCTTTGAATGGTACTCGGAGCTCCCAAACGACTCCGTAATGACATTCACAAAGATGGAACTGCTATTCATACAGCGGTTTGCCAGCGCAAGCGAGCGCACCCCGATCACGACATTAATCAATGTCAGGGTAAGGCCATGAGAAACTTGGGTCCAATATGCGATCTGGTGGCGGAACCTATGGTCTAAGTGCGGACGGCGCATTGAAGAATCTCCCGCCGTGGATATGTTCATCGAGACTCTTGATCCTCAAACGGCTGTGTCCCACAGTTCCAGTTCATGACATTCTTCAAACCAACCACCTTCCAGGCTTTGATCGATAAACTGGCCTAAATGGACCAAATGGGCCACGGGCCTTCCTCCTCAAATAAGGACCCTCGAAATAACAAGGGTAAAGCGAAAGCAGCCTTCGTTGTCAACACGCAACAAAAACCGAGTTGTCCAAAACCGGTTGCTTGCCAAAACAATGCGTGTCCGTGCCTATCGTTGGAGGAAAGATTAGAACGCACTTACTCGTTTCCCTGCGATAAGATGAAGAGACTATTCGAATTGGCGGTGCGTAATAAAGTCATCACATTGCCAGACCTACGGCGTCCACCGCAACCCGGCAACGTCAATAACCCTAATTACTGTCCCTATCACAGAATGGTGAGCCACCCAATTGAGGATTGCTACGTCTTTAAGAACTTGGTCGAGAACCGATATCAACAAGAGAAATTAGCGCTGTCTGATAACTGGAGGGTAAACCCACCGCAGAAGCACATTCCCAAAAAGGTGGATGCGCCGGGGGCATCATGCTCGCTCATGGAAGAAACTCCATAGGAAGTCGTTCTTTCAGTAAAAACCAAAAGAATGCTGAAGGATTTACAGGCATGTCCAGCTGTCAGGTGGAAAAACCCATTTGAACCCAAAACTATCGAAGGGATGATGAAACCACGTCCCGCACCGAAGATTGTTAACAAAGGGCAAAACTCCTAAGTTAACCATTCAAAGTCTTCGAAGAAAAAGAAGAAGACCAAGAAACCTGTGCAGCCTGCCGAGTATGACGATAAGTGCACAGACCTACAAAAGTACATTAACGCGCTGGAGGAGTGTCACACCCCGCTTCCCAGTGTACGGTAAGGGGACGCGACGGGTCACGCGACGTATTTACTCAGAAGTAAACATGCTAAGCGTATCTAAGCAATATAAAGTAAAAATATACACAAGAGATATGAATATAAATGAACAACAACTTTATTTATTAAACATTCTTTTATAGGTACAACTGGAAATATAAATACATGAATAGAAAGCAATGCCTAAACAATGATATAACTGAAAAGAAAATATGTACAAGTGACTATAGCTCAGGGTATTCAGTGTACTACTCCAAGTGCTCCTGGCTGGTCTCGAACTCCAGTGAGTCGGATCCTCCTGAAAACATTCCAATGAAGAAGAGAAATAAGAATGTCGTCAGCGAACAATCGTTCGAAAAGTCCCAAAGAAGGAAAGAAGTAGAATAGACAGAAAAGAGAGTATATCTAGTATGATTTTTGATTGTTATGTTAACGTAGTATTTGTAGCTTGGTACAGAATATGCCAGTGTATACGAGAGGAGTCCAAGTTACACCGTGAACTTTGGTAACCCATAGTACAAGGCTCCGTCAAAAATACCATGGAACAACGGCATGATGTAATTACGTCTTTTAGTGACCACCTCGTGCCACCTTCATGTTCCGTACCAGTCTACCCTGTTCGCCGCCGAAAGACGCGGCCGGGACATTGGGACATCCGGCCTGAATTTTGGCGGGCAGATGCTATTTGGTTTTATCCGTCCACCTCTCCGAAGATGCCAAGTTGATTTATGGAACCATATATCGGAGGTTTACATGGATGCGGCCGTTGTAGCAGACTTCGTCAGATTCCTCCTCGTTATGAAGGGTTTTTGATTATGGGGACGCTCTTCCCTGCAGGAGCCCCTGCAGTTAATTACGTTACCGCGTAGCGATAACCACTTTCTCCTGCTCCAGAAGGTCACTTCGTGTCGTGTGTGTTTGTTTTGTTTTTGGTTGCCCGTGGATTGTATACGGAGACTAATTTGTATTATCGCCCGTAGGGCGTGGATTAGTCCAAATCCGTATTCTCTTAGATTTGGGTTTGGTTTGGATTTAAGGTTCATTAATCTCATTGAGATTAAGATCAATTTAAACATTTGTTGAGGATACATTAGTCTAATTTTAGACTAAAATCTACTCAACAGGATTTTGGGATCATTTAGATCCAACGAAAGGGTATTTAGACTCTATCGTTTTAGTTTAGGGACGTTGCGGTCCACAAGTTTAAGGACATCATAGTCTATGGAGTTTAAGGACATCATAGTCCAGTTTAAAGACATCTTAGTGTATAGGGTTTAAAGACATCATAGTTTATAAAGTTTCTGGTTGTCGGGACCCGCCACCTCTCTGAAGACGTTGAAGAATTACAACGACATATATCAGAGGTGTGAAGAGATGTACCCTTGAACCGATATTGGTTGAGAGATCTGTAGTCAAGGTTTAGGACTAAGATCAATTAAAGAGATTATGAGCACATGGGCTCAGTTAATCTGAATTGAGGACTCATGGCCAACTTGGGCTCAGTTCCTTTTGGTTCAATAATGCTGAGTATTAATTTGGGTTCTGACACCCTTTTTTATTTTGTCTTTTTACTGAGTGTTGAACACTTTTTATGGCGCTGGGCTTTATTTAAAGAATACTTTGTGTTCTCTCAGCGCACACGGGAGGAGCACATGGTGCGCTTGGCGCCGAGCGCCGGACTTGGAGCGCTGAAGCGCTTCTTTTGAAATAGCGCACACGTGAGGAGCACGTGGTGCGCTAGGCGCTGAGCGCCAGACTTGGAGCGCTAAAACGCTTCTTCTGAAATAGTGCACACGTAAGGAGCACGTGGTGTGTTTGGCGCTGAGCGCCAGACTTAGAGCGTTGAATCACTTCTTTTGAAATAGCGCACACGTGAGGAGCACGTGGTGCGCTCGGCTCTGAGCACCATACTTAGAGCGCTGAATCACTTCTTTTGAAATAGCGCACACGTGAGGAGCACGTGGTGCGCTTGGCGCTGAGCGTCAAACTTGGAGCACTGAAGCGCTTCTTTGGCAGTTCTGGTCAGTTCTGTGCTCTGAGAATTAAATTCTCGTTTATAAGAGACTTTGTCTCATGGATCTAAGAACTAAGTTCTTCTTTTTATGAAAAGATGCTATGATCTCTTCTGTTTTTTTGAAAAACTTTGTCTTACAGATCTGTGATCTAGAAAAAGAACTAAGTTCTTATTTATTTATCAAGAGATGTTATGATCTCTCTTCTTTTTATTTACCTAGAAGAAGGTTTTTCCTCTTAGAGCTTGCTCTTCTCTTTTTTTTGAGAACTTGAAGTTTATGGGGGGGGTTTCTCCCTTTTTAAGACTTGAAGTCTTGGATCCTTTATATAGGGGAAGCTGATTTGTTGAATCAGTTAAGGAAATCTCTCGTTGAGAGATTTCTTAATTGATTTGTGGAATTTATCCACCGGTGGATCTTTGATCCAAGCGCTTCTGTTTTACAGAAGATAGTTTTCTTGTTATTAACAAGATTGAGAAAATATTTTCCCATACAGAACTTGTTCTGTATCTTGGTGATTTTTTAATCACCACTGGATCTTTGATCCAACGGCGCTCTGATTTATAGAGCACAATTTTTCTTGTTTGGAAAGATTTGAGGAGTATTTCCTCAACAGAATTAAATTCTATGATCTGATGATTTATTCATCTTAGTTGGATCTTTGATCCAAGGGCGGAGAACATTTAGTTCTAGCACTGGCACTCTCGTGTTTTGCACGTGAGCGCTGCCTCAGAGTCTTTGACTCTTAGCGCTGGCGCTCTTGGCGCGAGCGCTCTCGTGTTTTGCATGTGAGCGTTGCCTCAGAGTCTTTGACTCTTAGCGCTGGCGCTCTTGATCTGCTTTATTTAAAATTTCAAAATTTGAACAGAGCTTTGCTCTGATTGGGGGAAACAAATTCCCCCTCCCCCCCGTTGCGCTCACTTGGCTCACACGTGAGTGCAACGGTGGCAGCTTTTCCACCGTTGGATTGCCTTGAAAGTTAGATCGACTTCCAGCGCCTATAAATAGGGCCTTTGGCCCTTGAGACGACCTCTGTTCATCTTCTTGTTTTTCTTGAGAATTAATTCTCCTTCAGAGCCAAGCTCTCTGTCTTAAGAAACTTCTTAAGAGTCAAAACTCTGCCCAACCTTTGGTAAGAATTAAACTTATTGTTAGTTATATGTATGCCCTAGAGGCCATTACTATACATAGGATGTATATTGTAGTGGATGCTTGGACATATATAGGGAGGACTTTCTTGCTCGACATGATAGTATGCTATCTGGTTGATCTTTACCTTAACGTGTACACTGATTTTCTCTCTGTTACATGTTGGTAAAGCCCTTAGGATGTGTACTTGACTACCTGGACTATGATGCGGATCATACTAGTGGGGAGATGGTAGTCCATAAGTACATCCTTCAAAGTCCCTAGTCGTGGGTGTATCGAGACGGGGCATCGATATACCAGAGTAGACTAGCGTGTACCTTCTCGACCCATACAGATGGGCAATAGATGATCCCATATCCATTGGTGTTTGACATCAGAGATGATATACGGGTGCTCAGTGGAGACTGGGTACACTGGACGGACTCGTCGAGAACTCCCAGATGGTATTATACCTTACGTCAGATGGCAGTTCTCTGGTGACACTGGTACATGTTAGTCTGTAGACCCGAGATTGTCATAGAGTCTTGTGTGATTCCCACTGTGCTTTGATTTCCACCTTACCACGTCCAAGAGGGCGTGCAAAACGGTGGTTTTTAGGTACAGTCCCGAATCACATGGAGGCAATGAGCGATAGGAGGGGATTCGTCTCTCCCGGTATAGGGAGTTGATGTTGCGCTGTGTTCGATTGGCTATAACCGGAAATCCCTGACCAGGGTTGCTGAGATTTACTGGTAAGTGTTACCAGTAGTTTCTCGAACTGTTATAGACCTTATATCGACACGACTTATCGAGCTGCTGGGGTCTGACGTTTACCACCCCTAGGCGAGATATGCGACATATCAGACGATCAGACCGGACTGTACGGTAAGTGTTACTGGTTGGATTCACAGGAGTGTGAGCGGGCTTGCTCGTTGATCTTCTGATCGCTCAATACCCGGGTGGCCGTTACGTTTAGCAGACCGCTTGCGGCTTGTGGGTGTTTGATATGATCATTACCTGCTGCCGGCGTATTGACGAGTCTTTAGAGTCCTACACAGAGGTTTCCTGGCTCAAGCGAAACGAAATAGGAGCGCATATGAGATATGTGCGGGACCGAGAATAATGCGTGTATGTGATACCGTATTCTATTCTCGCGATAAATGTATCGATTGGTTGTATGCGATATAACCTAGTTATCGAATCGAGGATTGATTCGATAAGTCGATACATTGGATATTAGTCGGTCATATACGATATGACCGGATCGTTAAATCAAGTGTTGATTTAATGATTTAATGTATAATTATATATTTGATATATTACTTTACATTAACTAGTATTGGTTCACTTAAGATAGATTTTCTCACTTGATGTGCACATTGTATATATGATATAGTTTTGTGCACTAGTTTGTATCATGTTTGATGATACATGTAAACTTGGGTGTGTATGATTAAACCGTGGTTATGTTAATGGTTAGGGTTTTGATTTACTAATTTATTTATTTATTTTATTCATTTTAGCAAGGAAATTGAAATGGTTGCTTGCTTTGTCTTTTCTTTGAAGCTTCATGAAGCTTTGAAAAGTTCAACCATTTTTATTTCTTTTGCTTAACCTAACCATTCACCTAACCCTAGTTTATTCTCTACACTTAACCATGGTTGCATTATGATAACCATCACTTGTTTTTCAATTATTGATAATTCTTTTTCCTTCATCTTCTTCTTCTTCTTCAAGAGAAAAAGAAAAGCTTTGCTTAAAAAATATCAAGTGTTGAAATCAAGTGAGAAATCCAAAACCAAAGTGAACCCACTTCCTATTTCTTCATCCTCTACCACTTGCCATGTAGTATAGGGTGTTTTCTTCACAAGTTTCATGACTTGGTGAAGGTGGAGCTTGATCTTGAGTTGCCTCGACGTAGATCATCTTCGGCATCGAAGTCAACGACCTAGCCCGATCATTTCTCCGACGAAACCATCGCGAGGGTCCGGGATCGTGGTGATCGCAGCGAAGGGACGTCAAAACGGAGCTTAGGAAGTAGAGGACCGGATCTACAAAGGTTGTATTTCCATTTACTTAGTAGTTAAGATGCTAACTAGCTTGTTGTTTCGCCTATCCTCTAGTAATCGATCTTACATTAGGGTTTCTCGGCACAAGAAAAATTTGATTTTGGCATGGTTGATACCTTGTGGAACCTCCTTAGTGTGCCTAGGAACCCTACAGTGGTATCAGAGCTACTAGGCATTAGATGTCGACCTATGGGGGGTTCTCACTGTGTGACAGTATGGCGAAGCATAGGCTCTTACCCCCAGGGTGTCCCGAGACCGGAAGGTGTTCCGGCGGGTTGTAGTCCTCGCGAGGGGGCATGCGTAAAAAGTAGTTGCTGAGGGACCCGTTGGTGCCACGGCGACCCCATTGGATGGGGTGGCTGTCTGACCTACAGTGGTATCAGAGCCTAGCTAGAGCTTTAGGCGAAGTGTAGACGAAGTTAGAAGTCCGATCGAACCCGTAAACCCCGACAAAACCTTCTCTGTATATTTTTCAAAACAGTGGATTTTTGTGAATTAAAAATTCTCATAAAAACAAGCAGGAAAAACTAAGAATTACTGTGAAGTACGGTCCTCTAAGTCAATAATTTGATCGCGGAACCGCGGCGAAACCATGGGTTTGGAGGCGGTTCCGCGGCCAAAATTTGGACTTAGTCCCTGAAATTTCATATATTTATTCTTAGGTCCTTTATTGGCAATTTTTTATGGGAATTTTTTAATTCCACTCAAGTGTTGAGTTTTCTAGGGTTTTATTAGGGTTTCTCGGCACAAGAAAAATTTGATTTTGGCATGATTGATACCTTGTGGAACCTCCTTAGTGTGCCTAGGAACCCTACACTTATTAACAGAGCTTTGCTCTTCTCAGATCATAGATCTTAAAAATGTTTTTTTAGGGTTTTACCCATTAACAGAGCTTTGCTCTTCTCAAATCATATAGATTTTTAGGGTTTCTCAACAGAGCTTTGCTCTTCTTCGATCACAGATTTAAAGAGATATTTTTTAGGGTTTCTTAACCCATTAATCGAGAACTCTTAGAGTTCATTTCGCAGATCTTAAATATCCTGAAGTTTTTAACTTCTGTAAAAAGCTTTGCTTTTAGGGTTTTTGATGGATTATTCCATCTTCTTCGCAGAGCATGTCTCTTTAGAATTTTTAGGGGAATTTTTATTCCCTCACAATTAGAGTTGACAGATGTCACTCCTATCTGCAGAGCGTTGCTCTCGAGGAGTCTAACTCCTTGGCCCGAGATGTCTCTCATTAAATGAGAATCTTTTTAGGATTCCCTTCTTAATTGCACAAATTTGAATTTGTGGGGTATCTTAATCAGCACGTGTTTTCTTCATGCGGATATCAAGAGTTGTTTAAATCCCCGTGTCTTGATCAATCTGTCCATTAAACTCTCACTGATTTCTATTTTTAGGCGCTATGGCCGCACATCTGTACTGTCTTAATGAAATCATTTCTTATGAGGACATTCGCGCACAAGGCCGTTGTCAAAACCAGGAGTTTACAAACGCCCAATGCTCTGAAATTATGAATCGTTTCAATGCACACAACAGTTGACTACTTCATCGTCGCTCCGCTCTCTTGAAGATTATAATGAGAGCAATTTTGGGAGCACTTCCTGGATTTTATGAAGCCATGCCGCTTAATGCACTGGATGACGCTGAAGATAAGGTGCACTCAGTGTATCTGACGGGCCTGATCTCGAAGAAGCAGCGAGATAATCTCATTGATATTTTGCATCAAACTTTCCAACATATGACGATAATCGCTGGTTATCAGAGGGTGGAGGATATCAGCGAAGTTCCTGACGCTTGCGATCGTGAGACGATGCACACGGGAATGGTCAGAGAGGCCAGAAACATTTTAGATGGCCTCACTTTCGAATTTCTTAATCCATGTCCCGGATTCAATGTTTTGCCATTGTAAACATTTTAATGATACTTTTGTTTACTGTTTTCATCAATGTAAGAACTTTGTGAGGTATGAATAACAAATTTTCCTTTCCATGCATTTATTTTATCCTTTACGTACATACATGAGTGGGTACGCTTCAGACGCTCAATTGGATGTAAATCAAATATTCTCCTTATTGCCTTGCATAATATGTGATTGACGTCCGTGGGTTATGCCTTTTTGTTTTGACTTGGCCCAAAGCAGTTTACGTACTCTTGAGTAGCATCTCGATTTCGATGGCATGTAATTTTGGCAAGTGTGGCATGTAGATAATAAGTAACAGTTCATTTTGAACTCTTTGTAGGGTAGCGATGGCTTAGAAGACAGGGTTAGGATCTGCCACCTAAGACTTTCCAACTTTCTGAGCCGCGGGGGTCTCATAATGATTTTTCTCCCTACGAGTCGAGAGGATCTCGTAGGTGTATTTTCTCCTTAGGAATCGTGAGGATTCCTAAGTGTGCTTTCTCTTGAGAGTCGTAAGGATTTCGCAAGAGAATTTTCTCCCTTACAAGTCGAGAGGACTCGTAAGTGGTTGATGAGTTGGCTTGTTCCCAAGTCGAAACGTTGCTTCGACGGGGAGGTCGAGGGTTGACTTTCTCCGTTTTCTATGGTGTCGGGATCGACTTTCTCCTTTTTCTACGGTGTCGGGATCGACTTCTTCCGTTTTCTACGGTGTCGAGATCGACTTCTTCCGTTTTCTACGGTGTCGAGATCGACTTCCTCCGTTTTCTACGGTGTCGGGATCGACTTCCTCCGTTTTCTACGGTGTCGGGGTCGACTTCCTCCATTTTCTACGGTGTCGGGGTCGACTCTGGGTTGTCTGTGAACCGCAGAGTCTTGGAACTGGGGGCTTTTCCGTGGCTCCGATTGGTAGTGTCGCGTCCGTGTCCTACTAGCATGAAGAGGAACGCCGTTGCTGGTCTTCTAGGATGCAGATATTGCCGCTGAGACCTGACTCTCCCTTTGATAGAGTTTGTTAGGACATGCGGTTCCCTTTTCGTTTATGCCCATGGATTGTATACAGGGGTCAGTATGGACTTACCTGCAGGGCTAAAGTTTCATTTTTATCTGTATTTTTTTGTTTTCTTTTCGCGATGCTCTATCATTTCAGCTTTTTGTATCACAATAGTCGCGATTGCCCAATCATTTTGGCTATTTTTCGCGGTGCCCAATCATTTCGGCTGTTTTTTCGTTTTTACTCGCTGCTTTTTATTGCGAGTTGCCTAATCATTTCGACTATTTTTATATGCATATATTTTACTCGCTGATTTTTATTGCGAGTTGACTAAACATTTCGGCTATTTCATATGCATTTTTTTTGAGTATAGAACTCAAGGTCTGATACCAATATTGCATCAGTATCGCTGCTACTGGAATGTTGCCTGGAGCGAATCATCATTTGCCATGAAAGGACTTAGAATTTGATACCGATTTAGGCATCAGCATCACTACAACTGGGATATTGCCAGGAGTGAATCATCATTTGCCTATGTCGATTCGAACAAAGGTGGCTTAGCAAACAGGGTTAAGATCCTGTCGACTAAGGCTTTTGACTTCATGAGCCGTAAGGGTCTCATAAAGGTATTTTCCCTAAGAGTCGTGAGGATCTCTTAGGTGTCTTTTCTCCTTAGGAATCGTGAGAATTCCTAAGTGTATGTTCTCTTGTAAGTCGTAAGGATCTTGCAAGAGTGTCTTCTCCTTATAAATCGAGAGGACCTACAAGTGTTTGTTTATCAAATGAGGGCATTCCTCGTCGTTGGTGGGACTCGGCAAGGAAATGATTATTTATGCCCGTGGATTGTATACAAGGGTCAGTATTGAACCGCTTGAAGGGCAAACTGGGAAAGGTGATGGCTTAAGAACAGGTTCAGATCCCTGTAGCTTAAGGCTTTTGAATCTTTTAAGCCGTAAGGGTTTCATAAAGAGGGTTCTCCTTACGAGTCGTGAGGATCTCGTAAGTGTAATTTCTCCTTAGGAATCGTGGGGATCCCTAAGTGTGTCGCTCCTTTGTGAGTCATAAGGATCTCACGCAGGTAGTTTTTGTTAGTTATATGTATGCCCTAGAGGCCATTACTGTACATAGGATGTATATTGTAGTGGATGCTGGGACATATATAGGGAGGACTTTCTTGCTCGACATGATAGTATGCTATCTGGTTACTCTTTACCTTAACGTGTATGCTGATTGTCTCTCTGTTACATGTTGGTAAAGCCCTTAGGATTTGTACTTGACTACCTGGACTGTGATGCGGATCATACTAGTGGGGACATGGTAGTCTATAAGTACATCCTTCAAAGTCCCTAGTCGAGGGTGTATCGAGACGGGGCATCGATATACCAGAGTAGACTAGCGTGTACCTTCTCGACTCATACAGATGGGCGATGGATGATCCCATATCCATCGGTGTTTGACATCAGAGGAGATATACGGGTGCTCAGTAGAGACTGGGTACACTGGACGGACTCGCCGAGAACTCCCAGATGGTATTATACCTCACGTCAGATGGCAGTTCTCTGGTGACACTGGTACAGAGTAGTCTGTTGACCCGAGATCGTCATAGAGTCTTGTGTGGTTCCCACTGTGCTTTGATTTCCATCTTACCACGTCCAAGAGGGCGTGCAAAACGGTGGTTTTTGGGTACAGTCCCGAGTCACATGGAGGCAATGAGCGATAGGAGGGGAGTCGTCTCTCCCGGTATATGGGGGTTGATGTTGCGCTGTGTTCGATTGGCTATAACAGGAAATCCCTGGCCAGGGTTGCAGAGATTTACTGGTAAGTGTTACCAGTAGTTTCTCGAACAGTTATAGACCTCATATCGACACGACTTATTGAGCTATTGGGGTCTGACGTATACCACCCCTAGGCGAGATATGCGACATATCAGACGATCAGACCGGACTGTACGGTAGTGTTACTGGTCGGATTCACTGGAGTGTGAGCGGGCTTGCTCGTCGATCTTCAGATCGCTCAATACCCGGGTGGCCGTTACGTTTAGCAGACCGCTTGCGGCTTGTGGATGTTTGATATGATCATCATCCGCTGCCGGCGTATTGACGAGTCTTTAGAGTCCTACACAGAGGTTTCCTGGCTCAAGCAAAACGAAATAGGAGCGCATATGAGATATGTGCGGGACCGAGAATAATACTGTATGCGATACTGTATTCTATTCTCGCGATAAATATATCGAATGGTTGTATTCGATATAACCTAGTTATCGATTCAAGCGTTGATTCGATAAGCCGATATATAAGATACCAGTCGGTTATGTGCGCATGACCGGATCATTGAATCAAGTGTTGATTTAATGATTTAATGTATAATTATATATTTGATATATTACTTTGCATTAACTAGTATCGGTTCACTTTAGACGGATTTTCTCACTCGGATGTGCGCATTGTATATGCGATATACTTTTGTGCACTTGCTTGTATCATGTTTGATGATACATGTCATGCTAGGGTTCAAGTGTAAAGATTAAACCTTGGTTAATGAAATAGTTTAGGGTTTCCTATTTGTTATTCATTTATCTATTTATTTATCCTTTTTATTTTTGATAAATGAATAAATGAAAATGAGAAAAGAATGGTGGCTTCTTTTGTTCTTTAGTTAAAGCTTCATGAAGCTTTGTTCAAGTCAACCATACTTATCTCATCCTTAACCCTAACCATTCCCACTAACCATGATTCATTCTCTACACTTAACTCTAGTTAATATTATGATAAGAATTCATTTTCTTTTCATTTTCTATTAACTTATCATATCATTTTCCTTCTTCTTCTTCCTTGCTTCAAGTGAAGAAGCTTGAAGTCCATCAATGGTGATTGATGCATATGAGTGAGAAATCCAATTCTAAAGTCTACCCACTTCCTATTTCTTCATCCTCTACCTCTTGCCAAGTAGTAGAGTGTGTTTCCTTCACAACTTTTCACGGTTTAGTGAAGGTGGAGCTTGATTCATCGATGCTTCGACGTAGATCATCTTCGGCATGGACATCGACGACCTAGCTTGCCCATTCTCCGACGAAGCCGATCCTAGAGCCCAGATTCGTTTTGGACAGCGGAGAGGACCTCGTTGCGGAGCTATGGAGGTGGAGCACCGGATCTACAAAGGTTGTATTTCCGTATTTTATTTAGTTAACTGTTAACTAGTTCTTGTTCGCCTAGAAATCTAGTATACGATCCGTTGTTTAGGGTTTGTAGGCACCATAATTTTTGAAATTGCCATGGTTGATGGCTTGGGAGACCTCACTAGAGTGCCTAGGAACCCTGCAGTGGTATCAGAGCCTAGCTAGAGCCTTAGGCGAAGTCCAGACAGAATTCGAAGTCCGAACGAACCCGAAATCCCAAACCAATCTTGCTCTCTGTACATTTTTGAAAACAGTGAGTTTTTCCAAATTAAAAATATGTAGAGAACTCAGCAGGGAATTATAAGAATTACGGATAAAAAATTTTTTGGTGAACAGTTAAACACGCGGCGGAAGGGCGGCATTACATAGGTTTATGCGGCGCTTCCGCCGCACATTGATGACGTTAGCCCTAAAGTTTTTCACTGTAATTCATTGTTTCTGGTTATGAGTTCTCTGGATATTTTTAATATTTTTTCAAGAGTTGAATTTTTCTGAGTTGTTTTGGGGATTCGGTGTTTCGATCGGGGTATCAAATTTTGTCTGTGTGGTTTTCCGGATAAATTTTTGAATATGTTAAAAAGTTCGACCGGATATAAATACCCAATTTTTCCCCTGTCGGGAAATTTCCAAGTGTTGGATTTTTTCCATAGTTTGACGACGTTCTAAGTAGTGCAAGTAACGCGATGGTCCCTCTAGAAGACACAAACCTTAACTCGATTATGTGACCGTCTTGAACTGCCCTTTGAACCTTCGGGTTTGGGGTAGTACGGCGTGCCACATGTGAGGCGTTGGCTTGACCCTTCTACGGCTGGATCGTTGGTACTGAGGCACGAACGGAATGTTGTTAGACTTGTTTCATGTGTTGATCTGTTTCGGGAAAACTTGGGTGTTCGATTGTTCGATCGGAAAGTTTAACATTTTCTGTTTATCTGGAATGGGATACAATAATTGGAATTCACAAAGAGTTATATGATAACTAAATGAATGTTATAAACGTAGCACTTTAGTCTCTTTTGATCGGTTGCCACGGAATTTTGATGTGATCAAAAGTCCGTCGCAATCACGTAGCGTACGCGGATACTCGCCGGGTAAACTTAATAGACAGCCTTACCCCATTGCCCCGACCAAGTGACTGTAGGAGAACCCCGTCGCCGAAAGCATCCGTTCGGGTGCTCGCGGTAGCGGTGTTCCGCCTTGGTGCACTTCGTCGCCGGTATCGGGGGTGTGGCCGCCTACTTAAGTTTGCGACGAGCATTCGATCAGGCTGTCGGGAATCTTGTTGAATTGCCCGACTTGGTATTGAAAAGTGTTTTCGATTTAGAGACTAAAATGCGGGGTTTATAATTGTTAGGCATGCGATGTCTAAGTAATTCATTTGGTCAGGCATGCGATGTCTGAAGAGATTGCGGATTCCAACTGTTGTAGTTTTACACTTTCTTTTCTGTGACCGTAAGTGTAATATGTGATATCGCCGGTTTCGTTGCTATATGTCAACGACAATTGGGATGCGCATATTTACTTACGTTGATGACATGTGATGTTATGTGTTGCTGGATATGTTATATTGGATCGTCGTGTTTGAATAGCCGGGTTTTTTTTATGTGAGATGAGTGTTTTTCTTTTTCATTCATGTAAAAACTTGTATGTAATATTTTTTTTTATTGGGGCGCTTCCAGGTTGCGGGAGTTGTCACCTGTTGTATATTATTTACTTTTCCGCACTAGGATAGACCCAAGGAGGGGAGCACAAGTAACCGGGTTCTGGGGTCCAGTGGGAGACCAACTCGAGGAGTCGAGTCCGGGTCTCCTAACTCCAGAATTGGTAGGGTTGCTTGCCGCTCTCGTAGGGGTCTAAGGGTGTGGGTTTGGCTATTCATCACGACCGTGGAATCCGTGTTTTATACTGGCTCGTATTGAAAACACGGACGTCCTAGTATATCCAATATTTCATATGTTTCTTCTGCTACGATATCTGTGATGTGATCATGTGATGTTCTGTGATAGATACAGTATATAGTATATATGATATATTATATAGGCGTTACTTATGTTTTACACCCGCGCTAGCCCTGCCCCGCTCTGCCGTTAGTAACCTAACCTAACGGTGCACGAGGGGACATCGAGGCGAATGCGGATGGCATAAGTGTACGTCATATCTATCTGTGATGTTTAGGTACTTAAATGATGGGACTTCATTAATGTGATTAATGAAATAAAAGAAACCTAAGATGTTGTAGAATCGAATTTCAAAATAAAACAGGTAGCTACAGTTCTTGCTTTGCACAGCGGTATATGTGATATATCCTGCACCTTATTCGATGAGGAAAGGACCGAGATCCCTTCACCGGGAGTGACTCCTTTAGCAATAACTGGCAGATGCTACACACTCGGTTTGTCTTTTGATTGCTTTTAAGAGTTTTTGCTTTGCACAGTGATATATATGATATATCCCGCACCTCATTCGACGAGGAAAGGACCGACGATCCCTTCACCGGGAGTGACTCCTTTAGCAAAACTAGAAAAGCCTCAAAAACACTCCATTTCAAAATTCATTCGATCCTACAACGATATAAAGTTCATTACGCAATAGGTTTTCAGAAAAACCTGTCGTAGCCCTCCGTCATTTCAGATAAGTAGTAGTTAGTATTCGTGCTGCGTTTGTTGGCCTTTGTCAAGGCGCAGTGTGCGGTAGCTAACTGGTGTTTATCTGCTTATGCATATGATGCAGATTGAGTTAGGGTAGTCGTGCGACCTTGTTGGCCTTTGTCAAGGGCCGTGCGGGTGGGTTTAATTCAATCAGGAAATGACGGGTTGAACTTGACTAGCATCCTATGGTTTGTTGGCCTTTGTCAAGGTCATAGGAGGTTAGGGGCAAAATATTATCGGGAATTTCAAGTGTTGAAATTTGCAATGAGATTGCATACCTTCTATGAGATAGTTGGATCCCGATACCCGCTGCGAGTAAGTGTTACTCCTGGGAGAGTTTTATACATTACAATTAGCCGATCAAGTAGGTGTCTAGAAAGGTGTCAACGGGGTTACGCCTCTGGGAAAACGAGGTTTACATTAATTAGGTTCGTGCGAAAGCACGGGGGACCTCCCTCAAAGTACCGACACTGGCCTGGCTGAAAGATTGGCGAACTTGTAGTGTGTAATTAATCCCGGCTAGTCTTTCCTTTTAGGGTTTGAAGGAAGATTTGATAAAAAGCAGTGGGAGCCATCCTGATTAGATAAAATAATAACCAATCTATTCTTGACAGAGCGCACGCTGAGTGTTTTCTTCTCTCTCTCTCCAGGTAGCGACCATATCACGCCTTAATCAAGATAATAATACGGAATATTGACCGAACCCGCTTGTTATACTGAGCTGGGGAACGTTGGTCCCGCTCCAACTTATAATTGTTATAAGACAGAGCAGGAAATTGGGGAATACCAGATTTCCCGTGCCGCCCAAACGAAGAGAGTGCATGCTGATGCATCATCTTCGGGTTTGTTCGTTACACAGAACTGTTTCTCAGTATCCTCTACGTCCTGGGTATGTGATACCAGATCAGGATCCCAGATATGTAATCTGTTACATAGGGCTACAGATAGGTAGAGAACTGAGAACGGGTGATAAGTTTCATGAGGCAGAACACGGGGCAAGAGTTGCAGCCAAGTCTGTCGGTCACTGTCACCCTGTATTACAATATATTGATTCTGAACGAATGTTGTTAGATACCGAACCTGATATACAAAATCATATCAGTCTCTTTATCTGAAAAGAAAGGATATAATTTTGTATTGTTGGATAATGTTTTGAACATTTCCTATATCAAAGGTTGATCGGTTCAGGCACGTTATCTAAAAGCATTAATGTTCTAAATCAAACTACAGTTCTTAATATACGGAACACACACGAGAGGAATAGTTCAGAAATGAACGAATTCTTCTTGAGGTATTGTAGACTAGGTCAGATCAATGCGACCCGACTGGCTAGAGTTACATATAGATGTATATTTAAATCAGTTTGAATTTACATCTTCTGAAACTCGCCAGTCATGTCACAAAGATAAGATGACCATAGCTCCGTTTACTGAAACAGAGAAAGAGTTAGTAAACTCTTGGGATGATACATGTTGATGTATGTAAGGTCCCCTGTCTACACCTGCCAAGACTGGTTCTTTATACTTCATTATATTCTCTGATAATCTCTCAAAATTCAGACATATGTTCCTGTTAAAACACAAGTCCGAACCTTTTGAGATATTCACGGAATATAAGTTAGAAGTAGAGAACCAGAATACGGGTATAAGTATTATGTCCTATGATGAGATCAAGGAGGAGAATACTTGAGCACGAAAATCATGGATTATTCCAAAGGAGAATGAGATTCTCTCTCAGCATTACTCCTCCGCATACACCATAGCACGATGGTATATCGGGGCGGAGCAATCACACCCTATGTGATAAGGTGTGCTCTATGATGAGTAATACTGAGTTACCTTTTTCCTTTTGGGTGTTATGCACTTGAGAAGCTGCATACCTATTGAATAGGGTTCGAATCAAATTAGTTGCCTACCATTTCATATGTGATGTGGAAAGGGAAGAGCCTATGTCTTAAGTTAGTTAAGATTTAGGGTTGTCCGGCCTATGTCTAAAAGCAAAATCCGGACAAGCTCGAGGCAAGGTCTGTTATGTAGAACTGGAAGTGTTCCAGCTATACGAACTACAGCAGATGATTTGATAGAACCAAGGGATTCAGTAGATACCAACGAACCTCAGCCTCTCCGTCGATCTAGTAGGGTTCCTCACCCACCTGAGAGATACTTCGGTTTCTCTATGACAGTGGGAGCGAGGATTACATCATGAGATGATGACCCAACTAGTTTCGAGCTGGCCATCAGGAGTAAGACTCTGTAAGAATGGCTGGATGCTTAGTGATCTGAGATGGAATCCTTATACACCAGCAAAGTATGGACTTTAGCTGCAAGATCTGAAGGGTTAAATCCCCATCAGGAGCAGGTATATCTTGAGAAGATTACTTGGTGTAGATGGAAAAGTTGAGACTTTCAAAGCTAGACTTGTTAAAGGTTTTCTTCATTGACCAGGCGTGGATCATGATGAAACCTTTTCAAGGATCTATGCTTAAGTCCATCCAGATCCTACTTACCACGGCTACATACCATGACTACGATATCTGGTGGTTGGGTGTCTTGACTGCTTTTCTAAATGATGATTTAGAAGAGAGTGTCTATAAGTACACAGCCAGAGGGCTTCGTAGACAGTGGGAGCAGCGGAAACGTGTGCAAGATGCTTTTTAGGATAAAGCAGGCATCGCGGAGTTGGAACATCTGTTTTGATGGATTAGTCAAAGAAGTTGACATCATCAAAATGGTAGATGAACCTTGTATAAACAAAAAGGTAGTAGGGAGTATGGTGACGATCCTCGTAGAGTACGTGGATGACATACTCTTGATAGGGAAGGAGTTTCCTATGCTACGCTCGATCAATATCCGCTTATCACAATGATTCTCCACAAAGGATCAAAATGATACCTACTAAATCCTGGATTTTGGATCTATGAGATAGATTTAATTGGATGTTAGGATTCTCACTAGTTGTAGTGAGATGGTATCAATCGATCCTGAGGAGAATCACTGGAAGTGTTCCAGGGTGATAAAGACGACTGAATGTCAGTCACAGGCATTGTCTATACCCTCAGTAAAGGGACGGTATGTTGGAAGAGTTCCAAGCTGGATACCGTGACATACTAGACGATAAAGGCAGGATACATCGCTACTTAAGATGCTACCAAAGAGGCTGTTTGGGTATATATGGTTCATGAGATGAACTACGTTCCTCCCATTGTGTGACAATGGAGTTGTGGCTTATGCCAAGGAACACCCGTCCCATCAGTGATCCAGACTTATTCTAAGGCAGCATCGCCTGATCATGGAGATGGTTGATCTCCAGGATGATCGAGGTTGGGAGAGTAGACTCAGAGGACAACACAGCGGATCCACTCACAAAGGCCTGTTCCCAGAGAGAGACTTTCATGGGATGGTTGAGTATGAGATACTGCAACCACTGCTACAGATGGCCCTAGTGCAAGTGGGAGATTGTTAGTTATATGTATGCCCTAGAGGCCATTACTGTACATAGGATGTATATTGTAGTGGATGCTGGGACATATATAGGGAGGACTTTCTTGCTCGACATGATAGTATGCTATCTGGTTACTCTTTACCTTAACGTGTATGCTGATTGTCTCTCTGTTACATGTTGGTAAAGCCCTTAGGATTTGTACTTGACTACCTGGACTGTGATGCGGATCATACTAGTGGGGACATGGTAGTCTATAAGTACATCCTTCAAAGTCCCTAGTCGAGGGTGTATCGAGACGGGGCATCGATATACCAGAGTAGACTAGCGTGTACCTTCTCGACTCATACAGATGGGCGATGGATGATCCCATATCCATCGGTGTTTGACATCAGAGGAGATATACGGGTGCTCAGTAGAGACTGGGTACACTGGACGGACTCGCCGAGAACTCCCAGATGGTATTATACCTCACGTCAGATGGCAGTTCTCTGGTGACACTGGTACAGAGTAGTCTGTTGACCCGAGATCGTCATAGAGTCTTGTGTGGTTCCCACTGTGCTTTGATTTCCATCTTACCACGTCCAAGAGGGCGTGCAAAACGGTGGTTTTTGGGTACAGTCCCGAGTCACATGGAGGCAATGAGCGATAGGAGGGGAGTCGTCTCTCCCGGTATATGGGGGTTGATGTTGCGCTGTGTTCGATTGGCTATAACAGGAAATCCCTGGCCAGGGTTGCAGAGATTTACTGGTAAGTGTTACCAGTAGTTTCTCGAACAGTTATAGACCTCATATCGACACGACTTATTGAGCTATTGGGGTCTGACGTATACCACCCCTAGGCGAGATATGCGACATATCAGACGATCAGACCGGACTGTACGGTAGTGTTACTGGTCGGATTCACTGGAGTGTGAGCGGGCTTGCTCGTCGATCTTCAGATCGCTCAATACCCGGGTGGCCGTTACGTTTAGCAGACCGCTTGCGGCTTGTGGATGTTTGATATGATCATCATCCGCTGCCGGCGTATTGACGAGTCTTTAGAGTCCTACACAGAGGTTTCCTGGCTCAAGCAAAACGAAATAGGAGCGCATATGAGATATGTGCGGGACCGAGAATAATACTGTATGCGATACTGTATTCTATTCTCGCGATAAATATATCGAATGGTTGTATTCGATATAACCTAGTTATCGATTCAAGCGTTGATTCGATAAGCCGATATATAAGATACCAGTCGGTTATGTGCGCATGACCGGATCATTGAATCAAGTGTTGATTTAATGATTTAATGTATAATTATATATTTGATATATTACTTTGCATTAACTAGTATCGGTTCACTTTAGACGGATTTTCTCACTCGGATGTGCGCATTGTATATACGATATACTTTTGTGCACTTGCTTGTATCATGTTTGATGATACATGTCATGCTAGGGTTCAAGTGTAAAGATTAAACCTTGGTTAATGAAATAGTTTAGGGTTTCCTATTTGTTATTCATTTATCTATTTATTTATCCTTTTTATTTTTGATAAATGAATAAATGAAAATGAGAAAAGAATGGTGGCTTCTTTTGTTCTTTAGTTAAAGCTTCATGAAGCTTTGTTCAAGTCAACCATACTTATCTCATCCTTAACCCTAACCATTCCCACTAACCATGATTCATTCTCTACACTTAACTCTAGTTAATATTATGATAAGAATTCATTTTCTTTTCATTTTCTATTAACTTATCATATCATTTTCCTTCTTCTTCTTCCTTGCTTCAAGTGAAGAAGCTTGAAGTCCATCAATGGTGATTGATGCATATGAGTGAGAAATCCAATTCTAAAGTCTACCCACTTCCTATTTCTTCATCCTCTACCTCTTGCCAAGTAGTAGAGTGTGTTTCCTTCACAACTTTTCACGGTTTAGTGAAGGTGGAGCTTGATTCATCGATGCTTCGACGTAGATCATCTTCGGCATGGACATCGACGACCTAGCTTGCCCATTCTCCGACGAAGCCGATCCTAGAGCCCAGATTCGTTTTGGACAGCGGAGAGGACCTCGTTGCGGAGCTATGGAGGTGGAGCACCGGATCTACAAAGGTTGTATTTCCGTATTTTATTTAGTTAACTGTTAACTAGTTCTTGTTCGCCTAGAAATCTAGTATACGATCCGTTGTTTAGGGTTTGTAGGCACCATAATTTTTGAAATTGCCATGGTTGATGGCTTGGGAGACCTCACTAGAGTGCCTAGGAACCCTGCAGTTTTCTCCTTACAAGGTCGAGAGGACCTTACAAGTGTCTTTTAACGAGATTGCACCCTTTCGGGTTTTCACAAACTTGCCGATAGCCCTGCTGTTTTTTACTCACGGAGCCCTTTTGGGTTCTCATCCATGCCCATCTTGCTTGTGGACGCCTGTTCTCCGCCGAAAGACCGGGAAAAACAAACGTCTTGCCTAAATTTGGGGGTAGATGCTATTTGGTTTTATCCGTCCACCTCTCCGAAGATACCAAGTTGATTTATGTCACCATGTATCGGAGGTTTAGACGAATACGGCCGTTGTAGCAGATTTCGTCAGATTCTCCCTCGTTTGAGGGGTTTTTGATTATGGGTACGCTCTTCTCTGCAGGCGCAAGCCCCTGCAGTTAATTAAGCTACCGCATCGCGGTAATAACTTTCTCCTTCTCCAGATGATCATTTCGTGTCGTGTGTGTTTGTTTTATTTTTGGTTGCCCGTGGATTGTATATGGAGACTAATTTATGTTGTCTCCTGTAGGGCGTGGATTAGTCCAAATCCGTATTTTCTTAGATTTGGGATTGGGTTGGGTTTAAGGATCGTTAATCTCATTTGAGACTAAGATCAACTTAAACGTTTGTTAAGCATATGTTAGTCTAATTTTTAGATTAAGATAAACTTAACAATTTGTTAAGGATACGTTAGTTTAATTTTAGACTAAGATCTACTTAACAGGATCATTTAAATCCAACAAAAGAGCATTTGGCCTCTATTGTTTTAGTTTAGGGACATTGCGGTCCATAGGGTTTAAGGACATCATAGTCCGTGACAGTTTAAAGATGTCATACTCTGTAAAGTTTAAAGACATCATAGTCTATGAGTTTAAAGACCTCACAGTCCATAAAGTTTAAGGACATCATAGTCCATGAGTTTAAGGACCTCACAGTCCATGAGTTTAAGGACCCCACAGTCCGTGGTAGTTTAGAGACATCATAGTCTGTAAAGTTTAAGGACATCATAGTCCATAAGTTTAAGGACCCCACAGTCCGTGGAATATCTGGTTGTCGGGACCCGTCACCTCTCTGAAGACGTTGAAGGATTACAACGACATATATCAGAGGTATAAAGAGATGTACCCTTGAACTAATGTTGGTTGAAAGGCTCTGGGAATTACTTCGAATGTCATGTGGGATGATCAATTTTTGAAGAAAAGAGTATAATTGGGGTTCAATTTCAAGGGATCTTTCCTCTGGAAGACTTAGCTAATTTGGGCTAAGATTGGCTCGAATATAGTGTTAAATACTAGAGTACATTCGGCGCTCACGTGCTCCCATGTGAGATGCTTAAAGTAGTGTTAAACACTAAAACTGAAGCGCTCACGTGGGGTCACGTGAGGCGCCTGAAGATTGGGACTTACTTCTTTTATCTCAGAATATGCATATAAGTGTTAAACACTTGACCTTTATGACCATCACGTGTGGGCACGTGATGGGTATCCATGCGTTGGATATTAATCCAACAGTTTTACCTCATTTTCTCTTTAAAATGGTGTTTGTCAGGGGTCACGTGAGGCATCCTTTAGGCGGGCATTGCCTTTGGGTAAAATCCTCTTTTGTTTGATAATTGTTAGGGGTCACGTGGGAACACGGGAGACGCCCAAAAAGTGAAACTGCCTTGGCTTTACTCCCTTTTGTTTTGAGGAGCTTTTTAAGGGTCACGTGGGAGCACGTGATAAATCCTAAAATAGAAACTGTCTTTATTGTTTTCCCTTTTCCCTTTTAAATAAGTGTTAAACACTTTGGGAAATCTCTTTTTCTGGTTCAAAGAAAGGGGGTCACGTGTTACCACATGATCATGTTGGATACTGATCTCTTTTACGTGCATGGAGAGTTAAATCGCTTGTTTAAGAATTAAATTCTTTTGATAGGGTTAAACCCTAATTTTATTTAGAGAAATTAAATTCCTATATGTTTGAAAGAATTAAATTCTTTAAACTCAATTCTCCCTCAAAGTTTTGGATCGGCATGGCAGAATCTCCCCGATGAGAATTAAATTCTCAACTTGTGGGGAGATCTGCTTCTGCAGATCTTCAACCAGAGGAAGAACTAAGTTCTTTTTAGAAGAATTAAACTCTTGGTTTGAGAATTAAATTCTCTTTTGTTTTGTGGGAGCTTATAGAATGATCTCCTTCCTTTTCTTACCTAGAGTTTTTTTCTCTGAAGAGATCCTCTTTTCTTTATGGAGAATTAAATTCTCTTCTTTTTTCTCTTCTATCTTCTCTCTCTGTTGTTGTCTCCTTCTCCTTTCTTCTCTTCTTGGCTCCTATTTATAGGAGAAAGAAAAGAATCAGTTTGTTAAGCCGATCTCTCATTGGGAGATTTTGATTGATTTTATAACCAACATGATCTTTTAGATCACTCGGTGAATTTTATTCACTATTGGATTTTTTAATCGAAAAGATATTTTATTTGTTGTTCCTGGCAAATTTTAGGAAAATATTTCCTTGTATAGAATCTTTCTATAAATTGGTGATTTTAATCACCATTGGATTTTTAATCTAATTGTGCTCCCTTTTACAGAGTGCAATCTTTTTTATTTGGAAAGATCTAGAGAAATATTTTTCCAATTAGGGCTTTTTATTTCTTTTAATTAGAATTTAATTCTATTAGTTCAGAGGGTTTAAGAGTCTATCACGTGTTGGCACATGACCTTACCAATTAAGCATTTAATTAGAATTTAATTCTATTAGTTCAGAGCTCTCAGGAACCCATCACGTGTTGGCACGTTGACCCCACTGATAAAGCATTTAATTAGAATTTAATTCTATTGGTTCAGAGGGCTCAAGAACCCATCACGTGTTGGCACGTGACCTCACCGATTAATCATTTAATTAGAATTTAATTCTATTAGTTCAGAGCTCTCAGGAACCCATCACATGTTGGCACGTGACCCCACTGATTAAGCATTTCCAATTGTTTATTTTATTCAGCGCATATAGGCTTTGCCTGTAAAAGGTCACATGTCTGCACGTGAGAGCTGGTCACGTGTGGACACGTGATCCCTCTTTGGGGGTTTTCCTTGCTGCTTTATTTATATATTTTATTCAGTTCCCATGAAGGAACAAATGCTTTTAATTCCTTTTAATTAGAATTTAATTTTATTAATTCAATGGGTTCAAGAGCCCATCACGTGTGTGCACGTGACTTTATTAATTAGGCATTCAGGCGTAGATAGAATCTGCCCATAAAAAGGTCACATGTTTGCACGTGAGGCCTGGTCATTTGTGAGCGCGTGATACCCCCATTTGGGGGGTTTTCTTGCCGCTTTAATTGTATTTTATTCAGTTCCCATGAGGGAAAAAATGCCCCACAGCATTGTTCTCACGTGTTTGCACGTGAGTGCATCGCTGTCACTTTTATGGCCGTTGGATTTGCCTAGGGAACAGGGAAGATAAACCGTTTCTTATCACATCCTATAAATACAGCGGTCTCATCAGCAACGCCTCCATTACTTCATCTTCTTCCTTTTTCAATTTCTTTCTTTGAGAATTTAATTCTCTTCCTCAGTGCTTAGTTCTCTGTCATTACAAATCCAGAGTTAAACTCTGTCAACAAAAAGAATCCTTTTTCAGGTAAGGATCTTGAACGGCCGAGGAACTTTTCTTCTCCTTTTATAAAATTCTCTTTGGATTTTAAATCCACACCAAGGGTATTTCCCTTTAATAAAAACTCATCTTTCCGAGCTCTAAAAACGCACGATCTTTAGGTAGTAAGCTCCCAAACTTATTGTCTGTTTCAATAAGCTTTTTCTTAATCAGTCTTCCTACTAAACTCTCACCGATTTTCCTTTTCAGATGTTATGGCCGCTCATCTGTATGATCTCGACGAGATTATTTCTTATGGAGACATTCACGCACTAGGTCGCTGCCAGAACCAGGAGTTTACAAACGCTCAGTGCGCCGAAATCATGCGTCGCTTTGATGAATACAATGGTCGACTGCTTCCTTGTCGTTCCGCTCTTTTGAAGCTCATTGTGAGAGTGATCTGGGAAGCACTTCCTTTATTCTATGACGGCATGCCGCTTAAAGTATTGGATGACGCCGAAGATAAGGTACACTCGGTGTATCTGATGGGCCTAATCTCAAAAAAAGACGAGACGATTTTGTTGATATTCTGCATCAAACTTTTCAACAGGCAACGATATTGCTGTCTATCGAAGGGCGGAGGACATCAGTGAGGACCCTGACGCTTGTGATCGTGAGAGGAAGCATACGAAAATGGTCAGAGAGGCCTGAAACATTTTAGATGGCTTAAATTTTGAATTTCTCAATCCATGTCCTGGATTTGATGTCTTGCCATTGTAAACATTTTAATGATGTTTTTATTTACTGTTTTCATCACTGTAAGAATTTTCCGAAGTATGAATAGACAATTCTTGTTTCCGCATGTTTATTTTATGCACTAAACCTTTTCCGCATATACATAAATGGGTATGTTTCGAACGCTTAACTAGATGTGAATCAAATGTTCTTCTTCCTGTCATTCAAAGTATGTGATTGACGTTCGTAGGTTACGCCTTTTCATCTTGATTTGACGCAGAGCAGTTTATGCACTCTTGAGTAGCACCTCCATTTCTCTGGCATGTTATTTTGGCAATGTGGTATGTAAATAGTCCATCTTGACTTCTTTGTAGGGTAGTGATGGCTTAGGCAACAGGTTCAGGTCTGCCACCTAAGGCTTTCCAACTTTATGAGCCGTGAGGGACTCATAAAGATTTTTCTCTCTACGAGTCGAGAGGATATCGCAGGTGTATTTTCTCCTTAAGAATCGTGAGAATTCCTAAGTGTATTTTTCTCTTGAGAGTCGTAAGGATCTCCCAGGAGAATTTTCTTTCTTACAAGTCGAGAAGACTCGTAAGTGATTGATGAGTTGACCTGCTCCCGAATCAAAACAATGCTTTGACGGGGAGGTCGAGGGTTGACTTTGGCCGTTTTCCACGAGATCAGAATTGACTTTAGTCATACGGGGTCAGGATTGACTTTAGCCATATGGGGTCAGGATTGACTTGTTTCCGCGACTGGGTCATTGGATGACGTATTTCCCCGACGGGGTCATTGGCTGACGTATTTCCACGACGGGGTCATTTGATGACGTATTTCCGAGACGGGGTCATTGGATGACGTATTTCCACGATAGGGTCATTGGCTGACGTGTTTCTATGACAGGGTCATTGGCTGACGTATTTCCGCGACGGGGTCATTGGCTGACGTGTTTCCGCGACGGGGTCATTTGTTGACGTGTTTCCGAGACGGGGTCATTGGCTGACGTGTTTCCGCGACAGGGTCATTGGATGACGTATTTCCGCGACGGGGTCATTGGCTGACGTGTTTTCGAGACGGGGTCATTGGCTGACGTGTTTCCGTGATGGGGTTATTCGATGACGTATTTCCGCGACGGAGTCATTGGCTGACGTGTTTCCGCGACGGGGTCATTTGCTGACGTATTTTCGTGACGGAGTCATTGGCTGACGTATTTCCGCGACGGGATCATTGGATGACGTATTTCCGCGACGGGGTCATTGGCTGACGTGTTTCCGCGACGGGGTCATTTGCTGACGTGTTTCCGCTATGGGGTATTTGCTGACGTGTTTCCGCTATGGGGTCATTGGCCGACGGGGTCATGTGCTGACGTATTTCCGCGACGGGATCATGTGCTGACGTATTTCCACGACGGGGTCATTGGCTGACGTGTTTCCGAGACGGGGTCATTGGGTGACGTGTTTCCGCGACGGGGTCATTTGCTGACGTGTTTCCGCGACGGGGACATTTGCTGACGTGTTTCCGCGACGGGGTCATTGGGTGACGTGTTTCCGCGACGGGGTCATGTGATAACGTATTTCCGCGACGGGGTCATGTGCTGACGTGTTTCCGCGACGGGGTCATTGGCTGACGTGTTTCCGAGACGAGGTCATTGGCTGACGTATTTCCGCGACGGGGTCATTGGATGACGTATTTCTATGACGGGGTCATTGGCTGACGTGTTTCCGAGACGGGGTCATTGGCTGACGTGTTTCCGCGATGGGGTCATTTGCTGAAGTATTTCCACGACGGGGTCATTGGCCGACGTTTTTCCACGACGGGGTCATTGGCCGACGTTTTTCCACGACGGGGTCATTAGCCGACGTATTTCCACGATGGGGTCATTGGCTGACGTATTTCCGCGACGGGGTCATTGGATGACGTGTTTCCGCGACGGGGTCATTTGCTGACGTCTTTCCGTGACGGGGTCATTGGCTGATGTGTTTCCACGATGGGGTCATTGGCTGACGTGTTTCCGAGACGGAGTTAATGGCTGGCGTGTTTCCGTGATGGGGTCATTTGCTGAAGTATTTCCACGACGGGGTCATTGGCCGACGTTTTTTCGCGACGGGGTCATTGGCCGACGTTTTTCCGCGACGGGGTCATTAGATGACGTATTTCCGCGATGGGGTCATTGGCTGACGTATTTCCGCGATGGGGTCATTGGATGACGTGTTTCCGCGACGGGGTCATTGGATGACGTGTTTCCGTGACGGGGTCATTTGCTGACGTATTTCCGCGATGGGGTCATTGGCTGACGTATTTCCGCGACGGGGTCATTGGATGACGTGTTTCCGCGACGGGGTCATTGGATGACGTATTTCCGTGACGGGATCATTGGCTGACGTATTTCCACGACGGGGTCATGGGTTGACTCTCGGTTGTCTGTGCACCGCCGAGTCCTGGAACTGGGAACTTTGCTACGGCTCCGCTTTGCTGACGTTGCGTCTGCTGTAACGAGACGAATGTTGAGGTGGTCTCTAGGTTGTCTGTGAACCGTCGAGATTTGGAACTAGGATTTTGCCGTGGCTCCGCTTTGCTGACGTTGCATCTACTGTAATGAGATGAATGTCGAGGTGATCTCTAGGTTGTCTGTGAACCGTCGAGATTTGGAACCAGGGACTTTGCCGTGGCTCCGCTTTGCTGATGTTGCGTCTGCTTCTGGTTGGAACGAGAAGGAACGCCATTGTTGATCTCTAGGTTGCAGATATTGCCATCGAGACTTGGCTCTCTTTCTGACGGAGCCTAGTGGGATGATATGGTTCCTTCTTTGTTTGTGCCCTTGGACTGTATACAGGGATCGATGTGATCTCATCTGTAGGGCAAAAGTTTCATTTTATATGTATAATTTATTTTGTTTTCTTTCCATGATGCTTTTTCATTTTAGCTTTTTGTATCGCGAAAGTCGCGATTGCCCAATCATTACGGCTATTTTTCGCGGTGCCCAATCATTTCGGTTATTTTGTATACATATATTTTACTTGTTGATTTTGTTGCAAGTTACCTCTTCATTTCGGCTATTTCATATGCATTTATGACTCGCTGACTTTTTCCGCGAGTATGAGACTTGGGTTCTGATACCGATTTAGGCATCAGCATCGCTACAACTGAGATATTGTCAGGAGCGAATCATCATTTGCCTTTGTCGGTTCGAACAAAGGTGGCTCAGCAATCAGGGTTAGGATCCTGTCGATTAAGGCTTTTAACTTCATGAGCCGTAAGTGTCTCATAAAGGTGTTTCTCCCTACGAGTCATGAGAATCTCGTAAGTGCGTTTTCTCCTTAAAAGTCATGAGGATTCTTAAGTGTATGTTCTCTTATAAGTCATAAGGATCTTATAAGAGTGTTTTCTCCTTATAAGTCGAGAGGACTTATAAGGGTCGTTCACCGTGTGAACATATCCCTAGTCGCTGGTGGGAGTTTGTTAGGGAAATATTTATTCATGCCCGTGGATTATATACAAGGGTCAATATTGAAACGCTTGTAGGGCAAAATTGGGGTGTTTGACGGCTTAAGAACAGGTTCGGATCCCTATAGCTTAAGGCTTTTGAATCCTATGAGCTATGAGGGTCTCAAAGGGAAATTCTCCTTACGAGTCATGAGGATCTCGTAAGTGTGTTTTCTCCTTAGGAATCGTGGGGATTCCTAAGTGTGTTGCTCCCTTGTGAGTCGTAAGGATCTCACGCAGGTATTTTCTCCTTACAGGATCGAGAGGACCTTGCAAGTGTCTTTTAACGAGATTGCGCCCTTTCGGGTTTTCATAAACTCGCCGGTAATCCTACCGTTTTTACTCACGGAGCCCTTTCGGGTTTTCATCCATGCCCATTTTGCTTGCGGACGTACCGTTTTTTTTACGAGTCTACGCCCTTTCAGGTTTTCACAAACATCGCCGGTAGTCCTGCTGTTTTTACTCACGGCGCCTTTTCGGGTTTTCATCCGTGCCCATTTTGCTTGTGGACATACCCTTTTTTTGGTTTCAAGTAGGGTATTCCACTTGACTGCAGGACTCGTTTGTAAGCCCCTTAATATCCTTTCTATTCTTTGAGAAGAAAGGACCATCTTACGTAGAGATTCTTCCTACAGTGAGAAATATGCCCTCTGTGTATACCTCGGGGGGAGCGAGTACCCACGCCGTCGCTATTTTGGTGACAGGTTGTTTCAAAGTCGCTCATTTTTTGTTGAGCGTCGGCGACAAATACCACTTTACCTCCGCTTTTCATTCATCTTCATCAGATGATGAAGGGTCTTGACTCAGCTGATCCAATCGAGTCATTTTATCCATGAGCTCTTGGAAGGCTGTCGGGTTGAAGAGGGCTATATACAAGGACGCCTTTGAATTTAGGTCAAGGGTGGCTATGAGCATTCCCATGGCTGCAACTTCATCGATGCGTTGCTTGTATTTGATCAGAGATTTCACCATCGGGTAACACATTGAACCCAAGTCTCATTCAGTCTAACCCTTTCGTTGACCAGTGCCGTCATGGTAGTGCGTTTATTCACACTAGCGAATCTCTGATAGGAGGGCATCTCCATTTCGTCGAAGGTATTCATGGAGTCATTTGGGAGTTCCGCATACCATTCGAAGGCAATTCCCGCCAGACAGCCGATGAACTATCAGAGAAGAAGAATATCAGTATTGCCGCACATGGGTTCAAATCGCGCAATGTGCCAGCGAGAATTCTCAGTTCCTTTGTATATGTAGCATGTTGGAAGTACGTACTCTAGCTGGTACTGTATTTGATTGTGCCATGCCAGATACGGTCGACCAATCTTAATTGATTTATTTGCGGCGTCACTGGCGTACTGAGCTTCGATTTGCTGAGCGATATATTCGTTCAGCTTTGCTTTTAGGAATCATTTCCTCCTCATCCATTGATGAGCTTTGCAGAGGATTTGAAATGTCATCCTTATCTTTAAGACCGACTACCGGCAGTTCATCTGCCAGTGGTTCCGATTGAACCATCATTCCAGCCATATTCTGAATCAGAAGGGCCATCTGGTTCATTTTAGTGGACATTTCTGCCGCTTCTGCATCTCCCTTTTTCAGAGCGCGCTTTAGGAAATCAATATCCGACTCCTTCTCTATTCTTTCTCCAGGTGCGTCTTTGGGATTTACCTTAGACGATAGATTAGCGAGTGGTGCCGCCTGAGCAAGCATCTCCTGCAGCTTTTCACGTTGCAGTTGAAATTTTGTTAAGGACCGAGTTTGAGATCGGTGACTAGTAGAAACTCGAACTTCGTCTTTAGAATTCATCACATAGACTATGTGAACTACCATGCCCTCAGGCTTGGGGTGTTTGGAGTTTTTGGCCTTTGGAGTTTGCTTCAGGCACTTGAGCTTTATTGGGCCTCCTTTTTTTTGTGAAAGGCCGCTTTGGTTTTGGGAGGAACCGCTGTATCAGGATCCGTCTCGGGATGAGTCCCCTTATATTTGAAAGAGTATTTGTCAGAATTTGGCTGACGTCTAGGGGAAGAGCCACGGTTGACGACAGAGACCTTCACTTGCTACCGCACTTTATATATAGATGAGGAAAGTTGCTTTAGGGAGCGAACTGGTTTCTGCTCTCGTTGGATCTCCATGGGCTGCGGAGATTTCTTCAATATTGCGATAGGAGAATTTTGTCTGACCCTTCGCAACAATTTGAAACTGTTCCCGGTTGGAACAACATTCACCACTGGGATTGAAACAGGACCATACGGAGAACTGCCTCCAGCTCATTTTGTATGATTCCGATATCGACGTCGAGCATTTCTTACGGCCGGGATTTGATTAGCCTCAGGATTTTGCCGAGCCTGTCCCCTATTTCCTTTAGGAGCTTGAATATTTTGCCCCCCTGCGTCGACCTTGGTCCTTGGCAGGTGCCAGTTGTTTGAGGACTGATTCCGTCGGCAAAGTTGCAGCTTGGGGAACCAGCCTGTGGAAGACAGACTTCCTCTAGGCTTTCTTCATCGGCGTTGAGGCACCGAGGGTGGGAGGTGGGAGCATCGACCCAAAGAGAAGCCCGTTGATTTCTTGAAGAGCCGGATTGCAGAGATTTGAGGCTGCAAGTAACCCATATTTGACTCCACCATATATGATAAAGCCTAAGTTGTTAGGGTGGAAGCAAACGCCATTCTTCATAAAGACGAAACGCTGGCTTCAGTATCCCATCACTAAAGGGCAACCACAAACATATACACCGCGATTATCTGATCACGGGAAAAACACGACACACGAAGTGAAACTACCTTGGCTTTACTCCCTTTTGTTTTGAGGAGCTTTTTAAAGGTTATGTGGGAGCACATGATACATCCTAAAAGAGAAACCGTATTTATTTTTTTCCCTTTTCCATTTTAAATAAGTGTTAAAAACTTTGGGAAAACTCTTTTTCTGGTTCAAAGAAAGGGGGTCACGTGTTACCACATGATCATGTTGGATACTGATCTCTTTTACGTGCATGGAGAGTTAAATCCCTTGTTTAAGAATTAAATTCTTTTGATAGGGTTAAACCTTAATTTTATTTAGAAAAATTAAATTCCTATATGTTTGAAAGAATTAAATTCTTTAAACTCAATTCTCCCTCTAAGTTTTGGATCTGCATGGCAGAATCTCCCCAATGAGAATTAAATTCTCAACTTGTGGGAAGATCTGCTTCTGCAGATTTTCAACCAGAGGAAGAACTAAGTTCTTTTTAGAAGAGTTAAACTCTTGGCTTGAGAATTAAATTCTTTTTTGTTTTGTGGGAGCTTATAGAATGATCTCCATTATTGTCTTACATAGAATTTTTTCTCTGAAGAGATCTTTTTTTCTCTATGGAGAATTAAATTCTCTTCTTTTTTCTCTTCTATCTTCTCTCTCTGTTGTTGTCTCCTTCTCCTTTCTTCTCTTCTTGGCTTCTATTTATAGAATAAAGAAATGAATCAGTTTGTTAAGTCAATCTCTCATTGGGAGATTTTGATTGATTTTATAACTAACATGATCTTTTAGATCACTCGGTGAATTTTATTCACCATTAGATTTTTTAATCCAAAAGATATTTTATTTGTTGTTCCTGGCAAATTTTAGGAAAATATTTCCTTGTATAGAATCTTTCTATAAATTGGTGATTTTTAATCACTATTGGATTTTAATCCAACGGTGCTCTTTTTTACTGAGTGCAATCTTTTTTATTTGGAAAGATCCAGAGAAATATTTTTCCAATTAGGGTTTTTGATTCCTTTTAATTAGAATTTAATTCTATTAGTTCAGAGGGTCTAAGAGTTTATCACGTGTTGGCACGTGACCTTACCAATTAAGTATTTAATTAGAATTTAATTCTATTAGTTCAGAGCTCTCAGGAACCCATCACGTGTTGGCACGTGACCCCACTGATAAAGCATTTAATTAGAATTTAATTCTATTAGATCAGAGGACTCAGGAACCCATCACGTGTTGACACGTGACCTCACTGATTAATCATTTAATTAGAATTTAATTCTATTACTTCAGAGCTCTCGGGAACCCATCACGTGTTGGCATGTGACCCTACTGATTAAGCATTTCCAATTGTTTATTTTATTCAGCGCATATAGACTTTGTCTGTAAAAGGTCACGTGTCTGCACGTGAGACCCGGTCACATATTGGCACGTGATCCCCCCTTTGGGGGTTTTCCTTCCTTCTTTATTTATATATTTTATTCAGTTCCCATGATGGAACAAATGATTTTAATTCCTTTTAATTTGAATTTAATTTTATTAATTCAATGGGTTCTAGAGCCCATCACGTGTGGGCACGTGACTTTATCAATTAGGCATTTAGGCGTAGATAGAATCTGCCCATAAAAAGGTCACGTGTTTGCACGTGAGGCCTGGTCACGTGTGAGCACGTGATGCCCCATTTGGGGGTTTTCCTGCTGCTTTAATTGTATTTTATTCAGTTCCCATGAGGGAACAGTACCTTTTTTTACGAGTCTGCATCCTTTCGGGTTTTCATAGACATCGCCGGTAGCCTTACTGTTTTTACTCACGGAGCGCTTTCGGGTTTTCATCCGTGCCTATTTTGCTTCTTGACGTACCGTTTTTTTCTTTCTCCGTCAGCCCTGGGATGCTGCAGTTTGTAGCAGGCGTAGTATTTTTTCGGTCAGGCGTAGTATTTTTTCAAGAACCGACCGTTTATTGGCCTGAAGGGTCTTTCGCCATGCATATTGACAAGCAAGTGAGCCCCACCTTGGTAGACCTTGTTTATAATGTACAGGCCTTCATAGTTCGGCTCGAATTTCCCCCGTTTGGCACAATTGGGGATCATAGATCTCTTGACCACTAGCACGAGTTCGCCTTGGAAAATTTTCTCGGCCTAGTCAATCCCTCGTATGAGCGCGTCATCCTTGCTTTACAAGCCTCCAAGTTTTGCTGTGCCACGAGAAGAGTTTCATCGAGGGCGTCGAGCTCCTCAAGTCGAAGATGAGCATTCTCATCGTCTGTTAACTCGTAATGAACCGCCACTCATAGAGAGGGCAGCTCTATCTCCAAGGGGAGTACCGCTTCTGTGCCGAATGCCAACGCGAATGGCGTTGTGTTCGTGGCCGTCTTGTACGTAGTCCGATAAGCCCAGAGAGCTTCATGCGGTCTCTCGTGCCAGTCCCTTTTGTTTTTGGACACTGTCTTTTTCATGATCTTTGTCAAGGTCTTGTTGAAAGCCTCAGCCAGACCGTTAGCTCGGGGATTGTAGGCCGAAGAGTATCTCCAGTCTATATTATGTTGTTGTGCGAAGCGGCTGATTCTGTGACTTCTGTAGGCCGGCCCGTTATCAGAGATAATCCGTCGCGGAGTGCTAAACCGATAGATGACGTATGTCTTGAAGAAATGGAGGATGTTCTCCGTCTTCACTTCTCTTAGCGGTACTTCCTCTGCCCACTTAGAGAAGTAATCGGTTGTTGCCAATATGAACCGATGTCCCTTGGACGATGCTGGCTCGATGGGCCCGATTATATCGGTTCCCCACATTTCGAATGGTCAGCTAGCCACTGTTGGGTGTAGCGGATTTGGATGCTGGTGGATGAAGTCCCCGTGAATCTGGCATGAGTGGCACTGCTTCGTGTATTCGAGGCAGTCCTGAATCATCATGGGCCAATAGTAGCCCATCCTTTTGATCTTCAGCTTCATCTTTGGCCCGGCTTGATGAGAACCGCAGAGTCTGTCGTGAGTTTCTTGGACGACTCTCCTTGCTTCTTCCGGTCCCAGGCATCTCTGTCATAGAGAGTCGAATGATCTCTTATACAGCGTGTCATTGACGAAGGCGAAAGACAGAGCCCGTTTCATGAGCTGATGTCCTGAGGACGCATCTTCAGGTGTTTGACGGGATTTGAAATAGTCTATAAAGACTTCTCTCCAATCCTTAGCTTTATCCTGGTCTTTTATTTGTAGGGCCGTTTGCTTGGTCGCTCCCTTTTCTTCAAACAACTCCGGAGATATTTCTGCTGGTGCAAGAACCCGACGGCTTTGTACAACGATTCTTACATCATCGAAGTTTCGTCAGCCAGTTTGGCTAACGCATTGGCTAACGCATCAGCTTTGCTATTTTACGTAAGTGGTATACTTTTCAGAACATAGGAAGGAATTTGAGTCAGCAACTGTTGCACTTTCTCACCGTACTTTACCAACTCTGGTTTGCACGTTTGATAGTCGCCGTTTACTTGACTAACGACCAGCTGGGAGTCTCCGTATATGAGGAGGTTTTCGATTTCCATGTCGACAGCGATCTCAAGACCTGCTATCAAGGCTTCATATTCCGCTTCATTATTTGTCCTCGGCTCTGTTAAGGAAAAGGCAAAGCGCATTATCCCTCCTTGCGGAGTCACGAAGATAAGGCCTATCCCAGAATTGATTATAGGGGTGTTGTGCTTTCTCTTCTTCATGGAAGATGCCCCATCAAAATAGAGTTCCCATCGGGTATCACTCCCTCCTCTTTCCCTGTCGATCGTGTCAAACGCGTGCTCGTCCAGCAATTCATAATTTAGGGGTGAATCGGCAGGTATCGGATGCTTAGCGAGGAAGTCGGCGATGGCCTGGCCTTTCACTGCCTTGAGAGGTCGGTATGTTATTGAGAACTCCATCAAGAGTAGGGCCTATTTAGTGAGCCGTCCCGTCAGTATGGCTCTTGACATCAAATACTTGAGTGGATCCACCTTTGATATAAGATGAACCTCATGCGCCAACGCATAGTATCTGAGCTTCGTTATCGCAAAGATTAACGCCAAGCAGTGTTTTTCGATGGGGGAGTAGTTGTTTTCTGCCCCCAGTAGAACTCGACTCAAATAGTAAAGGGCTCTCTCTTTTCCTTGGTCATTTTCCTATGCCCATATCACTCCTAAAGAACCTTTAAGGGCTGTTGTGTACAGGATGAGAGGGTTTCCCTTGACCGGAGCGGTCAGTACCGGTTGATTCTGCAGGTATTGCTTGATTTCGTCCAGTGCGCTTTGGCAGTTGCGATCCCAGACGAATAGGGTTCCCTTCTTCATCAAGCGACTGTAAGGGCGGCACTTGCCGGAGAGATTGGCTATGAATCGTCGGATATATGCGAGCTTTCCTTGGAGAGACCGCAGTTGCTTAAGAGTTCTTAGCGGAGGCATTTCCATGATCGTCTTGATCTTCAACGGGTCTATCTCGATACCCTAGTGTCGTACGATGAATCCTAGGAATTTGCCCGAGGAAACTCCGAACGCGCATTTCAGAGGGTTCATCTTCAGGTTGTATTTCTAAAGGCGCTGAAACACGATCTTCAGATGCTCCCAATGCTACTCATACGACTTGCTTTTCACCACGAGGTCATCAATATAGCATTCGACGATTTCATGTATGAGGTCATCGAAAATCTTTTTCATGGCTCTCTGATAGGTAGCGCTGGCATTCTTCAAGCCGAAAGGCATCACTTTGTAGCAGAATATTCCTAGGGGAGTCCGGAAAGCGGTATGCATCTGGTCGTCGAGGTGCATCTTTATTTGATTGTACCCTGATGATCCATACATGAAAGAGAAGACTTCGTAAGTGGACGTGTTGTCTATCATCAGCTCGGTAACCGGTACGAGAAAATCATCCTTCGGGCAATCTTGGATAAAGCCGGAGTCGATTAGCTACGCAGATGCGCACCGTCCCAATTTTCTTCATCACTGGGACAATGTTGGCGATCCAGTCAGGATACTGAACTTCTTGGATAAAGCCGGAGTCGATTAGCTTCTTGACTTCGGCATTGATGCACATTTCAAGTTCGAGCCGCATTCTCCTCGGTGCTTGTTTGACTGGCTTGACGTCCGGGGATATCGCCAATTTATGCACAGCTATTTCCGGATCTAGCCCCGGCGTCTCGGAGTAGTTCCATGCGAAGCAGTCTTTATACTGCATGAGCATGTCTCTTAGCGTAGCTACCTGTTCTTCAGACATCAATTCACTGACGAACGTAGGCCTCGGATCGTTTGCCGTCCCCAAGTCGATTTTGTCACGCCCCGCTTTCCAGAGTATGCTAAGGTAGGCACATGACATAGCCAACCATACTACCTATGGATAGAAATTATCCTTCCACAGTCACATTACGGCTGTAAAGATATCAAGAACAATAATAAACTATCTAATACATGCCCATAAGCCAAAATAAAATGAGTCAAGAATAAAATAATGCGGAAGCAAAAGATCTAATACAAGAATAACTGGAATGTATGTCCCATAATGCGGGCTCACATCAGGAATGAAAATACTGAAAAATAAAAGAACTAACTACTAACGAGTCCTCACTGCTCAGCCTGCTGACTGAAGTACTCCTGCTCGGACTGCAGCAAAGGTACGGAATCTGGGCCATGCAAAACCCAGACGTCAGCGCGTCATAACATCAAGCAATAATATATAAACATGGTAGCAAGACATGCAAGTATGATCATAAATGGTAAAGCAGGTGTAACAGCAATATAAATCAGAGCAATGAAAGGTAGTGTGCAGTGAGTAATCTAAACTGGTCTATTGGGTTAACTACTCTCAAGTCTTTGAAATCAATTTGATGAATCATCGATGTAACTCAATAGTATCCCGTGCGTGCCCGGGATCACGGTCTATGACTCTCGGGCTGAACCCGAGACGTGCCGCAAGGCAGTAAAGGGTGGTAGGTAATGACGAGTGATGTCAGTAGCATCACTCCGGGGCTGGCCTAGCCCGTAAGACTGATCAGAAAAGGTATAGAACTGTCGAGTTACAAGTAAGGTTTCATCATTGATTTCCCCATACCCCCAAGTTATATGTATTCAAGTCAGGTATTAAGTAATCTAGAGCTAATGCCAACTCAGGATCAGGCAGGTACAGGTTTGTCTGGATAGACAAAAGGAACTGTCCGTAAGGACAACATTTCAGGTTTGTTGGCATTAGACACAAGATCAAGTAACAGGTAAAGCCATGGTACATCAGGTCAAGCCAGGTAGTATATAGATATCATGTCATGTCGAGAGGTGCACGGTACCTTGTCATGTCAAGTAGGAAGTGTAACAAGTCGTGTCAGGATGCACAAGATGTCATGTGGGTGCTCATAATCAAACTAACATAAGCATGGGTATACAAAACAAGCATAGGTACTAATAGAACCATAAACTGGAACATTGTAATGTGAAATGCAATCAGGTACAGATTACGGTATATAGATGCACAGATTAAAGTTAAGTTTAAGTTCCAATACCAATTAAACTACACTTTATCACATATGGATTGTGAATATTTCAATGTTATACATTCAAGTGATCTATTTATGCAATAATATGTATACTAGACGAGATGGATACAAATGGGTGTTTGAAACATTATAAACTATCTAAAAGGGTACTATGGGCTATGTAAATAATTATTATGTGATTTAAACACGGATGTGGGTACACGATATTGTAGTATAACATGCAACAAGGTATAATTCAAGATCCAAATCTACAATGATATAACCGGACATCGAAATGCAAAATGGAAACTAATAGCCTTAGGTTTAATTTACAGGTTTAATCATGAAATAAATATGTATAAAATAATATAATAGCATGTAGCAAGTTTCACTTGCCTCGACGGATCGCGATACGGTATATGGAACGTCTCACGTCGGCGAGAAAAGTCACGACGCGTGCACGGTACTCGGAATGAGTCCAAACAACGCACGGGGGAATCACACGGGTCAGAGATGCCTGCTGGGTCGTCGTGATCATCGCCGTCGTCACGGTTCCAGCGAACTATAGAGGTTAAAAGATTTTTACAGAAAAGAAAAAATACACAGAAGAAAGAAAAGAAGGAAACAGAGAAGAAGAAAGGAGGTACGAGAGAGAGAGAAGGCTCACTGGGGTTGGACTGGTAACGTAACGGGGAGACGAGATGGTGGCGGCGAGATCGACGGAGCTCCGGCCAGGTAACGTGCAGGGCTATGCAGGTTCTTGGCGGCTAGGGTTGCAGCTAGGGTTTGGAGTCAGTTGGGGTTTAGGTGCAGGGTTCTGGCACTGGAGGGAGAGCAGAGGGGAGGGAGGAGATGGCGATGGCGATAGGAGATGGTCGGCGACGTGATAAGGTGGTGGTGGTGGAGAAGGGTTCTCGGGGTTTCTTTGGGTGCAATGGGTTTACACGAGGGAGAAAGAAGAAGAAGGAGATGATGGAGATGAGGGTGACGAGGAGATGAGGAGGGTGTCGACGAGGGTTGAGGGCAGAGGGAAAAGTTAGGGTTGATGGAGGCGGCGGAGATAGAATGGGTTGCTCGTGCTCATGGGCTCGCGTTTAAAAGAAAAGTGAGGGAGAAAATAAGGAGGGAGGTGACGGGATCCAGAGAGCAGTGACGGGAATCGAGAAGCGAACAGTGTTCGCGAGAGAGGAGAGAGAGGGCACGAGAGGAGAGAGAAGAGAGAGAGAGAGAGACAAGGGATTGGATAAAAATCGAATTTTTGAAAGATATGAAGAAAAGATAAAGAAGGGATTGGGGACTGTAAGCTGAAGGGAGGTGATAGTTAGGATTTATTAGTTAAAAAAATATATAATATGTATATAATTATAACTGTCAGTATGTTAAGGATATAATAATATAATTTAGTTAAAAAAATATATTAATAGTTTATAAATATATAAAGAATATAATATTAGTCCGTTTTGAGATTTTAGCAAATACAAATTTACTCCAAAACACGCTCGGGTCAGGTCTAAAAATTTAGATTTAAAATATGAAAAATATATGCGACTTTCAAAATTCAAAATGAATGCTCAGGTAACGAAAAAGCATACCCCCAAGAACGGATGCACGTACGAGCGCGTAGCCATCCAAACACGTCCGTTTTACTGAGCGGAACGAGAACAAGATGTGCGGATGCTACCACGGGGTTAGGGGTATCATGCAGGCTATGAAGTGTATTTTAAAAATATTTTACGTGACTTAAAATGTTATATGTAAAATGTGCGATGCTAGATGAACTGCCAGTATGCAGTCCACATTAAATGCACGTGTCTATTTAACAAGTCAGGGTAGTTTATAAATACGAATCAACCAGTCCAAGCAAGCGGGTCGGGTCGAATGCAATGTAAAATGTATAATACCATTCACACCCAAAATATGATAAATCAAGAAAATATCACAGATATATAAATACGGGGATTGGAATTGGTATAAATGAACTCGGTTGTTACATTATACCCAATTACAAAAAGAATTTCGTCCTCGAAATTCCAAGAACAAGAAAAGATAAACAATTCAACACACTACAAGAATAGATGTGGAAACTTCTGCCGGATTTCATCTTCTCGTTCCCAAGTTGACTCTCCATGTGAGCGATTACCCCAGGAAACAAGTACAAGAGGGATAACTTTGTTCTTAAGAACCTTTTCTTTTCAATCCACAATCGATATCGGACGCTGCTCAAAAGTCAAATCTTCACATACAGTCAGCTCCGAATTATCTAACACATGTGTTTCATCTCGAACATACTTACGGAGTTGATATACGTGAAACACGTCATGAACATTCGCCAAGGATTGCGGTAACGCCAATCGATACGCTACCTCACCAACACGCTCCAAAATTTTAAAAGGTCCAACGAATTGAGGACTGAGCTTTCCCCGACTTCCGAAACGAATCACCCCTCTAATCGGTGATATCTTCAAGAATACCAAATCACCCATGGAGAACTCTAGAGGTCTTCTCGACGTATCTGCCCAACTCTTCTGTCGGTCTTGTGCTGCTTTCATATGATTCCAGATAGTGTTAACTTTCTCAACTGTCTGCACAACCAAATCTGGTCCTAACAATCTTCGTTCACCGACATCGTCCCAAAAAACAGGTGAACGACACTTGCGACCATATAAAGCTTCGAATGGAGCCATCTGTATAGGCGCTTGGAAACTGTTGTTGTAAGAAAATTCCACTAAATGTAGATGATCCTCCCATGAACCCTTGAAGTCCAACATGCAAGCTCTCAACATGTCTTCAAGAGTTTGGATCGTTCTCTCCGATTGGCCATCTGTTTGAGGATGATAAGCTGTGCTAAACTTCAATCGAGTCCCCAAACTTTTCTGTAAGCTCCTCTAAAAGTGTGATAAGAAACGAGTGTCACGGTCGGACACGATGCTCATTGGTACTCCATGCAATCTTACAATCTCCTGCATGTACCGTTCTGTCAAAGTTTCTGTTGATTGACCAACCCGAAAAGAAATGAAATGAGCTGCCTTGGTCAAACGATCAACAATCACCCAAACTGTATTGTTGCCTTTTGGACTCCGCGGTTGAGCTGTCACGAAATCCATGGTTATATGTTCCCACTTCCACTGAGGAATCGGAAGTGGTTGCAATAAACCAGCAACCCTTTCATGTTCAGCCTTAACTTGCTGACACACCAAGCATTTTGCCACAAAGCGGGCAATCTCCCGTTTCATGCCTTCCCACCAGAAATGCTGTCGTATATCTCGGTACATATTCGTGCCTCCTGGATGTACAGAATATGCTGAACTGTGCGCCTCCTTCATAAGCTCTTCATGAGTATCTCCCTTTGGCACACACAAACGGCTACCATATCTCAACGAACCATCTTCATGGATCAGTAAGTCAGTTCGAAGTCCAGCTTCAACCTGTTCTCGAAACTTTTGTAATCTAGGGTCCTGCGACTGCGCTGCTTTAATATTCTCGATCAACGATGAATGTACCTGCAGCTGTATCAACTGTCTCGAAGAATGCGGTAGCACAACCTCCAAATCAAATCTTCAAAAGTCTTCAATGAGTTCCTTCTGTGTAGTCAACATCTGAATTAATGGTAACCGACTGAGCGCATCCGGCACAACATTAACTTTCCCCGGATGATACTTAAGATCAAGATCATAGTCAACCATCAGCTCCAACCATCTACGTTGCCTCATATTAAGCTCCTTCTACGTGAACACATACTTCAAGCTTTTATGATCGGTGAAAACCTCGACCCTTTCACCCAAAAGGTAGTGTCTCCAAATCTTCAAAGCGAAGATCACAGCCGCAAGCTCCAAGTCATGAGTTGGGTAATTCTTCTCATGGGTCTTTAACTGTCTTGATGCGTACGCTATAACCTTCCCATGCTGCATCAAAACACATCCCAATCCTTTCCCAGATGCGTCGCTTTGAATTACCAATCCTCCGGAATTGTCTGGCACGGTCAGAATAGAAGCGGTTATCAATCTCTGCTTCAACGCCTCAAAAGCTGATGCGCACATATCCATCCACACAAATGGTACCTCCTTACGCATAAGCTTGGTCAATGGCTCCGCCAGATGAGCAAAGTTCTCCATGAACCTTCTGTAATACCCGGCGAGTCCAAGAAAACTTCTTATCTCCGCAACATTCTTCGGAATCGGCCAATCTCGAACTGCCGAAATCTTTTCGGGATCAACGGAGATTCCATCGCCAGACACGACATGCCCCAAAAACTTTACTTCTTCCAGCCAAAACTCGCACTTGCTCATCTTTGCATATAATTTTTCTTGTCTCAACGTCTGCAGTACGATCTTCAAATGTTCTGCATGCTCTTCAATACTCTTCGAGTAGATCAGAATATCATCAATGAACACCACTATAAACTGGTCTAAGAATGGTGAAAAGATTTGGTTCATCAAGTCCATAAATATCGCCGGTGCATTCATTACTCCGAAGGGCATCACTAAATACTCGTAATGTCCATACCGAGTTTGGAATGCCGTTTTACAAATATCTTCGGTTTTAACTCGGACCTGATGATATCCGGATCGCAAATCCAGCTTCGAAAATACCCTCGCGCCACTAAGCTGCTCAAATAATTCGCCAATGCGAGGGATCGGGTACTTGTTCTTAATAGTCACCCGGTTTAATTCTCGATAGTCGATGCACATTCTCCTTGTGCCATCTTTCTTCTTGACTAGAAGAACTGGAGCTCCCCAAGGCGAGTTACTGCTTCGAATCCAACCCTTCTCAAGTAATTCAGTAACCTGCTTCTTAACTTCTTCCAACTCCACTGGTGCCATTGTATAATACGCTTTAGAAACTGGTGCTGCACCAGGAACAAGATCAATCGCGAACTCCACGTCTCGCTTCGGCGGTAAACCTGATATGTCTTCAAACACGTCCATGAAATCTCGAACAACAGCTGGCGTTTCAACTTGAGCAACCTCCATCGACGAAAGAACATTAGCTGTCGGCCTAGCCATAAACTCGACTGGCCCGACAGAACTGCTTCCTCCAGTGAAGATAAACTCTGGATATCCAGGAATCTGGAAAATTACTTTCTTTGCCCCACAATTAATGTGAGCATGGAAAGTGCCGAGAAAATCCATTCCCAAGACGACTTCATAGCTGCCCGTATCAATCACCAAGAAATCTGCAAAAAGCTCCCGTCCGCAAACAACAACTGCACAATCATTACACTCTCTACTAGATATGATTTTCCCATTCCCAGTGTGTATGTCCCAGAAACTAGATAGGGTCGTGCAAGTAATCGAGTGTGTAGCAATAAACTTGGACGACATAAAACAATGGGATGCACCAGAATCAAATAACACTAATGCGGGAAAACATGAACAAGTAGAATACCTGAAACAACTTCTCCTGAAGCTTTAGATTCCTCAGCCGTCAGGGTAAATGCTCGAGCTTGATTGGGTCCCTGAGTCAGCTGCTTCTATCCTTGAAACGGTTTCTGCGGAGGCTTCAGAACATCATCCTTCGTACGAACCTTCGACGGACAAGTACTGATAGTATGATCCGCCGAACCACAAACCAAACAGAGCCCCTGTTTCCTCCGACATTCCTTTTGCACGTGCCTAGGTAAATGGTAGTAGTCACAGATCACGGTCCTCCTCTGATCAACTACAGCATGCTTCTTCATCGGGGTTACACCACGACGGTCCACTGGAATACCTCTGCGTCCATGTGCTCGGTTCGGTGCAAATGCCGGCTTCCTTACTGTAACTGTTGGCTGCTGTGTACTTCCAGTCTTCATAGATAGGCTCTGCTGCTCTCGAGCCGCTGTAAGCACTTGGGAAAAAGTGGTCAAACCCAGAGAGACTATCTGCCTCTGGATGTCCACATCCAAACTGCGCATGAACCTCCTTGCTCTATCAGCATCGTTGGCAACCAGAGGTCCAGCAAATCTACTGAACCGCGTCCACTCAGCTGCATGTACATCTACAGGTGCGCCGTTCTGCTTCAAACTGACGAACTTTTCCTCCATTTCCTCCCGTGCAGTCCGCGGGAAGAACTTCTCCAAGAAACTCTTTGAAAAATCCGCCCACTTGATCGGCTTGGGCAAGCGGGTCTCTTCCATAAGCCACCATTCACGGGCGTAATCCACCAGCTGGATGCGTACCACATCCACTCTTTTATCTTCTGGGATCTGTGCCGCAATGAGTAAATTTTCCGTGTCAACCAGCCACTGCTCCGCTGGCAACGGCTCTTCCGGGCCACTAAATACAGACGGACCCAGTCTCCCGAAATCCGCTACGGTTCCCACACGATCCCCTAGTCTGGCCACAACATTGTTTACGGACTGCTGAACGGTCCGCAAACCCTCCTGAAAAGATTTAGCTTGCTGCTGGAGCAGCTCGGTTTGTCGCTTTTGGTTCTCCAACATCCCACGTATTACTCCAAGCATAGCGGCTTCGTCAACACGCCTTTGGTACGTCTTCAGATTCTTATCTGCCATGTTCCTGAAATCAAAGCACCAAAAGGATTAGCATGATAACAGATTCAAAATGTAGATTAAGGATATGAACCAAGGCTAGAACTCCAAGTTACTTAAATAGAGTACCGCATTGTAACCATGCCATGGTATCATAGCTACAATTACATAACTCCACCCAAGTCGCCTAAGTTCTAGAGATAAACAAGGAACCGGGTTTTGAGTCGATATGCAAAGGAGGTTTGCATATCGTAAAAGTATAATCAGGAGGAAGTTAAGATTCAAGAATGGTAAGACGGTAAGGTGGCAGGACATGTTTCCTAATCACGAGTACTCTGATTCGTGTATTGGGTCCAATACCCAACTACAAAAGAATCAAACCCGATTAATCTATAACCTATGGCTCTGATACCAAAAGAACCATGCCACGTCCCGCTTCCCAGAGTATGCTAAGGTAGGCACGTGACATAGCCAACCATGCTACCTGTGGATAGGAATTATCCTTCCACAGTCATATTACGGCTGTAAAGATATCAAGAACAATAATAAACTATCTAACACATTCCATAAGCCAAAATAAAATGAGTCAAGAATAAAATAATGCGGAAGCAAAAGATCCAATACACGAATAACTGGAATGTATGTCCCATAATGCGGGTTCACATCAGGAATGAAAATACTGAAAAATAAAAGAACTAACTACTAACGAGTCCTCACTGCTCAGCCTGCTGACTGAAATACTCCTACTCGGACTGCAGCAAAGGTACGGAATCTGGGCCATGCAAAACCCAGACGTCAGTGCATCATAACATCAAGCAATAATATATAAACATGGTAGCAAGACATGCAAGTATGATCATAAATGGTAAAGCAGGTGTAACAGCAATATAAATCAGAGCAATGAAAGGTAGTGTGCAGTGAGTAATCTAAACTGGTCTATTGGGTTAACTACTCTCAAGTCTTTGAAATCAATTTGATGAATCATCGATGTAACTCAATAGTATCCCGTGCGTGCCCGGGATCACGGTCTATGACTCTCGGGCTGAACCCGAGACGTGCCGCAAGGCAGTAAAGGGTGGTAGGTAATGACGAGTGATGTCAGTAGCATCACTCCGGGGCTGGCCTAGCCCATAAGACTGATCAGAAAACGTATAGAACTGTCGAGTTACAAGTCAGGTTTCATCATTGATTTCCCCATACCCCCAAATTATATGTATTCAAGTCAGGTATTAAGTAATCTAGAGCTAATGCCAACTCAGGATCAGGCAGGTACAGGTTTGTCTCGATAGACAAAAGGAACTGTCCGTAAGGACAACAGGTCAGGTTTGTTGGCATTAGACACAAGATCAAGTAACAGGTAAAACCATGGTACATCAGGTCAAGCCAGGTAGTATATAGATATCATGTCTTGTCGAGAGGTGTACGGTACCATGTCGTGTCAAGTAGGAAGTGTAACAAGTCGTGTCAGGATGCACAAGATGTCATGTGGTTGCTCATAATAAAACTAACATAAGTATGGGTATACAAAACAAGCATGGGTACTAATAGAACCATAAACTGGAACATTGTAATGTGAAATACAATCAGGTACAGATTAAGATATATAGATGCACAGATTAAGGTTAAGTTTAAGTTCCAATACCAATTAAACTACACTTTATCACATATGGATTGTGAATATTTCAATGTTATACATTCAAGTGATCTATTTATGCAATAATATGTATACTAGACGAGATGGATGAAAATGGGTGTTTGAAACATTATAAACTATCTAAAAGGGTACTATGGGCTATGTAAATAATTATTATGTGATTTAAACACGGATGTAGGTACACGATATTGTACTATAACATGCAAAAAGGTATAATTCAAGATCCGAATCTATAATGATATAACCGGACATCGAAATGCAAAATGGAAACTAATAGCCTTAGGTTTAATTTACAGGTTTAATCATGAAATAAATATGTATAAAATAATATAATAGCATGTAGCAAGTTTTATTTTCCTCGACGGATCGCGATACAGTATACGGAACGTCTCACGTCGGCAAGAAAAGTCGCGACGCGCGCACGGTACACGGAATGAGTCCAAACAACGCACGGGGGAATCACACGGGTCAGAGATACCTGCTGGGTCATCGTGATCGTCGCCGTCGTCATGGTTCCAGCGAACTACAGAGGTTAAAAGATTTTTATAGAAAAGAAAAAGTACACAGAAGAATGAAAAGAAGGAAACAGAGAAGAAGAAAGGAGGTATGAGAGAGAGAGAAGGCTCACTGGGGTTGAACTGGTAACGTAACGGGGAGACGAGATGGTGGCGGCGAGATCGACGGAGCTCCGGCCAGGTAACGTGCAGGGGTGTGCAGGTTCTTGGCGGCTAGGGTTGCAGCTAGGGTTTGGAGTCGGTTGGGGTTTAGGTGCAGGGTTCTGGCGCTGGAGGGAGAGCAGAGGAGAGGGGGGAGATGGCGATGGCGATGGGAGATGGTCGGCGACTTGATAAGGTGGTGGTGGTGGAGAAGGGTTCTCGGGGTTTCTTTGGGTGCAATAGGTTTACTCGAGGGAGAAAGAAGAAGAAGGAGATGATGGAGATGAGGGTGATGAGGAGATGAGGAGGGTGTCGATGAGGGTTGAGGGCAGAGGGAAAAGTTAGGGTTGATGGAGGCGGCGGAGATAGAATGGGTTCCTCGTGCTCATGGGCTCGCGTTTAAAAGAGAAGAGAGGGAGAAAATAATGAGGGAGGTGACGGGATCCAGAGAGCGGTGACGGGAATCGAGAAGCAAACAGTGTTCGCGAGAGGAGAGAGAGAGAGGGCGCGAGAGGAGAAAGAAAGAGAAGAGAGAGAGAGAGAGACAAGGGATTGGATAAAAATCGAATTTTTGAAAGATATGAAGAAAAGATAAAGAAGGGATTGGGGACTGTAAGCTGAAGGGAGGTGATAGTTAGGATTTATTAGTTAAAAAAATATATAATATGTATATAATTATAACTGTCAGTATGTTAAGGATATAATAATATAATTTATTTAAAAATATATATTAATAGTTTATAAATATATAAAGAATATAATATTAGTCCGTTTTGAGATTTTGGCAAATACAAACTTACTCCAAAACACGCCCGGATCGGGTCTAAAAATTCAGATTTAAAATATGAAAAATATGTGCGACTTTCAAAATTCAAAATGAATGCTCAGGTAACGAAAAAGCATACCCCCAAGAACGGATGCACGTACGTGCACGTAGCCATCCAAACACGTCCGTTTTACTGAACGGAATGAGAACAAGATGTGCGGATGCTACCACGGGGTTAGGGGTATCATGCAGGCTATGTAGTGTATTTTTAAAATATTTTACGTGACTTAAAATGTTATATGTAAAATGTGCGATGCTAGATGAACTGCCAGTATGCAGTCCACATTAAATGCACGTGTCTATTTAACAAGTCAGGATAGTTTATAAATATGAATCAACCAGTCCAAGCAAGCAGGTCGGGTTGAATGCAATGTAAAATGTATAATACCATTCACACCCAAAATACGATAAATCAAGAAAATACCACAGATATATAAATACGGGGATTGGAATTGGTATAAATGAACTCGGTTGTTACAGATTTTCCTTAGGTTGTCCGCGGTAGTATGTATTCCATTTTCCAACTCTTTTGGCGCAGGTGGAAATTCTTAGATCAACTCATCTTCATACTCATTTTCGAAGCACCAGGAGAGGTTATCCATATCCTCGCGTATTCCTTCTTCTGACAACGTTATCGCGTGAGAGGTACGAGATCGTTTCCAAGACCGATATTGATCTGGTTCTACTCTCGCTATGTACGTTGCTTTTGGAACATACTTCTATGGTGGGGTTACTCTCCAACTGCTGGATAGAGCGAACTTGCCTTGCCGATACTGGTCTTCTATCCGATTTTTGAATGTGAAGCAGTCTTCGAGAGGATGTCCTATCGCTCGGTGATAGGAGCAATAATCCGGATGAGAGACCTCGTCTTCTTGTTCGGGGTGTTTGGACTCCGGGAGCGTAATCATTTGATATTTCATGACAAGATCGAATATCTTCCTTGTCTTGTCTTGAGGGAAGGAATATTCCCGATCCATCTTCTTCATTAGAGACGGATTCCGGCTGACCTTTTCTTGATCACGTGGCCTTTTGGATCCATTTTGCCGCTGTCCAACGTTTTTTTCATTCTTTGACTTGTTTTTGCCTCTGCGTCGGGCCTTTTTCTTGTCTTGGGAATGCATGGCGGGCTGACGGCGAAGGGCATCGTTATCCTTTGAGGCCTGCTAAAGGAGGCGTTGCGTCTTGGCTTTCTCGTAAATAGCCATTTCGCGGCTGTGGTCGTTCCGAGCCTTTTGACTCGCTTCCCTTATTAGCTTGTCCATTTGTTCTTCAAACGACGGACTTGGATCTTGTTTTGGTTCAATTGCAGTGTCTTCTAACAGTGCATCTCCTTCTTCATCGAACTCATGTATAACGTAGCAGTCATGGAATCGCTCCCGTTTCTTGGATCGAACATATCCAAGCCCGATCGTTTCCATTCTCCCATTGGGCAATTTTCGCTGAGTTCCGGGGAAGTTCCAGATCCTATTGTAGAATTGAGCCTGTCGAGCAGTTTGTTTGAAGGGTACGCCTTGGCGCCCCAACAGCCTTTTTAATCCTTCTGTGGAATATCTGGGCAGACGGATGGGCTGGAGCCTGTCAAGCGTAGAATCAGCACCATGCCAGATTTCTTTCTCCACTTTGGTTTCCGCGGATCGATAAAAGAGGATCGCCTTTTCATCTTTCCACCTGGGAGGGATGTAGAACGACTACAGTTCTTGCACACTATAGGTATCAAGTGCGTCGAGCTCTTTGTAGTGCTGCCGTAGAACCATAGTGATTTTCAAACTTTGATCATCTCCGATGAGGGCCTGCGTCGATGGGCGGACCGAGAATACTGCGTTGACATCATATTTAGAGTCGCTTCCGAAGATCAACATAGGGGTAGACAGTCCGGGCTTGTTGTATTGGAGCGGCCCCAAACAGACTAGCTCTTCTTCCTCTTCGGTGTCGCTCCCGAAGACCGGAATAGTGGTGATAGCTTTTTGTTTATACTCTGGCTTATGGCGTCTTTCCGTATCTTCAAAGTCTGGTAAGAAATACTTTGCATCTTCGTACTTTCGGACTTCATTCACGGAGAATGGGTTCAGATCCCCTGTCACGGTATATTCAAGACCATCTTTGAAGTACTTCATACACTGATGTTGTGTAGAAGGGATGATGTTGTACTCGTGTAACCAAGGCCTACCGAGCAAAGCGTTATATCAGGTCTTGGCGTCAATGACATGAAATTTGATGTCAGTGACAAGCAACCCAAAGCGTAATGTCAGTATCACAGACCCGAGCGTCCGTGATGACTGGGAGTCAAACCCGGAGATAGTGATTTTATCCCGAGTGAGGTGGTGGACGCTCATGCAGATTTCTTTTAGCACCCTCACATTTAAGAGATTGACAGAGGACCCGTTGTCAACTAGGATCTTCCCTATCTTGATGTCATGGCAGAATCTGGTGACATACAAGGGACGATTGTGCTCGTATGTTCCGAGGAGGAGATCTTCATCGCCGATAGTGACGTCAGCCGTGTGAACTTCTTCGAGCTCGTCCTTCATCTTTTCTTCGGCGAGGAAAGCTTGAAACTGTTCGGGCTCTTGTAGTGCCTTGATCAGGGAATCTCGCGCTTCTTTAGACAATAGAAGGGCATCCAAGACGCTCAGCTGTGAGGGTATCTTGCTCAAGTATGCTAGGACGTTGTAATCCACTTTGCTTTTCATGGGCGGGTTCTTGGCTACCAGCTCTTCGACGACGCGGTCATCGAGGGCGATATCCTCAGGGACTTTTTCCTTCCTCTTATCTTTTCTATTCGATTCCCTGTTTGCAGGTCCGAGATACTTTTCGGGCAACGTACTGTTGCGCAGCTGAATATTCACACAGTTCTTCATCTCTTCCTCTTTTCTTGAGGTGGATTCTTTGAAGAGAAGGCTGAGGGCTATTTCTTCATCAGAATCGCTCTCGAAGGTGAGAACTTACGATCCCCCGGAATCAACCATGTGACAGTTGCCGACAGTTCTTTTACGCTCATCTGTCGTACTTCTCTATTCCCGACGAGCCTTGCGCTTCAATCGCCTGACGTGTTGTCGGTGGGTAACATATCTCTGCCACCAGTTTGTAAAGGCGTTGCACCCTTCGGTAGGGTGCGTGATCCTTCGATGGTATAAGCAGTAATTTGGAAGTGCATCCGCTACGTCAAGGTGTATGCTGCCAGGATTATTTTCTTTAAAAGACGACAGCTTCATTCCCATTAACAGGGCTTTGGCGAATTGCTTCCTTGTCTTAAGCCTGCTTTTTTCTGCTGTAGACATGCTTCGATCTGGTTGGGGTACTCTACGATTTCTCAATACAAGAGCTTCTTCAACTTGACGCCGATACTTGGCCCTCTCGTATATAGTCGTTTCCCGCTCTCTGTTAGCTCTGCTTTTCTAAAGAACTTCGTTCAACAGCCTGTCAATCAATTCGTATGATGGCTCCAGGGATTTTGGTTCCGGTTCTGGATCTGTCCCTAGTTTCTCTGCATCAGGAGCTTCTTTGCCATTTATTGATGAGTGAGAGATCATGTGGCAGCTTGCCACATAATCCTTGGGCTCTTCTGAAGAATTGTCTCCTTCATCAGCGTCATCGGCTTCATTCTCAAGAACATACTTAAAGAATTCATCCAACGTGATTGGGGTCCATGCCTTCTGGTTATATTCTTCCAGTGCATCGATGTATTTCTGCAGACCTGTACGGCTGTCTTCAGGTTGGACGGGTTTCTTGGCCTTCTTCTTTTTCTTTAAAGAATTTGAAGGCTTGGCCTGAATATTTTATCCACCCTCACCAACTTTCAGCGTTGGGCGCGGCTTCAGCATCCCCTCAATAATCTCGGGCTCCAACGGGCTCTTCCACCTAATCGCCGGACATGCTTGGAGATCTTTCAACATTTTTTTAGTTTTTGTCAAAAGATCAACTTCCCATGGAGCTTCCTCTATAAATGAGCATGATGCCCTCGGTGTGTCCATCTTTTTTGGAGCGTGTGGTTGTGGGGGGTTTACCTTCCAGTTTTCAGACAACGCGAATTTTCCTTGCTGGTACTGGTCCTCAATCCAGTTTTTGAAGACAAAGCAATCTTCGATTGGATGGCCTATTATTCGATGGTAGGGGCAATAGTTGGGACTGTTGATGTCACCGGGCTGCAGTGGGCATTTCGGATCCGGCAGGATGATGAGCCTGTTGCGCACCGCCAGCTCGAACAGTCTTCTCGTTTTATCCCGGGGAAACGAATAAAGGCGTTTTAGCTTCTCGTTGAGGAATCGTTGTTTATCGTTTTGGTGATCAACTGGTTTTGGACCACTGGTCTGCTGCTGAGCATTAGCGACGAAGGTCGCTTTCCCTTTCCCCTTTTCATTTCGAGGCTCCATTTTCGAGGAAGACGGTCTATGGCCCATCTGGTCCATTTGGGCCAGCTTGTCAATCAAGGCCTGGAAGGTAGTCGGCTTGAAAAACATCATGAACTAGGATATGGTTGCCTGAGGATCGAGGGTTCCTACGAACATGCCCACAGCAGGAGCTTCCTCTATGCGCTGTTCGCACTTTGACCATAAGTTCCGCCACCGAATTGCATACTGAACTCATGTCTCTCCCGGCTTCACTCTGGCATTGATCAACGCCGTGATTGGGGTACGTTCGCTGGCGCTTGCGAACCTTTATGTAAACAGTAGCTCTATTTCTGCAAAAGTCTTGATAGAGTCATTCGGGAGCTCGGAGTACCATTCGAATGCTGTCTCCGATAAGCTGCCAACAAACCGGCGAAGAGGCAGTTTGTTGTCACCCTCGGTATTACCGCACAAAGCCCTGAACTGAGCGACATGTTGATAGGGATTGCATGTCCCCTTGTATACGTGGAACTTAGGAATCGTGTATCCTGGCGGGTACTTAATCTGATCGTACCAGCTTGGGTATGGTCGCCCAGTTCTGACGACTTGGCCAGCGGCTTCGTTCGCTTAATGAGCTTGTATCTGTTGAGCTATACAATCATAGAGCACAGCTTTCGAGATTGTTTCCTCCTTTGCAGCCGAAGAGACCGAAAGTGGGTTTGATGTCTCCCCTCTATCGTCTTCAATTATTACTGGGGAATCTTCGGTTGGATGGTCTGGCTGCATCATCATGCCCATCATATCTTGGAACAATAGCACCATTTGTTTTATGTTGGCCGCTTGTTCCGCGGCCGCTTTGCCTTTCTTCTCGAGCATTCTTCGGAGGAACTCGGCGTCGGTTTCCTGTTCCTGACGCTGCTGCGACGATATTTTCGGGCTTTCTTTCGGTCCAGTGAGCGCGGCCATCTTCGTTAGCATTTCCTGGAGCTTTTGCCTTTGCTCCTGGTCTTTTGTCACAGATCGGGTGAGTGGTCGATGACCCGTAGAGATACAGCTATCCTCCTTCCCGGAAGCCATGTAGATGGTGTGCACTACCATGCCCCCAGACTTGGGGCGTTTGGATTCAGCACCCTTGAGATTTTTCGCAGGCATAAGGATTTTCTCCGGCCTTCTTCTTTTTTGGGCGGTGGAAGTTGCGGGGGCTGTCGCAGCCGATGCTTTCCGTGGTGTAACGGCGGTGAGATTCTCTTCTTACCGGATCTTCATTTTCTTCTGTCGGCGGGAATAGTCTTGGTCGATCACAGAGTCTTGGACTCTTTGCCAGACCCTGTGGATTTTGGAAGAAACCGCTGAGGGGGCAACTTTGGCTTTGTTTTAGTAACATTATCCACAGACGGAGGAGACCTTTTAAGTACGGCAGTCAGAGAGTTCTTGCGCACCCTTCTGAGTGGTTCAAAACTGTTCCCAATTGGAACAACAGCGTCAATTTCTACCATCGGAGCTGGTGGAGTCAATCCAGAAGGGGAACCGCCCCCAGCTTTCCTCACTCGGTGCCAATGGCGATGCCGAGCGCGTCTTGCAGACAGTACTGGCTCAGTTACGGGGGTGGCTTCATCATGCCCCATGTTCTGGTGAGAAGTTGTTATCGGTGTCAGTCTATCGAAGACTGACGTCTGCTGAAAGGGAATGGTCAATCTTGCAAAGGCATAATTTTGAGCAAGGGGAGCAGCCTTAGCGACTTTGCCTGGAGCGGGAGTTGGAACGGTCAGTCTTGTGAAGACCGACCCCTTAGCAGGAGAAGTCACTCTGACGACTTCATTTACTGGAGCAGGGATGGCTATTCGTTTCGGGATAACCCCTTCAGGTATTGCGGGTTTCTTCACAGGCCCATTCGAGCTTTGGACCAGTCTGTTAAAGATTGGGGTGTTGGATTTGGGCGACCCGTTGAGAGGGGCCGCAGTAGTCGCAAGCCGATCAAAGACCGACTTCTTTGGAGCTTCTTGCGATGGCACTGGGACATTGAAGCTCATTGGTGGGAGCATGATCCTGAAGAACAGTCCAGTGGTGGCATGAGTCGTCTGTTCTACTGGCATGGCGAAGATGGAGGCCGTTTGGGGCCCATAAGTCACTCCTCCGGTGAGGATGGAGTGAGAGTTGTTGTTGCATCTAGTGCAGTTGGAAGCCATTTTCTCTGCACGGGAGTAAGACACCAAATCTTAGTACCTCAAATCTAAGGGCAACCATATCAAACCGCGATTCGTTCGCGAACACGACACACGAAGTGTGGAGTGGAAAAAGGAAAAGGTCCTACCGGGCGTGCCAAAATCTGTTCGCCGCCGAAAGACGGAACCGGGACGTTGGGACGTCCGGCCTGAATTTTGGCGGGCATATGCTATTTGGTTTTATCCGTCCATCTCTCCGAAGATACCAAGTTGATTTATGGCACCGTGTATCGGAGGTTTAGAAGGATGCGGCCGTTGTAGCAGACTTCGTCAGATTCCCCCTCGTTATGAAGGGTTTTTTGATTGTGGGGACGCTCTTCCCTGCAGGCGCAAGCCCCTACAGTTAATTACGTTACCGCGTAGCGATAACCACTTTCTCCTGCTCCAGAAGGTCACTTCGTGTCATGTGCGTTTGTTTTGTTTTTGGTTGCCCATGGATTGTATACGGAGACTAATTTTTGTTATCGCCCGTAGGGCATGGATTAGTCCAAATCCGTATTTTCTTTGATTTGGGTTTGGTTTGGATTTAAAGATCGTTAATCTCATTGAGATTAAGATCAACTTAAACATTTGTTGAGGATATGTTAGTCTAATTTTAGACTAAGATCTACTCAACAGGATTTTAGGATCATTTAGATCCAACGAAAGAGTATTTAGACTCTATCGTTTTAGTTTAGGGACGTTGCGGTCCACAAGTTTAAGGACATCATAGTCCATAGAGTTTAAAGACATCATAGTCCAGTTTAAAGACATCATAATCTATAGGGTTTAAAGACATCATAGTCTATAAAGTTTCTAGTTGTCAGGACCCGCCACCTCTCTGAAGACGTTGAAGATTTACAACGACACATATCAGAGGTGTGAAGAGATGTACCCTTGAACCGATGTTGGTTGAGAGATCTGTAGTCAAGGTTTGGGACTAAGATCAATTAAAGATATTGTGAGCACATGGGCTCAGTTAATCTGAATTGAGAACTTATGGCCAACTTGGGCTCAGTCCCTTTTGGTTCAATAATGCTGAGCATTAATTTGGGTTCTGACACCCTTTTTTCTTTTGTTTTTTTAATGAGTGTTGAACACTTTTATGGCGCTGGGTTTTATTTAAAGAACACTTTGTGTTCTCTCAGCACACACATGAGGAGCACGTAGTGCGCTTGACGCTGAGCGCCAGACTTGGAGCGCTGAAATTCTTCTTTTGAAATAGCACACACGTGAGGAGCACGTGGTGCGCTAGGCACTGAGCGCCAGACTTGGAGCACTGAAGCGCTTCTTTTGAAATAGCGCACACGTGAGAAGCACATGGTGCGCTTGACGCTGAGCGCCAGACTTGGAGCGCTGAAGCGTTTCTTTTGAAATAGTGCACACGTGAGGAGCATATGGTGCGCTTGGCGCTGAGCGCCATACTTGGAGCACTGAAGCACTTCTTTGGCAGTTCTGGTCAGTTCTGTGATCTGAGAATTAAATTCTCGTTTATAAGAGACTTTGTCTCATAGATCTAAGAACTAAGTTCTTCTTTTTATGAAGAGATGCTATGATCTCTTCTGTTTTTGTGAAAGGCTTTTTCTTACAGATCTGTGATCTAGAAAAAGAACTAAGTTCTTATTTTTTTTATCAAGAGATGCTATGATCTCTCTTCTTTTTATTTACCTTAAAGAAGGTTCTTCTTCTTCGAGCTTGCTCTTCTCTTTTCTTTTACTTTTTTTGAGAACTTGAAGTTTATGGGGGGGGGGGGGGTTCTCCCTTTTTAAGACTTGAAATCTTGGGTCTTTTATATAGGGGAAGCTGATTTGTTGAATCAGTTAAGCAAATATCTCGTTGAGAGATTTCTTAATTGATTTGTGGATTTTATCCACCGTTGGATTTTTGATCCAAGGGCTTCTTTTTTACAGAAGATAATTTTCTTGTTATTAACAAGATTGGGAAAATATTTTCCCATACAGAACTTGTTCTGTATCTTTGTTATTTTTTAATCACTATTGGATCTTTGATCCAACGACGCTCTGATTTATAGAGCACAATCTTTCTTATTTGGAAAGATTTGAGGAGTATTTCCTCAACAGAATTAAATTCTATGATCTGATGATTTATTCATCTTAGTTGGATCTTTGATCCAAGGGTGGAGAATATTTAGTTCTAGCGTCGGCGCTCTCGTGCTTTGCACATAAGTGCTGCCTCAGAGTCTTTGTGTCACGTCCCGAAAGTACGGAACATGACCGGCACTTAAACTACGAAACGTCTCGAGGCGTACGTAATCTAAGTAAGCCGAAAACCCAGAAATTCAAACCAAGAAAAGTAGTAGAGGGAAGGAAAACCAATTTAAATCAAGTAGTTTTAATAGCATAAGCCGAATTATGCATTTTTTTTAAAAACATCAAATATTTCCTGAAAATTTCGGCAGAGTCTCCTTTGTAAATACTGGCCCCCAAACGGGATACAACATGAATAGTATATGAAATCAATAAAAGGCATCCCCAAGCGAGAGCTAGCTCTTCGTCAATCGACGGTCACAACCACACAAGCAATATAATATACAACGCCAAGGGCGATGATCGAAACTCAAAAGGAAACTCAAAACAATAAGAAATCCACAGAAATATAACGCGCGACTCTAAGGTCGAAAGAATAACATCACTGGTCTTTATCTCAAAATAAATATATGTTTGGTTGATGGAATTTACTAGATACAACTGGATAATATTATACAAAGTAATATGATGGGTACGATACCAATAAACCCACCTACTAGCAAGTCACCGGAAAGAAGCAGTGCCAGCAAAACCGTAATGAAACCTGTACGGCAAAACCTGCAAGAAAACTGTGGCACAACGGGGGTGAGTTGCCAACTCGTGAGTAGAAAAATATCTACGAATAGAAACCGCATGAACAACGCAATCCTAGGTTAACGATCATAATATATCCTCAAATATGTTTACATGCAGCCTATAACAATGGCTAGGGTAAATATCTGACCCGATTGTAATCCCATGTGCCCGTGTCAGTGTCTCAGGTAGCAATATATCATATGAATGATGTATGAATGCATGAAACAGAATGCATGTACTGAAGAAAACTGCTTTCATAAATTAGTGAGATTTCTGTATCTTTTTTTTTTGAAAAACGAGGTATCATAAATGAAATCAGCATAAACAGTGCCTAGCATCGACACAAAACAAATATCCAAATATCTCGATATCTTTGTGTCGCAATCTCTGTACCTCAATATCTCAAATATCTCTGTATGTCTCAATCTCACTATCTAGGGCGCCGTCAGTCCAGACCGGCCCCTACCATCAATCTCAAGACCACGACGGTATCCTCCGGATATCCGACGCGTCGGGTAATATCACCGATCGGTAGTGCTCCCCTGCCAGGCTCAACACCATCATCTGCGATCTTCTTGCCCCGGGGTACCGCACCGGGTCCACCATGTACCCGAAACGGCTCATCCGTCTCCTCGAATCGGGTCTTGAAATCCATCAGCAAACTCATGGTGGACGACTCATATATCATGGGAAAACCGCACTTTTTATTTAAAAAGAGAGAAAAGGTTTATTTATGTTTTAGCGGTTTTCCTCCAAATCCAAGAAATCTCATGAAATCCGAATCCAAGTCATTAATAGCATGAAAACAGTGAATATAGGCATGAAAATCCATGAATGCGACACAACGGTGAATAATAACATGCATGAAGTAGCAGGCAATAACTACAATGTCTAAACTAGCATATAAGGCAAGTACACTAATATCATGTCTAAACTATTAGCTAACAACCTATGTCAATGAAATAGTATTTTCTAAAGTGTTCGTGACATGGCAATTACCGATGAAGATGTGTGTGAGCCGGCAAGTAAGTGTACGTGGTACATACGCGTCATCGGTAATGGTGCTGGTGTCCTAACAGCATGATATCAATAATAGGATATGAATTATAATATAAGCATGCGATGCGGAGCGAACAGCAATAATGACCGGGAGCTAAATACTAGACACAATGATAACAAATCTGCATTTGATGTAATATGAGTCATACAGCTACACTAAACTATAAGGCTGAGCTAACAGGCTAATTGAAGGTGAGAAAACCGCCTAACATCTGAGTCGATACATACATACATACATACATATATATATATATATATATATATATATATATATATATATATTAGTCGGTGATCCCGCCTCGATAATATCACATCCGATACCATATCTCTATAATCAAATATTCCAAAGTCAAGAGTGCGGATCAAACATCAACATATAGCTCATACGTAAATCCGTCGTACAGCATCCCAAATCTGGGTACGGGTCAATATCACATTCATCACATTATTCATCTGATATCCTCTTTATCCAAGATCATAATCCGGGTACTGATCTACATCTAGTACGATACTAATATTATCAATATAATCATGATCTGACTACTGGTCTACAGCCTCATACAACCCGATATCATCATCATATATCGTCATAAGGAGGTATACATCGCCCAATGCGACCTATCATAAACATCCTAACATATTATATCTCATATCACGATCACATGTCGACCATTTTATTTATATCACCATTCACATGGTATCGTCGTCCAAAAATCCGCTATAACATCATGACGTGTCTCAAATACGAATTCTGCCATATCACCGATCTCACGGTCTCAACTCACATCTCATCGACTCACTTCAAATCCCAAATACTATCCTTAAATCCAGTATGTGAACACATAGTCCCATACCCATGTGAACACATAACCATATATATATATATATATATATATATATATTCCCATCTAAGCACATATGAAAGAAGAATGTATGCAAGTATGGGTGTGTGTGTATGTGTGGTGCAACCACTACTCTAGAGTTTCGCAACACTAAACTAATCTAATCACACCTAGAATCTATCTATGTCATCAATAATCTCAAACAATATATAATCAATATATAAGTGTGTATACATAGTCGTATACATCACCACGAACTGGGGGGGTGCTATACGCCATCCACCCG